>JAZHRO010000024.1:36745000-37995000 GCA_037157565.1 Thalassia testudinum
CCACTTACAAACCAAACATCTTGGATACCTAAATAAATTTCCTCTAAATAACCCCAAAATAACCCATTACCCAACATCACCTGCAAACCCTACCCTGATTATACGATCGCAGATCCCTCGCTGCCCTAACCCCCATCGTCGAATAAACCCATCACCTGCCATCGCAAGCTGCACCAGTTAGGGAGCATTGAAGGTTGAACCAGATGTTTTAGGTAACCCCTCTTGTTGAACCTAGTATGTTATCTATGGATTCACATATATGCCAATTTTCGCATGATGTCATTTTGTTAATTGACAATGACATCCACTTGGTTCATTCTGTATGTTATCCGCAATGTTTTGTCTCCTGAATGTTATCCGCCCACCATCCACTTGGTTAATAAGTCTCAGTTCTGATTAAAGCTTATATATCATGTTGATGTCATATTTCTAAATGCTAATTTATTCATCGAATAATTAATTTTAATAGGAAGACAAGGAGAGTCATACATTGTTCCTGTTGATGACATATATTTTTTATTTTTTATTTACTCTGCATTTTAAGGTTTATTTAAATAAACATCTGGATTCTAATCTCTACATTTTCTTGTTTCTAGATGTCAAATCTTTTATATTCTAGGTTATATAGTAATCAAAGAGTATTAAATATATTTTTTAACTATACTACTTGAGACATTTACATAATTATAACATTGCATATAACACAAAATTTAATAAATTAATAAATTATCTTATAGTTTTAATAAAAAATTGCAAAACCATATACTCGTTCAAATACTGCATACTCGCTATGCAGTGACCCAACCGACCACATACCGCATACCGACTTCCTAAACCTTGATCTTATTAGAAACCCGACGGCACTCTTACAAAGAGAGAGACCAAAGGGTTAAAAGTACATAAATGTCCTTAAGAGACAAAACACCCAAAGCACCCATAGCTCGTACAAGGAAAAAACATAAAAAATAATAATATATACCAACACTTCCCCTCAAGCTAGAGCATAACTATCTATCATGCTCAGCTTGGATAAACATGAATCAAATAAAGATCTAACTAAGGGCTTGGTGAAAATATCAGCAATCTGCTCCTCAGATGTGACTGAAGTGGCATATGGTAGCCCCTTCTAAATAATGTCCCCGGTATAGTAACAATCAACCTCAACATGCTTCGTCCTCTTATGAAATGCTATGTTGTTAGAAATGAAGGTGGCTGCTCTATTATCACATCGCATCGACATTAGGTTAGAAAACTGTATCTGCAAGTCAAGGATCCGATCCACATCATCTCTACATTCCTCTGAGCTATAGCTCTGTACTCAGACTCGGCAGTAGATCTCGCACTGTGTCATGTTTCTTGCTCCTCCATATGATCAAATTTCCTACTATGAAGGTGCAGAACCAAGTAGTGGATTTGCGATCCACATGACATCCGACGTAGTCTGCATCAGAGTAGCCAACCAAAGTCATAGAAGACACCTTGGATAAGAAGAGACCCTTTCCAGGAGTCTTCTTGACGTATCTGAGCACCATCAATGTTGCATCTCAATGCTGACGTGTTGGCTTGGCCATAAACTGGCTCAATCTCCCTACTGCAAAGGAGATATCTGACCTCGTGATAGTAAGATATAGCAACTTGTCCGCAAGCAGCCTGTACCGCCCGTCATTCACCACCCTTGCATCCTCATCATAGAATGGCATCTTGGGGTCCACAGGAATATTGGCCTCTTTGGCCCCAAGCATACCAACCTCCTGCAAGATGTCCAAAGCATACTTCCTCTAAGACAAGACCACACCATTTTTGCTGCGAGCAACCTCAATACCAAGAAAGTATCGCAGAGCCCCCAAGTCCTTCATGACAAACTGCTCTGCAAGGATGCACTTAACCTTATCAACACCCTTCTCATCATCCCCTATGACAATTAAGTCATCAACATAAACAAGAAGTACCACAGTACCTCGTCCAATCCTCCTAACAAAGAGAGAAAAATCAGTTATCGATCTCCTGAATCCAGCTGCCTCTACAACTAGTGATAGCCTCTGGAACCAAGCTCTAGGACTCTACTTAAGGCCATAGATGGCCTTCCGTAGTCGGCACACACTCCCCCTTAAGTCTCAAAGCCAAGTGGCTGCCATTGATTTAAATGCCGTCGGCAAGGTAATTTCCGAGCAAGGGTCGTGCCGACATGAAGAAAACATCGATTTACAGGGATTTCGTCGACATGCCGTCAGTCGGCATGCCCTCAGCATGCCCTCGGCATGGTCGGCATGCCGTCGGCATGGTCGGCATGCTGGCGAAATTGGTGCCCATGTCGAGGTTGCTATTGATTTTTTTAATTACTTTTGCTATTTTTGTTGGTATGCATCGGCATGCCCATCGAAAAACAGGCATTTCCACGGCATGCCCATGAAATGCACACTTGGAATTTCATCGGCACGGCATCGAAATCGACATTTCGAACCTTGGTGGCTGCTGCATATAGACTTCCTCTTATAGATCACCATAAAGGAAGGCATTCTTCACATCCAACTGATGAAGGAGCCAATCTAACTAAACTGTCACAACAACCAACACCCAAATTGTGGGAAGTCTAACAACTGGCAAAAAAGTATCAAAGAAGTCCACCCTATAAGTATAGGTAAATCCTTTTGCCACGAGACGTGCTTTGTGCTTAGCAACACTGTCATCTGAGTTAAACTTCACAGTAAATGCCCACCGACAACCAACAAGAGTAGCACCACCAGGAAGTGGAGTGAGCTCACAAGTCACACTACCTCTAAAACCGACCATCTCATCCTCCATAGCTGCCCGTCATTTTGAATCAAGCATGACCTTATGATGAGTAGCTGGAATTTGCGTAATCGTTAACGCCTGAGTAAATCCAACAAATCCAGGAGTTAGGCTATCAGTAGCAAGTGCCCCAGCCGTGGGATAAGTGGTGCAAGTCTGCGGTCTCATCTGAATAGCTATCGAAAGATCAAGATCATTACCAGCCACATCATCTATCCTGTCCCTGTGACCATCACATGGGAAACATATGTCAATGTCTAAAGGACTCACCCAAGAAGCCGATGGTGAAGGCGATGATGGGGGCCCTGATAAGTAATATAAGGGCGGTAGTTAGGCAAGGGAAGGAATGCGTAGCATGAGGTGGTGGTGGTGGTGTAGAAGGGACAAAAATCTCATAAAAACTCCCAAACCGAATAAGGGTATATCATCCTCAGGAGGCATCTTAGTAGCGGTCACAGAAAAGAAGGGAAATGCCTCATGAAATGTAACATCCACAGAAAGAGTACCGAGAAGTAAGCGAATCAAAACAGAGAAACCCTTTTTATTTTCAGGTATACCCAAGAAAGACGCACTTAATTGCTCTCGGTGCTAGTTTATCCCAACCCAATCCCACCAAATGGACAAAGGCAACACCACCAAAAGTCTGACATGTGACATAAAACACGGGTCGAGTAGGATACATGGCCTGCAAAGGAATCCGTTCATGTAATGCCGCATTAGGCATCTAATTAATCAAAAAACATGTAGTCAAAACAGCGTCACCCCAATAGAGAGAGGGGACCAAATGGTGAATCAACAAAGTGTGAGCAACATCAAGAATATGGTGATGTTTCCTCTCAGCAACACCATTTTGCTGAGACATGTGAGGGCACATTGTCTCCTGGATAATACCACAACTAGAAAAGAAACTACGCAAACGCATAGTGCAAAATTTCAAGGCATTATCAGAACAAAAGCATTTCACTAAATAAGAATGCTGAGTTATTATTTCTTTGACAAAATTCTCAATAATTTGTCCCACATCGAACTTATTTTTCAAAAGAAACACCCAGGAAACGTGAGAAAAGTCATTAACTAAAACAAGATAATATATGTTCCCAAGTCGATCAGGAGTACAACTGGGAACCCAAACATACATATGAATCAAATCAAATATAGCAACAGATGAAACAATAGTAGAACTAGAAAAACTAGCCCTGTGGTGCTTGGCAAACTAACAAGCATCACAAGTGAGAGCAATAGTGGAGGATATGTGCGGTAAAACACGTCTGAGGCAATCAATAGGTAGGTGGCCAAGGCGGTGGTGCCACTGGAGAAGAGATCCAGTAGAAGCAAGGCCCTGGGTAGCAAAAGCAACAATAGCAGTACAGGTCAGACAATACACCCCATGTTCCCCACGCCCTCCACCAATTGTCTTCCTAATGAATTTGTTCTGCAAGATACAAGAAGACGCATCAAAAATGGCTCGGCAATTCAGATCTCTAGTAATACTCCTAACAGACAGTAAACTCAAAGGAAAATCAGGCACATAATAAACATCTGCTAGTCTTAAAGTAGGAGATAAAGACATCTCCCTTGCCAACAAGTAGCGAGTGTCCCCATTTGCCACCTGCACTGTCCTAGCTAAGGTAATAAGTGCTAACTGAGAAAAAGAGCCTCTATCGTCACATAGGTGATTGGATGCATTAAAATCAATCGACCAGTCACAAAAGATAAGAGTGACGACATACCAGCCGCAGGTGTCTTAGAAAAGGTGGCAATAGCTGCAGTGTCTAGAGTCTGAGAGGAAGATACCTGAGTCAACTAAGCAATCTGCTGCTACAAGGTCTCAATCTCTGTGCTCAAGGAACCAATATCAGGGCTGGGGAGGACTGCATCTGAAATCTCTGCTACCTGATTGGCTACAGGTGGCCTACCATGCTTCTGCCTTCATTTAGCTTCAGAGTGACTAAGTCTGCCACAATAGATACACGGAGTCTTAAAGCGTGTACTAGGAGAGTGTCCACGTCCACGACAACGTGCAAAAGAGGGAGTACCCCTACCACATCCAGGGATCACGGACAATGCAGATGACTGATTACCAGGGTCAGAAGCAAGAGTGCGCACAACAACTCTGCTAAGTCTGCTATTAGCTTCCTCTAGGATAGGAAGCTCAGGAGAGGTGAGGATCTGATCTTTGACGACGGTGTACTCAGGCCCAAGGCCTCCCAAGAAAAGAGAAACCGCCAACTGTCTCCTAAAGTTCTTCCAGGACTCACAAGCACATCCTAGCAGATAGGAGTGATGCCTCTCCAACATTCCCTTTAGAAGGGAGTAGTACTGTGACAGCATGCATCCTTCCTAACGCAAATAGAATAGGTCATAGAAGACTTGAAACACCCGTGTAGAGTTCTTGGCATGTGAATAAGTATCACGTAAGGACTCCCACATCTGCTTCACTGTAGTGTAATACATAATCTCATCCCCTATTTCAAGAATGACAGTCTACATAAGCCATGCATAGACCATGGCATTATCGCTATTGCAGTTGGCATTCGCATCGGTCTTGTTTGCAGGCTCCAGATCCGTAAGAATGTGGTTCTTCTTATGACCCCTAGCTATCATAAGAATGGTCTGGGATCACCGCAAGTAGTTTGTCTCATCCAACTTGACAACTAAACCAAAAAATGGATTTTTCAATACCCCGGTGTCCGAAATAAAGCCCAAAGTCACCTCGGAATGATCAACAGAAGCCATCTTCGCAATTTGGAACCCTCAATCAACCATGTGTAATCAAGAAATCATCCATAGATCTGAAACATGGCGTATTCAGACCTACATCCTTGTAGGAAGCCCCCTTAGACAAAGGTAGGCCTCACCCAGGTGCAGGGAGAACCCCAAAGATGGCCCCAATGAGACTTAAGTGTCTCTCTCCCATGCAAAGGAAGAGAAGTACCCCTAGAAACGGGTTATCAACTCCTCACAACCGGAAGTGAAGGATTGCAGATGACACAACGCCACTACAGACCACGCTGCGCCACCCTTACTGCCCTGCGTCAGCCACTCAGGGCTGCTGCAGCGCCTCCCGACGTCACCGGAGTAGCAAATCGCCTCCCAACGCCGCCACCACTCCCGCGTCACCGAACTGTTGTGGCCTGCAACACCGCCGCTCCTGCGTCACCGCAACACTTGCGATCAGATCACGCATCCCCAAGCGTTGCCGCACATGGCGTAGCACCCAAATCAGGCACCCGAGCACCGCTGCACGCGATTGCGCACAGACCGGACCGGTTGTGGGTGTACACCGCTGCGTGTGCGCCGCCAGAGAGAAGATCTGATGTGTTGTCGCTGGGAGAGAAGAAGAGGGCATGGGTGTAGGGTTTGGAGGCCTTGAGGGTGGGATATTAAGAATCACGATCTAAGACCGATGCTTTGATACCAAATTGGTTGAAATGATTCAAATCTTATTAGAAACCCTAGGGCTCTCTTATATAAAGAGAGATCGGAGGGTTAAAAGTACAGAAATGTCTCTAAGAGACAAAACACCCATAGCACCCATAACCCATACAATAAGGGAAAAACATAAAAAAATAACAATATATGCTAACAAGATACTTTAAAAATTCTCCAGGAAAAGGATTATCATTTCAAAAGCATGGTCATCGGAATGTGTGGGGATACTCAACTTCTGACTATGTAGGACCACATGAGGATCAACGATCTACTACCAATTATTGCACATATGTTGGTGGCAATTTGGTGACTTGGCGAAGTAAGAAGAAAAATGTAGTGTCCAGTTCAGTGCAGAGTTTGAATATCAGGCTATGGTACATACTACTTGTGAATAGTCCTAGGTTCTATCCATGCTTCGTTATTGTCGTACTCCAACCTCTACAAAGATGGCAATGTATTGTGCTAATAAGAAAACAGCTTTCATTGCTAATAATCTAACATTCCATGAACACACCAAGCATATTGAGGTGGACTGTCATTTTATTCGAGATACTGTGATGACCGGCAAGATTTCTACCCCCTATATTGCTACTGAGGACCAAATGACTGACATTTTCACTAAAGCACTTCCACGTCACCAACTAGAGTATCTCTATTCTAAGCTGAGCATGTCTAATATTTATACTCCAACTTGAGGGGGAATGTTATGAGTTATATTTGTTATATTGCATAGGTTGTCCTTTTTTGCTATTGGTCCCATATGTGGAGTCTACTATGTAAGTCTCCCTTGGGTGTCTCTTTATACAAAGACACCTAAGGTTTTCTAATAATTCAATTCACTCATTTCCACTCAACCGAAATTATAAAGAAGATTGATGCAATCAAGAAAGATTCTTTTGGAAGGGCTCATAACATGTTAAGAGTTTCATGCACTTAGTAAAGTGGGAGGAAATTTGTAGATTCATTGAACAAGGCAGGTTGGGGATCCTCCATCTACAAGAGTTTAATGATACAATGCTAACTAAGTAGGTAGTCAAGCTGATGAAATATGCAGATTCTCTGTGGGATAGGCTCATGAAAGATTCTTCGATTGGGGGGACAGGACTTCTTTCACGAAGGAAAATGTAATTCAAAAAATAGCAAACCAAAGCACAGATAAGCAATAACTGGAAATCAAACACATATAAGAAAGACTTAAACAAAGTAATGCATCCAGCTCGAAAGTTAGCCTCATCCAAGCTGCAGACAAGAAACCGCATAGACAAATATACTCCATTTCATCAAAATTCTCTCTTATCATTGCATATTTAAACAAACTTAACCTTGCAGAGGTTGCCAAATATTGCTGATTTCTTCATAGAATAGGGCCCTACTATATTCAGTTTCTCAGCAAAGAAGAGAAGCACATCCACAGAAAGCTCGGAAAGAGATATATCCACCTGTCAACACCATACGATATTGAGAGCTATCAATGTTTTTGTAGTTTACATAATCAAAGCCAAACAATCAATATCCAAAGTTCTAAACATAGTCCTTTACCTGTTTCAAGCTAAAGTGCAAGCGTTTTGGGATTCCATGCACACTATTTTCGTTATTCTGTGCATATCTACAACGGAAGAAGACTGAGATATCGATAGGTAAAACTAATTCCCTCCTGTAAATAAGAACAAGGTAGCCTAAAAGTTCAGGCAATTTACCCAACGACTGCCATCATAGAAGTATAAAAATCATGCAACCAGGAAACATGTAAGGAATGACCATGCTCACCACAAGTTTCTTTGTGCATCAAAAACAAACAGTGCAACACTGAGTGTACTCAGAACTCGGAATTTAGTGGGAAAGCTCTGGCCAACTATATTAAAATTACTAATGAAGCCTCTACAAATTGGAAATCTATCTTTTGAATTTGGAGGTTCATGAAGAATCGTCCAAGTAATTTCATCAACTGTGATCGACAAACTATTGAAACTTTTCGTTCGGCCAGTCACATCAGCAGAATCAGAATAGTTTTGGTGAAAGCTTCCACTGTAAGGATGTGATGTGGACCATCGTCTAACATCAGAAAGCAGGTCATAATCATATAGCACCTTCATCTTGAATAGATTCCCTGGCTTCTTTACAAACTCAGGAAGCCCATCGACAAATGCAACTCCACAATCATTCTTTGAATTCACCATGTGAAATGCTTTTCTTCCAGATGTATCATAAAAGCTCGGACCACCATCATTATAGTAATTATCTCTGTCACCAGAAAAGGCTTCCCAGAGTGCCCATCTTTTATCATCACTGGTAGAGACTTCAACAAAACTGGAACCAGGAGAGTAATTCAATCGCAATGGTTCTCCAATGTCATTTTTTGCATGCACCGATGCCAGTGAAAACAACGATACATGCGACCACCATCTCTTCTGATTATGATACCTTACCTATGAGAGGAGAGGAATACACAATTAATGCAATTTGAACGCCTTATATTACATTCTCAGATAAAAGGATCAAATGATGATTGCTCATATTTTCCAACTGCAAAAAGGATGACAGGAAAAAGGGGGATGTAACCCAATATGCTAGTATTCATCATTTATGCACCTTTTCACATGATTGTGGACATAAAATTCTAATATTCCATGCCTAAAGAAAACATATACTGTTGAGAAAAAGAAAACTTCAAACTATTCAATGAAAACGCTAGCCTCTCTTTTATAAGAGAGAGACTTGGGAAAATTACAAAAACACCTCGAGAATATCAAAAAAATAACAATTCGCCCTTAGGCTTAACACTCCCCCTCAAGTTGTGGCGTAGATATCTATAAAACCTAACTTGTTACATAGAAAATCCAGACGTTTCTTCTTCAAAGATTTAGTAAATATGTCAGTCAGCTGAAGTTCTGAAGAGACATATGGGGTGATAATCCTACCAGTGAGAACTGCATCACAACCAAAATGGCAATTGACCTCAATGTGCTTGGTCCTCTCATTGAAGACCGGATTTGAGGCAATATAACTAGTTGATTTGTTGTCACAAAGACGTAGGGCAAGTGTAGTAGTCTGGATACCAAGATCTTGCAAGAAAGAAACTATCCACAATCTCGCAAGCTACCTATGCCATTGCTCTATACTCTGCCTCAGCACTCGATCATGCAACAACACTCTGCTTCTTACTTCTCCAAGAGATGAGGTTCCCCCCAAGATACACAGCAAATCCTGAAGCAGAACAACGATCATCTATAGGCCCAGCATAATCTGCATTAAAGTAGGCAATAATATCTAGATTCCCACCATCTCTATAATACAATCATTTGCTTGGTGTCCCCTTGAGGTACCTCAAAATAAGGCAAGCCTCACGCCAATGACTATAACGTGGAGCCTGCATACGTTGGCTCGTTCTACTCACTGCAAAACTGATATCAGGCCTCATGATAGTGAGATAGAGTAAACATCCTACAGTGTCGTGGTAACCAATAACATCCTCATATAATGGATCCTCGTCATCCGACAAATATGCAGGTGGTGGCTCCACAGGTATACAAGATGGCTTAGCTCCAAGCAAGCCTGTCTCCTAAAGAATCTGGAGTGTATACTATCTCTATGACAAGAATAAGTCTATTCCCTGTCGTACGGCCTCAATCCCCAGAAAGTATCTTAGCTCCCCCAAGTCCTTAATAACAAAAGTAGACTACAAGAAGGACTTGGTCCAGGCGATTCCTTCCTCATCATCACTAATAAGAATCATATCATCAACATACACTGCCAAAATAACATGGGTATGCTCTCCATTCTCCGTCTTCCTAATAAAGACAGAATAATCAGAAGTAGAGCGTTGAAACCCAATATTCGCAATCTCCATACTAAGCCTCTCAAACCAGGTATGAAAACTCTATTTTAATCCATAGATTGCTTTCCGTAGGTGACAAACATACTCCCCCTGAGTGTTATAACCTGGTGGTTGTATAAATCACCATATAAAAAGACATTTTCAATATCAAGCTAATGCATATGCCATCTCCTAATCACTGCAATAGAAATAATAATTTTGACGGAAGTAATACATGCTATGGGAGAAAATATCTCAAAATAATCCATCACATATGTCTAAGTAAAGCCCTTAGCAACAAGCCAAGCTTTATACATGTCTAGTGTCCCCTCAGGCCTAAACTTGATAGTATAGACCCATCTACAATCTACAACGTTGGCGCCCTCAGGATAAGGTACTAGATCCCACGTCTGTCATGACTGTAGAGCCTGTATTTCCTCATCCATGGCAACCAGCCACCTGGGGTCACGAGAGGCCTAAGAAAAATCTTTGGGAATCATAGAGGTAGTAATCGCATAAGCAACTTGACGAACCCCATCTTCAAGATGGGCAACACTTGTGTACTGTGAAAGAGGATGGAGCGTGCTAGGTCTCCTCAAAGATGACTACTCCTCTGTGTTGGAACTACTCCCATCTGCTACATCAGGACAAATCCCAGTGTCTAGCAAAGGATGTGACCTCCGATGATACACCTGGGTCTCTTCTAATGCAACCTGTATAGATGTTCTTTCTTCTGAGAAGTATAGAATCTTCTCAAAGAAGGTGACATCTGCAATGACAATGTACCTCCTACGGCTCGGGTCATAACACCTATATCCCTTTTGTATCCTGGAATACCCAAGAAAGACACATTTGACAGCCCTAGCAGAAAACCTGTCATGATTCCCATGTGCCTGGACAAAACAAGCGCAACCAAAAACTCTTAAAGGTACAGCAAGTGGCCTGTCACAATCTGAATGGATCACCTAGAAGGGAACCTAGCCACGAAGAACGGACGAAGGCACCCGGTTGATCAGATATGCTACTATGAGTACGGCATCCCCCCAAAATTGCTTAGGAACCTTCATAAGGATCATTAGGATCCTTGCAATGTCCAGGAGATGTCGACGCTTGCACTCAGCCACGCCGTTTTGCAGGGACGTGCGAGCATAAGACGTCTGGTGGATAATGCCTCGAGAGGAGAAGAGAGGCTCTAAACATCTCACTCCATAAACTCCAAAGCATTATCACTACGGAAGACTCAAACGGTGCCATCATACTGAGTTTGAACCTCTGCCAAGAACTGCTGTATAATCTGGGAAATCTCTAAGCAGGTTTTCATCAAGAAAACCCAAGTAAGGCGACTACAGTCATCTATTATAACTATATAGTATATGTGTCCTCCTAGGGTGGGAACCCTAGATGATCCCCATACATCACAACGGACCAAGGCAAAGGGAATAGAACTCATGCCAGCGTCCCTCGAGGGGTAAGTGCGCTTTTGGTGCTTCCCAACCTAATAGTCCTCACACTATAGAGTCAAAGAGTCTAGTAGACTGGGATACATTTGCTGCACCTTCTTAAGCGATGGGTGCCCAAGCCTCCTATGCCATAGTCACGAATCAATAGCTATGGAGACTGCTCGTGCAAATAGTGTAGGTGTATCCAGGTAATAGAGACCACCTAGCTCTATACCGCCACTTATAATATCGCCTGCATGTCGATACTGGAAGTAGAAATGGCCCTCATCAAACACTACTTGACATCCAAGATCTTTGCAGATGCGACACAAATAAGAGGTTCATTAAGAATTCTGGAGTACAATGAACCTCTTCTATCACAATTTTCGAGGAAGCGTGCAAACGCCCAACTGCAGTAATAAATGATGTGGCTCCATTAGCCACTTTGACCTCCTTGAGCCCACGTGGAGCCTTGGGATCCATCAAGCGCTCTGCATCTCCTATGAGATGAACCAAGGCCCCGGAGTTAACAATCCATGCTCCTCCGATTCTTTTCCTCCCTAAATCTTCTTGGACTACAAACGTAAGTCCTATATCTGAGTTTGATTTTTCTAATGTGTTAAACTCATCTTCTTGGCGAGCGAAGGCTCATCGTGTTTGAAAGGGGTATCTTCTTCATTAGTGGAGAAAGAAGACTCATCACCACATACGCGATATGTGAGGTAAGCCCAAACACATGCAAAAGAACATCTGTACGAACTGATCTTGGCTTCCATAGGTAGCACCACCACCCAACAAGGGCAGCGCACCCATTTGATGGAGTGTGATGGTCAACCACACCAGCATCAAGGCCACCTGCAACGACATGTTGGCTGCCAATAGCAACAACAGCAAGTCTTCTAGCAGCAGCAGCAGAACTTGCAACGGCAGCAAAGGCATCTACAGCGATGGCAGGGCCTCCTGCAGTACTGGCAGGATCTCCTACAACGGCAGGGTCGACAGGCCACCTTGGCTGGGTGTGCTGGCTGGCGGCGGTGCTGGGGATCTCTTTCCCAGCGTTGCAACCATTGCTACCATGCCCCATCTCGATTTTTTGATGATCAAATCCCCCTCAAGTTGGTGATTTTTTGTGGGATATCAAAACACTAGCCTAGGACCGCTACTCTGATACCATGTTGAGAAAAAGAAAGCTTCATATTATTCAATGGAAACCCTAGCCTCTCTTTTATATGAGAGAGACTTGGGAAAATTACAAAGACACCTTAAGAATATCAAAAAATAACAATATGCCCTTAGGCTCAACATATACCAATTTTTTAAAGCATTGCTCCTCATAAGGTATTTACCATTCTTCGCATTCCTACTCATTATGCATCTTGCACACCCCAATACCGCACATTTGTGTAAGATATGTCCGATTACTTATGCTCAAAGAGTGAAAGAGATGATTTATATCAAATACTTTTTTATAGCTTTCTTGAATAAATATCAAATATTTATAAGTTAGAAGAACTTAGCAAAATCATTATATTCCTTAACCCTATTTATCAATATATAAAGGTGGGAAAATATCATAACATGTCCATGAGAAAATAAGAAAATAGCAAATAATGAAGAGAACAACGAAAGACCGAAGGGGCTCAACACTCCTCAAGCTGGAGCATATATATCTATCATACTCATCTTGGAACAACAAACATCAAAGGATGTACAAGGCAACACCTTGGTGAAGATGTCTATTGTCTAATCATCTAAGGCAATAGGCGTGGTGAAGATGAGGCCCCTTTTGATCAAATCACGTGTGTAGTGCCAGTCGATTTCCACATATTTGATCCTCTTATAGAGCATAGGGTTGTTGGTGATGTAAGTAGCAATACGATTGTCACATCGCATGTCCATTGGAGTATCCACCAAATATATGAAGATAAGTCAGAAGAAGCCTCACCAACATCATTTCTGACGTAATGAGCCATGGCCCTATATTCAAACTCCGCACTTGATCTGGAAACCACAGGTTGCTTCTTACTCTTCCATGTCACCAAGTTTCCTCCCACATAGGTGCAAAATCCTATGGTGGACTTCCTGTCTGCCAAACACCCCGCATAATCAGCATCTAAATAGGCAACAATGCTCAACGAAGTCCCCTTGGTAGAGAGAATGCCTCTACTTGGTACCTTCTTTACGTATCTCAGCACCATCATAGTAGTATCCTAATGCTACTTGCTAGGTCAGTCTAAGAACTGGCTGAGTTTCCCAACTGCAAGGGAAATATCACGCCTGGTGATGGTAAGGTATAGAAGCTTACCCACTAGCCCCTTGTACCGTCTACCATCAACTGCCTATAACTTCTCATCGTAAAAATAAGCCCTGAGATGGATGGGAATGTTAGCTAGCTTGGTTCCTAATATGCCAAAAGTCAAAAGCATACTTCCTTTGAGAAAGAACTATGCCCTTCCTACTGCGTGTATTTCTATCTCAAGAAAATATCTCAATGGCTCAAGGTCCATCATAAAGCTCTCTGAAAAGCACTTCTTGACTTCTGTAATACATGCATTGTCATCTCCAATAATAATCAGGTCATCAACATAGACTAAGAGCACAAATGTATATCTGCATATCTTCCTGACGAACAAGGAATGATCAAGCAAGGACCTTGTAAAGCCAATAACCTCTACCACCTCTGAAAGCTTCTAAAACCACGATCGAGGACTCTACTTAAAGCCATAGATAGCCTTCCGCAATCTGCAAAGTCTGGAACATTCCCCCAAACCTCATAGTCAGGGGACTACAGCATATAGACCTCATGTAAGTTCCCATACAGAAAGGCATTTTTGACATCTAGCTGATGAGACTAATCTTTGTGTGCTGCAACAAAAATCAAAATGAGAACAATCAATAGTCTTGCAACAGGAGAGAAAGCATCAAAGAAATCCACGCCATACGTCTACGTGAACTCCTTTGCCACTAGATGGGCTTTATGTTTAGCTATCGTCCCACCAGGATTGTATTTCAGGGTAAACACCCATCGATAGCCGACAACTAAAACCTCGGACAACGGCTCAACAATGTTGAGCCCCTTCGATCTTTTGTTATTCTTTTCATTATTTCCTATTCTCTTATTTTCTCAGGGACATCATGCTATTTTCCCACCTCTATATATTGAGAGGTGGATTTAAGGAATAAAGTGATTTTGCTCATTTCTTCTAACTTGGTATCAAAGAGCAATCCTAAATCAAGGGCTGGTACCCACCTTGATCCTCATTTCTTTTTTTTTCTTCCACTAAAAATAAAACCTTAGGAAGGAGAAGAGACCTCCTCCAGAGCTTGCACCACCGCCGCTGACCACAAGGCAAATCAGTGGACCTCCCTAACCTCTCCTTTCTTCTTCCTCGATCCAAGCCTCTTCTCTTATCAGGATGGGGGGGGACATTCTCCAGCGCCGCCACCCCTTATCTCGCATGGAGGCTGCTGCATCACCGAATCTCGCATGGAGGAGGCTGCAGCATCACCACCAGCCCTGATTGGGCTCCTATCTAGTCACCAGAGTGGATTGCATCGCCACTCAAGCCTTTCGATGGTTGCTACACCGCCGTAGGGAGGCCCCTCCTCCCCTACAGCACCACTGCTACCCCTATAGGGTCACCAGATTGCCTCCAACACCATTGGTGGCACCTCTCGAGCCTTGTTGAGAGGTCATGACCCACAGTGGTGGTTATTTTGGTGCATTAGGGCACAAATCTTGATGCTCTAAGTGTCTTATTCTTGTTGATTGCGTGTTTCCTGGCTCGTGGTTGAAGCTTGATGGTGACCAAGGGGCTCGACATTATAATGTGGTTTTGTTAACATGGTATTAGTCAGAAAAAATGAACAGCTTCATTTATTACAAAACTCTAATCCTCACTATATAGAGGATTTAGATAAAATAGAGAGAGGCCCATAATGCAAAAGAAAAGAAGATACAATAACATAATTCTCAACATTGCCCCTCAGACTAGAGCATAGATATCAATCATGCTCAGCTTGATGCAACATCTGTCGAAGGACCTAGGAAGGGCATTTGTAAAGACAGCAGCAATTTGATCTTCAGAACTAACATAAGTGGTAAATTTCCTATTCGGTCCTCTCATGAAATATGAGATTGTTTCTGATATACGTGGCAGCTCTATTATTACATCACATCTCCATAGTTAGTTGCACTTGAATATGTAGATCTACAAGGACAAAGCAAATCCACATCATCTCAGTAGCAGCTTGTGCCAAAGCACGATACTCTGATGCAACAGTAGATCGCACAACCACAACATGCTTCTTGCTACGCCACGTCACAAGATTACCAGCAAGATACGTACAAAACCCGGAGGTAGACTTCCTGTCCTTGAGGTAGCCTACACAATCTGCATCTGTATATGCAATGATGTCTAATGAGGAACCCTTGGTAAACAAGAGTCCCCTAACCAGTGATGATTTAAGATACCGAAGAACCATCATGCCTACATCCCAATGCAACTTTGTTGGCATATCTATAAAGTAAGTTTTCCAACTGCAAAGGAGATATCCGAACACATAATAGTTTATAAAAACTTGCCACCAAGGCACCTAAACTGTCAATTGTCAACAGGAGTTGTAGTAACATCATGCAACTGAGCTCGAGGATCCATAGGAATGATGTGGGTTTAGCACTCAACATGCCAATTTCTTGCAAAAGCTCCATGATATACTTTCTTTAAGACAATGCAACACCCTACTTACTCTTAGCAACTTCAATGCCCAAAAACTATCTAAGTGGTCCTAAATCCTTGATCATAAAGTGATCAAGATAATTTTTTAAATTAGAGATCCCCTAAGAGTCATTACCTACAACAATAATGTCAACAATGTACACAAGCATCACGACTCTTCCATGAGAGGTATTTCATAGGAATAGAGAGTGATTTGCTAACGGTTGTCTCAATCCAAGATTCTCAACTACCTTAAATAACTTTTTGAACCATGCCTAAGGACTCCACTTTAGTCCATATATTACCTTCCTTAACCTGCACACATTGGAACATTCCCCATAAGTCTCAAACCTAAAAGGTCACTGCATATATACTTCCTGCATGTCTCCATGCAAAAATGCATGTTTAACATCAAGCTGATAGAGATCCCAATCAGACTACACTACAACTGAGATGCACACTATTAGCAATCTAGCTACTAGAGAGAAAGTATTGAAGAAATTCACTCCATAGGTTTAAGCGAATCCCTTCACTACAAGTCACGCCTTCTATCATTCGGGCAAGCCATCTGGATTGTATTTCACTGTGGACACTCATTTAGAACCCACAACAATAGCACTAGTAGGTAACTCGGTAAATTCCTAGATGCCTATGGAAATCAAGGCAGACACTTCATTGCTCGCTGCCACTTAAGATCTAGGAGAGATTACTGATGTGAAGTAGAAATAGCCACAACTCACAGAGCAAAAGAGAACCATCTAAAAGCAGACCCAAGACATGCCAAAGAGACATGCTTAGGCATAAGGTGCCTTGTACGGCTACAAAGTGCCTTCCTCAATATCATAGAAAGATCAAGGCATGTAAAAGATGGTTGCACATCATCTGTTTGTACCTCCACCTATAATGGTACATCATTAAGAATACTATTGTCAATGGAAATATGCTCCTTACTCACCTGTGACGAGATGTGTGGTATTGGCTCATAAGGGGGAGGATGATGAGCATAAGTGAGCTAGAATCCGTCATTTCCCTAACTCTAGACCTAGCAATAGAGAAATAGGGAACGGACTCATGGAAGGTGACATTAAAGACTGATGATGACAAATAGGGTCATAGCATCGATACCCCCCGTGGTTTCTCGACTAACCCAGAAAGACACTTTACAGCCTGAGGAGACAACTTACCCCTACACACACTTGATACATGAACAATGGAAAAACAATCAAAGACACATAAAGGGATAGCAAACAAATCTACATCAAGATAAAGAATCTAGATAGGAACTTGCTCTTTAAGCACAAAGAAAGGCATCCTATTAATAAGCTAGCAAGCAATCAGGACAATATCTCAGTATAAAGATGGAACACCAAGATGACTAAGCATGGCCTTGGCAACATCCGAGATACGCTGATGCTTGCGTCAACAACACCATTTTGCTCAGAGGTGTGAGAGCAAGTCGTCAAGTGGATAATGCCCAAGGAGAGGTAAAACCTACATAAAAAAATAGGTACAGCTAAGGCATTATTAGAACGAACAATTTTCACATTAGCACCAAGTAGTCTTTATTTCTACTATGAACTTTTGGATAATAAAACCAACATCAATAACAATGTCCCAATCTATCAGCAGTACTACTGGGACCCCAAACATCTATATGAAGTAATTTAAATGACATTGGCTTAGGACTCTAACTAGACGAATAAGAACTCATGCGACGCTTCCCAAGCTGACAAGCTTCACAATCAACTTTAGCTGCAGGTGAAAGGCAGGGAATCACACGTCTGAGTTTGACTAATAGGAGATGACCCAACCAAGGGTGCCATAGGTGACTTTATAAGGTGGTAGAGGAAACAGCAACATGACCGACATAAGAAGACTAGAGTAACTGGTACACTCTCCCTTCCTTATGGCCTCCATTAATCATCTTCCCCATCAAAACATCCTGAAAAACACATAAGACAACGTCAAACATAGCTCTGCAATTGAGTTATCCAACTAATCAAAAGTAGGCTAATAGGAAAATCAAGAACTAAGAAAACATTTGTTAATCTCATGTTTGGGGTAAGGTCAACATCCACATGTCCAGTAATCGGTGAATATCGACCGTCAGCCACCTAAACTATCCATCCTAGTGAAACAAGTCTGATAGTGGAAAAACTAACCCGATCACCACATAAGTGTTAAGAAGCTCCAGAGTCCACTACTTAGTCAGGGCCATAACTAGGAGAATATGCAAACATTACAAACATTGTACCTAGTGGGCTAGTAAATGCAGCAATGTCATTGTCAAGCTGTAAGTTAGAAGATAATGTGGTTGACATCTGAGATACTTGCTACAAAAGATCATCGTACTCAACATGTGCAACTATTACCATTTCCGCAAAAGAGTCTACTGCAACAACTTTATGAGCAAGAGGCTTTCCATGCTTTGTCTAGCAAGATTCTTTGGTATGACCAACTTTGCCACAAGAAATGCAAGATGGGTGAGCTCTACACCATGGCATGTCACCACATCCACGTCCTCTCATAGAAGGGCCACCCTGACCTCTACCGTAATTCACTGCCTATGCAGACATCTGAGAATCAGTCACCTCAGCACTCAAGGGTTCTGCAAGACAACTCATACAACTATAAGCCTCTTCCAAAGTAGGTAAATCTGCCATCATCAATATCTGAGCCCGTGCAAACGAGTAATTAAGCCCTAAGCCTACAAGAAACTGAAGGACTACCGCCTCTTTCCTATATGCTCTCTGAGTCTCGCAAGTGCAAATAGGATGACAAGCATTGTATTTCTTAAACAATGTCTGAAGTGTGGAATAGTACTATGACAACGTCTTCCCTTCCTATCGGAAACCCATCATCGCACTATAAATTCGAAAGAAATCAACTCAAGTTCTTCTCATGGAAATATGTATCTCGCAAGCTATCATACATCTCTTTTGTTGTCCTACAATACCTAATTTCATCACCAATCTGAGGAATAACACTATTCATTATTCGAGCAAACACCATCGCATTCTCCTTCTGCGTGGCATACTTGCCTCTTATCATTAGGCTATGGTTCTATAAGAATATACTCATTATCATGACCCTCCATAGTCATAAAAATGCTTGAGATCACCATAGGTAGTTGGTCTCATCCAAGTTAATCATTGGCCCAAAAAACAGGTTCTTGTAAGCCTATGTTTCTGTCACCACTTATGTGACATTCGAACAATCAGAAGATGCCATCTCTCACATGAACTAGAGCCTCGAGAAGCTAGAAAAACTATTCCAAGTCGGCTTAGTTCATGAAATTGGATCGAAAAAACCTAATTTCAAACCAAAACGAGGCCAACTAGCGAGCCACCGACCAATTGGCGATGCTCCAGCAAGTCACCAAAGTCTGGCATCGGTCGTTGGTGTAGAGCGGTGTCAAGTAACCACACCAATGGAGGTTCTAACCGACAATGGTGGCCAATAAAGGTTGTTGCTATGCTAACAGCTGTAACTACTGAAGATCGAACAGGTCTCTCCAATCACCGACGACGAGTCGATTGGTCGACGAGGGGTTGCCAGAGGGTGCACGATGGTCTGACAACCTCGTCGAAGGTCGAAGGTCAATGGTGGTGGATCAGTTGTGGATAAGCCCCAATCAAGCACTTTCTTCCCTCCAAAGAAGGTTTTTCAAGGGAAAAAACCAAGGTTTTTTTGTATTTGGTGTGGAGAACAAGGGGGGTACCAAATGTCAGCCTAGGGCCACCGCTTTGATATCAAGTCATAAAAAAATGAGCAACTTTATCTATTACAAAACGCTAATCGTCAATATATAGAAGATTTAGGTAAAATATAGAGAGGTCCACAAACTATAAGAAAATAAGAAAAGAAGATACAATAACATAATTCTCACAGTATTTCCTATATACAACCAATTCATCACTAGCTTGCATGTACGCAAATCACACTAGTAGAGTTATTTACCTTTATAAGGTTAACTTTTTCTTCGGACTGCAAGACAAAAATAACCAGATTATATAACAAAGCACAACAATACGTCCACAAATAACAACAAATTTTTTGGGGTCTTACCAAATCACTTCTAGAGTTTTTTTTTTTTGGAAGTGTGGAACATGGACAACATTTGTAGATGTTTATGCCTGTATTGTTTGTGGTCTGTATCTAACAATCAACTTGGGAAAATCGTAAAGATTGACTTCAATGTGCTAAAACTGTGAAAGTGAACTACGATTTAGATTTTCTCCATAAACTTGAGCCGACAGATGTCTAACTTTAAACAATACAAAAAGGCAAGATTCCATAATCAGTAGGTGGTTCTCTCTAGTAGAAAATAACTTTCAGAATTTTTTTAGTTTATAAGACTAGGAAGTGGGATGCCAGCATAAATATATATCAATCCTTTTTAAGATGTTCAACTTGTCCAACATAAGAATTGGATCAATGTTAGTTCTTACAGATCAAAAAAACAAAAAGGACAGTCATCCTGAGCAGCCAACTTGCTGTCTATCTTGACTTCAAAAAAACAGCGAAAATATTGCAATAATTAAAATAAAATGGCATAATACAAAATAGCCTCTCTTTGACACCACAACTACAAGTCCTCATTTAGCCACACAACTTAAAATATCACTAAGTTTATTACATTCTTACAACTATAAGAAATTGAACCTACTCTGAAAAGAGCTTTTTCCCCAAGAAGAGAATAATGAAGTGTGCCAACAACGTGATACTTTATCCCAACTTTTTCCACAGCAAAATACATGTGTTCGTGAATGTCTTGAATCACCACAATTGCTCCTGTTTTAATCAGAATAAAACCATTATATTGTCATATATTAATCTGTTGTCTTTGGCAAGAACCTCCAACAGCATTATTATTGTGAAATTGATTTAACAGGGAAAAAGTACCATCCGCAATTCTGCAACCCATGTTGTTAGGTCCCACATTCCCAATGTTACAACTCTCATTCCAATCGTCATCAATCTTCATGCTAGCAATGTCAGAAAAGGGGGCAGCAAGAAGTAAAAGCATCTGAAGCAACATAAAAGAAGAAGCATACATGTCAAACTCAAACGATATATACAAATGCTAAAAACCAAACCCACTGTAAATACATGGTTAAGCAAACTAGGATGATGGTTACAGATCTTTTTTTATTGTCAAAATTTTATTACATACTTTATGGCTGATCATGACAAGTAGCATGATTGGTAAGATCTCAAGCATCTATAAAATAAGAGACAACACTTGGATTGTAAGAAGATAAAAATGATGGCAATCGTAATTTGCACGGCAACTAGAAGAGACGGTATTTCTTGAGCTTTTCAAGAGAAGGAAACAATGCTTTTTTGGAAGGTCACTTGTGATTCTTTGGTTCAAGCCAAAGAAATGGTTGCGACTTGGAATAGCTCCTCTCCAACTTTTATGTGGAAGGTTGATTTCTCTAATGCTTATGATTCAGTGACTTGGACATACTTGTGGGAGATCCTTAGGAGGGGTTTCCCGAAGCCTTAGGTTTGGGTAATAAAGAAATGTACCATGACGACCTCTTTCTCTATGTTGGTTAAGGAAACCATGTGGAACCTAGATTCAGTCGTAGAGAGGTGTTAGGCAAGGTTGCCCACTAGTGCCTATGGTGTTCATCATCATTGTTGTTACATTGGCATCTCTGGCTTTCAAGGCACGTGGGGGTGGCCTATTTTCCAGGTTTTCTTTGAGGTTGGATGGTTCATTGCTTACCCCGTTATTGCAGTATGCCAATGATATGATTTTTTTTTATCCAGGGGGGCTTGAGTCAAGCTGAGCACGTGGCACAGATGGTAAGAATGTTTGGTGATTTGTCTGGCCTTCTCATGAATGGTAGAAAATCAATCAGTGTTCCTTTTCGCATTAGTAGTGGGGGGAAGGGTGCAATTTGAGGCCCTTAATTCACCGATTGTTCGGCTGCCGATTGCCTATTTGCAGCTTCCGTTGAACGAGAAGTGGTTAGTGGCAACTGAAGGGTGGTGGAGGAAAGGTTAAATAAATTGGTTGTAATGACTTGATTTAATATAGAAAATCCAAGGTTCTCGTATATAGAGAGAGACCAAAGGATTAAAAGTACAATAATATCCCTGAGGGACTAAATACCCATAGTCCATACAATAAGAACCTGAGCCACAGCTAGAGCATAAATCAATGCACATGAAATAAATAAAAATCTGGCTAATAGCTTAGTGAAAATATCTACAATCTGCTCCTCAGATGTGACTGGAGAAGTATATAGCAACCCCTTCTAAATACTATCCCTGGTATAGTGACAACCAACCTAAACATGTTTCGTCCTCTCGTAAAATGCTGAATTGTTGGCCATGAAGGTGGCTACTCTATTATCATATCGCATCTCCATGGCGCTAGAAAACTGTATCTACAAGTCAATAAGCAAGGATCTGATCAAAATCATCTCTGCAGTCATCTAAGCCACAGCTCTGTACTCAGACTCGGCACTGGATCTCGCAACTATGCCATGTTTCTTCATCCTCCATGTGATCAAATTCCCTGCTAAGAAGGTGCAAAATCCAATAGTGGATTTGCAAAACACATGACATCTGCGTAGTCTGCATCAGAGTAGCCAACCAAAGTCATAAAAGAACCCTTGAAGAAGAAGAAACGATTCCCAGGAGCCTTCTTGATTTATCTGAGCACCAACAATGCTGCATCCCAATGCTGATGTGTTGGATTGGCCATGAACTGACTCAATTTTCCCACTACAAAGGAGATATCCAACCTCGTGAAAGTGAGGTATAACAGCTTGGGCAAGCGGACTATATTACCTGCTATTCACCACCCGTGTATCCTCATCATAGAGTAGCATCTTGGGATCCATAGGAATATTAGCATCCTTAGCCCCAAGCATACCAACCTGCTATAAGATGTCCAAAGCATACCTCCTCTGAGATAAGACTACGCCCATTTTGCTGCGAACAACCTCAATACCACGAAAGTACCGTAATACCCCCAAGTCCATGACAAACTACTCTGCAAGGATACGCTTAACCTCAGCAACACCCTACTCATCATCCCTTGTGATAATTAAGTCATCAACATAAGCAAGAAGTACCACAGTACCTCATCCAATCCTCCTGACAAAGAGAGAAATCGGTTATCGATTTCCTGAATCCAGCTGCCTCTACAACATGTGACAACCACTGGAACCAGGTCCTAGGACTTTGCTTAAGGCCATAGATAGCCTTCCGTATTCGACATACGCACTCCCCCTAAGTCTCAAAGTTAGGTGGCTACTGCATATAGACTTCCTCTTGGAGATCACCATAAAGGAATGCATTTTTCACATCCAGTTGATGCAAGGGCCAATCAAACTGAACCGCCACTGCAACCAATACCCATACTATGGGAGTCTAGCAACTGGTGAGAAGGTGTCAAAGAAGTCCACCCCATAAGTCTAGGTGAACCCCTTTACCACGATGCGTGCTTTGTATTTAACAACACTACCATCTGGGTTGAACTTCACAGTAAATACCCACCGACAGCCAACAAGTGTAGCACCATCAGGAAGTGGAGTGAGCTCCCAGGTCCCACGGCCGCTAAGAGTAACCATCTCATCCTACATGGTTGCCTACCATTTTGGATCAAGCATGGCCTCACGATGAGTAGCTGGAATCTACGTAATGTCTAACGCCTAAGTCAATCTAGCAAATCCAGGAACTAGGCTATCAGTAGCAAGTGCCCAGTCGTGGGATAAGTGGTGCAAGTCCATGGTTGCTTCTGAATAGCTATCGGAAGTTCAAAATCATCACCTGCCACATCATCTGTCCTGTCTCTGTAACCATCACATGGAAAACATACGTTAGTATCTAATGGACTCACTTGAGAAGACAATGGTGAAGGCAAAGGGTGGGGGTCCCTGATAAGTAGTATAAGAGCGGAGATATGTCCGAAGTGGCTCGATCAGAAGGAAGGGATGCGTAGCATAAGGTAATGGTGGTATAGTAGGAACAGGAATTTCAGGAAAACTCCCAAAAGCAAATGGGGGCATATGTGGCATAGGCACCATACCATCCTTTAAAGAGCTCTTAGCTGCAGTCATAGAAAAGAAAGGTCTCGCCTCATAGAATGCAACATCCACAGAAACATAGTGCCGAGAAGTAAGCGGATCAAAACACCGATATCCTTTCTATGTCCGGGTATACTCAAGAAAAACGCACTTAACTGCTCTCAATGCTAGTTTATCCCAACCCAATCCCAACAAATGGATAAAGGCAACACAACCAAAAGTCCGAGGGATGACATGAAACATGGGTTGATCAGGATACATAACCTGCAAGGGAATCCGTTCATGCAATGCAGCATTAGGCATCCTACAACAACAACCAAACCCTTTCCCACACTAAGTGGGGGCAATTAAACGGGTTTTTTGCCTCCACATAAATCGATTTTGAGTCATTTCAAAAATTAAATTAAAGTAATTGAGGTCATACTTAATAGTTTCCTTCCAACAGTTGTTTGGTCTTCCTCGCCCCCTCTTAGCAAGTTCAGCTTCCAACTTCTCGCATCTCCTGACTAGAGCATCTAGTGGCCTTCTTTGTAAATGTCCAAACCATCTTAGGCGTCTCTCTCATTTTATCCTCTATCAGTAGCATTTGACATCCTATTAATTAAAAAAAAAAAACATGCAGTCAAAACAACATCACCCTAATAAAGGGAGGGAACCAAATGGTGAATCAACAGAGTACGAGCAACATCAAGAACATGGCGATGTTTCAACCTAGCAACACCATTTTGCTGACAGATGTGTGGGCATGTGATCTCATGAATAATGCCATGATTAGAAAAGAAAGTACGCAAACGAGTAGTACAAAACTCCAAGGCATTATTAGACCGAAAACATTCACAAAACAAGAATGTTGAGTTTTTATTTTCTTAACAAAGTTCTCAATGATTTGTCGCACATCAGACTTATTCTGCAAAAGAAACATCAAGGAAATGCGAGAAAAATCATCCACTGACAGAAGATAATATATATTCCTAATTCGATCACGAGTGCAACTGGGACCCCACACATCCATATTAATCAAGTCAAAAACAGTAGCAGAAGAAACAGAGGTAGAACTGGGAAAACTAACCCTATGATACTTGCCCAGCTGACAAGCATCACAAATGAGAGCAGTAGTGGAGGATATGTGCAACAAAATCCGTCTAAGGCGATCAATAGGCAGGTGACCAAGGTGATGATGTCACTAAAGGGGAGATCCAGTGGAAGCAAGATCCCGGGTAGCAGAACCAGCAACAATGGTCTGGCTCAGATGATACACTCCCCTTTTCTCACGTCCTCCACTAATCGTCTTCCCAGTAAGTTTCTACAAGACACAAGAAGACGCATCAAAAATGACTCTGCAGTTCAAATCCCTAGTAATACTACCAACAGATAATAAACTCAAGAGAAAATCCGACACATAAAAAACATTTGCAAATCTCAAGATAGAAGATAAGAGACATATCTCCCTTGCCAACCAATGACTTATGTCTCCCTTCTGCCACCTGCACTGTCCTAGCTGGTGTAGTAGGAGCTAATTGAGAGAGCGCACCCCTATCACCACATAGGTGCGTAGATGCACCTGAATCAAACAATCAATCACCAAAGGACAAGCATGAAGACATACCAGCCGCAGGTGCCTGTGAGGGGGTAGCAATAGCTGCAGTATCTGAAGACTGAGAGGATGAGACCTGTGTCAACTACGCAATCTGTTGTC
Organism: Thalassia testudinum; assembly: GCA_037157565.1. Lineage (NCBI taxonomy): Eukaryota > Viridiplantae > Streptophyta > Magnoliopsida > Alismatales > Hydrocharitaceae > Thalassia > Thalassia testudinum. The sequence continues at coordinate 36,770,941 of JAZHRO010000024.1, forward strand.
ACAGAGTCTTAATCTCTGTACTCAAGGAGCTCACATCAAGACTAGTGAGCACTCCATCTATAATCTCAGCTACCTGATTGGCCATGGGTGGCCTACTATGCTTCTACCAGCATGTAGCCTCTGGATGACCAAGTCTGCCACAGTAAGTACACTGTGTCTTTGTACGTGTACCAGATGAGTGCCTACATCCACGACCACGTGCAGAGGGAGTACCCCTGCCACATCCAGGGATCGCTGCTAGTGCGGACATCAGAGCACTAGTGTCTGGAGCTAGAGTACGGACTGCAACTCTGCTAAGTCTGCTATAACCCTCCTCCAGGGTAGGAAGCTTAAGAACGGTGAGAATCTGATCTCTGGCGGCTGTATGCTCAGGTCTAAGACCTGCCAGGAAAAGAGAGACGGCCAATTGTCTCTGAAAATCCCCCCAGGAATCACAGGCACACCCCGGCAGATAAGAGTGATGCCTCACCAGCATACCCTTTAAGATAGAGTAATACTGTGGCGGAATGCATCCTTCTTGATGCAAGTAGAAAAGGATGTAGAAGACCTGAAAGACCCGTGCAGAGTTCTTGACATGAGAAGTCTCACGCAATGACTCCCACATCTTCTTTGCGGTGTCGTAATACATGATCTCATTCCCTATACGGGGAATAACTATCTACATAACCCTCCCAGAGACCATGACATTGTCTCTGTCCTAGGTGGCGTTGACACCAGTCTTACTCTCAAGCTCCGGATTTGTAAGGATGTGACTCTTCCCATGACCCCTGACGGTCAAAAAGAAAGTCTGAGACCACCGTAGGTAGTTGGTCACGTCCAACTCAACGATAGGACCAAAAAATGGATTCTTCAGTACCCTGGTATCCAAAGAAGTGTCCAAATTCACCTCAGACTAATCATCTTAAGCCATCCTTATAATCTTTGAGCCGCAATCAGACTTCTATATCCAAGAGGTCATCAATCAGATCCGAAACCTAAAAAATCAGATCCACACCTTCACAAGAAATCCCCTTAGACTAGCATTGGCCTAGCCTGGGTGCGGAGAGACCACCCGAGAAGGCCCCACGGAGATTTCCCCCCTACGGTAGGAGAGGAGAGTAGCCCTAGAGAAAGGCTATAGTCCTCTTAGGTCAAGCTACTGGTAAAGAATTAACGCCGACGCCGCTAGGTTGCAGGAGCACCGCCATCGCCGCGCCGATGTGCGTCAAGTAGTGTCGCCGTCGCCGCACGAATCGCTATCGTTGGTTGCTAGCGACGTGAATCACCGCTGCTGGGTGTGCTGTTGCAATCCACCGCCACCTAGCACATGCTAGGCACGGCTACGCGCATCACCAACCATGCACGAGCCGCCGCCGCCGCGTAGATGCGTGCTTCCCAACGCAAGGAGGGCCCCCCCAATTCGCCGCTGCCTATGCGTGGTCTTGCGTCGATGCTGGTGCGCCCTACACGTGCGAGGCCCTATGCCGCTATCATCGGTGGTGCACGGAGAGGAGAAATGGATTTAGGTTTAAGGTTTTGGAGGCCTTGAAGGTAGGATATCGAGAGCCATGATCAAGGACCGGTGCTCTGATACCAAATTGATTATAATGACTTGATTCAATATAGAAAACCCTAGGCCCTCGTATATATAGAGAGAGACCGAGGGTTAAAAGTACAATAATATCCCTGAGGGACTAAAACACCCATAGCTCATACAATAAAAACATAAAAAATAACAATATATGCTAACAGAATAAGAGGTTGGCTAGTTGTTGTGGAAAGTTTCTTTCCCCTAATGGGAGAGTAGTTTTGATTAAATCAGTTTTCTCAGTTGTACCGATTGTTTACCATTCTATGTTCACGCCACCAAAGAAAATTTTGTCCAAGTTGGAGATAGCCGGGAAGGGGTTTTTTTGGGAGGGGCCAAATCATGATAGTTGTTTTCTATGGTTGGTTCACTGGAGGGAGATTTGCAGATTGAAAAGGAGAGGTGGGCTTGGCATTAGGAGTTTGGAGAGGTTTGGCTCTCCTGATGAAGTAGGTGGTATGATTCCTTTCTAGTGGTGGCAGTCTTCTGGAGAAGATATTGAGAGACTCTTATGGAGATCTTGTTGATGTCTTTTGTGGCCAATCCAGAAGGGTTGGTTCGTCTGCTTTCTGGAGCTCAATAGAATTGTCTATGGTGGAGGGTACTGCTTCAAATCTATTTGTACCAAGGATTGGTAATGGCTCCTCTTTGATTTTGAAAAGATAATTGGACGAGATGTGGGGTCCTTCCTATTTTGTTCCCATGCTTGTGTGTCTTGACTGCAGCCAAGGATGCTACATGAGATTTCTGTTAGTGAAAAGAATTTCGATATATTCGCTTGAAAGGAGGGGAGATTCTCTATTTCAAAAGCTTTTGAGATGCTATCTTTGGAGGAGGGAACTTCACTTTTGATGTGGGAGAATTGCTCATTGTTTTGGAAAATGCTTATGGCTTTGAAGATTAAGATCTTGTGGTTGTTTAGATAGGAGAAGCTAGTCACAAAGGTTCTTTTGGCTAGATGGGCTTCAGATTCAGATTTGCTTTGTCCTTTCCGTGGTTCTGCAAAGGAGTCCCTAGACCATCTCTTCTTTACTTGTCAATTATCGATGGAGGTTTGGCAAAGTATTAATGTGCGAATGGCAACGTTTACATCTTCAGATTCCTAGTGGGCTTCCTTCTGATCCTTGGTTCATGCAGACACGGCAAGTTGGGTTAAAGTGATGACTGCTTAGTTGTCTATTTGGTGTCAGAGGAATATTGTCATTTTCAGGAAAGAACAAGTGTGGGTTTGACAATATTGTAAGGGAGGCATGTGGCACATCAGAGTTGTAGCTTGAATTTCTGTAAGTATGTTCCTTTTATTTTATTATTAATGATATTTGGATGATTACTTATCTCTGATAATCTTCCTTTGTCTTCTCAAAAAAAAAAAAAGAGTTAGTATACTCCCATGCATACGTGCAGATTTCTTTTTTAATTGGTTTTCCAATTTCTCCCATTCCGTAATTGCTTTGACATTATGGGAACATCTTTGGTGCAATGTCTTCAGGCAGCAATGATAGTAGCAACTAACGGCACAGAAGACAACTTCCCATTTTGGAGATTAAAAAGGATGGCCATAGAATGCCAGTAAACATCCAATCCACCAAACAAAGTAAACAATGCACAGGTGATGATATTGGTATTTTGTTCTTAGCATTCAAGTGTAAACAATTTGAAGCTTATCAGTGGGGACCTCCAGCCTCTGATTAATAGTAGAGTCAGAATCGAACAGCTTACAAGAGTTAAAGCTCTAGGACAGTGTCTATATAAATTCTGTTTTATTTTGGATTAAACCAGGCAGCATTTCTATGCATTCAAGAGAACTGAACACCAATGTTCCATTATTTATTTGAAAAGGAATAAAATATATTATATTCTTCACGAGAAAATCAAGGTGCTACAAAGGCATAATAAACGCTAAAATGAAACAGGGAAAACACAAGCATCATTAAAAACAAGTCCTTAAGAGCTTGCCCATTAGACAAAAACTAAATTCTTCCAAAACAAGTTTGTTTCAATGGTGGATATTGTTCACCTCAATATCAACAAGAGTCGTTGTTAAATCAAACCCAGATATGAAACCATTGCCAACCCAGCTTTCACTCAGCTGCCTAGAATTCTCTTCATAGAAAAGCTTTTCAGCAATTATGGAAGCCGTTAAATGTGCTAACATGCAATTATCATTGCTGGAATAAAAAGATTCAGACAAAGCATTTTCTGGTGGCTTTTCGCTGTGCCACCTCCAGCCACGAGAAGAGTCAGTATCATTGATTATAGAATGTGAACTTTCAGCCGCAATATTCATATGCAATGGCATATAACGGGAATCATTTGAAGACAGTGAAGGAATAGGATTATAGCTGGTAGAGTCAAGATCATCAATCCTTGCATATGAGTGTTGAGTGAGAACACAAAAACGGGATACATCAAACAAGAACCTCTTTCCCAAATCCAAAAGCTTCAGGCTGGCATCAATTTCTATTTTAAGTTCCCAGATTCCACCTATAATGACATGCAGCGAGAAACATATATCAGGCCTTGTAACAAAACTATCACATGATCAATTGATAAGAGCAAACAGAACTCGCCAGATCCATCACCAACAGAAAATGTTAGACACCAGCATGATAAGTTCACAGCAAGACCAGGAAGAAACTTCCATTCGGAACTATCTAGAGGAACATCAGAACCAGCTACATCTTCCACCCTGGATTGATTATGATGATGATTCACAGCCGCTTTCTTAGACCGTTCCAGGAAATAGTGTGTTTGTGACAGAAGATCTGCTAAGCATATGGAATATGCTCTGAAGTAGTTGATAAATGCAACTAATGCTGAAGTTTCAATAAAAGTGTTACCCCTCTGTCAAAAGAAACATTCACAGGTCATGGTTAATTAGAATGCTTACTTTACAATAAAATCAGAAAAAGAAGAAATTAGTTCATAACAATTTATGCTACTAATATGAGTATCAATAAAGGCTTCATGGGCAGAAAAGTATACAATCACAAACATTTTGAAACAAGAAAGAAAAAGAAGAGTGGCAGCTTTGTACTTACAAATCAGAAATATATTGGAAAATTAAAGGTTTCATGCTTATAGAACTTTCGCATGCGTCTGTAAAAATTTAAGGAATATGAAAAGCTTCCCTCTTCCCCTCCATAACAGTAATAATGTGAAATGACCCAAATCTTAGGCTGTCCATATTTTCATAATTCTACCATTACCAACCCGGTAACCATTGGATCATCACTTTATACCAACCACAAGTACATGAAAACTTGCCACAATACAATTTATATTATTATAAAAGCTTAGAGTACAATAGATATAACACTACATAAGGAATAATCGTTTTTAAGTATTCAAACACTTTATCATTGTTACAGATTGTTTTTCTATTTTATTCATGTTATCAATGTTTTCCTTAATTATTATTTTGTAACAGAGGCATGTATCTATTATTTTTCCCTTTGGCCTCTCCTTCACAAATAGAGGTCTAGGGCTTTTGCAATAAAACAAGTTGATGCTTTTTCTTCCAACATGGTAACAGAGCATCAGAGTTTTATATCTTCTTGATTCACATCATCTTTCTTTCTCTACCAAATAAAAAGCTCTAGCATCAAGGTTTGAGAATAACTTCTTTGTTCTCAAGTTTGACAACAGCCAACCTAAGAAACTCAAGGAATAAGCCACCACCACTAGCAACTGCCCCCAAGCCACTGATATGGCCGTCGCCGGAGACCAGCAATTGGTCGGACCGTCGCAAGGGACTAGTCACCAACTGCAGTGTCACGACAAGGTTTTTTTCCTCCTGCGCACTATAGTGCCACCCCCAACACCTGTGTCAAGTAGAGGTTTGTCAGGGGCCTCTTCTCCTCTTAGGGGTTGTAGGGGACGAACACAACCCCCCTTCTTCCTACCCTAACTCCAGTGACAGATCCGTCACCAGAAGGGTCATCAAAATGCTGCCAATACTCAATTCAAGGGCCTTCACACCAGTAGTGCTCCTGCTGCTGCATAGCTCTTGTTTCGTTATGTGAAGTTTTCCTACCATCTAGCAAATTTGGGTCTCCGATCAGGAGTATTATGACATCTGAAGTTTTGTTGATTCTTCCACTCAAGGAAAGGGAAGTCATGGGGACTTCAATAATCCCTTCTTTCATCCAATCACCAAATTTGGTGAAACCAATTATGCACTCTAGTCTCAATCGATCCTCGATGTAGTTGACGGTCACGATGAAAAATATATACTCCTCGAATCAGAACCCATCCACAAGACTAGCAAGTATTCTACTTGGAAAAAGAATAATGGTATGGTAAAAGTGTGGATCATGAACACTACTATTTAGAGCATTGCAACTGAGATGATGTATTACAAGAGTAAAGGGGATGTGGGATGTCCTTCGCCAAACATATTCTCAGGATAAGCACATAGTACGCAATCTATAGCTTCATCACAAGATTGCCCACATGAGATAAGATAGGTGATGAGGGAAGGAAAGTCCTCGTATCAACACCAGCCTAATAGGCCCAACAATGAATGACAAAAAGCCCCACCCCACAAGACTCAATAAGTAATGCAACCAACATTCTATACAGGTAGGATGTTTAAAGCCGTCTAGAGTTAAGACAGTGAAAGAAGTCTACCTGGAAGAAGAAGATTACTCGGCAAGCCTAGCTTGCCCGACAAGATAAGCTTATCTAGCAAGCCTAGCTTACCCAGCAAGATAAGCTTACACAACAAGACTACTCGATAAACCTAGTCCACCTGCCAAGACAAGTTTACTAAGCAAGCCTAGTCCTTTGGGTACACTAGGCCTACCCAGTAAATCAGGTAGATTTTTCTTTAAGAAGATTGCCAATAGAGTAGCGATTATTATCATAACCATGAACTCGAGTTTCCAGGAGTCGTGGCTACGTGGAGGTTATCTAAAGCTGCCCACTCGTGCGTCCACGACCTCCACTACTTGGGCATCTCGTAGCACGTCACGTAGATTATTGAGACACGTAACCCTTAAATGATAGAATCCCTGGAAAAAAAAGGGTACGCACACATAGAGCAAGAGAGCCCTTATTGTATTTTATACGTCAGTTACTTGGTGAAATTTGAAAGTCTAGTTGCTCTCCCCAGACATACACCATTCTCGATGGAAATGGATAGCCAATTCTCTCATCTCTTTCATGTGCAATTATTTGATTCAACAGACCTATTCCTATTCTCGAACCTGATTATGGCCCATTTTATTAGGCTTCAATCATTTGGCGTCGTTTGTAGGAAACTCCATTCTTCTTTCCTACAACCTTGTTATTCTCATGGCACCCTCTACTTGCAAGTCCTCACGAGTGAATCCTGAGAAGCCTGATCGTGCCTAGTCTGGTGTGGCCAACTCCAAGCACTGCTAGCAACCCAACATAACCAGCCGGGCTAAGAATGTTCATGAGGATGAGTAGCAACAACCGTCTTCGAACGACCTCCTGCGAGAGGCCCTAGAGAAGGAGTAAGGTTTCCTCACCCGGCTGACCACCCTCCAAGCTGAACAAAGCTAATTTAAGACCAACTCAAAGAGGTCTAGCCGAAGGAGAAGGCTAAGCCCTACCAGGACAAGCCTCAGATGTCAAACCACGCAAACAACCAAACACATTGGTGCCACGTGGTCAAGGATGAGAACGTCCGCTTGTACGAGTATCTAGAACAGCTCAAGTGTGAGCTCAGCATCTTCAAGGGAGAGATCCCACAAAGTCCTCTTCCACCTCCTTCCCCACCTCTACACAACTCAGACGAATAGTCTGGCACCTTAGGGCTAACACCTAGCGATGGGGACTCTATTCTTGAGATTGTCTGACAAGTTACCCAGGCAATGAAGGGCATCTTCCCCCAAGCATACCCCTTTACAATGGAGGTGATGAACACTCCACCAGAGAAGTTCAAGCATTCGATCATATCCCAATACGACATCACATTTGACTCGAACAGCTTTATGGAGAGCTACCAACAAATGTTGGTTCACAGGTGCCTTGATGAGGTCCTTTGTCTGGTATTCCCATCTTATCTCTTCGACATGGCTCATGAATGGTTCAACGGCTACCAGCCAACTAGATCTCTTGTTTTTAAGAGCTGGCCAACAAATTTTACCAGTATTTTGCTGGCCAACGGTGGGTTAGAGATAACCCCTAAATGTTTTCTGAGCTCCAGCAGCCAAAAGGCAAGTCCTTCCACTCCTACCTCGACAGGTTTAAAGCCCGGTGCTACTTTGAGTGCAAAATGCCTCATAATGCTATTGTCATCCAGTGCTTCAAGTCAACTCTCCTGACTCAGAGGTTCTAGTATAATATTGATGACTTCCCGCCTAGAGATATGACAGAGCTCTAGGATAAGGCCACGAGATTTGCAGAGCAAGATGATTCCTTCTGCTCTACTCGATTAGTTGGCAGACAGCTATGGGGAGGACCAGCTTAACTCCCCTGAGGAGAAGACGGCCGACAAAGCGACCAACAACTGCAGCGATGGCCACTTCAATAAATAGAAAGGGAACTTCCCAGACCAGAAGGGCAACCATCAAAAATCGCGAATGCAATAGTGCTCCACGACAGCCTAGGCAAGATTACTACCAGAAGTACACCCCTAAGCTATTAACCAAGCCGACATTTTAACTGAGGTCTAGTCGACCAATAAAGACCTCCTTTCGCCTCCTCACCCAATGAGGAAGCAGATGGACATTGGGCCCTACTGTAAATATCATAAGGCCCGAGGACATTCCACCAAGGATTACCAAGATCTTCGTAACCAGATAGAATATCAAATCCGACACAATAAATTGGCCCAATTTGTGAAACGCAACGAGGGCTAAGATAAAGGCAAGTAACCCTTAGAGGGCCCCGAAGAATACCACAAGAAAAAGCTCCCGTACTTCCATAAAAGCTAATGTGATACTCCTTGAGAAGGAGGCGCAGATCAACGCCACTAGCACCTTAGCAAAACAAGGCCTCTCCCTCGACATACCACTGCAAGAATATCACTGTCAGGCATTGTGTGCTGGCAACACGAAGGGCACTCCAACAAGCTGGCAACAAATCGTCCTCCTGGTAGAACATCCAACAACCTTCTCCGGCAGGGGGAGAGGTCGAGGTGATTCTTGGAATTAACACTGCACCCTGCCGATGGAGGGATTCACTTAAAGGTGGCACCTCTCAGGGAATTTGCACCACAATGCAGTGGCCAGGACCGGCTACCATGAATGGCATGAAACCAGTGTTTTGAATGCCTACAGTGTGTCCATGACATGTCAGCGAAATGGCCTTTTTCTGATATGAGGCTATATTGATACACATGTAATGTCAAAATAGAAGAGTGCCATCAATATTTTGCCAAATATCAAAATAATATGTTGATATCGACAAAATGATCGAAACTAGTTATAATTCTTAGGCTATTACAATATTTTAAGTTTGACATAGGTGACTCAGTAATCCATTTCTACCCATTACCATTGTCACATGCTTGTTGGAGTGATAAGAACTCTTACAAGTGTTTTCTCTCTCTATTTGTTAAATCTTTCAGGTAATTTAGCTTCTCCAAAGTTAAATAATATTTATTTCTTATCCTCTAAGCTAGATTTAAACTACAATCATTAGATTTAGATCCTTCAGTCAGTTTTAACGATTACATTTGCATACCCATGAGTTTATGTTAGCACATATTATTATTGTATGGGTTTTGGGCTTTTAGCTCCTCAAGGGCACTCTTGTACTGTTACCCTTTTTAATCTCTCTACATAAGAGGGCCTAGGGTTTTCAATAAGAGATTAACTCATTTCAGCAAATTTGGCATCAAAGCGACGGTCCTAGACCAAGGCTCTAGGTATCCCATCCCCAAGGCCTCCAAACCTTAACCACCGTATCTCGTCTCTCTCTCTCTCTCGGCGCACCAAGGCTTCCCCATGGCGGCAGCAGCACCAAGTGTGCAGCCAGCAGCACGCAGCAAGGCCAAGGCGGCCACGGCAAGATCTTGGCAGTGCTCATCTACCCGCAACGATGCTCTTTGGCGTGGTGCGCGAGATCTACAGCGTGCATAGGATCTGCAGTGGTCGATCGACCTACTGCACCTCCATCGAGGCCTGGTGGCGCTAGAATAGGAGCAGCAACAGCTAGCGGTGCCTCCAACGGTGGCACGCAGGATCTGCGGTAGCCTTATAGCGCTCCTAGGCCCTCGATGAGATCGTGTAACACTCCTAAGCCCTCGACACATGGTCGACAGGGACTTTGAGGGGTTTGTAGCCTTGTTCTAAGGGCTACATCCCTTGTAGTCACAAGGAGAGGGAGTCTAGCTCCCCTTGGGGCCATCTCGGGTCTTCTCCCCGCACCCGGGTTAGGCCAACGCCCATCTAAGGGGACTTTCTGGCAAAGATGCAGATCTGAACGCATCTTGTTTCAGATCTATTGATGTTTTCTTAGTAATGGAAGGTTGATTGAGACTTCCAGATTGCGAATATGGCTTCAGATGATCAGTCTGAAGTGTCGTCGGACTCTCTTTCGAACACTAGGGTACTTAAAAATCCGTTCTTCGATCCCATCGTCAAGTTAGATGAGACCAACTATCTGCAGTGGTCCCAGACCTTCCTCATGACGATCAGGGGTCATAGGAAGAGTCACATTCTTACAGATCCGGAGCCTGCCAACAAGACTGACACAAATGCCAACTGGGACAGTGACAATGCCATGGTCTATGAGTAGCTCATGCAGACAATTATTCCTCGAATAGGGGATGAGATCATATACTATGCCACAACGAAGGAGATGTGGGAGTCCTTGTGTGAGACCTAATCACATGCCAAGAACTCTGCACAGGTTTCTCAGGTCTTTTACGACCTCTTCTACTTACATCAGGAAGGACGCACGCTGCCACAATACTACTCGCTCATGAAGGGAATGCTGGAGCGGCATCACTCCTATCTATCAGGGTGTACCTATGAGTCCCATAGGAGCTTTAGGAGATAGTTGGCAGTCTCCCTTTTCTTAGCAGGTCTCGGACCTGGGTATACAGCAGCCAAAGATCAGATCCTCACCGCTCCTGAGCTTCCTAACCTAGAGGAAGCTTATAGCAGACTCAATAGAGTAGCAATGCGCACTCCTGCTCCTGACTCTGGTGCTCAGACGTCTGCACTGGCTATGATCCCTGGACATGGCAAGGGTGTTCCCCCTCCTGCATGTGGTCTTGGACGCGGATGCTCTTCTGGTACACGCATTAGGACTCCGTGTACCTATTGTGGCAAACTTGGCCACTCTGAGGCTACATGCTAGCAGAAGCATGGTAGGCTACCTGTGGCCAATCAAGCGGCCGAGATCACTGATGGGGCCCTCCCTAATCATGATGTTAGCTCCCTTAACACAGAGATTGAGACCTTACGGTAGCAAATTGCTCAGTTGACTCAGGCATCCTCTTCTCAGCCTCCAAATACTGCAACCATTGCCACCTCCTCTGAGGTACCTACAACTGGTATGTCGTCACTCATCCTCTGGTGATTGGTTGATTGATTATGGTGCGTCCAAGCACCTATGCAGCATCAAGGGATCTTTCTCTCAATTAGCACCAGTCACACCAGCCAAGACTATAGAAGTGGCAAACAAGAAACATTTGCCACTTATTGGCAAAGGAAATATGCCTATATCTCCTACTTTGAGACTAACAGATGTTTTCTATGTGCATGATTTTCAATTGAGTTTACTACCTGTTAATAGTGTTACTAGAGATCTGAACTACCGAGTTATATTTGATGCGTCTTCTTGTATCTTGCAAGACAAATTCACTGGGAAGACGATTGGTGGAGGGTGTAAGGAATGGGGGGTGAACCATCTGAGTCGTATTGTTGTTGCTGCTTCTGCTACCCAAGGCCTTCCTTCTGCTAGATCTCCTCTCCAGTGACATCACCGCCTTGACTACTTGCCTATTGATCACCTCATGCGTGTTTTGCTGCACATACCCTCCACTACTGCTCTCACCTGTGATGCTTGTCAGCTAGGCAAGCACCACAAGGCTAATTTTTCTACTTTTACTTCAATTTCTTCTATTGTTATCTTTGATTTGATTCATATGAATGTCTGGGGTACCAGTCGTACTCCTGATCAACTTGGGAAGAGATATTATCTTCTGTTAATGGATGATTTTTCCCGTGTTTTTAGGATGTTTCTCTTGAAGAATAAGTCCGATGTGAGAAATTTTATTGAAAATTTTATTAAGGAAATAAAAACTCAGCATTCTTGTTTAGTGAAACATTTTCAATCTAATAATGCCTTAGAGTTTTATACTATTCGATTGTGCACTTTCTTTTTCAGTTGTGCCATTATCCATGAGACTACCTACCCCAACACCTCTCAGCAAAATGATGTTGCTGAGAGGAAACATCACCATATTCTTGATGTTGCTCGTATATTGTTGATTCATCATTCGGTCCCCTCTCTTTGCTAAGGTGACGCTTTTTTGACTACCTGTTTTCTGACCAATAGGATGCCTAATGCTGCTTTACATGAACGGATTCCATTACAGGTTATGTATCCTGATAGACCTCTATTTCACGTCACCCCTCGAAGTTTTGGTTGTGTTGGTTTTGTCCACCTATTGGGACCGAGTCAGGATAAACTAGTACCGAGGGCACTTAAGTGTGTTTTCCTTGGGTATTGATTCAGCAGATGTTCCCTTTCATGAGGCGATACCCTTCTCTACTTCTGCTGCTGAGATACCTTCTGAGGGTGATATGCAACCTATAACATTTACACCCATTCACTTTGGGAGTTTTCCCGAGATTCCTGTCCCTACCGCATCACCACCACCTGCTACACTATCCTTTCCTCATCTGACTGAGCCACTCCAGACATATGTCCATCCCCATATTACTTTTCAGGGCCCCCCACCATCGCCTTCACTATCGGATTCTCAAGGGAGTCCTTTAGACATCGACGCATGTTTGCCATCTTCTAATCATAGGGGCAAGACAAATAATGTGACAAATGATGATCAAGATCTTCCGATAGTCATTCGGAAGAGACTACGAACTTGCATTACTTATCCCACGACAGGGGCACTTACTACTGACGACTTAGCCCCTAGGTTTATAGGATTCACTCAAGCGTTGGTTGCTACTCAGATTCCACCGTGAGGCCATGCTTGATCTGAAGTGAGGAGTAGCCATAGAGGACGAGATGGCAGCTCTTAGAGGCCATGGGACCTGGGGGCTCACTCCACTTCCAAATGGTGCTACGATTGTTGGCTGTCGATGGCTGTTCACTGTGAAGTTCAACCCAAATAGAGGTGTTGCCAAGTACAAAACCCGTCTCGTGGTAAAGAGATTCATCTAAACCTATGAGGTGGACTTCTTTGACACCTTTTCACTAGTTGCCAGACTTCCTACGGTGCGGGTGCTAGTCGCAGTGGCAATTCAGCTAGATTGGCCTTTGCATCAGCTGGACATGAAGAATGTCTTCCTCTATGGTGACTCCAAGAGGAAGTCTACATGCAGCAGCCACCTGGGTTTGAGGCTCAGGGAGTGTGTATGCCGACTACGAAAGGCCATCTACGGCCTTAAGCAGAGTCCCAGAGCATGGGTCCAGAGGTTTGTCTCAAGTTGTAAAGGCAGCTGGATTCAAGAGATCAACAATTGATTTCTCTCTCTTTGTCAAGAGGACTGGACAAAGTACTGTGGTACTTTTTTTTTATGTTGATGACTTAATTGTCGCAGGGGATGATGAGCAGGGTGTTGCTAAGGTTAAGCACATCCTTACAGAGCCGTTTATCATGAAGGACTTGGGGGCCTTACGATACTTTCTTGGTATTGAGGTTGCTTGTAGCAAAAAAAGCAATCATGTCCCAAAGGAAGTATGCATTGGACATTTTACAGGAGGTGGGTATACTTAGGGCCAAGGAGGCCAATATTCCTATGGACCCCAAGATGCCACTTTATGATGAATGCACAGTTGGTGAACAGCAGGTAGTATAGCCAGCTTGTGGGAAAGCTGCTATTTCTCACTATCACAAGGCCCAATATCTCCTTTGCAGTGAGGAGATTGAGTCAGTTTACGGCCAAGCCAACACGTCAACACTTGGATGCAGCATTGATGGTGCTCCGGTACATCAAGAAAGCTCCTGGGAAGGGTCTTCTCTTCTCCAAGGGGTCTTCTATAACCTTGGTTGGCTATTCAGATGCAGACTACACCGAATGTCATGTGGATCGCAAATCCACTACGGGGTTCTGCACCTTTTTGGCAAGGAGTCTGATCATGTGAAGGAGCAAGAAACAAGGCACAGTTTTAAGGTAGAGTGCCGAATCTAAGTACAGGGTCATGGCTAAGACAACTGCAAAGATGATGTGAATCAGGTCCCTACTCACTAACTTGCAAATACAATTCTCTAGCCCAATGGAGATGCAGTGTGATAATAGAACTACCTTCATTACCAACAACCCAGCATTTCACAAAAGAACAAAGCATGTTGAGGTTGATTGCCATTATACCAAGGATATCATTCAGAAGGGGCTGCTATATACGACACCAGTCACATCTGAGAAGCAAATTGCAGATATTTTTACGAAGCCCTTGGCCCAGTGCTTTAAACGCCAACAGCATGCCACCGACATGTCGTCGGAATGGCGTTTCTTGGGGAGGGGTCATGCCAACATCAAATCACTGTCAACAAGCAAGGATGCCGCTGACATGACGACGATGATATGGGCGACATGCCGGCAGATGTCGATGGCGATAAGGCTTGATGCCGATGTTCGATCACACACAGGCACACTGCATCCAGTCCCAATTACACAGGTATTGTTGGCACCAACAGTCACACACACACACATGCACGCACAGAGGTTTCAATCTAATTCTTAACATGGTAGCGTTATTTGGTCACGATGAAACACTCTTATTATTATATAATCAGCATTGGATTTTCTAAAAATTAATAAATTGATATCATTTTGACTACTTTTGTCGTTTTTGTCAGCATGCCCTCGACATTTCCACGACGTGCTCTCGACATGCCCATCGAAAAACAGGCATTTCCACGGTGTACCCTCGGCATGCCAATGAAATGCACACTTACAATTTCATCGGCACGGCATCGAAATCAGCATTTCGAACCTTGCCTTGGCTAGATGCTTGTTTGATTCATGTGTTTCCAATCTAAGCATGATAGATATCTATGCTCCAGCTTGAAGGAGAGTGTTATCACATATTATTATTTGTATGGGTTTTGGGCTTTTAGCTCCTCATGGGCGCTCTTGTACTTTTACCCTTTTTGGTCTCTCTTTATAAGAGAGCCTAGGGTTTTCGATAAGAGATTAACCCATTTCATCCAATTGTTTATGATAGATTAACTAATTCTACAATTATTTATAGTTAGATTGTTTGATCGCATTCGGTGTTTAAATATTTTTTGATAAGATTAATGTTTAAGTGTTTATCAAGTTTTTCTAATACAATTATATGAATTCAATAAAATCCTAATCATTCTAATAGCAGTGATCAAGATGTCGTCAGCATGTTGACGAAATAAGGGGTTTAAGCAGAGGACCACATCAACACGGAAGAGGTGTCGACGATATGTTGATAAGTTCGATGATGTTAACTATTTTGATGATATGTCTGTCAGCACAACCACTTCAAGGCATGCTACTGCCTACTGGTTGCTACTCTGTTGCTGCATGTAGGTCAAAATATTACCGACTACGATGGTGGCTAGAGTGACAAGTTCGATTACTTCGATGATGGTAGCACTGTGGCTCATGCTTTACGAGGAAGAGGGAGAAGAGGTGGTGGGTCTCTATACGGTCACACGAAGGAAAGAGGAGAAGGTTCAAGGTAAAGGGTCTATTAGGTGGTGGAGCAAGGTGATGGGTTATGGTAGCGAAGAAAATGAGATGAGGAAAGGAAAAGGATGAAGAGATGCCATTTTTATCAACATGCTTCCAAAATAAACTAATTTCAGGGTATCGAAATTATCAAAATCTGCCGTTGAAATACGAGGTTTCTACGACACACCTTTGACATACCTCCAAGATGCGCACTTAAAAATTTATCGAAAAAACATCAAAATCAGTATTTAAAACCTTGCGTGAAACAGGCGACCACTACCCTATACAGATCCCTGCCGAATCTGAGTACTCGTTCAGATCCCCTGCTGATTACTTTGCTTGCGGCAGGGTAGGTTCAACGTGCCTCCTTGTCAATAAGGGGAGCATTGTAGATGTCTTTCTCAAAACCTTCATTCGGTTGGGGTTTACGGAAGCGTACCTTACCCCATCAACATACCCAGTGGTGGGTTTTGGCAACCATAAGATTATGCCTAAAGGGAAGATACAGCTGCCGGTATCAATATGTGACAATGACCAACACCTCAACAAAATGACTACCTTCAAAGTGGCCAATCTAGCGACCACCTTCAACAGCATCATTGGCTGCCCAACTACTCATGCCTTCGAGGCTATCCCATCTTCGTATTTCCAAATTGTCCTATTTCAATCCCCACAGTGAATAGCCATTGCATATAGGGATAGTTAGCCAAGCGTGGGCTTCAATGCATCAATCTTGAAAGCTTGATGGAAAAAAGGCCCCCCAAGTCACAGAAATGGGAGAAAAAGAGGGCTCAACACCATGCATAGTAATGACCCAACGCCCTCCACTCAACAACCTACTATCGTGCCTAGTACATCCAACCTTTCCATTCGGTTGCTCCCGAATGTCGTCAACAAACTAGTTCAAATGGGGGCAGACCTCGCCTCCGAAGAAGTTCAAGATCTACTCCTGCTACTTCAAGCTAACGCAAATATTTTCACTTGGTCCAGCAAAGATTTGCCAAAAGCAGACCCGTCAATAATCAAACACCGACTCAACATCCAGCTGTGAGCTCAACCAATAAAACAGGGGCACAAACATAAGTCTACTAAGTAGTGGTAGGCAGCCATTGATTAAGTAAATAATGTTGAGTTACGTGTTATTGTGAGGGGCTATTTGCAACTTGTTTTTTCTTAGACTTATTGTGTTATTTTTTCCTTGTCTCTCTCTATATAAAGAGACATAGGAACAGCTTGCTAAAAATAAGACTTTGTTTTACTTCAACTTGGTATCAGAGCATTAGGTTGAGGTCTCCACCAAAAAGAACCCTAACCCTATCTTAAGCCCTTTCATCGGGAGTCACCGCCGCCACTGCCAGCAGCAACGTCGACCCGAATCGCTGTCGCAACAATAGCAGCAGCATCACCGACTGCAGCCGCTGCTACAACCAAAGTGCCACCACGCCGCAATGCTACTACCCTAGCTCGCCTCGCCCTGCTGTAGCGACCACAACGGTGCAGCGCCTGATCACGACGCTGATGTGGCTCCTCGCCGCTGCCCTGCTACAACCGGAGGGTTGCCTAAGTGCTGCCTAAGCCCTGTGCGGCTGCTGCGGGATGCTTGAGCGTCGCCCAAGCCCTATGCGGCTGCTGCGGGATGCTTGAGCGTCGCCCAAGCCCTGTGCGGCTGCTGCGAAGCGTCTAAGCGTTGCCCAAGGCCTGCGCGGCTACTGTGGGGTTGCCTAAGCGTCACTCCCAACGTGTTGCTGCTGCGTCTCACCTTAAGCCCCTGTAGCGCGTCACCAAACCTTGGTGTGCGTGCTGCAGTAGCGTAGGTCACAGCCGCAGTGCAAGAACTCTGTAGGAAGGTTCTTGAAAATTGAGGGATGAAGATTTGAAGCAAGAACCTTCCTATGATTTGTATGACTTCTTTGGTCTCTTGATCTAATTTGGAGTGTGTATTCCCCATTGTGAATTTTTTTTCTTGGGGTGTGCATTCCCCCGAGTGATTGATTCTTGGGGTGTGTATTCCCCAGTGAAGCTTTGGATATTTTGACTGTGAATTGTGGGGTGTGTATTCCCCAAGTTGCTGGTGTTCAATCTAGGATTTCAGATCTGTTGTTTGGGCTTATTCGTGTGTGTTTGAAGATACCATGTCTGCATCAGATGCTTCTGAGGTGTCTTCAGGGCAGAGTACAGAAAGCAGGGTTTATAAAAGCCTCTTCTTTGCTCCGAGTACAAAATTGGATGAGACCAATTACCCCTGTTGGTCTCAAACCTTCCTTGTCACTATAGAAGGCCATGATAAGAAGCATGTGCTCCTGGAAGCACCACCGAAGCAAAAAACAGGAAAATACACAACTTGGAATCAGGATGATGCTATAGTAAGAGCCTGGATCTTGAACAGCGTTATTCCAAGGATTGGTGATGAAGTTATGTGCTACAGTTCTGCCAAAGAGATGTGGGATGGCTTGATGACGGCTTATTCACATGAGTTGAATTCCACTCAAGTATTTCACATCCACTATGATTTATGCCATCTCAAGCAGGAGGAGATGAGTCTATCTCAGTATTACTCCACTATGAAAGGGTAATTAGAGAAATATAATGCACATAGACCGATGTGCACTTCTACATGCAGGGATCACAGGAAGCCCACATGTTCCATACAGGGCTGAGTGATCACTATTCAACGGCTCGTTCACAGATTCTGACTCTTTCTGAGCTTCCTCCTATTGAGGAAATTTACAGGAAGCTGACTAGGAAACAAATTCAGCCTACTCATGATGTAGTTGTTACCACTACATCTTCGACTCATGCTGCTGTTACCACTTGTGCCGGTCGTGGAGGCTTCCTTCGTGGCAAAGGGAGAGGTCGAACTAATGGTGGTCGTGGCAAGCCTATATGTTCTTACTGTGGCAGGCTTGGCCATGTTGAGGCTAACTGTTGGAATAAGCTCGACTATCCTACTGTGGCCAACCAAGCTTCCATTACGGCATCTCCAAGTGTAAGCACCGAAGCAGTATCCCTTACAAAGGCAGACTATGATGCAGTTATGCAGCGGCTAACACAATTGACCCATGAGCAGCCTCAATCCTCCAGCACTACAGCCTATGCATCTACATCATGTACGAAAGGATCATGGTTGATTGATTCAGGTCTATCTGATCATATGACAGGAAATTCCAAATGCTTTAGGGGATTACAGAAGACACCACAGGAACTTCCATACAACTAGCAGATCGTAGACATGCCCTCATCCGTGGTAAGGGGTATCTGTTACACCCTCCATGCATCTTGATGATGTATATTATGTCCCGGACATGACAATGCAACTGCTATTTGTTAGTTCTATTACTAAGGAGTTGAATTATCGTGTTATTTTTAACACTGTTGGATGCACTTTCCAGGATCGCATGATAGGGTGGACAATTGGTGGTGGCCATAAGGAGGGGGTGTATATCGGCTAGTTCAGAGTCCAGTTGATGCAACCTGTTAGCCGATTACTGTGGGAAGTACCTTGCAGTGGCACAAAAGACTAAGTCATCCTTCCCTGGACAAGGTACGCTGTGTCATTGGACTCCTCAATACCTGTTCTGTCTTCTTGTAATCGAGTTGTCACCATTAGCATTTCCTTTCCTTTTGTGCTTTCCATGACAAACTTTTTTAGTACTTCCTTCGCATATTTTGTTTGCGAGATGATCTCATCCATTATTTGGCCAATTTATAACCCTAAGAAGAACTTTAATTCTCCTGTTAGGCTCATCTTGAAATAATCATGCATCACCTTCACAAACTTTTAGCATTAAATATAATATCATTAATATATATTTGAATTGGGATAAGTTTGATATCTTTTCTTTTGATGAATAAGTACGATCAGCTTGTCCAATTTTAAAGTTATTATCCAGAAGATAGTTTCTTAGTTTTTCATACCAGGCTCTAGGAGCTTGTTTTCATCTATAAAGAGCCTTGTTCAATTTAAAGACAAATTTTTCAGAATCTTCAAAGCCAATAGGTTGTTTTACATATACCTCTTCCTTAATGAATTCATTAAGAAATGCACTTTTGAAGTCTATTTGAAATAATTTGAATTCCATATGAGTAGTAAAAGCTAGTATCATCCAAATGGATTCTAATGGAGCCATGGGTGCATAGCTTTCATCAAAATCAATTCCCTCTTCTCAATTATAACCTTGAGGCACAAGTCTAGCTTTATTTCTAACCACTTTTCCTAATTCATCAAGCTTATTTCTAAAAATTGACTTGGTTCTAATTATTGTGTGAGATTTTGGTTTAGCAACTGACTACCAAAAATTGTTTGGTTCAAACTGATTTAATTCCTCTTGCATTACAATGATTCAGTAATCATCAATAAAAGCTTCTTTGACTTTTTTGTTTCAATCGAGACACAAACACACTTAAAAGCAATATTGTTCAGTAAGGATGTGGTTTGAACACCTTTAGTAACTTCTCCAATTACTAGATCTTTAGGATGATCCTTTAGACACGTTAGATCTTTGGGTAAGTCACTAACTATATTTTCCTCGGGAACATTTGATGGATCTTCTATAGGTAAATCATCATCATTACTTGAAGATTGTGTCTTTTGAATAGATTCGGCAAAAGAAACATGTAAGGTTTCCTTAACAATAGAATTCTTCTTATTGTAAACTCTATAGGTTGTGCTTCTAGAAGAATATCCTAAAAAGATTCCTTCTTTACTTTTAACATCAAATTTATCTAAATTTCCCTTTGTATTCAAGATAAAGCATTTTCAGCCAAAGACTATGAAATAAGTAATTTTTGGTGATCTATCAAATTATAACTCAGAAGGTCGGTCTAATTGACACCCTATTTTGTATATAGCAACCAATGTTTACTACCTCTACCCAAAAATATCAAGGTAACTTTAACTAGCACAACATTATACAGGCACACTCTTGCAGGGTTCTACTCTTTCTTTCAACCACACCATTTTGAGGAACTGCTCTAAGACAAATTCCTATTTGATCCCATAATTTGAGCAAAATTCTTGAAAATTTTGATTTTCAAATTCTTCTCCATGATCACTCCTAATTTTTGAGATTGAATATCCTTTCTCCGTTCGGATTCTTTTGGTAATCTTACTAAATTCCTCAAACATTGAATCTTTGGTCATTAAGAATATACCCAAGTAAATCTATAAAAGTCATCGATAATGACTAACAGTATCTACACTCGTTAAGGCTTTTGGACTTAGTTGATCCGAAGAGGTCTACGTGAAGTAACTCTAGAGGTTTTGAAGTGTTGATCATGTTCGTTGGTTTAAGAGAATTTATGTAATTTACCTAATTCACAGCATTCACAACTATTCTTTTTCTTAAAAGAAATCTTAGGTCATCCTCTTACTAAGTCATATTTCACAAACTTGTTTATATTTTGCATGTGAACATGTCTTAGTCGTCTATGTCATAGTATTGACTCATCATCCGATGCAACCAAATAATCATAAGTGTTGCATTTGTCAAAGTTAATAATATAGATATCTTTAAATCTAGTTCCTTTTAAGAGAGTTTCTTTTGTCATTTTATCCTTAATTTTAAATAAAGTTAACTTTATAACCTTTATATCACAAATTTGACTTACACTAGGTAAGTTACGTTTTAACCCCTTAACTAGATGAATATTATCAAAAGAGGTTTGAGAATTATCAATTTGGCCAGTATCAAGAATACGATCCTTATGGTTGTTGCCAAAAGTGATTGTGCCACCTTCCTTACCGCCGAGCTTCAAAAATAAATCTTCTTCTCTAGTCATGTGCTTAGAGTAAGCATTTCCATTAACCATCTTCCTTTTTCTTAGACCAAACATTGGTTGAGTTCTGTAAGATCTTTTTAATGATCTCGAGATTTCCATCTCGTTCTCTATCTAACCATTCGTTATAAGTCATTTGACCTTCTCGACAGTAACCTACAAAACATGGTTGCAAAATTATTTTTGTTACCCAATTTTTCTTCTTGGGTCCACTTTTGTTAGCAGGTGCCGGATAACATGTTTTATTAGGCATGTACCTTTTCTTGACCTTTTGACTAGTAAACTCATGAGTGTTGTTTTCTTTTCTTGAACTTGAAGCTTCATGAACATTCTTAGGAATGTATCCTAACCCAAATTTGGTGGTGGTTTCGGTATGTGTCCCTAACAATTCCTCCAGATTATCTTTGCCCTTTATAAGTTTAGCTAAGTCATTTACAAAATTAACTGACTTTTCTTTCAATTTTTGCCAACTCAAGAGAATCTATATGCGTTTTCAAGGAAGCAATTTCCTATGACAGTTGTAAATTTTGTGAAGCATATGCAATTTCCACTTCTAGATCTTTTGATAGTTTCTTATTTTCAACCTTTAGTGCTTTTACTAAGTCATGTGATTCGTACAAAGCTTTTAAAAGTTCATCAAAAGTAAATGAGCATACCTCATCTTCAAGTCCCAAGAGCCTGCAACAATCTTCGCTTGATGCATCTTCTTTTTCTGATGAGCTAATATAGGTATCATCCCAGGTGACTTATAATGCCTTCTTTTTTCCTTCTCTTCTTGATTGCTTTTTTGTCTCTTGTCAGAGTCATTTTTTAGCAAAGGGCACTCTTTTCACATGTGTCCCTTCTTACAATTCTAACAAATGAATTGGTCCTCCTTTGATTCTTCCTTTTTCTTTCTCTAATTCTTCTTGTTTTTCAGGAACTTTCTTAATTTGCATGAGAGAGAAGCAATATCCTCTTCATCTTCTTCTAATTCCTCTGTGTCAGTAAGAGCTTTGAGCACAATATCTTTCTTTCTCATTCCTTCTCCTTCGTGCTCTTTCATGTACTCCAACTGAACCTCATAGGTCATTAAGCTTCCTATTAGATCATCCAGTTGCAATTGTAAAGATCCTTTGATTCCTGAATCATTGTAGTCATCATTTCCCAATCACTTGTAAGTGAGCGAAGGATCTTCATTTTTCTATCTCTAAATCAAGATTTCTTGAAGAATTTACGATATCCGTAAATCTAATATACATTTCCTTAATTGTTTCACATTTCTTCACTCTGAAGAGCTCATACTTTTGAGTAAGCAGATTGATGCGAGCCTCCTTTACTTTGAATGTACCCTCATGAGTGACCTCGAGGGTGTTCCAAATCTCATAGGTTGTTTTGCATGCTGATACCCAATTGAACTCTTCTTTGGAGTGTCCACGGAAGATGGCATTCATGGATTTAGCAATGTGAGTTGCTCGTTTCTTTTCATCTACAATTACTGTAACCCCCCTTCCTTTTTTCCTGGTCGTGTATACTATGAGGCAATAACATCCTAGACTTTATAGTCCATGGATTCCAAAAAGATCTGTATACGTGTTTTCCAATATCCATAATTGGTGCCATCAAATAAAGGTGGTCTTACTACTAACTACCCCCTAACATAAACATCGGTTTATGTAATAGAAGACTTTGACATTGTCTGCGGAGAATAACCCTCGCTCTGATACTAGGTATGGGTACCTGTAGGATCTACGTGTCTACACTAGAAGGGGTGAATAATGCATATAGACAATATATCAAAAATTTAAATATTCAAACCACAACAAGCAATACAGATGGCACCTCGATTTATAGTGGAAATCCTTTCAAATAAAAACTACTACCTAAGCCTCCCAGCTTAGGGTTTTCTCAATTAGTCGACCCTAGTCAATTCACTAACATACCACTTGAATAAAGGTGTCACAACCTCTTACAAAACCTCTTTAACACCTAACAAGAGAAGAACTATGAGAACCCCAACAACTTGGGTCCCAATCAAAATAACAGGAATAGGAAAATGCAGTAAAGAACCTATGGAACCTAAAAGGCAAGCAAACTGTAAGTTTTCCGAAGCCTCAGAGCATCGTGCTTTTGAAAGCATTGAAGCGTAGGTGCAAAGGCACGAAAGAACAAGGAAAGAAAGCACTTTTTCTTTAAAAGCTGCTTTAAGAGGTGTATCTTGAAGTAAGGGTTGTGGGGTCCTATTTATAGATAAAATTTGAGCATATTTGGAAACTACTTTTGTCGATCAAAATTAATAATTGGTTGATCAAAATTAACTTTAGTCGTATGTGTTTTTCACATTGAATGTCCCCTCCTTCCACACAAATCCATCTACATGATTGGCCCTTGGTTTCCGCAATTATTTTTAATAGCTGCTGAAAATCAGTAAAAGTCCGATCAGACAGTCTAAGCGGTAGTTGAAAGTCCCATGTTCTCCTTTGCGTATCCCACATATCTTCCACTGTGACAAGCTTATTATCTACAAGCTGAAAAACCCTTGGAAAGAGCTCGGATAAAGGCCCAGAATCACACCAAATGTCAATCCAAAACTTAAAATATTTGCCATCTCCCAATACCGGTTCAAAGGTGCCAACATTTTTTATTAAAATGTCATATGGAACCCCAACATCCAGGCAATCCTCACCTAACCACCGCTCTATCACTAGGATTCATTTCCATACCATAGGAATCATGAATCACCATAGATACCATGGACTTCTCCCCAGATAGCACCCTTACCACCCATTTTACGAGCAAAGCCTCATTGAATGCCTCCAAACATCGCACCCCTAAACCCCCTTCCTTCTTGGCATGCAAATGTCTTTCCAAGGGACCAATTGGGCAAACCTACCCACATGCTCCACCCTCTTCCAAAAAAATCACTTTCTAATCATCTCCAGCTGTGTGACAATCTTCTTAGGAGGCTTAAAGATTGATAAGAAAAATACCATGTTAAGAGAATTTGGTTGTTGATTTAATGCCACATTGGAAGATGTGGGCTGTGTGTGAGTGGTGACCTATAAATAGGCATGTACTCCTTTCATATTCCTTTGAGAAGAAATATAGAAATCAGAGTGCTATCGAGGCATTTTCCCGTGATTTTCTCCCCGCTCTTCGTGAGTGGGGCTTCCACGTAAACCCAAGCATTCTTATTATTTTATTGCTTTTGATATCTTGCTTCTGCTTTATTTCAAAATTCAACTAATATCAGAGCAAGTCGTTCTTGGATTATTTTCAATCTTTAAATTATTTTATTATCATATTATATTCTTAGAGTGTCTTTGTTACTGTGCATCTAGGAGCACGCAAGGAGAATGGAGCAACAGTAGCGGGCCGCTGTACGAGGCCTACGTGGCTAGGGTACATGTAGTGCTAGAGATGAGGCCGCGACGATGGCTGCAGTGGTGTGTTCTGACAAGAAAGAAGCTGCAGCAGGTGGTGGCATTGGAGAAGACATGCGAATCTGGAACGAGAGCAGGCGGCAACGCTCGAGCATTCGTTGCGCTGAAGACGAGGCCGCAACGGCAAAGGGCAGTCGCAATGGAGATAGAGGACGCCGTCGATGGCATGACGCCAGGGTTGGGTGCACTGGCACCGGCCCTCATGGCTGCGCTCAACGACGATGGCGTCGTGGAGGCACATCTAGCAGCCGCAAGGAGCGACGCTTGCTACAGGCATCAACTGCAACCACACCAGCGCTCCACATAGATGCGACCCACTGCAGGCAACGAAGGTGGAGGAGATCCGCACAGTGGGGAAGGAGAAGAGTGAAGAGTAACGACGATGGCCCTACCGCTGGAGGACGACACCGGCGAAGATGCCCATCTGGAGGGCAATCTGGGAGGAAGAGGACACCAACAACGAGGTCGCTGCGGACATGAGGTCAATAGAGAAGCAAGGCGACGGGGATCCACGAAGGAGGCGGCGAGAGTGAACAAGGCCGAAGGCACGGACAACATTGAGGTGGCCGACGCAAGAATTCACAGCATTAACAACGGCCATGCGCTGTGGTGTTGGGGTACTCCCGAAGCCTAAGGGGTAAGGGAGTTTAAAAAGGAAAAGATGAAGAGAAAAAAAAAAAGGAAAATGACGTAAAAAAAATTGAAGAAAAAAAAGGAAAGGAAAAAGAAAGAAAAAAAAGAGATAAAGAGAAAAATAAAAAGAGGGGAAAAGAAGAAAAAAGAAAAAAAGGAGAAAAAAATTGATGATGTTCTGTTTAAGAGAAAAGGTGAAGAAGTCTTCTCTAGTTTTTTATTGTTTTATTACTTTTATTTTTTCTTCCATGCTAGTATGGAAGAAAGGGGAAGTGTGGAAGTCGATTGTAGTCATCCCCTGTTTAGGAGTCCCTTTTGTTCTTGGACTACATATGAGAAATCATAACTCTAGGAAGTCCAGAGTTTCGAGGTCCTCAGAAGAAGGGCCCATTTCAAATTTCTATGTGAGAGATCCAGTTTTGTGGACTCTAGAGAAGGAGATCCACTTTCGAGGTCTTCAAAGGAAGACCCATTTTAGGGATACTCAATGGGAAGCCACCAGCACCAGTTGAGATCTTCAGAGGAGAGACCCTTGTTAGAACCAGCTACAACAATTTATCGTCAAGCTCCAACCGATCTAATGTGTCGTCATCAGCATACCTACCTACAAGCATGAATAAGAGTGCAACTATTGTCTGCAAAGGAGAGTCAGTTGTACCTATTGAGAGTGTTGTTTGTTCTGCTGTGTAGAGGGGTTTCTTTGTGTTACAAGCTGAGCATTCCATGCTCCATCTTGAAGGGAAGTGTCGAGAGAATTTAGTTGTTGGTTTAGTAGCACATTCGAAGATGTGGACTTCGTGTGTGAGTGGTGGCCTATAAATAGGCGTGTACTCCTCCCATATTCCTTTGAGAAGAAATATAGAAATCAGAGCCCTATTGAAGCCTTCTCCCATGGTTCCTCCGCGCTCTTCATGAGTGGGGTTTCCACATAAACCCAAACATTCTTATTGTTTTATTGCTTTTGATATCTTGCTTCCGCTATATTTCAAAATTCAACTTACTAGAATAGAGGAAAGGACTGATTTTAGAAAAACAAGTCGCCCTCCTCTGGATAGCAATCTACCACTCCAAGACGATAACCTCTTCACAACCCGCTCAACAACACAATTCCAATATGAAGCCACCAACTTCTTACCTTTCAAGGGGAGTCCAAGAAACCTAGTCGGTAAGTGTCCCACCAGCATCTCCAGAGTATTTGCAATGTCCTAAATCTCTGAAGTCGAAAAGGCAATCAGAACAAGGACCGATTTAGCCCTTTTAATTCTGAGAGCAGATAGGGAGGCAAAGATTCTCACTAGGGACGACACATGCTCAGCCTCAGAAGCCCCCCCCCTCAATAAAGAATGTTGTATCATCCGTATACTGTAATAGAGGTGTCAGGAGAGCCCCATCACCCTGGCAAGTAAAACCAGTGAAAAGCTGACCACTACATGCTCTAAAAGAAAACATAGCAAGCGTATCCATTACACTATCAAAGAGCAACAGTGCCAGAGGACATCCCCGTCTCACCCTACGCTGAGGCTGAATCCAAACACCACTTGAGCAGCCATTTACCAACACTGAAAAGGACGACGTAGTAACACATTGTTTCATCAACTGCACCCAACTCTCAGGGAAGCCCTTCCTCTTAAGAACATCCCACAAATACCTCCATGATATGGAATCGTAAGTTTTGGAAATATCAACTTTGCAAAGAAAAGCATGTGCACCTCTTCTATTCCAAGCTGCCACCATTTCCTCTGCCAACACAAAGGAATCCTATAGAGATCTACCCCTTATAAATGCCGACTGGACCAGGGAAATAATATCCGGCATAACCACCTGCAATTTGTTTGCTAGCACCTTGGCCACCAACAAGTAAAAAGAATTACAAAGGGCAATGGGTTTGAAATCATCAATAGACTCAACCCCTGGCTTCTTAGGCAGAAGAAATAAGTAAAAGCGATTCCATCTATCAAACCCCTAATTGCCCTCAAAAAATTCTCGAATCATAGCCACCATATCCGATCGCACCACCTCTCACATCTCCCTAGAGAAAAGGATCTACAAACCATCAAGTCCCGAGGGGGCCTCTAGCTTCAATCCCCTAAGCGCACCCAACACCTCCTCTTCACCAACCTCCTTCAGAAGCTCCAACTTAGCCTCCTACCTCACCTACTGCAAACCCAACGTGCCCAAGTGCCAATCCTCATCTGCCTACCTCCGAGTGAAATCATGGTAATGTGATCGGAAAGAATCGCAAATCTGATTTCTTTGTCGCAGAACACAATCTCCCACTTTTAAAGCACTGATCATATTTACCCTCCAATTATTAGCCGCCAAATGAAAGAACTTCGTGTTGGCATCACTCTCTTTAAGCCAAAGCTGTCAAGACTTCGGTCTCCAATTCATCTCTCTTTTGTGATCCTCTTCCAAAACAACCATCTACATTTTCCTGCGCTCATGACAATCATCAGTAGATAAAGGAGACACCTCTTCACACCTATCCAAATCCAAAATCTTCATTAAAACATCATTTTTCCTTGCCTCTCTACGTGTTCGGAGTTCACGCTTGAAATCAATCATAGCCTCCCGAACGGCCTAAATCCTACAAGCCACGGTCCTTGCAACCAACAAAGAAGCAGCTGTGGAAGACCACCAATCTCGAATCATCTCCATTAAAACATCATTTTTCCTTGCCTCTCTACGTGTTCGGAGTTCACGCTTAAAATCAATCATAGCCTCCCGAATGGCCTAAATCCTATAAGCCACGATCCTTGCGACCAACAAAGAAGCAGCTGTGGAAGACCACATATCTCGAATCATCTCCATAAAACCAGGCTCCTTCAACCAGATTTGCAGAACTTGAAACAAGTGAAAAAATTAGCGCCTACATTACTAACCGACAAGAGGGGCGTATGGTCAGAAAACAGTCTTATCACATGACACCACCTCTACACCATGAAAAGACTCTGCCATTGAGACGTTACATAAAAATCTATCAATGCAGGACTCCACACCATTCCCGTTCCTCCATGTGAATCATGCTCCATTAATAGGCAGGTCCATCAACTCAAGATCCTAAACCGTGCGCTGGAAGTCAACAAAAACCTTGTCACTCCTACCATCTAGTTTATCATCGGCATGCAACATTGCATTGAAATCCCCAACAATCAACCATGGCCTACCATCCACAAACTGTGAGACCTGCTCAATCTCCTCCCAAAAGTGCAACATAGCAAAATCTTCACAAGGTCCATATACACAAGACAGCAAAAGCAAAACCATCGGACTTTCTACTGAAGGTCGTTGTTGCCAATCTCCCAACCATCAAAAGAGGAATCTAAAGTAAAAAAAAAATGCCTTGCCACATAACAATAATGCCACCCAATCTCTCTTCAGCCTTTACCTCCAGAAAGTCCAAATATCTATCCCCACACACACTACTCTTCAGTTGAGCATTCAAACCCCCAAGATGAGTTTCTTGTAAGAGCACAATAGCCACCTTCCATTCCGCCAGATATCTTCTCAAGAGCAACCTTCGACCTGCATCTCGGAGCCCGTAAACATTCCAAGAGAGGATCCTAGTCATGAGAAACATCGCTAGCCCCTCCTTTTTGCACCTTCTTCACACCAATCACCCTGGTGACACGTGCATCAACCTCCCTCATTTCTACCTGAACGTAAACAGTGTTCACCTTGGACGTCGATTTCTTTGTAGATCTCTTTCGCTTGTAGCAAGCACTAAAAACTAATCGGTGTTTCTATGAGATCAGTTTAGGACGAGAAGACGACTTGCTAGAAGAGGATCAAACCAAAATGCTCCACTACCACCCCCCACTTCCAATGTCAGAGGCAACATCTTCAGATACCACTGCCTAACACGCTCGTCCCATCAGTTCAACCACATCTAGTCATCGCAACTCATTATGGCGGATTTCCCCCTGATCCTGCGCTAAAAGTATGGACCCAAACATTGGTGGGATCTCATTATCCTACACGAAATACACGCAGTAACAGCAACCCCTAGTTCTTGGATAATGGGGCCACGAGAAATCCCCGTGAAAAGTGCGTTAGGAATGAACTCACCACGCCCAAACCCAAACATGGGTCTGGCATCCACTTGTGAAGAACGCAAAGCACAATCCACATGCTCCTATATCACACCATCAGGATCGGCAACATCCCCTTTCACCGCAACCACCTTTGAATTCACGACCCTCATTGTCGCCTCCGTTGACCAATCCTACACCAAAAGTGGCACATCAATCGAGGAGCCCCATCCTCAATCGTCAAATCTGGAAAATGAAGAGTGTTGGGGCAGGCAAACTTACCACATCCAGATCCGTTATTGGATCTGGATGCCACTTGTTTAAAGTTTCAATGA
The DNA here is from genome assembly GCA_037157565.1 of Thalassia testudinum. Lineage (NCBI taxonomy): Eukaryota > Viridiplantae > Streptophyta > Magnoliopsida > Alismatales > Hydrocharitaceae > Thalassia > Thalassia testudinum. Next base: position 36,800,527 of record JAZHRO010000024.1, read on the forward strand.
TTTCCCTCCACCTCAACATCCAAAAATGGATGCCCATACAAATTTGGAAAGGCACGTTTACCGCAGTCCTCTACATCATCCAGCAATGCCTTTTTGGAAAATCGAACCGCTGTTAACACTGTACCCCGTTGGCGAGCCCCTAATTTGGAAATTGGTCTCCAAATCAGGCACGAATTGCATTGTTTGTTCCTGGCCGTTGCTCCGACCCTCCAACAGTCGCCATGGTCACCTCCACTCGCCAGCACTGCCGCCACCGCAAGAGCGTCGCCACCCCAACCGACGTCCACATCCAATGGGTTCCCAACCACCACCTAGGCATACAACAGGGCTTCTCCAACCTCTGGCGAACCTCAACAAAGAAGACCACACATGCACATCCACCAAGGCGAAGAACCTCCTTCTTGGGCAAAGTCTTCCCAATCATCTACACTTCAACCATCACCAAAGACAAGTCACCTTCCAAGAGCCCAAGACCATGACACTTCCGCACCATCGCAAAAGATTCACACAGGGAGATCATTGTTTGCACCGTGATCCCAAAAATGTGGAAAACAATAGTAGGACGTAGAGGCACCTCGCTCATCAGACGACCCTTCATAGATACTCAGAGAAGACAAATGGATACTAACCCGATCAAAAGTCATCACTTCGAAATTCAAATGGGAAATATCCAACTTGGTCAATCCAATAACCAAGACCTTCGTCTCTGAGTAGATCGCGACCTTCCAATCAGAAGAAGATAGCCCAACCCCAGCCAACAACGATCTCACCACCTCCACCGAGGGAAACCCAACAAGGAAAGTTCCCACAACTGAGGATTCTTTAACAGAATCGATCGTACCCACGCTTAACCAAGAGGAGTTCACCTCCGCAGAAGGAGGATCACAAGGTGGCGGTGGTGGAACCTGCCTCACAGTCGCACGTTCCCCCCACCCACCCGTCGTACAAGATCCCTGACGATGGACAATGGCCTTGCACCGAAGGTAGACCACCGAGTTTTTGCACTCCCTAGCCTAGTGGCCCCTCCCACGACACTTGAAGCAGATCTCCTGATAGAGACGACAAGAAGAGGATCCCCTTCCATCGCCCCCCCCCCCCCCCCCCCTCTCTCTCGCTCCGTACTCCTCATCCTCCCCACCCCAAACAAGTCAAATGATGTAACAAAGAACAATGCAACAGAGTTTTAGGCTTTTAGAGGGTAGCAATAAGGGGTTTTGCTTGAGGGTGTCAAGGTATCAGGAAATCATGGACAAAGGGGAGGGGTGGATTGTCAAGAGTGTTTGCCAGAACCATTATGCTTGCCACAAATGTACCTAAGAATTTTTAGGGGGATGCTATCCTAATATCCACTTATTTGATAAATAGACTCCCCCTGTGCTTAATGGAGCCACACCATTACTATTGTTATAGCCCAATACCGCACCTTTTGCATTGCTACTACGGATTTTTAGGTGTACATGCTTTGTTCACCACTTTGAGACCCCTGACAAATTGTCTCTCTAGTCTGTGAAATGTGTCTTTTTGGATTATTCTAGAACCTAGAAGGGGTATCAGTGTTGATCCTATAGGGAAACGATACTGTGTCTACAGGTGTCTCCTTTATTGAGAAGACTCCTTATTTCTCTCGAGGGGTCTAGTCTCGAGTGGTTTTCACAAACTTATGAAGTTATGAATGTCATCATAGTTCTTCTATTCTTGTCCTTGTACCTGTCATGCAGGTGTAAAATCATGAGGAGCCTCACATTCCCTTACCATCATCGGATCTAGGTGATCCACCACAACAACCAGATGAGCTTCCTATTGCTCTAAGAAAGCCGATGAGATCTTGTACCTTACATCCTATGGCACATTATATTGCTATTGATCATCTTAGTCCAGACTTGCAGAGTTTTACTATAACTCTTGCAGCTATGGTGGTTCCTATACACCATAATGAGGCCCTCTAAGATCCTAGCTGGAGACAGGCTATGCAAGATGAGATGGATCCAATTATGTCTCGAGATACATGGGACTTGACACATCTTCCACCTAGAGCCAAGGTTATGGATTGCAAATGGGTTTTTACTGTGAAGTATCACCCAAATGGTACTATTGAGAAGCTGAAAGCCAGACTTGTGGTAAAAGGATATTCTTATGAGGTAGACTACTTTGACACATTCTCCCCAATGGCATGTATAAGCTCCGTCAGGGTCATTTTCTACCTTGCAGTAAGTAAAAATTAGCTCGTGTATCAACTACATGTGAAAAATACTTTCTTATATGGTGATTTGCAGGAGAAAGTTTATGTCCCAACTGCCAGGTTTGTAGTTGAGGGGGGGCAGGTATGTAGATTCAAGAAGGCTATCTATGGTCTAAAATAGAGCCCCTAAGCTTAGTTTGAGAGACTCAGTGTTGCGGTTCAAGACATTGATTTTTACAGGTCTACATCCAATCATTTTGTTTTATTAGACGAAAGGACTCAAGAATTACTATTTTTGTTGTATATGTTGATGATATGCTACTCATAGGGGATAACAGTCAGGGGATTCAAGAAACAAAGGCAAACTTACAAAGCATTTTTGCAACCAAGGATTGGGGAAAACTGCACTATTTCTTGGGCATTGAGGTTGCCAGAAACTCAAAAGGAATGTCTCTTTCTCAAAGAAAGTATGTGCTTGAACTTCTTGGCAAAACTGGACTACTTGGTGCACGACCATCTATGGTACCCGCAGAGCCATTGTGTCGATTGCCAGAGGAGGAGGATCCATTATTTAAGAACAAAGGCAGGTATAAGAGCATTGTTGGAAAACTTTTATATGTTACGGTGGCTAAACCTGATGTCAGTTATGTAATCAACTGGGCCAGCCAGCATATGGAAAACCTAAGGTATAGTCACCAGAATCTTATATGTCTTATCCTCAAGTATCTCAAAGGAACTCCAGGAAATGAACTTTACATAAAGAACAATAGTCATTTAGATGTACATGTGTATTTTAATGCTAATTACACATGGAGTCCAAAGGACAGACGGTCCACCACTGGGTACGCTACCTTTCATGGGGGGAATTTGGTAACATGGAAAAGTAAAAAGCAAGTAGTGGTGTCCAGATCCAATGCTAAGGCAAAATATCAAGCAATGGCACATACGAGTTGTGAAATTATGTGGCTTATTAATTTTCTGAAGGTTCTGAGAATTGAAGTTGCAAAACCTATCCCAATGTTTTGTGACAACAGATCGACTGTGGTTATTGCTTCCAATCTAGTGTTTCATGAGCGTACCAAACATATTAAGGTGGACTGCCACTTTATGCAAGACATGGTGACCTCTAGCAAGATATGCACACCTACTACTACTTCAAAGCAAAAAGTAGTGGATGCCTTCACCAAGGCATTACCTTGAAAGCGCCATGAATTTTTGTATTCCAAGCTAAGCATGCTAAATAAATATGCTCTAGCTTAAGGGGGAGTGGTAGTATTATTATGTGGTAGTAAGGGTACATGTGTTACTTTCTAGAAGCCTAAGGGTTGCTTATGTAATTTACCCTAAGGCTCTCTCTATAAAAGAAACCTAGGGTTTTCTTGAGATATATAGAACTCTATTCTCTCTTCTCCCTCAACAAGTTTGTTACATTAAAACAAGGGTATCAACACAAACAAGGTCATGAGACTCCCCTGGGAACTCCAAACCCAACTCCAGTAAGGTTGGTTCCCAAACATCAAATGTATGATTTATGACAAGACGACCAAAACCTCATAATAAGGTGTCTAATCAATTGATTGGACATCCCCTAATCACATCTCCAAGTCGTCTGATAACCCAATCAGATGACTGCTGGGCAAGTCTCTCTTATCTACAACTTTACACGCCTGGATCAAATGCCATTAATCAAATACCCTTATTCGTTAAATCTTGGGTATACCCCTATGAAATCACATCTTGATCCATTCACATCTGTCACCCATGCCATCCTACAATTTCAATAATCTAATGGTCTTCAACTTACAACCATGCATATAAACCCTAAGGATCAAGAGAAAGGCACAACAAAAGGGGGAAAGATGGTCCCTACCTCTAATTAGGGCTTAATCCTTAAGAGATCCTTCCTCTTGAATGTATTGAAGATCACCTCCAAAACAGTCCTCTTTGTCTTACCTTCAACTTGGCTTCCCCTTCTTCCTCCTTAAGACCTTCTTGGACATGAATCACCTCAAGAAACTCCAACTCCAGTTGCACTCCCTTTCTTCCTCTTTATCCTTCTTAGTTGCAGCTTGATGGAGAAGTAGAGATGGAGTTCGGTGTTAGGCATAAGGTTGAGGAGGGGAGGGTGATGCTCATTGGAAGCAAATGAGCTGCATGCCCATTTGAAGTGCTTATATCATAAGTGGGTTATTTGCAGTGGTGCCCTCCCACTCAATAACTCCAATTCAAAAGAGCTCCTTAAACTCTCCGTGATCATAAACGGCCACTCATTCAACATTTGTAAATAACTATAAAGTGTTTTAAAGTTCCATTATGCCAAGTCATTTCATCAAGGAAATTACACTTAAGCCTCGAATAGAGTTACTTAAGTATCAAGGTCTCACATTCTCTAGTTGCTATTAGGCTACTCAAAGGCCAAACAAGCATTGCACTTAAGAACCTACCATGAACAGGTTCCACAATTGACATACAAGCCTTCCTGATTCACAACTAACCATTTTCTTCTCACCTAACCAAGCATTCATAATTTCTTGGGCTATAAGAATGGGCCTTTCACCACCTTTTAGAATTGGCCAAAGATAGTAGGAAATGAGCTGATCATGTTTGTGATTGAAGAAAGGTAAAAGTAGGTTTTTTTCCCATTAATGCATGTCCATGCCTCTCCACCCCCATATGTCTCTTTTCCAAATCTTCAAGGGATCCTTCTCCCCCAGTGACCAAAAGGAATGAAGCGAAATGGTTTGAATCAATCTAAACTTCTGAATCTCTGATCTTACTAGGAGGGAGAGGTCACAAGTCGATTGAGCCATCAAATCATCTTTCCCTTGCCTTGCTTGTTGCCTCTAGTCAAATATCCAGAAATCCCCCCTTAGTACGTGCCTTCTTTCATTAACCGGTGAAAGAGGAAAAATAAATGATAAAGAAAGTATAATTAAAGAGGAAGGAAGAGATCCTTCTTTCCTTGCGTACTCCTTCTTAAACTACCACTAGGAAGGAAAGATCCCTCCCCCTACTGGGTAGCAAGGAAGAGACCAGTATGAGAAGACAGCTTTCTTTTCAATAATATGAAACAAATAAATAGCAACTCTAATTCCTAACGCGGCAACATACTCCAATTAAATAATACCATTTCGAAACATGTCCATTCACCTATCACATCCAACCCACTGATCATTTCACCATCCGCCACCTATCACATCCAATGCACTAATCATTTCACCACCCACCAAACTCCAATTAAATAATATCAATTTACAATACTATCCTATCAAACAACTAATCAATTAGTCATCACACTACCTTATCAAGCACCTTTTTTTCACTATCCCCAAATGTTATCCAGCCTAAAAGCTTGTAAGTTATAAAACACACCACAAGTCAAAAAAGAAATATAAAATAGAAGTTACTATAAAGTAAACATGAAGCTGAAAGGGCAACATTAAATCTGAACATTAACACAGCTATGCATGTAGAAGGGGGAAAAAAGGACTTATGTAGCATTTTGCTCCACCTTGGCCTCGCAATTGATCTCTGGTGGCTCCCCTGAGATACTTAACGACAACTCCAATCCACTGGGATTTTGCATTGCAGTCACAAGGTTCTTCATATCAGTAGCCACTATGATTATGTCACCAAGGACCACAGAAAGTGAAGCCCAGGAGTCTGAGCCAGGATTTAAGCTACTAGGAAGTTCATTCTCCCCAGAGAAAGAAGAACAAGCCTCTAGTCCACCACCCAGAACACTAACTGGTTTTGACATTTCTGAATTGATACTGGAAGTATAACCAGAACTACTGTCTGCATTTCTTGCAGCTAGTTCTATCCCTCTATGGCCAGCAAAGAAGCCAAATTTGCTAGCAGAAAAAGAAAAGCAATACAGTTGTTCAAATTGTTGACTTTCAGAGCTTTTGCCTGATAATATACCCCTCAATATTCCCCTACCACTTTGACTCCTAAAAATGGAGGACTCCACTCCCGAAAAATTAATCAAAACATTTAGAAGCTGTGAATCCCAAGCAATTTTGATGTTTGACTTTTGGAAAAATATCCCAAGACTTGAGTTTGACAAGTCACCAATGGAATCAGGATAGAAGCTGCCACTGCTGAATGAGTCATGGGACTTCCCTGTGAACTTCAACTTTCTTGAATGACCTAAGATCACATCCAGAGATCTCATGTCGAAAGATACTTCAGTTGCAAATGATGTATTCTCAAGAACTAGGTTGACATCTTTTTGTCCAGCAGTGACGTTATTCTGCAGCACATTCTTCCCCAATGAATTCTTGGGAGTTTGTGACAGAAAATTCATAATAAGTTCTTTATGAGCCAATCTGGAGTCTCCCTTCACAAAAGCATATGTTGCCGAAGAGTACATGCTTTCCAAAGCCTGGAAAGTAGCAAACCAGTTGCATTAGTTTGTATTGGCTTGTCAAAGATAGATCTGAGGTAACAAAGTTGCATGTATATCACTTTATTTAAATGACACTTCAAAAATAGGGTCGGCAGGTATTGTTCTTCGAAATCAGCACAACAATAGCAGTTCCCTAGCTATGGAAGTTGTAATAACAGTACAAAATAGGATTGGTAAGTATTGTACTTAGAAATCAACATAAGAATAGCAGTTCCCCAACTATGCATATTAGTGGTTCCCTACCTAAGAATGTCGTTGCTTGCTGAATACCAAAGAATTTTACATAGTGAATAGAAATAACTCATATTCTCAACCAAATGAATAAAGGCATAAGAGTTGATACACTAAGATATGCTCACACTCTTCACTAAATTTGTGTTTCCAATTCCTTCATGTGAAGTTTGAGACTTGATGATCATGAGGGCAAGCAAGGTCAGGCCAACTTTCTCCTTCCTGCGAAATCCCATGCTGAGATCTATATATTGAATTTACAAAGACAACAATCAGGATTCATCAGGTGCTTAATTTGGATTTCAACTTTACTCAGGCATGCCCATGCAGTCCAACAAATTCACTGGAATCAACAAGTTCTCTTAATGTGAATTGTTTAAAGGTGCTGACACAAGGTACCAAGGCATACGTCTCAAGGTGAGGCATAGCCTTCTCTCTAGGTGGCTGCTGCAGTTGGCTATTATAAGAGATAGGTGCCTCTACACGAATGCCCAAAACATTCAACAGGCATTGTCCTTGTCAGTCAGGACTGTTCTCTTATGGGTCTTTCTTTTCGTCATCCTCATAGTCCTTTTCTAAATATAGACTTGAGGAAACCACAAAAGTACCACCCATATCATGGGTCAGGATTCAATAAAAATCCTACACTTGCCAGTTGCGCCATAAAGTTCAACATTGTTTTAAATTGGCACCCTCCTAGCTACATCACCAACGGAGGCCTTTTGCAAATTTGTTGACTGGTCTGGAATTATAACACCCCAATGACTAATGTGCGATATAAATGAAGGAAATTTGTCGGGACAAAGTCAAAGATAGACAGGTTTTTATGCTTCACCAAGCTGGCAGAGCATTTCCAGTTGACAAAGGTTTCACAAAGCTAATACCTTTTTCAGATCACACACCTTTGTTTTGAAACTCAAATAAAGGGGCTGCTTTTACAACCTATTTCAAATTTGATTGATCTTGGCTGTTGGAACCAGCCTCCAAAGAGCTCAAGTAAGAGAAATGGGATGAGGTATAACCATCCTCAGTTACATGCACCTTCACCTCCAAATTACAACATTTGTGGGCTGCTTTGATTTCATATAAGAAATTGGCCAAGGAACACAAGGAGCATACTAGGATTGAGGCTCTACAAGGTGTTGTAGATCTTGACAGATCAGAAGGTAGCAGGGACCTATCCCCCGCCAAGGCAGAGGAAAGGCGGAAGCTCCAGAATGTGATCCAACAAGAGGGTCCCAAGCAGGAAACCAATTGGCGGTAGAAATCTAGGAAGTTGTGGCTTAAGGAAGGAGAAGCCAACACTTGTTTATTTTACATGCCGGCCCATTACAGGAGGAGAAGCAATCTTATAGACAACTTGAGGTTGGAGATCAGACTATCTCAGGGTAAGAGCAGGTGGTCAAGGATCTGTGGTCGCATTTTCACAATTTCATGAGGAGAAGAGCCCCTGGTCACTAGGAGTTGGCTTCTACGAACCTGCCTCTCAGGGAGGAAGTTGGTAAAGAAGACTTCTGAGGATGATATGCAGTTCTTGAAGGCTGAAGCGTCATTGGGACCAGATGGCTCCCAGGTTCTCTTTTTCAAGGAAATTTGGGATCCTATCAGGTCAAAATTCATGTGGATGGTAGAAGAATTCTCGGTGGCCAACCAAGGCTTTGAGAAAATTAACAAGTTCTACTTCCAAAGAAGCAGGTTGCAAAGTCAATTCAGGATTACTGCCCCATTGCCCTTCCTACTTCTGTCTATCTTATCATGGTAGAGCATTTGGTGAATAGCATGCACGTGGCTATGCTCCATTCAGTTGGTCTACTACAGTCAGCTTTATTCGTGGTAGGTCTCTACAGGAATCATTTTTTACAGTTGAAGAAATGGTGGCTTCTTGGCATAAGATGGGAAAGAAGAGTTTTTTATGGAAGGTGGGTTTCTCGAAGGCATATGATGATTCCCAGACGTGTGGATTCCTTGGATGAAACGGTATATATTACCACAAACATCCTTCTTAGTTTTGATTAGCAGTAGACCAGCTGATGGTTGGATGCAAACATGGCATCCAGCTTGTTAGGAGCACTGCAAAAAAACTGATTTTTGATGGGATTATAAAGCTAGTTGGAGGATTCTAGAGGTATGTAAAAAAGCTTTAAAACTATCATCCTTTCCTTTCTTTAAAAGAAAAGAAAAGAAGTACGGAAACAAACACAACTATCAAGTGAAAAGAAAATCATAAGGTTCAATGGAATTTACATATTCTCAAAACCATTTTTCCTGAATACAAAATCTAAGATTACAAGTAATAAAGTGAACCACCTGAAACATACTGCTCAGCTCGTCTATGAATAAAAATGCAGTAGCTCCAGAAGTTGTTCCCCTTGAAGCCATAGATAAAGCATTTGCAACAGTGGAAAATGAAAGATAAGTATTCCTGCAAGAAACAAAGAAAAACAATATAATGAACGTCCATACTGTGGGGTTGCACCTGTATGTATAAGCCATGCAAGGACAGATGGAATTCAAAATGATAATACAAAGAAAAGGTTGATGTGGCAATGATAGATGGCAAGAGACTCGTTTGAAGTGGCTCAGACATCTAGAGAGAAGGCATTATGAGGTGGCAATCCAACAGTGAGAAGATGGATATGGAGCCCGAAATGAGGGGTATGGAAATGTATCTTGTAAGGAAGTAATAATCGTGATTTTCTGAATTTAGGTCCAAGAAGGATCTAAATGAAGGCAAACAATCCATGTGGCTGACCCTGCTTAATGTGGAAAAAGGCTTAGTTGTTGCCATTATCATTGGTGCCATTGTTTTCTTGCACCCATATATATACCAATAGTTCAGATGAGAACGGTACTAGGATCCTGCATACTGAGAACCAAATTGTGAACCAATACATGCTTCTGGCAAAGACAAAACAGACATTCAGATTCACCAGAATCAAAGATGATAAATATCATATTTGCCAACTTTTTCAAATCATAAATTGCGAGCCCAGCTTTTGAAAGTAACAAGCAATGCCCAAGTTATCTTCATTTGCCATTGTGCACTATAGCCAGTGGTGGAACCAGAGGGGAGGGGGGGTGTAGGGGTGGAGGGGGCAGACACCCCTCCCTGAATTTTTAAATTTCCTTGCATTACTACACGACAATTCTCTATTTTAGTTATGACCTTTGCATTTCACTCACCTTAATCTTAGGTTCCATTTTGCGAAGGTTTAAGAATATCCCTCTCTTTCCTTCTTACAAATATAACTACTAAATATATTAGTTAAATAATCTAAACAATGCGGAAGCGATAATATCAAAGCATAAAAAAATAAGAACACTTGGACTTACGTAAAAACCCCACCCACGAAGAACAGGCAGAAAACCACGAGAGAAGGCCTCGATAGGGCATATATGTCTGTAATTTCTCGAAGAAAAGTAAAAGGTACACTGCTTATTTATAGGCCACCACACACCTCACAGTCCCACACTAACCGATGTGGGACTAAACATACACACTCCAACAGTCCCCCTCAAGCTGGAGCATGCAATGCTCAGCTTGTACAATACTTAAATCCCACTCAACACAACGGAACATACACTCTCAGGCGACGGGTATCCTGATGTCGACACATCAGCAAGAGCTGAAGTTGCTGGATGCTGTAGTTGACAAATGGCATCTCCTCTGGTGAACTCAACACGTGTTGGTGGCTCCCCATTCAGTATCCCTGTAACAGGCCTTCCTCTGAAGGCCTCGAAAGGTGGATCTCCCTCTTAGAATCCATAAAACTAGATCTCCCACACGGAATCTGAAATGGGCCCTTTCTCTGAGGACCTCGAAACTGGATCTCCCTCCTAGAGACCTTGAAACTCTGGACCTCCCAGAGTTGTGGATCCTCACATGGTGAACTCAAACAACGGACTCCCTCCTGGAGGATGACTATAATAGGTCTACACTCCCCCTTTCTCCCATACTCGTATAGGGGAACAAATAAAAAACAGAGAAATGCACACATATAGAGAGGAGTTTCTCCTCATCCTCTTGAATTCTTTTCTTTTTTCTGTCTCTCCACCTTTCTTTCTTTTTTCTTCTCTTTCTCCACCTTTTTTTTCTCTTTTCTCTTTCCTTCCTCTATTTTTTTTATTTTTCTCCTCTTTTTTCTCTTTTCTCTTCATTTTTCCTTTAAAGTACCCCCAGTCACCCCTTAAGGTTTGGGAGAACCCAACCACAGAGCATGATCTCCCACTGCCAACTACCACTAAGAGGACGGCCACCACCACTGCCGCCTCGTCTCCATCTCGCGCGAGATCTCCACCGCGGAGATTTCCTCCACCTTCTGCATCAACTTCTTCGCCACCCTACAAGGCATCTCCAGTATCCACCTAACCTAGGATGCGTCTGCATCAGTGGTCTTCGATGATGTCGACCGAGAATGAGATCTCTGTTAGTGGCCTCCGAGGGATCATCGAGGAGGCCACCTCCTCATCGCATAGCCGCCTTCGATCTGCATTGATCATGGCCCCCGGCGTACTCCCTGATCTCGGGGACACGGGGATCGATCCATGCTCAGCGGTTGGAGCAATGCAGGTCGGCGATGGGGTCTGGCCACCTCGACGCCGTCCGCGCCTTCAGCCTCGTCTACTCCAACAGCCTCCTCCATGGCTCCACCGTCGCCCCTCACACGATCCCCGTCGCCATCCTCGTGTTTGTAGCGGCCTTCGTAGGGGTCCACAAGACCGCTCTTTGTTGCAGCAGCCGCCTTACCGCCGCCCCTGGCGAAGTCCCCACCTTGCAGGGCAAGGCTACCCTCACAGGGCCCCGCATTAGGGACACGAACGCCCTCACAGATGTCCTCAGTCTTTCCACCAAGCTCCTCGACAGAGCGAGCTTCCGCATCACAGCGGATTGCGAGCCCATCGCTAGGGCTCCTTGCTTTACTTGATCTCAACACCTCAACAAAGATGAAGAAGGCACTAATCTCTTAGGGTTTGCGTTGCTACTGGCATTGATGTCGGAGAACAAATAGAAATTGGACGTAAAATAAACAAAAACAAACTAAATGCTAAATAATAATAGATGGATAATTAACCTAAGAATAAACCCGCTATGATACCAAGTTAAATAATCTAAACAATGCGAAAGCGATAATATCAAAGTATAAAAAAATAATAACACATGTGTTTACGTGAAAACCCCACTCACGAAGAACAGAGAGAACCACGGGAAAAGGTCCCAATAGGGCATGTATGCCTGTAATTTCTCAAAGAAGAATGAAGAGGTATACTGCCTATTTATAAGCCACCACACACCATACAATCCCACACTAACCAATGTGGGACTAAACTACACACTCCAACAATATTAAACATGCTTTTTCAAAAGAAAATCTATTGCAAATGCCCCTGATTAAGTGTTAGAATTACTGTTCTTTACTTTTTATATTTAAGGCATATTATAGTACTAATTATTGAAAGTCTTTTTATAGAAGCACTAATTATTGAAAGTTGTAGCTTTCCACAACGGCAAATCAATTCGGGCCAACTTTAATGGAGAAAAAAGTCAATTCTAAATTTCTCAAAGAAAACTCCATGGTCGATGCATTATTAAATCCCTAACAAAGAACTTTTCATACTGCAATACCACAGTTCTTTCTTGTTGAGCTGCTCCTTTTGGCACATCTAGGATTTGCTTAATCCATCAACAAATTGTTTGTTAGCCTCTTCTATTTATATGAAATTGAATTAAACTTTGGAGAGAAGAGGTCAAAGTAGGTGGACATTATTCTTCTTAGGAAGTATTATCATCGTGGTGGAATGTTAGAAATCTAGAACTACTAAATTAGTCTTGACAGGTAAACCTTGGGATGCATTTCATTATCGTACAATGTTGTCTACTATTTATGTAGTCCAATTATGGTAAGCATATGAAAGTGTCTTATAAGTTTGCCCTCTGCTGGTTGGAATTCTTGTTTCCGCCACTGGATGTAGCACAATTGCCACAGCAAGATGATATCAGTAGATGCAGTAGTCTCTCAAGATATGACCACTTTAAGAGAGAGAAATACAGAGGCTCTAACCTTAAAGAGAAACATGGGACAAAAAAATGTACACAGTGACCATCATAAACATGCTGGTAATTTCCAGCATGCTTGGCCTTAAAAGAATATACATTGCATATTGGTAATTTCTCATAAATGTACTGGTATTTCTGCTAATTGTATATACATTGAGCTTATGACTTGTAGTGCCAAAGAAGATGTAGATAGGATGCTCACATGGGAAGACACTTAGATAGTGCAGACATAGGGTCCTTGCTCAGGTAGACATTTAACCAGTCATGTGCGGTGATGTTAAAACTGACATCTCTGTTGACAGCTAGAGGAAACAACCAGAGAAGCATGGAGCCGACTAGATTAGCATGGAGACAACATGCACGATCAGTTATGGCTATGTTGCACTCAATTAATCAGTCATAAAGAGCAATGTTAAAACTGAAATTTCTGAAGATGGCCAGACGATGGGAGAAGCAATGAAGCCCATTACAGACGAGGACAATCAATTACTGCTATGCTACAGTCTCTTTTGCAACACTTCCATGCCAAGTTCTTAAAAGAGAAATGTCAAACTGACAAATATTACTCTCTCCTTGGAGAAGAAGGTGCAGAGAAATTTGTCTCTGGTACAGTCAACAGACTAGGGCTTCATCAAGAAAAAGTAAACTGATTTACTCCCAACATACCTGTTCAGTTATATTGTATGTCTTTCTATTTTTAGTATTACATTGTGTAAGGACATACCTGTAACTCTACCCATTAGGTGCCTCTGTATATAAAAGCACCTAGGATTTTCTAATAGAACTAACAACATTACAACCTAACATGATATCAGAGCAATGGTTCTAGACCGGGGTTCCGATATCCCACCGAAAGAATAGCCTCCTTCCCTCCACCAAATCCCTAACCCGTCGGCCCTCCTCTCTCTGCCACCGCCCGCCCCACTGATCGACCGCATAGCCTAGCGCCATTGGCCAGGAGGGCAAACGACAGCTAGCTCACCCAGGTTGCCACCAACCTCTCCGACCAGCCACACGACCGCTTGCTGCCGGTCAGGAGGCCATCGCCGCCACCGCTGGGGGGGTGCTTTAGCCCCCCTCCTTGTTGTGCGTCGCCTCCCTGAAGGTCTAAAGGGCACCACCCCTACTATCCTAATTGTCTGAGGTGCTGCCACCATCGCCGCCTCCTTCTCCTCATGGTGCGCCATCGCCGTCATCACCTAGGAGGGACTGTTGCTGCCACCTGAGGGTCCCTTTCTCCCTTGAGGGCTTCTCTTCCCCTACCAGTCAGGAGGACCTTTCTCCCTCTCTCTTCTCCAACCAAATAGAGGTTCAGGAGAAGAAACAACCTCTTTAGGGTCTTATCTAGCCCCAAAGGAGGTTGATATGGTATGAGAATCATCGTTTTAAGATATGTAAATGTGGTTTCAGATCGACGTATGGTCTGAATTTTTTGTTGCAGAAACTTTGTTTTTGGTGCTTCCCACATGTTGGATGATATGGAGAATAAGAAGGATCTCTCTAGCAACTCAGCGGGGAAGATTTCTACCCTGAGCACATCTTTTATGCAGGGAACTTCTATCAAATTGGATGGTATCAACTTTTTTCTATGGTCTATCTCTTTTTCTCGATATGTGGGATCACATAGGAAGTATATTTTCACACAAGAGGAACCCACTGTCAAATCTGTCGACTAGGAGGCAAATAATGATTGGGTAGCAACCTACATACAGTATGAAGGAGCCTATTGAAAAGCAAGTTATGTCCTATGCGTCGACAAAGAAAATGTGAGAGGCTCTTCATGAGATACATTCTCATAACAGCAACATTAGCCGTCTCTACAGGGTGATTGAGGAGTTACACTCACTCTGGAAGGGAACCATGTCCCTTGCTGAGTACTATCGTTCTATGAAGAACCTCTAGGATGAGCAGGATACCTACCAGCCGATCTCCACAAATGCTACTGTCATTGCCAAACAGCATGAAGCATTCTAGTATGTTCAGTTGCTTGCAGGCCTTGGTCCTGAATATAAGTCTGTGAAGGATCAGCTTATGACACTGGAGGAGATTCCTACACCTGCGCAGATATATGCTCGACTCTCTAGACTGGAGATATCTGACCCTGTGCCACTTTCTGATTCCTCTACCTTGGCAGCCACTAGTCGTGGCAGGGGAGCCTCATCGTTTAGGGGGAGAGGACGAGGAGTAAAGGCTGATGGCCGTGGCAGAGGATGTGGCTTGTTTTGTGATCAATACCACAAGACAAATCATACTGTTAACAGGTGCTAGATAAAACACAGGTTTCCTCAAGGTCATCAGGCCAACCAGATTGCTTATAGTGGAGATAAGAGCCAACACTATCAGGAGGAAGAACAAGTCAATCATCAAGTCACTATTTCCAAGGAGGAGTATGATAGGCTTGTTTCTTCCCAAGTCTCTTCTACTACTAGCATGTCTATCTCCCAGAGGACAGGTACTACTACTAGTGTCAGAGGTGCTCGTAAGCCATCTTGGTTTGTAGACTCAGGTGCATCTTTGCACATCATAGGAAATATTACCCTCTTTTCATATCATAAACCACTGACTACTCCAGTAAATGTCTAATAGATGGTGCCTTATCCCCTGTGACAGGCTTAGGTGACATTTCTCTGTCTTCTACTTTCTGATGTCATGCATGCACCTAAATTTGCTTTAAATTTGATGTCTATTAGTTAGATTACCAAAATATTAAATTGTAGAGCGGTGTTTCATGATCACTTCTTTTTCTTACAAAACCTCCCGACGATGAAGCAAATTAGTAGACTTAAGCAAGATGGCCTTTACTGCATTGATCTTCCACCTGAGCATCATTCCATGGCAGCTAGTTGTGCTATGTCTGCTTTACAGTGGCACCTTAGATTGGGACATCCTAGCATTTCTATTTTTCATCGTCAATTTCCTAATATGCAGTTTCCATATCCGTTTTCTTGTGATACTTGTCAACTTGGCACGCATCATAGAGTTTCTTTTCCTAGTACAAATAAAAGAACTGAGTATGTTTTCTCTCTTATTCATGCTGATTCGTAGGGCCCATGTCGAGTCAGGAGTCTGAGGGGTTTTTGGTATTTTCTTGTGCTTGTGGATAAATGTACCCGTGTCTGTTGGATCTTTACGACGAAAGAAAAATCCAAAACTCCTATATTGATTGCAAATTTTGTGAAAGAAATAAAGACTCAGTTTTCTACTACTATTCGTATGTTTCGAACTGATAATGGGCTTAAGTTTGTGAATTCTACTTTAACTCAATTTCTTCAGTCCCATGGTATTATACATCAGACATCGTGTGTTCATACATACCAACAGAATAGGGTGACTGAACGTACGCTGAGACATCTTCTTGACATTGCCTACACTATTATGTTTCATATGCATGTTCCTACTACTTCTTGGGTAGATGTTCTTACAGTTGCTTTTTTTATTAATAGAGTGTCGTCTTCTATAATTGGTGGGAGCATTCCCTATTCTACCTTATTTCCTAATCATGAGCTTTTCTCTTTACCTCCTAAAATATTTGGATGTGTATGCTTTATTCATTTATTCAAAGTGGACAAGCTTACTCCTAGATCTACCAAGTGCATTTTTGTGGGTTATTCTAGAACCCAGAAGGGGTATAAATACTTTGATCCTCTTTCACATCAGTTTTATTTTAGCAAAGATATGACTTTCTTCGAGGACATGCCCTATTATTTGGCTGCAAGCAAGTCTCCCAGTGTGTCACGCAAGATGTTCCATTACCTATACCTATTGTTGCACCTTCAGATCTCTCTGAGCCACCTCCACCTCATGATAGCCCTCCTATTACTTATCCTAGGCATCCTGAGGTACCCATTACAAATACCTTGCCTCAGCACTTTCAGCGTAGACCCCCTTCTACCACTCTACAGTAGGAGGAACCACTTTCTACTATTCCTACTCAGTCCTCTACTGATGTTACTTATTCAGATGGAGGTCTAGATCCTTCACTATCAAAGGTACCTGATGTGAATCTTCCTATTACTCAGAGGAAGCCACAACGATCTTGTACTAAATATTCTGTTTCCAATAATATATCACTTGATCATTTACCTGTAGCAAAAAGACTATTATCTCTTACAGTTGATGGCAGAAATATACCCAGGAATCATATTGAAGCTTCTCAGGACCCATCTTGGACCTTAGTCATGGAAGAGGAGATGGATGCTCTTTAATCCATGGGTACCTAGGAACTTGTTGACCTACCCCCTGGTGCTACTATTGTGGGGTGTAAGTGGGTGTTCACTCTTAAATGTCATCATGATGGTACAATAGAAAGATTCAAAGCACGACTGGTTGCCAAAGGTTATAGACAAATCTTTAGAGTTGACTATTTTGAGACTCTCTCCAGTAGCCAGACTCAATTTAGTACGCATAGTTCTTTCTATGGCAGTCAACAGAGGCCGATCTATCTCTCAGCCTGATATCAAATATGCTTTGCTCTATGGTGATGTAGAGGAAGAAGTCTTCATGCAACAACTCCCTAGTTTGTGGTTGAGAGGGAGTGTGAGAAGGTCTGCAGGTTGAAAAAGGCCATTTATGACCTTAAGTACAGTCCCAGAGCCTAGTTTAAGAGATTTAGTAAGGTTGTTCAAGAGTTTGCCTTTACTAGATTCACTGCAAATCACTCTATTTTTACTAAGCATAGAGCTACTGGATCGGTCATTTTACTTGTGTATGTAGATGATATATTACTCATTAGAAGTGATGAGACAAGTATAGACGCCGCCAAAAGATTCTTACATTCTCAGATTGTTACTAAAGACTTGGGAATGATAAACTATTTTGTGGGCATTGAAGTACAACATGTTGACAATGGTTTAGTGTTGTCACAGAGGAAGTATGTTCTTAACAAGCTAAAAGAGGCAGGTATGCTAGGTTGCAAGCCTGCTAGCATTCCTATGGATCCCTCGTTGCCACTTGCAGACTCTGAGAGTTCCTTACTTGCAGATGTCATCAGGTACCGTGCTATGGTGGGAAAGCTGCTATATTTGATAGTCACAAGACCTGATATTTGCTTTGCAGTGGGAAGACTGAGTCAGTTCATGCAGTCTCCCAGAGAGGTCCACTAGGATGATGTATGCCAGGTACTAAGATATCTCAAGCAAGCTCCTAGGAAGGAGCTATCTTTTATGAAGCATGATCATCTCAGTGTCTGGGGATATTCTGATGCAGATTATGCAGGGGCACAAAAAGATAAGAGATCCACTACTGACTACTGTACTGTACTTATGTAGGTGACAACCTCGTCACATGGAGAAGGAAGAAGCAAAATGTTGTCTCCAGATCCAATGCAGGATCAGTATATAGGGCTATGACCCATACTACTTGTGAACTTCTGTGGATGCGATCTATCTTATGTGATTTAGAGTATGTCTCCGATCCAACTCCCATATACTGCGATAACAAGGCAGCTGCATTTATTACCAATAATCTTGCCTTCCATAAGAGAACAAAGCACATAAAGGTGGATTGTCCCTTTATCAGAGATACTATCCTCATTGGTAGGATCACTACATCTTACCTTGCTGCTGAAGATCAAGTTGCAGATGCCTTCACCAAAGCACTCCCCAAAAAACGTCTTGAGTCATGTTCCAAGCTAAGCATATTTGATATCTATGCTCCAGCTTGAGGGAGAGTGTTGAATTATATTGTATGTCTTTCTATTTTGAGTGTTATATTGTGTAAGGGCATACTTGTAACTCTACCCATTGAGTGTCTCTCTATATAAAGGCATCTAGGGTTCTCTAATATAACTAACGGCATTACAACCTAACAATATCCTTGACAGAGGTGGGGAAAACAAGTAGGTGACGTGCAATCCATGTGGCTTGAGAAGTGATTGAATGGAATGATTCAAAAATGAAAAGAGGTAGCAGAACCCAGATTCCAAATGAAATAATAAGTTTTCCAGAAGAGATATGGTGCCATGTCTTCTCGTGAGCATTCGCCACATTAAGCTCAATTGTTCTCGAAAATTGGACAGAGACTGATCCAAAAGGCATGGCCAACATTGTATTTTCACAAGTGATTACATGGCTCTTCAACGTCAAGACAATCTCCCATCTGAAAAGAGGAACCATCTTCCAATCTTTTCTCCTCCAACTCTCAGGTTTCCACATCTTTGCTTTTGTAGATTTGGTGAAAGAAAAGCAAGGAATTCCTGATAAAGCCATATGATTACCCATCTCAAATCCATAAAGGCAGCATCCTCAAAGACCAGGCAATTGAAGATTTTCAGATGGGTTACAGAAGCAAATATAGTAGCAAGATGTGGAAATCAGCCTTGCAAAGGAATTATATCCCAAATTTTGAGGACCTATGTTATTCTATTGATCATCTCATTACTTCACACCTTCAGAAATTTGATTTCTCGAAGTATATGATTCCATGAATTAGACATTCATGAGGTACTATGTGAAGTGGATAGGATATTTGACAATGTGAATCTCATAAATAGAGCCTGCACAATGACATCTTATTTTTCAGACTTGATAAAGTGCAGAATGATGAACACCTGTATTCCTTGAACCAGGGAGTTCACTCATTTTATGCAAACTTGTTCATGCAAGAGCTACTCCCCACTGCCCTTTGCAATAAAACTTACTTCGCTTTAACTGACTACTGCAGATTTCTTACGAGGACAATAGACCTTTTTGAGTCGGGTAAGCCCTTCACACCTTCATCTAGCCATCATGAGCACTACAAGTCCACCAAGGTAAGGACTGAAGTAGGCGAGTCTCCAATGACTTGGAGTTCAGGTGATTGTAATTTGTAATGACAATGTTAACGAGTCAAACAAAGGAAATTTTGCTCATCCTAAGCAGGGGTACATTACGGGTCATAAGTTTGCCATTGTCAAGCTTCCCTATGAAACCCTTTCTTTGCACTTTCATCAATTTTTGAACGCTGAAGGATCGCACTGTCGCCAGGTGAGCTCCAAATCCTAGTCGATCCTTGGTGCTTTCAGTTTGTATGTTGGAGGTATCTACCTCAATTTCTACCATTCCCTGTTTGGACTATGGCCTTGCCCCCACTTGCGATGGTGGCACACCCAGCAGATCCTATTATTTTAGAGCCGAGCAGGCAGGCCACCAAATCACGAGCCTACCCAACTGCCTTAAGGGCCTTTGGGAACCCTACTTTGCCATCAAGGTTGGCAAGGTGCCATTTTTCAATGAGTGGAGACTCATTGATTATAAAGCCCTGGACCATTCCTCCATTGAGCTTAATCAGAAAATATTAGTGATTGGGATCTCGTTAAGAGTTCTGGTAGGATAGATAGGAGGGACTTGGTGAGGGCTAACATCCAGAAAGCCTTTTCATGGGCTCCTGGGAATCCTCCAGACATCAACAAATCTCAAGGACTTCTTTTTTTATATTTATTTTGGATTAAGACGCAGACTCCCAGTTACTAACCATGGAATCCTCTTTTCCTTTTCTTTACAGTGTCTGCTGATGTTGAAGCCACCAAAGCGGCGGGTGGCAGGAAGAAGGGATGCTGGTACACAACAAAGTCCCGTACCCGTCACCCAGCTAAGGTTCCTACTCCTCAAGCTGACTTGGAGGAGACTCCTTCCGAGGAGGTGCACAAGGAGTCCATCCATGCTGACCAAGATAAGGAGTGATTGTTAGAGGAAGGAGAAGAAAGTCATATGCAGACTTCGTCAGGAGGAGAAGACCATGGTCAGAAGCCTATCTTACCAGAATCTGTCCACTTGTTAACAAACCTATCTTATCAGAATTGAAAATTTTCTACCCTCTGTGAAAGTTGCTAATCTTGGTTGAAGTGATAAATAGTTTTTGGTGAAAGATTTCTCAGCTCAAAATGCACGCAATGCCCTATATCATAACCTCTTGCAAGACAAGGATCCACCACTTTCAAGGAGTGTACACTGATTTACTATTGATAGCGCACCCTAAAGTGTGTGTGAGGGAGGAGAAAGTCACATGGACTGTCACGTGACACAGTGACCACGTGGACAGTCTTTGTGGCGTTGAGTTGACATTGAGTTGAGTCCAATAAAGTGGCCATGTGACCTCTAGATTTTTCTAGGTTTCTAAGTAGCCAAGTTATGACTTTATTTAGGAGAATAATCATGAGTTGTTAGAATAAATTAGGAGTTTCAATTTAGATAAATTGGGACTCTGATTTTCTATTTTTCTATTTTTAGATATAGGATTATCTCTCTATAAAAGGAAAGGAATCCCACCATTATCATTTGAGTTGAATACAATTATTCTCTACATCAATTCTCCAACTCTCTCTCTCTCTGCATGCGCCAAGGACCACTCGTGGGATTTCCATGCATCATGACCATGCCACACTTTGCAAATCGTCACATGATATCAGAGGCACTGATTTAGGCCCCATCATCTTCACGCACAGAACAAAGAGAAGCGATGAGAAGAGAGTTCACGCATAAGAAGATCCTCTTGTGCATGAACACTTCCACACCAACACCGACATCTCAGAGTTCACACCATCTTGTTCGACATGGGAGTTCTCTCAAAGAACTCCTTAGAAGTCCCTAGCACCTTACGCAAGACCCAAGGAGATAAGTAAAGGATGCTCGGCAAATCTTCTCTCTGCTAAATCCGACCCCTTACGCAGAGCACAATAGGGGGAGGTTCGTTGCTCGAAGGAGAAGATGCCAGAGCTCGAAAACCAAGTGTCCACTAGAGAAGCGAAGGTGCTCGTTATGGGCAAGGGCATTCAAAATCTGGAAGATACGCCTAAGACCAAGGACACATCCAAGAAAAAAAAGTAAGAGAAGAAAATCTATTAAGTTATACAAAGACAAGACAATTGCTCCTGTTAGGACCAAAATGAATTGATTCTATTAGAGAGACCCTAAGCCTCTTTATATAGAAAGAGGCACTAGAGGGGAGATTACAAGTGTACCCCTTCACCTTACAACGTAATGAAAGAAAAACCATTACGTATAACTGAACACTCCTCCTCAAGCTAGAACATAGCCATCAAACATGCACAGGTTGATACAAGTATAATGTAATCTCTTCCTGGGAAGTGCTTTAATGAAAATATCTGTCAACTGGTCTTCAGTGCTGATGTAAGGTGTAGAAATCTTCTTGGCTAGGATGGCCTCTCTGATGAAGTGACAGTCCACTTCAACATGCTTGGTCCTCTCATGAAAAATAGGATTATTTGCACTAATGTGGCAACTTTATTGTCACAGTGCATCAGAATAGAATCAGGTACCTTCACTCCAAAGTCTTCCAAAATGAAACAAACCCAGAGTAACTCACAGCCACAAGAAATCTGAGACATGGCCCTATATTCCGATTCAGCACTCGATCTGAATACCACTACCTATTTCTTACTCCTCCAAGTAACTAGATTACCTTCAACAAATATGCAATATCCTGTAGTAGACTTCCTATCCTCAGGAGCACCTACATAATCTGCATCAGAGTAAGTACACACATCCACGTGCCCATTGTCTTTGAAAAGAAGTCATTTCCCAAGTACACCTTTCAAGTACCTGAAAATCTGGCAAACACCATCCCAGTGGTTTTTCCGTGGTGACTGCATGACCTGGCTTAAATCTTTCAACTGCAAAAGCAATATCAGGGCGAATAACAATCAGATACAGTAATTTACCAATCACTGCCCGATATCTAGTGGCATCTTACAGTAGTGGGCTGTCATCATATGCAATAGGCAGGGACACATCCATGGGCACATATGTCAGCTTGCACACCAGCATACCCATGTCTCTCAGCATATCAAGAACATACTTATGCCGGGAAAGCACAAGTCCTCCTCCAGCGTGTTGCATCTCAATACAAAGGAAGTAGTTGAAAAGGCCTAAATCAATGGTAACAAACTGCAACTGTAGCATCTTCTTTGTTTCCTCTATGCCCTGCCTATCACTGCCAATCAAAAGTATATCATCCACATACACCACAAGTATGACGGAGCTCGTATATTTATGCAATGTAAAAACAGAATGATCTACTGACAACCTGGTGAAGCTATAATCTTGGACCACCCTGCTAAATCTCTCAAACCAAGCTCTAGGACTCTGTTTTAGTCAATAAATAGCTTTCTTCAATCTACACACTTTCTAACACTCTCCCTAAATAGGGAAGCCGGGTGGCTGCTCCATGTAAACTTCCTCCTCCAAATCACCATATCGAAAAGCATTTTTGATATCTAGCTGATGTACGATCCAATGTCTGTTGACAGCAAGATACAGCAGTATCCGGACAGAATTAAGACAAACAACCGGGAATAAGCTCTCAAAGTAGTCAACCCCGAACGTCTGAGTATATCCTTTGGCCACCAAGTGCGCTTTGTACCGATCCACAGTGCCATCAGGGTGGCATTTGAGGGTGAACACCCATCACCCCACATCAGTAGCTCCTAGGGGTAAATCAACCAGGTCCCAAGTGCCACGGGAGTGTAAAGCTGCCATCTCCTCCTCCATTGCCAATGTCCAAGACAGATCTCGGAAGGTCTCATGGTGATCTCGAGGTACTTGCACACTGTCAATGGCTAGGGAAAACTGACATCCAACTATCGACAAGCTATCAAGAGACATAAACTAAGACACAGAATATTTGGCACAAGAACGTGAAGCCTTCCTTTGTGCAATAGAAAGGTCCAGAGTAGTGTCCTCAGTAGGAGTTACCTGGTCCTCGGACAAGTCATCTGCAGCTGGTAGAGACTGAGTAGAGACAGTAGACAGTAGTTCATCCATATGAGGAATATCCTAGGTCCTGCGTTGAAAGTGTTTAGGGAAGGTATCGATATCAGGAATCTCAGGACGATACAAAAATGAACCCAGATCAGGTTGAGTAGTCCTGGGTATAGGTGGCTCAGTAGGCATAGGAAGGGGAACCTCATGTGATAGCTCAGTAGGTTCCACCGCTTGTTTTCTTTAATAAGATATCTCCTCAAAAAAAGTAACATCAATAGAAACATAAAATTTCCATGAAACAGAGTCATAGCATCTATATACCCTTTCCGGGTCCTAGAATAGCAAAGAAACACACACTTCACAGACAAAGGAGAAATCTTATCCACTTTATGTAAATGGACAAAACACACACAACCAAAGACAGGAGTAACAGAAAACATATCATTCCTAGGAAGCAACAAGAATACGACGTTTTACCCCCTAAGACAGAAGAACAAGCTCTGCTCACCAGATAAATAGCAGTAAGAACAGCATCAGCCCAAAATTGCGAGGGAGCATTCATATGAAACATGTAAAACGGGCAACATCAAGTAAGTGTCGAAACTTACGTTCAGCAACCCCATTTTGTTGGGAGGTGTGAACGAAAGTAGTCTGGTAAACAATACCCAAGGATTTAAAGAGAGCATCAGTCCTAACATTCAAAAATTCCAATCTATTATCACTCCAAAATAAAATTTTACTTCAGATTTTTCTTTCATCATAAAAACCCAAGACATCTTGGTATGATCATCCACAAGCATAAGAAAAAATTGAAATCCTCACTCTTGACCCTACAAGGGCCCCAAACATCAGCATGCACAAGAGTAAAAACAGACTCAGCTCTTTTATTGTTAGGTGGAAAAGAAGACCGATAGTGTTTGCCCAACTGACAGGCTCCACACCTCAAAATATCGGGAAAAGACAATGCAGGAAACTAACGACGCAAAACATGTAAACTAGGATGACCAAGTCTCAAGTGCCACTAAAGAGCAGTAGTGGCACACACAACATCAGTACTGGACAGAGGAGGGACATGTAGATGGTAGAGCCTGTTCTACTCAAGTTCACCAATTTGCCTCATCGTCTAGAGGTCCTGCAAGACGAAATACTGATCATGAAAAATAACTCAACATCTCAAATCTCTGGTAATTTGACTAATAGAATCACATTAAGCACAAATCTAAAAGCATGCATGACGTTAGAGAAAGGCAAGGTGCTAGAGATAAAGATATTTTCGAGCCCAATAGCAGGAGACAAACTCCCATCGGCCACTTTGACCTGAAATGGTGTAACAAGGTCACAAAGAGACAAAAAAAGTATACTATCACCAGTAATGTCGGAGGAGGTGCCGAAATCTGCAAGCCAGACAGGAACCTGGGATTTTAACTGACATGGCAGAAGTACCTACAGACCTCTGAACAGAGGCAGAAGTAGATCCTTAAGACGCTATGAATCGCTCGTAATCAGCTCTGGACACGGTAAGCTGGCTGTCATCCTCCTACACCTGGGTAGGCTCCTCTACAAATACCTGATGGCCATGTGGATCCATACCCTGTGGGTAGCCATACTTCACCCAGCATTGGTCCATAGTATGTCCGTTGCTGTGACAGTACTCACAGGAAAAGTAACTCCAATCATGACCACGAGCTCTACGACCTCTTCCCCTTGAGTTTCCTCTACCACGACCAATAGCAGCCATGGCAAAGGCATCAGTAGTGGGCATAGGATCCAAGGTGGCAAGCCTAAAGAGACAAGCATAGATATGCTCCGGTGTCGAAAACTCATCCATCGTCATGAACTGATCTTTGACTGCCTTATACTCAGAGCCAAGACTAGACAAAAGCTGAATAGAAAGAATGGCTTCTCTCTGCTTGGCTATAACAGCAGCGTCCATAGAGATAGGCTAATACACATCTTGCTCATTCCATAGATTTCGCATAGTGCCATAATATTCGGACAAGGACATAGTGCCATAATATTCGGACTAAACACTGTATAGTCTGGTAATGTTACTTCTATAAGAGTGTATCTCATAAAGTAGTTCCCACATTCTCTTAGCCGAAGCAGGAGGAATCACTTGCTTGGCTATGGTCTGGGTGATGTTGTTGAGAAGGCAAGTAGCAACCAAGTTATTGTCTGCCTCCCAATCGACAGACTTAACAGCACGAACCGCATCAGTCAAGATATACTTCTTCCTGTGGGATCCGACAAACCGGGAAGAGGTGGACCAGAGCAAGAAGTTGGATCTATCCAACTTGATCAATGTCCCCTGCATATGAGGAGTGCTTGTAGTAGAGTTCTTCCCTATCAAGTCACTCGCATTGTCTTCCTAGTCCCCCATGATATGTGGAGTCGAGATCCATGAAGAATCACTGATTTAGCATCTAAAAATCAGATCATGAGACCTGAAAAATCAGATTTCAAATCAACAAAATGCCTTCCAACAGATTTTGCACACGCTAGGGCATAGAAGAGGCCCTAGCGGTGCTCTTCACAGTGTGTAGACCGCTTGAAGAGGCCTTGGTGACAACACTGGGCTGGTCAAAGGGCCTGGGCGACAGTGCTGGAGAGCTAGGCTACCAGTGGCGACCACTCAGAGAAGCAGCAAACCACTGCAATGGTGTTGCAGAGCCTCGCGGTGGCGCTGCTGCAACCCTCGAGCTTGCTACAGCGGCGCTAGAAAGCTAGGCCACAGATGGAAGCCGCTCAAAGGTGCAGCAGACCTCTGCGATGGCACTGCAGAGTCTTGCGGTGGTGCTGCTGCAGCCCTCAAGCTTGCTGCGGCAACGCTGCAACGCTGTGGAGGCCGACGCGGCCCTTAGCGGTAGTGTTGCAGGCCCAAGTGCGGCCTACGGCCCTGCTGCCAGTGGATGGAAGGCCGACGTGACCTTGCTGCAGCGGTGCTGCTGGCCTAAATGGCTAGCAGCGCCACAGAGAGGAGATGGCCTAGGGTTTTCAGTGGGAGGGAAGGGAGGCTAGGGTTTTGGTGGGATACCAGTGTCCCGGTCTAGAGCCGCTGCTCTGATACCATGTTAGAACCAAAATGAATCGATTCTATTAGAGAGACCATAGGCCTCTTTATATAGAGAGAGGCACCAGAGGGGAGATTACAAGTATACCCCTTCACCTTACAAACGTAATGAAAGAAAAACCATTAAATATAACTCAACAACTCCAATAGCCATGACTTTAAAGGTTGCCATTGAAGCAATAACTACAAAGGTGGCAATAGGATCCGTAGTCGCATTTGATCGCACCATCAATGAGCCAAGTTGGCCAAGTCACACCTTGCTCCGGCTTCAACTCAACTTGAGAGGGAGTGTGAGAGGAAAAAGCCACGTGGACTACCACATGGCACAATAGCCATGTGGACAGTCCACGTGGCGTTGAGTTGGCATTGAGTTGAGTCCAATTAAGTGGCTGTGTGGCCTCTAGATTTTTCTAGGTTTCTTAGTGGCCAAGTTATGGCCTTATTTACGAGAATAATCATGAGTTGGTAGCAGAAATTAGGAGTTACTGTTTTTGGTGAATTAGGATTCTGGTTTTCTGTTTTTCTATTTTTAGACATAGGATTATCTCTTTATTAAAGGAGAGGACTCTCACCATTATCATTTGAGTTAAATACAATTACTCTCTACATCAATTCTCCAACTCTCTCTCTCTCTCTCTCTCTCTCTCTCTCTCTCTCTCTCTCTCTCCACGTGCCAAGGACCATTCATGGGATTTCCACGCATCAAGGCCACGCCACACTATCGTAAATTGTCAGTGTGCATATTCTCTATGTTGACATCTATGAGGATGAGAACGCAATGTGTACTGTATAGATACTAACTAAGCATGACACATGTTCTGGGACAAAGTTGGACAGGTGTGCTTTGTCGAGTTACTGTCTAATAGCCCTCATGATTGACGATTTTGCAGACTTTTGCTTTAAGAATCTGTCATGAGAATTGTTCAGGTTTGAGAAAGGAAATATAGATTTGCTTATGCATCCCTGGGCTTCATGGTAGGAGCAGGAGGTGTCAGTGAAATGGTATGGGATTCTAAGCAGTGGATGGCTACCTGCCTTACAAAACCATGGAAGCTCACATCAAGATATCATTATCTTTTCACAATCCCTGGCATCAGTGCTGATGACAAAACTCTACCAGAAAAATTAAACAAAATAGCATTACATTCATATTAGTGTGAAAATTTAAAGACCAAATTTTACATTTAATTCGCCATGGATTGTTACAAAAGTTGAAAGTGCACAAAGAACAATTGGAGTTCATAACACTATCAGATTTATAAACAGTACCTGCTGGTGGAGGAGCAGATTGTCACTGAAATGGGTCCCAAAACAGGGTACTTTTGGTCATCTCCTGAATTTTTCCATGAAGCAGCCAGATTTCCAAAATTCAGAAAAATGTTCTGCCTTACATGGAATATGTGGGAAAAAATGCTGCTTTTGCTTTGTGGCAATGCAGGTGCTAACCTTGGTTCAACTAACCACAAGCATTCAGGAAGTTCATTAAACTCAAGGTCAATGCCAAGATTGCACATAGCATCTTTTGAAGCTGGCCAGATAGCAATTTCAAAGGCCCTTAAATCAACTGAAAAGTGGTTATAACCTTGTCCTTGAGTAATAACGTTATCATCTTTTACTCCTTTCTCAATCTGCAAATCATTTTGCTCCATTAATAATTTCAAATCAGTTCCGCCCATCACTGCTATGAAGTGTAGCCTTCTTTTAAAAAAATTATCAAGCATAACCATTTTCATTTTAGTAGTATAATAATCTAAATATTCTTCTGGTTTGAGCAGTTCATTCTCAGAGGTGGACACTGAATTTAAAGGAACACTGGATTCTTCAATGGCATAGAGAGAGTGCCGAATTTCCAAAACTAACAAGTAAATTGAGCTCATGGAATCAAAACCCAAGGACAAATTAATCCTTCCCACCATCAAATCACATTTCAAAAGCCCGTCATCATTGGAGCTGACACTTCCCTTGGAGAGATTTTCTTGTCTGCAAAGTGCGAATGGATGCACAATGTACTCAGGGTGCTCTTCTTTCATTTCAGAAAGAATCATGCCCCAATCTGACAGCAATTCCGATGAAGAATTTTCCAAAATCTGTTGGCAGATACCGCTGATAGCTTTTGCAGAATCACTTGCTTTTCCTGACGAATAATGTAGGGCCTGCTCACTCCATAGAATAACATGTGACTGACTACCAGTGCCACAAGGGCTTTCTTCATCCATAGCCAAATTGCAAGAGGTGCTTGATTTAGAGCACAAATGCACTTGCAATTTACCCAGAATTAGGTATGTAGAGTGTGTATCCTTTCTGCGTGTAAACAACAAAGACTTGATTGATACACAAAAAGAAAGAAAAATGAAATTGGAAGACATGGGAAAAGTGTCTTCCTTTATATTTACAGGAGAATGAGACACCCTGACATCAAGATCCCCCAGATCTATTGTCATGCAGCCAGAAGAGCTGTGTGGCGGCAAAGGAAAGCATGATAAAGGTGAAGAAGTTATTACTTTTCCACAAAAAAAAAACCAAAAACTCCATAAGGGCAGAAATATATGGGAAATCCAGTACAAAATGTAGAAAATCAATTTACACAGTAAGAGGATCAACGCAACTAAATTCCATAAAGAAATGATTCTAAGATGCTCTGTCCATTGCATATTACAGCAACGTGCATTGGAAAGTATGCTGTTTCTAGCTATCCTACGAGCACGGGCAACAGCAACTGGAGGTAACTTTTTTTCCAGTTGATGAACTACATTTAGCTCATGAGCAGCACGGTGGAGACATTTTCGCATACCAGACAGGCATTTCACGGACATAGCGGGTACCCCCTTTTTATGATGATATCGAGCCAATGAAATCAGTGCCTCGTAAGCCCGAACATAGCGTACCCAGGCCACAGAAGTTCCCAATACTTTGAGCAACAAAGCACGAGGATGAGATTTCAACCGATGCACACCACGTGCGGCCAGCTTCCAGAGATCCCTCCCACTCCTGGACAACGGTCGCTCTTCTGGAGATAACATATGTGATACAACAACAAGTACAGGAATTTGAGAAGGCATGAACCCAACTTTGGCTCTTGGGATGTGGACATAAAATCCCGGAGTATCCGAACCACTTAAACTGATTCCAACACAAGAATCCTTCACAAATGCAAGGCATTCGTCAAGCTCATTCCCATGTACTCTGAACTCTAAAGCACGGCAACTGATGCCCAAGAGGATCTCACTCAAAGGACCGAAGAATGCTCCAAAAACCCCACCAAGCAATCCACTCCTACTTGGAACTTGAGGTCCCAATGCAAACTCACCCGCCTTCATCAAGCAATAATAAGAATCCTCAGTTAAGTCCAGCTTGAAGCTGACATCTTGGAACCTAATTTGCAATCTCTGCAGCAAAGAATCTCTCAATGCCATAGCAAGATGACTCATGCCCCAACCCGCAGAAATCGCGTCCCTAATCATCTCATGAACAGCCACACCCTACAAATATCGCATCTCAGCATAAACATCCAAGCACCACCGGTGAACGGAAAAAGTCTCTCGTCAGAGGCACACCTCGGGATCGATCGCCGCAAGAACTTCCTGCATCTCTCGCTCAGCTAACTCCTCGACCGAAACCGGCCGCCCGCCTTCGGCGATTTCTCTGACAAAAGGATCATCGAAAAATACCTCATCAAACGGTCCAATCAACTGAAAGTAACAACTCAGTTCGCCGCAAACCTCGGGGATAAGATCACGTCCACCCCGCGGACCTCCACGGTGACGCTCGGGCTCGACCACGGCGATATCCGGAGCCTCACGTCCGCGATCTTGATACTTTTGAACATCAACCTCGTCGAGCCCTCGATCAGGGGATTCAGAGGCGAAGGATCGAACAGTAGATCCTTCGCTGCCCCTGTGGAACTCAAAAACCCTATTTTCAACTCGAGGAAGGGGTCCTCCCGCAGCCATGGCCGGAGGAGCGAGAGTAAACGCGCCCTCAAGGCCTGTGTGAGCACCATCGAAGGCGATCCTCGAGCTCCGATTGCTACGAGCACATGGACGAAGAGGGGAACCTTAAACCCTACAATTCGGGGTGTTGGGGAGGGGGAGTGGCGCTTACCGGCGAGGCGGCGAGAGCGGCGGATGGGGACGAAGCGAAGGGGAGTGCGGGACGGGAGGAGTGGAGGCGACTGCCATTTTATAGTGTTCTTCTGCGATGAGGGAGAGGCGGAAGAGGGGTTTGTGATGGAGGTGTCGTGCCACCCGCCCGTGTTGGTCGTTGGAAGGTGTTCATGTGGGCCTACTTCATTCACAAGTTCCAAGCGGTTACGCAATGCAATGGCAATTTTTAATTTACTAGAAAGAGCAATTAATTATGGAATTAGCTACTAATTACGAAATCTGTGGTTACCTTTGTCCTTTCCATTAGTTGCTCGTAGAATTTAAGTGATGT
Organism: Thalassia testudinum; assembly: GCA_037157565.1. Classification (NCBI taxonomy): domain Eukaryota; kingdom Viridiplantae; phylum Streptophyta; class Magnoliopsida; order Alismatales; family Hydrocharitaceae; genus Thalassia; species Thalassia testudinum. Next base: position 36,831,604 of record JAZHRO010000024.1, read on the forward strand.
CTCATGGAATCTGAATATGGATTTTATAACAAAATTATAAGATCTTCAACTATACCTATTCATATATAATCGAGACATTTTGAATCATTTAGAAGGAAAAGATCAACAAAAAGAGATGTTGTTACTCTCATTCTTAGGCTACGAGCAGTGGTGTTGGGTTCCTCCCAAGGATGGTAATGTAATAATTAGGATTTTAAGTAACTTAAATCTAAGTAATTGAATGTTCAAAATTACTTGAGAAGAGAAAGGTTCGCCTTTGTAGGGTTCACAAAACTCAAGTTAAAGCAAAATGCCAATCTAAGTGACTAAAAATTGAAATAAACACTACCCCAAAAGTAAATTATGTTGGAACCAAGCTCTATTAATGTTTAGGTGTTAACAAAATGAGTTTATTATTGTTGCACCTTTCTTTGAACTAACATTCTTATACAATCAAGTCTTAGCGGTCAAGATAGAAGCTCAAGTAAAGAACAAGGGCATTCAAGTTAATAATCAAGGTTGTAGAAGAACTATTCAAATAAAGTGTAAGCCTTTTTTAACCAAGTATGATATATATTGGCACAATAGCCATGACGAGATAAACATCAAAGATCCGAGAAATCTAGAAGACATATAAAGATAAACACAAGAAGACTCGAGTCATAATTATATAACAAATTCAAACCAAAATACTTGATCAAACCGTTCAATGAACCCACGATATCTCGGGTTCATTTACTTGTAAACCAACACTATAAATATAACCATATGTACACACAATTGATTAAACAATAAATAAAATTTTCTCTACCTCATGTATTTAGCATGATATCAGAACTCAACGAGATCTTCTCGCAGCCCCACAATCCCTCGCCCCTCCCTTAGCCGTCGCCTATCCACGAAGGTCGAGGCTTAGCTTCTATTCCAGACCGATTAGCTTCACCACACGCCGACCTAGCTCGAGTCACTATTGACCAAACTGCCCAGCTTCCCCTGCCTTCCCCTACTATTTCCCAGCTTCCCCACGACCATCCTCCTCAAATCACCTACCTCCTCCCCTACCAACCCCATCTCAACCTCACCTATAGAACCACCCCTCGTCCCAGATCCCATTCCCCAGCGCTACCCCTCTCCCTAACCCAAAACCCTACCTCATGATCTGATGATCCGATGGAAACACCATCATGAGCCATAACTAGCACATTGTGATCCAATTATGTCAATAAATGCTCCTACACAACTGCCAAAGAGCCATAAGTCACCGCATAACCATTATGAGAAAAAGATAAGAAAATAGGGTTAAAACTGTAATTTTATCAGCATATCATGAATGCAGTACAATGACGGGTTTTCCCAGGGGGTAATTAAGAGTCAAATGGTCCTCAAAGTCTAACAAGTGGGTTAGAACAAGCAGAAAAGGGTTTGCACGTGTTCTGAGAATTAAATGACTTTTTGAAACCCTAAAAACAGACCTACTTAATTAACTAAGGTTCTACTTAGGATAAAATTCACCTAAACCCTCTGAAATTCATAGAAAAATATTCTCTAGGGATTGGTATGCTTGATTTGACCATCAGAACCCGTCTTGACCTCAAACAGAGTCTCAGACTGACATTTGCCCTAATATAGGTTTTTTACATAAATTACCCAGTCAAATTTGGTCAAAACCTAAATCTAACTTTACCATTGGATTCCTTGGGTCCAAATTAGGTTTGTACCAAAATTTTGACCGAATATGAGATCATCTTGACCAATTTTGCATTTTAATCCAGTTAGATTCTTTCTATCTCATTCAGACCCCTAACTTGCGAATTCCTTACAAAAAGGCCCCTATCTTTGTCTTCACTCTTTGAAAATAGGTCCATCCGCCATTATCTCAGAGGAATCCTACTCTAACGACCTTCGACTACGGATACCTCCCTGATTGATTAGCGAATCCCTTCCAAAATTGGAAGGGAAATTCTTGACAGATTTCCTTACAAAATGAGCCACATCTTGGGCTCCAATTCTCGCCCCAATCCTCATGCGAACTCATAAAACAATTGGGTCTCCCACTCCGGCGAGCATTCCAAGCTTGGAAGCTTAGCTTCGAAGCACCTTTCGCCTTCTACTACCTATATAAAGAACCACTAGACCTAGTCGGGGGGGGAGCTTAAATTCCGGCCAAAAACCCTCCTCTTCCTCCCTCCTCTTTGACTGCGAAGCTCCTCAAGCTCCGGCGACCCCTCCTAACCTCCCTCGTCATCCGATCACAAAACTAGTGCCCGAATTCTTTTTCTCTTTCACGTCCGCTCTTGGCCGTACCAGCAGGAGCCCTTCTACCTCCGTCGTCGTCGTCGCTCCCTTCATCGAAGCACCTTCTTCCCCAGCTCTAGCCTACCAACGTCGGCGCAGTCCTCTCCCTTTCGTCCACTTAGCATAGGTAATTAAGTTCCCTTAAGACTCCTAGAATAGTTTCCTCTATCTAAAACCAAAAATATAAACCCCTCAATACCGCCATTCACCCTCTTCATCCTCCACTCCGACCACTCCTCCGGAGAAGTGTTCCCACCGCTACGCACCTCCATCCACCTCGCTGAAAAACCCACAACCTCCACCTCTCCACCCTCCTCAAAACCCCTCTTTTATCTTAACATTCCACCCACCCAAACTCCCCATCAGCCAACCCACCTACGCACCTTCATTTCTGTCACCGTCTACCCTAATCCACACACAAAACTCCCCACGGACGCCGCCATCACATTCCACACCCTACAGCGATCCTCTTGAGCCTTTTAACCGGGGCTTTTATCCCATTCTTTGTGTTTCAGGTATCACATCGGAGCTCCACCACAGCGTCATCCCTCCGACGTTGTTCTTCGCGTTCAAGGCCACGATAGCCCCAAGTCTTCATTCCAGACCGTGCAGAAGAGCCCCAGGACCACTTCCAGGTGGCCAATTGAGGTCCCTGCCCTTAGCAGCTACTCCAATTAGAAAATATTTCCTTGCTGCAGGTGCATGTGATGAAGGTGGGCAAGATAGTCCCACATCGTGGGATTTAGAAGTGGTACAAGCGCATAAGTTGCAAAAGTGTTGAGGGCTTATTGCCTCAACACTTGAGGGGTGAGGTCCTTCACACCCATCACGCTCCTCGTCCGTGACCTCTCCTTTGCGGACCTAGTGCACCCGACCCGCCTGAGACTTCACTCCTCGGTCACTACACCACGCTGGTGACCCTGGACTCGGGTATGCAGATCCCCCGAATACCCGATTACCCAATAAGCTGCATTAGCCCTGGGAGGGCGTGAAAGAGGTGAACCCAGAGAGAGAGAGTGCGGGGACAAGGGGTTTTGCTTCGGATGAGAATAGGCTAACACTTAGCCGAATTCAAGAAGCCTCTCCCTTGCTATTGTGTGAAGAAAGCCAAGAAGAAGGCTTGGAGATAAGAAGGAAGAGAAAGAAAAGAGAAGCCAAGGAAGAAGAAGGAAAGAAGAAGAAAGTAGAAGAAGGAGAAGGAAAATGTAAAGACCCGTTCTGTTATGAGCCTTTTAAGACGTCTGGACTGTCAGTCAGACGTCTGGTCAGACGTCTGGACCCATTTCCAGACGTCTGGAAATTGAAAATTTTGTACGCAGGTTCGGGTCTGCTTGCTAGCTGCGGTAGACAACTTTTCTCTCTTCTCTCTCTCTCTTCTTTCTCCTCCACCGAACCCTAGCTACTCCCTTATATATAACCCCTCTCCCCCCTTCCACTCTTCTCCACTCCACCACCACCACGTTCCTTCTTCCTCTCCACTGCAGCGAGAGGGACGAGCGTAAGAGAGGGCGCGATAGCAAGGAGAGAGGAGGAGAGGAGGCGTGAAGAGAGGAGGAGCTTGAGCTCGCGAGCTCATGGGAGCTCGCCGGAGGACGCACGGCCAAAGCGGCGCACGCAGGAGGAGGAGCACGTCAGGGGAGACGTCCTCGACACTCTGCTACAGCCGGAGCTGCAGACGATGAGGAGAGGCTGCGGCTGCGATCGGCGAGAGGAGCAGGGGGTCGGTCTGGTTCAGGGTTTTTCCCAAAACAGACGTCTGACGTGTCGACCAGACGACAGGTTAGACGTCTGGTGACGACACCGGACATCTGAAAGCAGAGTTTCGCGAAGGTACATTCCTCTTGCAGTTATGGCCATGCAGGCCACATCGCAGCGTCTATTTGCGTGACTAAAAGTGGAAGATATTGTCCATCGCACGCAGGGATAGCTTCGGGATGGCGCGGGGCACGCCCTCCCACGTGTCCCGGACGTCTAGATGGCTTACCAGATGACTGGAAGCACTCCCAAACGACTGGAGGAGAGGTCGGACGTCTGGAGCTGAGTCCAAACGGTCAAGTAGGGGTTCTGGACGTCTAAAGTCGATGCAGGACCCTGAGGTGAGACCCTGGTGACTTTTAAGACGTCTGGACCTTGTGCCAGATATCTGATTTAGGTCTGTAATTCTGTTTTTGACCCGTTTAGGGTCCGTTTCAGGTCTGTTTTACGCAAACAAGATATCTGTGGTTTCCTTGTGAGTTCCTTTACATGTTATAAAGCCTTATATTCCGTTCTGAATGTTCCGTTGTAGTATGTCCCTTGATATAGGACTTCAATCTGTTGCGTGTTTGAGGCCTGTAGAGGAACGTGAGCCTGTCGTTTGAGCCCCCAGTACTTTCGAATTGTCTGGTAGAGTGGTTTCCCCTGTTTTAATTATAAAACATCAATGCATATGTGAAATTGGATAACTAGAAACCTAGGGTGTGGCATGAATCTTAGGACGAGAAGTACTTGCATTATTTGTATGCATGTTTGAGATTATAGTCATAACTAAATGAATAGAAATGTAAACAACTGTCTGTTAATAAATACAAGCTGCCTGTAAAATATGAAATACATGTGCTAGATGTACAGTTACATGTGACATTACTTGTTGTATATGTTAAATTGTGGAAATACGAGCTGCATGTGTATAATATGAGAATGGAAATGTGAATGATGAACTTGGTATGGAACAACATGGTGAATACGAGCATGAACCCTACGGGGAATTAGGAGTAGAGCTCCTGTGAATAAATGGAATGGATCTGAAAATGTGAGTGGGAAGTGTGCTGGCTCTTGAGTACATGGTACCAAGGAGAAAGATTGACCCCTATTTAGTGTAGAGCGGAGCTAGCTGCCCTTACGTTGGAACCCAAGGTTAGGATTGGCCACTCTACACCGACTTCTTTGGCCCTCGCGTACACTGTACCATGGAGAGCTACTAGTGTAGGGAGAAAGTTAGACACCCCACAGGGCTCGGGGTTCAGCTAGCCACCCTACATCGACTTGTTAGGCTCACTAGGCAAACAGGGGTAGTCGGACGAGGGTGCGCAGACTGTGGAGGGGCGAGACCCTTATTTGGTTTTGAGGGGCTAGACCCCTGTTACTAGGAGGGCTAGGCCATATACTATTCCGTGCTGTACTTTGGGCGTATCCGCTAATGGAAACAACTGACCGCGTGCTATTGCGGGGTAGCTACCCGTGAGCTTATCGCGCGTGCCGTAGTCACTGCTACATCTGTCCATGACCTCGGGGTGGTTGACTGGGTGTAGGATCACCACTGGGGACTCTCCCAGCCAGGAGAGCACCACGTGTGCCTTCTACTCTTCGGAAAAGACTGCAATCAAGATCGTTCCCACGAGGAACATGTGAGATCAAGAAAGAGATCTAAAAAGTAAACCAATGGGTGAAAATGAATGACTTGTAAAATAAATTAATTGGAAAGGATAAATTACCTTTTATCTTTTATTGCTTTAGTTAGTTTGGTTACCACTCTACTCAGGGTTCGTTGACTCCGTTTTTCCCGTACCCCTTTACAGGTCCAGAAGATGAGCAGCCCGAGCCGCCAGCTGCAGACGGTTTTGGGTCCAATCGAGCCCAGCGGTAATTTCCTATTGTTTTACTTCCTTTTTGTTAGTGAGTTCAGACTCTTGTTACCATTTATGTTTTTGTACTTTGTTTTCGCTTTACTGTTGTGGTGACGATATGTACTGTTAGCAGCTTTTACTTCCTTTATTACTATACTATTTTACTGTTAGTTACTTAGCATAGTGAATGTGGTTTACTTTCCTACTTTTTGGTTATTTCCTGTTGGATGACTGGGTCTTGGGATTAGTCGAGTCGAGCTGGTCTCGTGTCCAGTAGGGATTCGGGAATCGGGTCGTAACACGTGCCCTCACCTTCCTCACCCTCTGCACGCAACACCATCGACTTCTTTTATCCCGTAGCCATCCCAAAAGATATTTACAATCCTCTCGCTGACCGTCCACGCCTCTCTGTCACTCCACCACCTCGAAATCTATTTCTTAATCACTCCCTTTAGCTCACGTCGCCCTACGTCACTACTCTTGTTCTTTCGAAAGACTGACCAATCTGTCTAGGTTGCTTCCATCCATGCACTCGGTGCATTGTGCATATAGCTGAGCCATATACTCAGCCATTGTACACACCAAGGTTGCCACTAGCACTACGATTCTTTGCCACAAATGCCTCTCAACACTCCGACACTCCGTCTCCAATAAGCTTATTCGACGCTTCCTTACTGCAGGCGAACTTCGACAACGATACCACCTACGCTACCCTCCAGCACAACCATCAGTAGGATCCTGCTAATAGCTTCCAATATGTCTCATTCACTTTCTCTGCAACCATCTGGGGTTCACCATTTCCTCTCTATCAAGTTAATTCCAACAAATTACCTTTTATGGAAGACACAGTTGCTACCTTTACTTCGTTCGTATAATCTTCTCAGGCTCGTTGAAGGAATAAATCGGTGCCCAACACCTGCAACTACATCCTCCTATGATGCCACAAGCTCTCAAGTATTGCCCCCGAACACGACTGCAGTCCAAGCCTAGCGTGCCTGAGATCTAATGCTCCTAAGCTGGTTAGTGATGAGATGTGGCTCATCGTAGTTAAAATGCCCAACTTAAGCTAGAAACTTGGTTAAACACTATCAAATTAACACAAGAAATGAGTTAAGTGTGGAATTTATGGAAAAAGACCTAAAACACTCAATTTATGCAAAAAATGCATAATTAGGTCAATTTGGAGATATTCTATACATAAAATACGCTTGGAGATTCTGAATGCCAATTGAACACCAATTTGAGCTTAAATAGACAAATCAGTGATTGAATTATGTTCTAATATGTTCAATTCTTGTGCAATAAAAACCTCATTGCATTCTGACACCGTTAGGGCATTGGAATTGATGATTTTCACTTAGGTCCTTCCTATATATTCAAGCCATCACATATTCTTTACGCAAAATCTTCCAGGGATTGACATCCTTTAGGGACTTGTTTGCACTTGATTTCCAACACTAATGGGCTCCCTTACAACTATCACACTGTTTTAGGGATTGACATTCTGCACTGGGAGTATGTGGTCTTGTAGAGCCTTCCTTAATCTATTCGCCAGAACCATACTCACAAACAAGTATATGGAATTAGACAATATGTTTGGTCTAACATCCAGGAATCTATCTGCACTTGCCTTTTTTGGGAGTAAAAAAAGGTATGATCTGTTTATTTTATCAAAGCCATAATTTCCCCTTTGAAATTCCCGAACTACCTCCATCACCTCCCCTTTCAGTACAATCCAAAACTCTTTGTAGAAGACTTGTATGCCATTTGGACACGGCGATCCTTCATTATTCAGATCATTAAGAGCTTCCAGCACTTCTTTTTCAGAGATGGGAGACACCAAACTGCCAGCCTGCTGTACAGAAAGTCGAGGAAAGACTGCTCCTAAAATCTTCCACACCCCCCTTCTTGCAGCCTGAGAAGTGTCCTTGAAGTATCTAGTGGCTGCAGCGTTGATTTCATGTAGATCTGATGTTTCCTGACCGGCCACAACAATGGAGGATATAAGATTATGTCTTCTTCGTGCGCTAGCTGCTAAGTGGAAATACTTGGTATTGGTGTCCCCCTCTTTGAGCCAAAGTTGACGTGAACACTCACGCCAATCCATTTCCCTTTTTAAATCTTCCTCAACCACTATCTCCTACCATTTTTTCCTATCCAGTAGCTCCTAATCGGTCAGAGTGGTAGACTCCTTAATGTCCAGCTGTTGTACTGCCGCAAAAGCTTCACTACGCTTTTGGTCTCTGATCACAGCCACTATGGATCCATATTCTTTCAGCATGGCGCGCATTGATGCAAGCTTTGTAGCCAGTTTGATAGTTGCAGTGCCCTCGACCAGATTGGACCTCCACCAACTTTCAACCATTTCATGGAAACATGGTTCTCTAAGCCAGGACTTTCTAAGTTTAACGTAGGACCCAACATGAATGTTGTCTCCACTATCCCAGACCAACGGTGTGCGGTCTGAAAAGGGACGCTCTAGACCTGCCACCGAGGATAATTGGAATTTTTCCATCAAATCTACATTCCCTAAGAATCTGTCCAATTTCAAGCACAAGCCGTTCCTACTACTCCAAGTAAACTCCACCCCAGTAGTAGGAAACTCATTCAGCCCCAGCTCTTGTATTGTTAGCTGGAACACGAGGGAAGCATTATCCACTAGCCCACTCAGTCTATTCGTCTCTATCAAGGTGCAATTGAAGTCGCCCTCGGATGAGTCATTTTTTCACTTTCGAAAATGATGATTAAGAAGATTTGTCATTGTATTTCTAAGTGGTGGAAAAATCGACTAATTAAAGTAATTAAAAATTAACCACTAAAAAGAGCAAGTCATGTCCACAGGGAGGCAATGACCTATTTAAAACTCACACAGGTCCAAAACAGATGTTCACGATTAATTTCACCTATAAATCGAATCAAAACCACCTTTAAATCAAGATAACAATGATTAGATGAGATGATATTGCATTACTTGAAAGAGGAAGGGGGTTCTCACAAAATCACCGGATTAGAATAATGTTTAATCAAAATTCCAAGTCTTCCAATGGCAAGAAATGTAAATATTAATTCTCACAAAAATAGAGCAACTCCTTTGGGGAGCTATTGCATCCAGAAGAGGATGCAGTCGACCGTGAGGAGCTCACCGGAGCTTGTCGGCCTCGAGCCGCATCCGGCGGTGGTGGCGTCGTTGGTCGAGGAGGCCGAAGCTGACCAGACGGAGCTATGGTGAAGGTAGGTTCCGGCGGAGCTGCTGAAGGGCGCTGGAGGACGCGCACTCTGCGTGGGCGGCGCTGCTGGAGTAGCGCGCCCAGAGCGCGTGCCGCTAGAGGCGAGGGCCGATGGGTTGGAGGAGCTCTATTGCTACTGGAGCAACGCTTGGAGGGGCTACGGGCGGAGGTGCTGTAGCGCGTGCTCTGCACGCGCAGGCAAGGGCTGGTGGGCTGGAGGACATGCGGCCGCTGCAGCTGCGTGCGTCGACAGCGTGCTGCAGGGAGTGCGGGCGCACATAGGAGGTGAGTGGGTGCGCTGAGGGGAGCTAGTGGTTAGTGCACGCAGCAAGGGTGTGCGCGCGCCTGCCGCGATAGAGCTGGATGGCACACGGTCTAGCGGTTTGGAATAGCGAGGGAGCATGTGCAAGAGGTTGCGCGCTGCTACATCTATGGGGCAGAGGTGCAGGAAGGAGGACACGAGGATGGTTTTGTTCTGAAAACAAAGGAAGTGGAAGAAGAAGAAGATGGTGTTGGTGGTGCGTGGATAGGGAGGGAGATCTGGTAGTTGCACGGTGATGGCCAAGCTCACAAGATTGGTGCGGTGAGCTGTCACCTCATCGGCCCACGATGTGGTGGAGCTCGGCCTTGGAGACCACGGCGGTGGACTGGAGTACACGGTGGTGGAGTGAGGCGGTGTCTCCCGTTGCATGGTCGTCTCCTCCTCCCTTTGTAGCTGCAGGTGATGAATTTAAAATCCAAAGAGGCGGGATCAAATGCTCTTCATGGCCAATGAATGCCGGCAGCTGTGCTTGAATGGTTGCGTGAGGAGAAGCAGCCATTACCTGTGGAGGTAGAGAATAAGAAAATAATAAAATATTATGGTTACTTATGCATAAACCCTTAACTTCTATGTTAAATTAAAACAATGCAAGAAATTCACTAAATTAATTAACTAAACAAATGCATGCAATTCTAAGTTAATTCTAAATGCATGCTATAATGAATTATGCAATTAAGCTAAAAAAATTTGAAGTAATTTATTTACATCCTAATATATGCTAGCTAAATGTTTAGGATATCTTAATATCTAGGCACTTACACATTTAAATAACCCACAAATATGGGCTAATCAAATGCCCCCATGCCTAGTTTTTGCTAGTCCCTAGCAAACTCAAGCAATAACCTAGCACTCCAAGTAGACTAGTCAACCCAATCGGTCTTCCTTTAGAAACATGTTAACTTCAGACTTTAGACCTAAGTTTCCCAAGTAGTTGCTAAGTTACAAACCAGGTCAGCTAATGACAAGTTGCAGTCACAGGTTTCCCTGATTTCTAACTCTACCCTAGGGTTTATTGATCCTCGAGATTAAAGCAACCGTGCATGTGCATTGGTCTGAGTTATTTGAGGTTGGTATGATTGCCAACCTAGAGAGGAAAAAGGATTTTTTCTTTTTTGTAATATATTTTTGTTTGATTTTTCTAAGTCTAACCTTGGATCAGCTATTAACACGGTCTGTGTCAGATACATTATCCCCATCACTGTACCTCGAAGGGTGCCTGGCTTTCGATGCTTCAAGATAGCACCGCCCATAGCGACCCCATGAACTCCTGGCAATCGAAACTTCGAGATAGTATCGCCCATGGATTTCTTAAGCGAATTTAGGCCTGTGGCAATCGGCACTTCGAGATAGTGCCGCTCATGGTACCTGAACTGTACAATGCACTTACATGCCCCCAATATGATTGATATCCTAAGAAACAAGCACCGAGGAGGTAATACGTTATCATCGCATCCTCAAGGTGAGTATATACTCCACCTCTCCTGCGGCAGGAACTCTTCCAATCAAATTGTGTTGCAAGCTTCTCCTAAGTCAAAACTAAGAGAACCAACTATTCTTAAAGGAATGAATTAGTGTGATCACTTATTTACACAAGATCAAGTGTGTATGAAATGTGGATGCTTAGGTTACTGACGGAAAGCCGTTTTCGCGCATTTGAAAGTCGTTGAAAGTCCTAGTATAGTCGCGCAAAAACGTTCGTCAAAAATATTGTTTTGTAAAATAACGAGACTTGAGTCCCGGTCGTTCGTCTCTGGGAGGCGTGCTTCTGTTTTTGAAATCGATCTTAAAGCCGCTCTACTTAGTATTCTGGTGCGCAATATATAGGCGGTTAAAGAACAGACACTTAAATCACACAAATAAAATAATCATTCAGCTCATGGTGATTTCAAACACATAAAGAGAGATATATATATAAATCCATTTTTCATTCATTCAGCAGGAGAGTCGTTTGCAACATAAAACGTAGAGGGAAGCTTGTACATAAATACTTGAAAATTAAATCTAGCTACCAGAAAATGATCGCATACAAGAATCGATAGGGGGATTTCGCATGCATCATTGGGGGAGAAATAAGACTACGCTACTAAGCAGTAAATAAAAGTAGTAAATATACAAAGAGCATAATCTAAATCTAGCAGAATGGAAGGGCATTCAGGGGTGGTCCCCGATGGCCTTTGAGTGATTGAGAGAAGGAGGGGCGGCCAATGGAACTTAGGCCGGCCCTTGGAAAGAGGTTGGGGCGCTGATCCAGATTCCTGGCGTGGAGATGGTGGCCTCCATGGTGGTGCTCAACTTGTGGAGGTGGAGTGGAGATGGAAGTGGCTAGCCTAAGTGGAATGAATGCCAAGGAAGTGAATGGGTGCAAATGGCCACCCATGGGGTCTTTTTGTAGACCCAATGGAAGCTCTCTAGAGGATTATGGAATTCTCTAGAGAGGCCTATGGTGGGAGCTCGTGGGAGAGTGAGAGAGGGAGGGTGGATGGTGGCTTTTAGATCCACCAAATGTGGATCTAAAAATTGAATGGCTCTTGGTTGCTATTTTTGGCAACCAAGGCAACCACACATGGTAGAGAGTTCTAGAGAACTCTAGGCTAGATATTTTCATGTGGTTGGTGTGTGTGGGTGTGTGTGGGTCGAAACTTAGGTGGCTAGGTTGATTAGGTTGGATTCTAGTGGGTTTAGGTCAAGGTAGGTCTCAAATTAGGGTTATAAACCCTAATTCACTACGGTAAAGTGCAATTAAACTTAATACAAGCTTAATTGGGTGTGTGGAAACTTAATTGAGAGTAAAACAACTCAATTAAGTCTGGTCTAGGTCAATTGGACTCTCACTGAGTCCAATTAGACAGTGTGTGCTGAGATCAGGGCTCAATTGGACTCAATGAGTCCAATTGAATTGGCTGATGGAATTGACTAAGATCCAAGTCAATTAGGTTTGGTGAGGACCTAATTAGGTCCTTAGGGAGGTCTAGAGGTGATGTACTAGGGTTATGGTACCTTAATTTAGGTTCCTATGGGGTTGAAATTGGGTTTAGGGACCTAGAGATCCAAGATCAAGGCTTAAATCTCAAAATAGGAATTGGAGAGCAGTATCAGATGTCTAATTATAGAATCAAACGTCTTATACTCAAAAATCAAAAGTCCAGACTTGTTGTCTGGACGTCCAATCAGAGTCAGGAAGGGTTTCGGGTTCTGTTTTGGGTATTCAGCAGAAATTGGACGTCTGACAAAGTGTCTGGACGTCCAATAATACTGCAGAAGTGGGTTTAAAGTGTGCGGGAGTTGGCTAAGGGTCCTGGACGTCTTAAAACTTATCTGGACATCCAAAGAAGGGTTGGAACTAGGGTTTTAGGACTTCCTAGGGTGTTGTGACCTAATCTATGGGTGGCTAAGGCTTAGGGAAGTCTCTAGGCTATCCTAGGGCAAGGATGGACCTAAGCTCTTCACATTTTACTGCTTTATTTCTACTAAATAGAATAGAAAACCTTTAACCCCCTTACATTATTATTCCTACATCTAAACTAGGCCTTCTGCTCCAGCTCTGCTACAACTCCCGTTATTCCTGATCCAGCTTCAGATCCAACTCCTAATCAGCTTATTTCCTGCAATCGACATAATGCACTTAATCAGCACATTATAACATTATTTTATGCATAGCTAAAGGAAAGCAGTAAAGATGCAGATAATGCGTATGCATGCATGAATAACCCTAACTTATGCTAAATCCTAGCCTAATTTAGGTCAATTAAGACCTATGATTGCTGCGCAATCAGTTACGAGGACTCGTAAACCAAAAGGTAGAACAAGACTCCAGGTACTACCCATCCTTTAACTCAATCTTTAGCTTTCCTTCCTCAACTTATTGAGGAATGGTCCGCAACTTAACTCTTAGGTTTTTAAGTCCATAAAGGACCCTAAAGGTCTAAAGCTAGTAGCTTACTTGGCTTCTAAAGTTCGACACCTAGAATCAACTCAGTCTAACCTAAAGTTTTGTTCCGCTTATGAATGCAGGGCCAGCCAGTTAAGTTCAACAATACTTTTTTTCTTTTAATGCAGTATGCATGATTGAATGCAAAATGTAGACATGCTATAAACAGATGCCTCAGGTCCTCTCCTCCATGCCTAGTTCAAACAATGTCATTGGAAACAAAACAGTTAAAGGAAGTTATTACCTGAGGCGAAGAATGACAGGAGCTAAGGCTCCTCAAGAGTGACTTCGTCAACCAGATGGCCATCCAAAGTAATGTATGGTTTTAAACGTTGGCCGTTAACGATAATGGGAGTTGCTGAAGAGGAAGGGCTCTTAATCTCCGTAGCTCCATGCGGAAATACTTTAGTGATTATGTAAGGCCCATACGAACGAGATTTTAATTTCCCTGGAAAAAGCTTAAGTCTGGAATTGAAAAGACAGACTTGTTGGTTGAGCTCAAAGGTCTTTCTAAGGATATACTTATCATGCAAGACCATAGTTCTCTCTTTAAAAGCTTGAGAGGTGTCAGAAGCATAATTCCTCAGCTCCAGTCATTCTAAATCCAGAAGTCGTGCCTTACCTGCCTCTTCTAAATCCATGTTAACACTTCGAATAGCCCAAAGTGCCCTATGTTCTAGCTCAACGTGTAAATGGCACGCTTTCTCACACACAATCCGAAAGGGAGATGTACCCAAAGGGGTCTTATAGTCCGCTCAATACGCCCACAAAGCATCATCGAGCTTTTGGGTCCGGTCCTTCCTATCAAGTCTAACGGTCTTTTCTAAAAAATTTTTATCTCCCTATTCTACACTTCAACTTAGCCACTCCTCTAAGGATGGTAAGGGGTAGCGACCTTATGAGTTACTCCCAGACTCCTGAGTAGCCGATTGAAGTGGTGGTTTCGGAAATGAGGTCCCCTATCACTTATAATGGTCTTGGGGAAGCCAAAACAAGATATGATATTGGCCTTCACAAGTTTCAAGAACACAGAGTGGTCATTTGTGCACGTAGGAATGGCCTCTATCCATTTAGAGACATAATCAACTACCACCAAGATACATTTATAACCATGGGATGAAGGAAAGGGGCCCCTAAATCAATTCCCCACTGTTGACAAGGCTAAATCGGGTTTATAATAAATGATGCGTCGTAGTATAGTTGAAATCGCCTTGAAAACAAATAAATTTTATTACTCGAATGTTAAGGCCGAGGCCAAACACAGGGAGCAAATGGAGTTCATACACCAATCTCAATAGATGCAATTTGAACTCATAAAATTACTCAAAACCTAATTCAGAATGTAAGGCATGAAGTTATGAATAATAAAATGTAGCAAAAGAAAAATTGGGAAGAATTGGGTAAAACTGTTTGATTCTTCTCTTGGCTCTTTCTTCAGCTTTCTCTTTAGCTTCTCTTCTTCTCTGCCTTTCTTTCTTTCTTCTTTTCCTTGGCTTTGGTCGATGGCTTCTTTCTTCTTTGTCTTCTTTCCTTCCCTGACTTCTTCCTTCTTCTTCTGTTCCTTCTTCATTGGCTTTTAGCCCTTCCTACCTTCTCCTTCTTTCTCCTTCTTTCTTGGCCTTCAAATTTGTCTTTTCCTCAGCCATGCCTTTTCCTTCCTTCTTCTCTGCAGCTTCTTTTGCCTTTAGCTCCTTCTTCTTCTTTCTTCAACTTTGCCTTCAAATCCTCAGCTTCCTCCGCTGCTCCTCATTCTTGTGCTTTTTTCGTTATCTTCCTCTTCCTCCTTCCTTTCCCTGCACACAAGAGCAAAACCTACCCCGACCCTCCCCTGCAAATGCTCTCTCTCTTTTCTCTCTTGACCTCGCTCTCCTAGAGCCAATCAAGCAAATGGGCCGAGCTAACGTGCCCGGGTCTAGGCGCACCGGCGTGGGTGATGCGCGAGGAGTGTTGGGTAATCGGGTCAGGTATCCAGGTCGGCGGAGGAGTGAGCACAGGCGAGGCATGGATAGATGAAGGGACGTCACCCCGTGTCAGGAGGCAAAGAGCCTATGACACAAATTCGCCCACGCCCGCAGGGGCCCTCCATGATTGCGGCAACTGCAGTGCCTTGCAAAGCCAATTGCTTGGATGAATGCGCGTGATGCGAATCCGCATCACCTGGACCTGAATTCCTGGAGTGAGGCAGCCTGGAGCGAAGGTTGCAAGCTCCATCACATCTACATCAATGGCGGTCGAGGTTGGAACCCGTTCTCACACAACACAGCCTTGCGACCACATTAGAATATGCAAGAGGCTTCACCGCGGCATGACGAAGGTGACTCAGTGGGTGGCGTGGCGTGGGGCAGCCTAGGCGTGCGTGGTCAAGGTTGGTCTGTGGCCGTGGTGATGGGTGTGGTCGGGGGGAGTGAACGAAGGATGTGGCCGTCAATGGAGATGGGGATAATGATCGATGGAAGGTGGCGAAGGTTCTGAGGTAGTTGGTGAGGCGTGTGGGTGTGTGGAATGATGGATGCGCCTTCGCGGGTGGTTTGCCGGAGGTGGAGACGATGGTGGTGGTCTGCAGTGGTCGAGGGGTAGAAACAGAAATAGAGAGGGGAAAGTAAAGAGAGGAGAGAGGGGAAGATATATGACCTAGTTTAACGATGAAGGGGGAGAAGATGGCGGATGGCTCGAACCTACTGCCGCCGGTGGCGAAGGTTCCAGTAGAGGGGGAAGGGCGATGACGAGGGGGAAGTTAGCGCATGCGTAGGTATGGCGCGACGCGAACGACAGAGGTGGAGAAGACTCTGCCACTGCTATTGTGGCAGAGTGACGAGAAGAGGGAGGAGGAGTCGCCGGAGCTCGCTGGATGCTTGACCGGAGGAGAAGAGAAGAAAGTGGAGGGTTGTCTCTAGCCGAACCAAGCTGAAGATGGACGGCTGGGTCAGAGGAACCTTTTATAGTCAGAGACAAAGAGCCTTATGCTTGGAAGGCAAGCTTCCAAGCACGGCAACCTCATCGGACTTGGAAGGTCGAAAAGACCCAAATCTCTCATATGTTTGCATGAGAAATTGGGTAGGATTTGGAACTCGAGATTGTGTTCACATGAACAGGAATTCCTTGGACAATCTCCCTTTCAAATTTTAGAGAGATTCTCTAAGGAATCGAGGAGATATCCCCCTCGAATCCTCGCCGGAGTAGCATCCCTCCGCTGAAATGGCGGAGGGACCAAATTGCAAAGAACGACGAGGAAGCTAGGGGGTGTCTGCAAGGTCTTCAAAAGATAGGGGCATAAAAGTAATTGGGTTTGACTATTTTGCAAAGTAGGTCAATGTGAACTCCCCTTAGGTCCAAATTTTGGTACAAACCTAATTTGGGCCTAAGAAATCCAATGGTAAAGTTGGATTTTAGGTTTGACCACGTTTGATTGTGCATTTTACAAAAAATCCAATTAGGGCAAATATTTAACTAGGATCCCTATTTAGGTCAAAATAGGTTTTAAAGGCCAAATTGAAGGTTCTAAATCCTAGAGGATATTTTTCCATGAATTTCAGAGGGTTTAGTTGAATTTTATCCTGACCAAAACCTTGTTAATTTAAGTGGGTCTATTTTAGGATTACAAGAAGTTGTTTAATTCCCATGTTGCACATTAACTCTCTTCTGATTAAACCAACCCACTTTTATCTTATTAAGACCAATTGACCCATGTTTAGCCCCTGAGAAATCCTGTTGTTGTACTGCAATGGTAAAATTATAGTTTTACCCTTTGTTTCTTGCTTTCCTTTCAAAACAGTTATCCCTTGAATTAGGCCCTTCACTTGATTATGTGGGAGCGTTTGTTCTCTTTTTTAGGTCAAAATGAGCTAGTTAGGACTCATGATGGTGTTCCCATCACCCACACACCAAAAATTTCAACAGATTGAATAGGGTGTTGAGGCATCTCATTCCTCTTCCCAATCATTCCAGTCCGTTGACATCTAATACAGGCCTTAACAAAATTATGAGAATCCTTAAATAATGAAGGCCACCAAAAACCAGACTGGAGAACCTTAAAAGCAGTTTTCTTAGAACCAAAGTGTCCTCCACAATGAAGTTGATGGCAAAAATTCCGCACACTTTGTTGCTCCTCTTCAGGTATGCATCGTCTCAATACTTGATCTTGTCCAATTCTAAATAATTTAGGCTCTTCCCAATGAAAGTATCTAGTTTGGGAAATGAATCTCTTTATTTTCTACTCACCCCAAGAGCTAGGAGTTTCTCCAGAGACCAAGTAATTGACGGTATCAACATACCAAGGTGAAGTTGGTGTTATCGCCATAAGGGTTTCATCAGGAAATGTCTCACTATTGTCAAAGCGAAATCGAGTTTTAAAGTAAAGCGTTGTAATATAGTTGAAATTGCTTTGAAAACAAATAGATTTTACTACTCGAGGTTTAAGTCTGAGGTCGAACACAGGGAGCAAATTTTGGTTTAGAAATCAAGAGCACAACTTTGAGAAATTGAATATAATACACAATGAAAACCAGAGTTATAGTGCAATAATGTAGACACAAGATTAAAGAAATCAATGTAAACAAGCACAAAAATTGGACGCCTGATTTGTGAATCAGACGTCTTAAACAATGGGTGTTACAATGCTTTATTTCTTCTCTTTTTTGTTCTGATCTTTTCTCTGTTCTTCTCTTGCGGTTGCTTTCTTCCTTCTTCTTCTTTCTTTCTTTCCTTCTGTTCTCATGACTATTCCTTAGCCTTTCTTTGCCTTCAGCTTCTTCTCCTTCCTTCTCCTTTTTTCTTTTTCTTCTTCAGCTCTTCAACCTCTCTGACTTCAGTTTCTTCCTCTTCAACCTTGCCTTCTCCTTCCTTAGCTTTCTCTGGCCTTCGCCTTCTTCTTCCTTGGCTTCTTCTTCTTCTCCTTTCCCTGCAAGAGCAAAACCTACCCCTACTCGCGTGTGCTCTCTTCTTCTCTTTCTTTCTTAGGTTCACTCTCCCAGAGCCGCTTCCTCGGATAATCGGATCGGGTACGCGCCCGGGACCAGGCCCAGCGGCTTGCGGTGGTGGGTGAGGAGTGCAGGGTCGAGTATACGGATCACGCTAGGTTTGTGTAGGTAAGGTCACGGACGAGCCAGGTGAAGGTGAGTGGGACCTCACCCTGCGGTCAGGAGGCGATAAGCCCTATGCAGTTTTGCAACTTATTCAGCTGTGGGAGGTCAAGAGTTTCTGAGGAGGGACTATCTTCCCACCTCCCTTCGCGTTTGTGCGCAGCAAGCAACAGTGCTTGGTTAGAGCTGATACTTCGGCCTTCAAAGCCAATTGGTTGCCTGGAGCTGTGCGTGAGAGAAGTGCATGAAACTTAGGGCTATGAACCTGGAGCGGGGAGACCTGGAGGGGCTTGCAAGCAAGCTTCTCGCGGTCGTCAATGGTGGCGAACCTCCTATACCTGTTAACTTGCAAACGGCCTCGCGGCCATGTCAGAAAGCTCAAGAGGCTTCGCCGAGACACAACGAATGTGTTGCAGGGGTTGGCATGGCATGGGGCTGCCGGAGTGCGCGTGCCTGGGGCTCCCTGTGTGCGTGAGAGTGGGTGTGTTCGGGGGATGTTTTCGGGGCGTAGAACGGTGAGTGAAGTGAGGGTTTATGTTTAGTGAAGTGTTGTAGAGCTTGTGGGGTGGTTGGCGAGGCGGACGGAGGTGCGGAGCGACAGGGACGCCTCGCCAGAGGTCTGGCCAGAGTTGGAAGGGGTGATGGTGATTGAGTGCGTCGAAGGGCGTTTTTGAGAGATAGAGGTGGGAAAAAGGAGTAGAAAGGAAAAAGGACTCTTCTGGGCGTAAAGACAAGAAGGGGGCGGCAGGGATGTCAGCCGACTCGTATTGCCGTCGCCGGAGACGAAGCGCTCAGTTGGGGGAGGACATTGACAACATAGGGGTTGCAGAGGCGTCGACGGGTGCGGCGCGACGTGGACGGATAGGAGGAAGAGAACCCTGCCACTAGTACTGTGGCAAGGCGAAGAGGGAAAGAGAAGGAGGTCACCAGAGCTTGTTGAGCCACTGGCTGGAGGAGGAAGAGATGAATTTGAGGGATTTCCTGGCCAAGGTCAAGCTTAGGAGATGTAGGGCGACTTGGGTCTGCTTATATAGGCTCTGGGCAAGCTCGCTGGAGATGGCAATTTGGAGGAGACCCGAATCTCTCAAGCATGTACATGAGAGATTGGGCACCAAATAGAGCCTCAAATTGTGTTCATACTGCAAGAGATTTCTCAGCGAATCTCCCTTTCAATTTTGAAGGGGATTCTCTGAGAAATCAGAGAGATCTTGCCCTCGAAATCTCGTCGGAGTAGGATTCCCTCCGCTATATTGGCGGAGGGACCTAATTGCTAAGAATGAAGATAGAGCTAGGGGGTTTCTGTAGAGGTTTTCAAAAGATAGGGGTAGAAATGCGATTGGATCTGAGCTATTTGCAAAGTAGGTCAAGATGAATTTCCCTTAGGTCCAAATTTTGGTACAAACCTAATTTGGACCTAGGGAATCCAATGGTGAAGTTGGATTTTGGGTTTGACCACGTTTGGTTAGGTAATTTACGTAAAGACCCAATTTAGGGTAAATATTTGTCTAAGACCCCAATTTAGGTCAAAATAGGTTCTAAGGGCAAAATTGAAGGTTTTAAACCCTAGAGAATATTTTTTCATGATTTTTAGTAGGTTTAGGTGAATTTTATCCTAACCAGAACCTTGTTAAATCAAGTGGATCTATTTTAGGGTTCTAAGAAGTCATTTAATTCCTAGAATTCACATGAACCCTTTTCTGTTTGAACCAACCTACTTTTTATCTTATTAATACCATTTAATCTGTGTTTAGCCCATGAGAAATCCCGTTGTTGTACTGCAATGTTAAAATTACAGTTTTACCCCATGTTTCTTGCTTTTATCTCAGAATGATTATTCAGTGAATTAGGACCTCCAGTTGGTTATGTAGGAGCTTTTATTCTCTTTTCTGGGTCAAAATGAGCTACCTAGGGCTCATGATGGTGTTCCCATCACTCTCGGATGTCTTCAAATGAAGTGTCATTAAGTGGAAGGTGAGACAGGTGATTAGCCACAACATTTTCTACTCGTTTCTTTTCACGTATCTCCAAGTCAAATTCCTGAAGGAGTAAGATCCACCTAGTCAGACATGGCTTAGAATTCCTTCTTGGCAATGAGATGTTTCACAGCCGCATGGTTAGCGAAAATAACCACCCTAGACCCAAGACCTAAACTTCTTCAGAGTAAAAACTACAACAAGTATTTCTTTTTCAGTGACGGTGTAGTTTTGCTATGGTTTGGTTAAAGTCTTGCCGGCATAATACAGCACATGAGGTCTTCCCTCAACCCTTTGTCCAAGGACTGCTCTCATTGCATAATACGAAGCAACACACATCAGCTCAAATGGGAGTGTCCAATCAGGAGCTCGGAGAATATGCGCAGAGATCAAGGCCTAATTTAGAGTTTGAAAGGCCTCGGTACACTTTGAATCAAAATTTAAAGAAGATTCCTTCACCAATAGGTCATAAAGTGGACTAGAAATTTTACTGAAATTTTTAATAAAGCGCCTATAAAAGCCGATATAGCCCAGAAAGGATCTAATTTATTTGACATTCGTGGGCAATGGGAGTTTGGAAATAGAATCAATCCTGGCTTTATCTACTTCCAAGCCTCGCTCAGACATAACATGCCCAAATACAATTCCTTTTTGTACCATGAAGTAGCTTTTCTCTTAGTTGAGGACTAAACCAGTCTCCTTACATCGCTTCAACACATTCTCTAAGTGGAGGAGACACTGGTCATAAGACGAGCCGTAAATGGAGAAGTCATCCATAAACACTTCAACACACTTGTCAATCATGTCAAAAAGAATGGACGTCATACACCGCTGGAAGGTTGCAAGGGCATTACATAATCCAAACGGCATACACCTAAATGCAAAGGTACCGTAAGGACTCGTGAACGTTGTCTTCTCCTGGTCATCAGGGAAGACTGCAACCTGGTTGTACCCAGAATATCCATCGAGAAAGCAATAATACTTATTCCCTGCCAATTTCTCGAGAATTTTATCAATAAAAGGCAAGGGAAAGTGATCCTTTCGGGTAGCGGTGTTCAGCTTGTGGTAATCAATACAGACCCTCCATCCAGTTGAGGGTATAGTCACAACTTGTTCACCTTGGTCATTAAATTCCACAGTAAAGCCTGCCTTCTTTGGCACCACATGAATAGGACTTACCCATTTACTATCTGCAATCAGATATATGGTCCCAGCGTCCAAGCACTTCAGGATTTCCTTTCTAACCACCACCTTCATATTACGGTTCAGACGTCTCTGCATGTCCCTAAATGGCTTGATGGAATCATCGGTATAAATGTAATTCATGCAGGGTGTAGAGTCTATACCCTTAATGTCAGCAATGCTCCAAGCAATAGCTTCCTTGTGCCTAGACAAGCATTCAATCAAGGCTCCCTCCTACGCCTCAGATAGAACAGCCGAAATGATAACGAGGAGCGTATCATTGGCACTCAGGAAGACGTACTTGAGAGTGTTTGGGAGGGGTTTCAATTCAAGGTCAGGGGCTTGTATGGTTGAGGGTTTTATAATAGATGTCCCCATCTCAGGTAGCAGATCTGCCTTTCTTAGGGATGATTGGGAAAGAGACTCAGCGGAAACACCCAGCAACTCCTCAAGTTCAAGTATATCCCCTTCGCATTCCTCCAAGAGATGGGAATGCTCATTTAGCATGAAATGCTGAAGGGGGTCATCACATAACATTGCAGGGGTTGTCTCTTCAATCAGGTCATCTATCACCTCAACTTGAGAACAATCCTCAAGCTCGGCTTGTTTATAAGCATCAAACACATTAAGCTAGATTTTCCTGTTCCCAAAGCCCATTTTCAATGCCCCAGTATTGCAATTGATTGAAGCATGCAAAGATGCAAGGATGGGGTGGCCCAAAATGATGGAGGGCTTGGTTGGCTTGTTGGTAGGGTCAGTGTCCAAAACTAAGAAGTCAACGGGGAAGAAGAAATCCTCCACTCTCATGAAGACATCTTTCAAAATTCCCCGCGGTGTCTTCAGTGATAGATCAGCAACTTGGTGGATTAACGGGCTAGGCCTCAGATTGCCTCCCCCAAGTTGTTCATACACGTAGCTCAAAAGGATGTTCACCCCCGCACCCAGATCAAGTAGAGCCTCATCAATCTGTAAGTCACCAATAACCACCGAGATGTACGGGGCTCCTGGGTCTATAAATTTTCGGGGTATGCCATGTTGAACAATTAAGTTAACAGAATCAGGCAGAACAACTTTTGATTGGACATGTTTCCTAGATTGTCGCTTTTTCGTGCATAGGTCCTTTAAGAAGCGAGCATAAGACGGAATATGCCTGATAGCTTCAAGCAAAGGTAGGTTAATCTGCACTTGCTTGAAAGTTTCAATGATCTCATCTGTCTTATCTTTGGCTCCAGATTTGCCTGCAGAAGTCCGCCCAGAGGTGGATAACCGCTCTGGTACGGGCACTCTCGATCTCTGGGTGGAAGGGTTGTCATGTCAAGTAAGGGGTGGAATGAGGGCAACTTCTTCCGGTGAGGTGATTTCAAGTGGAGGAGATTTGGGCAAGTCTTCTCCGGTGGGGGTGAAAGTCGGGGTGGATGGTTTTTCAGAGGATGAGTCTATAGGAGCATCGGGTTTGAAAATTTCTTCCCCACTCCTCAAAATAGTCACCGCCTGAGCATGCTCCCTAAAGACAATCCATTTTCCTTTAGCATTCTCCTCAGTAGCACTGGGAAGCTTCACAGTTTCCGTCTGTCTAACAGCCTCAACAAGGTGTCCTATCTGCGATTTCATTTCATGTATAGCCTTGTCATGAGATTGGATGACGGCACTTTGACTTTCTTGCATAGTTCTCAACATTGCCTTCAATTCATCCATCTCAGAGGTCTTAGGTTGGGCAAAGGTTTGAGGTTGGTTCATTTGTTGATTTTGAAAGGGTTGTGGTTTATAATTCCCTGAATTTGAAACATTCCCTTGTCTCCAGGAAAAGTTTAGGTGATTTCTCCGTCCCTCATTATAAGTGTTGGAAAAAGGGTCATTATGAGGTCTTGGACGAAACCCTTGAGCGGCATTCAAATCCGCCTGTACAAGCTCAGGGAATTGGGAGGCCAAGTGGCAATCCACAGTGGCATGTGTATTGCCTTGGCAAATGTAGCATTTAGAAGCTTGGGATGTGGAGGTGCTAGATACGAATTGGCCCGGGCTCGACATAAGCCTTTCCATGTTTTGATTCAACAATTGAATCTGATAGGCTAAATTTTGGGTGTCCCTTGCCTCATTCGCCTCGAACTTTCTTTGCATGAGAGTGGGTTTTCTATCCATGTTGGCAGAATTCAAGTGAATAGAATTTTCACTCAAAGTATCAAAAAGGTTCCAAGCTTCATCCTCAGTCTTAGATAGAAAGGTTCTTGCATAGGCACCATCCACAGTCTTCCTGTGCGAATCATTAAGTCCGGTGTAGAACCCTTCAACCAGTTGCCACTTTGGCACTTGGTGATGTGGGCAAAGTCTCAACAGGTCATTAAAGCGCTCCCACGCATCATGGAAAGCTTCCCCATCCCTTTTAACAAAACTCATAATTTCCCTCCTAAAGAGTTTCATTTTGCTCATGGGGAAGTACTTCTTCAACAACTCCTTCAGGGCATCCCAAGTGTTAATATCATCAAGGATACGATACCAATACTTGGCTTTGTCCTTGAGGGAGAAAGGAAAGAGGGTCCGCATTTGAGCATCATCAGTAACGACCTGCAACTTCACCATGGAACAGACCTCGGTGAATTCCTCTATATGCCTGTAAGGGTCTTCCATAGCAGTACCATAAAAGGAGGGTAGCAAGGATATGATACTGCTTTTGATCTCATAAGGATTGTCCCCTCCAGGTCTACGTTGTGCAGGGCCATTTTGATTGGTCAAAATGAAATATTCCTTAAGGCTCTTTTGACCAGCCATTTCTTCCCTTGGAAGGTTCCTTTTCAAGATTCTTTCAGGTTTAGGATCAAATACAAGTTGTCTCCTAGGAGATCGCCTACCAAGCATGCACTACAAACATAATTTAAAAGGACTTGTTAGGTCTTTACGAATTTAGGCTTTTAACTTTAATTCAAATTGTAGGTGACAAAGCAAGTTGCCCAATCAATTACGCGCCTGTTGTCGACCTTCGAAATGCCTAAAAAAACCTAGTTGGAGCTTAGGTGTTTTCCCCTAAATCTCAAATGGTAGAGCATCCAAAGACGGAAGATCAAGAGATGCAAGTAGGCCTAAGCCTTCCTTTAAAGCTATGCTTTCACGGTGCTTCTTAACTACCCCCAAAAATCCGTGATAGGGTATCCCCCTCTTAGGATTTACAAAACCTTTGATCTTAAGTTCCGAACACTTCAAAATCTAACGGTAGGAGGGCTCTTGTCCTAGTAGTTCCAAGACTTAGGAGTGTCAAAATGCATGCCGTGGTGCAAGAGATATAAGTGTGCATACACCGTAAAAATTTTAAATTTTGAATTTTGAACCACAGCACAATGTCTCAATTCAAGTCCTTGGTTTTTAGTGTTCCTCCTTAACTTAAAGTTCTTTTTTAAAGCAAATATGTGACCACTTGTTAGATCTTTTCAATTAAATTAGATGGTCTTGCAATTAAATCCAAATGCACATGCGTGAACAATATAGAATGCAAAGAAAGAGGACGTACCTTTCCTCTAGCAATCAGCAATGCAAGATGCACGCAAATGCAAGCAAAATAAATCTAGAGGCTGCTCATTCATACCTAAATGGTCATCCTAAGGCAGACAGCTTCTAGCAGGCAGCTCGTGTTTTTTTTTTTTCACTACTTATGCACAAGAAAGAAAAATAAAATCAATCCACAAAAGAAAACCTAGATCTAAAGAAAAGGGAACTGGCTCCCAAAAAGTTACCCAACATGGGCCTAAAAGAAAGTCAAGGAACAAACTCCTAAAACATACCCCACAACAAGGGTTTCAAACCAAATATGCAATGAAAATTAAGTTCTAAAACCTAAATTCTATCTACCGAAAAAAAAAATCAAGGGAGATGAAGATGATCACTTCAGATGCCCTCCTTCGGAGGTGGAGACAAAGCCCACCACAGTGCGTTGAGCTCCTACCTTCGAAAATGGAGCTCCCAATGTCCTCTGAGAAGTGGAAACAAGGCCCACCTCAATGTAGCTGAGGCTGGTGCAACAACTTGTCAAGCAGATATGAGTACCTTGCACCAAAAAGATCGAAGTTAAATACGCCTCAAAAAATAATGTGTGAACTAATAAATAAATGAATGCAAGTTTAACAGGCTCGCTGTCTCCCCGGCAACTACGCCATTTGACGAGTCATTTTTTCGCTTTCGAAAATGATGATTAAGAAGATTTGTCGTTGTATTTCTAAGTGGTGGAAAAATCGAACAATCAAAACAATTAAAAATTAATCGCTCGAAGGACCTATTTAAAACTCACACATGTCTAAAACAGATGTTCACGATTAATTTCTCCTATAAATTAAATCAAAACCACCTTTAAATCAAGACAACAATGATTAGATGAGATGATATCGCATTACTTGAAAGAGGAAGGGGTTCTCACAAAATCACCGGATTAGAATAATGTTCAATCAAAATTCCAACTCTTCCAATGGCAAGAAATGTAAATATTAATTCTCACAAAAACAGAGCAACTCCTTTGGGGAGCTATTGCGCGCACAAGAGGGTGTGGTCGACCGTGAGGAGCTCACTGGAGCTTGTTGGCTTCGAGCCGCATCCGGCGGTGGCGGCGTCGCTAGTTAGGGTGGCCGGAGCCGGTCGGACAGAGCTATGGTGAAGGTGGGTTCCGGCGGAGCTGCTGAAGGGCGCTGGAGGTTGTGCGCTCTGTGTGTGGGCGGAGGTGCTAGAGTAGCGTGTGCTCTGCGTGTGTGGCTAGAGGCGAGGGTCGGTGGGTTGAAGGTGCTCTGTTGATACTGGAGCAGCGCTTGGAGGGGCTGTAGGCAGAGGTGTAGAGCGCTCTGCACGCGGGCGGAGCGGGTGCTGTAGCGTGTGCTATGCGCGCGTAGGCGAGGGTCGATGGGTTGGAGGACGTGCGGCTATTGCTGCTGCGTGCAACGACGGCGTGCTATAGGGAGTGCGGGCGCACGCATGAGGCGAGTGGGTGCGCTGAGGGGAGCTGGTGGTCGATGCACGCAACAAGGGCGTACGCGCGCCTGCCGCGATAGTGATGGATGGCATGCGGTCAGGCGGTCTGGAATGGCGAGGGAGTGTGCGCAGGAGGTTGCATGCTGCTGCGTCTGTGGGGCGGAGGTGCAGCAAGGAGGACGCGAGGATGGTTTTGTTCTAAAAACAAAGGAAGAGGGAGAAGAAGAAGACGAAGATGGTGTTGGTGGTGCGGGGATAGGGAGGGAGATTTGGTAGTTGCACGGTGATGACCAAGATCACCAGATTGGTGCAGCGAGCTGTCACCTCGTTGGCCCACGGTGTGGTGGAGCTCGGCCTTGGAGACCACGGTGGTGGAGTGGAGTACACGGTGGTGGAGTGGGGTGGTGTCTCCAGTTGCATGGTCGCCTCCTCCTTCTTTTGTAGCTGCAAGAGATGAGTTTGACATCCAAAGAGGTAGGATCAAATGCTCTTCATGGCCAATGAATGCCTGCAGGTGTGCGTGAACGGTTGTGTGAGGAGAAGAAGTAGTCGTTACTTGTGGAGGAAGAGAATAAGAAAATAATAAAATATTATGGTTATTTATGTACAAACCCTTAACTTATATGTTAAAATAAAATAATGCAAGTAATTCTCCTAATTGATTAATTAATCAAATGCATGCAATTTTAAGTTAATTCTAAATGCATTCAATGAATGAATTATGCAATTAAGCTAAAAAAATATGAAGTAATTTATTTACATCATAATAGATGCTAGCTAAATGTTAAGGATATCTTAATATCTAGGCATTTACACATTTAAATAGCCCACAAATATGGGTTGATCACCCCCTATTAACCATGGCAGCCCCTGTGAGTGTCTAGCAAGTTCTGACAAATCCGCCCAAAATTCTGATCGGCTGCTAGCAACGCACAGATCATAGACGCCTGTGATTAGCCATTCCATCTGCCCTTGGATCTTCTTACACCGACAGGAGATAGCATGCCTAGATTTAATAACTTCAAGCACTTCTAAGCATGTCTTCTTCCACCAAAAGTCAATATTGGATTTGATTTTCTTTCTCAAAAGAGCTTATACAAAAATTTTGACGCTGATACTATTTTTTCTCTTCGACTGGTAGCAAAGGTCAATGGGATTTGATGCACTGGATCGAGGCCTTTGCAATGACCTAACCATTCATTTAGGGTTGCAATAGATCCCTGAACACCAATAAATGGTGTGCGAGAATCTAGAATGACCAAATCACTTAAGTGATGCAAGATTAAATAGCCACTTGGGTGACAGCTGTAACTACATTGAAAGGGATTTAATCCACGAATTTGAGTTTGAATGAAGTTTAAAATATCTCAATAAAGATTTAGGACTGGTTTTGAGTTGATTGCATTGTCTGATTTGATTCCTTGTCATCATGCTATCCATAGCATAAGATAGGAATCAAATTAGGGTTTTTAATGATCCTTAACTGTGAATCTGGTTTTTACTGACTTCCAACACTTCCAAGGATGAATTATGATGACTGAGATTGGATTTTACATGATTTAAGCTTTATACGAAAGCCTTGGGTTTCATATCTCAGCTTTCAGCAACTGCAATAGTCTTTTCTGGATGGAATTGAATGAGAGTCTCTTATGGAATTCAAATGGATTCTTAAGAATTTAATGCTTTTAATAGATTCTTAACTGAAGATATTGTTTGCATATTACCTCATGTGTTGATGAAGTTTTGGAGTTGGCATATTAGGCATCTTTTTGATCTTATTCTCTATTTGGGCGGTAGCTGCAGGTTCACAGACAGCCACACTGGATAAGTGTTGGATTTGAATATTACGGAAGTTCCTGACTATTTAAAGAGTTTTTATGTTTGTTCAAGTGTTAGAACAAGCATTCCTACATTGTTTATCTGCTTTGTTTAGAAGTAGAGAACTTGTAATTCACGTTACAACTTCTGTCAACAACTAATGTTGCTGAAATCTATCAAGGGTAGCTACTAATGAAGTCTGCCATTGTTTAGAGGCTTACCTTCATTTTCTGCTCTAATTTGATGTAGAACATGGTTAAAAAAGCATTCACGTATCATTCTTTGATCTTAATTTGCTTTGTAAAGCTTTGCAAATCAATATAGAAATCTTTTGTCAGTAAAGACAAGTCATGTGGACTGTCCAAATTGAATTTGCATACCGATTGCATTATCTAATCATACGTTTGACTTAGATTCTCACTTTCATCAGTTGTTGGGATGTTTAAAATGTTATATAGCTTATAACCAACAATTTTGAATGAATTTTGTGGCTTTGAAATTAGTTGTAGATCGATCTATAGCCTCTGCAACAACAATTAAAGCTAAAATCTGTCCAAACTATGTTTTAAGCATGGATTTAATGTTCCAATCATGTTTTGAAGTTTGAATCTGTTTTAAGTGATGTCAGGAGGTTACTCATGTCATATCTTCTTTTTCAAAATTTTAGAATGAGTTTTTAGTGGCTTTGGGTTTCATGTTCAACATCCATTAAGCCTAATTTTGCCCAAATTGTAAATACAGAAGAAAAAAATCAAAAATAAATGTAAATAAATAAAATAAAAGTGTCTTGAGTGTGATTAGATTTAGTTGTAAGTGTATGTTGAGTTAGATTTAGGCTTTGAGTCTAGTAGTAAGGAGAACGTACCAGTAGAAGTCCAAGACTTCTTTGATTTAGAAATAAAATAAAAACAAGCAAAAACTACAAAAAGGGCGTCCCTTCTTCTCTTCTCACCTTTCCTTCCACTTCTCCTATCCCTACAAAACATGAAAAGAAAAGAAAATTATGAAAAACTTCAAAAATCTCATAAAAATACCTATGTATATAGCATTTATACTTGTATATAATGTCAAATCAAGTGTAAATAGTGTTCTATATGTACATAAAATATGAAAATAACTTAAGTATTTATTTTATTTACTTAGGTAGATGATGAGTGGCTACTCATCATAGCTAAAAAGCTGAAGTTAGGCTAGACACTGGGTTAAACAACAAGAAATTAGCAGATAAAAAGGGTTAAGTGTGGGAATCAAAGAAAAAGTCCTAAAACCCTTACTCTGGGTTAAATTTCATAATTAGGTCACAAAACGAGATATTCTGAAGGCAAAGGACAAATGGTAATCCATGCGGTAATTGAACACATAAATAAGTTTAAAAGGCCAAATCAAAAGTATAATTAATTTCTTAAATGTTCAATTAAGCACATATAAAAATTTGAAGGCATTTGGACATCATTTAGGCTTTGTAATATGTAGTTTACACTTAAGTCCTTCATGCATCACATTCTTGTCTTTAAAAATCCTTTTTGGACCTACTTGTAAACCGCAGGGACCCCTTTGAAAGGCTGTAGGGTCCATCATGTTGCAATTCTCTTCACTTATGGGACTGCACGCAACTTTTCTACCTCTTCGCGTAGGGGTCCTCCCTACAATTTTCCTGACAATTCAGATCGGACTGCTGCTCTTCGCACGCACTGTAGCGCGCGAAGAACACGGCAGATCTCTGCCGTCCGTTGCTTCTCGCGATTTCGATCTGCGGTTGGATTTGAATAGAAGCTTCGTGCGAATCGGCGCGTACGATCACCCCTCTCCCCAGATCCCATCTGACGGTCAGATTTTGAGTTGGCTCGCCGCGCGCTCCTCTCCTCTCATCCATGTCGCCAGTTGTCCCATTAGATATTCTCACCTGCGCGGTGATCTGAGCCACTGAGTTTGCTACTTAAGCACCTCTGTGGTCACGCGCGCAAAGGAACGCTCCCTCCTACATCTCTTAGCGATCGTTCGTCCACTCCAGTTTCTCCTCCCCACCAATTCTCTGATTTCACAGCCACTGGCTGTCAAATCACCGCCTTCTTCTCGACCTCCTCGTCGCTAAGGACCTCGTAGAACCTGAGGACTACCTTGGAGCCTCACTAGCAGACTCTTCTCTCCGCTGGAGTCATCTTCCTCCCTTCTTCCTCCTTAGCCACCGGCTAAGGACCCATAGGTCCCATTCTTCCTGTTAGAGTAGATTTATCTTTCTGCAAATTAGTTGTAGCTGTAGTTAAGTAGGTTTAGGGTAGAATTCAAGTAATGAGTAGTGTTTAATTTCGTTGTTATGATAGTGTAGCTGTACTGTAGCAGTAGATTTGGACCCAAATTCCCCCCTCACCTCCTCTGATCATTCCAGATCAGAGGGGATGGTTTCACACAGTCCATAATTATGAATTTCCTCCCTCCCCATATTTCATAATCGCTTCTAATTTCCACGACTTGTTTCTCGCAAATTCATCCATTCATTCAGACCCAATTTCAGATCTGAATGGTTTTTAACCTCAAATCTGAAATTGACGTCAAAAACACATTAGGGGCATCCCACTCACCTAATTTTTGTTCACAAAAGCCCTTGATTTGAACTTGAAAATGTTTAGCTTGTTGGATTTTTCTTTGATTCAGATTTCAAGGATTTTTACTTAATTGGGTTTTGACTGTCTTAATCGGACAAACTGATGAATTCTGATCTTCATTCATTGTTTGGCAAGGAATCTGAGACGATTCTGATGTCAGAATTCATCTCAGAAGAGCCGTAATCTGATCTAAGTTTTCTTGAGGACTTTAATCATTGAATGCATGATAGAACTAGGGAAAATCACCGTGGTGATTTGAAGTCTATCTTGCATTCATGAGTTTATGGTTTGTTGAGAGCACTGATAATTTTTTAACCTAAGGAGTTCTGAATACTCCTTATGATTCCAGAATCTGGGATTTGTATTATGGATTTCAGTTGTCTGATTCAACCCTCTCTACATGCTGTCTATAGCATGAGGAAGAGTTATATCAGTGTTTCTACCGATTGAATTCAATGAGAATTTTCTTGACAAGGATTTGTGCTTTGGAATTGAAATATTGAGTATTTTTTGATAAGTGAAACCCTTGTCAGTTAGGGTTTAGCGAATTTCTGAGTTTGAACTTCTAATTTTGATCTCAGACCCACAGTAAGTTGCTGCACTTGCAGCAACATTCCCCTCCTTTCCTTAAATCTGATTTCATTCCAGATGGACTTACTGCAGCTGCAGTAAGCCGTCTGGAGTGAAATCTGATTTGCTATAGCATTGATTCTTATTGTTCTTGCTGCTGCTGCTGTCTGATGTCTTAATTCGTAGCATGAATTTTTAATCTAAAAACCTTGTATAAGAAATTTTTTATTAGATAGCTGACATGTAGTTGTATTGCATTTCTTGTATACAAGCTTGCCTGTATAAGAAATTGAATTCTAATTCTATGAATGCTTGTTGTTTTCCTTCTAATTGTTTGTCAGCTATTTTATTTCAGTTAACTGTCCAAACAAATTAACTAAACGAAAAGAAAATGATTAGTGAGCTAAAATAGGTTGAATCCCTGTCAGATTTCACTCTGACTGTAAATAAGGCAATCAATGCCTTTTTAGATCTTTTACGATCCATCCTAAGCCTTTAGGAACCCTTTAGAAACCTTTTGAAAGGCTTAGGATGGATGAGGTTTGAAATTCAATAAAAATTAGAAAAAAATTAAAATAAAACTGTCTGATCAAAGATCAGAAAGTTTTTTAACCACAAACAAAGTGACATGGTATGCAAAGCCCTCGACTTGGTAGAATTTGCCGGTCAGTGGATTTGTATACTATGAAACTTAATAATAAAAGTTATAGTCAACAAACATCACAAACACCTTTTTCTCCTCATCTACTTCTTCCCTTCTCATCTCTTATCTCTATAATATGTATAAAAATCATAAAAAGTGAAATACTCCAAAAATACCTGAAAAAGTACTTTGTATATAAAGTATTCTCTTGTAAATATAAGATTTATATTAAGTTATATATGTAAATAAGTAGCATATGTATATAAACTGTACAAATAACTTACGTATATATTGTACACTGTAATTTCAGTATTTAACTTAGATTATACTATATATATATTAATTATATAACTATTTATTAATTAAACTAACTTATATGTACTATTAGACTAAATAAATCAATAGACAGTGTAAATAACTGTATTAAGCTATAACACTGTATATACATATGTATATGTAGATTATAAACCACTAAAATCCTGTACCTTAATTAAATTCTTTATACATAATAAACAATTAATTTATTAAGTTAATAGCTAAGTTATTAGATTAAATTAGATAAATTAGTAATTTAGAGTTAGAATTAAGTTAACTGAATCTGTACACTTAGACTAATGTACTTTAAGTAATTTAAGCTAATTGAAGTATGTTTATATCTTATTGTATTATTTAAACTTAATTTATAAGTAAAACAGTTCAAATATGCTATTTAAATGTAAATAGAATAGAAATTAAATCCGTAAAATTCAATAAAAATGTTTATAAAATACTTATACATGTATATTAGCTCTGTATAAGATCAATTAGACCATATAATAGCTAATTTATAAGTAATTAAAGAATTAAACATCAAAATCAGTATGTAAAAAACGTATACTTTAGTTAATTTATTTATATAGTAAATATAAGTAAAATTTCAAATCAAGTGTACAATTGAATAGTATTATATAAATACTTTATTTTCCTGTAATTTATTTTTATTTTAAAATAAATTATGGCCCTCGAATTGAGGGCCAAAATCCCTTCTGTCGAGCAGCCACACGCATCTTCAACGCAGATGCGGTGCTCGAATAGCGTCACATCGTGCGCTGAAGAGCGCGCGCTACTCTTTGTATTATTTTTGTTCTCTAATGGCGCAGTCGTCACGGGCGTCGGGCGCCTGAAACAACCATGCCCTATACATCTGAGCTTATACTTGAGAATTGATTGGAGCATTTGGGGGCTGGGGGCCCGGGTGTGTGTGTGAGTGAGCGGGCTGAGAGGCCCTTTGATCTGAGCTGATAATACACAATTAGGCGGCCTAATGACAATTAGGGCGTGCTTAGTAGAGGTCTGGTCCGACCCTCTGGGTGCTGTGTATCCCTCGAAAAGCATACCCGCAAATTAAACACATTTTTGATGAATTAAGAATGTTAATGACAGCAGCTAATCACTTGTGTGCCGCAGAATAAGGTGAAGAAGATGAACAAGAATAAAAGAGGAAGGGTAGTGTGGAAAGAGAAAGAGAGAGAGAGAGAAGATGTAAATACGTATAGTGAAATCAGAGAATGAATACAGATACAAAGGATAATATATATACGTAGTATAGCCAATTACTTTTATGTAAATAAATTCGTACCTTTACTAACATAATAAAACGTCTCTATAACCGTTGCTATAAACCCTGGTTTCCCTCTTTTAGTTTGTATATAGTTTTTTCTGGGGCCTAGCGATGCTTGCATCTATCACTATAGCTATTATATGTGTTACTGTAGGTGTCAGCTTAGTAAGTTAAATTAGTATACTAAGTAATCTTAGTTGGTAGTGTACTTTTATGAAAGTATTAGTAATACAACTTATAAAGAGATAATTTAGAGTATAGTAATAAAATGTTTGGTGCTTGTTTATAGTTAGTTTTTGCAAGCACGTTGATTAATTCATTGTAAGCAATCAATCTAAGTATTCATCCATTCATTCTTTATTAGACGTAAAACTTCTTTTTGGAATTAAAGGATAATTTTGGAATTAAAGAGTGAAGTAAATCAATAATTGCCTCCCAGTGAATGACGTAGAATAAAACCAGTAAAAAAATTAGTTAATTAAATAATAATGGTCATAGTGATGGTTGGTATTCCGTACAACCCACAACAATGACACTAATGATGTTTTCATCAACTCTCAATGACCACCGCCACTATTATTACTATTAGTAGATATGTATAATGAGTTATACAATATGTCCTTTAATAAAATAATTATATATATATATATATATATATATATATATATATATATTTATATGATATGTACATAATCCGTAAGTATTTGTAAATAGTTGTGTATGTACTTATAATCATATTTATAGCTGTATGTAAAACATAAAGTAATTATAATGTACAATACTCTACCTTATATTTATTTATTTACCTATATATGAATATAATTATGTTTATAAGTTAATTAGGTATATTAGTGAAAGAGCGATCTTTGTTTTAACATAAAACGATGTGTCGTTATAGTTCATTGTGTGATAGAAAATCGCCTTTGAAAATATTTAATATTCAAAATCTAACCACGAAAATAGTTAAGTCATCTCTATAGGAAAAAATTAGCCTACTAAAAATGATTAATGATGCCTCAAGTATTCGGGAATATCAACGGGTGTGTATGCTAACTAATGCTCTCGTTTCCAACATAAATTCTCGATCTAGATAATTAATTAAGAATATAGGTGTGCAAATACAAAATCACCACCGTGGAAATACCTGAATTGCGATCTTAGTATTGATGAACATCGTCAAATTTAATTAAAATAGAATTCGTTCCCTATAACAAATATCCATGCTCGATTATTCATGAGACAAATTTAACTATACGCAATTCAAGTAGAATTGAGGGACATGCATGAAAATCTATCGTAATATAATAATTGCATAAATATGGCAATAGCGTTTTCGACAAGCTGGTAACATAAATTTTAATTTGTTGTTTACTGTAACAAAACAAGGCATTTCAATCCCATGTGTGTGTGAGGAGGAAGAACGAATGGTGTCGCGATTGCTAGCGGAGATGCGTTGAAGGACTGCCTTTGCAATGGCGTAGGAAGCATGGCTGGAGGTGGCCAGCAACAGCAGCTGGAGGAGAATGCCGACGACGGCTTACACGCATGTGTGCGTGGATGGCGGGAAGAGCTGTTGATGGCGTGGAGGTGATTGTCAAGGCGAGGCGAGTCTGGTGGTGTCGACGGTCAAAAGGATCAAGGTCGGAGTTGTCATCTATGAGGAGAGAGGTGGATGCCGCTTTGGGTTATTCTCTGCCGTGGGAGGTGATGAAGAAGAATGCAACGACGGGCGCGAGAAAGAGATGGAGAAGGTTATGGTTTGGAGGCGCGTGTTGGAGCTACTACTGAGGGGTTGTGGCTGCAAGTGGGTGAGGAGTGCCACGCATGTTGAGTGCGGGAGTGGTGCTGCGATGTTGGTTATTGGTGAGGGAGAATGTGAATAACGGATGGGAAAGTGAACAAGAGGAGGAAGGAGGTCTGTGGCGACGGTAAGGATGGTAAAGGTGGTGATGGGTCTCTCTATCACCGAGAACCACCATGACGGATGCGGTGATGAAAGGAGCAGGAGTATGTTCTAGCAACGGTGCACGCTGGAGTTCATGGTGTGCGCTTGTTCCACAGTGGGCGGGAGGGAGGAGATTCTTGCCAGGGGGAGGGATGATGGATTGGTTTCTGCCGATCGCCCCCTCCTCATAAAAAGATCTTCATTTGTTTTCCTTCGACTGCACCCTTCTCCAACTACTCACGAAGATTACGAGTGGTTGAAATGGTAGAATCTGCCAGGAAACATCTTCATCAGACATCCAATCATATCTACAGACGTCTTAAAAATGTAGATATCAGTAAGTTCATGATGGCGATCCCAGACGTCTGTCATTTTCACCAGGCGTCTTGTAGATGTAGAAATGGACGTCTAAATTCTTGTACCTAGCCTGCATTCATCGAATAAATTATATTATCATATCATATGTTATTAAATATAAAATTGATGCATAAAATTATATGCAAACTAAGGGAAATTACTAAATATCCTAATCAATTAACAACTACGAGCAAATAATTAGAAAGTACTTAGGTTAAATAATGGTCTGCAAAAGTGAACTTATCAAATAGTAAGTAAATATAATTTAAATTATAAAATTAATAAACTATTGAGATAAATGATGTTGTATACTTGTATATTATAATTTAAAGTATTTTCAATATATTTATAGCTTATTTATACTATAGAATAGTATTTATATTGTATATATATATGTGTATATATGTGAATCAAGTATTTAAATGTATATAAATTGAAATAAATTAAAAAAAATAAATTAAAAATCTGTAATAATAAGTTAATAATGTAAACCAAGTTATAAGTTAATTGTATATTTAATTTATTAATTTATAATTTAATTTATGAATTAAACTTAAAATCAATATGCATTTTTCGCTAACTTTAAGGATTTTTTAAATATAATTATATATTTATTTTTTGTAAACAAATTATACCAATTGAAAGCCCTATATATAGGCTACATAACTGCATAATTTAATTTTAAAATAATTAATTATTAAGTAACTTAAGTATGGCCTTAAATTGGCCATAAACCTTGGAATCGCTGATGAGAGGATCATCATGATTTCTAATTACCCTTAATTAACTAGTTTCCTTAGTTAATTAGCTAGGAATATGCATATATAAGGGTTAATTATAGCATAAGGGACAAAGTATTAAAGGGCCTTAAAATAAGTTAAAAATGTTAAATTATAAGTCAATTAATATTATTAATAACTTAATTAACAAATGGTCTAGAAATACCACTAATTAGTTACCTAATTAATATTTTATTTAACTTAAGAATAACTTAAGACCTAAGTCTTTAATAACTTAAGTAGGTAAATAAATAAATATAAATAAATGGGCCAAAAATGTGAATACATGGCTTTAATATAATATTTAGCTAAATTATAAATATGTATAAAAAGTTGGAAGAGAAAATAATTTAAATTAACCTTAAAAGCCTCTATTTGCATTTTGGTCCCTATATTTATTACAATCGAGTCCTTTTCTTTTCACCTAGGTTATTAGCTTTCCTTGCACATAGGTCCCTACGAACACCGTGTTCATTTTTTCTTTAGCTGCTTGAATGGCTGACGTTCGGCAGTGTTGTCACCCTCTGATGACTGCTCATCTGACGCCACTTCTCCCTCTCGAAGCTTCTGAAACTTGTACTCACCACCTCAAATCCATCCACCGGTTCGAATATAGCTCTCTACCCTCTTCCCCAACCGCAGCTAACTGATAGTCTATTCTTCCTACTCCAGCAACCATTTCCCGTCTTCGTCCTATTCCTCCGATCATCTCCACTCGCTTCGATCTCCGCCATCGTCCGCTACATCCTTTGACGAAGCGCCGACACCGGACTCTGCTTCCACGCTACGAAACTGCCCACCGGAGTTCTTCCTCCAACCTTTGGATTTCATCCTCTGTTAAGAACCTTCGACGGAGACTCCTCTACCTCCTTCGTCTATGTAACAGTAGGATTAGGCTTAGGTAAGTGTAGCGTAGCATAGTTCAGTAGACTAGGTAGTTAGTTAGGTTTAAATGTTCAATTTTTAAGCCATCTTCCTCAACTCCGGCGAGCTCTTTGGGCTCGTCTGCAGCACTCATTTGCCATTTTTATGCACTGATATCATGATATCATAGCACTGTTTTTCCCTCGTTTTCATCAGCTTAAGCACCTAATTCATCACCACCATCACCGGCGATTTCCGCTATTCACGGCGGAGGTTACCGAGCGTAGACCACACCCAATTGGGGTCCTACATTGCCTATACACTACTTAAGGGCTCCGTTCAACTTCATAATTAAAGAAATAATCATCTATATGAAAAATGCCTTACGTCTCAACTTTCGAGCTCGTAGTTAATGGCAAGCTCAAAAGAATCTAAACACCTAATTGACCACTTTTATACCATCGTCGTATGCAATAAATCTTTTCCCCTCACTCAATTGAGTGGGAGGAATGACCTGGAGTTCTAACGAACTCAACTTCCTAATTTTCTAAAATTCTTTAAAGATACTTGATTTAATTGAAAATCTATTTCAATTGAGTTCCTTTTGAGGTTCAAGAGGACCTCAGGAACTTTTATAATCCATCAATGAGCTATTTTGGTGAGATTTTTATATATGTCTTTTAAAATCGATTGCACCGGTGCTCTGGAAAGCTTCGGTGAGCCATTTTCGAGTTCCAACCCTCTAGAAACTCGGAAAAGATCTAGAATGGTCTTATTGTGCCTCAGGATTAAGAATTAACATTTTATTGTGTGTTTTAATGTCTAAAACCCTTCCCTGACCGTCGTCTTCTCTAACTCTGATGGAGTTAGAGAGGTGGATTCAGTTAGGTTTTTAATAATTTAACAGGTCAGGAAGCTTCACTAGAGTCCTAGGAGTCTGTTACAAAGTTTGGTGAAGCTCGAGAACTCCTAGATTCTTCCATCGAACACCAACCCTTCTGACCTCAGGTGGTGAACCCAGAGTACACGTCCGATGAGATCAAAACTGAGTTTTGAGCTGTGCATTAGCTTTTTGGAGTGAAATATATCTGATTTAGCACATCAATTGGCTCTAAGAAAGATGAATCGAGAAGTCAACTCTGAGTGAGAATGAGTCAACCAGAGTGCTAATTTAGGAATATATGAGGCATTATGTGAATTAGTTGATTTAATTAAGATATGGAGTGATGTACATCACAATCGAGTGATTTTTAATGTGTTTAGTTGAGAATTAAAGGAGATTAAACCCGCTATGTTCTTTGGGTTATTTAGAGTTCATACATTGTTCTGGGTCTATTTGGCGAGATTTTAACATCAATTCTACCTAGATCAGTTTGTTAAAACCTTCTGAGGTTGTTCAAAATCCCAACGAAGCAGTTCCTCTTTCTACAGAGCCTTTTAGAACTCAAATTTGAGTTCTGTACTATGAGAGTGAATCCATGAGCTCCTCTTCCTCCCTGGAGCTTTGAAGAAGCTCTATTCTTGACTTAGAGAGGGTGGAATTGAATCCTGAAGGAGTTCAGATCTTCAATCAACGTCAACAGACCTTCAACAAGATTGTGACTCAATTTCCTTTCTCTGCAACCATTAATGCTTATGCTACAACCCTGTTTCTACCCTTCAAATAGAATGGTAAATCAACCCTTGAGCATCAAATTGATGCATGTTCCTGATAGAGTACATCAAGAGCTCTCAATCGAGCCTTTGCTCAATCGATTTCGTGAACGATGTCAATCGCAATTGTCTGCTGAAATCGACTAGAACTTCGGAAACAAAGTCCCACCTCAGAAAATCACGACCACACGACATGGTATATTACTATTTTGTGTTGACGATGTTTCGATCGTCAACACAGGGCGTGAAAAGAAAATGGCATGGCCGTGGGCGCGTGTGATGCACATGCCTACGCATGGGTGTGTGTGTGTGCGTGTGCCTGTGGGTGTGTGTGTGGACCCGTGAGTGGGCGTGTGGCCCTGGGAGGTCGAAGACTGTGCTTGAGCTTAAAATGAAATAAATCCACCTAAGAAAAATTAGGCTCGGACCTAGTAGGGTCAAGTCCCGCCTAATTGGGTGTTGTGTATCCCTGACCGGTTTGAGCCGCAAATAAAAGAAAATAAAAATTTTGCAAGTGAGTATAAAAATGATAGCTAAAGCATGAGAAATTTGACAAAGTATGGTGGATATATGTGAGCACAATAAAGAGAACATGAGAGCTTAAGAGGAGAACTTAAGAAAATTAGCTAAGTGTCACAGTTAAGGCGTAAGAGAAGAGTAAGGAAGTTAAAGAAGGGAAAGAGAGAAGAGTAAAGAGAGTAGGAAAACTGAAGAGAAGAGAAGCACATAAGGCTTAAGACTGAAGAAGAAGAGCTCGATAGAGAGAGAAAGAGTAATACCAGAAAGGAAATAAGAAACAAGAAAGAGAGGGCAGAAGAAGCTTAAGAAAAGAATGAAAGAAGAAAATGAGGAAGAAATCAGATGTCTTGCTTTAAATTTATCTTTTTAATTGCCATTTTTTTTAAGACATCCATTGTGATTTCCTTGGACATCTGATTGTAATATCATTGATATACCTTGTTCTCCTTTATTATTTTGAGCTTTAAAAAATGTAATAAGGCATTTTGCAATCATTTGTTTAGCATTTCCTTACGTTAATCTTTTATATTTAGCCATATTTGATGTAATAAACATGTTTAATTGGTTTTTAATGATAAATCACATGTGTAAATATGCGCTCTATCCATGGAATGTTGCATGTGCTAATTTAACTAATTCTTATGCAATATTCATAGGCTTAAAGTATTCTAATTTAATATTTAATCAATTAATTAGTTTTTAATTATTCCTTGGCAATTAATAGTGAATTAAGATTAAGTTATGCCTCGTTGTGAACAACTTGGACTCAACCAGTTAAAAAGAACTTAAAATCTAAAATATTAGGTTAACTTGACCCTATACTACACAATCGACATAAAATCAAGTTAGCCTAAGTTACTTTCTCATGCGATTAATCAAGTCTAAATAACTAAATTAACTGTGTTGAGATTCTAAACAACCAATCGCACGTCAATTTGGTGCACCTATTAGTCCCACATCGGTAATGTAAAATTACTTGAGGCGGTATAAAAGCAATTGCGTGAGGTTATTCCTCCAAGTACGAGATCGAAACCCATATACCATTCATGACTTGTAATCATGCCTTAAGAGAGAGAGAATAGAGAGGACGGGCTAAGAGCCCGCGGGTTCGGTGGGTCAAGCAGTTTATGTGGGCCTGTATTGGCCCCTGAAACTCTGTTAAAACACTAACTAATAATTATTGGCCCAAGTATAGTAGCGGTTGATCCGACCCCCTAATGGGAATACCATCATGAGCTATAACTACCTTAATTTGGTCTGATAAAGTAAATAAAAGCTCATACATAACCGTCTGAGGGTCATATAAGCATAATGTTCTATTTTGAGAGGATAAGAAACAAGGATTATTTCTACAATTTTAATCGCATTTCACAAATACAGAATAACCACGGGGTATTTTAGGGGTTTATTAAAGGTCATATGGTCATTAATGTCTAATAAGTGGGTTTATGCAGACAGTAACGGGTTTTCACGCATTTCAAGAATTAATAGACATCGGATACCCTAAAAATAGATCCGCTTAATTAACTGACGTTTTGGTCTGGAGAAAATTCACCTAAACCTTCTAAAATTCATAGAAAAATATTCCAAAGGATTTGATATCTTTGGTTTGACCATCAGAGCCCATTTTGACTTAAAATAGAGTCACTGACAGAAAGTTACCCTAATTTGGGCTTATGAGTAATTTACCCAGTAAAACTTGGTCAAAACCTAAATCCAACTTTACCATTAATCCCTTGGGTCAAAATTATGTTTGCAACAAAATTTGGGCTCAATCTGAGATTATTTTGACCTAATTTACGTTTTGGTCTAAGTCTGACTCTTATTCTCTCAAATACCCCCTCAACTTTTAAAATCCTTGCAAAAAGCCCCCCAACTTCTTCATCTTCTTCAAAAATCGGTCTTTCCCGCCATTGGAGGTCAACCAATTTCCAGGTAGGCTTTGACCGACTCAAATCTCATACAAATGGCAATTAAATCCCACCAAATTTGGTAGGATTGATGTTCACACATAGGAAAATCAATTAGGATCGATTCTAGTTCCTAAAACCCACCGATTCGTGCATGCGAATCCACAAAATCAGTGGGATTCCTGTTGAATCCTAAGCAAGCTTTAAAGCTTGTTTCCTATTCTTCAAGCTCCCCTAAGCCCTATAAAAGACCTCCCATAGCATTCTACACCTCCTAAGCAAGAAATAGAGCCAAAAAACTCCTCTTCTTCCTCAACCTCACATCTTCGCCGGCCACCACTTACAATAGGCGGATGGTTTTCCTTCCTCACGTCTTTCCGCACCTCGCAATACTGATGAGGTGCTCTCTATCCCTCTGTCGTCGTTGTTATCGTCCTCTAGAGCACCTTCGTCTCTGACACCGACCATACCAGACCTGATGCGTCCTCTGCCCCTCGTAAACCACTATTTAGTCTCCTTGACTTCTTATCCTCCACACATCATCACCGTTCTACTACTACGTCATTTCGACTGGTCCAACGCCATCCATGCCTCTGTCTTCCACCTCACCGGCATACCTCCGGCGAGCCCTAGCATCCACTGCAGACCACCAAATCACCCGCTCTTGAGATCCGCACCATCTTTTCAACCCACCGACCAAAACCCCTCAAGAAATTAATGGGATTGGCCACTGATCTGCCACACCAAACAACCCCTTCTCCGCGCCACTCGTCTGAGGTCGTTAGACCTCCACACTCACCCTTTCGCCACTCCTTGCACACCATCGCACTAGCCACTCCACAGTGGAGTTGCTAAACCTATTTGACGCATTCGAAAGGCCTTATTTGTGTTTTCCAGTCACAGGTTGAAGTCACCATTAACGAAGCACCTTCGAAGAAGCTTCACATCATGTTCTTGCGACTTCAATACTAGGTTCTCGCTCCAGGCAGTGCGGAACGTCTCTAGGAAGAGAAGCAGGCTCTCGATTAGGAGCGTTGACTGCTCTTGCACCCTCAATTGAACCAGCCATCAGTCACTGCTCGCACGCGAGAAACAAGGGTGGGATTTGTCCCACATCATAGAGCGACGCGTCTTCAACAGCAGATAAATTATTTTTGTGCTGAGGGCTTAGTGACTCAAGCACACTGGGGGTGAGGTCCCCACACACCACTCACTAACCGAACCCGACACACTCCTCAGTTACTACCCACTGCCGGTAGCCTTGGACCCAATACTTCTCATACCCGATTAACCGACTACCAACCCGGTTATCTGAGAAAGGAGGAGGAGGTGGAAATTGTGAGTGGGGGATGGGGGGTTTTGCTCTCTAAAAAGGAACCCCAAACCTTAGCCACTGCAAAGAGTAGCAACCTCTTGTCCGTGAAGAGAAGAACAGAAGCTGAAGAAGAGAAAAGCATAAGAGAAGATTCAAAGAGAATAAGAAGGGCT
This sequence comes from Thalassia testudinum, assembly GCA_037157565.1. Lineage (NCBI taxonomy): Eukaryota > Viridiplantae > Streptophyta > Magnoliopsida > Alismatales > Hydrocharitaceae > Thalassia > Thalassia testudinum. The sequence continues at coordinate 36,874,883 of JAZHRO010000024.1, forward strand.
AAAGGAAGAATAGTCCCACATCGTGGGATTAGAAGCTTCCAGCATCAGATAAAGGGAATTTGTGACCCGACCCGGTTGCCCAAGCACATGAGTGGTCGGGTCCCTCCTCACGAGCCTCTCACTCCTCGGTCACTACCTCACGTTAGTGGCCCTGGACCCTGTTCTTGACTTAAATGCCCACTTGTTTACCTAGTTAGAGACCTGATTTAGCAGGTTTCTGAAAGAGAAGAAAACGAGAGAGGGGGGGTTCTGCCCTTGCTCCTGCCCTCTCTATACTTAGCTGCTGAGAGGTTTGCGCGACTCTGTTGGTGCTGTATTGTGCCTCTTTCTTGAGGCTTGAAGGAAGGAAGAAGAGGCCTTTGCCTCTCAATTGAAGCTGCTCCTCCTGAACACTTAAGCCATTTGGGGCTTATTTCTATCCTCTGATTTCTGAGGCATTTGATTATGTGGTTGTGCTTATTATCTATATATTTGTGAAGGTTTAAACTTAAAGGGTAATATGGTGATTCAAATCACCATTTTACCCTAATCTTTTTGCACATTGATATTTGGATCTATTGATATATTATTCTAAATTATTCTTCTGATCATTAATTACTTATATTTTGCTTACATTTGTGATTAGTGGATTGAATTCTCATTGTTGCTCCCTGCAAACGATCTCGGACTTTTTTGAGTTATAAATTTAAGTGTTTAATGCGATTTTGTCCTATAATATAACACATTTCTTAAGCATCTACGATTTCACGTTAACACCCCCGTGGGATGTTGATCCTGCGAAGGGTTGGGCACGCTAATCCAAAATATTTAGAGTAGAGACTAACTGTGGTTAAGTTGAAGCTAAAATTTAGCTAAGTGTTGTGTTAGGTTATATGTTATGTTAGTATGTGTGTACGAGTGTGTTCTAAGTGTTGAGTGTATAGTGTGTGTGTTTTATATTAAGTGCTATTACATAGTTAGTACATATATCACTATAGTATACATGTATATACACAAGTATAGAGTAGATATTACATAGTTTTGCCCTATTTTTTATATAAGTATTTTTAAGACATTTTAGTAACGTTTATATGTGTTAGTGTACATAGTCTGTATATGTTAGTATAGTGTATAGTATATGTCAGTATAAAGAGTCTTTTTGTGCCTATGTTAAGGCATTATTTTGATATTACTCTACATAATTAACTTAAATTAGTTTAGATTAGTTTTTTATGCCTTTCTACCTGTGTATATTATTGAGGCTTTATCATTAACATAATTCATTCATGTTGTGCATAACTAACTTAGATTAATTTATTCTTTAATTCTTTCATTGATTATTCATTCAGTTGTAAATAAGCTTGATATTTTTAGAATAAAAGATAATTTTTGGATAATACAAAGTGATGTATATCAATAACTACCTCCCAATGAACGATCTGGAATAAACTAGTAAACATTGTATATAAATAAAATGACATTAGTATGGATTAGGACACTAAAATACGACATAATTAATTAACCCTAATTAACAAGTGATCTAGATGGAACATCAGTTAGATGCCTCATTATCAGAGGAAGTCTTTCCCATGGTCGTTAGACTCAACACCAGTTCTGACGTCTAGACTATTCTCCACCAAGCATATGGGGTTCCATCTCATACACAGATATTGCAACTCCGCATGCAACTTCAAGGAATTAAGAAAGGCGATGATTCCGTATCTACAATTTTATGGAAAGCAAAGTATATAGCTGATGAACTTGCTGTGGCCAAACAACAAGTCGATATTGTAGAATTTAATGTGATTATCTTCAACAATATTCACACAGACTACAGGGATATAGTTGCTGCTCTTGCTTTTCGATCCTCACCTATTCCATTCAGAAAGCAACAAAGTGTTCTTGCAGCGCATGAGATCCGGTGACAAAAAAATATAGCAGCAATGGCAGATTCCTCTCCTACAGTGAACACAGCTCAACGCTCCAATCTTTCCTCTCATGGCAGAGGTCGTGGTCGAGAAAGATCTAACAACATGCATCGTTCCCCCCACCCTGTTTCGGAATCTTTGGCCATAGCCCCTATAAGTGTCGGCATTGATGATAATGTTGTCATCAGCCACATCTAGCTTTAATTAGTCATAATCCATTGATAAATGCTCCCGCATAATCGCCATAGAGCCCTAATTCACTACATATCCATTCTGAGAGATAAACATGAAAACAAGAGTAAATCTACAGTTTTAACATAATATCTTAATTACAGAATAATCACAGGGTTTCTCAGGAGTTAATTAAAGGTAAAATATTCATAAATGTCTAATAAGTGGGTTCACGCAGAACGAAATGGGTTTTCATGGAGTTTAAGAATTAAATGACATCCGAAACCCTAAAAAGAGTCTCGCTTAAATAACTGAGGTTCTGGTTAGGATAAAATTCACCTAAACCTTCTAAAAGCCATAGAAAAATATTCTCCAAGGTTTGGTAAGCTTGATTTGACCATCTAAACCCAATTTGACCTAAAACAGAGTCTCAGACAGATAGTTGCTCTGATTTGGGTTTATGTACAAGTTACCTAGTCAAACCTAGTCAAAACCTAAATCCGACTTCACCATTAGATTCCTTGGATCCAAATTAGGTTTGTTTCAAAATTTTAGCCCAATCAGTGATCATCTTGACCTAGTTTGCACTCCAGTCCAGTCCAACTCTTTTTCTTACACACCCTTAGCTTTTGAAATTCATTGCAAATAGGTCCCTACTTTCGTCATCATCCTCACAAATAGGTCCCTCTACCATTATCGAGGAGAAACTCCTACTCCAACGACGTTCAACTGGAGATTTCTCTCTAATTGCTTGACAAAATCCTTCCAAAATTGGAAGGAGAACTCTCGAAAGAATCTCCTTTCATTTAAGACATTCATTGGACTCTGATTCCTTCCTAAAAGATCATGCGAATCCTTTTAAATTTAGGGTTCCTTTGTACGTAAGAACCACATGCTTCCAAGCTTGGTTTCCAAGCTTAGAACACCCTTCTAAGCCCTATATAAGATTCTCTGAAGCTTCGCTGATCTCCTTAGCTATGTTTTGGCCTCAAAACCCTCTTCAAACTCCTTCCCTGACCATCTGCAACCTAGCTCCGGCGAGTTCCTCCCTCCATCGTCCTACGGCCGCCCAATGGTAAAATTGAGAGTGCCACATTCTTCCTCGACCCCTTTTGCCCCTCGATGACCAAATCAGGGGCTCTCAAGTCACCTTCTTCCTCGTCGCTCCTTCACAAAAGAATTCGTCCCCTCCTGCACCGGCCAATCAAAGCCCGTGCCGATCTCCTTCCTCGTTGTCCCTTAGTTAGGTCCTTAGCTTCCTCTTCCTCTCTACTTTATTTCTCTCTCTCTCAACTCTTGTTTGGACCACTGTCCACCACACTCCCCCATCATCTTCCTTCACGCCAGTGAAGCCTCGACGAGCTTGCCATGCTACGCCACACCACCAAACACCCTCACCTTACCTCCAAATCCTCCGCCGCTCATCCCCGCACAAAACCCCTCAACTAATTTCACCCTTCACCCACTCACAACCGCCACCTAACAACCCATCGTCCGCCTTCGTTTCTCGCCTTCGCTAGCCACCAACAACCATCCTCGCAGTACGCTGCCAACACCAACACCCTCGCCACAACCTTATGAAGCTCCTGAAGTGTTTTAATTGGGCCGAAAGACCATACTTGTGTTTTTAAGGGCTCACCGATCTTCACCATCGCCGCCATCATCTTCGACTGTGTTTTTAATGTTCAAGGCCATGATAGCTCTAGGGCTTTGCTCTAGGTGGTGGAAACTCAGCCTAAGTACCCTCCCAGGTCTTTGATTGAAGGCGTGAGCCCCAGCAATTGCCTCGATTGGGAGAGCATCACAGCAGCAGAGGCACGCAAGGAGCCTGTGTGTTTAGCCCCACATCGTAGAGAGAAAAGGCAGTGGATGCTCATATATTATTTTTCTCACATGGTTTTATCGCCTTGACACCGACGGTGAGGTCCCTTCAAGCATGCACACCCGACCACCTAAGCCTCTCACTCTTCAGCTGCGACACCACGCACGCAACCCTTGACCTGATCCTGCAGAACCGATCAACCGATAAATGATCTGATTAGCTGAAAGAGAGGAGGAAGGGAAGACTTATGAGAGAGTGGGGGAGGGTTTTGCTCTCTATGCATGTACCTTGGGTGCGTGCACTCTCGACACTTAGTTGCTAAAAGCTTTCGCTCCCCGTATGTTGTGAAGAAAAGGAATCAGAAGAAAAAGAGAAGGAAGAAGAAAAGGAAGACTCAAGGAGAAAAGGAAGCAGAAGAAGATTAAGGCTTTGGAAGTCTTGTGTTTTGTGTGAAGATGACATTTAAGTCGTTTGATCCAACGAAGGCGACATCTGATTTGCTTTGAGAATAGTACTGTAGGGACATTGGCTGGCGTGGAAATTGGCTTAAGTGGTTCAAGACACTGTTCATTTATCTCAGATATTGAGTAATTGATATATATGTATACATAGACTAATAATTGGTGATTCAAATCACCATTATTTTGTCTTAGATATCTTTCTGCCTTGTCAAACTCTTGATGTGCTCATGTTCTACATTGAGTATCAGATCTGAGTAGATATTATTCATCGATTATCATTATTGGTTTGATTTCCTGTGCTCATGTATATTTTGATTAAGATTAGCGTGTGAATTCCACATTTGCTCCTTGTGTTCAACCTCGAACTTCATTTCTAGACTTTTGAGTTTATAAATACTATTTGTTGAGAGATCGATTGAGAATTTTGCACTACAATGATGATAACTTAATCTTAATCCTCTCTAGGTCGCTTCAACAGGCATCACAAAACAAGACAAGGTTGAGGAAAATTGACTCCACAAGCCTATTTAGCTTGCAACTCTACGTTTGCATCTCTACATAAGGACTGGCATATAGACAGCAATGCCTCACACCATGTCACGAACAACCTCTAGAATCTCTCCATTGTCGAGCCTTATGTTGGAAATGACGTGGTTTAGGTTGGTAATAGGCAAGGTGTGAAAATCAGCCATATTGGAAGGAAGGTTATCCATTATCCCTCTCTTTTCTTCTTAAAACTGTCATATGTGCTCCTAATGCTTCTAAACCCTTACTTTTAATCCACCAATTCTGTAAAGATAACAATTGCTCCATTGAGTTTTCTGACAATTGTTTTCTTATTCGAGGGGTGAATGATGGAGGTCTCTATTGCCTTCCTTGTCGCCCCACGTCCCTTTCCATTCCACCATCTGCTTTCATTACTCTTCATGATTCTTGGGCACTGTGGCACAACAGGCTTGGTCATTCCCTGCCCAAGACAATCAATAACGTCTTAAAAGGATTAGGTCTTTGCTTTATCTCTTCCACCAATAAATGTTCTTCTTGCATGCTTTGAAAGATGACAAAGCTTCCATTATCTACTACTTGTACTTGAAGCGCTGCTCCATTTGAACTTGTTTTTAACAATGTTTGGGTACCTACACCTTGCAGCTCTATATGGTTTCAAATATTTTATCGTGTTCATTGATGATTTCTCCAAACATACATGATTATTTCCTATTGTTCATAAAAGTGAAGTTGCATCCATTTTTTGGTCTTTTCATAAGATGGTGGAACGTTAATTTAATGCTAAAATCAAACAATTTCAATCTGATGTGGTGATGAGAGACTCGTCATGACTCTTAAATAGTCAAAATTAACTACTATATTTAGTTAATTAGTTAGGAATATGCTTTATTAGGGTTTAATTATAATATAAGGTATAAAATAATAAAGACCACAAAAATAAGTTAAAAATACTAAATTAAACACCAATTAATATTATTAATAATTTAATAAATAATTTGGACTCAAATTATAAACATTTAGCTACTTATTTAATATTTAATTTAACATTATTAGTATTTAACACTAAGTATCTAATTAATTTAAGTAATTTAATTAATTAAATAAATAAAGCTAAAGACTTCAAAAACGTAAATTCGAGGCATATATACATTATTTATCTAATTTATAATTATCTATAAAAAGTTGAAAGAGAATTAAATTAAATTAAGCTTAAAATGCCTCTGTTTATGTTTTAGTCCTTAGGATTTCATTCAATTGAGTCCTTTTCTTATAATAAGGCCCTTAACCTTCATTACAAAAATGTCCTTGTGAACACTTTCTTCTTCTTCTTCTTCCTCAGCTATGGACGACTGACGTTCTCCGGTCACCGCACCGCCCAATCCTCCTCCATGCCGCGACTGAACTCCATCGCTTTGGCTGCTGACATCCCAGTCACCGCCTCCGCTTCATCCAACGATGCGGATTGGCCATAAATCCTTATTCAGTCAAGCATTTAAGCTCATCAACGTCAGAGACGACGCCGGTGGTTATCATGCACCTAGACACGATGCCGTCTTGGTTCAGGCCCTTTTCTTCACCGTCGCCACCTATAAATACAGCCCCAGCTCCTCCGATTCACGATTATTGACCCCCTTCCCTCCCTACCACACCGTGGTCAGTCAGTAGATTTCTTCCACAACTCCGGCATCTCCATTCTCCTTCTCGAGTGTTTTTGTCGAGGAAGCGCTACCTCCCTCACCTCCTCTTCCTCTCCTCCGCATTGCCACCAGCGTTGGAGCGTCCTATTTCTCTGATCTCCTCCGCTTCGATCGGCCGGTGCTTCTTTTCTCACCAAAGTCTAGATTTTGACCTTTATTCTGCCCTGCCAACGGTGGATTCCCTCACCCCCATCGTCAAGTAAGTAGATCTAACACTTAGGAGTAGAATTAGCTAGGTAGTTAGTTAGGAGTAGGAGTAAGTAGCTCAATTCCTCACCTCTCCTCTCTGACTCCGGCAAGGCCAAGTCTGGCCATGGCGGACTTTATTTCACTCTTTCATGCATCTGATCACTTATCTCACTTTTCCACGTTCACAATCCACTTCTTTCCTCACTGTTTTATTAGCTGACATGCCTAGTCCAATTTCACCTTCACCAGTGACCTCTGCTGTCCACGGCAGAGGTCTCCGAGCTTAGATCACCTCCATTTGGGGCCCTCCATCACCTTTTCATCGCTTCAGGGCCCTGTTCTGCCTTCTAATTCACCTAATTAAGCTTCTAAACACCTAATCCACCAACACCTTCACCTGACACCTCACTGTCTATGGTGAGGTGTTCAAAGAAGTTTCTACCAAATTAGACATCTATAGACCATCGCCACACTCCACTGGACAATTCCCCTCACTCAGTTGAGTGAGAGGATCGTCTCTGAGTTCAAAAGAACTCAAATTATGGTTTTACTGAATTCGAAGCATATTTTCTGAATTAATCACCAATTGCTTTAATTGTTGCACTCTTGAGGTTCCTTGTGACCTCAAGAGTCTTTTAAGACTATTCCAATCAGCTTCATGGAGTTTTGAACTCCAGTTGATCATTTTTGAGTTCATCGAAGCTCCAGCGAGCTCCGACGAAACAAATGCGAGCTGCAGCCATTAGTAGACCCTCTAGAGCTCCAGATCACTTCTCTTGGGCCTAAAGATCAAGAATCTGAGTTCTAAAGTCTGTTTTATTGATTCAAGCTCTAGTTTGATCGCTCTCTTTTTCAACTCCAGCCGAGTTGGAGAGGCGAGTATGTTAAGGCTTAGACCTTGAGATTAATTCCACGAGCATCAGAAGAACCTTCAAAATCTAACTAGATTTTCATATCAGTCTTAGAACCTCTAGAATCTTCTGCCAAACAAATCCCATTTATATCCCAGGAGGCGAAGCCTGAGATCCATTTGAAGCACTTAAAACTCGAATTTGACACATGGAATAGTTTCCTGAGGATAATTTGAGTCGATTTAGAGCATGAATTCGATCAGAAAAGCCTTAAATCAGAAAGCCAAATTTTGGCTGTAGCAAGTCAATCCTGAAGTGAATTGGAGGATTTAAAGTTTGATTAACTAATTTGATAGGTTTAACCGATTCCTAGAATGATTTAGAATATATTTTAGTTGATTTTATTGGATTTTATTGAGTATTCTTGGAGATTCCATCTTCTACACAATTTGGGTTCAAAAGGAACCCAATATTGTTTTGACGTTTTCTGATGAGTTTCAAACCAAAATCCTACCCAGATCTCTTGTTTAGGACCTCTAAAACTGGTTCAGACCTATTCTTGAGGTTTTAATCTCTTTGTTGAGTAATTTGAAGCTCAATCCTAAGCTCTGAGCTCTTTCATGAAGCTCTTGAGCTTCTGCTCCTTTCTGAAGCAACTCTAGACTCCCTTTTCTTCTCTATAGGTGTGGAACACCTCACTGAAGGCATTCCAGCCTTCAGCTGAGAGCAACAACCCCTCTGTAGGTCATTTGACCTGTTTTCTTCTCTCTACAGTTCATCTCGAGCCTAGTAGAGCTGCCATGTTAGCTCCTGAAATCACTAGATCAAACACAATCCAAGCATCAAATTGATGCTACAATCTGATAGAGCATCTGATTAGCTTTCAATTGAGCCTTTGCTCGACCAATTTGGCCCAGTGGATCGTTGGGAATCTTCAGACAAAGATCGACCTGGAGATGTTGCACTTTGTCCCACATTGGGAACTTGTAAATGCACGCCATGGTATATTATGATTTTGCGCTACGACCCTCTCGGTTGTCAGCGTGAGCCATAAAGAAATTCTTGAGCATGCGTGGGTGCGTGCATGTGCATGTGTTCGGATGTGTGTGTGCATAGGAGCGTGCGTGTGGGCCTGTGTGGGTGTGGATGTGAGTAGGCCTGATTAGGCCTAGTACTGTGCATTAAGAAAAATAAATGAAAATCCTCCTAAAAAGAATTAGGTTGGACCTCTAGTAGGGTTTAGTCCCACCCTACGGGATGTTGTGTATCCCAAAATGAGGTCTGGCCGCCGTTCAATAATTTTTGTTATGTAAAGAGGAAAAAATGGGCTTAATGTGAGCTAAAATCGACTAAGTGTGAAGATTAAATGCAGAGTAAAAGAAGAAGAGAAGAGGGTAAAGGAAATAAACAGAACTTAAGAGAGAAGATAAAGAGAGAATGTTTAAATAGAGAGAGGAGAATGCAATAAATACAGCTTAAGGAAAATAAGAGCTTAAAGAGGAGAAGGCTTAAGAAGAAGAGAATAGGCTCGGCAATGAAAGAACCTAAAGAAGACTAGAGTAGAATATGAACAAAAAGAAGGGCTGATAGAGATTAAAGAAGAAAATGTAAGAAGAGAAATGTAAAGATGTCGTACGTCCAATACTTACTTCAGAAATCTAATTTGCACTTTTAAGTCGTCTAACATTTTTTTCAGATGTCTGATGAAGGCTAAAGTTGCCATATTACATATTCCTGAGCTTTAATTGTTGTAAAGGCATTATTGATCCTTGTATTACATTTTATGCATTATATTCTTGTAATATTTTGTAATAAATAATGTTTCCATTTGATTTTTAACGTCAAATATTTCTTGTAAACACATTTCTTTTCAAATGGAATATTGCATGATTTCAATTGTTAATCTCTTATGCTATATTCTTGTGCTTAAAGTATTGTTAATTATAATCTAATTAATTAAGTAGTTGTTAATTAATGCTTAGGGATTAATGGTGAATTAAGATTACTATTATGCCTCACAGTGAATGACCTAGACTCAATCAGTTAAAAAAGAATAAAAATGTAAAATGTTAAGTTAACTTAACCTTATACTACATTCACGATATTAATTCGAGTTAACATAAGTTACTTTCTGATGCAATTAATTAAGTCTAATTAACTTAATTAACTGTGTTGAAAAGTAACACATCATGGGGGTGGTGACTACCAAGCTCTTAGAACATTTTTTTAACGCACAAGGAATGGTGCACCACATTTCATGTCTTCACACACACGAACAAAATGGCAATGCCGAAAGGAAAATACGCTATGTTGTTGATATTGGTCTCACCTTACTTGCTCATTGTCCACTTCCCAAAACCTTTTGGCACTTTTCCTTCACCGTTGTTGTCTTCCTCATTAACAAACTTCCAATGGCCATACTTCAAAACCAAATACCATACTCTTGTCTATTAAACAAACAACCAGACTATAACTTCCTACGTGTCTTTGGATATAATGTATACTCTCTTTTGAGACCACACAACAACCATAAGTTTGCTTACATAACAAAAGAATGTATCTTCCTTGGCTATGTAACAGATTACCTCGGCTACCTATGTATGACCACCAAAACAAGAAAATGAAGACAACCAACCACGCACGAATCAATGAAACTATTTTTCCTTATCAAAATGTGTCTATACTTGGTCCACCACCTCCCATCAAACCTGTCTCTCCATGGTTGTCAGTTTCCCTTCCTCTCCAGAACACAAGTACTACCGCTTCTTCACCTTCCCCGACACCACCTCCACCAACGCCACCCACCACTGAACCTATTATACCACAACAGCAATTGCAACAATGCCAACCAGTGGACTACCGTATGCTTGCTGGTTCAAGGCGTACAAATGCCCACCCACTTCCTCAGGCACTACTCTTCGCAACTACTTCAGTACAAGAACCAACTTATTTCTCTCAAGCAAACAGAGGTCGAAATTGGTGGGCTGCTATGGCTACATAATAGAATGCTTTATTGGCCAACAACACATGGCATCCCATTCCTTATACACTAGACATGAAAGTTATTGATTGCAAATGCATCTTCCGTGTTAAACTTTAGCCAAATGGTCAACTCGAAAGATATAAAGCAAGACTAGTTGCAAAAAGCTACAATCAATGAGATGGACTCGATTATAATGACACATGTAGCCCTGTTGTAAAACTCACCACGATTTAGACAATTCTATTTATTGCAATTTTCAACAATTCAGCTCTCCATCATATTGATGTCAACAATCCATTCCTAAATGGATATCTTACTGAAACTGTATTCATGACCCAACCACCAGAATTTACTGATCCAAACAAACTAAGGCATGTATGTAAACTTTAGCACTCCTTATATGGTTTGAAACAAGCTCCTTGTGCATGGTACAGTTGCCTAAGCAGCTTTCTTGAAAATCTAGGGTTTCATCCCTCAAGAACTGACACCTCACTATTTATCTGGGCTACAACAGTTATACATTCTCACCTACACGGATGACATAATAATCATTAGTAACTCTTCCTCCAAGATACAATGGCTAGTCCATAGTCTTCAAGAAGAATTTCACATAAGAGATCTTGGTCCTCTTACCTACTTTATTGGCATTCAAGCACAACGTCCAAGTAAAGGACTCATTCTATCTCAACAAAAATATATCCTTAATTTTCTAAGCAAAACAAATATAACCTCTTACAAGTCAGTCCAAACTCCCATGGCTATTTCAAGCAAGTTAGTTTGCATTGGCCAACCATTTCATGATCCTACTATAAACAGACAAATAGTAGGTGCACTTCAATATTTACTACTAACTCGACCCGACATCTCCTTTGCATGTTAGTTCATGCACCACCCAACAATAGAACATTGGGGTCATGTAAAGCGCATTCTCAGTTACCTTAAAGGGACGCTCTCATTAGGGCTTCTTCTTAGACCATCTCCTTTATTAACCCTCCAACCCTATGCTGATGCAGGTTAGGCAAGATGCACAGAAGATCGCAGGTCATCAAGTGGATATCTAGTCTTTCTCGGCAATAATCTTATCTCTTGGTCCTCTAAGCAACAACAAAGTGTATCACGATCATCCACAGAAGCAGAATATAAAGCACTTGGCAATGCTACTAGCAAAATAATATGGCTACAATCATTGTTAAAAGAACTACACATTTCCAACAAAGAAGCCCTAATACTCTGGTGTGATAATATTGGTACCATATGTCTCTCAACTAATCCAATCTTCCATGCCAACATGAAACACATTGAAATAGATTATCATTATTCGTGAACAAGTAGCCTGCAAGTCTCTCCAAGTCAAGATCATTTCATCAAAAGATCAACTGGTAGCAATTCTAACAAAACCGCTTGCCAAAGCTCTCTATGAACACAATTGTCAACAACTTCACATTCAACAGTCTGCAATCACCTAGCTCCTTCGACTAAGGGGGGGTATTAGCACAACAGCCATGATGAGATAAACATCAAAGATCCGAGAAATCTGGAAGATGCATGAAGATAAACACAAGAAGACTCGAGTCATAATTGTATAACAGATTCAAACCAAAATACTAGATCAATCTATTTCAACGAATCCACAATATCTCGGGTTCATTTACTTGTAAACCAATACTATAAATACAAACATATGTACATACAATCGATTGAGCAATAAAAAAAAATTTCTCTACCTCATATATTTTAGCAATATGTTATCCAAGAAAATATTTTCAAGGTATAAATGAAGAGTTCAAGAATAAAGACGCTTGAAATAGAAGTGACTTAATTAAGTTGTAAAAGTATACAAACTAAAGCAGAAATTGCAAGGAAGTTCAAGGAGAGTCAAGTTAAAGTAGGCTTTTATAATAATATTTAGATCTCATATTAAGCTTCAAAAAGAAGTAATTAAAATAATCTACAAAGCACTTTAATATAATTAAAAGTATCATAGAATTAACTTTAAATAGCCTTGAAAAAATTAGGAATATCGAATTTTAAATTAGTTAGAATAGGATACGAAAAGGTACACATTCAAGCTTATATAATCTAAATTGATCAATCAAAATAGTGATTGATCGACAAAAGTGCGAAAGTTTTATCTTAAAATGTTTCTTTTCGATCAACCAAAAGTGTGTTTTAATCAATCATTTTGCGTAAAATGTTCATTCCCTGATCCTATCTTTTTTTCTTAAAATGACCCTTTCCAAGGGTCGTTTGGATTTTTTTCTAAACTTTAGGAGCCTTATCGCAATTTCTGCACACCAAAAGGATCCCGTACAGAGTATTTAATTTTTTAGGGGTTTTAACACAATAACCCCCCACCATACACCTCACCCATACCCCTCCCCAAACCCACCATATCCTATACCCCCCACCATACCCCCCTACCTCCTCCATCCTGTTCTCCACCACAGCAGCCTTCCTCCCACATCCATCTACTCCTCCCTTGCTGCAGAGACGTGTGCAGCCCACGGAGGGAGGGTGTGAGAGGGAGAGTGTGAAGGAGATTGAGAGAGGGTGAGGTTGGGAGCGAAGGAAGAGAGGCACCGCGAGGAAGGCTCTCCGCGTAGAGCTGGGGGTCATTTTTTCCGCATTATCAGACGTCTGCGACATTCTTTAGACGTCTGGAGGAATCATCAAATGTCCGAAGGGAGCTAAGGACATCTGGTGGCACGCAGGTACTAGGGATGTTGGGAAGGTGCGTTAGCACGCCATTCAAGGAACTTTAGGACATCTAGAAGCATCGCCAAACGTCCGACTGCTGCGTTAGACGTCTGGAGACACTCTCAAACGGCTGTGAGGGGAAGTAGACAATGAGGACAGACGTAGGAATGCAAGGTGAGATCCTGCGCTCGTTTAAGACGTCTGCGACTCTCCCCAGACGTCTGATTTTGGTCAGGGTGCACGTGTTTGGGTCGGTTCAGGACCCAAACGAAGTCGGTTCTGCGCAAACAATGTATCATTGGTTTTTTTTTCGGAATTTCCTATGTATTCGGGTCATATCCATACTATTTTGAGCTTGTTTGACATAATGGTCAACTATGTTAATGATTGGTGTGATCAACTGTTTGGAGTAGGTCTCTTGTCCGTAGTACACACGAGACCCACGGATACATCAGAATCCACCGTTCATACCCCCATATTTCTCGTACACTTTGGTAGAGTGGTTCTCTCTACTCTTGTGGTTTGGATTATTAAAGTGCATGTTAAAATTAGAAATGTCTGCTTAAAACTTAAGACATAAGATGAACCCTAGGATTAAGAATGTGAATATTTATATTCGATGCATGAACCTTGCTTGCTATAAATTGAGAGTGCATGTGATTAAATTCCCTGTTGTAAGAAATGAAATATTTAAAATGATGGGATGATTGCTTATCCTGTGAGTTCACGAGCTGCTTGCTATAAGAATTAGAAGCCAGAATAAGATAAAGATATATGTCCTGTAATGAAATGAGACGAGTACTATGCATAAACCCTACAGGGAACTAGGAAAGGAATCAGAGTATGGTAATATGGATGTCTGATGTATGATGGGCACGTTGCCTACATGCATGTTGGTTGGTTATTTGGACTTGGGTATGGAAAGTGAGTTAGCCCTCGTGTACGTGGTACCCAGGAGAGCTACTGTTACTTCCATGTAGGGAGAGAGCTGGCCGACCCTTGGTTTGGGACACAAGATTAGGATTTGCCTCTTTACACCGACTCCTATTAGGCCTATTGGGAAAGCCGGGATAGTTGGGGGAGAGTACGCAGACTGTTGAGGGGTGTGGCCCCCGTTCTATTTTATGTTGTACGTTGAGCGTACTCACTAGTGGAAATGATTAACCGCGTGCCAATGGGGGAGAGTACGCAGATTGTTGTACGTTTATTGCACGTGCCGTAGTCACCACGATGTCATGACTGTAGCCCCGGGGTGGTAGACCTAGTGTAAGACTACCGCCTGGTACTCTCCCAGCCAGGAGAGTGCCACATATGCATCCTACATCGTGGGAAAACTGCATTAACATCATTCCCTTATGGAACATGTGGATTAAATGATGATGTCGACCTTTCTAGGATACACGAATAATTAAACACATAGTTGAATATGCAGGAAAATAAATGACAATGAATAACTGTAAGATGCATGGATGGTTTATTGCTTTCTTTCTATTTTAAATGCATTGAATGTTTTGTGTGCCACTCTACTCAGCATTAGCTGACAAAACATATATGTATACCTGTTCAGGTCAGGGAGTTGAGCAGCCACCACCACCGGCTGCAGAGGGTGCTGGGCCTACCCGAGCCTGGCAGTAGTCTGGTCTCTTTTCAGTTTTTGTTTCAGAGGCCCTGTTTACTATAGTTAGTACTTTTAGTTTGTTGGAACTTGTTTATGTCCCTTGTACTGTAGTTGTGATGGCTAGCTAGTAAACTTTATTTTTCCGCCTGTGGAGTGTGGTTCTTTGTGAACTCTGTTCTACTTTCTGTTGTTGTTTTTTTTCTTATTTGTTTTGTTATATTGCATGTGTGGTTGTGAAAATGTTTATCCATTCATTTGATTTGTTTCTCGTTAGACAACTAGGTCTTAGGGTTAGTCGAGGCGAGTCGTTCCCGAGTTCCGCAAAAGACTAAGTTTGGGTAGTAACATTTCTTGACCAAACATATATTTTACTCAACCATTTTCCCTTTTTGGTCAATCAAAATTCATGTTGATCGACCAGTTTGCATTGGATTAAGCTTCAGCCATTTCCACACATATTTGATTGCCCATTCATTTTTTCAACCAATAAAGAAATTTTCTTAATCAACCCAAATAATTTCCTAATCGATCATTTTTTGTAAATAGATTCTTAGATCAAATTTCTCGCAAATTGATCGCCTTTTTATAGGCCAATGAAAACTCTTTGTGAACAACCAAATAAAATTTGGTCAACCAAATCTTGTCATAATCAATCTTTAATTGTGTTTTTAACAATTACTATATACTCATTAATTCCTATACTTTTTTTTGGCTCTAAGTGACTCTATAAATAAATCATCTCTTAAGCCACTCGCATGCAGGAAAAATTACTCTCTACTTACAACAAGAGATCTAATCCTTTGTGAGAAAAAGAGATTAATTCAAGTACTCATTTCCCTGCTCTTTCAAGTAATTCTCTTCGTGCTTTGACCTCTAAAAGGGTTTAATTCTTTACGAGCTCTTGTGATATAGTTTGAATTTTTTTTATTACATTGTTTAAGGTTTCATAGGATTATCTAATTGTAATCTTTTCTTTATATTCCTTTGTTATACTTAGATGCCTAGAGTGTCATGCTCCATTCTTCGATTTGTGAGGCAAAAAAAACTCTAGTTTTAGGATCTAGAACAGTTGTATCAAATGGCTTTTAGTTACCTACAATTTAAGTAGATAAGCGCCTGGTGATTGATCAGTTATGATTGATAAATAAAATCCTAAACTTGGTGACTGAGTTAGTATTTTTCACCTACAAGAGTTTTCATTATAGATCACAATATTCTCTGTGGTTGATTATTTTATAATTTGGATTCAATTTATAATTGTAAAATACTGTGCTTACGTATTATAACAATATGTAATTAATTATATGCGATTGAGCAGTGCCACCTATATTTCTATTTCTTTTCATTACTTTAGCTAAAGAACTAATTATGATTCTTAATAAAAGTTTATTACATCTCAGTTTGGATCTATTGGTAAATAAATCAAGTTGGAATGTGGTAATTTGTATTTGGTTTGAAGGTAATTTTGTATGATTCATTGCATCTTCTTCTTTCCTTTCCCATGGTGAAACTTCATCTCTTTAGGCAAGAAAGAGAAGGCTTCTATTAGTTACCTTGGAAGATTCTAGGTATTGGATGTTCATGGCTTGAGGCAGATATTTGCCTTCGTAACTTGGTGTTTGGATGGTGAAACATCTAAAGAAAAGCAAAGGACTCTCGTTTGTTGATCCTTCTCCTTGTTCACGAAATTGCACAACCTACCATCGTGGTGAGGGTCAGAAAAGTGTTCTTGTTGTTGGAATTGCCTCATCCATTAATGGATTATGAAAGGGGATTCTCTTGCCTTTGTTCGTAAGTGCTAAGCTTTTCCATCTTTTGACCATATTATGGGAGGGAATCTACAATAATGATGGACCTTACCTTGCCTAGAGCATCTCACTCTTGCTTTTTGTTTCAAAGTGCTGATTTTTGGTAATGATAGGCTTGCTTTTTCCTATGATCTATCTCCTAGACATGGTTTTCCTCGCTTGAAATACGTATAGGCAATTTCCACCCTCATTATTTGTCCCCTTCATCGTAAAGTTGTCTAGTTGATTTCGGAATAGGCCTCATTTAGAATATGCATCACTTACTTAAGTTTGTTCTCTCTGCACTTAATGTGCTTGTGGTAGGAATGTCTTACTAAGGTGAGACAATGCTATTAACATAAATGTACTAAAAGCATCCTTAATTGGATCCTGAGGGATGACTCCATTCATAATCTAATGATCCATGCACTTTAGCAGTCCATTTATACCCTTTCTCGCGAAAAGAGGAGGGGAATTTTTGAGTCCTTAAATGCCTTGCCATGATGAAATTTAGGTAGATGGCAACCGTTTCTAAAAGTTACTTTGATGGAGACATTTATTGTGATTTAAAGGGATAAATATAACATTTGAAAAAGTCACGTGGTAATTGAAAGGTTACCTTTTCGGCTTTTTATGACCTTTGATATCACCACTTGCTATAAATGCTATCCTCCATTTGTGGTGTGGTCACTTCATTCTGATGCCCCTCCAAGTGTGGTTTTGGTATTCTAGAAGTAACCATGGGGTTTTGTTCCGACAAAGGGCTCCCATTCCTATTCTACACTTTGAAGCCTAAAGCATGACAATGTTAGGAATACCTTGGGGTGATGGAGGATCCTTTGATTAGGCAAACCTCAGGGGTAGAGATATGATGTATTGTCCTCCATTCCATTACCTTTTTCATCTCTCTGTTTAATTTCTACAAGATTGTGCCATGTAGTTGACATTGAACTGATGGCTAATTCTCCCATCCATCTATCCCTAAGGTGAGACAACCCTATGCAACTCTCCTTTTCTCCTTCCTTGTCCCCCTTAGTAGAGATTGATCGAGAAAGAGATCTTCCAATTCAATCTCCGAAAAGCCTACTTCAAGATTGTCAACATCCTCAACCATTTGTAGCATTAAGGGTAGATGTTGCTAAGTGACTTTCAAGACTTTAAGAAACAAGTTTGCTTGCAATGGGTTGAGGGAGAGTGGTTACTTTAATTCAAGCACCCAACATTTTTTTCTTCTTCTTCTTCTAATATGGGTTTGAATTCCATTTCATCTTTAGGCTGAATGCTTCTCTTATAAGTACTCGCTACCCTACCCCTATTCGCCTTTTTCATTTGGTGCTTGTAATAAGCTTGAATGAAGTTCCTTGCCCACGGAGACATCTCTCTTGAAGTAGTCATACCTCAAGAGTAGGGATGAAATAGGTTAGGTTCGGATCAAATTTAGCTAAATCTATATCTATATCTATTTACAAAATACATATCCATACCCTACCTATTTACCCGTTGGATACAAAAATTCAAACTTATACCCATATCCATCTATCCATCGGGTATCCAGTTATCTATCAGGTACCCATTTATAAATTGATCTTATAATCAAATTGTGTCAAATTAGAGTTAAAAAAAAGGAAAAATCTATAACACAAAATTGTTTAATTTTAGTAAGCCTCAACATAGGAACTCGAGTCACTCTAATTTTATTAAGCTCCACTAAAATTATTACAAAAAGAGCCTTTAAGGGAATATATCAAAAATAAAAATATTAAAAATATCAAAAAAGATTAAATACAAGTACATTTCAAAATAAAAATCTCTTTATCCAAAATAAATATTTAATAGAAGCTTAAGAAGCGTTCACAACTTTCAAAATCATGAAAAAGATTAAGGTTGCTGGAATAAGGGGCTTAGAGTGAAACTGATATATATCTCGCATAGATGAGAATTTTATTCGGGTATTTGGGTAAAGCAATCGGGTATAGATTCATATCCATATTCATACCCAAATTTGATCGGTTTTTTTAGATAAAACCCACATCCGAACACGACCCAAGTTTTATCTAAAAATCCCGATTGAGTTCGTGTCAGATTTTACCTATTCTTTTGGGTCAAGTTGGGTCGGATTCAAATTGAATTTATCGAAACTTGCATCCTTACTCAAGAGCTTGTGGATGAGTTCTCTAGAACCACATAATTGCTATGTAAAACAAGCATGGACCTCTTTTAGGGTCGTCATCACTTTAGTTGAATGAGATAATGGAGGAAAGTTTATACCATAACGTTTCAAACCTTTGTGCCTTTGGCTTGGTATTTTTACAACTTGGACTAATAATACCAACCAAAAGTCACACACATATTGAAGGCGTTAGCCACAAATAAAAGGAGAAAACCTCGCAATGGGATGATCTCTGCATGCAGAAAAAAGGAAATGCAAGGTTACATTTACAGTATGCCTTATTTTTTCTTATCACCAAAATAAGCATAACAAAGAAGTGGGTGCATACTTTAGCAAAAGTTCAATACACCTCAGTTATCAACCAAACATAAACCACATAGATATAAACGAGAACGAAAAAAAGATGATCACTACCATCATCGCAAGTTTAGCAGAACATTACATAGCCAAAGTTTATTCACTAGTACATAACATAATTACCTAAGGCCTTTATGTTCAAATGCATTCACAATCAATTACACAAGAAAAAGAGCCTCTATTAAAGCAATTACATGTACCTATGCCACACCCTTTGACACAAAAGTATCCCGCACTATCGTAGAAAGTTGAAAAGGAAACAATAAATTATAAGATCTTTAATTTAATTTATATTGATTAAATCAAATTCAACTGAATTAAATTGATGTTCAATGAAAGGTTAATGAGAATATGTAATAGGAAAAATTATTTTTTAACTTTAATTATATTAAAATCAACATATTTTTAGCAAATACCAAATAATAAAAATAAAAGATATAGTTGAAATTAAATATCTAATTTCAAAAAATATATAAATCTTTAAATCTTTACTTTCTCTTTTAAAAAAATATTAGCTCTTGAGAGGATGGTCAAGCCAGGTGAATAATTTAATTGAGCTGGTTACATTAATTTTAACTTTTATTATTTAAATTGGTTAATCTGGTCGATAAAACACCAATTTTTAGTTGACCTGACCAGTACAACCTGATTTTCAAAACATTGCGGAATTCTGAACCTGTGCAATAGCTGCCGGGACGCCTCTGGTGAATGATCTAGCCAGAGAAAAGTTACAGGTGTGCCATGCACGTAAGGTAAAGCATGCTCTCATCAATATCTAACACATCGATGGTGTTCACGCGGAGGATGCATACTTCCGCACCCACCTTTTAACAGTTGGCATTCCCTGAGAGGACGCATGTGCTCTGAGCCGACCAAGATGGATAGCCTCTACTTCGCCGGAAACTCAACTTGACGATCGCATTCCTCCCAGAAAAGATAATTCCACCATCGATGAAATAAATAAATAAATAAATAAGAAAAGAATCGCCAACCGTGTATCAATTGGAAGAGCAAATCCACGTCCTTGTCACCGAAATAATTAATTTAATAAACAACCCCTCACAACAAACTAAATAAAAATAGTCAATAACAAATAAAAAACAGGTCCTTCCGTCAACTGGCACGAAGGCACAACAAAATAAATAAATTAACAGAAAAAAGAACCAAGAGATACATATACCAAGTGAAACACCGAGGGGTTGTTTGGTTTAATTTTTTTTGTTTGATATTCTTAATTATAAAATTAATTTATTTTAAAATTAGGTATTTAATTTTTTAAAAAAATAATTTCAACTTAGAAGTGAAATTATTTTATTTCTACTTTTTATCTCTCATAATTTTTTTTATACAATACTATTTTTTTTTATCGAATACCTAATTTAATTTGGACTTTTCACTCAAAATAAAAAAATATCCAACTCTTCTCCTAATATTGTCTTCTTCTTATTTCTTTTATAATATTTTTTTTCTCATTTCTATAACCCAAACAGCGCCCAAAACAAATATCTTTTCCAAAGAAAAATGAAAAACACGGCGACGAAATCCAACGGAAGAACAAAAGGAAAACAAAGAGAAGAAGAAGGAAGGAAAAAAAGAGAGCAACAGAAGAAAGTACAAACGGTTTGAGATTCACCTGCGGCCTCAGGTATTCCCCGCCGGTCCCACTCCCTCCTTACATGCGTCCCTCTCCCGTGTATCTCCCGCCCACACCCATTCTCCTTCCACACTCCTGAGATGGATCGTACGTTTACGTATATATACCTCTCCTCTCCCCTTCCCTTCCCTTCCTCCATTATGTTTAAGTCCTCTCCCTCTAGCTCCCACCCTGGCCAGGAGATCATGTTCGTCGACACGACGGGGGCACAGCGGCCTCCCCCGTTCCCCGGCCCCCTCCACTACTCCTCCGTCAACCCCAACAACGTGTCCTTCTCCAGCGACGCCCCCATCAACAACGACAGCGAACTCCCCGACCGCGACAGCTCCTCCTCTGGGGTAAGCGGCGACGGCCTCGACACCTCCTCGGCCTCCCCCTACTGGAACCAGCTGTCCTCCTCCAACACCTCCCCCTACTCCAAGTCCCCCTGGACCCTCCACGCCTCGCTCACCCCCACCCCTTCCCCCTTCGCCTCCCTCCTCGGCTCCCTCGTCCGCGAGGAAGGCCACATCTACTCCCTCGCGGCCTCCGCGGACCTCCTCTACACCGGCTCCGACTCTAAGAACATCCGCGTCTGGCGCCACCAGCGCGAGTTCTCCGGCTTCAAGTCCAGCAGCGGCCTCGTCAAGGCCATCGTCATCCTTCCTTCCCCCTCCACCGACGGGAACCACCACGACCTCCGCCTCCGCCGCGTCATCTTCACGGGCCACCAGGACGGGAAGATCCGCATATGGCGCGCGGCCTCCAGGGACCCGAAGTCCCACAAGCGCCACGGCTCTCTCCCCCGCCTCAAGGACTACCTCAGGTCCTCCTTTCGCCCTGGGAAGCCCTCCCTCTCCCGCCACCACGACGCCATCTCCTGCCTCAGCGTCACCCCCGACGGTTCCGTCCTCTACTCCGGCTCCTGGGACCGCACCTTCAAGGCCTGGCGCGTCGCCAACTCCCGCTGCCTCGACTCCGTCTCCGCTCACGACGACTCCGTCAACGCCATTGTCACGGCCCCCGGGGGGCTCGTTTTCACCGGCTCCGCCGACGGCACCATCAAGGCATGGCGGAGGGAGGACACCCCGCCTTCCGCCGGGAAGCCCCGCGCGAGGCACGCCCACTTGAGGACGGTGCTGGAGCAGGAGAGCGCCGTGACGTCGCTGGTGCTCTCCACCGGCGACGAGTGGGGGATGGGGATGTTCCTCTACTGCGGGTCGTCGGACGGGCTGGTCAGCTTCTGGGCGCTGGAGGGGGAGGAGATGGCGTACGGGGGTGAGCTAAAGGGGCACGTGCTGGCGGTGCTGTGCATCGCGACGGCGGGGTCGGTCGTCGTGAGCGGGTCGGCCGACAAGACGATGTGCGTGTGGAGGAGGACGGCCGGCGGCAGGGAGCACGAGTGCGTGGCGGTGCTCACGGGACACCTCGGGCCGGTGAAGTGCCTTGCGGTGGTGAGGGACGAGGAGGCGTCGAGCGCCGCTGGGACGCCAGCATGGACGGTGTACAGCGGGAGCCTCGACAAGTCGGTGAAGGTGTGGAGGGTGACGGAGGGCCAGCCGGAGCAGTGGAACGCCAGCGTCGGGGAGGACAGCTGCAGTGGCGGCGACTTCAGTGGAGGTCTTTACGAGGGCGGGTTCGGGAGCGGCGGCCAGGAGAGGAGGCCCTGATGCGAGCGGGGACCGGAGTGCAGTGGTGGCGTTGTCGCCATTTATGCCGCCCGACTTGCAAAACCGCGGGTGAGACAGCATGTTTAAAAAGACGCCGGTGGGGAGCCTTCTGTGTTTAACGTTGTAATTGTTGGGGCCTTTGTAACGACGTCCCAACTGTGGTTTTAGGCCCTGATCTAGCCGTCCGGATCCTTGCTTGCCTCATGGGGGCAATCGCTACCGACGGTTGGATGATGTGCGGAGTTCTACGACATGCCTACGATGAGAGTAAACGATTGGGAATAACAAGTTTCCCCGTCGAGGAGAGCATGTTATTTCTTTGGTTCTTTTGGGGTGATGGATGAGTGTGTGAATGAGGCGGGAGATTGCGATTCGTTGATTTTTGGTTGTGACGTTGCGTCGGACTCACATCCTCTGTGCCATTGGGTTTTGTGATTTTCGATAGTTAGAAATGTGGGATTCAACAATATGAACAGATTAAGACTCTATTTGCATTTTATAGATTATACGAGGCTTGGTACTCACATGTAAGAGTGACGGTTATTCAATTTCAGATAATCACAGATCAATCTGTTTTATTTTTTCTGTCTTTATTTTTTAAGATGAAAGAGTTATTAATCGATTAAGGATACCTCGAATGTTCAATCTAGACAGTCCTCAGTTTTTCATTCCATTCGATCTCACGTATGTGACTTAAAAGTCAAAAATATAAGGGAATTGATCCGAATCCGACAATTTTGGTTGTACAAGTTTCTTTGAAATTGTTATTATTTGAGCATTCTAATTGTTCTCTCTAAACTTGCACTTTTTCTGAGTCGGAAGGGCGAATTTGCTTCGTGACAAGGAAAGGGTGTTTGAAACGTGGAAAAGGACAGGGAGAAGAAATAATGTGTACAGCATAACAGTGTATCCCTCAGGGAAAGTTTTCTGGGAAATGCAAATTTTAGATTCGTCTCAAATATTCCAGTATACGAAGGTCCTGAGAAAATTGAAATAACATTTGATTTTCCTTCTTTTGATTGTACTTTCTCATATGATTGCCATCATATCGATCCATCTAGATATAGATTCGATTGGTAGAGGTTAAGATGCTACCGTTGTTGAAGATGATTCTTAAGGATCGTAGAACATTGTCACGTATTTTTTGAATTAAATTTTAGATGTATGTCTCTGAAATTATTTACAATATACCTTTGAGCTGCCACGATGTACATAGATACTTTCAGAAATGCTGTCCTATTCACATCAATAACCTTCCCTTTAGTCATTCTATCAAATTTCATAAAATTGAAATTGAAAGTGAAAGAATTTTCCATCCAAGCTTCCGTACCTTTTGACTTCCGTGTCGTGAATACCCCGAATAGCTTCGTTTGGATCCCTATACTCAGAGATGTGATTGCAATCTTGGAATTAAAAGGAGATTGTGAGAGGAGGAAGAAGAGGAACAACGTGGAAATGGAGGGAGAGAGAATAAATTCACGTAACCTTAAATGCAGAAAATCTTTCAATTTTGAATCCGATTCCTTCAACTCTGAAAATAAAGGGGCATTAAATATAACAAGTCTTCTAAGAGTGAAAACTTAGGAGGTACATGTGTTATTATAAATAATTTCAAAGGTGTCCATGTAAAAATTCTTATTTTAATCCAATAACCCGATGTGCTAAGTTTTTATTTCAACATTAAATAAAATAAAAAGTACATTAACACATTTGTTCATGCGATTTGTCACGTGCCACCTCCAAAACTTAAATATAACCAACTAATCAACGATATTTAGTTCTATTTTCAATACCATCGGATCCTTTTCTATAGGATTCATTACATAGGTACATCCGTAAATTTTAAAAATTAATTAAACGTTATCATTTTTTATATTATTCTAAATATCACTGGAAAAATGCCATCATTTTTGTAATTTTTACTTTATTAGTTAGAACTATTAAATTTAATGGTGATTGACCCAAAAGAAAAAATATTTTATTTCATTTACCCCTTAAATTATTTTTTTTATCCCCACCGAGTCCCCTCCTTCACCTCCTTCCACCTCTTTCCCTTCCCTCACCAAACCTCTCCTCTATGAAATTCAAACTCCTCCAACTACACTCTTAACCTCATCTAACCTCACTATACTTAGTAACGGATTTTTCAACTGCGGCTAGTCTTTGTTCATTTTAGTGCTTATTACAGTAATGTCGTTATAGTGTAAAATAAGACAGGTACGGTTGTCGTTACTATAAAAATTTTACTCAAAAATAGAATGGTTTCCCGAGGTCGAACTCAGGGAGCTACTAGAATTCTAGAAGTACAAAGTTTTCTTTAATACAAAAATAAGAGAGAGAGAGAGAGGAAGAGATAGATTTTGGTTTTCGGCTTCTTCTTCTCTTCTTTCTCTTTTCCTGTGCGAAGTCTTCTTCTGCTTCTTTCTTCCTTCTTCTCTTTTCTTTCTCTTCAGCTGCGGAGCCTTCTCTTTTCTTCTTCTTCCTCTCTGCTTTATCTCCTCTGAAGCTTCATCCGTCGTCTGATACCGCAATCAGATGACTTAAACGGCGGTCTGCTACAGTGCTTCCTTTTCTTCCTTCACTGCTTCTTCTTCTTCTTTTCCGCTTTAGGGAGCCTTCTTCTTTGGTCTCCTGCCATGCTCAGCTGCAAGGCTTCTTCAGGGTTTCTTCTTCTTCTGCTCCTCTTCTTCTCATTCCTGCGGCTAAGTGTTGAGTCTGCCTCCTTCGCGCCTTGTTCCTACACAGGGCACAGCAAAACCTAGCCCTTCCGTCTACCCGCATGTCTCTCTCTCTCTGTAAACCGCTCACAGGAAGCTCTCCTAAAGTCGGGTTAACGGGTCGGGGTGCGTAACCGGGACCAGGCGCACTGGCGTGGGTGGTGCGCGAGGAGTGCAGGGTAGTGTCGGGTCGAATCCGCCAGGTCCGTGAGATGAATCCGCGGACGAGGCGGGTGATGGGCGAGGGACCTCACCCCAGGTGCATTCGGAGGCAAGAAGCCATATACACAAAAACAATTTAAAGTGGCGCGGCGATTTGAAGACTCACGATGTGGGACTAAACTTTGTCCCTTCTCGCGCGCGCCTGCAGGAAGGATGCGACCTCGCCTCAACAACTGCGTCCTCGTTTCCCTTCGCAAACCAGCTGCCTGCCTTCGCCGGAGTCTCCCTAATTCGCCTCAGCTAAAGTCCTGACGCTTTGAGGCCTGGAGCTCGCTTGGAAGCTCCTTGCGTCGTCGCCAATGGCAGCTGGGGCGGAAAGTCTGTCCAACACAAATAGGGCCTCTCGGCCTAATCAGACCACAGGGGAACCTTCGCCGTGGCACGGCGAAGGTAGTGCGAGGTGCAGCAGGTCGCGGGGAGGTGTTTGGCGGTAGCCCTAGGTCGGACTGCAACCGGAAAAGTGGGTTTGATCGGGGGTGTGATGTGGAGGTGTGGAGTGGCAGTGGAGGGGTAGAGGGTGTTTAGTGAAGTGAGGCGGAGCTTTTAGGACAGTTGGCGAGTCGTATGGGGTTGTGGGACGATGGGGACGACTCGCCGGAGAGTGACCGGAGGTGGGGAAGATGAGGGTGGTCAGGCGTGGTCGTAGTGCGATCAAGCAAATTAAGTTGGGGAAAAGAAAGAGGAGAGGAAGGGAAGTAACTGTAACCTACCTACGGGGACAAAGGGGGGCTGGAGCGGCGGGCAGCCGTACCGACTGTCGCCGAAGAAGAAACAGCCAGAGGAAGAGAGGGCGGCGAGGAAGAGGGCAGGGAGGCGCGCGCTTGGTGCGGCGCGACGCGGGGAGATCAGATGAAGGTGGCTCTAGTGCGGGTATTGCAGCAGAGCGATGAGAAGGAGGAGCTGTCGGAGCTAGTGGGTTCCTGTCGGAGCAGGGAGAGAGGAAGGGATGAGAGATTCTCCGTCAAGACCAAGCTGGGAGATACGGCTGGCGATGTTGGTCTTTATAAAGGCGGTGGCGGAGGGGCTGACGCATGGAGGCGACGTGCGTCCTTCGCCGGAGTATGGTCGGAGACAAGACCCATACCTTCCGCGCGTTCGCACGGAAGGTGTGGGCGTCGTCAGGTGGCATGGCCGAGTCCCTGCGATAGCAGACATCGCAGGGAACTCCGCGTTCTCTTTGCAGGATGCCCCCTCACCCTGCGCGGTGCCATGCTCCGCGCAAAGTCGCAAGAGCATGATGCTGCGCAGAGACTTGCAGGAGGGACCAAAATGCAAAGAACGACGAGGAAATTAGGGGCCAAAATGCAAGGGTTTCGAAAGTTGAGGGTCAAAAATAAATGATGAGGACGAAATTGCAAAGTCGATCAAGGACGACTCTTCTTAGGCTCAAGTATCTATGCATGACTAAATTGGACCTAAGGATTTTAATACTGAATTTTGTTTCTAGGTCAGACCATGTTTGACAGACTAATTTACGTAAAAACCCAAATTAAATCATTAATTGGGCATGGTTCTCAATGTAGGTCAAAATGGGTTTATAAGGCCAAATTGAAGGTTCTAAACCGTAGAGATTATTTTTCTATGATTTTTAGAGGGTTTATTTGATTTTTTTCTACCTCGAACCATGTGAATTGAAGTGGGTTTTTATTAGGGTTACAGAATGTCATTTAATTCCTTGGAGTTGCTGTAGCCCTTGTTGGATCAGATCATTCCACTTTGCTTCTTATTTGGTTTGTTTGACCTGTGTTTGGACCCCGAGTTACCATGTTTACATATTGTGTTGGTGAAATTACATTTTTACCCCTTGGTGGACGATTTATGTGACCGACCGTGGCTAGGTCATTTGTTTGTTATAGTAAAGTCGTTGTGGTACAGGTAAAATTGCTATGGTTTGTCATTGCCACTATTACAATTTTACTTAGAAATATTTTTCTTTCGAGATCGAACTCATGGAGCTACTAGAATTCTAGAAGTACAATGCTTTTACTACAAAAATAAAAGAGAGAGAGAGAGATAGGTTTTGTTTCTTGGCTTTTTCTTCTTCTCTTCTTTCTCTCTCTTTGCTTGTCTTCTTTTTCTCTTCTTTTATCTTCTTGATCTTCTTCAATTCCTCTTCTTCTTCTTTTCTTCTTTTCTTTTCTTCTTCTCTTTTCTTCCTTCTTCTTTCTGCTCTAAGCTGCATCACCTTTTCTTTTCATTTTCATCTTCTTTGCTTTGTCTGCAGAGCTTCATCCGTCGTCTGATTTCTCAATCAGACGGCTTAAGTGGCGTCTGCTACAGTGCTTTCTCTGTGCTTCTTCCTCCTTCTTTCTTGCAGTCTTCTTCTTCTCACAGTCCTTCTTCTTCCTCTCTGCCCTGACCGGCCAAGGTTTCGGCCACCTTCTTCCTTCTTCTTGTTCTTCTCTGCCTGCACACTCACACAACTGGTTAGAGCAAAACCTACCTGTAACGAGCGCGTGCCCCAGACGTCTTTTAAGACGTCTGGGAGGTGGCCCAGACGTCTTTTAAGACGTCTGGGAGGTGGCCCAGACGTCTGTAAAGACGTCTGGGATCACATCCAGACGTCTGACCAGACGTCCGGGATAGTTTACAGACGTCTGGCGAACAGTTATGCTCGCACGGGATATTCGTCAGCGCGCCTGTGCGCGCAGACCTGCGATCCTGCCTCTTTCTCTGCGGCGGCAGGTGACTGCGACCGCCTTCTCTCTCCTCTCCGCGCGGCGTTAAAAGGGGGGCGCGCCTCCCCTCCCGTCTCCACCATCTTCCTCCTTCTTCTCCTGCCTGTGCGCGAGAGCGAGCGGACGCGAGGGCGCAGCGGCAGCGGCAGCCGCAGTAGGCGCGGAGGAGCTGTGGCGTGCGAGGGCGGGGCTCTGCCGTGAGAGCGAGCTCGCCGGGAGCGGCTTGGCCGGCCGGCGGAGGGCGCAGGAGGGCGCAGAGCGTCGCGGAGAGGGACCTGCTGTGGGCGGAGCAGCGGACGCGCGAGGTGCGACGCGGGCGGCGTCGCGAGCGGAGGCCGAGCAAGGTTCTGATTCTAGAAAAAATTTCCAGAATCAGACGTCTGGATTGATATCCAGACGGCAAGGTCGACGTCTGTGAGATCATACAGACGTCTGAAAGGTGAGTTTCCGCTTTCTTCTTCTTTTTGTCGACTGACCGTACTGAGGGAGGGGGGTTGGCTGTGCGCAGGTGCTCTGATTCGTCATCTTTGCGAATCAGACGTCTGGAAATTGTACCAGACGGCGGGAGTGACCTCCAGACGTCCGGAGTGACCATCGGACGTCTGGGATCTAGGAAAGACGTCCCGGATCTAGGAAAGACGTCCCCACAGACTTCTGGACGTCCGGGGAACCAAGCCGAACAGGTAATTCTCTGATCCACCGTTTAAGACGTCTGGAAGGAGTTCCAGACGTCTGATTTTGCACAGTATTGTCTTTCTCGACCCGTTTAGGGCCCGTTTGGGCTCCGTTTTCCGCGATTCGAGTTGCGTTCGTTTCAGAATTTATTCCCCTACCAGCCTACAGTAGCTATACACTGTTTTGAGACACTCCTTGTGTTTGATCCTTGTGATAGGACCTCGTTCGGTTGCAGTCTTTAGAGTCGCGGAGGCGCGCGGGATTTCCGATCACGCCCCCATTACTCCCGTTGTACCTGGTAGAGTGGCTTTAGGTATTAATAAAATCTGTTAAAGTATGGAACCATAACTAGAACCTAGGGCATTGCATGAATCCTAGGAATGAGAAATATATGGAATGATAGCTCCTAGGTGTTGCATGAATCCTAGGGCCGGAAAACTAGATTATATGATAGATCCTAGGATATGGCATGAATCCTAGGATGGAAAAACTAGTGGAATGTATATTACTGCAGTCTTGGAAAAAAAAAATGGAAAGGAATATATAAAGCTGCCTGTGAATTTAATTAACAACTGCCTGTTATGAACAAAGAAACATGTTTGAGATCATGGAATTTGAGAACGTGAATCTGGAAAGTGAAACATATGATGTTCTGAGATAAAGAGCTGGAACCCTACGGGGAATTAGGAGTGGAACTCCTGGAAAGGAAAAAGGAATGGAACTGAGATGTAGTTTGTACTGTCTCTTGGGTACGCAGTACCAAGGGAAGTACCTGTACCTGTTTTAGTGCAGAGTGGGGCCAGCCACCCCAGGGACCCGGGGTTAGGCTTGGCCGCTCTGTACCGACTTGTTGGCCCTCATGTACGTAGTACCGAGGAGAGCTAGTAGTGTTAGGAGAGTACTAGCTACCCCACGGGCCCCGGGGTTCTGCTAGCCTCCTTCACCGACTTGTTAGGCCCACTAGGGCAAACCAGGGTAGTCAGGCGAGGGTGCGCGGACTGTGGAGGGGCAAGGCCTCGGTTTGGTTACTGTGGAGGGGTTGGACCCCTGTTACTGAGAGGGCTCTGCCCTGGTTCCGTGCTGTGCTTTGGGCGCACCCGTTAACGGAAACGACTGACCGCGTGCCAGTGCGGGCTAGCTACCTGTGCGTTTATCGCGCGTGCCGTAGTCACCGTTACGTCTGTCAGTGACCTTGGGGTGGTTGACTGAGGGTAGGATCACCACGGGGGACTCTCCCGGCCAGGAGAGCACCACGTGCAACTTCTACTTTTGGAAAAGACTGCAATCAAGATCGTCCCACGAGGACATTCGAGATCAAGTAAAGGATCTGAGAAGTAAATGAAATAGTGAGAAAAATTGAAAGATGTAAATAAAGGAAGTAATAGAACATAACAGCTACTGTACACTCTACTGTTGCCTTTAGTTAGTTTGCCACTCTACTCAGCGTTTTGCTGATATGTTACACTCGTTACCTTTTTCAGGACCAGGTGTTGAGCAGCCAGGGTCGGCGGCTGCAGAGGAAGCTGGGCCGAGTAGGGTCCAGTAGAGTTACCACAGCTTTGTACCCCTTTTTGTTTCTGTTCTAGTGAGTAGTTTCTGTTTCCGCTGTACCTTCTTTACCTGCAGTTTTTGTTATATGATAACTGTTGTTTTACTGTTGTGGTGGTGCCTACTGTAGTAGTTTCTTTCCT
This sequence comes from Thalassia testudinum, assembly GCA_037157565.1. Taxonomy (NCBI): domain Eukaryota; kingdom Viridiplantae; phylum Streptophyta; class Magnoliopsida; order Alismatales; family Hydrocharitaceae; genus Thalassia; species Thalassia testudinum. The sequence continues at coordinate 36,905,386 of JAZHRO010000024.1, forward strand.
TACTGCTGTACTTCCTTACTGTTAGTTATATTCATGCTGAATGTGGTTTATTTTACTGTCTTTTGGTTACTTCCTCGTTGGACGACTGGGTCTTGGGATTAGTCGAGTCGGTCCGGTTCTCGTGTCTCGTAGGGACTCGGGAATCGGGTCGTTACAAGATGGTATCAGAGCAAGGTCGTCCCGAGAAGTGAATCAACTGACTGGAAAATAACCAATTCACATGTTTATAGCTAGAGTAGCCACCACAACAGATCTCTTGACATGAGCTCTTAGAAGTGTTGTTAGGTACCGTCTGGTTTGACGTTTCCGTTTTGTTTCGCGTCTCCTTGCAGGAGATGCCTCGTCGTGGGACTGGCGAGACTGGCCGTGGGCGCGGCCGAGGGCGAGGTCGGCGAGGTGGACGTGCTGTCGTTGACGTCTCGGTGGACCAGCCACCACTCCCTGGCATCCAGGCCCAGGACCTCGCCAGACTGATACGGGATATTGTACGAGAGGAGCTCCACCCACCGCCCCGAGCACCTCCTCCTGGGGTTGCAGAGGGGGAGTCCTCTGTGGGTCCACGCGACGGACGCGGCGCCGGACAAGAGGGAGGGGATGGGCCCCTGCCGCCCCCACCTTCCTCCGACACTTCTGTACCCGAGGCACCTTCGCCTGGAGGTGCACCAGCACCTCCCCTACAGCACCACTTCGAGCTTTTCGGACAGTTCCGGAAGCTGAAGCCCCCCTCCTTCAAGGGGGATGAGGACCCGACCGAGGCAGAGGACTGGCTTGAGCAGCTGGAGAAGATCTTCGACACCCTTCGCCCCCCGGTGGAGTGCCGCGTGGCCTTTGCCACGTACCAGCTGGAGAGTGCGGCACACCGGTGGTGGAGGGCGGTCCGGGGACAGGAGAGGGACGAGCCGACGTGGGACCAGTTCGTCACCCTTTTCTGCGAGCAGTACTTTCCCCAGACGTGGCAGGACCAGAGGAGGCGGGAGTTCCACACTCTCCGCCAAGGGACGATGACCGTGAGCGCGTACCGCACACGTTTCTTGGAGCTGTCCCGCTTTGCAGCGACAGCGGTAGCCACTGAGGAGGAGCGCCTTGGTGGTTCACCGAGGGGCTCCGGCCTGCGATCCGGGGGTATGTCAAACCCCTGAAGCTGCCGACGTTTTCGAGGGTGGTAGAGGTAGCCATGACTTACGAGGAGACCAACTCGTCCGCGCGAGAGACCGACGGCGGGCGGAAGAGGCCCTTTCAGCCAGACTTCTCACAGGGCCGGCGAGAGCGGAGACACGTGGCGTCCGCAGGAGAGCCGTCACGTTGTGCAGGGCCATCAGTGGCCTTTGGGGGCCCTCGACAGGGGCCAGTCGCCAGCACCGGACCCCCGCCTAGCCGACAGCAGGGACTCACTGAGGGCGGGAGTCGGGTTCCCCTCTGCTACCAGTGTGGCCAGCCGGGCCACGTCAGGAGGGACTGCCCATCTAGGGCAGGAGGTCAGCAGATACTTCCCGCGCAGAGCACTGGAGGGCGCGAAGGAGGCCGCGGTTTCCAGGCGCGAGGAGGAGGACCGCAGTCGCGAGGTGGGTACCGGCCAGCACCTACCCGTCCGACGCAGAGTGTGGCTGCTTCGTCCGCACCTAGAGCTGAGGGGCGTATTAACGCCCTAACACACAGGGACGCCATAGCTTCGGGATCCGTGGTAGCAGGTATGGTTTCAGTTTCTGGCAGACTCGTTTACACGCTTTTCGATTCCGGCGCTACGCACTCGTTTGTCGCAGACAGTTTCGCAGTTAGTTTGGGCCAGGATTATACATTGTTAGAGAACCCGTTCGTAATCAGAGGTCCGAGTGGTCAGCTGTTTGTAGCTGAGGAGGTGTACACGGGTTGCGGGGTCAGCATCGGGGGACACAGCCTGCCAGCTGACCTGATTATGATACAGATGGAGGACTTTGGGGTGATCCTGGGGATGGATTGGCTGTCCGCTTACCACGCCTTGGTAGACTGCTTTGAGAGGAAGATTGTCTTCTCCATTCCGGAGTTGCCTTCCTTCGAGTTTCACGGGCAGCCAGTGGACGGAAGTTTCAGGTGCATTTCGGCACTTCGGGCGGCGAGACTTTTGAGCCAGGGGTGTGAGGGCTTCTTAGCTTGTGTGGTGGCAGAGCACAGCCCCGTGGCAGACTTCCAGAGCATCCCGGTGGTCAGAGAGTACCCCGACGTGTTTCCAGACGAGTTACCAGGACTACCGCCCGAGCGTGAGATCGAGTTTGAGATCTCACTAGTACCAGGGACCAGCCCCATCTCCACCGCGCCATACAGGATGGCACCGCTTGAGCTGCGAGAGCTCAAGTCTCAGTTGCAGGACCTTTTGGAGAAGGGTTTCGTGAGGCCCAGTGCGTCTCCCTGGGGAGCCCCGGTACTGTTTGTGAAGAAGAAGGATGGGACCCTACGCCTTTGTGTGGACTACCGACAGCTGAATAGGGTCACCATCAAGAACAGATATCCGCTGCCGAGGATTGACGATTTGTTTGACCAGTTGCGGGGTGCCACGGTGTTTTCCAAGATCGACTTGAGGTCTGGATACCACCAGTTGAGGATCAGGGAGACCGACGTCTCCAAGACTGCTTTCCGCACCCGGTACGGACACTACGAGTTTTTGGTCATGCCGTTTGGGCTGACCAATGCCCCCGCTGCTTTCATGGACCTGATGAACCGGGTGTTCAGACCGTACTTGGACCAGTTTGTGGTGGTTTTCATAGATGATGTACTCATCTATTCTAGAGATCGGACGCAGCACGGACAGCACTTGCGGATGGTTCTGGACACTCTGAGACGACGCAGGCTGTACGCCAAATACAGCAAGTGCGAGTTCTGGTTGAGGGAGGTGACCTTTTTGGGTCATGTGATCTCTGGAGACGGCCTGGCGGTGGATCCCGCCAAGGTCGAGGCAGTGCTCAGGTGGGAGAGACCGCGTTCAGTCACTGAGATTCGCAGTTTCCTGGGACTGGCAGGTTACTACAGACGGTTCATCAGAGGGTTTTCGTAGATTGCACGTCCTATGACACAGTTGACTCGGAAGGATGTGCCTTTCGCTTGGACAGACGCCTGTGAGGCGTGTTTTCTGGAGCTGAAGGAGAGGTTGACCTCGGCTCCCGTGCTCACCATCCTTGACAGTAGTGGCGGGTTCGTTGTGTACACGGACGCTTCCTTGCAGGGGTTAGGAGGTGTGCTCATGCAGAGGGGTCACGTGGTCGCTTACGCTTCGCGGCAACTGAAGCCCCATGAGCATACCTACCCTACCCACGATCTAGAGTTGGCAGCTGTTGTCTTCGCGCTGAAGACATGGAGGCACTACTTGTACGGTGAGACCTTCGAGATTTTTACCGATCACAAGAGCTTCAGATATCTTTTTGACCAGAAGGAGCTCAACATGAGACAGAGACGTTGGTTGGAGCTCCTGAAGGACTACGACTGCAGCATCTCCTACCACCCGGGAAAGGCCAATGTGGTGGCTGACGCCTTGAGCCGTAAGGCGCCCGCACGCTTGGCCAGTCTACAGTTACAGAGTTGGAGCCTTTTGGAGGAGGTGGGCAGTTGGCGACCTCTAGAGTTACGAGGGTACTGTGGGGCAGTGACGGTGACACGGCAGACCAGACCAGAGTTGATAGACCGCATCATCACGGGACAGATGGCCGAGAGCATCACCATGGACTTGGTGGTGGGCTTACCTGTTACCCAGCGAGGACACGACGCAGTCTGGGTAATAGTGGATAGATTGACGAAGACGGCACGATTCTTGCCGATCCGAGTCACGTTGGGACCAGCACAGTTGGCAGAGAGGTATATCCGTGATGTGGTGCGACTACACGGAGTTCCGCGGGAGATCGTATCCGATCGGGATACCCGCTTTACGTCCCTGTATTGGGTTGAGTTTCAGCAGGCTTTGGGGACGAGGTTAAGGTTTAGCACGGCTTACCACCCCCAGACGGACGGACAGTCGGAACGCACGATATAGACACTTGAGGATCTTTTGCGTGCCTGTGTACTAGACTGGAGGGGCTCTTGGGAGGAGCACCTGCCCCTGTCAGAGTTTGCATACAACAACAGTTATCACTCGAGCATCGGCATGGCTCCCTACGAGGCTCTGTACGGACGGAAATGCACGGCACCCTTGAGTTGGGTTGAGGTGGGGACCAAGTGGGAGGTTGGCCCCAGGTTGATCCGGCAGAGTCAGGAGGTAGTTGAGCAGATCCACAGACGACTCCGCACTGTCAGGAGTAGACAGAAGAGCTACGCAGATCGCAGACGCAGAGAGGTGCAGTTCGACTTCGGGGACCACGTCTTTCTTCGTGTTTCGCCCATGAAGGGCTTACAGCGGTTTGGGGTGAGAGGGAAGCTCGCGCCGAGGTTCGTGGGGCCCTTCGAGGTCCTGGAGCGGGTTGGACCCGTTGCTTACAGACTTGCCCTTCCCCCGCAGCTTTCTGGTGTGCACGACGTGTTCCACGTGTCCAACCTCAGGAAGTACGTAGCCGATCCCAGCCACATACTGAGTCATGAGAGCGTCGAGGAGAGCGACGACCTGACCTACCCCGAGCGGCCAGTGCAGATCCTAGACCGAGCCGTCCGCAGGTTGAGACGAAAGCAAGTACCCCTGGTAAAGGTTTTGTGGAGGAGCCAGCGGTACGAGGAGGCTACCTGGGAGCCTGAGGCGGCAATGCGGGAGCGGTACCCAGAGCTTTTCGCGGGTACGTCTTTTCGGACCGGCCTCGGTCCTCCTTGAGTTTGTTATGGTTATTTGGACACCTTCTTCCCGCACCCTAGTTGGCGCAAGTTTCGGGGACGAAACTTCCTTTGAGTTTGTTATATTGTAACGAGCGCGTGCCCCAGACGTCTTTTAAGACGTCTGGGAGGTGGCCCAGACGTCTGTAAAGACGTCTGGGATCACATCCAGACGTCTGACCAGACGTCCGGGATAGTTTACAGACGTCTGGCGAACAGTTATGCTCGCACGGGATATTCGTCTGCGCGCCTGTGCGCGCAGACCTGCGATCCTGCCTCTTTCTCTGCGGCGGCAGGCGACTGCGACCGCCTTCTCTCTCCTCTTCGCGCGGCGTTAAAAGGGGGGCACGCCTCCCCTCCCGTCTCCACCATCTTCCTCCTTCTTCTCCTGCCTGTGCGCGAGAGCGAGCGGACGCGAGGGCACAGCGGCAGCGGCAGCCGCAGTAGGCGCGGAGGAGCTGCGGCGTGCGAGGGTGGGGCTCTGCCGTGAGAGCGAGCTCGCCGGGAGCGGCTTGGCCGGCCGGCGGAGGGCGCAGGAGGGTGCAGAGCGTCGCGGAGAGGGACCTGCTGCGGGCGGAGCAGCGGACGCGCGAGGTGCGACGCGGGCGACGTCGCGAACGGAGGCCGAGCAAGGTTTTGATTCTGGAAAAAATTTCCAGAATCAGACGTCTGGATTGATATCCAGACGGCAAGGTCGACGTCTGTGAGATCATACAGACGTCTGAAAGGTGAGTTTCCGCTTTCTTCTTCTTTTTGTCGACTGACCGTACTGAGGGAGGGGGGTTGGCTGTGCGCAGGTCCTCTGATTCGTCATCTTTGGGAATCAGACGTCTGGAAGTTGTACCAGACGGCGGGAGTGACCTCCAGACGTCCGGAGTGACCATCGGACGTCTGGGATCTAGGAAAGACGTCCCCACAGACTTCTGGACGTCCGGGGAACCAAGCCGAACAGGTAATTCTCTGATCCACCGTTTAAGACGTCTGGAAGGAGTTCCAGACGTCTGATTTTGCATAGTATCATCTTTCTCGACCCGTTTAGGGCCCGTTTGGGCTCCGTTTTCCGTGATTCGAGTTGCGTTCGTTTCAGAATTAATTCCTCTACCCGCCTACAGTAGCTATACACTGTTTTGAGACACTCCTTGTGTTTGATCCTTGTGATAGGACCTCGTTCGGTTGCAGTCTTGAGAGTCGCGGAGGCGCGCGGGATTTCCGATCACGCCCCCATTACTCCCGTTGTACCTGGTAGAGTGGTTTTAAGTATTAATAAAATCTGTTAAAGTATGGAACCATAACTAGAACCTAGGGCATTGCATGAATCCTAGGAATGAGAAATATATGGAATGATAGCTCCTAGGTGTTGCATGAATCATAGGGCCGGAAAACTAGATTGTATGATAGATCCTAGGATATGGCATGAATCCTAGGATGGAAAAACTAGTGGAATGTATATTACTGCAGTCTTGGAAAAATGGAAAGGAATATATAAGCTGCCTGTGAAATTAATTAACAGCTGCCTGTTATGAACAAAGAAACATGTTTGAGATCATGGAAATTGAGAACGTGAATCTGGAAAGTGAAACATATGATGTTCTGAAATAAAGAGCTGGAACCCTACGGGAAATTAGGAGTGGAACTCCTGGAAAGAAAAGGAATGGAACTGAAATGTAGTTTGTACTGTCTCTTGGGTACGCAGTACCAAGGGAAGTACCTGTACCTGTTTTAGTGCAGAGTGGGGCCAGCCGCCCCAGGGACCCGGGGTTAGGCTTGGCCGCTCTGTACCGACTTGTTGGCCCTCGTGTACGTAGTACCGAGGAGAGCTAGTAGTGTTAGGAGAGTACTAGCTACCCCACGGGCCCCGGGGTTCTGCTAGCCTCCTTCACCGACTTGTTAGGCCCACTAGGGCAAACCAGGGTAGTCAGGCGAGGGTGCGCGGACTGTGGAGGGGCAAGGCCTCGGTTTGGTTACTGTGGAGGGGTTGGACCCCTGTTACTGAGAGGGCTCTGCCCTGGTTCCGTGCTGTGCTTTGGGCGCACCCGTTAACGGAAACGACTGACCGCGTGCCAGTGCGGGCTAGCTACCTGTGCGTTTATCGCGCGTGCCGTAGTCACCGTTACGTCTGTCAGTGACCTTGGGGTGGTTGACTGAGGGTAGGATCACCACGGGGGACTCTCCCGGCCAGGAGAGCACCACGTGCTACTTCTACTTTTGGAAAAGACTGCAATCAAGATCGTCCCACGAGGACATTCGAGATCAAGTAAAGGATCTGAGAAATAAAAGAAATAGTGAGAAAAATTGAAAGATGTGAATAAAGGAAGTAATAGAACATAACAGCTACTGTACACTCTACTGTTGCCTTTAGTTAGTTTGCCACTCTACTCAGCGTTTTGCTAACGTGTTACACTCGTTACCTTTTTCAGGACCAGGTGTTGAGCAGCCAGGGTCGAGTAGGGTCCAGTAGAGTTACCACAGCTTTGTACCCGTTTTTGTTTCTGTTCTAGTGAGTAGTTTCTGTTTCCGCTGTACCTTCTTTACCTGCAGTTTTTGTTATATGATAGCTGTTGTTTTACTGTTGTGGTGGTGCCTACTGTAGTAGTTTCTTTCCTTACTGCTGTACTTCCTTACTGTTAGTTATATTCATGCTGAATGTGGTTTATTTTACTGTCTTTTGGTTACTTCCTCGTTGGACGACTGGGTCTTGGGATTAGTCGAGTCGGTCCGGTTCTCGTGTCTCGTAGGGACTCAGGAATCGGGTCGTTACACTACCCCTACCCATTCCCGCGTCTCTCTCTTTCTCAGATTTCTCTCATAGGATCGCTCTCCCTGAGCCGGGTATTCGGGTACGGGTGTCGCGCCCGGGACCAGGCCCACCGGCATGCGGTAGTGGGCGAATTGTGCACAGTGTCGGGTATCCGGATCCGGCCCAGACTCGCAGGGCGTGAGCGCGGGCGAGAGCAAGCGTGTGGGGCGCTCGTGCGTAAGGGACCTGACCCCTGTGTTCGAAGGCGAATAGCCTCGAACACTTTTTCAATTTATGCGCGGGCGCTGAGCCGCGCACTTCCGAGGTGGGACTAAAGTCCCACCTCCCAGACTGGCGCCCGCAGGCGAGGAGCTCGCAGCTAATTGGGGTATCCTGGAGGATTCTCGTCCCAGCTACAGACTTGGGAATCTTCGCGGAGACACTCCGCGCAACCTGGGATTAGTGCCTGGGTGAGATCGAAGCTGCAGCTGTAGGTGAAGGAGCTTCACCTGCGCAGCAATGGTAGCAAAGGGGGCGTGACCTGAACACAAGAATACGGCCTCTCGGCCTAGTCAGAAATTGCATGGAGCTTCGCCGGAGTGCGGCGAAGCCAGTGCAGGTGGTGGCGAGGCATGAGGCGGTGTATGGTGGCAGCCCTGGGTCGGACTGTGGTCGGAAAGATGGGTCTGTTCGGGGGGTCTTTAGGTGGTGTGTGGCAGGGAATGAAAAGGGGGAAGCTGTGGAGTGGAGTGAGGGGAAGCTTCTGAGGTAATCGACGAGGAGTGAGGAGGTCTGTGGAGGTGGAATGGGCTCGCCGGAGAAGGTGGTCGGAGACGGAGCAGGCGGAGGTGGAAGTTGTGTGTGGGGGCACGAAAATACAAATTGACAGAGGGGAAACATAAAGGAGGAGGAGAGGAAGCTTTTACCTAAGTTTTGGACGAAGGGGGGAGGGCGGAGCCACCGGCTCGTGCCTGCTGGAGCTGAGGAAGAAGTGGCCCTGGAAGGGGAAACCGGCGACGAGGAGGTAGGCGGAGGGTGTCGGCGGGTGCAGCACGACACAGACGAAAGGGTTAGGGGAACCCTGCTACAGGTAAGGCAGCAGGGCGACGAGGAGGAAGAAGAGTTGGTCGCCGGAAGCTGCAGGCCGTCTGTTGGAGCTGGAGAGGATGAAGTGGGGGGTTATTCTCCGTCAGAGACAGCTTGCCTCCTTCTGCAGGCGAGGGCGGTCCTTATAAAGGCGAAGGCGGAGAGGTGGGCGCAGGGAAGCGACATGCCTCCCTCGCCGGAGAATGGCCGGAGAAGCAACCCATACCTTCCGCACGTTCGCACAGAAGGTGTGGCCGATGGCAGAGTTCATGGTGGTGTCCCTGCGACAGCAGATGACGCAGGGAACACCCGGTTCAACTGGCAAAGGGCCTCCCTCGCCCTACGCGGCGCCATGCTCTGCGCAAAGTCGCCGGAGCATGGCGCTGCTCAGAGTGTTGCAGGGTGGACCTAAGTGCAAAGAACGACGAGGAACCTTAGGGCCAAAATGCGGCGGTTTCGAAAGTTGATGGTCAAAAGTAATAGATGAGGAGTAAAATGCAAAGTCGGTAAAGAAGGTCTCTTCTTAGGCTCAAGTTTTTATGCATGACTAAATGAGACCTAAGGACTCTAATGATGAATTTCATTTCTAGATCAGACCTTGTTTGACCGGCCAATTTATGTAAAAACCTAAATTAAATCATTAATTGGGTATGTTTCTCAATGTAGGTCAAAATGGGTTCTCAAGGCCAAATTGAGGGTTCTAAACCCTAGAAATTATTTTTCTATGAATTTTAGAGGGTTTAGTCAATTTTTACTTTGCCTTGAACTTCGTGAATTGGAGTGGGTTTGTTTTAGGGTTACAGAAAGTCATTTAATTCTTTGGAGTTGCTGTAGCCCTTGTTGGATCAGATCATCCCACTTTTCTTCTTATTAGGTTAGTTTGACCTATGTTTGGACCCTGAGTTTCCCTGTTTACTGATTGTGTTGGTGAAATTGCATTTTTACCCCTTATGACCTGTTTTCTTTACAAACTTAGAATTCTCTGAGTCAAGCCTTTCTATGAGTTATGTAGGAGCTTTTTCTTGCATATCTCGGTTAGATTGTGTCAGTTAGGGTTCATGATGAGGTTCTCATCGTACCCTCATGCCTAGCTTTTGCTAGTCCCGTAGCAAAAACTTAAGGTTTTAACCTTTGCTCTAGACCACGATGTTTTTAATAACTTCCGATGAGTGCTTTTTCATTTGAACTTAGATCAGGTTAGAATGCTGACCATAGGCCTAAAGGGTATTCTAGTACCAATCAAGATCTAGATCTGTCTAGCCTCAGCCTCAGTCTTTGGCAAAGGTTTTTAAGGCCCACAAGAACTAACCTAAGGTTTATTGGACTTTGTGGTTAAAGCACTCGTACTTGAAATGATTTTAGCCCTGGTTTAGTTCGCAGTGCGTTTTGTAAGAGAGACATAGAAAATATTTCTCTTTGGAGAGTTTTCACTCTCTTTGTCTTTTTAATTCTAGCTTAGGATTGGCTTTTCAACACGGTCTGTATCAGATTCCTTGCTCCCATCATCAATCCTCAAGGGTTCCTGGCAATCGATGCTTCGAGATAGCACCACCCATGACAACCCCTGGGACCCTGGCTATTGAGATTTCGAGATAATCCCATCCATGGTGTTCCGTGGCCGAATCCAGACCCTGGCAATTGACACTTCGTGATAATGTCATCCATGGAATCTGAACCAGCAGAGTGCTTACATGCCCCCAGTAGGATATGTAAATATCCTAAGAGACAAGCACCGAGGAGATGATATTTTGTTACGCATCTTCGAGGGGATTTCCTGCCTCTCCGCACTGGGAACTCGTCCAAATCAACTTGTGTTGATCGGCCGCTCCTACTCTAGGTTTACTTTTCAGAATTTTGTGACGCTTCTACGTGATTTTGATTTTTATGCTTACTGAACAAGGCTGTGTGTGTGGTTAGGGTGCTTAGGTTACTGAGTCCCGTAGACCAAAAGTTAGTTAATGAGGTCAAATACTCCCTATGCCTTAGACCTAGTACTTTAGCTTTTCATTTTGCTCAACCTCTTGAGGAATGTCTAGATCTTAATGGGTACTAAAAGTCTATCTAAGAATGCCTAAAGTTTGCATTTTTACTAATGTCACCCTGCACTTTTCATTTCTTTTCCTGAATGAGGTCTAGAACTTAGGTCATTTTCTTAATTTCTTACTAATGACTATCACTTTTTTCTTACATTTTTGTGCTCCTTTTTCATTTTGTTTCTTTTCCTTCTCCCATAACATTTCCTTTCTCCTCTTTTTTTTTTTAATTTTAATTTTTATGGTGTTTTTGGCATATGTGAATTTTTTGTTTAAAACCTTTTCTTACAAGTTTTGCACTTTATGCCCCCCCATGCCTAAGGTTTGCAATGTCCTCGTTGTAACTTAGGGGGTTTTTATTTACTTAGTTCATTCCTTATGACAGATGCTTTGGTGAGTGAATGGGTCGGGATGAATTTTGCGGACGATTTCTAATATCAGATGGAAGCATCTGAGGTGGAGTTGGCTGTCTATAAGGGCGAACCTTAAGTGCATAAAGGCGTGAAAAAGGTTTTAGATTTTCAAGAAAATGACGGGCTGCCTCCCGTTAAGTGTTGAGTTTTACGCCATCGGCTGGGCGCAATAAGCTCAAGGGGAATGGAGGATATAAGATGATTCAGCCAAATTAGTAGAAGTCACATCAATGAACGGCTTGAGTCTTTGACCCATCACGATGAAAGGTTCGGAATCGTGGCTGAGCGGACTGATTTCGATGGCTCCATTTCCAAAAACCCGTCGGACTAAATATGGTCCGAACCACTTGGATTGCAACTTTCCCGGGAAAAGTTTGAGTCGGGCATCAAAGAGTAGGTCCTTCTGACCAAGATGAAAGATCTTTCTCGAGATATGCTTGTCATGGAAGGCTTTAACCCACTCCTTGTAGATTCACGGGTTCTTATACGCGTCTAAGTGTAATTCATCGATCTCGCTGATTTGAAGTTTTCTGTGGGTTCCAGCCTTCGAAGGATCTAGATTACAGTTCCGTACTGCCCAATAGGCTTTATGCTCTAGTTCTACGGGAAGGTGACATGCCTTCCCATACACCAGTCAAAAGGGAGACATTCCAAATTGGGTTTTGTGGGCGGTTCTATAGGCCCACAATGCTTCTGGAAGTCAGGACGACCAGTCCTTCCTGTCAGGCCGAACAGTGACCTGCAGGTTTTCTTGATCTCCCGATTTGACAGCTCAGCTAGACCATTAGTTTGGGTGTGGTAAGGAGTAGAGAATCGGTGAAACACCCCGTATTTGGTCATCATTGACCTAAACTGAGCGTTTGTGAAATCGGTACCCCCATCAAAGATTATAGCACGAGGAATCCCGAACCTTGAGAAAATGTTTTGATGAATGAATTGAAGAACGATTTTGTGATCATAGGTTCGGGTCGGTATGGCTTCGATCCATTTGGACACGTAGTCCACAGCAAGCAGAATGTATTCGAAACCATCCGAAGCAGGAAAGGGGCCTATAAAATCAATCCCCCAAACATCAAAGATCTCGCATACGAGAATTGGCTGTAAAGGCATCATGTCGCGACGGCTGATGTTGCCTAAAGTCTGGCAACGACTGCATGCCTTGCAGAGACTGTATGCGTCTTTGAACAGAGTGGGCCAGTAAAAGCCACACTGGAGGACTTTTGATGCAGTTTTATGCCCAGAGAAATGGCCACCGCATGCCTGGTCATGGCAGAAAGAGAGGATATTGTTGATTTCCTCTTCCGGGACACATCTCCGGATGACTTGATCAACACCTATGCGGAAAAGGTATGGGTCTTCCCAAATGTAATACTTGGCATTAGAACGCAATTTGTCTTTCTTGGCCTTCGGCCAATCAGACGGGATCTGATGAGATGCCAAGTAGTTTACTATATCAGCAAACCATGGAAGTTTAGTACCGATAGTCAGCAGGTGCTCATCAGGAAAATGTACGCTGATGGGTCCAGAAGGGTTGATAATCTTAGAAGGAAGACGGGACAGAAGGTCGGCTACCACATTCTGCCTTCCCGCCTTGTCGCGAATTTCAAGATCGAATTCTTGCAACAGCAAGATCCAACGAATTAGTCGGGGATTCGCGTCCTTCTTGGCAAGGAGATGCCTTACAGCCGTGTGATCCGAGTAGATGATGACATGGGAACACAGGAGATACGATCGGAACTTTTTAAGGGCAAATACTCCAGCTAGCAGCTCTTTCTCGGTAACCGTATAGTTACGCTGAGCCTCGTCAAGTGTCTTGCTAGCGTAGTAGATGACCACGGGTTTCCCGTTAGCTTTCTGCCCCAGGACCGCCCCTACAGCGAAATCAGACGCATCGCACATGATCTCAAAGGGTTGAGACCAGTCAGGGGATTGTAGGATAGGTGCCTGGGTGACTCGGTCACAAAGGTTTTCAAAGGCTGGTGTGCATTCCTTGGAGATTTCAAAGGGTACATCCTTAGAGAGAAGAGAAGTCAAGGGGCGCGCGATTTTGAGAAATCCAGAATAAAGCGACGGTAAAAACCAACATGCCCCAGAAAAGAATGGATGTCCCTGATTGAGCTAGGCATAGGAAGGCGAGATATCAGATCAACCTTAGCTCGATCCACTTGGATGCCTTTTTCCGAAATTAAGTGTCCCAGGACAATTCCCTCAAGCACCATGAAATGGCTCTTTTCCCAGGAAAGAACCAAATTCACATCAATGCATCGCCTGAGTATCTAGACCAAGTGTTGGAGGCAATCGTCAAATGATGCTCCAAAAACTGAAAAGTCATCCATGAAGACTTCTAGATAGTCACCTACCATATCTGAGAATATGGCAAGCATGCACTGCTGAAAAGTAGCGGGTGCATTGCAAAGACCGAAAGGCATCCTTCGGAAAGCGTATGTTCCGAAGGGGCAGGTGAACGTGGTCTTTTCTTGGTCCTCAGGATGGATTGCCACCTAGTTGTAACCGGAGTACCCGTCAAGAAAGCAGAAGAACCTATTTCCCGCTAGTTTCTCGAGAATTTGATTGATGAAAGGTAGTGGGAGATGGTCCTTCTTCGTGGAGGAATTGAGTCGGTGGTAATCTATACAGACTCTCGACGCATTGGCTAATCGGGTAGGAATGACTTCTCCGGTCTCAGTCGTTGTAGTGGTGAGTCTTGCCTTCTTAGGCACAACCTGAATTGGGCTCACCCAACGACTATCGGAGATCGGGTAGATGATTCCGGCATCTAACCACTTGATGATCTCCTTTTTAAGGACCACCTGCAGATTAGGGTTCAAGCGTCTCTGCATTTCACGAGAAGGTCTTGCGCCCTCTTCTGAATAGATATGATGAGTACAATAAGAGGGACTTATTCCAGTCAAATGATCGAGAGTCCACCTGATGGCTCTGCGATGTTGCTGGAGGATAGCAATCAGACGGGATTCCTGTTCGGGATTGAGGTTGGAATTGATAATCACAGGAAGGGTCTGATTAAAACCCAAAAAGATGTATTTCAAGTGAGCAGGAAGGGGCTTCAGCTCGAGGATGGGGTTATCAGCGGCGGCGGGTGGTTCAGCATAGATGTGAGGTTCAAGGGTAGGAGTTACTGGGTTGTCCAAATCTGGATTCGACTCCTCTATTTGCGGGTCAAGATCTTTCTGCGGTTGATGAGGTATAATCAAGTCACTTTGGAAGTGTGTTTCATCAACCAAAGCCCTAATGTCACAAATCTGTTCGATGATACCGCAATTGATTTCTTGTTGGGCCTTGAATATATCAATTTTCAGGGTTTGATTCCCAAATTTGAGCTCTATTTGGCCCTCCTCACAGCTAATGTTGGCTCTAGCAGTAGCCAAGAAAGGTCTCCCTAGAATGATTGGTGTATCCCTAGGGTTCTCAGGTGCGTCCATGTCTAAGACTATGAAGTCTACAGGAAAGTAGAAATCCCGTACCCTCGCAATAACATCCTCGAGAATTAATTTTGGTGACGTTATAGATCGATCTGCTAATTGTAATGTCACCTCAGTGGGTTTTAGCTCATATTCTTCTTGATGGTTAAGTAAGGATGTGGGTATCAGATTTATGGAAGCACCCAAGTCTAGCAAGGCTCTATCAAATTGGGTATCACCTATCTTGCAGGAAATCAGGGGAGTACTAGGATCTTTAGCCTTGGGTGGGAGTCTACTTAGGATTACAGAGCTGGCTTGCTCTGATAGAACAATTGGACTCCCAATCTTGGTTCGCGGCTTACGCTGGGTTGTACACACATTCTTTAAAAATCGTGCGTAAGTCGGTACGTGGCGGATTGCATCCATCAAGGGGATGTTTATGTGGACCTGCTTAAAGAGCTTGACCAGGTCCTCCTCAGGTGCCACGGGCTTGGTAGTCTTCTTTCCCTTGGTCAAGGCCTCGAGAAACAGAATCTTGGTTGGTTCTTCTTGGATAGGTCCTGGTCTTGGATCTGGGACAGGGGTAGGAACGTCCTGGATTACCGTCCTAGGCTTGGGATCACTACCAGGCTTGGAGTGGTTTGGGTGAGGTGGATCTTGGGTTTCCTTACCACTACGGGTCGTTATGGAATTAAGTCCTGCCTGGTTTTGGTTGGGATTGAGTAAGATGGGTTGCTGTTGGTAGCCTGCAAAAGAAGTGGAGGCCTCTATCCCATCTGGTGAAGGAACAGAGGGGGCCTGATAAATCATATGGGCTTGGCTCGGGTTTGGGTTCATAACGCGCCACTGGGTTGGCACGTTATTCGGGTTAGGAAGAGGTTGGGAAGGAAGAGTGCCTGGCTGGTGACAATTTGCCAACTGGGCCAGTTGATTTCGTACCTCTGTAAGCTCGTCCTTGTGTTGTTTTTGGATAGCCGCATTCATTCTCTGAATGTTAGCCAAAGTTTGAAGGATAAGGGACATTTGATCTTGATTTGGCCCTGATGGATAAGTAGGGTTGGGCTGAGGCTGAGGCGGCTGGTAAGGACGAGGGGGTTGTGGGCGGGGCTGAAAGGGTGGTCTTTGGGTTTGGGAATTTCCCGCCCACTGAAAGTTGGGATGGTTTCGCCATCCAGGGTTGTTGGTGTTGGAGAACGGGTCATTCTGGATGGCATTGAGGTCCTCGCAGGTCTGAGGAACCTCCACAGAGTTAGAGGAAGGGGGAATGGAATTCCCCGGGCTGGTGCAGAAAGGATAGGATGGACTTCCGGTCCGAGAATCAAATGATGGATATGGATCCATCTTAGGAGAAGATCGATGGAGAATGTTTTGCACAGTCTCCCATGTGGAAGGAGGCTGTGCAAAGGAGCTATGCGCAGAGGTGGCTCACTGCTGGTGCTAAGTCAGCTCATCTACCTTCTTTTCGATGATTGAGACTATGTCCAATCGACTGGCCATTAATTCCAGGTCGACTGATGCGGACAGGCCCTGCATCTCATGTGCTCCCCTAAGATTCGTCGATGCGCAGGTATTCGTCCTGTCGAATAATCCCATGGAGTCATTGTTGATGGAGTTCTCGCACATGTTTTCGAGAATCTCCCACACGGTGTCCTCATGTTGACCCATGATATTTCCTCCGCAGGTTGCATTGACGAAGAGACGGATGTCCTCACGGAGTCCCTAGTAAAAAGATTGGACCTATTCCCATTTAGGAACTCCGTGATGGGGGCACTTCCTCATGAGGTCCTGAAAGCGATCCCATGCCTCATGGAGAGGTTCCCCTGTTTGCTGAGTGAAGTGAGTAATCTGATGGGGCAAGGCATTGGTCCGTCTAACGGGAAAGAACTTTTTCAAAAATTCGGATTGAAGTTCTTCCCAAGTGTTAATCGGCTGGGTCTGAGTTTGATACCAATGAGCGGCCTTGTCCATAAGAGAGAAGGAGAACATCTTCATGAGAAGAATATCCCGATTTTGCGCATCTGACCCAAAAGTTTGGGCCAGATGCTTTAGCTGTTTGATGTACTGGAATGGATCTTCGGAATTAAGCCCATGGAATTTAGGTATAACATTAATCATATTGGGCTTTAATTCGGAATTAGGTCCTCCAGTCGGGATTCTGACTCGAGGCTCAATGGCCACCGCAGTAGGATTATAATGATCCCGCATCATAGGACGCTACGGTGGGTGCACAAAGTTTTGGAAGAGGTCATTGAGTCGTTGGAGCTAATGCTCCAGATTATTTTCTTCCTCAACTGGCTCAGCCATGATGGGGGAAGAAGGAGAGCTTGGTTCAGAATCAGATGAGAGAATGATGGGGTAGGGTTGCTGCACAAACACGGGCGTCGAGGCTTGGCCTTGATGAGAGTGAGTTCCTAAAGGAGATCTTATGGGTGGTCTTAAGGATCTCCTACTGTTCATTCACTGTTGGAATAGATGAGTTTAGACGGTGCTGGACCCAATCAAGACACCCAAAATATGTGTTGGGTCACTACAGAGGTGCGGGGTAGATGGACCCCTGAATCAAAAAGATCGTCCACCAGAGAATTACCTGGGTAGCCAGAAAGGGTGAGTCTCGCGAACACCCCTTCACGGTAGAGCGTCCCCACGGGTTACAGGGTTTCCCCCACCTGACCTCTCTTGTCACTGCAGTTCCAGGTAGACCAGAATGGGGATCTTGACCTCTTAAGTCTACCTTTTTTACTTTAAGATCAAGGTGCTTAAGGTTTCACTTGAACTCTTAGTTATTTTTGTGAACAAGGTGGCCTAATTTGAAGGTTGGTTGACCCTAAGGGTCAACTTCACCTAGGGATTCCTTTGAGAATTTAGGCCTTGTTTCTTTTTTTAGGGTTCAAGTGTTTAGAGAGCCAGTTGTTTAGGATTTTTCTTAATAGGTATTTTCAACCAATGGCTTAGGCACACCTCTTTTTAAGAAGATCTTTTCTTTATTAATAGAAGGTGTGTCTCTAAAAACCCTAGATTTTTAATCTTTGGATTGGCTCTAGTTGGTCCATTTAGGTTGCCTCAAAATTTGGTATCTAGGGCTTAATCAAGAAGGTTTTAGCCCTGGTTACCTTTGTTGGATGGACAGTTAAGCATAAGTTGAAATGAAAATTAGGCAACTCTTATGAATTACTATGTATGATGCAGGTAGCCCTAAGTTGATTTTTTTTTTCTTTTTTTTCCTTTTTAGACTTTGAGTTAAGAAAAGGGCTAATGAGGATTACCTGGTTGTTGGAGAGTTGGCTATGCGGCTGCTCTTCTCATTCTTTAACCTGCACACAAGAGAGAGAAAAAGATTAGCAATCTCTTAAAAGGAATTCAAAGCTTCTAGAATAACCGTAGCTCCCTGGCAACGGCGCCAAGAAATGGTGGACGATTTATGTGACCGACCGTGGCTAGGTTTTTTGTTTGTTATAGTAATGTCGTTGTGGTAAAGGTAAAATAGCTACGGTTTGTCATTGCCACTATTACAATTTTACTCAGAAATATTTTTCTTCCGAGGTCGGACTCAGGGAGCTACTAGAATTCTAGAAGTACAATGATTTTACTACAAAAATAAGAGAGAGAGAGAGATAGGTTTTGTTTCTTGGCTTTTTCTTCTTCTCTTCTTTCTCTCTCTTTGCTTGTCTTCTTTTTCTCTACTTTTATCTTCTTGATCTTCTTCAATTCCTCTTCTTCTTCTTTTCATCTTTTCTTTTCTTCTTCTCTTTTCTTCCTTCTTCTTTCTGCTCTCAGCTGCGGCACCTTTTCTTTCCCTTTTCTTCTTCTTTGCTTTGTCTGCAGAGCTTCATCCGTCGTCTGATTTCTCAATCAGACGGCTTAAGTGGCGTCTGCTACAGTGCTTCCTCTGTTCTTCTTCCTCCTTCTTCTTTCTTGCAGTCTTCTTCTTCTTCTTCTCACAGTCCATCTTCTTCCTCTCTGCCCTAAGCGGCCAAGGCTTCGGCCCCCTTCTTCCTTCTTCTTCTTCTCTGCCTGCACACTCACACAATTGGTCAGAGCAAAACCTATCCCTACCCTTTCCCGCGTCTCTCTCTTTCTCAGATTTCTCTCATAGGATCGCTCTCCCAGAGCCGGGTATTCGGGTACGGGTGTCGCGCCCGGGACCAGGCCCACCGGCGTGCTGTGGTGGACGAGGTGTGCGTAGTGTCGGGTATCAGGATCCGGCCCAGACCTGCAGGGCGTGAGCGCGGGTGAGGGCAAGCGTGTGGGGCGCTCGTGCGTAAGGGACCTGACCCCTGTGTTCTAAGGAGAATACCCTCGAATACTTTTTCAATTTATGCGCGGGCGCTGAGACGCACACTTCCGAGGTGGGACTAAAGTCCCACCTCCCAGACTGGCGCCCGCAGGCGAGGAGCTCGCGGCTAATTGGGGTAGCCTGGAGGATTCTCGTCCCAGCTACAGACCTGGGAATCCATGTGGAGACACTCCGCGCAACCTGGGATCAGTGCCTGGGCGAGGTCTGTGGAGGTGGAATGGGCTCACCGGAGAGGGTGGTCGGAGAAGGAGCAGGCGGAGGTGGAAGTTGTGTGTGGGGGCGCGAAAATACAAATTGACAGAGGGGAAACTTAAAGGAGGAGAGGAGGAAGCTTTTACCTAAGTTTTGGATGAAGGGGGGAGGGCGGAGCCACCGGAGCTGAGGAAGAAGAGGCCCTGGAAGGGGAGATCGGCGACGAGGAGGCAGGCGGAGGGTGTCGACGGGTGCAGCACGACACAGACGAAAGGGTTAGGGGAACCCTGCTGCAGGTAAGGCAGCAGAGCGATGAGGAGGAGGAAGAGTTGGTCGCCATAAGCTACAGGCCGTCTGTCGGAGCTGGAGAGGATGAAGTGTGGGGTTATTCTCCGTGAGAGACAACTTGCCTCCTTCTGCAGGCGAGGGCGGTCCTTATAATGGCGAAGGCGGAGAGGTGGGCGCAGGGAGGCGACGTGCCTCCCTCGCCGGAGAATGGCCGGAGAAGCAACCCATACCTTCGTCACGTTCGCACGGAAGGTGTGGGCGATGGCAGAGGTCATGGTGATGTCCCTGCGCCAGCAGACGTCGCAGGGAACGCCCGATTCAACTAGCAGAGGGCCTCCCTCACCCTACGCGCAAAGTCGCCGGAGCATGGCGCTGCTCAGAGTGTTGCAGGGAGAACCTAAGTGCAAATAACGACGAGGAACCTAGGGGCCAAAATGCAAGGGTTCGAAAGTTGAGGGTCAAAAAGTAATAGATGGGGACCAAAATGCAAAGTCGATCAAGAAGGTCTCTTCTTAGGCTCAAGTTTTTATGCATGACTATATGGGACCTAAGGATTCTAATGGTGAATTTTATTTCTAGATTAGACCTTGTTTGATCAGCCAATTTACGCAAAAACCTAAATTAAATCATTAATTGGGTATAGTTCTCAATGTAGGTCAAAATGGGTTCTCAAGGCCAAATTGAAGGTTCTAAGCCCTAGAGATTATTTTTCTATGAATTTTAGAGGTTTAGTCGATTTTTTATTTGTGTTGAACCTCGTGAATTGGAGTGGGTTTGTTTTTGGGTTACAGAATGTCATTTAATTCCTTGGAGTTGCTGTAGCCCCTGTTGGATCAGATCATCCCACTTTCCTTCTTATTAGGTTAGTTTGACCTATGTTTGGACCCTGAGTTACCCTGTTTACTGATTGTGTTCGTGAAATTGCATTTTTACCCCTTATGACATGTTTTCTTTATAAACTCAGAATTCTCTGAGTCAAGCCTTTCTATGAGTCATGTAGGAGCTTTTTTTTGCATATCTAGGTTTGATTGTGTCAGTTAGGGTTCATGATGAGGTTCTCATCACCCCTTATAACTTGTTTTCTTTTTGAACTCAGAATTCTCTGAGTTAAGCCTTTCTTTATGTTATGTAGGAGCTTTTTCTTGCATATCTGGGTTAGATTGTGCTAGTTAGGGTTCATGATGAGGTTCTCATCAATACCCCACCAAACCATGTTGAATGTCACGCCCCGATAGCCCTCCTAACGAATCAAGAGCGGATCACCAAGCAAACATGCACCATGGTCCCAATTACTAGGCGACTTGGGTTATAAATCGTAGTCCTACTCATAAGACACGTCTTAGAAAAACCAGTTTTTAAATAAATCGCTGGGTTGAAACCTACAAAAATCCAGCAGAGTTCTCCTATTTATAAAAAATTTATCAAAAACTTATACCTGCAAAAAGTGCCTATGCAAGCATACTACAAATGTATGGGCTGGTACACCCCACAACAACACTGTGAAGCAAAGAAAAGCAATAAAAAGTCAGCGAGCACACCCGATAAATAAAAGCAACAAAAACACGGAAAATGACCAGAACAAAACTAAAATACCACAATATATTACCACTCCGTAAGCCAATTATTCACCATCTAACATCATACCATATACAAAACCCCGCAATTGAAAGTGTATACATCCCACAACACTGAAAATTTTCTAATTGCCGGGCTACATAAAAGAGCTTAGTCAAAACATTTATATCAAGTGCTAAAGGCCTATACAGATGGCAAGCACAGACTCACGCTCTAATGATCTCCTAGGTCCTCCTGGACATGAATCTCTCATGATGCACCATCTACTTCACGGCAATGGAACCTAAACAAGATTACAAAGTAAGAATGAGCCAAGCATCTTAGTAGAGATAGAATACATGTAACAATTGAAATAGAGCAAGGTAGTGTCGATTTGCTACCCTATACGTCAGCCACAAGCCGTTTTCCTCAGTTAATTTATTCCTTGGTTCCGTAAAAAGCTAACCACAACTTTTTTCTCAATTCTCACAGTTAACCCAAATTTTATTAGCGATATAGGATGACTACGAGCCTTTCATCTCGTTTACTAGAATTTATTCACATGGATGTTTAGTTTTATTATCACCAAACTTATTCTCTCACTCGCCTTGGAAGTCAGATTTGAGAAAATCATCTTTCTCTACTATAGGAGATTGAGACGTACCCTTCCCTTGGTTCAAGCCTAATAATCTCTCCCTAGCAAGGGGATAGGCTAGTAGAGCTGACAATCCTCACGAAAGGAGTACCCTCTCTCGACGTATCGAGAACGTTGCTGATCTCATCCAGAAGATGTGACGACCCAAGTCTCGCTAAGCGACGAAACCCGGGTTGTCGTGTGCTAACACTAGTTCAAATCGTCCACAAGATCGCAATCACCCAACACATAATCATAAAATATAAATATAGATAACAAACAAATTATAATGCATAAATTAATTGAACATAAATTTTAATATTGACCAGAGGTTTATTATAATATATAGGTCAAAGAGATATACAATGTAAATCATCTTGCAAACTGCCACAATATACCTAAGTATGGAACTCAAAAACACGTCAATAAAAACTGAATAGAATAGAACAACTACATAGGTAAAAACAGTAAAACGGGCACCATGACAAAAGGTTTATGCATATACAATTTATTTTATATCCAATTCAATTTATGTAATTTTCCATATTATTGTAGCTCTCAATCTATCAATAGATGCCTCGGGCATGAGACAATCTCATGTAACTTCTTGCAGTGCGTGACTAGTATAAGTCACCCTCCCGGCCAAGAGGATTACTTATACCCAACGAGTCACCACACTCCATCACCCTGGAGTCATTCTAGAAATGGATGATGGCTACATCGTGTAGCGTGAATACGTACAAGCGCTATGTACGTTGTACCACAAACAACTAATGACCCATCCACTGACCCAGAAGAACCACTCTAAACCCTAAGCCCTGCATCTCATTATCTCACATGGCCGCTAGGATTAACCAAAGAGTCGTAGAAGGGCCAGCAACTCCTTAAACCCGCCCCTAAAACTGGTCCGAAAGACCAAAGCTACAACCAAAATCTGGAGAGTAGCGGAGCTAAAACTAGTTATCCAACTTTCTTAATTCTTGACATATCCATCAAATTGATCATTTAATCAATTCTAGATAATTGTATCTTTTACTTTCATCAAATTAAAGCCTACTTAATAATCCACATCATTCAGTCCAGGATTATCAGATATTCACATTAACCTTCAAATTTATTAGTTTACAGAGATAATTCTCAAATTATGACAATGGTCCCATACTATTTATAAGTCAACGAACACAATGAAACTTGTTTCACGGAAATCAAAGTTCGTTTCACGCATGCGATAACAATAGTATATATGATCATTAATTCTTAGTCCTTCTCATAAAAAAAGTTCTTTCTTATTTAATGTGCATAAGTCAGGGAAGGGGTTCCAAACTCAGCAAAAAGGAGGGGCGTATGCTAATCAAAGTAGTACATGTGAAAAATCACATCAGATGGGTCCAAAGGTACCCGGAAATCAGTTAGAGTCGACAAAAGGAAAGACTGCTAACTAATGTTATCGAAGGATCACGGTGACTCCGAACCATATGCACAGGGCCTGGGGGCAATATCCATGCCCACCTCGAAACCTACGTACGCACTGAGGCAAGACTTGATTCAAACGGATCGACAACAAGGTCGAAGATGCCTAATCACGTTTTTCATTTTTCACTAAAGGAAAGCACTCAAAAATAAAACTAAACTATACCAACACGTAGTATGCGTCGATACGATTCCATCAGTACCTTATTTGTTGAAATCCGAGGTCGGGAAGGCCTCGAATCGGGAGAAACAGTGCAAGGGTTTGCTAAACCACTCTTAGACCACCAGTTCACTCAAATTGACCCGCTGGGCACATAAACCCACCCACAACACGCATCGCTACCGGATTTGGCTGCATGGTTGCCCACGAATCGTGCCTCACCGTGTCGCAGCCGGTAGATTGCACCACGTGTCGCCATCCCACGTAAGCTTGCGTTCACTCTCGCTAAGCGTGCAACACGCAATGCCTCCTTGCGCCCATCGCCGCCACGTTACGCCCCACCACTGCCGCTATGAAAATTGCGGTGGGAATCCTGGCCTTCTTGAGATCATAGACAAGTCCTCAAACTTGTGAATTAGGATTTTAAATGAAAATCCTAATTCCTTTCCCGCTCTTTCATCTTAGGGTTTGGAGGCCTAAATTACTAATGACAATTCCAAGACCTAAGGGGGTCACTTTATACGTCCTAGGGTTGGTTGTGATTAGTATGGTGGGTGAAATATCTAAAATACCCCTAGGGTTGGGTAAACCTTACATTTAGGTCCTCATCGTCTTATTTTAGCCTTAACTTGAACTATACACCTTGGATTCGTGTGAAACAAGCATTGTCGGAAAGATTTCGACGAGAGGAATCCAACGGTACCATATATGGAACCCTTTTGATGATGTTTGACCAGGGGTTCACTCGAAATATGCGTTTCTTAGTAATTTAAGGAGGTGCTGGCACCAGCACTGAACCACAACTGAGTTACGTGTTCAAGTTGACCCAAACAACTTTGAAATACTCAGAACCTGGATTTTGGGATGTTATCGAAGAGTCAAGCCTACACGTTGTGACCACGAAGCACAAGCTTGGTTCATGTCCAACAAGGAATGGTCCAAAATCAAATTGGATCATCATAAGATTGGCCTGAATTGTCGAGCCACTCCGATGCTCTCGCTAGGAGGAACTCCTTGAAGGAGTGTAGACTCTGGGTGTGCCCTCTCAATCCGCCATTGGACAAGATCTCAACCAATCCATCATAGTACCTGGGCATTTTCGTATATACGGGTGCTAAGTGAGCCTCTAGCTACGAGTAGTGAGTAGCCCAGTGTTTTCCACTAAGCAAGCGCGTGCCTATGAGCCTGGAGTCACGAGTACCTTCTCATCGAGTCGGATTCGGATATATCTAAGTACTAAACACCATTGACAGCTCAAGGCCTGTCACCGAACCTGGGAACCTTCCAAGTTCTGAGGCAGATTCCTTGGTAACCTCCATCTATCGCAACAACTCAAGTCCTTTACTCAAGTAGTGAACCCATGGTTCACCAAGTCTAAGGGTGTAGCCTTACGAGCTCACCTAGTCAACTTACTATCATTTAATTCAATTGGGTTCCATGTCTGAAACAAAACCGTAAAGACCCACTGGATCATTTGGGATCTGACCTCAAACCGTAGGATCCAAGATTCCTTTTTAGACTCATGACAGAGTCACCAGGATTCAATATTTTGGGTTTCACTTTGGGTTTAGTCAGCTATTCCTTGGTTTCTAATCCCTTTATTTAGGGGTTTTTGTGCCCATAGCATACTTGGCCATCATTTACGAGATTAGCAATTACATTTTGAAGTCCTTAGTTCACTTAATAAGTTAGACCTTTTTCCTTATCTTGAGCCCAAGAGGTCGAATTAGAAGGGCCCAAGTAAGTTCATTTTACTATCACTGCATGTTGCCATTGTAGAATATGATTATGCTGCTTTCCATATTTTTCGATGTACTACATACATGCATAATAGAGAAAGTGAAAATATGGCATATTGCTGGTGTTCCTAGTGAAATCTAAACTCATGTATCCAACTTAACCCGGGAAGTGTCGGTGGTTAACAACATTTCATAGTAAATCAATCCCAATGGCTTCCAAATATTCAAAGCAGCATGAAATATTTTAGTTTTGATAGTGATCTTCCAAATTTTGTACAAGAAGTTTCGCTAATTAACTCATTTAACTCTTATCATATTTAATTCACCATCTGTCACTGATCGCCAGGTAGTGTCAATACCGATACTGACTCTCAAGAACGGTACTAGGCACCTCGAGTCCCTTAGCTTGCAAACTCATAGGCCCGGGTTGAGAGCCTAGACAGGTGCTAACCAATTAGTACAAATACCTAGTTCTACACAACAACAAGGCTAGATTCCCCTCACAAACCTTTCCTTTGACACCAAGGATTCAGATTTATCGTTTACCATTATTCGGCACAAAAAGGGGCGACATTTTTAGAAAAAAAAACCTTAATCATGTAACGAGCACGACACTACTCTAGCATGTTTTAGGTCCATCCCAGGTGTTCATAAACCATTATAAGCATTTACTTTCTATATTGAGGACGTGTTATAGGCTCAAGACCCTATTGACTCTATTAACTTTGACCCTACTCATAAGTCATCATCAAGATATATTTATGAGTTATATAAGAAAAGAAAATCTCCATTCCATTTTGAATCTTAACACGCAATTGCGAAGTCACATACATGCAACCACATACATAGGCCCTGGCCAACTCAAGCATTCCACAATTATGCATGCATGCCCTAGCCATAGCATGCTTAAAATCCATCGTGCTCACCTTTCCTCAGAGACACAAAACTAACATGCTAAGTCTAAAAATTTTAGGCATTCAAGAGACATAAATAAAAAAGGAAATGGAGATCCCTACCTTGCCTTGAGTTCTCCAATCCTCCTTGTTACGAACGCGGCTTCAAAACGTCTTTTAAGACGTCTGGGAGGTGGCCCAGACGTCTGACCAGACGTCTGGAACCCCTTGCAGACGTCTAGGATTTAATTTTCTGCGGCACGGTGGATTTCATCTGCGCGCCTGCGCGCGCAGACCTGCAGATGCCTCTTTTCCCCTCTCTCCTCCGCAGGCGCAACGCTGCCCCCCTCTCTCTCTCCCCGCGCGGCTTTAAAAAGGCCTCGCACTCTCCCTCACTCTCATCTCCTCTGTTTCCTTCTTCTCCTTCCAGCCAGCGCGAGAGTGCGAGCGACGGCAGCGGAAGCAGCGGCGAGTTGCGGGAGGTGTTGCGCAAGGGAGGAGACGCTCGGCCGTGAGGGCTCGAGCTTGCCGGGGCAGCTGGAGCTGGCCGACGGGGGAGCCGTGGGCGTGGAGCGTTGCGGGAGGACTGCTGCAGCCCGACCAGCAGGCGAACGAGGCGCGGCGCGGCCGTGCGTCGCGAGTGGAGGACGAGTTGAACTCTGATTCTGGAAATTTTTCCAGAATCAGACGTCTGGGCATCCAACCAGACGACGGTGAAGACGTCTGGCAAGTATGTTATTTTCGTCCTTCGTCCTTTTCTGTGACCCGTTGTACTGAGAACGATGAGTGGGTACGTGCAGGCTCTGAGATTCGCATCCAACACGAATCAGACGTCTGGCTGCAGTGCTAGACGACTGGAAGGACTTCCAGACGTCCGGGGTGACCATTGGAAGTCTGGGAACTAGTCCAGACGCCCCCGCAGGCTTCTGGACATCTGAGAGACTGCGCAGAACAAAGGTACCATCTGACCCACTTTTTAAGACGTCTGGAAGAGGTTCCAGACGTCTGATTTTGGACTGTTTCGTCGTTTTCGACCCGTTTAGGACCCGTTCGGAGTCTGTTTTCCGCGTTTCGAGTTGCGTTCTTTTCGGAATAAAATCCTCTACCCGTCTACAGTAATTATATACTGTTCTGAGAAACTCCTTGTGTTTGATCCTTGTGTTAGGACCCCGTTCCATTGCAGTTTCGGGGGTTACGGAGGCGCGCGGGATTTCCGACCACGCCCCCAGTACTTCCGTTGTAGCTGGTAGAGTGGCTTTAGAAATTATTAACATAATTTGTTACAATTATGGAATAATTAATGGAATCTAGGGCATTGCATGAATCCTAGGAAGGAGAAACCAAATTGAATGATAGATCCTAGGGTATTGCATGAATCCTAGGGCTGGAAAACTAGATTGAATGATAGATCCTAGGGTACGGCATGAATCGTAGGACTGGAAAACTAATGAAATGAATATAGATATTGCAGTCTTGGAAACTGTGGAGAGGAAATAATAGCTGCATGTAAATTGACTTTAACAGCTGCCTGTTATTAATAAATAAACATGATTGAGAATATGGGTTGTATGAACGTGAAATCGAAAAGGGGGAAACCTGAATGTGCTGAGTTAAAAGAGCTGGAACCCTACAGGGAATTAGGAGTAGAACTCCTAGAAAGAGAATGAAATGGAAAGGAGAAGGAAAGATGTGGAGGTGCGTTGTCTCTTGGGTACGTAGTGCCAAGGGAAGCACCTGTTACCTGCTTAGTGTAGAGCGGAGCCAGCCGCCCCAGGGACCCGGGGTTAGGTCTGACCACTTTGTACCGACTTGTTGGCCCTCGTGTACACAGTACCGAGGAGAGCTACTAGTGTAGGGCGAGTACTAGCTACCCCACAGGCCCCGGGGTTCTGCTAGCTCACCTACACTGACTTGTTAGGCCCACTGGGCAAACCAGGGTAGTCAGGCGATTGTGCGCGGACTGTGGAGGGGCAAGGCCCCTGTTTGGTTACTGTGGAGGGGTTGGACCCCTATTACTGAGAGGGCTTTGCCCTATACTGGTTCCGTGCTGTACTTTGGGCGCACCAGTTAACGGAAACGACTGACCACGTGCCAGTTCGGGGTAGCTACCCGTGCGTTTACCGCGTGTGCCGCAGTCACCGTTACGTCTGTCAGTGACCTTGGGGTGGTTGACTGAGAGTAGGATCACCACGGGGGACTCTCCCGGCCAGGAGAGTACCACGTGTTACTTCTACTGTTCGGAAAAGGCTGCAATCAAGATCGTTCCCACGAGGAACATTCGAGATCAAGTGAAGGGTCTGAGAAATAAATAAATTGTGAAAAAATAGAAAGACGTAAATAAAGGAAGAAAGAAAATAAACAACTACTGTACACTTTGCTGCGTCTTTAGTTTAGCTGCCACTCTACTCAGCGTTTCGCTGACGTGTTACACTCGTTACTTTTCAGGACCAGGTGTTGAGCAGCTAGGGTTAGCGGCTGCAGAGGACGCTGGGCCGAGTAGAGTCCAGTAGAGTTACCACTGTTCTTTCGTGCCCTTTTTGTTCCACTGTAGTGAGTAGTTTTTGTTACTCTCTGTACTTTTCTTTACTCGTAGTTCTTGTTATGTTATAAATGTTGTTCTACTGTTGTGGTGGTACATGCTGTAGTAGTTCTTTTTCTTACTAATGTATCTTGTTACTGCTAGTTATATTTCATGTTGAATGTGGTTTATTTTACTGCTCTTTTGGTTACTTCCTCGTTGGACGACTAGGTCTTGGGATTAGTCGAGTCGGTCCAATTCTCGTGTCTCGTAGGGACTCGGGAATCGGGTCGTTACACTCCTCGTTCTTGGTGGTTGGCTCCCTTGGATTTCCTCGCACAAAATCACACAACAAACACATCATAAATGATCGACCAAAAAATCAATCCCTAACAATGCCAAAATACCCCAAATCCCTAAGGTTACATAACATAGGGCTAGGGATTTGACATTAAAAGAGGGAAGGGGCGCACTTACCTAATACGAAGCCTTAAGAGGTCCTAATCCTTCGTCAATCCTCGATATTGACCATGACGGCAGCAACAACTGCAATAGTGGTGACGATCAACAGCTGCAGCAAGTAGCAACAACTAGGGATGTACACGGGTTGGGTTGGGACTCAACCCAAACCCAAACCACGATTTTCAGGTTGGGATTTTTTCAAGTCAACCCAACCTGTTACACTACCGAACCCAACCCAACCCAACCTATAAAAATTAGGTCGGGTTGGGTTATTGACTAGTTAAAATAATCAAAACTTATGTTTATCTCCGATATTTTTTCTATGTCCTTCATACTTAATAAGAAAACATTTTAAACTTATAGGGAACTTCTATCTTTTAAAAACTCAAATAAAATAGGTAAAAGGAAAAAAAACTCTTGATAGGTATATAGCAATAACAAGAAAAAATAAAGGGGCTTTGGTGAAAGGAGGTGGTGGCTGTCGTTGACGTAGAG
Organism: Thalassia testudinum; assembly: GCA_037157565.1. Lineage (NCBI taxonomy): Eukaryota > Viridiplantae > Streptophyta > Magnoliopsida > Alismatales > Hydrocharitaceae > Thalassia > Thalassia testudinum. The sequence goes on from JAZHRO010000024.1 coordinate 36,934,531, forward strand.
GAGGGAGGAAGATGTTGACCTCAAGCAGCGACGTTGAGAATGATGGCGATGAGAAGGGAGCTACGAGTCTGCGATGGAGAGGCTAGTGGCAATGATGAGGGAGCTTGGTTTAAGGGTTGCAAGCTGGAGAGGGAACTTGAAAAGAGAGTGTAGTGCACAATGGAGAGCCCGCAGGGAGATGGAAAGTCGAGGAAATAATGAGACTGAGAGAGACAAACCTAGAGAGAGAGAATGAGAATGAGATCGAGAGAGGGAAAAGAGAGAGTGACTAAAAGAGAAAGAGGGAGAGAAGTAGTCGCTTAGTGATAAGGGATGACAAAGCGATCAAGGTGAGGAGGATGAGGAGAAGGACCACATGTTGAGACGAGGATTAGTTTGATGTTGCAGGAAAAGAGAGGGGGGCTATGGACAAGAGGAGAAGGAAAAGGAGGAAAGGAAGATGGGTTCCTTCACTGAAGAGGCCATGGAGTTGGAGGAAAGGGAGAGAGGAAGAAAAAGGAGGGTTTGCAAACACATGGTGGGGGAATTGGCAGATGCGAGAATGAGTTGACTTGGGAGGGGGTGTGTCTCTCGAGTGAGGGGGAGGAGGAATGAGGATGGAGGTCAGGTGGAGGAAGGAGGAGCAGGAGGTAGGGGAAAGAATAAGTTCAACGGTAAAAGAACAAAAATTAATTACTGGCACTAATGGGGTAATAATTGTGAAAATGACCTAACTTTTCTATGGCATCTAAAGCAATATTGGAAATACGATACCAAGCGTAAAATTTCTAATGGTTATAATGGTATCTATGTAAAAACACCTCTTTATATATCACTAGCAATATGTTGTTGTACACTGAATGTCACTTGTGATACTTAGTTGTAGACTATATCATTGATGATATTTTAGTCTACAACTAAATATTATTGATATATTTGAATAACATTAATAGACCTAGTTATGGGCTAGGAGCCCCCTTGACTCCATCCACCTAAGTCACAAAATGAGTGAGCTTAGGTTTCAATTTTTTTTATATCTCAACCCAGCATAGCCCAACCTTTTAACCAGCTCGATTTTAAATTGATAGACTTGGATCTTCAATTTATAACCTTACCCAACCCAACCTAGCCTAACGCACAAATAGTTAAAATTTAAAATCAAGAACTCAAATTGTCCCAATTTGAAACTCCAAGAGTCTCGATCTCATCTGTTGAATGTCAATCTCCCATTTATTTAACAATTATCTCAATGGCTTCCCCAGTCTGACCATCACGAAGTCCAACAATCTATTGTCCAACTTCGTGTCCACTACCCTTTGTCTCAAAGGCTTCCCCAAAATCTCCACTGACTGTTGTTGACCTGTAGGTACAAGAAGTTCGACAATCCACCATCCAATGCTATGTCGACTACCCATCATCTCAAAGGCTTGCCCAAAATCCCCATCGCTTGTTGCCTTGATATTCTCTTGTCTTGTCTTCAAGCGTATAAGTTTTATATATTTTACCTTTACACCCCCATCAAACCATTTTCTTTTTTGAATTCTCATTTTGATGTTCAGATAGAGTGCCATCGAGAGGGATAGGGTGGATGGTAACTGCTCTTGAAGGCAGGAAGCATGTTTATTCCTTTGTTGATGTTTTGTAAGGTCAAGACCAAATCATCCTCAAAAAAGTCATTCCTTTATTCTAAAGGTAAATCATTCTCTTTTTTAGGTAAATTATATACTTGTTTTTATAAAAGGTTTTTGTTTCACTTTTAAATATATATTAATGATACTATTACTGCATCCAAAGATGATGATTTTGTTGAATATGAAAAAAATCAAAACCAACCTAGGCTTACTTGGAAGGTTTGGGAATATTTCTTTTGTATTGTTGGTAAAGATAAAGATGTTATGTTACTGCAAAGTGTAATTATTATGGTAGGTTATTCAATGTGAAATCTGGTAATAAAACATCACAACAAATGATATTGTCCTGCTCTCAAAAATTACCGCCTTGATGCATTTTACAAACCAAATGTTATAAAAGAAGAAGATGGTACCATTACAATTCACAATTATAGGCATATAATGATCGGAGAAGGAGGACGTAAATAGCTAAGATAATAAGAGAGAGGAAATAGAGTTCAAGCGGAAGTGGCAAGATTTAAACTTGACTAGGGGTTTTTTTAAGATTTAAACTAATCATACCAAGTTAAACAATAACCTGCCTTCATCTGTCAAAGGAATATTAACGACTGAAGGGTAGCAATTTTTTGAGGGTGTAGGTTATAATAAAAGTTATAGGGTTTTAATGTGATCTCAAATGTTTTAAAAGGGCATATGTGAAAGATCCTTTCACAAAATATTAACAATCTTTTATGACATCAGCACTTGACAAGGAAAATGAAAGTGATGATTGGTGAGAGCAATGTTTTTGATTGGATCGGATCGATGTCATTTTCGACATTAGTTGCAATTAAATGATGGAAATCTCATCAATATTGCGTGACCGTGGCATTAATAGATAATTGAAAACACCTCCCTCATCTGTTGGAAAACAGTCAAAACAGGTTTCTTACATAAGGATTAGTTTTTGTTAAGTTACTCTATCCTTTAGAGGTGATTTTATCTCAATAAAGACGTGAAACCAATGCCTATCTAATTCTTATTTGATATTGTTATCAAAGATAGGGTACACAATAGGCTTGACGTATAAATGTGGTGGCTACTACTTGAAAAATCCAGTTATAATCGGTTTGCCCATGAGTAGACAAATGAATGTGAATCTACCCGTACCGAATTGTGTCGAAATGCTATTCGGATATTACTATTCAATCTCCAAAATGCTGGCCCGTGAGGGCCAAGAGGCTCTTTTTGTTCTCTTTCGTGGATGGATCAATGATGGAGACACATCGGCAGTTAGGGTCATCACGTCGTTTACGACAACGACAAATATGTGTCCTGGAAAGATTGGCCTATGAAACCATGGGTGCCATTTGAAACATTTCGTGACGAGGATTTGTTTCGACTAAACTATTAGCATACGGAACATATGCCCTTTCTTTGTGGGATGCGGGATAGGGGGATTTTGGCATTAGGGCTACAGTAGGATAATTTTATTTTTTTAAAGAATAATTAATATCATGTATAGTTATTTTATAAATATTTATACTAATTTATTTTATTTTAATTGCTATAATAATATATAAGATATATATTTGTACAACTTGTTTTCTTTTATTATATATATCTTATTTCTCTTATCTTCTACTAATAGATGCCACACCAGAATATATGTGATTACGAGTTTATCTAAAGAGATCGTCCTCATATCTCCGATCTGAATCAACATGACCTTACGCAGGTATTCGAAATTTTATTATTTAATTTTATTCATTTATATAAGCGATTTATGAGAATTTTTTTAAATTTTAAGAACTTTGGTTATAGGTGAGATTTATTTAGTATACTATAATGATGAATCAAGTATTAGGGAAAAAAATAATTTAGTGGAAGAGCAGTTGGAGTTAGAGGGTTTTGGAGTGACGTTATGTTTGCTGAAGCTACAACTCGATCATGAACTTATGCATGCTATGGTTGAGTGAAGTACTCGACCACGGTTCGTATATAAAAAAAAAATGTCGTTGTTGTAGTATGTGTCGCAAATATAAACTGTTATCGCATCAATTTTATTTAATTACCTAATTTCTACTAATTTATTCTAGGTCGTTCATTGGAAGGCAGTTATTGATATACATCACTTTCTAAGTCTAAGATTATTCTTTAATTCCAAAAAGAGAAGTTTTATGTCCAATAAAGAATGAATTAATGAATGCATGGTTTAATTATGTACAAAAAGAATCAATTAAAATGCTTGCAAATACTAATTACAAACAAGCATTAAAAACTTCATAGACATACTCTATATTATCTACTTATAAGTTATATTACTAATACCTACATATATATACAATACTAACTAATAATACATACCATATTTACTGAACTCAATACACTAACGTATATAGTAACATATACAGTATCTACAACGACTGATATAAATGTCACTGGACCCTAAAAAACTATATACAAACTCTAAAGTAGAAACTAGGGTCTATAGCGACATTTATGTCACCTTTAGTGATGTTTTATTCTGTCAGTAAAAATATGAAGTTACATATATACATATATATAAAGCTATACTGCTTATATATATACTTATTATTTACCTTAAACTTATTTATTTACATATACTATCCATACGGATATACGTTATATATTATACATACACATATCTCCTTCTCTAACTTCTCAAATCTCCTCTATGTTCTTCTTCTCCTTTTAACTTTCTCTACGGTTAACATATAGTTATTCTTCAACTTACTCTCTTATTTGTGTTTAAGGAGTCATTAGGGTCCTTACTTAACAAAAATTTGTTTAATTTGCAGGTACGCCCTTCGAGGGATACACAGCACCCGAGCACCGGGTGGGACCAGACCTCTACAAAGCTCACCCTAATTTCTTAATTAGGCCGCTTAAGTATGTTTTTGGCACAGATTTGGGCTTAACTAAGCCCTCGCATGGCACACACCGACCCCCGACCCACACACAAAGCCCAAAAATGCTCAGTATACTCAGTAAGATGGTAAGATGTTCAATTGTTCAGGTGCCTGGCGCCCGTGACGACTGATCGTCTTAAACAACAAAAACAACATAAAAGCGCTAAGCGCGCTTCTCAGCAAACGATGTGGCGCTATTCTAGCGCCTGCACAGCACTGGAAATCTAGCGGCTATGCACAAATTTGCAATTTTAGCCCTCAATTTGAGGGCCATAACTTATTATAAAAAAATAAGTTATGAGATAAAAAAGTATTTACATAGTGCTTCTTGATTGTACAATTAATTTAGATTTTTAATTATATTTAATGTATAATTAAATTCAATAAAGTATATAGTTTATACGGACAGAATTATAGGTTTTATACCTTAATTACATATAAATTAGTTAATATATGGTCTAATTGACCTTATACAAAGTTAGTAAATATGTTAAAGTATTTAATATATATTTTTATTATATTTTACAAGCTTTATTTATATTTTATTTACATTTAAATGATTCAATTTCAGACTATTTTATGTATAAATTCAGTTTACATAGTATTATACATTATAAATGACTTAAATTAGCTTAACTTACTTTAAATACATTAGTGTTGTTACGACCCAGTTTCCGAATCCTTCAGGACACGAGAATCGGACCGACTCGACAGATCCCAAGACTCAGTCGTCCAACGAGAAAGTAACCAAAAAGTAGTAAAATAAATCACATTCACCATACAAGTAACTAATAGTAACAAAAGTATAGCAGTAAAGAAAGGAACTACTACAGTATACACCACCACAACAGTAAAGAATTAAAAACAGGTACAGAAATATGAAGTTTACAATAAAAGAATACAAGGGTGTAACAAAATACTCACTACTACAGAAAAAGGGTACAACAAAAGTACAATTACTGGGCTCTACTAGGCCGAGCACCCTCCGCAGCCGAAGGCTCTGGCTGCTCAACACCTGTTCCTGAAAAAGGTGGTAAGTACGACACGTCAGCGAAACGCTGAATAGAGTGGCAACCAGCTAGCTAAGAAAAGCAGTAAAGGAGGTCAGGTAGCTGTTGCTTTCAATTTCTTTCTTTATATAACTAATTATTCTTTCTTTCATCACTTGGATTATTTATTAAGTCCTTTTTCTTGATCTTGAACGTTCCTCGTGAGAACGATCTTGATTGCAGTCTTTTCCGAAAAGTAGAAGTAGCACGTAGTGCTCTCCTGGCCGGGAGAGTCCCCCGTTGTGGTCCTACCTTCAGTCAACCACACCAGGATCGCTGATAGATGTAACGGTGACTACGGCACGCGCGATAAACACACGGGTAGCTACCCCGCATTGACACGCGGTCAGTCATTTCCGTTAACAGGTGCGCCCCAAGCACAGCACGAAACCAGTATAAGGCAGAGCCCTCTCAGTAACAAGGGTTCAGCCCCTCCACAGTAACCAAACAGGGGTCTTGCCCCTCCACAATCCGCGCACCCTCGCCTGACTACCCTGGTTTGCCCAGTGGGCCCAACAAGTCGGTGTAGGATGGCTAGCTGAACCCCGGGTCCCGTGGGGTGGCTAGATCTCTCCCTACACAAGTAGCTCTCCCCGGTACTGTGTAGGCGAGGGCCACAGAGTCGATACAAAGTGGCCAGTCCTAACCCCAGGTCCCAACCCTAGGGCGGCTAGCTCCGCTTTGCACTAAACAGGGGGACAGTCGCTCTCCTTGGTACTCCGTACATAAGGGCCAGCTCACTTCCCCATTCACTTTCCTAGTTCCATTCTATTTATTTTCTAGGAGCTCTACTCCTAATTCCCTTTAGGGTTCGTGCTCATATTTCTCAAGCCAAGCTATACTAGGTCTCATCATTTCAGTTTTATTCGCATATAGCACGTGTTTCCAACATTTAATCTTTCTTTTCCAATTTATATACAAGCAGCTCGAATTTACTTTCAAAATAACAAGAATTACGTGTAGCAGTTACTAGAAACAGTTCTCCACATTTCACAAGTAGCTGTTGTCCAATTACAAGCAATTATCATTATTCTATCTACTTATCCAAGACTGCAATTCAGGCATTGAAGACATTCGTTTCAGTGTTTTTGTTCCTATGATTCATGCCACACCCTAGGATCTATCATTCAATCTAGTTTTCAGGTCCTAGGATTCATGCCATACCCTAGGATCTATCATTCAATCTAGTTTTTCTGGTCCTAGGATTCATGCCATACCCTAGGATCTATCATTTACTTCAAATATGCATTAATGTTGTAATTAACTAAGGGAAGCCACTCTACCCGCAAAATCGGGAGTAATGGGGGCGTGACCGGCAGGTCCATGTGCCTCCACAACTCCCAAAATTGCAACAGAACGAGGTCCTAACACAAGGATCAATTACAAGGAACCACTCAGAACAAGATAAAAGTATTTCAAACAAGTAGAGTAACTTATTCTGAGAAGAACGGAATCTTAAACGCGGAAATCGGACATCGAACGGATCCTAAACAGGTCAAAAACGACAACTCTGACGCAAATCAGACGTCTGGAACATCTTCCAGACGTCTTAAAAAGGGGTCCAGGTCATACCTCACTCTGCGCTGCTCCTCGACATCTAGAGGTCTTGATGAACCGTCTGAACCCAGTTCCAAACGTCCGACCACCTCTCCGGACGTCTGGAAACGCTCTCCGCCGTCTGGTGACTCGCCCAGACGTATGAATCGCGTGGGAGCGCGTGTCCCGCGCCTTCCCGATGCGAAACCTGCACGCGTACGCGAAAATCCCTCAGCAAGGCACGCGATAGAGCATCGGCGGAACAGCCTGCATGGCCGTATCTGCAAAAGCAAGGAAATTAGGAAAATACGTACCTCTCAGTCGTCTGGGGCTTCGTCCAGACGTCGACCGCGTCGTTTGGATGTACGTCCAAACGTCTGATTCTTGGAAAAATTCCCAGAATCAGAACCTCCATCGTCTTCTTCCCACTGCGTGCAGCCACGCCACACTCGTCCACCTGCTGCCCGAGCTGCAGCAGCACCGGGGGAAACCTCCTCAGCACAACGCTCCTCTGCGGGCATGTCGGCCGGCCTCAAACTGCTCCAGCAAGCTCTCTCCCTCTCTCTTGACTAGCGTGCCCTCTCCTCTTCCCTCTCGCTGCACCTCTCCTCTCCGCCTCTGCACCCGACAGCAACGGCGGTTCGCTCTCACTCTCGCTCGCGCGCTGGAGGAAGGAGAAGACGGGTGCATGCGGGTGGCGTGAGGGAGAGGAGGAGGGTATTTGTAGGCGTTGGAAGAAGGTTTCTGCAGGTCGGCGAGGGGAGAAAAAAAGAAGAGGGCGGCGGGTTTCAGTCTGCGCGCGGCACTCGCGCAAGCTCACGATGATACGCACGTAAAAATTAATTTCCCGTCGTCTGTGAAGGTGTCTAGACATCTAACCTGACGTCTAGACCAACTCCCAGACGTCTTAAAGTGTTTTGATGCCTTGGGTCTTAACAAGTGTAAATATACAATATAGATTAACTTGGTTTTAACTTTATCTACTAATTTATTTTAATTTAATATAATAACTTAACTATTAACTTAATAAATTAATTATTTATTCTAGATATATAATTAAATTAAGGTACAGGGTTTAATATGTTTATTATATACATATAAATACATGTATATAGTATTATAAGTTAATATGGCTATTTATAGTGTTTACTACTTTATATAGCTTATTTGTACATATTCGTTAGTTTAATTAATAATTAGTTATATAATTAAGATATATATAGTATAATATAAATTAAATATTTACTTTACATAATACAACATATAAATAAGTTATTTATCTTATAAATATGTAGACTTTACATTAAAGACAAGTAGGCTTACTATATATCTTAAATATATACTTATATATATTATATAAGGGATTTTTAGTATTTTTAGAGGTTTTTTACTTTTTATGGTTTTTATATTTGTTTGAGGTAGGAGATAAGAAGAAAGGAAACAGATGAGGAGAAAGAAATGTTTTTGCCCCTTTCAAGTTTAGTTTGTTTTATTAAGTTTCATGGTATACAGAATAGTTGACTGGTAAATTCTACCAAGTCGGGGGTTCGGGTTACCATGAAACTTGGTGTACATTTAACGAAATACTTAATCTAAAATCAGACAAGTTTATTTTATTTTTTTAAATTTTTTTTCTAATTTTTATTCAATTCTAAATCTCACTCGTCTTAAGCCTTTCAAATGGTTTCTAATGAGTCCTAAAGGCTTAGGATGGAACTTAAGGGGGTCTAAAAGGCAGTCAATTGCCTTAATAGTCTCAACACAATATCTGGACAAGATACAAACAATTTAGCATGCAAATCAACGTGGATTTTAGTTAATTGAGTTGATGGATAGTTAGGTTTTATAATCTAGCTGACAAAAGATTTAAAAGTAAAAGTACAAGCATTCAAAGGATGTCAAAATTCAATAGCTATACAGGAAAGCTTGTATACAAGTTAAACACAACATTATACATTAGGTAGCTATTCAAAACCTAAGCTATTGTCCATAGGGTTTATTCAGACATAGGACTTCTGCTGAAATAGCAGAAACAAGTTAACAACAACTGCAGCAGCAGATATCAGTAGAAGCTGCTGAACTTGATCCAATCATCAAACCAAATCCTTCTTCGGACGTCTTAACTGCTGCTGCAGTTAACTCATCTAAAGAGGAACAGGTTTGCAGCAGGAAAAAGGGGTTAATTCCAACATGTATCTCCTGATGTAACCCTTTATATCCCAGATCAGATTATGGACTGCCTGGTCGGGAATTTAAAAGAGTTAATCCAGGGGGCACTTGGCTGGAATTAAGGAGGGAAATGTAGCTGCTTCTACAGCAGTTTGCTATAAATCTGGGATTTAAGAACAAAAACATAAATTACTCTAAAGATAAATTCTGACAAGGGTTTAAATTCTCATAAAAATCACTCATGAATACAACTCAAACTCAAGATCCCTTGCCAATAAAATCTCATCAATCAAAGCTGAAAGATATCTGATCTAGCTATTTCTAACGCTATAGATAGCATGTAGAAGGAGTTAGATCAGTCTATTTAAAATATAAACTTAAATCCCAGATATCTGAAACCTTAAGGAGTATTGAGAACTCCTTAGGTTGAAAATCAAAATTCTATTAGCAAACAACTCATGAATGCAGGAGAGAACCTCAAATCACCAAAGTCATTTTCCTTAGCTCTATCATGCATTCAAAGCATTGAAATCCTCAAGAAAATCCAAATCAGATTATGGCCCATCTGAGGTGAATTCTAACTTCAGAATCACCTCAGATTCCTAGCCAAACAATGAATCAAATAAACAATAACTCAGTTTACTAGATCAAAGAATTCAAAGCTCACATAAATCTAAATCCTTGAAATCTGAATTTATAAAAAAAATCTGGCAAACCGATTCCAATTTAAGCTTAGATCAGGGGCATTTGTAACAAAACATGGGATGAATGGGAAACCCCTTAAAATGAATTTTAACGCTAATTTCATATCTGAGGTTAGAAACCAATCAGATTTGAAATTAGGTCTAATGAGTGGGTGGATTGCGAAACACTCATCGGAGGAATCAGAAATGAAATGGAAACATGGAGAGAAAGAACAAAATGAACAGTGATTAGATGAATTTCTTCCCCTCTGATATGAGATCATCAGAGGAGGTAAGGGGGAAACATTGCTAGGCTAAAACTACTCCTAATTCTAAGCTAATCAGAATAGAAAATTGACTACTATTTCTACATCTAATTCTACTCTAATATATTCTAATTTATCTATAAAATGCTACAACAAATTTAGAAAACATTAGAACTATTCTAATAGGAAGAATGAGACTTATGGGTCCTTAGCCAGTGGCTGAGGAGGAAGAAGAGAGGGAGGTGAGCTCCAGCGGAGTGAAAAGCTTGCTAGTGAGACTTTGTGGTCGTCCTCAGGTGCTATGTGGTCCTTAGTGACGAGGAGAGTCGGAGAGAAGTCGAGGATTTCACAGCCGGTGCCTGTGAAATCAGAGATTTGGTGAGGCGGGGGAACTGGAGTGGAGGAATGATCGCTAAGGAAGCAGGAGAGAGCGATCCCTTGTGCGCGCGACCACTGAGGTAGCTTGCACAGAGAATCAGGGCACCGCGCAAGTTTGGTTAAGCGACAAGGGCACTGGCGGCGAGGATGAGAGGAGAGAGTGCGCGGCCTGTCAAATCAAAAACTGGCCATTAGATGAGATCTGAGGGTAGTGGTGACCACACGCGCTGACTCACACGAAGGTTTTAATCAAGGAGAGCCACAGATCAATCCAAATTAGAGTTCAACGGTCCAGAAGGTCCGTGTTCTTCGCGTGAATAGTGCATGAGTGCTGCAGGCTTGTGTTGGTGAAACTGTAGGGCACACCACTCTGCGAAGGGGTAGAACAATTGCAGACAGACCCATAAGTGATAGAGAATTGTTACAACCGCAGCTTCAAAACATCTTTTAAGACGTCTAGGAGCTGGCCCAGACGTCTGGGACCCCTTCCAGACGTCTGGGATTTAATTTCCACGGCACGGAGGATTTCGTTTGTGCGCCTGTGGTGGCTGACGCCTGCATCATCTCCTACCACCCGGGAAAGGCCAATGTGGTGGCTGACGCCTTAAGCCGTAAGGCGCCCGCACACTTGGCCAGTTTACAGTTACAGAGTTGGAGCATTTTAGAGGAGGTGGGTAGTTGGGGACCAAGGGGACTTCTCTTTCACAGACAAGGTACTGCGCCTGAGGGGACGGTTGTGCTTTCCCAGAGATGAGGAGCTATTGAGAGAGCTCCTGACTGAGGCACACGGTTCCAGATTCACCATACATCCCGGAAACACGAAGATGTACCACGACTTGAGACGCGAGTTTTGGTGGAGGGGGATGAAGCGGGATGTGGGTGTATTCGTGCAGCAGTGCTTAGTGTGCCAGCAGGTGAAAGCCGAGCATCAGAGGCCTGCAGGGCCGCTACAGCCGCTTCCATTGCTAGAGTGGAAGTGGGAGAGCATCACCATGGACATAGTGGTGGGCATACCTGTAACGACCCGATTCCCGAGTCCCTACGAGACACGAGAACCGGACCGACTCGACTAATCCCAAGACCTAGTCGTCCAACGAGGAAGTAACCAAAAGACAGTAAAATAAACCACATTCAGCATGAATATAACTAACAGTAAGAAAGTACAGCAGTAAGGAAAGAAACTACTACAGTAGGTTCCACCACAACAGTAAAACAACATTTATCATATAACAAGAACTGCAGGTAAAGAAGGTACAGCGGAAACAAAAACTACTCACTAGAACAGAAACAAAAGAGGTACAAAAGGCTGTGGTAACTCTACTGGACCCTACTCGGCCTAGCGTCCTCTGCAGCCGCCGACCCTGGCTGCTCAACACCTGGTCCTAAAAAAGGTAACGAGTGTAACACGTCAGCAAAACGCTGAGTAGAGTGGCAAACTAACTAAAGGCAACAGTAGAGTGTACAGTAGCTGTTATGTTCTATTACTTCCTTTATTCACATCTTTCAATTTTTCTCACTATTTCATTTATTTCTCAGATCCTTTACTTGATCTCGAATGTCCTTGTGGGAACGATCTTGATTGCAGCCTTTTCCAAAAGTAGAAGTAGCACGTGGTGCTCTCCTGGCCGGGAGAGTCCCCCGTGGTGATCCTACCCTCAGTCAACCACCCCAAGGTCACTGACAGACGTAACGGTGACTACGACACGCGCGATAAACGCACAGGTAGCTAGCTCGCACTCGCACGCGGTCAGTCGTTTCCGTTAACGGGTGCGCCCAAAGCACAGCACGGAACCAGGGCAGAGCCCTCTCAGTAACAGGGGTCCAACCCCTCCACAGTAACCAAACCGGGGCCTTGCCCCTCCACAGTCCGCGCACCCTCGCCTGACTACCTTGGTTTGCCCTAGTGGGCCTAACAAGTCGGTGAAGGAGGCTAGCAGAACCCCGGGGCCCGTGGGGTACCTAGTACTCTCCTAACACTACTAGCTCTCCTCGGTACTACGTACACGAGGGCCAACAAGTCGGTACAGAGTGGCCAGTCCTAACCCCCGGGTCCCTGGGGCGGCTGGCTCAGCTCTGCACTAAACAGGGGGACAGTCGCTCTCCTTGGTACTCCGTACTCAAGGGTCAGCTCACTTCCCTAAGTCTATTCCATTCGCTTTCCAGGAGTTCTACTCCTACTTCCCCGTAGGGTTCCAGCACATCTTATGTCTTACTTTCCAGTTTCCGTTCTTACAAACCATGATCCCAATCATGTTTCTTTATTCATAACAGGCAGCTGTGAATTCAATTTACAGGCAGCTTCATATATTCCTTTCCATTTTTCCAAGACTGCATTATTATATATTCCACTAGTTTTTCCATCCTAGGATTCATGCCATATCCTAGGGTCTATCATACAATCTAGTTTTCCGGCCCTAGGATTCATGCAACACCTAGGAACTATCATTCCATATATTTCTCATTCCTAGGATTCATGCAATGTCCTAGGTTCTAGTTATGGTTGCATACTTTAACAGATTTTATTAATACTTAAAGCCACTCTACCAGGTACAACGGGAGTAATGGGGGCGTGATCGGGAATCCCGCGTGCCTCCGCGACTCTCAAGACTACAACCGAACGAGGTCCTATCACAAGGATCAAACACAAGGAGTGTCTCAAAATAGTGTATAGCTACTGTAGACGGGTAGAGGAATTAATTCTGAAACGAACGCAACTCGAATCGCGGAAAACGGAGCCCGAACGGGCCCTAGACGGGTCGAAAAAGACGATACTGTGCAAAATCAGACGTCTAGAACTCCTTCCAGACGTCTTAAACGGTGGATCAGAGAATTACCTGTTCAGCGTGGTTTCCCAGACGTCCAGAAGTCTGCGGGGACGTCTGTCCTATACCCCAGACGTCCGATGGTCCATACGGACGTCTGTAGGTCACTCCCGCCGTCTGGTACAACTTCCAGACGTCTGATTCGCAAAGGATGGCGAATCAGCGAACCTGCGCAGAGCCAACCCCCCTCCCTCAGTACGGTCAATCGACAAGAAGGAAGAAGAAGGCGGAAACTCACCTTTCAGACGTCTGTATGATCTTACAGACGTCGACCTTGCCGTCCGGCTATCAATCCAGACGTCTGATTCTGGAAATTTTTCCAGAATCAGGACCCTGCTCGGCCTCCGCTCGCGACGCCGCCCGCGTCGCACCTCGCGCTCCTGCTGGTCAAACCGCAGCAGGTCCCTCTCCGTGTCGCTCCGCACCCCCTGCGCCCTCCGCCAGCCGGCCAAGCCGCTCCGGCGAGCTCGCCCTCACGGCAGAGCTCCGCCCTCGCACGCCGTACCTCCGCGCTCACTGCGGCCGTCGCTGCCGCCCTCGCGTCCGCTCGCTCTCGCGCCCAGGAAGGAGAAGAAGGAGGAGACTGTGGAGACGGGAGGGGAGGCGTGGCTCTTTTAAGGCCGCGCGAGGAGGAGAGAGGAGGTGGCAGGCCGCCTGCAGCAGCAGAGAGAAAAAAGAGGGAATATGCGGTCTGCGCGCTCAGGCGCGCAGGCGACTCGTGTGTGTCGAAAATAACGGATTTCCAGACGTCTTTAAACTATCCCAGACGTCTTATCAGACGTCTGGTTGTGATCCCAGACGTCTTGTACGATGTCTGGGCCACCTCCCAGACGTCTTAAAAGACGTCTGGGGCACACATTCGTTACATTACCTGTTACCTAGCGAGGACACGACGCAGTCTGGGTAATTGTGGATAGACTGACGACGACGGCACGATTCCTAACTATCCGAGTCACTTTGGGACCAGCACAGTTGGCAGAGAGGTATATCCGCGACGTGGTATGACTACACGGAGTTCCGCAGAAGATCGTATCCGATCGGGATACCCGCTTTACGTCCCAGTTTTGGGCTGATTTTCAGCAAGCCCTGGGGACGCGGTTGAGGTTTAATACAGCTTACCACCCCCAGACGGACGGACAGTCCGAGCGCAGGATACAGACACTTGAGGACCTTTTGCGTGCCTGCGTACTGGACTGGAGGGGCTCTTGGGAGGAGCACCTGCCCCTGGTGAAGTTTACATACAACAACAGTTATCACACGAGCATCAGCATGGCTCCCTACGAGGCTCTGTACGGACGGAGGTGTACGGCACCCTTGAGTTGGGTTGAGGTGGGGACCAAGTGCGAGGTTGGCCCCAGGTTGATCCGGCAGAGTCAGGAGGTAGTCAACCAGATCCATAGGCGACTCCGCACTGTCAAGAGCAGACAGAAGAGCTACGCAGATCGGAGATGCAGAGAGGTGCAGTTTGTGGTTGGGGACCACATCTTTCTCCGTGTTTCACTCGTGAAGGGCCTGCAGCGGTTTGGGGTGAGAGGGAAGCTCGCGCCGAGGATTGTGGGGCCCTTTGTGGTCCTAGAGCGGGTTGGACCCGTTGCTTACAGGCTTGCCCTCCCTCCCCAGCTTTCTAGTGTGCAGGACGTGTTCCATGTGTCCAACCTCCGGAAGTACGTAGCCGACCCAGTCACGTACTGAGTCACGAGAGCGTCGAGGTGGACGACGACCTGACCTATCCCGAGCGACCAGTGCAGATTCTAGACCGAGCCATCCGCAGTTTGAGACGAAAGCAAGTACCCCTGGTAAAGGTTTTGTGGAGGAGCCAGCAGTACGAGGAGGCTGCCTGGGAGCTTGAGGCGGCAATGCGGGAGCGGTACCCGGAACTCTTCGCGGGTACGTTTTTCTGGGCCGGCTTCGATCCTCTTTGAGTTTGTTATGGTTATTATGATGTTTTTTCCGAACCCCAGTTAGCGCAAGTTTCGAGGACGAAACCTCCTTTGAGTTTGTTATATTGTTATGACCGCAGCTTCAAAACGTCTTTTGAGACGTCTGGGAGCTGGCCCAGACGTTTGACCAGACGTCTGGGACCCCTTCCAGACGTCTGGGATTTAATTTCCGCAGCACGGAGGATTTCGTTTGAATGCTTGCGCGCGCAGACCTGCAGATGTGCTCCTTTTTCCCTCTCCTCCGCTGGCGCTGCCCCCTCTGTCTCGCTCTCTCTCTCTCCCCGCGCGGCTTTAAAAAGCCACGCCCTCTCCCTCACTCTCATCACCTCCTCTCCCTTCCTCTTCTCCATCCAGCCGGTGCGCGAGTGCGAGCGTGAGCGAGCGGCGGCGGCGACAACCGCGGTGAGTGCGAGAGGAGGTGCTGTTCGAGGGAGGAGGCGTCGGCCCTGAGGGCTCGAGCCTGCCGGGGCAGCGGGAGCCGGCCGGCGGGGGTGCAGCGGGCACGGAGTGACGCGGGAGGCTTGCTGCAGCTCAAGCAGCAGCCGGACAAGACGCGGCGCGGCCGAGCATCGCGAGCGGAGGGCGAGTTTCGCCCTCGCTCTGGAAATTTTTCTAGAATCAGACGTCTGGGCTTCCAACCAGACGACGGGGGAGACGTCTGGAGGACTGTCCAGACGTCTGGTAAGTAAGTTATTTTTCGTACCTTCTTCCTTTCCTTCGACCGTCCATACTGAGCACGAGGATGGGTACGCGCAGGTTCTGAGATTCGCATCCAACGCGAATCAGACGTCTGGCTACAGTGCCAGATGACGGGAGCAACTTCCAGACGTCCAGGGTGACCATCGAACGTATGGGAACTAGGCCAGACGCCCCCGCAGGCTTCTGAACGTCTGAGAGACCACGCAGAGCAATGGTAACCTCTGATCCACTTTTTAAGACGTCTGGAAGAGGTTCCAGACGTCTGATTTTGCACTGTTTCGTCGTTTTCGACCCATTTAGGGCCCGTTCGGAGTCTGTTTTCCGTGTTTCGAGTTGCGTGCTTCTCGGAATTTAATCCTCTACCCGTCTACAGTAGTTATATACTATTTTTAGAAACTCCTTATGCTTGATCCTTGTGATAGGTCCCCATTCCGTTGTAGTCTCGGGGTTGTCGGAGGCACGCGGGATTCTCGACCACTCCCCCAGTACGCCTGTTGTAACCGGTAGAGTGGCTTTTAAGTTTATTAGTACAATCTGTTAAATTATGGAACCATAAATAGAACCTAGGACATTGCATGAATCCTAGAAATGAGAAATAGATTGAATGATAGGTCCTAGGTGTTGCATGAATCCTAGGGCTGGAAAACTAGATTGTATGATAGATCCTAGGATGTCATGAATCCTAGGACGGGGAAAACTAGTGGAATATATGAATACTGCAGTCTTGGAAAAATGGAAAGGAGCAAATAGCTGCCTGTAAATAGAATTAACAGCTGCCTGTTATGAATAAATAAACGTGACTAAGAACATGGATTGTAAGAACGTGAAACTGGAAAGTGAAACCTAGATGTTCTGAGTTAAAAGTGCTAGAACCCTACGGGGAATTAGGAGTGGAACTCCTGGAAAGAGAAAGGAATGGAACTGAGAAAGAAAGACGTGGCAGTGTGCTGTCTCTTAGGTACGTAGTACCAAGGGAGGTACCTGTACCCGTTTAGTGCAGAGCGGAGCCAGCCGCCCCAGGGACCCGGGGTTAGGACTGGCCACTTTGTACCGACTTGCTGGCCCTCGTGTACGTAGTACCGAGGAGAGCTACTAGTGTAGGCAGGTACTAGCTACCCCACGGGCCCCGGGGTTCTGCTAGCCTCCTACACCGACTTGTTAGGCCCACTGGGGCAAACCAGGGTAGTCAGGCGAGGGTGCGCGGACTGTGGAGGGGCAAGGCCCCTGTTTAGTTACTGTGGAGGGGTTGGACCCCTGTTACTGAGAGGGCTCTGCCCTGTACTGGTTCTGAGCTGTGCTTTGGGCGCATCCGTTAACGGAAACGACTGACCGCGTGCCAGTGCGGGTTAGCTACCTATGCGTTTATCGCGCGTGCCGTTGACACCGTTACGCCTGTCCGTGACCTTGTGGTGGTTGATTGAGAGTAGGATCACCACGGGGGACTCTCCCGGCCAGGAGAGCACCACGTGCTACTTCTACTATTCGGAAAAGACTGCAATCAAGATCGTTCCCACGAGGAACATTCGAGATCAAGTGAAAGATATGAAAAATAAATGAAACCGTGAGATAATTGAAAGACGTAAATAAGGAAAGTAACAGGACATAACAGCTACTGTACACTTTACTGTTTCTTTAGTTTAGCTGCCACTCTACTCAGCGTTTTGCTGACATGTTACACACGTTACCTTTCAGGACCAGGTGTTGAGCAGCCAGGGTCAGCGGCTGCAGAGGACGCTGAGCCGAGTAGGGTCCAGTAGAGTTACCACTGTTCTCTTGTACCTCTTTTTTTTCCACTGTAGTGAGTAGTTCTTGTTACCGCTGTCCTTTTCTTTACCTGAGTTCATATTATGTTATGAATGTTGTTCTACTGTTGTGGTGATATATACTGTAGTGGTTTCTTTCCTTACTACTGTATTTTCTTACTGTTAGTTATATTAATGCTGAATGTGGTTTATTTTACTGCTCTTTTGGTTACTTCCTCGTTGGACGACTAGGTCTTGGGATTAGTCTAGTCGGTCCGGTTCTCGTGTCTCGTAGGGACTCGGGAATCGGGTCGTTACAAGAATGGTTATGGAGTGGTCTTTAAGAGCTTACAAAGAGGTCCCTACTTGTTACAAATAATTCCTAGGAGGTTTTCTAATGAAGGAAATGTGATGCATGACGGACCTAAATGTAAATCTTTGATATCAAGGCCTTAATGATGTCTAAATCCCTTCAAGTTTTTATATAAGCTTAATTGAACATTTAGGAAGTTAATTATACTTTTGATTTGAACTTTTAAACTTGTTTGTGTGTTTAATTTACACTTAGATCACCATTTAACCTTTTTCTCAAGCATATTTTATTTTATGACCTAATTATGCAATTTTAACACAGAATTAAGGTTTTAGGTCTTTTTCTTTTATTCTCACATTTAACCCTTTTTTATGTGTCAATTTGATATTGTTTAACTCAGTTTCTAACTTAACTTTAGCTTTTTAGCTATGATGAGTAGCTACTCTTCATTGAGCGCTGGCATCCAGAAACTCACACTTTTCATCTGCCGGATGAAGCTACCATGAAATTATAAGATGTCGCAATTTTGATGGGTCTTCGTGTACATGGCCTACCTGTGATAGGTGTTGTACAACGCGGAGATTGGAAGGAAAAGTATGTAGAATTACTTGTAGAAGACCCAGATGAGAACCCAAGTAAAAAGAACTTAGCCTCTAAAGGGTTAAGTATGACATGGTTGAAGTGTAAGTTTATAGATGATCTCGAGTTTGTAGAGACGAAAAATGATGCGATTAGATATGCTTGAGGTATCATTTTGATTTACTTAGGAGCTAGTATCCTTCCAAATTCGACCAAAAATAGGGTTCCAATTAGGTGCTATGAATAAAACACATAAAATATTCTTGAGTAACGTTTTTTATCTATACCTAACCAAAACTTTTTATAAATTTCCAGGTATTTATTACTAGTAGAAGATATTGGAGTATGAATACAATTAGCCTAGGGAACTGATTCACTTCATCAGTTGTACCACCAACTAAATAAAATAACACGTTGTTCAATAACAAATGTATACGCTTTTTTGACGATGCTACAGGTAATTTTACATTAATTTATGTAAATTTTATAAATTTCTTCAAATATATGTTATAATTTTTTAATTATATTTATAGTAATGGATTTGGGAACGCCTTCAAATTGGGAGGCTAAAAGAAATGTCATTTCCGCCTCGTTTGTTACATATTACACTGTTAGGTGTTTGATAGGTTCAAAATATTTATTATATTAATAGTTATTAAATTTATTAATCTTTTCTTAACATAATAGTTATGTTTTAGGTGGAGCGGTAGTAAATAATTTAATAGTAATGTGAGAACAACAAATCATATTGGGTGCAGAAGTAGATGTTGCAACCTATAGTCGCCTACGAACCTCGAGGCCCAATTGAGAGAGGCTTGATAAGAAATATATATTTTAAATGAATTACTAAAATGCTAATTTATAAATTTTTTTAATAGTAATCATTTATTTTGCTTAATATTCGGTAAGTCTCCTCTTCAAAGCAAAAGAACAGATGACGAGGTAGTTAAATACACCTCATTTACGGTCAAACGTAGGAGAAAGGGAAATAAAGGATTTAGTTGATCAACTTACCAAGAAAATAGAAGAACATGGGTTGCGTAACATTGAAGACCAAGGAGTTGAAAATGAATCCGCGGGTGCTATTTCTGAGGAGGATGTCGGCCCACCTCCAACGCAGTACACGCAACCTCTGATACACTTTACCCAGCCTCCTTCCATGTTATTTACTCAGCCTCCTCCGATGGATTACACGTAGCAACCGATGGATTATACTTACAACCCGACGTAGTTTACTCAACCATTGTATGCTTACAATCCGTGTCGGGAAGGATCATCGCAAGTTCTGTGTTTTGATGCTTCTGAGAGTCAGCCGGGTAGTTTTTTAGATTTTCTTTTTACAAATCCTATGTGAAATCCATACTTGTTAAGGTATTTTGTATCGGGTTCAGGGCCATCTAGACCACCATTTCAACCCCCTTCGATGCCTACCTATCAACATCCAAGACCTCAATGGATTTGGAATGAACCGCGAAACCAACAACAAGAAGATGACGACACTGACAGAGATAATGAGGGTTATACATCAAACATTAGAAGCGTACATGGCCGATCTAATGTTGGCAGCAGATCTATTCACCTAGATTATGACGATCTTGAGAGAGAAAGAGAAAGGGTTGGGCAATAAGATTCGTCACGAGGTAGGGATGAACGTACAAGAAAGGAAGGTAGCGACACAGAGGTCTTTTTAGTGCATTCACTAGTGTTGTAAGTAACGTTGTTCGACGACATTAATTGTAAATTATATGACTTGTAAGACTTGTTTAGTTAAATGTCTCAAGTGTTGTATTTTATGCTTTATAAATTAATAGCAATTATTCTCATGGCTACCTCCTGAATGAATGCATACCACACCGTAGTAGCAATGGCTTAGACATTATTGGTCAAATTGGTTGGTAGTGGATGGGTCCTTTGGCAATAGATCGTGTGAGTGGGATCTTGGGTGAATGTAAGGGTTTGTAAACCAACGCCTCGCTGCCAACTTCCTAACTCTCTACCATGTCTCTGCTACCAACTTCAATTAAACAAAATTAAAGGATATAATTAAAGGATTCTGAATACACTAATCGATAATTTGTTGTTTTATAATACTCTAAGCAAAGTGAAAGATGATCAAATCTAATATATGCACAAGCAGCTAACACATGCCTACAAAAAAGATGCCTTAATTAAATATAACCACAAGAACATATTGCTTTATTTATTCCATTGGTAGAAATAGTCTTAACATCATATGAGTAAGGTTCTTCTACAACTTTAAACTTCGTACTGACAAATCTAACAACACGTAATTTTCATAAGATTGAAACTTCTCTATTGATAACTCGGTCAAAATTCAGAGTTAGAATTGTTGTCATTACTTTTCCGCTATCGAAACACTGAGTAAAGTATTTGTTCAAACAAAAGTAAGTTCCTGTAACAAGGGCAATGATTGGTAATCCTCAACAACCTTTCAGAACATTATTGAAACATTCAGATGCAGTTCTTGTCATACTGCCATATCTTTCCCCTCCATCGTAGCATAATGCCCAGTATAATCCATTATAGCTGTTTTGTTGTATAATCCATCTATATGCCTCATCACACATGCATTGGATATCCCCTAATATCCGATTGTGATCATATGTTGTTAATGCACAACTAAATGCATTAAAGTGTCTATAAATCCTTACTTTTAAATCTTTTTTTATGCATGTTTGCTTTCATATGTCTCAAACAATGTCTATGTGAATAAACTCGTTCCGGACTAAAATATTAAGGAACTAAATTTCTTAAACCAGGGAAACGATCACTTATGATGCATATACCATCTCGATTGATACATCAAAAATCAAGCCCAACTGTTATTATTCTCCCCTCTTTCCACATTTGCAAAAGTTAATGGAAATAATTGACCATTTGGATCGATTCCAGTTGCAATTAATAAATGTCCAAGATGAGAACCATATAAATGTGTACCATCGATTGAATGTACAGGACGACAATACTGATATCCCTTAATTGACGGACCAAAAGCCCAAAATAAACAGTGAAATTTCATTTTTCCCAGTAAAGTTGATGATGGTACATCCATAACATGGTAAATAGTACCTGGATTTCGCCGAACCATTTCCCTCATAAATCGTTTCAAATCTAAGGATGATTCCTTTACGTTGCCATATACATGTTGTAAGGCTTTTTTTCGAGTATACCAAGCATTCACATAACTTATCTTTACCTTATCTTTGATGTCAATTAAAACTTAAATTTGTTTCGGAGATAAGGTAAGATTTGCCATAAAATGTGACAATATGTGGGCAGTATGAACTTTGTGTTATATTGTTTATGATCTCTTAAAGTGTTTGCTGTACAACTATGCTCTTGATCATATCTAGTCACTATCCAATCATTAAAAGACTTGTCTATTCATGCATGCGATTGCCACTTGCAACTATTAACGACGCATGCAACTATTAAGAGTTTTTTCTTTGATGTAATTTTCTTGTATTGCACACCTTTCTATAGACTCCACTTCCCTAAGTCTTGTTATAAATATTCTTTTGTTTTCCATTTTCTCATCATCCAATTCATTCTTTCTTCTCCTTCTTGTTGTTAAGGATAAAAGGATGTCTCATCTTGATCTATCATTCGGTTTACCCAATCATTATTATTAGGTAAATAAGGTGCTCCATCCATTGGTTCCCCTTCTAAGTCATTATCTTTTAAGTTATTATCATCACCATCGTCGTCGTCACCCTTGTCGTTATCAACATCTTCGTTGTTTTCCACAAAATTTTGATGAGGTTCCTCACTAGCCACGACATTCATAATGGTTGATATACTATGATCATCAGGCCTATTATTTTCATTTTCAAAGGAGCTGCCAAGGCTACCGTCTAAGCGTGAGATCGAGTTTGAGATCTCACCGGTACAAGGGACCAGCCCCATTTCTACTGCACCATACCAAATGCCACCACTTGAGCTGCGAGAGCTCAAGTTACAGCTACAGGACTTGTTGGAGAAGGGCTTTGTGAGGCCCAATGAATCTATGTGGTGAGCCTCTGTGTTATTTGTGAAGAAGGATGGTACCCAGCTGAATAGGGTCACCATCAAGAACAGCTATCTGTTGCTCAGGATTGATGATCTGTTTGACCATTTGCGAGGAGCCACGGTATTCCCCAAGATAGATACGAGATTAGACTACCACCAGTTGAGGATCAGGAAGACCGATGTCTCCAAGATAGCTTTCCGCACCCGATACGGACACTACAAGTTTTGGTCATGCCGTTTGGGCTGACCAACGTCCTTGCTGCCTTCATAGATTTGATGAACCGGGTGTTCAGACCGTATCTGGATCAGTTTGTGGTGGTATTTATTAATGACGTGCTCGTTTACTTGCAAGATCAGGCACAACACAGACAGCACTTACAGATGGTTCTGGACACTTTGAGACGATGCAGGCAATATGCCAAATACAACAAGTGCGAGTTTTGGTTGAGACAGGTGACTTTCTTAGGCCATGTGATTTCAAGGGATGACTTGGTTGTGGATCCAGCCAAGGTTGAGACTGTACTCAGGTGGGAGAGGCCACGTACAGTGACAGAGATACGTAGCTTCTTGGGGCTGGCAGGTTACTACCGGTGGTTTATAAGGGATTTCTCGTGGATTGCACGTCCTATGACCCAGTTGACCCGGAAGGATGTGCCCTTTGCCTGGACAGACGCTTATGAGGCATGTTTTCAGGAGTTGAAGGAGAGGCTGACTTCGGCTCCTGTGCTTACCATCCTAGATAGCAGTGGCGATTTTGTGGTCTACACGGATGCTTTATTGCAGGGTTTGGGGCGTACGCTCATGTAGCGGGGTTACGTTGTCACTTATGCTTTGCGGCGACTGAAGCCTCATGAGCATAGCTACCCTACCCATGACTTAGAGCCGGCAGTTGTTTTCTTCGCGCTGAAGACATGGAGGCACTACCTTTACGGTGAGACCTTTGAGATTTTCATGGATCATTAGAGCCTGAGGAATTTGTCTGATCAAAAGGAACTTAACATGGGACAGAGACGCTGGTTAGAGCTCCTGAAAGACAATGACTGCAGCATTTCCTATCATCTGGGGAAGGACAACGTGGTGGCTGACGCCTTGAGTCGAAAGGCGCCTGCCCACTTGGCCAGTTTACAGGCACAGAGTTGGAGACTTATGGTGGAGTTGGGCAGTTGGCGACTCCTAGGGTCACAGGGGCATTGTGGGGTAGTGACGGTGACATGGTAGATGAGACCAGAGCTGATAGACCACATCATCACAGGACATATGACAGATCCATATCTGCAGTCGTTGCAAGACAGAGTACTGTCAGGGGACCCAGGAGACTTCTCCTTTACAGATGAGGTGCTGCGCATGAGGGGACGTTTGTGTGCACCCAGGGACGAGGAGTTATTGAGCGAGATACTGACTGAGGCGCACGGGTCCAGGTTCACCAAACATCCCGGGAACACAATGATGTATCATGATCTGAGACATGAATTTTGGTGGAAAGGGATAAAGCGGGATGTAAGCGAGTTCGTGTAGTAGTGTTTGGTGTGTCAACAGGTGAAGGCCGAACATCAGAGGCCAGCAGGGCTGTTGCAGCCACTTCCTGTGCCAGAGTGGAAGTGGGAGAGCATCACCATGGACTTGGTGGTGGGCCTGCCCGTTACCCAACGAGGACACGACGCAGTCTGGGTGATAGTAGACAGATTGAGGAAAATGGCACGGCTCTTGCCGATCCGAGTCACCTTGAGACCAGCGTAGTTGGCAGAGAGGTATATTCGTGATGTGGTACGTCTACGAGGAGTTCTGCGTAAGATTGTATCCGATCGGGATACTGGTTTTACTTCCCAGTTTTGGGCTGAATTTCAGCAGGTCTTGGGGACACAGTTGAGGTTCAGTAAGGCGTACTACCCCCAGACGAACGGACAGTTAGAGCGCACTACACAGACACTCGATGACCTTTTACGCGCCTGTGTACTAGACTGGAGGGACTCTTGAGAGGAGCACTTACCCTTGGGAGAGTTTGCATATAATAATAGCTATCACTCGAGTATCAGCATGGCACCCTACGAGGCTCTGTACAGACGGAGGTGTACTGCACCCTTGAGTTGGGTTGAGGTGGGGACCAAGTGGGAGGTTGGCTCCAGGCTGATCCGGTAGAGTCAGGAGGTGATAAAGCAGATTCACAGATGACTTCGCACTGTCAAGAGCAAACAGAAGAGTTATGCCGATCGGAAGTGTAGAGAGGTGCAGTTCGAGGTTGGGGATCACGTCTGTTACAACCCAATTCCCGAATCCCTACAAGACACGAGAATCGGACCGACTCGACTGATCCCAAGACCCAGTCGTCCAACGAGAAAGTAACCAAAAGAGCAGTAAAATAAACCACATTCATCATGCATGTAACTAACAGTAACAAAGGTACAGCAGTAAAGAAAAGAACTACTACAACATATACCACCACAACAGTAGAGAATTCCAACAGTACAAGTGTAACAGAATATACTCACTACAACAGAAAAATGGTACAGCAAGTACAACACAAGTAGAACTACTGGGCTCTACTAGGCCCAGCACCCTCCGCAGCCGCAGGCTTTGGCTGCTGAACACCTATCCTGAAAAGGTGACAAAGGTGACACGTCAGCGAAACGCTGAGTAGAGTGGCAACCAGCTAGCTAAGAAAACAGTAAAGGTAAACAAGTAGCTGTTATTTTAATTTCTTTCTTTATTTTACACTTTCTTGGTTTATTGCTCAGGTCTTTCTCTTGATCTCAAATGTTCCTTGTGGGAACGATCTTGATTGTAGTCTTTTCCGAAAAGTAGAAGTAGCACGTGGTGCTCTCCTGGTCGGGAGAGTCCCCCTGGTGGTCCTACCCTCAGCCAACCACCCCAAGGTCACTAACAAACGTAACGGTGACTACGGCGCAAGCGATAAACGCACGAGTAACTACCCTGCACTGGCACGCGGTCAGTCGTTTCCGTTAACGGGTGTGCCCAAAGTACAGCACAGAACCAGTATAGGGCAAAGCCCTCTCAGTAACAGAGGTCTAGCCCCTCCACAGTAACCAAACAGGGGTCTTGCCCCTCCACAGTCCGTGCACCCTTGCCTCACTACCCTGGTTTGCCCAGTGGGCCTAACAAGTCAGTGTAGAAAGGCTAGCAAAACCCCGGGGCCTGTGGGGTGGCTAGTGCTCTCCCTACACTACTAGCTCTCCCCGGTACTATGTACGTGAGGGCCAAAAGTCGGTACAAAGTGGCCAGACCTAATCCCGGGTCCCTGGGGTGGCTAGCTCCGCTCTGCACTAAACAAGAGGGGGATAGTCGCACTCCTTGGTACTCCGTACTCAAGGGCCAGCTCACTTCCCCAGTACCATTCTATTTACTTTTTAGCAACTCTACTCCTAATTCTCCGTGGGGTTCATGCTCATATTTCTCTAGCCAAGACATTTTAGGTTTCATCATTTCAGTTTTATTCCCATATAGCCTGTGTTTCCAATATTTAATATCCCATTATATACAAGCAGCTGTTATCCAATTACAGGCAAATAACATTGTTCTATCTATCTTTCCAAGACTGCAATTCATGTATTCACGACATTCGTTTCAGTGTTTGTGTTCCTAGGATTCATGCCATACCCTAGGATCTATCATTCAATCTAGTTTTCCAATCCTAGGATTCATGCCACACCCTAGGATCTATCATTTAATCTAGTTTTCTAGTCCTAGGATTCATGCCATACCCTAGGATCTATCATTCAATCTAGTTTTCTAGTCCTAGGGTTCATGCCACATCCTAGAATCTATTATTTATCACAAAGATGCATTAATGTTAGTAAATAATCAAGGGAAGCCACTTTACCCGCAAGATCGGAAGTAGTGGGGACGTAATTGGCAGGTTCGCATGCCTCCGCAACGCCTAGAGCCGCAACGAAATGAGCTACTTATATAAGGATCAATCACAAGGAACCACTCAGAACAGGATAAAACTATTTTAAACAAGTAGAGGAACAAATTCTAAGAAGAACGGAATCCCAAATGCGGAAATCGGACTTCGAATGGACCCTAAACGGGTCAAAAACGACAACTCTGCCCCAAATCAGACGTCTGGAACACATTCCAAATGTCTTAAAAGATGATTCAGGTCATACCTTACTTCTGCGCTGCTCTTCAGACGTCTAGGATCCCGCTGAACCGTCTGGACCTAGTTCCAGACATCCATCTATCACTCCGGACGTCTGGAGACGCTCTCCACCGTCTACTGACTTGCCCAGACGTCTGATCTGTGTGGGAGGGCGTATCCTCGCGCCTTCCCGAACAAAACCTGCACGCGTACGCAAACACTCTCAACACGACACGTCTCAGGGCTTTCGGGGGAACGGCCTGCATGGCCGCATCCGCAAAAAGGAGGAAAATGAGGAATATAATACCTTTTAGACGTCTGGATCTTCCTCCAGACGTCTCCTGCATCGTCTGGGCGTAGATCCATACGTCTCCTACATCGTCTGGGCGTAGATCCAGACGTCTAATTCTAGGAAATTTTCGCAAAATCAGAACCTTCTCACCTTCTTCCCGCTGCGCGCGACCGCAACGCGCTCGTCCGCTTGCTACGTTAGGCTACTCCGGCGAGCTTGCTCTCTCTTCCTCACGCGCTCTGCCTCTTCCCCCTCTCGCTACACCTCCTCCTCTCTGCACGCACCCAGCAGGTGAGAGTGAGAGAACGAGGGCAGCAGCTGCTGCCCTCGCTCTCTCACTCTCACACTAACACTGGAAGAAGAAGGAGGAGACGGTGGAGTGGTGGGTGAGGGAGAGGGAAGGGGAAGAGGGTATTTCAAGGCGTCGGGGGAGAGAAAAAAGAAAAGAAGACGCCTGCAGGTCGGTGAGCGCAGTCTGCGAGCGCACGAGCGCAAACTCGCAATCGTACGCCGCAAAAATTAAATTCCAAACGACTGGAAAGGCATCTAGACGTCTGACTAGACGTCTGGACCAACTCCCAGACGACTTAAAAACGTTTGATGTCGTGGCTCTTAACAACGACTTTCTTCGCATTTCGCCCATGAAGGGCCTACATCTTTTGGGGTGAAAGGGAAGCTTACGCCGAGCTTTATAGGGCCCTTTGAGGTGCTAGGGTGGGTGTGACCCGTTGCTTACGGGCTTGCCCTTCCTCCCCAGCTTTCTGGTGTGCACGACGTGTTCCCCGTGTCCAACCTCAAAAAGTACGTCGCCGATCCCAATCTCATTCTGAGCCACGAGAGTGTCGAGGTGGGTGACAACCTGACCTACCCCTAGAGACCAGTGCAGATATTAGACAGAGCCGTCCGAAGTTTGAGACTGAAGTAGGTACCCCTAGTGAAGGTCTTGTGGAGGAGCCAGCGGTACGAGGGGGCTACCTGGGAGCCTAAGGAGGCGATGTAAGAGCGGTACCCGGAGCTTTATGAGGAAACGTCTTTTCGGACCGGCTTCGGTCCTCTTTAAGTTTGTTATGCATGCATATTTTCCTTTTCCGCACCCTAGCTAGCTTAAGTTTCCGGGATGAAACTTCCTTTAAGTTTGTTATGATGTAAAGACCCGTTCTGTTCTGAGCCTTTTAACATGTCTAGACTGTCAGTTAGACGTCTGGAAAATGAAAATTTTGTACGCAGGGTCGCGTCTGCGCGCAGACAGTCTCCCTCTTGTCTCTCTCTCTCTTTTCTTCTCCACAGGACCCTAGTCGCTCCCTCTATACAACCCCTCTCCCCTCTCCTCTCTTCTCAACTCCTCCACCACCACCTTCCATCTTCCTGTCCACTGCAGTGAAAGGGACGAGGGTGAGAGAGGGCACAAGAGCGAGGGGCAAGGGGGAGAGGCAGCGTGAAGAGAGGAGCTTGAGCTCGCGAGCTCGTGGGAGCTCATCGGAGGACGCACGGCCAGAGCGGTGCATATGGGGGGAGGAACGTCTGGTTCTGGGTTTTTCCCAGAATTAGACGTCTGGTGTGTCGTACGGACGACGGGTTGGACGTCTGGTGACTACATCGAACGTCTGAAAGTAGAGTTTCGTGAAGGTACGTTCCTCTTATGGTTACGGCGATGCAGGCTGCACCACAAAGTCGATCTGCGTGGCTAAAAGTGGGCGATTCAGTCTGTCGCGTGCATGGATAACTTCCGGAAGGCGCAGGGCACGCCTTCCCACATGTTTCAGATGTTTGGATAGCTTACCAGGTGACCATAAGCACTCCCAAACAACTGAAGGAGAGGTCGGATGTCTGGAGCTGAGTCCAAACGGTCAAGTAGGGGTTCTGGACGTCTGAGGTCGACGCAGGAACCTGAGGTGAGACCCTGGTGACTTTTAAGACGTCTGGACCTTGTGCCAGACGTCTGATTTAGGTTTGCAGTTTTGTTTTGACCCGTTTAGGGTTCGTTTGAAGTCTGTTTTACACAAACAAGATATCCGTGGTTTCCTTGTGAGTTCCTCTACATGTTAGAAAGCCTTATATATTGTTCTGAATGTTTCATTGTGGTATGTTCCTTGATATAGGTCTTCAATCTGTTGCGTGTTCGGGGCTTGCTGAGGCACGTGAGTCTGCCGTTTGAGCCCCTAGTACTCCTTGATTGTTTGGTAGAGTGGTTTCCCCCTGTTTTAATTATAAAACATGAATGCATATGTGAAATTAGATACCTAGAAACCTAGGATGTGACATGAATCCAAGGACGAGAAGTACTTACACTGTTTATATGCATGTTTGAGATTGCAGTCATAAATGAATGAATAGAATTGCAAATAATTGCTTGTTAATAATACGAGCTTCCTATGAAATATGAAATGCATGTGCCAGTTAAATAGTTACATGTGACATTACTTGTTGTATATGTTAAATTATAGAAACACGAGCTGCATGTGTATAATACGAGAATGGAAATGTGTGATGAAACCTGGTATGGAACAACATGGTGAATATGAGCATGAACCCTATGGGGAATTAGAAGTACAACTCCTGTGGATGAATAGAATGGATCTGGAAATATGAGTGGGAAGTGTGCTGGCCCTTGAGTACGTGGTACCAAGGAAAGCGACTGTCCCCTGTTTAGTGTAGAGCGGAGCTAACCGCCCTTGGGTTGGGACCCGGGGTTAGGATTGACCACTCTACACCGACTTCTGTTGGCCCTCGCGTACACTATACCGGGGAGAGCTATTAGTGTAGGGAGAGTGCTAGCCACCCCACGGGGCCCGGGGTTCAGCTATCCACCCTACACCGACTTGTTAGGGCCAATGGGCAAACTGGGGTAGTCAGACGAGGGTGCGCGGGCTGTGGAGGGGCGAAACCCCTGTTTGGTTCTGAGGGGCTAGACCCCTGTTACTGAGAGGGCTAGGCCCTATATTGTTCTGTTCTGTACTTTGGGCGCACCCGCTAGCGGAAACGATTGATCGTGTGCCAGTGTGGGGTAGCTACCCGTGCAATTATCGCACGTGTCGTAGCCACCGCTACATCTGTCCGTGTCCTTGGGGTGGTTGACTAGGTGTAGGATTACCACGGGGAACTCTCCCGGCTATGAGAGCACCACGTGTGCTTTCTACTCTTCAGAAAAGACTGCAATCAAGATCGTTCCCACGAGGAACGTTCGAGATCAAGAAAGAGATTTGAAAGTAAACCAATGGGTGAAAGGAAATGACTTGTAAAATAAAATAATTGGAAAAGATAAATTTACTTGTTAGTCTTTACTGCTTTAATTGGTTGGTTACCACTCTACTTAGCGTTCGCTGACTCCGTTTACTCATAACCCTTTTCAGGTCCAGGTATTAAGCAGCCTGAGTCACCGGCTGCAGAAGGTGCTGGGCGCAGTCGAGCCCAGCATTAATTCCTGTTGTTGTTGTACTTCCTTTTTTTGCTAGTGAGTTAAATTATTGTTACAGTTTCTATTTCTATACATTATTCTACTTTATTATTGTGGTGGTGATATGTACTGTTGGAAGTTTTTATTTCCTTTACTGCTTGTACTCTTTTACTGGTAGTTACTTAGCATAGTGAATGTGGTTTACTTCTTACTTTTTGGTTATTTCTTGTTGGACGACTGGGTCTTGAGATTAGTCGAGTTAAGTCGATATCGGATCCTGTAGGGTTTCGGAAACCGGGTCATAACAAATAGAAAATAGAGGAGAATGTGTAATGAGAAGAGGGGAGGGGTTGAGTTTATATAGCCAAGTGGAGGGAGAGAAGGAGCCACGTAGGTAACGGTTGGTCGGAGATTGCTAAATCATCTAGTAACGTATGCTAACGGTTACAAATCACAATGGCTCCTCGGAGGTCGCTAGATCATCCAGTGACCTCTCAGGAATTCGCTGGATCATCCAGCAACCTTCGCTAACAGCTGACTCGGGATGGGAGATCCAGCAACCTATCAAAGGTCGTCGGATCATCCAGCAACTTCTCCAGGGGCACCTTGGAATGGCATCAGGTCGTTGGATCATTTAGCGACCTACGACCCCTTTTTAATATTTTCGCAATTCCAATACATTTTTCCAAATAAATGTCGCTATCGTGTCTCTAATGCCAAAATCCCCGAGATACAATCTTTTTGCAAAATAAATATTTTTTGAAGGGAACATAAATGATATAAATGGATGCAACCCTATAAGACAAGATAGAAAATAAACTTGACACTTCTCCAAAAGTGAGAAACATAACGTTCCCTCGAGAGTGGGAACACATTGCAAAACAAATGAAAAAAAAAATGCATAAAAAGAATCATCAGTTATATCATTTTTTAAGTTGGTAAAAATCACGCACAACGCGTTACGTATGATAAAGTGGTATCAATGTCGTCGCACCTTATCGTGATAAGCATGGCTTCCATGTGGATCCAACTTTAAAACCAATGCCAATCTACGAGGAGGTAAGGCGGAGATGAAGGATCAATGTCAAATGGAACCTTCAATCCACGAGTAGTCGTGAGACCTCGACGCAAAAACTCACTGACCACAATTGGGTGCAACTCCACCGAAACCACAGCGGCTAGGCACAACAAAGTCGTTGCATCGGACGCCATCGCCACTGCAACTGGATCGTTGCACTTGGCGCCAACACCGCCGCAACCGCTACCCCTTGTTGGAGACGAGGGCGCACAACCTGAGACAAATCTGATGCCGCATCGGACGCCATCGCCACTTCAACCGGATCGCTGCACCTACCACCAACGTTGTCACAACCATCGCCCCCTTGTCGAAGACGAGGCCCCACAATCGAAGACAAATGACGACCCTGCAATCGAGGCCGCCGCGACTGGATCCACACCAATGAAGAGAAACAGAGGTTTCACAAGCCACAGTACAAGATCCACAGAAGGAAAAGTGGTCTCGATCGAGAGCAAGAGAGTCCCAACCAACACGACGACTGACCAAGCCCCAACGACATCAAGCTAGGATCTCTTCTCTCAAGGAAAGGGGGAAGGGGGAAAGGTCGGAAACGCAAGGCCGAAAATCCGTTGGATACCGGATACAATTGAGTTTTAAATCGATTCGTTTGATGATACCCATTTTGAAGAGGTAAGGATGTCACTTTTTAGATATTTGGTCGTCCAAATGCAGATGGTTTCGAAGTATAGTTTATATGAACGTGGATATGGATCACCATTTTTAGATTTAAGTGGATACAGATTAGTATGCGGATTTTTTTGAAGTTTAGCTAATATGGATGCTAACATATCCTTTTGCAAAAACTACTTTTTCGTACATATTTATGTGGCCAAATGTATAGGATCCTATCAGTAAATTTATACTTAATAGATTATGATTATCACTTAGGATTTTTCAAAATCCATTTCCAATCCCTTCTGCTCACTTCTTGCCTAGCCATCCACTTGACCTTGGAGTTCATTTCGGTTTCTGTCCATACCCCTTCTCTTAACATCATGGCCAATAGCACCAACTGAAGTTAATTATTAAAGTTTTCGACTGCTTTTCGATTTGTTTAGCTAAATTTTTTTAACTTTAAATAAATTACAAAACATATAATATCCAATAGGTGATCCGTATCTGTTCTTCAAACATCTGGTTGTATCTATATTTTAAAGATATAGTTCTTTGATTTTCCTATCTACAAAAGATCTATCTTAATATCGATATTCACTTTGAGAAAACAAACATGGATATTCATATGCGAACATTTGCATCCATAGACATAAATAACAATGGTAAGTCTATAACTCGAACTAGTTCTTAGTGATGAAGACCAGTATAAACTAGCGTTGAGATCTTTATCTTAAATGGGAAAATATGCATTTATGTAACTTAAATTCTATGCCTAATTTTAGGCATAGAAAATAAACTAACCTCCTCCTTCACCCCTTCCATCGCTCATTGTACTAACTAGCATTGATACTATATAACTTAATATTTCAAATTTTCAAGATCTAAAAGCTTTGGGTCTAAGAAATTGCCAAACAAAATTAAAAATAAAATTAATATTTGAGGTTGGAAACCATTAGCTATCTAAAGCTGGTAGAATAGTGCTTGTCTAAGACAATTTTAAAAATAGTTTTCCAATGCCTTATGGCCACATTTCTGCCTGGTAAATATACTAGAGAAGAAATCGTCTAAGCTATCCAAAACTTTTGGTGTGATAAATTGACAGTGAAAAGAAAATACTCACTATACTTGGAAGAGGATCAGTCAACCTAAGCACTCAGCTGCTTTTGGAACCATTTTATTTACATTCCTTCATGCTAAAGATAAGATGGAGACAAGCTAAAGGAGACAATGGCTTCCTTTACTACCGTATCAAAGGTGTTTACATCCCCCGTACAGATTTTTGGGGAACTAAAAGTTTTGTTAATCATTTGAAGCTTTGGAGAAACTAGGTTAAAGATCAAAAGCATTCTTTTCAAGGGTCCTCTTCAGAAATTTGGAAGAACTACTGAGCTCGAGAGAAATAATTAGATATACAAACGAGAATCCCCTATTTTACCTGAAAGAAAAGGAACTTTACCTCTATACCTCTAGAAATATACTAAATTATATCTATATCCCTCTATACATAATTATTATATCCATACTTTTATAAACTTATATCCATGATAGTTATGTCTCCAAGTTAGGTTTCCATTAAATTTGATGGAATATTTCTCTCAATGTTCCCAATCAGTTATTAAAGTTATTGGCTTAAAATTTGAAAGTTACATTAGTAACCTTACAAATGTTTTGAAATTACATCATCACCCATATTCACTTTTTTTTCTTCTTTTTTCCTCTTCTTTCTTCTTCCTCTTCTCCTCACCATCTTCCTTCTCTTAAGCTTTGATCACAAATCTCAACGTTAGCCACGAGAGTAGCAACGACATCGAGATCATCCCTAGAAGTTGCCTCCTCCTACCCAGTCGTTGCCACCCCTAGTCCTCTTTAGTCATTGCTCCTCTTCCTCCCTCCTCTCTAACCACCACCCTCCTCCCTCTACCCCTTAGCTATCACCCCTATTCTTCCTCCTCCCCTCCCTTCCCCTTTTGGGAGAAAAAATTTATTTTTGGGGGGTATATTTTGATATAATTAGGAAAATTTTAGGGAACATACATGTAAAAATTTTAATTTCTTTTGATTAACTATGATAAAAAGTTACATATTAATCATAGTTATCACCGTTTATTGTTAGATGCATCGGTAGGGGCATATAGGGAAGGAGGAAGAAGGAAGAGGACAACCTCTGGCAATGATCTCCAGGTCACCGCTAGTTAGCCTACTCTTGTGGCTTCTAGTGAGAGGTGCAATCCAAGCTTCAGAGAAGCAACATGAGAACGAGAAGAGGAAGAAGAAAGAAGTGGGAAAAAGGAAAAAAAAAAAAAACATAGATGAGTGTATTGATGTGATTTCAAAACATCAGTAAAAGTATTAATATAACTTTGGAATATTTCTCAAATCTAACGTAAACTTAACATGAGGATATAGCTGTCATGAAATGCAAGTTTATAAGGGTATATATGTAATAATAAAGTGTATAAGGATGTAGATGTAATTAGGTATATTTTTAAGGACATGGATACAAAAATCCCTTCTTTGTATGGGTTGTGACTCCCACATTGAATGGGGGACAAAGAGACAAAAATGAGAGAAAAAGTGAAATATGATCCTCTTTTTTAATAGAGGGAGAAAGCTGTTTGGCAGGGTAAAGTTCCTGGTGCCCCAGGCTTTTCTCTTTCTTATACATTATCTGCAGATGAGTTATCTACTTGACAACTTTCTTAACATACGCAATTGTCTTTCAACCTAAATGAACTCCTCCTTAGCATGAGCACAAACAGAACAAGAAGAAGAAGAAGAATGGCCTCCCTTTTCCATAATCTCAAATCATATAGCTAGGCTAACGTTCAAGTTGAATATCCATTTAAATTCCATAGTCGTTGTTGCTCCCCTTGTTTATCCCAGAGATCCGGTTGAGCTGGACTTTGGAGATAAGATTTCAAAAAGGAAAAAGGTGCAGGCTAAAAAGTGGGCATCGACTGCCTTTAAAGAAAGGGCATGGATTGAATCTTATGGAACTTAATTGAAAAAAGTTAATTGGGCACGTGTATGTGTATATTATCATTGGGTCCCTTATCACTTGCTACATGCAACCAAATCTTTATCTACTAAAACTTAAATGCTACACAGTCTCAGTGCATGGGAGGCATTTTATTTTAAAACACTTGCTATAACGGTTTGGAAGCGATGAAAAATTATTAAATTATAATGGATTGAAAAACAATGAGAGATTATTAACATAGTAAAAGTTCAGAAGAAGGATCGGTAAGCGGAAATAAGGGATGAGCGGGAAGAAAAAAGAAAATCAAGTTAACCAAAGAACCAAGCCACTGGCGTTCACAATTGTGTTGGATGATTCCAATCCAAGCTTAGGATCAAATTCTAAAAAGGAGATGTCTGCCAAGAAGAACATAACTTTTGTCTCATGGCAAGAAGTGAGCCTACCACAAGCAAAATAATGAACAAAAGAACTTAAAAAGTAAGTGTTAAAAATGAAAAGGGTAATTGCTTGTATCTTTACTTCATAAATGTTAAAAGGAATTAGAAACAATAATAGTTGTGAATGTAGTTTCATGAGATGGTATAAGATGACAAGGAGCAATACATATTTTACACACAAATAGTGACGACGTAAAACAAGAAAATAAAAAGAAATATGTACTTAGACATGAACTTTTGTATTAAAAAATCAAAAGATAGGTATCACATGAGTCCTCTATTTTAAAGGTTATCTACGAAATAGTGTTGCAAGTGGTGAAAATATTCCTTAAGAAAATGACAATCAGCGATATAACAACTAAGGAGACGATTGCCATCAACGTGAACGTCGAGGATGACTTGGATGAAACCATTGAAGACCCAATTATTGGTGGTCCCCCTCCACCTTATTTCAAATATTAACCATAACCTCGTGCACCTAGGCATGTGAATTCTCTAAAGCTACTTTTTTTAGCCTAAGGACCAAGAGGAAGAGGGAGACTAGAGATTTTTTTTTTTTTTTATGACAGAATTAAAATCGATTTCTTTTTATAGCTTTTGTTTCTTGATGAAAAGGAGAGGTGTGGTCAATAACGGTTCTAATAGGGGTGCTGATTTTCTTTTATAAAACTTTTGTTAGCAATTCTATTCAAAAGCTTAATTTTGATCAACATTTTGTAAACTCCAAAGAAAGGGTAAATTATTTGAATTGAGCTTCACTTAGGTTTTTGTGTTAACAAAATGATTTGTGAATGCTTTGATGTGAGTTAATTTATTTACATTTAAGGTCAGAAGTATCTCAACTAAAATAGTCAAGTTAGAAGTACTTTGTATCCTTCATGTTTGCTGTAGATGTCACTGCAGGCTTCTTGAAGAACTTGAGATGCCCCCTTCTGTGTGAGGCAACATAATAGGGGAGTTGAATATCCCTACTTATACAACCGTCCACTAATCAGAGTATACCTAGATGCTTTCAATCGGAATGCCTTAGGACGTGATACTTTAAAAGGTAACTCACCAATATTTAGAATTTATATTATAGGCGTCATCCAAGAGGTGAATTCTTGTATTAGGAATGCTTTGGGAAGGAGTGTTGTCGACTCATTCAACATTTGGAAACATATATCCTCCTCTTGTTTTAGCAGGATTGCGGATGCGAGGCAGGTTAAAGCATCCGCCAAAAGATTGTCGGATAAGGGTACCCGATTAATTGAGGTGTTCCTAAAATTTGACAACTCCTCTCTGACTTTGTCGACGTACAGACTCGTATTAGGATCCCTGGCTTGGTACTCACCCTTTACTTAGTTAGCTACCAATTGGGAGTCCGTATACACTTCTAACAGTGAAGCACCTGATAGAACACGAGTAGTGTTATTTAATTAAGTTGTATTAGCAAGAAAATGAGTATAGTGGAAGTTGTTAAGTACATGCGATTCTACATAGATTTTTCAAATGTATTTTAACTTGGACTAAAGTATGCTTTAAGATTGTTAGTTTTAGGCCCTAGAAATGGGTCATTTCCTTTCGCTTGCTATGTTTTTGGATTTTTCTTAGTTTTAAGACTTTCTGTGATAACCTTGGTCCTTGAGGTACACTCTCAAAATATTCAGTCCTTCGCCTCAAGCCAACTTCAATCCGAAATAATCTCACTATGCGCGAGGTTAGGTACCTGCAAGTTAAGGGTTATCTTTTCTCTTTTATAAATTTTTTGGTATTTTCTTAATTATCAATTGAAAGATAAATACTTAACAAAAAATATAAATTACTGGATTGAAATAAATTGAAACACTTAGCGCGCGCACACGTGCGCACACACACACACATATATAGAGAGAGAGAAGAAAATGAGGATAACATTGGAAAATTTGATGTAGAATAATGCTAGGTCAACTGACGTCTAGAGAGACATGATTAACCCTAGTTGTGTACCGCGTGAAGGTGTGGATTGGACTTGTGGGTGTGTGTGTGAAGGATTAATGTGCGTGGGAATCATGTATGTGTTCTCAACTTGTGCGTACACACGAGCGATAAAATGCGCGGCAATTGGAGTCATGTGCGTGAAGTGTGATTATGTATATGTGTAAGTGTTTGTAAGGGGATGAGTGTATACGTGACAGTATGTGAGGGTGTGAGGTGCTGTGATAGTGTTCATGTGTGTGAGTTTGTGTGTGTGTGTTAATGTTTGTGAGCGAGTAAGGTAAGCGTAGAGGGCTGTGAGTGAGTGTGTTTGTAACGACCCGGTTCCCGAGTCCCTACGAGACACGAGAATCGAACCGACTCGACTAATCCCAAGACCTAGTCGTCCAACGAGGAAGTAACCAAAAGAGCAGTAAAATAAACCCCATTCAGCATGAATATAACTAACAGTAAGAAAGTACAGCAGTAAGGAAAGAAACTACTACAGTATCTACCACCACAACAGTAGAACAACATTTATCATATAACATGAACTACAGGTAAAGAAAAGTACAACGGAAACAAGAACTACTCACTATGACGGAAACAAAGAGGAACAAAAGATAGTAGTAACTCTACTGGACCCTACTCGGCTCAGCGTCCTCTGCAGCCGCTGACCCTGGCTGCTCAACACCTGGTCCTGAAAAAGGTAACGAGTGTCACACGTCAGCAAAACGCTGAGTAGAGTGGCAACTAAAACTAAAGACAACAGTAGAGTGTACAATAGCTGTTATGTTCTATTACTTTCTTTATTCACATTTTTCAATTGTCTCACTATTTCATTTATTCCCCAGATCTTTTCTTGATCTCGAATGTTCCTCGTGGGAACGATCTTGATTGTAGTCTTTTCCAAAAAGTAGAAGTAGCACTTGGTGCTCTCCTGGCCGGGAGAGTCCCCCGTGGTGATCCTACCCTCAGTCAACCACCCCAAGGTCACTGACAGACGTAATGGTGACTACGGCACGCGCGATAAACGCACAGGTAGCTAACCCGTATTGGCACGCGGTCAGTCGTTTCCGTTAACGGGTGCGCCCAAAGCACAACACGGAACCAGTCCAGGGTAGAGCCCTCTCAGTAACAGGGGTCCAACCCCTCCACAGTAACCAAACCGGGGCCTTGCCCCTCCACAGTCCGAGCACCCTCGCCTGACTACCCTGGTTTGCCCCAGCGGGCCTAACAAGTCGGTGTGGGAGGCTAGCAGAACCCCGGGGCCCGTGGGATAGCTAGTACCTCCCTACACTACTAGCTCTCCTCGGTACTACGTACGCGAGGGCCAGCAAGTCGGTACAGAGTGGCCAGTCCTAATCCTGGGTCCCTGGGGCGGCTGGCTCCGCTCTACACTAAATAGGGGGACAGTCGCTCTCCTTGGTACTCCGTACTCAAGGGCCAGCTCACCTCCCCAAAACTATTTCATTCACTTTCCAGGAGTTCTACTCCTACTTCCCCGTAGGGTTCCATCCTTTTTACTCAAACATCCAGGTTTCACTTTCCAGTTTCACATTCTTACAATCCATGTTCTCAACCACGTTATCTATTCACAACAGGCAGCTGTTAATTCAAATTACAGGCAGCTTTATATCTCTTTCCATTTTCCAAGACTGCAGTATTATACATTCCACTAGTTTTCCCATCCTAGGATTCATGTCATATCCTAGGATCTATCATACAATCTAGTTTTCCAGTCCTAGGATTTATGCAACACCTAGGAGCTATCATTCCATCTATTTCTCATTCCTAGGATTCATGCAATGTCCTAGGTTCTATTTATGGTTTCATAATTTAACAGATTTTATTAATAACATAAAGCCACTCTACCAGGTACAACGGGAGTAATGGGGCGTGATCGGGAATCCCGCATGCCTCCGCAACTCCCAAGACTGCAACTGAACGAGGTCCTATCACAAGGATCAAACACAAGGAAAGTCTCAAAACAGTGTATAGCTACTATAGACGGGTAGAGGAATTAATTCTGAAAAGAACACAACTCGAATCGCGAAAAATGGAGCCCGAACGGGCCCTAAACGGGTCGAAAAAGACGATACTGTGCAAAATCAGACGTCTGGAACTTCTTCCAGACGTCTTAAAAAGTGGATCAGAGAATTACCTGCTCAGCATGGTTTCCCAGATGTCCAGAAGTCCGCGGTGACGTCTGGCCTAGCTCCCGGACGTCTGGCCTAGCTCCCAGACATCTGATGGTCACCCCGAACGTCTGGAGGTCGATCCAGCCGTCTGGTACAACAGCCAGACATCTGATTCGCGTTGGATGGCGAATCACCGAGCCTGTGCACACCCATCTCCCTCCCTCAGTACGGTCAGTCGACAGGAAGGAAGAAGAAAGCGGAATACTCACCTTTCAGACGTCTGTATGAGCTTCCAGACGTCTCCCTCGCCGTCTGGCTATCAATCCAGACGTCTGATTCTGGAAATTTTTTCCAGAATCAGGGCACCACTCGGTCTCCGCTCGCGACGCCGCCCGTCGACTTCTTAGTGCTCGACATGGACGTCCCTGAAAAATTACAGAATGCACCCGTAATCTTAGGCAGACCTTTCTTAGCTACGGCTAAGGCAAACATTGATTGTGACACGGGATGTATGGAAATCGCCTTCGGAGACAAGAAAATGCAATTGGATATCTTCCGAGCGACAAAGTCTTTTGATTGCAATTGTGTTGAGGAACATGATCCCGTAAAAACTCTGGTCGAGTAATGCTTCACCCTTAGTTTTGTCTTTGACCACCAAACCCGTAATGACTGTTCTGACCCGTCACCGTCACAATCCGTGGACCTTTGTAAGGTTGATTACCATCACACAACACCATTCGAGGAGATCGATGTTGATCAACTCCTGCCTTTTCCCTTTCCGTCAATTGTGGTTCCACCCTCACCCGAACTTTAGCCACTTCCCGAGAATCTCAAGTATGTCTTCCTGGGACCTGACCAGACCTTCGCTGTGATTATTAATTCTCATCTAACCAAGGATCAGGAACTCAGGTTGACCGCGACCCTTTCAAAACATCGAGCCGCCATTGGTTGGACCATTTTTGACTTGAGAGGAATTAGGCCCACCTATTGCACCCATAAGATTTACCTGGAAGACGGGGTGCGACCCTCCTGCCAGATGCAGAGACGATTAAACCCAAACATGCGGGAGGTTGTTAGGAAAGAAATTATCAAGTTGCTTGACGCCGACATCACCTATGCTATCTCCGATAGCCCCTGGGTGAGCCCCACTCAAGTGGTTCCAAAGAAAGCCGGGCTCACCGTTGTCACCAATGATCATGGCAAATCCATCCCCACCCGCACCACCACCGCATGGCGGGTGTGTATTGATTATAGGAAGCTTAATGAAGCCACTAAGAAGGATCATTTCCCCTTTCCATTCATTGACCAGATCCTTGAAAGATTGGCAGGGCAAAAGTATTTTTGCTTCCTGGATTGATATTTAGGATATAACCAAGTCGCAATTGCTCCAGAAGATCAAGAAAAGACCACATTCACTTGCCCATACGGCACATTTGCATTCCATCGAATGCCATTCGGGTTATGTAACGC
Source organism: Thalassia testudinum (assembly GCA_037157565.1). Taxonomy (NCBI): domain Eukaryota; kingdom Viridiplantae; phylum Streptophyta; class Magnoliopsida; order Alismatales; family Hydrocharitaceae; genus Thalassia; species Thalassia testudinum. The sequence continues at coordinate 36,975,696 of JAZHRO010000024.1, forward strand.
ACCTGCTACCTTCCAGCGTTGCATGCTAGCCATTTTTTCAGAAATGGCAGGTGAATACTTAGAGGTCTTTATGGATGATTTCTCTGTATTTCGGAATTCATTCAACCATTGTCTGAGCACCTTGGAGAAAATCCTGAAACGATGTATTAAGGTTAATCTGGTGTTAAGTTGGGAAAAGAGCCAATTTATAGTTCAAAAAGGAATCGTCCTCGGTCACATCGTATCACATAGGGGCATCGAGGTAGATCGGGCTAAGGTTGATTTGATTTCCAAACTCCCTTTGCTCATTCCTAGGACACGTTGGCTTCTACCGAAGGTTCATTAAAGACTTCTCCAAGCTTTCCAAACCCTTATCCGACCTTCTGGCCAACGACGCCATATTCCACATGTCTTCTGATTGCATCCAGGCTTATCACGCCCTCCGGGACTTAGTCTCCACAACACCTATACTTCAGCCCCTGGATTGGTCCCAGGACTTTGAAAGTATGTGTGATGCATCAGATTTTGCCATAGGTGCTGTCCTGGGACAAAGACAAGACAAGAAACCCGTGGTGATCTACTATGCGAGCAAAACGTTGGACGAGGCCCAACGAAATTATGCGGTCACAGAGAAAGAGTTGCTCATTGTAGTCTTTGGACTTGAGAAGTTCCGATCGTACTTGCTGGGATCCTACTTGACCATCTATACTGACCATTCAGCCATCCGGCACCTGTTGGCCAAGAAGGACGCAGAGCCCAGGCTCATCAGATGGATCCTACTCTTGCAGGAATTTGACTTGAAAATCCGTGACAAGGCCGGATCAAAGAATGTGGTAGCTAACCACTTGTCTAGACTTTACCAAGACCACATTGGACCTTCCCTACCTTTATCTGACACCTTCCCCGATGAACACATTCTAGCTGTGCAAGACAAGAGACTGCCTTGGTATGCTGACTATGTCAACTACCTCTTTGTAGGACAGATCCCGCACAGCTGGTCCAGACAGCAACGGGACAGGTTCTTGGCTGAAGCCAAGCACTATTTCTGGGATGAACCCATGATGTTTCGCCTATGTGCCGACCAGATTATCAGGAGGTGTATCCCTGAAAATGAAGCTCAGAGTGTGTTTCCTTCTGTCATGACCAGCCTTGTGGTGGCCACTTCTGTGGAAAGAAAATGGCTGCAAAGGTTCTATAGTCCGGATTCAACTGGCCTTCCCTATTTAAGGATGCACACAACTTTGCCAAGACTTGCTCACGCTGCCAAACGCTGGGGACCATGACCAGGAAAGATATGATGCCCCTCCAGCCCATTTTGATTGTCGAAATCTTCGACGTTTGGGGTATCGATTTTATGGGCCCCCTTCCACCATCCAACGGCTTCGAGTACATCCTAGTCTCAGTAGACTATGTTTCTAAATGGATTGAAGCCGTCGCCACCCGTTGGTGCGATCACAGGACTGTCATGGACTTTGTTAAGCAGAACATCTTTTCCCGATTTAGAATACCAAAGGCCATGATATGTGATGGTGGAAGTCATTTTATCCACTCCCAATTCGATGCCCTACTTAGAAATATGAGGTTAACCACTGCATTGCTACCTCGTATCATCCGCAAACAAATGGGCAGACCGAGGTCTCCAATAGACAAATCAAGAACATTTTACAAAAGACTGTGAGACTTGAAAGGAAAGACTGGTCCACACGACTAGATGATGCCCTGTGGGCATACAGGACCGCTTTCAAGACCCCGATAGGCATGTCGCCTTATCGCCTGGTCTTTGGCAAAGCCTGCCATCTTCCTGTCAAATCGGAACACCGGGCTTACTAGGATGTCAAGCAATATAACATGGATTCCCAGTTAGCCGGAGCGCAGAGGACGCTACAATTATCTAAGCTCGAAGAAATTAGTCGGGACGCTTTTGAGAATAGTCGACTGTATAAGGAGAAAATGAAAGCCGTCCACGACCGACTCATCCATAGAAAGACCTTTGAGCCTAACCAGCAAGTCTGGTTGTTTGATGCTCGCCTAAAACTCTTTCCGGGGAAACTCAGGTCCAAATGGATAGGACCATTTCGGGTGGTTAAGCCTTACTCTAATGAGGCGGTTGAAATTGCTGATCCAAACACTGGGCACACTTTTATTGTTAATGGTCAAATATTGAAACACTTCCTAGCCCAGGTTCCCCCAAAGGAGAGTGTCACCCTCATTGAGGGATGACACGAAGCACCACCCAGCTGGAGGCGCTAAACTCAGCGCTTCCTGGGAGGCAACCCAGTGGATTCAGACTGATCCGGTATTGTACGTCACTCAGGTAATATCCTTTTAACCCCTATTGCATCCATGTATTTGCCAATAAGGACATTGTCCAACTTAAGCATGGGGGGGTGGTAAATGGCACGACCCTGAGCTCATTTAATCAGTCTGAATAAATAAATTAAAAAAAAAATTGAATTTAGGAAGAAACTTAGGCATTAGAAACATGTCTATAGTGGGAAATAATACAAAAAGAACTTGAACACTTAGACTTTTCAGGCCTTCAGGCTGAATCAGCTCTGGTGTCCGTTAAAATATGGATTTAGCTTTGAATCATTGCAACCTTAAGCTACTCTAATCAACCTACTAAATAAGGTGATAAGTATACAACTTATCAACTCACCCTCTAACTCAACAGAACTTTGAGTCTAAGCATTTGCACACATTCTTGCACAGACTCACTCCTCAGAGATTTTGACAGAAATTGGGTAGCTAATGAACTCTCTAGGGTGGTATGGCTGTCAAGTTGTCGTGGGTAACAACCCATTAGCAGGTTGTCTAGAGTCCTGCCACGGGACCACTTCTTCTTCATTGCCTCTAGGTACATTTGAGATCAGGGAAGCCACCTACAAAAAAAAAGGGGAGAAGAAAAGAAAACAAAATAAACCACACTTCACTGCACGAGTATGGCTGGAAAGTGATCATGGGTAACAGCTCATTGGTCGGTTGTCCAGAGCCCAGCTCAGTAATTGCACAAAAAGAACCAAAACACTTAAGGAAGAAGAGGGGAAGTAGTACAAGCCAGGGAGATATACACTGGAAAAATCCTTGTGTTGACCCCAATTAAAACAAACGTAGGGAGAAAGCTACCAATCGAACAAGTACACCTTCAGGAAAAATACTTCCTCTTCCGGTCACCTGAGGGCGTAAAAACCTGAAGTCTGTCTAAATTACCATTGAGTGAGTCTATCACAATCTTCACACCAAGATGCTTAGCACTTAGGGTTTTGACCGAGTTTTGGGTGGGTTGGGTAGCCGTAAAAAGCTACCAACCCACTTTGAATTCCAAAAGAAAATTCCAAAAAATATATATATACATATGTATATTTACATACATTAAAGCAAGGATTCAGGTGATTCGTATTTTGGCAGACACCCGGACGCTGCTTAGTCTTTATGGATTAAGATCTTACTATATTTCATCCTATTGACAAGTGACAAAGTTTCTAAGTAATTACTTCTTAAATTCTAACAGAAAATAAAGGCTAAAATAAACCTTGCTAGGGACTGGCAAGGAGTAAGTATGGGGGTATGATAACACTGCATCTGGGGGTGATAATTCCGTTAAATAGGGCCCATCTTAAGAATAAAAGACATAACATAAGTAGAATAGGAGCATTGCATGCATCATATGCCAAAATTGCTTATAAAACAGTATTAACGGCCATTTGTATGAGCACTTGTCAAAGCAGGCCTCAGATGAGCAATCAGACCGCACGGATGGATTTAGAACGACGAATGAAGTCCAACGGACTCAAAATCGGCCAAATCGAACATCCGAAGCTCCCACAATGGGCCCAAGAGGTTCTGACCGTTGATCTGATGATCAATGGCCCATGAAGTGCCATGTGGCACCCGCTCCGCGCGCCCACTTCCACCTTCACCTGGAGAGCAAATCTCAGCATCGATCTCTGATCGGACAGCTGAGAACCGCGCGCATGCCCGCAGTCGCCGCGACAAGGCAGTAGGCGTAGCGCAGCAGTTGAAGCGCACGGCCGCGCTCACGTGACGCGAGTTAGAGCCGCGTGGTGCTGAAATCAGAAGACGACTTCGCGCTCGGGCGAAATTGGGCTGCCCAATCAGTAGCGGGTGGCCGAGATAGCGGCACGCGGCGCACATGCGCGCGCACACGCCGAGCGACAACGCCCGCACGCACGCACACTGAAGGCGCGATCCGAGCGTGCCGGGGCGAAGACCTCAACTGTTCGATCTTACATTGGACAACTCTCATTCCACGCCTATGGATCGAGCACGAAGAACGGCTACGGGCGAGCGACTGGCAGGCTGGAGGCTTCGCCGATGTTTTAGGAAGGGTTTTAGCGACGTCTCGGACGTCACTAAAACCCCTTCTTCATTTGGAAAGCCCTTCTCCCTATTTAAACCCCTTCCAACCACTCATTCAAGGCATTCACTCCCCTTGCAACTACTTTACCCCTCTCTTAGCTAGTTTTAGGCCCTCTTGTAATCGTCGGAGATGACGAGTCACAGATGGAGCCTTCTCCACCACTGTGGCTGCCTCGCCGCCCTCTCTCTCTCTTTCCTCCTGTCTTTTAAGCTTTACTTTACTTATGTTTAAGCATGTATCTGATGTTGTAATTTATGAACTAAAGTTGCATGATTAATGAAGTTATTTTCCATTCAGTTGCCTACTCTATTTCCTATTCAAGTTGCAAGTTAAGAATGAAAAGATCCTAACCCTAATCGCGCTCTCTCTCTCTCGCTCGCTTTTCACCTGCACCTTTTCGCAGGCAAAACTCTGCGATTTTCGTGATAATAAGTGACAAAAAAATCCATTTTTCACACCTCCCCGAGACCAACACTCGGACTCACATCCGTTTCTTTACTTTAAAACCGACGTTGCAAGTGCGAACTATAACGATACTTCTTAATACACACGCACGAAAGCACGTCAAGGATAAATAGAAGCTTTTTGCTAGGCTAATGGCCATCAATATTACGATGAAAATAGTAAAATAAACAAAATAAAGAGAGAATCCTCCTTGTCTACGTGCTTACGAAGGAGCTAGACTGTGGTGGACCTTTGCCATGGTGGTTGTAGCCACAGGAAGGTTCTCGCAAAGACGCCAATGTGGCCTCTCAACTGGTGAGAGGGTGCTAAGACAAGAGCGAATGAGAGGGAGAGAAGAGAGTGGTCGACGAGAGGTGTGTGTGCTGTGAGTGGGAGATGGGTGCCGACCCTAAGAGTGGAGGTAGGGGTGGTAGTTTTATAGTCAAGGGGTGAGGTGTGCAAAGTAAGCAGGTGGTCGTTAGTATAGGATTTGGGGAAAATATGGGTGAGGCATTTGAGGCATGGATAATGAACATAGGCAATCGGTGGATAAAAATGGATAATGACACACACATGGGAAATGAAATATGAAGAATCTACCTTCTCTCTCTCTTCCTCTAAATTATTCATGAATGAAGGTATTTACAAAATGCATGATTTGTTAATTAATCTTACTGTGTAATCTTGGAAAATAACATAAGATTGATAAATTATTGGCGTGAATTGCTACACAAGCAATATATTTTTAGGGGAATAGGTGTCCATGAATGTCGATTGGTGTTGACTAATACCATTGTTCCAACGTGGCTTTCTCATGGATGCTTCAAACCCTGTTGGCATGGACTTATTAGAGATTACCTAGGGGTGAACATAAACTCTAGGGATAACTAGATGGCTTTTCTTGTGGCGAGTGGAACAATGGCCACGACGTTGCACGAACGTGTTAGCAACTAATTAGGACTTTACATGAATCCTAAGGGCAAAACAAGATGATTGCTTGGAATGTACAATATTGGGTTCGCAATGCCCTGACCTGATAGAACGCAAATAGTGATTCTCTTGAACCTTTGGGCAAACTAAAAGTTTGAGTGTGAGCAGAGAACTTGAATATGAAATGTCGAGTGGGTGGAATTGCGAATGTGGGGCTACGACTGGCCACGTTGGCTTTTGTTGTTGGGGTGAGCTAGCCCTTGAATACACATGTACAGAGCAGAGCTAACTAGCCCGTTACACAGGGAGAGAGCTGACCTCTCCAGGTAGGGACCTGGGAGAAAAACGACCTTCCTACACTGACACCTATTGGGTCCATTTGGGGTCAACCGGGATAGTCAGGAGAGGGAACGTGCTATTTTGAGGAGTGTGACCCTAGTGTTGTTTTTTTCTGTTTAGTGTGTACCCATTAATGGAAACAACTAACCGTGTGCCAGTATAGAGTAGCCCCCCGTGTGTTTATTATGAGTGTCATAGTCACCGCTACGTCGCGACAATAATCCTAGGGTAGTATTCCAAGTGCAATATGGGCACGGGTTGTTTTCTCAGCTAAGAGAGCGCCACGTGCACGCCCCACACCGCAAGAATATCCTGACATGATCGTTCCAATAGAGGACATATAGATTAAAATGAAGTGGTGACTCAATCTTAGTGGGACTCGTGGGAAGAATGTTGCTGAGATAATGGTTGTTTAACTAGCTAACTAAGAACGGAAATGACATACTTCCATATTTTGCGAACGTATTAAATGCCTAGTTAAATTAGTCTTTTTGCTACTATTTTACCTTCTACACTGCTACTCTACTTAGCTTTTGCTGATGCCTACTCTACTTGCACTCAGGTTAGGGGACTGAGCAGCCAACTTCACAAGCTACTAGATGTGACGGTGTTGAGCCTAGCCACATGTAGCTGTAGTCGTGGTTGTGTTTCCTTCTACTATAGTACTCACTTATCTTTAGAACCAGTTTAGTTTATGTTCTTCTTCATATTGTTGTTAGTTGTGGTGGCTATGGTGTGAACCATGTTTTCTTTATATTTACTGATGCTAGTTAATAGTTTACCTTCTTTTCTATTGTTTATTATTTGTTATGATGCTTGTGTGGGAATGTAGATATATTTTAGTTTATGCTTGATGGACGACCAGATCTTGGGATAAAACAAGGTCCAGTCTGATTTTTATTCGGATTCAGGTCGGCTCCTAAGAGATGTGTTCAATGAATTGCTTGATCAGTGATGGTGAGTGCTTTAGTTGCGATAAAGGGAATAGAGTTGGACCACTAAATGTATAATAATTATCTTGAGAGCTCTTGCAAGTGTTCTTCTTCTTCTAGTAGATAAGAGTGGGAAGAATTGTATCTTGTGTTGTATATGGCAAGGGTAACCCACTAAAGTAGATATGTTAGGAAGGCTCTAAGTGGGGTTTGAAAGATCATGTGGGCGTTGGAAGTGAATAACAGAAAAATCTCTCAAGTTTGGAAAAGATCTCAAAAAAATTTACAACAAATAGTACAGTATTAGATGTTTGAGAGGTTGTTTAGACATCTGATGGAGTGAAGCTATGTGACTAATGAAAGTGTGTGTCATCTGAAAAAAATGGTTCAAATAGAAGGCTAGGCAAAGTACTACACAAAGGACATTTGATTGATTGATCAAACGACTTAAATGAGAATGTAGGTCGTCTAATATAAGGTTAGACGTCTATTTTCTAAGACTCTATTTTATTGGAATTAGGTTTGGGGTCTACAAAGTCGTCTTCCTAGCAAGTTAGACATCTAATAGGACATCTGATGGTCTTGTTGGATGTCTACTATGATAATCAATTTTAGATTCAAGCTTATAAAACAAGATCGTTGCTTTTGTGGATTTCCAAAGAGCCAATTGATAACTATGTGTTGATTTATGATCGCATAGGTGGTCTGATGGTCATATAGGACATTTGAGAATGTCTTTGGACATCTGATAAAACAAAGCGAACGTTGGGTTGCCAACATTTAGTATAGGGGATGTCTAATAAATTTGCTGGATGACTTATTTGAGGATTTTGGTCAACTGACTAGTAGGTTGGTTCTCTGATTTGTGAAGAAGATTTCTGTTTCAGTTTTGTTTCTAAGTTAAAGGTTTGCCAAAGTGTTTAGGGCCTATATGGGTGTTACTTAGGACTTGATTATTATACCCAGGCTCTTTTACATTGAGTCTAAATACAAGAAAGAGAAAATTACATCATTTAAAAATAAATGCAATAATCTGTTTCAAAGAAAAATAAATAAATACAATAACATCAATGTGTTGGTTTCCAATGACCACAAAAATATACGGGACTCCTGACTCCTTCATTTTGGGGGGTGTACCTTGTTGTAGGATTGAGCTAAGTCGGGCAGGACGATCTTATCTTAGACTTCTTTGCTTGATTTTCTCTTTTGTGTGCACAGGTTCTTTAGAAATTTAGCATAGAACGTGATTTGCTTGATAGCATCCAATAGAGGCAAGTCAATGTGAACTTGCTTGAATGTCTTCATTATTTCTTCCATCCTATCTTTGGCTCCAAATGAGTCAACAATAGGTGTCTCAAGGGCGAATAAGCGCTTAGGAAAGGGCCATCTTGACCTCTGGATGGATGGGTTGTCATGGCAGGACAGGGGTGGAATGGGGACAACATCCTCTGGATGGGTGATTTCAAGTGAGGAGAGGCTAAGTGGCTTTTCCTCGATGGATGTGTAAGTAATCATCGGGTTGGTAGGAGGGGTGACCGTAGGAGTGAGATCAGGTTTGGAGAGTTGTTTGCTACTCCTCAGAACAGTCACTGCCTTAGCATAATCCCTTATGAAGGGCCCCTTACCCTTAGGATTCTCCTCAGACGATCTGTGCAACTTCCTAGGATCACGTTGTCTAACAACCTCAACAATATGGACAATTTGAGATTGCATTTCTTGGATTGCCTTATTCTGAAATTGAATGATCATACTCTGATTTTCTAGCATGGCCTTCATCATAGCTTTAAGGTCATCCATCTCAGAATTGTTGGGCTGAGGAGGAGGATGGAATTGTTGTGCCTGAAAGGGTTAGGTGAGTTGAGCTCTTGAATTCCTCGAGTTGGAATCGTCACCTCGCTTCCATGAGAAATTGAGATGGTTCCTCCACCCAAAATTGTAGGTGTTTCCAAAAGGGTTGTTCCTGGTAGGTGGACTACACCCTTGAGCAACTTTCAGGTCTGCCTCCACTAATTTGGGGAATTGATTAGCCAAATGGCACTCTATAGTGGCGTGAAGAGTGCTTTGGCAAATGAAGCATTTTGGAAGAGCCTAGACTTAGGAAGCTGATTGCGAGAATGTGCCGAAGTTGGTCATGAGTCTTTCAAAGTTCCGGTTTAACAATTGCATTTGGAAGGCTAAATTCTGAGTGGCCCCGACTTTACTAGATTCCACTTTCTTTTGGAGGATGGAAGGTTTTCTATCCTAATAGGATGAGGTCAAATGGATAGAATTGTCACTCAATGACTTAAATAATGTCCAGGCCTCATCCTCCATTGTGGTAAGACATGTTCCAACACAAGCAGCATCCACTATTTGCCCATGCCAATGAGATAGTCCAGTATAACACCTCTCTACCAATTGCCATTTGGGCACTTGATGATGGGGCTATAATCAAATCAGATCATTGAAGTGCTCCCAAGTCTCGTGAAATTGTTCCTCATCTAATTGAGTAAAACCCATGATTTCCCTCCTGAAGTCGTTGGTTTTGCTCATGGGGAAGTGTTTCTTCAAGAATTTTATCTCAAGGTCGTTCCAATCATTCACCCTTGCATCCAGGGTATGATACTGGTGTTTTGCCTTATCCTTAAGGGAGAAGGGAAAGAGGGTCCTCATTAGAGCTTCGTTAGTAAAGTTATGAAGTTTCATTGTGGAGCAGACCTCAGTGAATTCCTCTAAATGATGGTAGGAGTCCGCCCAAGTACTACAATAAAAGGAGGGCAACAAGGATATATCACTGTTGGTGCAAGGGCACCACGATCCTAGCTCCCTACAGGACCCGAGATCGGCTCACCTCGACTAATTCCAAGACCTAGTTGTCCAATGAGAAATAACCAAAAGCATAAAATATTCTACAACCACACATGCAATGTAACTAAGTATAAATAAATAGGCGGCAGTAATGGAAATCAGAACGAGAAGTCTCAAAAATATTACATGGCACAAGCAGAAGAGCACTACAACATACATAGCCATCACAACAACAACAAAAGGAAATATAACATGAACAGAAAAATAGCAGAAACAGCTAATACATGCTAAAGGTACTCACTACTACAAAAGTCTCTGCAACGAAAAAGAGAAAAACACTACGGCTGGGCTCAGCTGGGCCCAACTCCCTTGGCAACTGATGGCACTAGCTACTCAACTCTCTGACCTAAACATGGTTATATAATCCATGGTTAGCTAACGCTGAGTAGAGTTGTGGTTAAGCTATTTACATGCAATTTAACATAAAGAAACAAGCAAATAACTAATCATTAATTTTCATTTATCTCAACTAGGTGTTTCTGATTCGGTCATTCTAATAAGGATCCACAACATTTCTTAATCCTTTTGTTCCTTAAGGGAACAATATTGATTGTAGTTTATTTTCGATGTAGGATGTACACATGGCACTCTCCTAGCCGGGAGAGCCCCCGTGGCAGTCCTACACCCGGCCTACTACCCCGAGGTCACGGTCCCGACGTGGCGGTGACTACAACATGCGCGATAAGTGCATGGGTAGCTACCCCGCACTGGCACGCGGTCAGTCATTTTCGCAAGCGGGTATGCCCAAAAGTACAACAGAGAACAAAACAAGGCCTTGCCCCAAAGAACAGGGGGCTTGCCCCTCAATAGTCTGCGTACCCTCGCTCGACTATCCCGGTTTGCCTAGTGAGCCTATCAAGAGTCGGTGTAGGGTGGCCGGTCCTAACCACGAGCCCCATCGGGCAACTGGCTCCCCCCTGTACTAAAGTAACAAAAGTTGATGTTGGGGGCCATTCCTAACCCCAGGTCTCAAATCCAGGGCGACTAGCTCCCCAATACACTAAAGTAACAGCAGTCGATGTAGGGTGGACATTCCTAAGCCCGGGTCTCAACTCAAGGGCAGCTAGCTCTCCCTTACATTAAAGTAACAGGAGCTCTCCTCGGTACCGTGTACACGAGGGTTAGCTCACTTTCCATGCAAAAGGGATAGTTTCTCTCCTCGGTACCGTGTACTCAAGGGTTAGCTCACTTTCCATGCAAAAGAGGCACTTGCTCTCCTCGATACCATGCACTCGAGGGTCAGCTCACTTCCCTCCTACATACGATATTGGATCCGTATACCTGAGTTCGTCTTCTAGTTTTCATAGGGTTCATGTATTGTATTCCTTTCATTTCATTTCACGACATGCCTATCTCGTTGTTCACATCTCGATTCTTAACCATATAACAGGCAGCTCGTGATTTAGCAACTGAAAGTAGCATTACATCATTTAACTATTCATTTGTTAGCATTAAGGGTTCTAACAGGCATTTCAGAATAGACTGTGTGGCTCAAGCAATGTTCATTCACTCAATTCTGCCATAGGGTTCATTTCATATCCTAAGGCTCAATCAATTCATTCTAGGATAGCATATACATGATTAATTAGTTCATAATGTTGAGAAAAACTACTCTACCGGGATACACGGGTGGAATGGAGGCTCAAATCACAGATCCCGTCGTCTCCGCGAGCCCCATATACTCTACAGCCTAGAGTCCTAAACAATTGACCAAATCACATCGAACGATTTCAAAAGTATAGGAGTGACACAAACACGTAGAGAACTTTGAACTAAAACCAATGATACTTCGTTTGGGCCTTACACAGGCCAAAAACGTGTGCTCTAACTAAAATCAGACGTCTGAGACTAAACGCAAACGTCTAATACGACCACAAAGACTTATCTTACTTTCCTGCAGCTTCCTCAGACGTCCGAACCCCTCCGCGGCCGTCTGAGGGAGATTCTAGATGTTTGACACTCCCTCTGGTCTTCTGGGAGTGCAGTCAGACGTCTAGAACTGTCTTCAAACATCTTAAAGCACCTCGAAGGGTGAGCCACGTGCCTTTCCAACATCTTGCACATGCGTACGCATGCGCCGCTTCGAAAACAGAACACATATACTTCCGTACATGCATGCAGGTGCGTGCAAAGCACATACCTCGGCACTCTACGTGTTGTCAGACGTCCGACCCCATCTCCAGACGTCCTAAGGCTCCTCCAAACGTCTGGATGGCATCCCAGATGTTTGATTCTGCGGGAAAATGGTTCCGCAATATGCCATGCGGCTTCTCACCCCGCACGACCCTCTACCCGTAGAGCCGCAGTGGCTCCTCCAGCAGCTGCAAGAGGTCGCGGACCTCCTCTCCACAAGCTCCCTCGATTGCACCTCAAACCACACCTCCTCTCCCGAGCTCCGTGCTCTCCCTCTCTTTCAAGCTCTCACTCTCCCTTTCTCCCGTGCTCCTCCTTCTCAAGCTCCCCTCCTTCCTCCTTACTCGTGGCTGCAAGAGGGACGAGGAAGGAGGTGGTCACCGGCGATAAGGTTGTGAAGTGAAGCTGGAGGTGGTGGAGATGGTGCGAAGAGGTGGGGGTTTTAAAGCGAGGGTGTGTCATGTGGGTGTGTTGTGTGGGAAGAGAGAGAGAGAAAAATTGTGAGATCTCCCCTGCGAAGTTTCCTCTTTCCTGCAAAGCCCAACAACTTAAACTCAAGGGGTTTAAAATTACACTCACACCCCTACCCTTTCGAGAAAAACTTGAACAACCCTAGAGAAGGGTCATTTCAATTATGTTATCCATGTAATTTTTTTCACAGATGTAGGTATTCAAAATAAAGAATTAGACGAGAATCAAAATAATTTTTTACTAGTAAGGAAAAATTTAAGATGTACGTGTGCATGTGACGGTGACACGGCAGACCAGACCAGAGTTGATAGACCGCATCATCACGGGACAGATGGCCGATCCGTACTTGCAGTCTTTGCGCGACAGAGTACTGTCAGGGGACCCAGGGGACTTCTCTTTCACAGACCAGGTGTTACGCTTGAGGGGACGGCTGTGCGTCCCCAGAGACGAGGAGCTGTTGAGAGAGCTCCTGACGGAGGCACACGGTTCCAGATTCACCATACATCCCGGAAACACGAAAATGTACCATGACTTGAGACGCGAGTTCTGGTGGAGAGGGATGAAGCGGGATGTGGGTGAGTTCGTGCAGCAGTGCTTAGTGTGCCAGCAGGTGAAAGCCGAGCATCAGAGGCCTGCAGGGCCGCTTCAGCCGCTTCCAGTGCCAGAGTGGAAGTGGGAGAGCATCACCATGGACTTGGTGGTGGGTTTGCCTGTTACCCAGCGAGGACACGACGCAGTCTGGGTAATAGTGGATAGATTGACGAAGACGGCACAATTCTCGCCGATCCGAGTCACGTTGGGACCAGCACAGTTGGCAGAGAGGTATATCCGTGATGTGGTGCGACTACACGGAGTTCCGCGGGAGATCGTATCCGACCGGGATACCCGCTTTACGTCCCAGTTTTGGGCTGAGTTTCAGCAGGCTTTGGGGACGAGGTTGAGGTTTAGCACGGCTTACCACCCCCAGACGGACGGACAGTCGGAACGCACGATACAGACACTTGAGGATCTTTTGCACGCCTGTGTACTAGACTGGAGGGGCTCTTGGGAGGAGCACCTGCCCCTGGCAGTGTTTGCATACAACAACAGTTATCACTCGAGCATCGGCATGGCTCCCTACGAGGCTCTGTACGGACGAAAATGCACGGCACCCTTGAGTTGGGTTGAGGTGGGGACCAAGTGGGAGGTTGGCCCCAGGTTGATCCGGCAGAGTCAGGAGGTAGTTGAACAGATCCACAGACGACTCCGCACTGTCAGGAGCAGACAGAAGAGCTACGCAGATCGCAGACGCAGAGAGGTGCAGTTCGAGGTTGGGGACCACGTCTTTCTTCGTGTTTCGCCCATGAAGGGCTTACAGCGGTTTGGGGTGAGAGGGAAGCTCGCGCCGAGGTTCGTGGGGCCCTTCGAGGTCCTGGAGCGGGTTGGACCCGTTGCTTACAGACTTGCCCTTCCCCCGCAGCTTTCTGGTGTGCACGACGTGTTCCACGTGTCCAACCTCAGGAAGTACGTAGCCGATCCCAGCCACGTACTGAGTCACGAGAGCGTCGAGGTGAGCGACGACCTGACCTACCCCGAGCGGCCAGTGCAGATCCTAGACCGAGCCGTCCGCAGGTTGAGACGAAAGCAAGTACCCCTGGTAAAGGTTTTGTGGAGGAGCCAGCGGTACGAGGAGGCTACCTGGGAGCCTGAGGCGGCAATGCGGGAGCGGTACCCAGAGCTTTTCGCGGGTACGTCTTTTCGGACCGGCTTCGGTCCTCTTTGAGTTTGTTATGGTTATTTGGACATCCTTTTCCCGCACCCTAGTTGGCGCAAGTTTCGGGGACGAAACTTCCTTTGAGTTTGTTATATTGTAACGAGCGCGTGCCCCAGACGTCTGTAAAGACGTCTGGGATCACATCCAGACGTCTGACCAGACGTCCGAGATAGTTTACAGACGTCTGGCGAACAGTTATGCTCGCACGGGATATTCGTCTGCGCGCCTGTGCGCGCAGACCTGCGATCCCGCATCTTCTCTGCGGCTGCAGGCGACTGCGACCGTCTCTCCCTCCTCTCCGCGCGGCGTTAAAAGGGGGAGGGGGCGCGCCTCCCCTCCCGTCTCCACCATCTTCCTCCTTCTCTCCTGCCTGTGCGCGAGAGAGAGCGGACGCGAGGGCGCAGCGGCAGCGGCGGCCGCAGTAGGCGCGGAGGAGCTGCGGCGTGCGAGGGCGGGGCTCTGCCGTGAGGGCGAGCTCGCCGGGAGCGGCTTGGCCGGCCGGCGGAGGGCGCAGGGGGCGCAGAGCGTCGCGGAGAGGGACCTGCTGCGGGCGGAGCAGCGGACGTGCGAGGTGCGACGCGGGCGGCGTCGCGAGCGGAGGCCGAGCAAGGTTCTGATTCTGGAAAAATCTCCAGAATCAGACGTCTGGACTGATATCCAGACGGCAAGGTCGACGTCTGTGAGATCATACAGACGTCTGAAAGGTGAGTTCCTCTTTCTCCTTCTTTTTGTCGACTGACCGTACTGAGGGAGGAGGGTTGGCTGTGCGCAGGTGTTCGGATTCGTCATCCTTTGCGAATCCGACGTCTGGAAGTTGTACCAGACGGCGGGAGTGACCTCCAGACGTCCGGAGAGACCATCGGACGTCTGGGATCTAGGAGAGACGTCCCCACAGACTTCTGGACGTCCGGGGAACCAAGCCGAACAGGTAATTCTCTGATCCACCGTTTAAGACGTCTGGAAGGAGTTCCAGACGTCTGATTTTGCACAGTATTGTCTTTCTCGACCCGTTAGGGCCCGTTTGGGCTCCGTTTTCCGCGATTCGAGTTGCGTTCGTTTCAGAATTTATTCCTCTACCCGCCTACAGTAGCTATACACTGTTTTGAGACACTCCTTGTGTTTGATCCTTGTGATAGGACCTCGTTCGGTTGCCGTCTTGAGAGTCGCGGAGGCGCGCGGGATTCCCGACCACGCCCCCATTACTCCCGTTGTACCTGGTAGAGTGGTTTTAAGTATTAATAAAATCTGTTAAAGTATGGAACCATAACTAGAACCTAGGGCATTGCATGAATCCTAGGAATGAGAAATATATGGAATGATAGCTCCTAGGTGTTGCATGAATCGTAGGGCCGGAAAACTAGATTGTATGATAGATCCTAGGATATGGCATGAATCCTAGGATGGAAAAACTAGTGGAATGTACATTACTGCAGTCTTGGAAAAATGGAAAGGAATATATAAAGCTGCCTGTAAATTTAATTAACAGCTGCATGTTATGCATAAAGAATCATGTTGAGATCATGGAATGTGAGAACGAGAATCTGGAAAGTGAAACATATGATGTTCTGAGATAAAGAGCTGGAACCCTACGGGGAAATAGGAGTGGAACTCCTGGGAAGAAAAGGAATGGAACTGAGATGTAGTTTGTACTGTCTCTTGGGTACGCAGTACCAAGGGAAGTACCTGTACCTGTTTTAGTGCAGAGTGGGGCCAGCCGCCCCAGGGACCCGGGGTTAGGATTGGTCGCTCTGTACCGACTTGTTGGCCCTCGTGTACGTAGTACCGAGGAGAGCTAGTAGTGTTAGGAGAGTACTAGCTACCCCACGGGCCCCGGGGTTCTGCTAGCCTCCTTCACCGACTTGTTAGGCCCACTAGGGCAAACCAGGGTAGTCAGGCGAGGGTGCGCGGACTGTGGAGGGGCAAGGCCCCGGTTTGGTTACTGTGGAGGGGTTGGACCCCTGTTACTGAGAGGGCTCTGCCCTGGTTCCGTGCTGTGCTTTGGGCGCACCCGTTAACGGAAACGACTGACCGCGTGCCAGTACGGGCTAGCTACCTGTGCGTTTATCGCGCGTGCCGTAGTCACCGTTACGTCTGTCAGTGACCTTGGGGTGGTTGACTGAGGGTAGGATCACCACGGGGGACTCTCCCGGCCAGGAGAGCACCACGTGCTACTTCTACTTTTGGAAAAGACTGCAATCAAGATCGTCCCACGAGGACATCCGAGATCAAGTAAAGGATCTGAGAAGTAAATGAAATAGTGAGAAAAATTGAAAGATGTAAATAAAAGGAAGTAATAGAACATAACAGCTACTGTACACTCTACTGTTGCCTTTAGTTAGTTTGCCACTCTACTCAGCGTTTTGCTGACGTGTTACACTCGTTACCTTTTTCAGGACCAGGTGTTGAGCAGCCAGGGTCGGCGGCTGCAGAGGACGCTGGGCCAAGTAGGGTCCAGTAGAGTTACCACAGCTTTGTACCTTCTTTTGTTTCTGTTCTAGTGAGTAGTTTTGTTTCCGCTGTACCTTCTTTACCTGCAGTTTTTGTTATATGATAAATGTTGCTTTACTGTTGTGGTGGTACCTACTGTAGTAGTTTCTTTCCTTACTGCTGTACTTTCTTACTGTTAGTTATATTCATGCTGAATGTGGTTTATTTTACTGTCTTTTGGTTACTTCCTCGTTGGACGACTGGATCTTGGGATTAGTAGAGTCGGTCCGGTTCTCGTGTCTCGTAGGGACTCGGGAACCGGGTCGTTACACCCTACAATGCTTACACCATTTTACCTGAGGGCCTTTATTACAATTTCACCATTAGAACCGGCGTGAGCGGTGTACCTCTTGGTGCTCTATTCATCGCAAGAACACTGACAACCACAGCTGTTCAATCCCCCACCCTCTTGATATGCAGCTTTTCTCCAATTGAAGCTTCGCACGAATCCTCGCATGGCCTCACCACCACCTCCAGATCCCACTCAACGGCTCATCCTTGATTTGAAGCTTTCCCGTGCCCTCTCCTCTCGTTGTGACCATCCTTAACCTAAATGCCTAATCCCACATCACGGTGACCTCCCAGAGCTCGCGCGCAACGGATCACTCCCTCCTCCTTTAGTGATCCTGTCGTCTACCCCTCCAGCAGCTCCCTCCTTCTTCGGTGGTTTATGACAGGGACTACTTTTTCCCTCATTTCATCACCTTTAGCCACCGGCTGCTGGCCAATGAGAGTCACCTTCATTCGCTGTAGGCCTCCTTCCCTTTCGTCCTCCTTAGCCGTAGGCTTTGGATCCAGGAGAGTCCCCTTCCTCTGATTAGTTAGGTTTTCAATGCTTTATTAGTATAGCTTTACTGCTGTATAGTTAATTGTAGTGTTAGATTAGCTTAGGAGTAGAGTAATTTAGATTCGATTCACATCACTTTAATCAATTCAGATCAGAGAGACTTTCATACCCATCATCATCATCATCATTAATCTCCTCTTACATTCCATTTGATCGCTTTCTTAATTCCTCGATTTTAATTTCACTGATCACCCATACGTTAAGGTCTAATTTCAGATGTGAGAACGTTGGTTCTCATATCTGAAATTAGCACCAAAAATAACTTTGGAAGGGTCTCTCATCCATTTCACAATTCCACAAAGACCCCCTGATCTTAATCCACCAACTCAAATTACTTGATCTTCTTGAAAATGGTGTTTACTGCTCAAATTGGTGACTTGAAATTCATTTGAGGCTTTATCAAATTTAATCGAGCTTTTTGAGATTTAATAGGCTTGATTTAGGTGTATGCAAGGATTCCAATGTGTTTGAGTTTTGTTTTAAATTGTGGATGAGCATATACCTAATTTCAACCCAATGTTGGAGAGTTCTATCAAAGAGAATTAGTCTCCCTGATTTGAGATGGAACAAGAACCCAGTGGGACTTGATCAATCCACAAAATCACCTTGAACTCCTATCAATGGTGTTCAAGGACATTGAGTGGAAAGATCACCATAAAACCCAAAGCAAAAGCCAATTGGGGTGACATTTCACCCTCCATATATCCACTAGCAAAAGATAGGCATAGCGGTGTGGTGTGTATGCATCTAAATAGCCTACATTATATATTTATGCATGTTCTTAGTGTCGTAAACGCATCATACATTGTAAATATTGCATAACATGCATTATCATGCATTTAGGTGAAAGTGTATTAATTATATAGTAATTTACTCTTTTTGGTGTCAGGGACAGGCATTATTTAATCAGGGCCTCGGACGGAAGATCTAATCGTACGAATCCGATCAAGGTGACGATCGGAGTTTAACGACTTCAAGTTTGCCCCAACTGGACATCCGTAGCATCAGATGTAATCTAAGAAAGATCAAAGTTCAAGGGTCTAAGATGGTATAAATATGTGCATCAAATGACAAATTTGACTGCATGGATGGGTTCGGATCGACAATCGTATCCCAACGGTGCGAAAATCGATCCAATTCAGCATCCGTGGCACCATCTACAAGACATAGAAGATGGATGACTAAGATGGCACCATGTAGCGCCATCCCAGCCGCCCAACCGGCCCGAGGACCCACCACTGCTATCTCTCTCCTCAATCGCACAGGCGATCTCAGCCGTCGGATCAAGATCCAACGGCTGGGAGAGCTCGTGCCTAAATCCACAAACACGCCTCAAGCGACAGCGTAGCTCAACGATTGTGCGACTTCATGCGAAGAGGGTGGCGCAGGTTCGAGCCCCGCCACCCCTGAAATCGAGCACTTGTGTGAGCACAGCCAAATTCCACTGTCGGATTTGGATCATGTGGCAGCGAGGGTGCCATGTGGCGCGACAGATTGATCCAACATGCCATCGCACACGGGTGGGGCATTATGAAGGCGCAGCGCGATGCATTGCAATCTCAATCATCATTTCAAAGATCAGAAGACAAAGATCTTTTGAACGTGCACGGGTGTTTTTTAGCGCAGAAGAGCAGGGGGTGGTGCATGTGCACGAGCTACGACTGCGTTCAGGTTCTTTTGTGACGCTTAAATCCATCACTAAAGACCCCTATGTTAATGTTTTAAGGTTAAAATGAGCTTTTTGCCCCCAACCTCTACACCTATAAAAAGGCCTACGCCCTCCACACTTCATTCATCCCTACTTTCACCTCTCTCCCTCTCCAAAGCTCTAAAAAAGCTTGTCCCAAACCCGGGATGCTCCTCTAGAGTTAAAATGAAAGTTTTCTTGCCCCCATTTTGGAAGTGGATCCCGCGACGACGACGCCCTGCCTCGCCCCTAGTTCTTCCTACTTCATTCTCCGTCTTCCGTCTTCGCCCTCTGTCTTCTAGGTGTTGTCCCGTCCAGCTCGTCCCCCAAGCAGCCGCCGAGGAAGATAATTTCTCACCACCTTTCTCTTTACTGCTTTCTAGTTGTAATATTTTCCTCTTTCTAGCTGTAATATTTTTCGCTTTCCAGATGTAAAAACACTATCCATTTTATAAAGTGTTTGTTCTCTCTCTCTTATTGTAAATATCGAATTCATTATGATTATCGCGCCTTTTAAATAAAAATAACAAAAAAATATAATTGCCGATTTCAAATTAATGTAGCCTCCTTGTGTTCGACAAGGAATTTGTTTTTAGTTTCGGTAAAATTTATTTGTTGACGGATTTCTTCGCAAATCAAGATCAACTTTCGTTTGCGACGATTCTCCCCTTCAACAGATGATTTTGAGTTGAAATTCACGTGTGCATGTTTGAAAACCTTAGATCTGATATGAAAAATATTTCTAAATGTCTGAACTGCCTATCTAACCCTCAAACCACACTCTAGTGCCTTAGGTTCTTCTTGAAACACCATTTTAAAGCTTAGATTGAGCTAGACTTGTAAATAAATAAAAATCTTTAAATTTTTTTTAAAAAATATAACAAATGTGTAGTGAGTGAGATTAGATATATTTTTAAATGTATGCAAAATTTGAAGGTCATCTAAACCTCCGGCTTGGTAAAACAAAATTACCGACGGTTCAGTATACCTTAAAACTTAATAAAAGACATTAACTTCAAAAACACCAAAAACATCTTCTTCTCTCTCATCTCTCTCTTTCTCTCTCATCCCTTATCTTTACTATACCTATAAAACCCATAAAAATATGAAAAACCCCAAAACTCCCAAAAATACTTTGTATACCATGTATATACTTATATATACTAATTAAATCTAAGCCATAAGTAAATATGGTATAATATGTATATATTGTATATAAATAACTTATATATGTATTCTATGCAGAAAATTAAGTATTTAGGATAATTTAATGTATATATAACTTTGTTGTATTATCTTATATTAGTTTATATAACTTAAATGTATAACAATTAAGTAAATCTACAAACCTATTTAAATGTATATACCTGTATATCATACTGTACATATGTATTTATATATGTATTATGTACCATACAACACCTGTAATATAATTTAATTATATGTATACAGTGAGTAATTAATTTATTATGTTAAAATTAAATAAATTAGTAAATTAAGTTAATACTGGAATAACTCATAGTTTATATTTGTACTATATTATAATAAGTATTTTCAACTTATTTATATCACATTTATACTATATTTTAGTTTTTTTAGTTTATTTATATGTATAACTAGCTAAAACATATATTTAAATGTATATAAATTAAAATAGAATGTGTAAAATACCATAAAAATATGTATTAAATAATTTAATATGTATATTACAACTGTACAGGATCAATTAGATCATTAATTAACTAATTTGAACGTTAATTAAGAAATAAACCTATAAATCAGTATGTATAAATTACAAACTTTTGATAATTTATTCATATAGTAAAACTAATTATTTTTGTAAATAAATTAAATAATTATATAGTCCTATGTAAGTGATTTGGAAATATATAATTTATTTTGAAATCGAATAACATTTTGGCCCTCAAATTGAGGGCCAAATCTTCACAAATCACACGCTGCCTGTTGGATTTCAATGCTGGAGTCATAGCGTCTTAGTTCCACATCGATAATTTGACAGTTGTCACAGTCGCATATAAGTTAGTCTTGCCACGGACGTTCCAGTGGTCATGGGTGCAGGGAGCCCGACCATATGCACACATATACCTATCCGAGCATTGAGAATGGCATGAGCTTATGAAATGAGATTAGCATGCGGTGCATGGCTGGGAGCTGTGCACTGTGCATGGATCTGATTAGGCCTAGTAATGAGCCATAAACCCGTTAAAATAGACCTAATGATAACTAGGGTGGTCATAGTAGAGGTTTGGTCCCACCTATGTAAGTGATGTGTATCCCTCGAAAAGGCCGTCTGCTAATTAAACCCATTTTTGGATCAAAAATCGGTCAGAACCAGTTGTGAACCGATTTCCAGAGAAGAGAAGAGCGCAAAAATTCGACTATGTGTCAGCTATTCTACGCGCTAAATCAATGTTTAAGATTGCCATGTTGTAGTATAGCTAAAATAACGCTCAAATAAATAAATTTTATTATTCGAAAAGGTTCCAAGGTTGAACACAGGGAGCAATATGGAATTTAAAGCTCAAGATCACAATTTATAATGTAAATGAGCACAATATATAAGTAAAAGCTTAAGGCAGAATGATATAAGAAATCAATGATCAATGTGCAAAATGAGGAGGGTAAAATGGAGATTTAAATCACCAATTACCCTTATACAGTACTAGCAAGTACAATCACAATATTAATCGAGTTAATTATAGCTTTAGAAACTCAAATTAGACGTCTGAAGATGGGATTAGACGACTAAAACGTCTGATGCTACAGTGTTCTTCTCTTCCTTTCCTTTCTGATGTTCTTCTTCTTTCTCTGCTTCTCCTTTCTTTCTTTCTCTGCTATGGTTCCCTCTTCTCTTCTTCTTTTCTTCTTCTACTTAGCCTCTTCTTCTTCTTTGCTGCCTTCTCCTTCTTCACACAGGGGAGGGGCTTCTCGATTTGGCTAAGTGTTAGCCAATTCTCTTTGCAGCAAAACCCTCCCCCTACTCCGCCCAATCTCTCCTTCCCTTTCTCTCTTAGGCTTCGCCCTCCCAGGGCCTTTCTCAGGATGTCGGGTTATCGGGTACACGTGCACCTAGGACCAGGGCTGCTTGCAATGGGTAGCAGCCAAGGAGTGCTTGGCTAGGCGGGTTATCGGGTACACCAGGTTCGTGGGGGAGAGGTCGCAGACGAGGCGTGTGAGGGGGCGTGCGGGGACCTCACCCCTCGTGCATGCTGAGGCAAATAACCCGTATCACTTTTTCAATTTATGCGAGCGCGGGGGCTTGTCAGCTTCTGTTGAGCGCGAGAATCTACGCTAACGTGTTTGGTTTTTGGAAAAACCCGTCGTTGTAGTTCGAAAGCGAAGGATTCGTGTTCAACAAATAAAATTTATACCGAAATAAGAATTCCGGGTCGAACACAGGGAGGCGAACGTTTGATTTAAACACTCCGCGTTTCTTTTTATTTTGTCACAAAGAAATTCAATTTAAACTATCTAAGTATCTACAACAAATAAAAGAGAGAGAGGGAGTAAGAGAGAGCGAAGGAATACTATACATGGAAATCAAAATGAGATGGAGAATAGACAAGGAATTTATCATAAAAGAGTTCTTTCATTACAACTAGAAAACATAAAACAATTACTCTAGAAAGCATTAAAAGAATGGAGGGAGAAATGTCCTCCTCGACGATCGCTCGGAGGACGAATAGACTACTCTAGAAAGCAGTAAATCTATACTAGAAAGCAGTAAAAAGAATAGGGAGAGAGAAATCCTCCTCGACGGTCGCTTGGAGGACGAGCCGGACGGGACGACGCCTGGACGAAGGAGAACGAAGCGGGACGAAGGAGGACGAAGCAGAAGAACGGGAACGAAGCAGCACGCCGTCGTCGTCGCGGGATCCACTTCCGAAGGGGGACGAAAATTTGGACTTTATCTCGCGAGAAGCATCCCGGGTGTGGGACAAGCTTCTCTTGAGCTTTGGAGAGGTAGAGAGGAGAAGGAAGGGATGAAAATTTCGTATGGAGGGGGTCTCCTTTTATAGTTGCAAGGAGTGGGGGCAAAATGGACATTACATCTTCAAAATAATAAATAAGGGGTCTTTAGTGACGGATAAAACCGTCGCTAAAGCCCCGCCGTCGCCGTCGCCGCCGCGCCACGCGCGCCCGCTCGGCTGGCCTGCGCGCGTAACGCAGACGCACGTCCGCGTCGTCTCAGCCGTCCGATCGCGAGATCGGACGGCTTAGATCGCGCCCGCGCCCGCTGCGTAGCGCGTCGCCCGCGTGCGATCGCGCGCCCACCAGGGCGTCCAATTGCGCGTCGGCGCTATCGGGCGCGCGCGGCCGTTGGATCTTCATCCGACGCTCGTGCGCGCCTGCTCGCCCGCGCCTTCGCCCCCCTCTCCGCGGCTCGAACCCGCGACCTCCGCTTCGCCCGCAGCTGCGTAGCCGCTGCGCTACGCGGCGAAATGGTCGCGCGGACGTTTTTAAACGCGCGCGACCGCAGCCGTTGGATCGAGATCCAACGGCGGAGAGGAGACGTTGCGTGGTCTTCACAGGACTCCTGCGGCCGATTGGGCGGCTGGGATGGCGCCACGTGGCGCTATCTTGGCCGTCCATCTTCTGGAAGTTGTAGATGGTGCCACGGATGTCGGATTGACTTGATTTTTGTGTCGTTCGGCTGCGATCGTCGATCCGAATTCATCCGTGTGGTCGGATTTTCCATCTGAAGTGCGGATTTACACCATCCTGGCCCTTGATCTTCTAGGGTTCCCCGGTCTCTATCTGATGCTACGGATGCCTGATTAGGGCGATCTTGGAGTCGTTGAACTCCAATCGTCACCCTGATCATATCCATACGGTTGGATCTTTGATCCGAGGCCCCGATAAAATATTTGCCCTGTCCAAGCACATAAAAGGAGACAATTAACCTCCATTTTATTCAAACTACTCTAAATGCAAGATGATGCATGTAATGCAATATTTATATCATGAAATGCAATCCTATGCTTAAGAACATGCATAAATAGACATTTTAAGTAGTGTAAATGTGTTTACATCATACCCCCATGCCTATCTTTTGCTAGTCCCTAGCAAAAACTATATGATATTTATAAAAGAATTAGGTTAGATTATTTGGACCTGAGTTATTTTCAATCATTAAGAAATTGTCTACTTAAGAACTGAACTTTCAAAGACACAACAGTGCCCGGGTATCAGCCAAAATGCAGACCGCCTCAAGCCTCGCCTTATTCAAAGAAAAATTCCTTTTTCTGTTTTTACTCTCTTTTTTTAGATTTTCAAATTTTAGGGTTTAAGAGTGGCTTTCTACGGCCATTCAACTCACCCAAGATTTGATGAGAACCCTAAGTTTTAAGCATCTTATTGTGATTGTGATAGACTCGTTGACCGGCAATTAAAACGGACTTCGGATTTCTACGCCTCTAGGTGACCTCAAAAAGAATTCTGCCTAAAGGTGTATCTTTACAACCGGTAGCTTTCTCCCTACTTTTATTTTTTAACGGGGTCAACACAAGGGTGAATCCAGTGTATATCTCCCCGGTTTATTCTACTTCTCCGCTTCTTCCTAAGTGTTTTGGGAATTTTTAGTGCATTTTCTGAGCTGGGTTCTGGACAACCGGTCGATGAGCTGTTACCACCGACAACTTGCCAGCCATACTCGTGCGGCGAAGTGTGGCTTATTTCTTTTTGTTCTTTTCTCCTTTTTGATTTTTTTTTTTTTTTTTTTTAAGTAGGTGGCTTCCCTGGTCTAAGATTTACCTAAAGGCAGCAAAAAGAGAAAGGTCCAGTGACTGGGCTCTGGACAACCTACCTATGGGTTGTTACCCACGATAACTTGCCAGCCATATCACCCAAGAAGGTTCATTAGCTACCCAATTTTCGTTAAAATCGCCAAACAACGAGTCAGTGCAAAGAAAGTGTGTAGATGCTTAAGACTCAAAATTCCCTCACATCAGAGGGCGGGTTGATAAGTCGTGTACTTATCACCCAAACTTATTTACTCCAATTAAAATAAAATTCAAGTTGGCGAGAACTCGAAAAACAAATCCACATTTTAGTGGATACATAGGCTGATTAAGTCCAAAGACCTGAAGGGTCTTTGTGTTCAGAACATAATATAGCATTTCTTAAGATCGAAAATTTTCTGAAACCCAAATTCTCTTTCCTAATTTTGATTTTTTTTTTTTTTTTTTTTTTTTTTAATAATAAAACAAATCTACGGAGCTGACGAATGAATTCAAAGATAAATATCCACCCCCCCATGCCTATCTAATGCAATGTCCTCATTGTATTAAAAAGACATAAAATAGAGTGGAAAAGCGTAGAAAGCACCTGAATTGCGTGGATATCGGGTCCGCTCCGAGATGAAAATGAAAAAGAACTGTATATGTGCTGAGTTTAGTGCCTTCAGCTAGGCACACTATACAAAGAAAAGAAATGAAGAATTCACATGTGCAGGTCAGAATTAGAATAAACAGAAGAATCCTCTGACCTGTCAGCAGAGGTCCACAGATGTGGACCAGATTGTGGTGCAGACCCACACCCCATAATCGAGAATATCTTAGGTTCTGGATAAAAATTACCCAAAACCTAAAATCAGAATGCAAGCGGGGTCGGGCCTGCGATTTGTGAGGATGCAACCCAAGGCCAAAATGTCGGGTTACAGAGAATTGAAGCTCAAAAGGATAATCGTTAAATGTGTGCTTGAGTTTGACATCCTCGAAACAAGTGTCGTAAGGGTTCTGATTTGATGGTTTCAGTTTAAAAGGAACCCTTCGACTCAATCTTCCATTTCCTCCAAAATTGACTTCCCAAATCAGAATTTCCCAGCTCCTATCCTCCTCATTCGGCATATCAAATTCCATGACCTCTTGTATATTCATCACCCCGTCTGAAATCTCCAAGTCTAGATGATGTGGTAAAATCAAAATTGACTTGGGTCTAATTATCTCAGAATTAGAATCATCAATAAGCTCAACAGGGTGTAACTGATAATCAGGGCATTGAATTAATTCCTCCAGAAAATGCGATTCTGGATCTGTATCGTGTGCCCTAATAAGATCAGTTTCCTCAGTTATTGGGCTATCAAATGATCTATCAGATTCCTCAGGCCCAATCGTCTCACAAAAATCGTGATCTGAAAACTCGTGTGAGACTTCGCAACTTGAATCTTCACCATCAGGATCCGTATCAATGTATGTCCCAAAATCATTTGTCACTTTGCGTTCCAAGGAGACATACGTTTCCTCGTAACCTGGCTCAGGGATTTCAGGTGAAGAAATCAAATCATCCTTAATTGGTTGTTTTAATTCAATCTGGTCAGCTTCGTAACACGTGTCCCCCCCAACAGGTGCCTGAGCGGGTTCTGTCATTGGCTTTCCTGAAGAGAGTTCATCCTGGGAATTATTCCAAGATTGAATCAAAGCAACCACGAATCTCATCCTCAATTTCGCTAATTTCCCAAGTAGAAACTCACCCGGGTTCTTATCCTTAACATCCTGGAGCCAATCCAACAAAGACTTGTTTAAATCATCAATCATTTCAATCAGGGGCTCCAATCTCTCAATGCAAGGTATTGGCTGAACTTCTAAAGATTGAATGATATTCCTCAAGTTAGCCAGAACCCTATCTTGAACCTGATTAACCTGAACCAAATGAGTTGGTTCAGGGTTGGGCGGATTTGACATCAATGTAGAGGAATTAACGAATTGAGATTCGTTATACCCATCCTGATAATAGATCATTTCAGATTGTTCATAAGATGGAGATGACCTAAAGGCAGTGAAATCAGAGGATGGGTAAGGATCAGTGTATCCTTCTTGATTGTAGATCGCATTAGGTTGTTCATGAAAGGAGGACGATCTATAATCGATGCAACTCTGAGAAGGATAGCATTGAGAATCAAAGTGTTCAGGGTTAGACCCTAAACACGGGGGTCCGGAATTGTATCCCCAATCCGAATTATCCCAACTAACTGATGGT
This sequence comes from Thalassia testudinum, assembly GCA_037157565.1. Taxonomy (NCBI): domain Eukaryota; kingdom Viridiplantae; phylum Streptophyta; class Magnoliopsida; order Alismatales; family Hydrocharitaceae; genus Thalassia; species Thalassia testudinum. Next base: position 37,002,924 of record JAZHRO010000024.1, read on the forward strand.
CGATTACAATACGAGTTGGGATAATCGTCATGTTGAGGATAATTTATAACAGGAGGGAAAGAGTGGGAATGCGTGAAATATGTGGAAGGATTCATGAGACACGGGAGGAAGAAAGGTGCCCTGCAATACAAACAATCAAACCTTTCCTTAAATGGGTTAGCCTACAGACCTACAGACTCTCAAAACCCGTCTTGAGATAAAGGAACGATTTGATCTACTTCTGTCTGTTCAATCCAACCAGTTAGAAGGAGGGACTGGGGAGAAGGTTCTTCCTTCGGCTTGCGCCTCCGGTTCCTAGTGTACCCCCCAGCCGCGATCGTTTGACTCTGCTCCCCTAGCTAGACATCAGATTGAACAGTAGAAACAGACTAATCGAAAATAATCTCGTTCTGAGTTCTGAAGAGCGAGTCCAATCCTTAAGGCCAACGTCTACTCTGTTTTATTTAGGGCTAGGTTTGAATGTGCTTTGGAATGTGATGGGCCCTTTAAATGGGTTGTGCCCTTAATGATTGATTGCTTTGTGTGTGCGTGCACAACCAGTGGTTTTCAAGCAAGATTATTTTTGATGTGGTGAATTTTAAGGTTCAAATCTTGCTTAGTAGCTTTTAGGATTCAACTTTAGGTGTTTTCAATCAAGTTTCATTGGCACACCAGATTTTGCAAGCACAGGTGAAGATATTTTCCTTTAAAGTTTAAAAAGAATGTGGAGTGCCTGGTAGATCCCTAAGAGTTGAACCTAATTGGCAGCTACTTGATGAGTTGATTTTATTTGAAGTGGTGCGGCCCAAACAACTCAAACAACTGGCCTGATGCACCACCTAATTAGGCACACAAATGATTACCCAATCTGATTTCTACTCAATTATGTGTTTGGATGTGTGTACCGGCTCCTAAGATTGGTTTACCGGTTGAGTTAGAAAATCAGATGAGGTTGTGTACCTCTGTGAGATTTTTTTTTTAATTTTTTTTTCTTTTTTTAATGTGGGGGTTGGAGTAAGTATGGATGTTAAACAAACAATCTAACCTTAAAGTTTATAAGAACACCTAGGTTGATTGATGTTTGAATTATTATGTGATGAAATGAAATCTAATGGGTGGGAGGTGGGGGGTAACTTACAAAACCTTCCACAGCACTTTACTCCGATCTACCGCTTTTGCCTGTCTCAAAAGAGTACCTGCAATTACAATAAGAAAGGAGAAAAGTGAGGTAAATGATTTGTAAGTTACTAAACGCGAAGAGAAATCAAAGAGCGTTGCCTCCCCGGCAACGGCGCCAAAATGTTGAGCGCGAGAATCTACGCTAACGTGTTTGGTTTTTGGAAAAACCCGTCGTTGTAGTTCGAAAGCGAAGGATTCGTGTTCAACAAATAAAATTTATACCGAAATAAGAATTCCGGGTCGAACACAGGGAGGCGAACGTTTGATTTAAACACTCCGCGTTTCTTTTTATTTTGTCACAAAGAAATTCAATTTAAACTATCTAAGTATCTACAACAAATAAAAGAGAGAGAGGGAGTAAGAGAGAGCGAAGGAATACTATACATGGAAATCAAAATGAGATGGAGAATAGACAAGGAATTTATCATAAAAGAGTTCTTTCATTACAACTAGAAAACATAAAACAATTACTCTAGAAAGCATTAAAAGAATGGAGGGAGAAATGTCCTCCTCGACGATCGCTCGGAGGACGAATAGACTACTCTAGAAAGCAGTAAATCTATACTAGAAAGCAGTAAAAAGAATAGGGAGAGAGAAATCCTCCTCGACGGTCGCTTGGAGGACGAGCCGGACGGGACGACGCCTGGACGAAGGAGAACGAAGCGGGACGAAGGAGGACGAAGCAGAAGAACGGGAACGAAGCAGCACGCCGTCGTCGTCGCGGGATCCACTTCCGAAGGGGGACGAAAATTTGGACTTTATCTCGCGAGAAGCATCCCGGGTGTGGGACAAGCTTCTCTTGAGCTTTGGAGAGGTAGAGAGGAGAAGGAAGGGATGAAAATTTCGTATGGAGGGGGTCTCCTTTTATAGTTGCAAGGAGTGGGGGCAAAATGGACATTACATCTTCAAAATAATAAATAAGGGGTCTTTAGTGACGGATAAAACCGTCGCTAAAGCCCCGCCGTCGCCGTCGCCGCCGCGCCACGCGCGCCCGCTCGGCTGGCCTGCGCGCGTAACGCAGACGCACGTCCGCGTCGTCTCAGCCGTCCGATCGCGAGATCGGACGGCTTAGATCGCGCCCGCGCCCGCTGCGTAGCGCGTCGCCCGCGTGCGATCGCGCGCCCACCAGGGCGTCCAATTGCGCGTCGGCGCTATCGGGCGCGCGCGGCCGTTGGATCTTCATCCGACGCTCGTGCGCGCCTGCTCGCCCGCGCCTTCGCCCCCCTCTCCGCGGCTCGAACCCGCGACCTCCGCTTCGCCCGCAGCTGCGTAGCCGCTGCGCTACGCGGCGAAATGGTCGCGCGGACGTTTTTAAACGCGCGCGACCGCAGCCGTTGGATCGAGATCCAACGGCGGAGAGGAGACGTTGCGTGGTCTTCACAGGACTCCTGCGGCCGATTGGGCGGCTGGGATGGCGCCACGTGGCGCTATCTTGGCCGTCCATCTTCTGAAAGTTGTAGATGGTGCCACGGATGTCGGATTGACTTGATTTTTGTGTCGTTCGGCTGCGATCGTCGATCCGAATTCATCCGTGTGGTCGGATTTTCCATCTGAAGTGAGGATTTACACCATCCTGGCCCTTGATCTTCTAGGGTTCCCCGGTCTCTATCTGATGCTACGGATGCCTGATTAGGGCGATCTTGGAGTCGTTGAACTCCAATCGTCACCCTGATCATATCCATACGGTTGGATCTTTGATCCGAGGCCCCGATAAAATATTTGCCCTGTCCAAGCACATAAAAGGAGACAATTAACCTCCATTTTATTCAAACTACTCTAAATGCAAGATGATGCATGTAATGCAATATTTATATCATGAAATGCAATCCTATGCTTAAGAACATGCATAAATAGACATTTTAAGTAGTGTAAATGTGTTTACATCAGCTTCCGAGGTTGGACTAAAGTCCCACCTTTGTTCTTCGCACCAGACAGTGAAAGCTGCAGCTGCTTCCTTCGTCAAATTGGCGCAGTGGACTTGGTCAAAGGCTCCAATTGACCGTGCTAGGGTACTCTTGAAGGTAATCCACTCTTTTTGGAGTCGAAGTCCTTGGAACTGCAGGCCTGATGAGAGCCTCAAGCAAGCTCGCGATTGCTGCGGCAATGGCGGAGGAGGCTAGAACACCTGAAATAATAAATAAGGCCTCGTGGCCACATTAGATCAATTCAAGAGCTTCACCGGACCATGGTGAGTGTGGCGGAGCTGGTCTCATGGAAGATGGTGGTCTGTGGTGGGCTGCGGAGGTCGGAGGATGAATGTGACGGTGGGTGTGTTTGGTGGAGCAGTGGAGAGGCTAATAACCTCGAAGACCAGAGGGCCTTTGCTTTCCGGGACACGATGGAGGTGTAGGGATGAACGACTGTTACGACTCGGTTCCCAAATCCCTATAGGACACGAGATCGGACCGACTCGACTAATCCCATGACCTAGTCGTCCAACGAGAAAGTATCCAAAAAGCAGGAAAGTAAACCACATTCACCATGCTAAGCAACTAACAGTAACAAACGTACAGCAGTAAAGAAGTAAAACTACTACTGTACACACCACCACAGTAGTAGAAAAGTTTACGGGTACAGGAATATAATGTTCAAAATGAAAGAGTACAGAAGTGTAATAAACTACTCACTACAACTGGGAAAGGAGTATAACAGAAAGCTACAACTACTGGGCTCTACTGGGCCCAGCACCCTCTGCAGCCGTAGGCTCTAGCTGCTTAACACTTGGACCTGAAAAGGGTTATGAGTACATGAAGTCACCGAACGCTGAGTGGAGTGGCAACCAACCAACTAAATAGTAAAGGTGGACAGGTAGCTGCTGTTTTTGCAATTACTTTCTTTCTTAAACTAATTATTCTTCCTTTCACCACTTGGTTTATTTATTAGGTCTCTTTCTTGATCTCGAATGTTCCTCGTAGGAACAATCTTGATTGCAGTCTTTTCCGAATAGTAGAAGTCGCACGTGGTGCTCTCCTGGCCAGGAGAGTCCCCCGTGGTGGTCCTACACCCAGTCAACCACCCCAAGTCACGGACAGACGTAACGATAACTACGGCGTGTGTAATAAGTGCACGGGTAGCTACCTCGCACTGGCACGAGGTCAGTCATTTCTGTTAGCGGGTGCGCCTAAAGTACAGCATAGAACTAGTCTAGGGCATAGCCCTCTCAGTAACAGGGGTCTAGCCCCTAAGAACCAAACAGGGGTCACGCCCCTCCACAGTCCGCGCACCCTTGCCTAACTACCCTGGTTTGCCCAGTGGGCCTAACAAGTCGGTGTAGGTTGGCTTGCTCTCTCCCTACACTAGTAGCTCTCCCCGGTACAGTGTACACGAGGGCCAAAAGGTCGGTACAGGGTGGCCAATCCTAATCCGGGGCCCCAACCTAAGGGCTACTAGCTCCGCTCTGCACTAAACAGGGGGACAGTCGCTCTCCTTGGTACTCCGTACTCAAGGTCCAGCTCACTTCCCCACTCACATTTCCAGCTCCATTCCAATTATTTCTAGGAGCACTACTCCTAATTCCCCGTAGGGTTCGTGCTCATATTCCTCAGGCCATTCCATACTAGGTTTCATCATTTCTTTTTCCATTTCTTAGGTTATACACATGTAATTTGTAACTCTATTCCATATTCAGTTTATCACAGATTGCTCATGTTTCCAACGTTCACCTTTCCATTTTACATTTATATACATGCAGCTCATATTACCTCATTTCACGGTACGATAGGAAAGTTACATTCAACAGTTAACTAACACAAATACTACATATTTCGCAGGCAACTATTATTCATTTGTAGGCAGTTGTCATTCTATCTACTCATTCAAGACTGCTATCCATTCATTCAATACAATCATTCCAGTATTTCTAGCCCTAGGATTCATGCCATACCTTAAGATCTAATCATTCATTCCACACATGCATTTAGGTTTGTATTTAAATTAGGGGAAGCCACTCTACCAGTAAACCCAGGAGTAGTGGGGGCTTGAACGGCAGGCTCACGTGCCTCGACAAGCCTCGAACTCGCAATGGAAATAAGTCCAATCACAAAGATCAATCATAAGAGAATACTCAGAACGATATAGAAAGTATTCCAACAAGTAGAGGAATTCGTACGGGAAACATCGGTATCTTAATTGCGGAAATCAGACCTCAAACGGACCCTAAATGGGTCAAAAACACTGATTCTGACTCAAATCAGACCTCTGGAACACCTTCCAGACATCTTAAAAGAGTCCAGAGCCATACCTCACATCCCGCGCTACTCTTCAAACGTCCCGGAACTCCGCTGGACCGTCTGGATCCAGTTCCAGACGTCCGACCACCTCTCCGGACGTCTGGAAACGCTTCCTGTTGTATGGTGCTTCGCCCAGACGTCTGAAGTGCATGGGAGGGCATGTCCTGCACCTTCCCGAAGCAACTCCTGCGTGAATCAACCAATATCCTCTCAAATCGGCATGAAACAACGCCTCGGCGGAACGGCCTGCATGGCCGTATTCGCAAAGAAGACGTACCTTCGCGAATCCTACCTCTCAATCATTTGGAACCTCCTCCAGACGTTGGCTACGTCGTCTAGACGTCGCTCCACATGTCTGATTCTGGGAAAAATCCAGAACCAGAACCTGCTTCCACCCTCTTGCGCCGCGCGTGGTTGCGCCGCACCTCTCGCCTGCTGCTCCAGCTGCAGCAGTGTCGAGGATGACCTCCCTGACGCACTCCTCTGCCTTGCGCACGCGCCGCTTCGGCCATGAGCTCACCGGCGAGCTCCCACGTGAGCTCGCAAGCTTACTCTTCTCTCTTCCTCACGCTGCTCCTCTCCTCCCATGCCGCTCCTCTCTGTTGTTCTCGCTCGTTGCTCTCGCTGGAGGAAGGAGGAAGGTGGATGGAAGTGGGGGTGGTGTGAGGGAGACGTGGGCGGCTTATATAAGGTGTGGGTTTAGGGTTTCGTTAGGGGGGAAAGGTGAGAGAATAAGAAGAAAACGAAGGAGGGTACTGTCTGCTCGCAGCACACGCGCAGACGCGAGTTCGTACTCAAAATTTTCGATTTCTAGACGTCTGGGAAGGTGTCCAGACGTCTGACCCATAGTATAAACGTCTTAAAGGGCCCAAGCAGCACGGATCTTAACAAGGGCGGCTTGATTAGTGGAGTGTTGTGGCCGAGAGAGCTCGCTGAAGGTACGCCGGTGGGGTGGAAGGCGGAGGACGACAGGGCGAGTTGGCGATCGAAACGAAGTGGCGAGTGTCTGAAAATGAAGAGTGGAAGTCGAGGAGTTGTTTAGGAGGGGAGGTAGACAAAGGGGAGCAGAGTTGGCGATGGTTGAGGTGTGGCCGGCGTCGGAGACGAAGCTGCTTTGAGAGATGGACGGTGACGATGAAGGGGATAGGAGCACCGGCGAGTGCTGCGTGATGCGGAAGAAGGCATGGAGGAGATGTTTGCCACTGGTATTGTGGTTAGACGACAAGGGAAGGCAGGGAGAGTCGTCGGAGCTTGAAGTGCAAATCGATCGGAGGAGGAGAGAGAGGAATTTGAGGGATTCTCATGTCGAATTCAAGCTTTAGGGATTCGGTATGAGTAGGGGGTGCTTTTATACACCTCAGGAGGACGGTTAGAGCTTGGGAAGCAAGCTTCCTAAGCTTGGAAAGCTCGCTGTAGTTTCAGAATTCCTTGATACCCAAATCTCTCATGCGTTCGCATGAGAGATTGGGTAGGTTTTAGGGCTTAGGATTGGATTCAAAAGGAAGGAAATTTCTTGACGAACTTTCCTTTTAAATTTGAAAGGGATTTGTCAAGAAATCATAGAGTTCTTTGCTTTTTAAGGTCGCCGGAGCAAGTAGGAATATGTTTAATGGCGGCAGGGACCTGTTTGTGAGAACGACGACAAGGTTAAAGGCCTGTTTGAAAGGATTTTGAAAGTTAAGGGTAGAAATGTAATTAGACATGATCAATTTGCAAACTAGGTTAAGACAAGCTCATCTTGGGTCCAAATTTTGGTACAAACTTAATTTAAACCTAAGGAATTTAATTGTGAAGTTGGATTTCAGTTTTGACCATGTTTGACTTGGTAATTTATGCAAAAACTCAAATTAGGGTAAATGTCTATCTGTGGTTTTGTTTTGAGTCAAAACAGGTTTTGATGGTAAAATTGAAAGTTCTAAACCCTAGAGAATATTTTTATATGAATTTTAGATGGTTTAGGTGGATTTTATTCTGATCATATCCTCAGTTGATTAGGTGGGTTAGTTTTTAGGATTTAAAAAGTCATTTAATTCTCAAAACACGTGCAAGCCCTTTTCTTATTGTTTTAACTCACTTGTTTTCTTTTTAAGACCAATTGACCTTCATTCAACTCCTGAGAAAACCCATGGTTGTATTGCATTCATGACAAACATGTAAAATTATAGTTTTAACCCTAGTTTCTTATTTTTCCTTCAAAATGATTATACAATGACTTATGATTTTTTGGCGGTTATGTAGGAGCATTTACCTACTTAATTGGGTGAAAATGAGTTAGTTATGGCTCATGATGGTATTCCTATTGAATGGTTGAAAATATCAAATGGACACCAAATAGATCATAAAATAATAGAAAAATCTTTTTGAGAACATTTCAATACTCTTTATACTTCACAAGATACGGTTGCTACTTTTCCCTTGTTTTTTTCTTCTCAAGATGGGCCATTTGAAGAAGAGTTCAATTGGAGTGTTTCGATACCTAAATCTGAGGAGGTCAAGTACGTTCTATTTTGTATGCCTTCTTACAAAAGTCCGAGTCTAGATAGTTTCTTAACCCTATTTTATCAAAAAAGCTGGCCGGTGGTGAGTGATCAGTTGATTCAATTTGTGCAAAATTGTTTCAGAGACGTAGCATTGCCTCATGACATGGGGAATACTCTCTTGGTTCTCGCTCCAAAGGTAAATAATCCCATGAAAACTAAAGACGATAGGTCTATTAGTTTAATCAATACACCTTATAAACTTGTTGCCAAGCTTGCTGCTAGAAGAATTTATCCAATTCTTAATAGGATAATGGCACATAACCAATCTGGATTCTTGGCAAGAAGGCAAATTTCTGATAACATGGTGTTGGCAAGGAAACTTTTCATACCATGAAGACAAAGAAAAGAAGGCGTGGAGCAATGGCGATAAAATTAGATATGGCAAAAGCTTTTGACCGTTTACAATGGAGATTTATACACCTTTGTCTGAGTCAATTACATTTTCCTCATGCATTAGTCAGTCTCATTTTGTCCTGTGTCACATCTACATCTTTTGAGGTTATTGTAGATGGCAACACTATTGTTATCCACTCATCCTTCTCGTGGTATGAGACAAGGATACCCACTTTCTCCTTATCTATTCAACTTAAGTTTGGAATTTTTATCTCGATCATTTTCTTCCTCCCTAAACTCTAACTAGATTTCAGGTATACAGATAGCAAGAAAGGCTCAACCAATCACTCATTTGATGTATGCCGTTGATATCATATTATTCGCCGATGCTACTGTTCAAGAAGCAAATCACCTAATGGAGATTCTTCATTCCTATGAGAATAACTTAGGGCAATGAGTTAGTTTTAATAAATCCAGAATTTTCTTTGGAAGAGAAGTGCCTGTTGATGATAGAAAAAATATTATGCAAGTGTTCAATATGAACATCATGTCAAAAGGGGAGATTTATCTTGGAAATCCTATAATTGATGCTAAGGGACATAAAGTCTTAGCTGATCTTGTTACAACCAAGTGTCAAAAGATGTTGGTAGGATGGAAAAAAAGTTGTCTCTCACGAGCATGAAGGGGAGTGCTCTTACAATCTTCCTTACTTGATATTCCCAACTATTTGATATTTACTCATAATTTTCCCAAAAAATTATGTGCTGATATTGATAGACGGGTGCGTGATTTTTGGTGGAGATATGATGATGATAGAAGACATTTTTATCCTAAGGCATGGCATTCCATTTCGCTTCCCGATGAGGGGCAAAAAGCATCATCGGACTTAAAACTCCATAGGAAGCTTTAAAAAAGATTCAACTACCTGAATACTAAGCAAACAGGCGTATCCGGGTTCGCCCGACCCACCTATGCTCAGACGGATCCGGACCCGCCTTTATCCAGGCGGATTAGGATAGGATCGACCCGTAGAAGGACCTGGCTTTACTAGAGTCAGAGAGGTGACGATAACACCCACTACACTCACGTCGTCAGTAACGAGGGCGTTACCAACGCTATTGATAACCAAGTAACAAACGTGCCGAAGGATCCACGAGGATTGTTGTAGATCTTACGTTGTTAGAATATTTCCTATGCTATAAATAGAGAAGAGGGCCCCTTCATGGCCCTCTTCACGTAATCTGGGAGAGAGAAAAATAGAGAATTTGGATTATCGCCAATTTTAGTGGAGATTTGGTGGCATTGCCCTCCCCCCAGTCGTACACCCTTTGCGGTGGAACTGAGTTATCAATTCCCTTGTCTCTTTTCTGTGATTGCTTGTGTGTGATTATTGAGTCAGATCATTTGTTTACGAAGGAATCCGATCACTTCCTAAGCATCTGGGGGTCTTGGATTCAAGAACATGGAGATTACAGACCTTGCTTTTTTTATGAAGATGGGATGGTTACTAATTACTCAAAAGAATGGTCTTTGGTAATCTCAGTTGAAAGCAAAGTATTTCCCTGAAGATACTTTATGGGATTATATTCCAAAGGCTGTTGATTCCCCTATAATGAAGGTTCTTTATTCCATTCAAGGTCATTTATTTCATGGCATATGCTGCCTTATTGGTAATGGAGAGAAGACAAATATGTGGAGAGACAATTGGGTGAGGAATTTGGATGGATTCATTATTCCAAAAGATGCCTCCTCCTATTTAATTCAATCTACACAAGAGCTCATTAATATGGATGACAGAACCTGGAATTCTCAAATGGTTGATAACATATTTTTCCCTACGGTGGCATCTAAAATTCCAAGAACTCCAATACATTATGGGTAGACAAATAAGTTAATATGGCTTGGACATCCTATAGGTATATTTTCAATTAAGTTTACTTACCAGTATATGATAAATCAGTTTGGTAGAGGATCCTCTGATATATCAACCATACTCAAATGTAAACAAATTTGGCCTCTCAACATTCCTCCAAAAATAAAATTATTACTATGGAAAGCTGTTTCTAGTGCATTGATGCTGCGTGATTTATTGGCCTATAGAATTGCTAGGATTGATGCCACTTGTGAGATGTGTAAACAACATACAGAGGATGTACAACATATCTTCCTATGTTGTCCCTTCACAAAAGCACTCTGGTTCCTTTTTGGTTTTAGAATTGAATCTTATTAAGATAATTGGTTTGAAGTGTATCAGAATATTGCTCATCAGCTAAATCAAGTTGCTGTCAATCCATGCTTGCCATATTACCTTGCATATGTACTATGGATACATAGATGTCAATTTATTAATTGTGTGGCTGATAGCAATCCAATTAATGTTCAAAATCACATTCTTGCATTGATGGATTTCTACTCCAATACTTATACGGAGGGAAATCCAGTACATTTAATCTCCTGTCATAGGGCTTAGCAGACTTCAAGTGGGACAGATAGATTATTAGCTGATCATGAGCATCCCCAATCTCTAGGCTTTCCTCCTTTAAGTAGTAACACAAGTCTGCAACAGGAATATATGAATGCTGCTTCTCATAGTATTCCCCTTGCTCTATCTCAATTGCATTTAGTTACACCCTAAGTGCAACCTCCATCGTTTGTCCCTCATCAGGCTTCAGTTATAGTGGATGCAGCTATACGTTCTACCCACTCAATGGTAGCTGCTACTGCGGTTGATCAAGAAGGGTTGGTAATTATAGCGCAGGCAGCACAGATTACTGTTGTAGACAGTCATGAGGCCGAATCAATTGCAATCCTGCAGGGCTTGAATTTTGCTGTGAATTTGGATTATTATCAGGGACAGATTCTAAGCGATGCCTTGTCCCATATAAATCAAATTTATAGACCCACTCAAGTTGGTTGGAGATCTCTCCATACTAGATCTGCATGTCGTAAAATTCTTAGAAACTATCCTTTTATAAAAATTGTTCATGTGAGCAAAGTGGGAGTTTCTATGGCCTACAACTTGGCAAGGTTTTGTACCGCAAAGGGATTGGTTGGGACTTGGGATTCTAACTCTATCCCATGTTTGTTATAAGGAATGTAGGTCTAACTGCTCCTTCTTGGTTGGATTTCTCTTGGGTTGATTTAGATATTCTATTAAAGGTTTAATATATGCTTTGTTGTGCTTTCTACAAAATTACATTCCTTGGTCTGCTGTAAGCATATTTGAATGCTCTTTTAAGGCATTCAGTTGTCTTCATTTGGCCTTCACTGCTTGTTTCGCCTCTTATGAAGCTTCTTTTCCAATGAGTCAAATTCCTATTCACTTCTATCTCTAAAGATCCTTCATTCTATTGATCATTTCCTAAAGATTTTACCTCAAGGTCTAGATGAAAGATTTATGTTCGTTGGTTTATTACTTTCTATTTTATTCGTGCAAGCATTTTTTTCTATTTTAAATTTTGATATTATTCGATGACTACATCTATTTGTATTCTCTGCGGTATCAATGAATCTTCCTTTTTAATCTTAAAATAAAAAAAATAAATTATTTAGATTGATTCAAACAATGATCAGGTTTCAAACCCCAACGGTTAATGGTAGCATGCAAAAGTCATTATCGTCGTGGCAAAATTTCTCCCTGTGGAGAGGGACTCGTGAAGCTCCACTAACCACTCAGCGAAATTACACAACAACCACAACCGCGTGGGGAAAGTCTCCGTGCACCTCCAATTCACCGGATTCTTCCCACCGACCGACCACGGGGTGCCACCAACTCGTACTCCCTTCCAACGACACGGAAGTACCAAAAAAAATTTTCACCTTTATTTTTTTTTATGACGAACTATCACCCATCACCTTTCTCCCCACCAGCCCTCTTTCGGAGAAAGATCACATCATCCCAAGACTCCAATCAGCCAAATCCCGCCAAGGACCCTCCGCCCATTGTTCGCCTCCCGCCACGTCACCTCAGTCGTCCCCTTCCTCCTCTCACGGACCTGACCTCGACACAACGCCAACACCCCGCTTCCCACCTCCACCACTCCCACTCCACATCCTCCCACTAGGGTTGCGGCAGCCGGCGGACGTCCACAAGTGCCACCTTCTCTACTCCCCGCTCCCACCCCTGGTCCTCCTCCCTCAACCAGATGGCCACGAGCGCTCTCCCAGTGGTGGACTCCGTCGACTACTCCTTCGCCGTCGAGTACCGCGGGCCCCCCCTCCCCTTCGACCACCTCCCTCAGGCCCTCCCCATCGATCTCGACCGCATCCCCCTCGCCTCCGTCGCCCCCTCCTCCCCCCCTTCCGATCCCCCTCTCCCCGTCGTCCTCCCCCTCCTCTACCCCAAATCCCACCCCGTCTCCCCCACCTCCGTCGTCGACGCCCTCATCCCCACCTCCTCCGACGCACCCGCCGACTCGTCCAGCGAGTTCAAGGACAGCGCCGACGGCTTCTCCATCCCCCTCGACACGCACCCTTCCACCGCCTCCTCCCAATTCTCCCGAGACGACGACGACGACGACGACGACGAGGCCGAGGAGGATGAAGAGGAGCCTCCGCCGATCCCTTGCCCCGCGCGACGGCACGTCGCGGTTAAGTTCGGGGACGAGAGTCACGAGACCGGTGGTGGAAGGAGAGACGAGGGGAAGAAGCCCCCGCCTACGCGGCCGAGGCCGCGGAAGGGGGTGTGCTACCGGTGCCTGAAGGGGAACAGGTTCACGGAGAAGGAGGCGTGCGTGGTGTGCGGGGCGAAGTACTGCGCGGGGTGCGTTCTGAGGGCAATGGGGTCGATGCCGGAGGGGAGGAAGTGCGTGGGGTGCATAGGGTGCCCCGTGGAGGAGGCGAAGAGGGAGGGGCTCGGGAGGTGCTCGAGGATGCTGAGGAGGCTGCTGATCCCGATGGAGGTCGAGCAGGCGATGCGCGCGGAGAGGACCTGCGAGGCCAACCAGCTGAGGCCCGAGCGCGTGATCGTGAACGGGAGGCCACTGTCGCGAGAGGAGATGGCCGTGCTGCGGACCTGCGGGAACCTGCAGGCGAGGCTGAAGCCCGGGAACTATTGGTACGACAAGGTTTCGGGCCTCTGGGGGAAGGTGAGAAAACTCGCTCCCGAATTGGCGCTCTTTCTGCATCCTGCGTTTGGATCTTGGGATCGTGGAGCCGGTTGTCAGGATTTGCTGCTCCGCGTTGGTCGTTGTTAGGTTGTTCCGAAGCAAGTGGTGTTCAGAACTGCTTTACTGCTGCATTAGGTCTTACATCAGTAAAACTAAACAAATAGGGTTGGAACCCCGTTGGACCGTGTTTTTCTACGTGAACTCCGTTGTTGATAGAAGTATAAAAGAGGTGGGAGGAGATGGCTGCAGATGGAGGTCTTGTGGGAGTATGATGATTTGTGCATAGCTTTCTGTGCCATGACAAGTGCAGGAATATTTGGACGGTAATAGAGAAAGATGAAGAGCCACAAGGTTGGGCAATAATGGACGAAGACAGAGGGTTTCCTAGGTCGATACATATTATATCAAATACATGGTTGACACATAATAGATGGAGCAATAGTTAAGCAACGGACTTTTCCACGCCATTATCCATGCCAGCAGATCTGCTCCATCGGTTTCATTCATTGGAAAACATCAGTAAAATGTCGATTTGTGCCCCCTTTTCTTAAAAGGGGACGTCAAGTTCATAGAAATTAAATACAACCTATTGAGTTCCTCAACAAGATAGTAATGTAATCTAACGACTATTGGTGATAAGAGAACTTCCTGTAATGTTAGATGGTTGATGAGATGTGCAGGAGATAGAGTTTTGCCCAAGAGCATTTTAGCACAACACGTGGGCAAAATGAATATGGAGCAATATGTAGTATAAAGCTTGAGTTTGTATCTCCTATGGGTGTGTATGCCTAATGGGGGGTTAAGGGCTATTTATAGGCTTCAAGAGAACCTTCAAGAAGGCTTGAGAGCCTTCTCATAGCCGTTGGAGACAAATCTCCAAAGATTTGGTCGAAATCCAAATCAAAATAGGCAATGATTAACTTTGATAGCAGAATTAGACGACTGAAAAATATATTAGACGTCTGATATGGGGTTTTTGGACGTTTGAAAGTGAGGCTCAGTGTTATTGGAATTAATTGGATTTAAATAGTGTACTTGTTATTAGGTGTCAGACGTCTGATTGGTCTTTTTAGATGTTTGAAAATGAGTGTGTTTGTTCCTGGAATTGATTAGATCCAAATAGGGATCTAGGACTTATGAATCAGACATCTATTGGACGTGAATGTCCGATGATAATAATGACCATGGATTTAGGATTTTTAGAGAATCTCTGAATTTAGATTTCTTTTGACAAATCGATCTTTAAGTCAAATCAACCCTAACGTTCCGTTATTGGACGCTTGATAATGTTAATAAAATATTTCTAACTTCGCTTGTGAAGAATTTTGTTTGTCAAAGTAAGATTTGGGCTTGATTATGTTCTAATGATATGTCATTGGGCGTTTGATTGTGTTATCAGACGTCTTGGATGGACTATGGGCATTTGGAGAAAGGTTTGGTTGTCTGAAGTCTAAGTGTTCAATTTGTTAAGCTTATATATATGGTCATTGGATGTTTGATTCAAACATTAAACTACTTAACTTTCAATCTGAAAGTAGGAGATGTCTTTGTTTGAAATTGAATTTCTTTCTAGGTTTTTGCCTAGATGTTGGGTGACTAGGATAAGGATTCCTATACCTAATTGGAGGCTCTTTACAACACTTCTAGATTCAATGAAAAGAAAAATTACAACTTTTTTTTTTTTAAAATAGGTGTACAAGAATTCTTAAGACTTGGATGAAAATATATCTCTTTGAGTCTGGCCTTTAAGATGTTATTTGAGACCTGCAACTTAGAGATAATTAATCATAGGAAATAGATATTTTGATATATTTATCATCCTTTTTGTTATTTTGTAAAATTGTCGAAACATTTATTGAGAGGTTGAACTAACATGTTTGACTTTGAGAAGGTGATGGAGGTAGCAGAGCCAATGGAATGGAAGGTTTCAAAGGTTATGATTTTGTGGCTATTTTGAAGGTGCTCTCTCTCATTTTTTTTGAAAGGAAAGGTGGTGGCCATTGCAAAAGAGCTTTGTGATGACCTACTAGCTATGGGAATTGGAGTACTCATGCTGCCGGCATATTATAGATTGGTTGTGACATGAAGGAATCTTTGGGTTTTTAGGACAGCGTGGTAGCTGATTATTAAACCAAGAAAGCGTTGGAGTGTGAGAAGAATGGCTGAGGATGGAATAACTGGAGAGAGAGAGGGAGAGAGAGAGAGAGAGAGAGAGAGAGAGAGAGCACCAAATTTAATCTAGTTCCACCTTTTTTTTAAAAAGGAAAAGTATGGTTATAGGAGGTCAGTAATCATTTGATATATTACCTTAAAAGGAAAGGAAAAGGCATAACATCACTTATAGATTTTGAGTCCAAATCTTATAAAAATAAGTTGCATTACATCCCTCACGACATTTTCGAGGTAGACCCCCTCACCCTTTGAAATGATTGCATTCCTCTATAACCAACCGACCATAAAATATTAAAATGGCAGCTACCTTCACATGTGCCAACAGGTCTACGAGTGCGTTGGTGCGAAAAGACCTCCAGAAAGCATCAACTGAGTCATCCTGTACCATTACTAGGCCTAGGTGGAGAGAAAGGCTCTTCATGAAATCACACAGCAACAAGACATGCTCCATGCCCACATTCTCTAAATCACATAGAACACAAGAGTCGTCCCCCAGATGGGTCCACCTCTGCACCCTATCTCTCATAGCTAGCCTCCCTTTCCTCGAAAGTACAAAAAATAAAAACTTTTAAGGGGATTTTAAGCCTTCAAAGGAGAGAGGTGTCCACCCCAAGATAGACATCATTCTCGATTGGTGATTCTCTAAAAATTTTGTGAGCCTTCTTTACAGAGAAGGCCCCATGTGCACATGGCAACTTATCGGCCAACCCCTCAGTTAGTGGGAAGTTCTTAATCGAGCCAAGAAGCTCCAAAATCTCTTCGACCTGGGCTTCTGACAATGCCCCACCAAAAATTGGTGCTCAAGTGCAATTAGGCCCATTCTGATTTTCCTCCCAGACATCAGCCACACAACACTGTCTATCCTGAGTAACCGTGTACAATCTTTAGAGCTTGGAGCTGAATCTTCCATCCCTTGTGTAGTCATCGTCCGAGAACTTGAGGGTTCGTTTGTTTAAGGGAATAAAGTAGGGCTTTCTATGTTTGGGTTGAGAAAACTCAGAAGGAAGTTATACCAGATTAGGCCCACTTATACCGACAGAAAGTTATTCTAGGGGGCTCTTTGAATAACTGTATTCCGCTCCCCCTTCCTCCAAACATGGAACATCAACCCTTTATTCCTCCTCACAACTGAAGTTGGATCCAAACATCAAAAGGGACTTATTCCTCTAGTTAATCTATAAAATGCTAATTCTATGTGCAATTTCTTAAAATCTTATTCCTCGAACTAAACATGCCTTGAAGGTTTTATCATCCCCCAACATAGGCTCCAGTAGGGTAGCCACCCATTTTACAACGGAAGTCAAGCCCCACTAGAGGCTCCATGGGGAATAAGGTATCTCTCGTCCAAATTAAGGGAACATCCATAGGAGTCCTGCAAGACTAACTCATAAAGTGTCATTGCTCGACAAGAGTTTCACCACCTACTTAGTAAAGAGTCTCCAAAACCATAGAGGTGCAAAACTCCCAATCCCCCTTGACTGAATGATTTGCACATCTCCTTCCAACTAACGAGGCTCAAGAAATGACTATCATGGATTGGTCCCTTCCAGAAAAATATGCATTTGATGGCGTTAATCCTTTTGAGTACCTTCTTAGGTGGCTTGAAAATGGAGAGGTGAAAAATTGGAATAGATGAAAGCACTGACTTCAATAGCTCCAACCTACCTCCGCTAGAGAGCACGTAGCCTTTCCCCCCAGTCAACTGCCTCCTCAACTTGTCAACCAGAGGAAGCAAATCTCCCACTAACAATTGCTTCCCTTCGGAGGAAGCCCTAAATAAGAAACTGGTAAAGCTGTTACCTTGATATGTAATAGCTTAGAGCACATTGCACCTTTGATGACAGGTTTATTGGCACAAAAGACTTCCTATGGTTTACGGAAAGCCCAAACACCTCTCCCAAGATATGAACCATCGCCTCCAGGTGTTTAGCCTCAATACGCCCACCTTCAATGAAGAAATGCATGCCATTGATGTCTTGCAGACTGGGCGTCTCCAAAGAGTCATCCTGCACCGCATGGTACCCTCTTAAAAGGTCTCCTGCACATGCCTTAAAGGCCATTAAGGCCAAAGTGTCAATTGCAAGTAGATAATGTGGACCGCTCATCGCAGTTGGATCCAACTTCTTGTGGGGCTACCTTTCACCAACACAGAAAATAAGGTAGTTGTAATACACCTCTTCATCTAGTTCGACCACTGCTTCGAGAAGTGTCTTCTTCCCAAAGTTTGCCACAAATAGGATCAAGAGATCGAGTCGTATGCCTTTCCTAAAAATCAACTTCCACATAAAGCCTCTCTCTTTGCCTTTAGTATGCCAACATCTCCTCTTTAAGGATGAAAGATTAATTTAGGGATTTTCCTTGCAAGAAGGCTATCTAAGTCAGGCTAATGAGCTTAGGGAGTCTGTCTTGAAGTCTATTTGCCAGAACTTTTGCCATAATCAAGAAGATCGAGTTTGAGAGGGTGATGGGTTGGTAATCTTCAATAGTCTTAGCACTTGACTTCTTAGGTAAAAGGAACACATACGATTTTTTAAGCCTTTCGAATCCAAAATTTCCCACCACAAATTCTTGAATTATGGTCAAGTAGTTAGCTCTAAGGACTCGCCAGAATTCCTTAAAGAAAAGCATAGGGAACCTGTTTGGACCAAGTGATCCCACGACCTTCAAGCCCTTCATAGCTACCAAAACCTCATCTCAGTCACTTGATGGACCAATTACGTAGGGGCTTCATCATTAAGAGTTGGAAGCTCAATGTCTAACCACTGACACTCTCCCAATCTGTTATGCCTTGTGAAGTCGTGGAAATGTAAATCAAGTGTATTCCTGATCTGTTCCCTCTTAAAAACCACCTCATCCCCAACTTTTAAAGAGCTGATAAGGTTGGACCCTCTTCTCTTACTAGCCATCAAGTGGTAAAAATGGGTGTTGGCGTTCCCTTCTTTTAGCCAAAGCTGGTGTGACCTCTGACGCCACTCCACCTCTTCTTTATGATCCTCCCAGAATACTACCCTTGGAGCAAGTTCCTAGTTTCCACTTCCTGGTGGTCGAGATCCTTGAAGTCGTCCGTTTCATCCAACCTCTCAATCCCACATAGTGCTTCATCCTTGTCTTTGACCCACCTCTCCTTGATCTCCTTCTTATAAGTAATCAATTTCGACCTCAAAAGGTTCAACTTTGCGGACAACGCCCTTGTTGTAGCAGGTGTCTTGGGAACTTTTGACCAAAACTCCTGGATCAAATCATGAAAGCTCGGTTCCAAGAGTCAGGATCTCTAAAACTTGAAGTAGGAAGTAAATTTGGTGTCCTCATTTGAATCCTAGAGAAGGGGGTGTGGTCGGAGAGTAGACATGGTTTAGCAACCACCTCAACCATCTGGAACATCTTTGCAAGCAACATTGAAGAGAGAAAATGATCAATCTTAGACCTAGAACTTGAGGAACACCAAGTGAATCTGGATCCTGACACAAGTAAGTCAAAGAGCTCTAGATAAGCTACAAGATTAGCAAAGGCTTCAGTGGATCTATCTTGGCATCCATTGGGTTTGTCGTCGGTAGATAATGTAGTGTTAAAATCCCCTCGACCAACTAAGGTCTCTTATCCATGAAGCTAAAGACCTGCCGAAGCTCCTCCCACAACTCTGCTCTTAACCCATCCTCACATGGACCATAAACAGTCGTGAAGACCAACGTGACACCATCCGTGATCCTCTTAAGGCACGTGGAGAAGGTCCACCTCCTAAAAGAGTGAGTTGTTTGATCAAAAATAGATCCCTTCCAAGTAATCATCAACCCTCCATATTGCCTAATAGAATCCATCGCCAGGAAGGAGTCAAAGATTCCTTCCCCAATCTCCCTTTTAGTAGTGGCTTACAATGACTCGAGCTTCGTCTCCTGATGTAATATGACATCGAACCCCATTCGGTTGCATATCTATGCAGAGTCCCTCTTCGATTAGGGCTCTGAAAGCCCCTTACATTCTAGGATAGAACCTTAACCATTTTTGACCTTCTTGCTCTCCCTACTTGACATTGAGGCCATGTGTTTGGCTTCAATCACCATAGCCACCTTTAGGTCCATTTGTGAGGGTTTGGAAATGGCGTCTTGCAATATTTCTTTTTCTTTGCAACCCCTTTTTAGTGAAGAATTGACTTTTATAGATGAGATGAGGATTTGGTGCCAACTTCGTCTTCACAGGTAGAGGTTTTTGTCACCTAATCCCTTTTCTAGTGCGCACTCGCTGTAACATAGAGCTAGAGGATAAGGTGTCTTGAGTCACTGAGCGTACCTTAGTTGCATCGTCCCTACCATCTGATGAAGAACCCTTGTTGTCCACTAGGCATTGCTACAACGTCGCGGCGGAGCTCGGACCTAACCCACTAGGTCGCTCCCTAGGCTGGAGTGACATGCTCACCAACATGGAGGCTCCATCGATTCCATGAAGTTGGGTGGCACCCTTGATTATAATATGGGGGGACCTCGATCTTGGCTAGCAGCCCCAACATCGACATGAAGACTTGCAGTGGGTGAGATGGAGGGAGTTGAAGCTGATTGTAGGTTCTCTTCAAGTGCCAAGGAGATTGGAGAGGGGTCACAATGAAGTGTGGTCCACCTAAAGCTCCCCTATGCACGTGGGGAGAAAATGCCTAAACCAAGCGAGGGGGAAGAGCACTTAAATGAGGTTTGAAGAAGTCAGACCTGACCTAAGAAGGAAAACAACTGGATCCAACCACGGACTTGGACTCAACCTACAATAGGTGCAAATCATTGGGGATTTGGGCCATAGGAGCCTGATCGCCACCAATCGCCACGTTACTCTTTACGTGGGAGCCTGCCTTAAAAGGAGGGGGCGGTGGAATTGAAGGCACACTTTAGGACTCCCCCACCAAATATGTAGAATCATAACTCCCCCCTTCCAATGTTTTAGCAACAATCATGTGGACCTTTGCCTTCCAAATCTAGTAGGCGACCCTTCGACTCCTTGTTGAAGCAGCAGGCACAGCTGGTGGTGTTAGAGCCATTGCGACAGTTGAAGTGACCGCCTTTGCAGACATTCTTGGACACCCCTTATCTCTCTTCTCTTGACCTCTACAAGCTAAGAGCCCCTTTCGCCTCCAGCACCACCCTTGAGGGAATCTCCTTGCCAATGGCGACCTTGATAATGGCGTCGACTATACTTAAGTCCTCACTGTCGATTGCTAAGCTCGAGACCCCCTTTAAATGGTCAAAAGCACTCACGATTGATTCCACAGTTTCAATTGATCGCAAGTGGAGAGGGATACCCAATAGGGAATGGGTATCACTACCTTGGTCAGGGGCCTCTAGAGCAAGGCCCCATTTGTGTATGAGTGCCTTTGTCCAATGTACTTATCACCCATAGGTAGAAGCAACCTTGAAGTAGAGAGCTGCAATGGACTCGAAACATGGGGTGTTGAGAAGAAACTTTCTCTCTCCGATGATGATGACCCTTAAGCAATCCTTCTCTTATAGGCAGTGGACAACCCATTCCTTCACTTTGGAAAAGGATGGTGACCTGTGCACTAAGTCACCTGCTAAAGTAGAGCGTAGCCACTCATGTTGACACTCGTGGGACAAGGTCCATGACGCAACCACCTCGACAATCGGAGCGAAAGGTAGCAGTGGTGGCAGTAGTTGCACTGCAGTGGCAGGTTGCATTGTGTAGGAGGTCCACTTGTGACTGACCTTCTTGCACAAGAGGTAGAGGATAGGGCCCTATACTCCTTGGCAAGATGGCCCCTCCCCCTACAATGGAAGAACATGGGGTTCTTCTTCTGGTGGGAACTGACCAGACACCCCCTTCTACACTAGGAATGATGCCCCTTCCTTGCCTTTCGCTCTTCGAACCCCTAACCTCCATCAACCCCAAACCCACTCCCCTTCCCTTGCACTCCCGCCTTCTCTCCACCTTACTCTTCGATCCCCAACTCTCCACCACCTTGGGATCGTTGCCCCTTCCTCTCCCCATCTCCCCCTCGCTTCCTCTCCCTCTTGTACTTCCTTTCGCTTTCTCTCCCCCTCGTTGGGCTCTCCATCCTCTTGAATTTTGCTCAAACATTTATTAGTGCTGTCAAGGCGCTTGCCCAAGTATGCATAGGCGTTAGGTTGAGGCAAGGTGAGGCGCTAGCACCTCACCAGGCCTTGCCTCGCTTGATTTGTTTGAGGTGTTACCTAGGCGAGTGCCTGGGCCAAGGTCTTAGGCACCTCAGGTGAGCACTTGAATCAAGTTTGTTGGTTTTTTAATTTTTTAAATAATTTTGAGGGTTTTAATTTCTTTTTACCTAATTAATGGATACTCTCTTTTAGTTAAACACACACATATTCGCATGTATAGGCACATATGCATAGATATATACATATACTTGTTTTTAAATAGAGACATATATACATATAAATATACACATATTTTTTGTTTGTTTGTGCATGTATGTACGTGTCAACTTATACATATAAATATGTATGTAGATGCACACGGATGTGCATTAGTATATAAATACAATGTGTACATATGTGTATGTAACTGTATGAAATTGTATACGCACACCTACCATATGTATCAATGCACATATATATGTGTATTACACCTATTTACCTAAGTATTTATATATCATGTATATTATATATATGCATGTATAATATACCATATTTTGTTTATTGTGTGTGTGTGTATCCTTTAGCGCCTCATTTTTCTCGGATGAGTGCTTAGCGTCTTGGGCGTTTTGGACCCCCTCGCCTTTTAACGTCTGTCACCTTTGACAGCACTGGCCTTTATCACTTGGGCTCTCCCCACTTTGGTCAAGGATTTCTCCTCATTGTTTCCAATCTAGTTCCAAATTGTATGGTTCTTAAACATAGACACCTTCGTTTTTCAAGGTGATTACATAACTAGAAATGACATTCAAATCGAAAAAAATCTTAACAAATTTGTAAAATGAGAGATTCTAGTTGATGTCTTTTATTTTTCTGGGAGAATAATTCAATAAACAAAGAAAAGAAAAAGGAAGTTCCATTTGGTCGTTTGGCTGCACTAGGTGTCTATTAGGTTTGGGCTCTGGGCCCTCTTGGTTCAGATCCTTTTACCTAGATATTACGTGTCTCATTGGAGAGCATATGGTCAGTTACATGGCAAGGGAGATTTTCCCATCCTTTACCATATTTATATATATTTAAATTATAATTTAACATGATATCAAAGTTACCTTTGATGTAGTTCTCATACATACATCAAAAGGATATTTATGCTTGTGAAGGGAATGGAAATACGGAAACAAGTCTATTAGGAGTGTCCAGAGAAGACTATTGAGCTGAAGGTAGAATTGTTGAGAATGTTTAAAGTGATGCTATGCTTTACAGTTATTCATATTGGCTTATGCATGTTTATGCCTTGCATGCTATCTTCTTTTTGTTTTTTGTTGTTGTTTCTTTTTTGAGGCTTATGCACTTGGAAAGATGATATGCAACACTTTTTTTTCCATGATATATACCACCTATTATTATTGTCTTACTTGGTCTTGAATAAGGATTGCCTTATGGATACAGGTGCCTTATGGATAACAAAGAGCGGTGCATGGTTGCCTTTTGATCTAAAGTATGTTCATCCAAGATATAGGTGCTGGATGGATTGCAATATTGGACCTTGGCTTTTTTAAATGTTGGTAAGACTTAAGAGGAATAATAATTTTTTTTAATAAAATTGATGTAATGTAAAGAAAGGCGGAATAACTCTACTTTGAACAACAGGGTGAAATTAGTTGGTGGAATAAAATTATAGTGATTCCTTGATGCTACGTAAGAATAATATTTGATAGTGGAGGAAGTAGAATTTTGGAATAAGCTGGAGGTATCAAAGGTGGAGAGGAATTATCAAAGGAATAAAAAGGAGGTTTACGATGCATGCCATGCATAAGGACCTTGCATATCCTTCAATTTGAGCGGTAGGGAGTCGGGTCAGTATTGGTCGAGTTAGTCTTGTAGTTGAGTCGCATAGTTAGGTTGAGTATGTTAAGCGCATGGAGCTAGATTGGCCTTTGCATGGGTCTGTGGCATGGGATCAAATCACGACGAGCATGACATTTGTAAGGGTGTAAGTAGACAACTCGTGTGAGAGCTGCAATTGGAGGAGAGGGTTGGTGGCACTAATGCTTCTCACAATGCATTGTCTAAGAAGGTTAGTGGATAGAGTCCTTGTTTGTTGGGTGAGGTTATATGTATTTGGAAGGACCTCATGGAGGGGGGCATGAAATGCATTACTTTTGTTCCATTTCTATCTTTTACGTGGTTGATGGTATCCCTCTCACAATTAATATAGGGTGCAACAGACAAACTCCTAAACATCCTCTACCTGTTAAATCATTCTTAAGGCTCCAAGCCTTAAGCGCTTCTATTAATCTGGTACTAGAGTTGGAGTTTGGCTTGGACACCACGATAGAGCTCACTATGGTGGAAGAGAAGCTCAATGCTATTGTGAATCTTTAGCAGGAGGTCGTGAGTATACTTCAACTCCAGGCTAATGCTTTTAACGAGCTAATCCACCTGCACTTGTTTTGAAGCCTTGTAGGATTGGGTTCCAATAATGGAGGAGTTCCAGTTCGTCGCCATCCTTGTGTCCAGGTTGCGTGATGACCTCCAAACAGAGGCCATCGTACTAGAGTTGAAGGTGATGCCCAAGTTGTTAAATACACGTGCATCTTCAAGGAGAGAAATCAATGGTGAGCTTTGAAGATGGGAGTTGTGGTGTTGAGCTTGACAAGGGGAGCCAGTTCCTCGATTGCTAGGGACACGAGGGAGAACAAGGGAGGGGTGTCCTTCCTTGTCACATGGCTTACACCAGCTGAGATGGCTGAGTGGTGAAGAATCTTTGCTACAACTATGATAGTGCTATGCACTTGACCAAAGGTGTAAGGCGAAGACCCTTTACTTAATGGTAGAGGAAGGAGGGAGGGGCCATCCTTCACACCCACGTGAAGGTGGAGGGCCTTACGTTCCATGTATAAGCAGTGTTCTAAAAGTCGATAATCAATATTTAGTTGGTCAGGGCATTAAGGAGCATGCAGTATGCGAGGGAGCAGTCAGGGAGTACTAAGTCAGTTTAGCTCATTGACTAGGTGGACCACTCGGCTGAGTAGTTGGGTTGATCGATTATTGGCTCGAGTATTGATACTTGAGTTGGTGGGGGGATTGATTAGGACTACTTGACTAAGTAGTCAGCCTAGTCGATTAATTTTTACAACATTTCGGATAAAGAGAAGCTTTTGAACTTTACAACTCAATCTCTCTTTTTACAAAGAGGGGGAGAGAGAGAGGTCTGGCGACGGGGGTGGGGAGGTTTGGCCCGGGCTGGATGGTGGTGGGCAGGAGGTCGGGGAAGGGTGCGGCGTCGGTGAGATGCTTCAAGTGCCTTGGTGAGGGGCACTTGGCGGCAGTGTGCAGGGACCCGGTGCGGTGCTTGCGATGCGGTGCCCTGGGTCATCGGAGGTCGAGCTGTGGGTGTCGGAGGTCGGGTGTGGTGGTCTCTTCGGGGAGAGGGGAGACACTTCCGTCCCCTCCGGAGGGAGTGCCCCTCGTGGAGGTTGAAGCGCCGTGGTCGGAGGAGATGGGAGCGCTGGAAGGGAGGCTGTTGTCGGTGCTGGTGGCGGTGGTTTTGGAGGGGTTGGTGGAGGTGGAGGCCTTGAGGGAGGCGGTCGTCGCCTACTTGGGGATTGACGAAGGTCGGTTGGGGGTGGCCTCTCTGGGAGGTGGGCGGATGGTGTTGCTGGGATTGAGCCGGGTGGAGTTGAGGTGGCTGGTTTTCAGGGTGCTCCGGTGTGTTGGTGGTGTGGTGAGATGTCGGTGGCCGGTCAGGTATGATGGAGCTTTGGCGGAGAGACCGCCGTCAGGCGTGAGGAGGAGGGTCTTGATTGAGGGGGTTCCTCTCTTCCTACGCACGGTGGAGGTGGTGGCGGTGGTGGTTGCCCCATTTGTAAGGTTGCGCGGATGCGGGGGCCTCAGCCTGAAGGCGGCTGATCCATCGCGGATCGAGGCTTGGGTGGAGATGAGGCCGGGGTAGCGGTTGGTGGAGAGGTCGGTGCTCAGGTGGGGTAGCTCCGCCTGGCTCCTCCGTATTTCTTGGGGTTCCGGGAACCCTAGATCTTTTGCTGAGGTGGTGGGTGGCGAAGCGGCGGCGATGTGTGGAGGCGGTAGTGGTGGGCGGGCAGAGGAGGGCTGGACTGCTCTCGGGAAGGTCGAGGGTCGTGGCAAAGATTGCGGCGGGGATCTCGGGGCAGTTGCGATTCCCGTGGCGCAATCGGTGGCAGGCGAAGGGGCGGGGATGCGGAGGGCTGCTGCGATCGTTGCGGAGGGGTCGGGGGAGGTGAATGCGGCGCTGAGGCCGGGTGACCCCACTGAATGCGGGTGTGCTGGCGGCGACGTTTTGACTCCTGGTTTTGAAGGAGTGGTGGTTGGCGGACTCGGGTTGGGTGTGCGTGACCCGGTTACGGGGTTTAAGGGCTTCGGTGCTGGTGCCGGGTTGGGCCTAAATACGCGCGCGACTCCGCGTCCCCAGGTCTCTGCGGAGGAGAGGCGGGATGCTACTGGAAAGGGTTCGAGGTGCTCTTTGGCTAGTTCGGTTCGAGTGGAGAGGGGAGCGGTAGGACAGGACGTGACTGGCGGAGAGGGGAGCGGGCGACTACGGGAGCGGAGGTTGGCTGGTTTGCAGAGACTCTTCTACCGGCCGCGGTGGTCGTACCGTAGGGGGCTGGCTCGGAAGACCCCGCTTGGGGGGTGGCTGGGGTCGACCGACGTCGGTCGTCGGAGGGGCTGGGTACGTCTGGTGGCACTGGGTTGCCAGTGACGGCGTTTGCTGGGGGCGGCGGCGAAGGTTTGTCTGCTCCGGGGTCCCTGGAGTGGCAGTGGGGCGGCAGGTGGCAGATGCAGGTGGTGGAGATGGGGGGCTGGTGGCTGTAAGGGCGGAGAAGAGGACAAATGAGGTGGTTGGGCTGCTTGGGGACGAGGCTGGGCTGCTGGGGGCTGGTGTTGGTGGCGGGGAGTTGTTGGCTGTAGGTGGTTTGGAGACTGCGAGGCAAGAAAGTAGGGTATGTGGTGGTGAGGGAAGCCAGGAGGTCCAACGTTTGTTGATGGAAGAGGAGGAGGATCATGTGGCAGAAATGATGGGGTTTAAACGGCTGACGTCTGGAGGTGATTCCTGGAAGACCTCATGACTAAGGTCCTGTCTTGGAATGTGAGGGTCTGAATGACCCGTTGAGAAGAGCTGTTTTGCAGGGGTATATTCAGAGATGGGGGCCTGATGTGGTTTTTCTCCAAGAGACGAAGTGGGGGAGCTGTGATGGAAGGTTGTGGAGGGAGGTGGGGGTTTCCTGGTCCTGGATGTGGATGGGAGTGCGGGGGGAATTGCTGTGGGGTGGAGGGAGGAGGAGTTCTCCTTGTTGGACATTCTGGTTGGATCCCATGTTGTCACTGTCAGACTTCAGAGACGCCGGGACGACACGTGCTTGCTCTTTTCCTCGGTTTATGGCCTGACGGAGGGTCGGGGAAGATAGGTCTTATGGGAAGATCTGAACCAGGTTGCGGCAGCTTTCCAGGGGGTTCCTTGGTTGATTGGTGGTGATTTTAACGTTACTCTGTGGGCTGAAGACAGACCGGGCGACCGAGGAGGTTTGGACCAGGGCTCTGAGGCATTTGCAGACTTTGTGGCAGACCAGGGGCTGGTTGATATGCCTCCGTTGTCCTGTCTCTACAGTTGGAGGAATTCTGGAGGGTAGCGATCCCGTATAGACAGGTTTCTGGTTTCGACGGCGATGGCAGAATCATTCCCGATGGCGGAGGTTAGGCCTTTGGAGTGCCCGTTCTCGAATCACACCCCCTTGCTGTGGGTGTCGAACGAGGAATGGAGGCATGGCACTTACTTTAAGTTCGACAAAGCGTGGCTCATGGAGGAGGGCTTTAGGGGTTTGATTGAGGAACGGTGAAAGTCATCTCAGGCGGATGGGTTGGCGGCTGCCAGACTGGAAGCAAAACTGAAGGATTTGAGATCTTTCTTGAAGACCCACATCAAACAGGTTAGGGAGGAACGTGGGAGGATGAAAGAGGAGGCTCTTGCTGCAATTACACGTCTGGACAGGGCAAAGGATGTTGGGCTCCTTTCAGAAGATGACAGGGCTTACAGAGCGAGGCAGATTCAGGTGATTTAAGAGGAAGATCGGAAAGTAGAGGTGAAGTGGAGAGTGACGTCTAGGCTG
The DNA here is from genome assembly GCA_037157565.1 of Thalassia testudinum. NCBI lineage: Eukaryota > Viridiplantae > Streptophyta > Magnoliopsida > Alismatales > Hydrocharitaceae > Thalassia > Thalassia testudinum. The sequence goes on from JAZHRO010000024.1 coordinate 37,030,711, forward strand.
AAGTGGCTGAAGGAGGGTGATTCCAACATCCGTTTTTTTCATATGGCTGCGTTGGGCAGGAGGAACTGGATTGATAGATTGGTGGTAGATGGGGAGGAGTTTGTCGGAAGGGAGGCGGTGGGAGGGGCAGCTGCGAGTTATTTTAGAGATTTTACGGAGTGGAGATGGGGGGGAAGGTGGAGGTGGTTAGGATCTGGGATACCACAGATCCGGGAGACGGACGCCGACTTCCTGACGGGATCGTTTGGGGAAGATGAAGTCCGTGAGGCAGTTTGGGGGTTGAACGCGGATGGATGTTCGGGGCCGGATGGCTTTCTGGTTGCCTTTTACAGAGAGTTCTGGCTGGTAGTGAAAGAAGACGTATTGCAAGTGGTGCAAGAGTTTAGAACGGGCAACTTGGGTTTTAATAGGCTGAACATGTTTTATATGTTCTTGTTACCGAAGAGGGAGGGCGCTGAGGAGATTCAGGAGTACAGACCGATAGCTCTTTCGAATGTTATCTACCTGGTGATGGCGAAGCTTCTGGCGAATAGATTGAGGACACTGGGTGGGATTATAGACTCGGTGCAGACAGCCTTTGTTCCTGGCAGGAATATTTTGGAGGGTTTTGTGATGGCCTCGGAAATCCTTTCGTCCTGGAAAAGAGATAAGAAGGCTTTCTTATGGAAGGTCGATTTTAGCAAAGCTTACGACTCAATCCAGTGGTCGTTTCTTTGGACATCTTTGGTGAGGAGGGGGTTCCCGCCGGTGTGGATTGAATGGATGAAAAGGTGCGTCACCACGACGTCTTTCTCGGTTCTTATCAACAGAAACCCAGCTGGGGGTTGGATCTAACCTAGGAGGGGGGTGTAGCAGGGTTGTCCGCTGGCCCCGATGCTCTTTGTGATTGCCGTGGATGCTCTTGCTAGGGCGGCGAGGAGGTCGTGTGAGAGACATTTAGTGAGTGGTTTCTCCTTGAGGGACGGGACGAGTATCCCACTGCTCCAGTATGCGGATGATATGATCTTCTTCATTGAAGGTGGAGAAAAGGAGGCCAGAAGGTTGAGGTTCCTTGTTTTCTTACTGGGTGAGGCGTTCGGATTGCAGATTAACCTGGCTAAGTCGAAGTTTGTCCCTTTCAACATGACTAAGACAGAGGCGAGGGGATGCAGTTTGGGTCTTGGCACGGAGCATGGTAAGCTTTCGATTAAGTATTTGGGCCTACCGTTGTCGGATTGGAGGATTCTGGTGAGAGACTGGACTTCCCTGGTGGAGAGGCTGGTTGGGAGGCTGGAGGGGTGGGCGTCCAGGCTTCTGTCTAGAGGTGGGAGGTTGGTCCTGCTCAAGGCGGTTCTATCGGCGATGCCATCGTATTTCATTTCTATACCGAAGATGCCTCGACAAGTGATTGCAAAGATTGAGCGAACTATAAGGAGTTTCTTTTGGTCCAATCAGGGAACGAGTGGAAAGGGTGCCAGGTTGGTTGCTTGGGAGGAGGTCTGCAGACCGCTGAAAGACGGGGGGCTCGGTGTGAGGGATCTGGGGAGATCAAATGACAGTCTGTTGGTGAAATGGGTGGGGTGCTTGTTGTAAGGAAGGGGGGATTTGTTGGGCAAGGTGTTTGAGACAGTGTATGGCTGTCCAATGCGTTGGGATCTCCTGGTGTCTCCTCCTAGGGATGCTTCTCACTTCTTGAAAGGCTTGTCGACGGTGGCTCCTAGGGTGAGGAACTGCTTTGTCCCTGTGTTGGGAACAAGGGAGATTTTCAGGTTCTGGCAGGATGGCTGGACGGGTGATGGAGCGCTTTGCGGAAGATTTCAGAGACTGTTTGCCTTATCCTAGGACAAGATGGCTTCTGTGGCTGAGGTGTGGGAGGATGGGTGGTGCCCGCGCTTCGTTAGCAGTCTATCAGATGCGAGAACACTTGATTTTTAGACCTTACTTGCTGAGTTGGAGGGACTGCATCCGGCGGCTGGTACAGACATGTTTGGTTGGGATGAAGGTGAGTTTTCAGTTGCGGCCACATACAGGAGGTTGTCCGCTGGTGGTCCAGAGGTGGAGCTGGGTCTGGTAAGGGACTGCTGACAGATTTAGAACGCCGCGTGTCTGCTGAAGGTCAAGATTTTTGCCTGGCTGCTTAGGAGGAGAAGGCTGGTGACTAAGGTGTGGAGGGCGAAGTGGGCTCCTGGAGAATGTAAGGTATGCTCTTTGTGTGGGGGTGGTGAGGAGGACGTTGACCACCTTTTTTTCGCTTGCCCTCTTGTGATGCAGATTTGGGGCATGGTGGGTGGAAGGTGGTGGGAGTATCGGCTGTTTGAGGAATTCTGGCATAGCTTCAGAAGTGGAGGTGGTGTTGGTTGACAGTTTGTTTTCCGTACAAAGAAGGAGAAAGCCAGGCCATTGGCAATCCTTTGGGGAATTTAGTTGGGCAGAAATGCGATGGTTTTCTGGGGCCAGAAACCTTACATAGAGAATTTTGTTGAGTCTATTGACTCTTTGTTTTCTCTTTGGGCTGAATCCTTGTGAGTGGGGGACCCTGGTGTCTGCCTGTTGTAATGTTGTTTATGTTTGTTTCTAATATATGAGATTTTGGGTAGTTATCACTCTGGATAACTACCCTTTCCTTTTTCGAAAAAAACATTTCGGATAAGGACATACCTATCAGATGGATGCCTATTTGTTGGCTCTGGGAATGTTCCATGCTATTGTTGGGGCCCCATGGATTCGTTCACTGGGAGCACCCTCTATGGCCTTCCATAACTTGTGCCTTACTTATGATGGAATCGAGGGGCAAGTGATCCTTGTGGGAGTCCCCTTGACAGTTGTGTCATTATTACCAGAGGAGATACGCCAAGAGCTGCTCGTCATCAGCTAGTTTTTCCTCTTGCACATGGAGGGGCTTAACGAAGGTGGGGCCAATGTGCGGCCTCTTGTGGAGGCACCAGCGATGCTGGCCTTACTCCTCAAGTTTGGGGAAGCCTTCAACGAGTTGCAACGGTTACTCCCCGATCATGGGTTTACCCATTCCATTTCGCGTAAGTCGAATATGCAACTTGTTGCTTTAGCTCCCTATCGATACAAGTGGGCACAAAAGAATGAGATCGAGTACTAGGTGACGCTCCTTCTCGAGGAGGGATTGGTGCGATCGAGCCATAGCCCATTCAATTCCTTAGTCCTTATGAGGAAGTATGGGATGCAGAGATTTTGTGTGGATTACCATAGGCTCAATGAGAGGGCTGTTAAAGACCGATTTCCTATTCTATTATCAAATCAGAAAGTAGGAGGATGTTCACAAGATGACTTTTCGCACCTATGATAGCCAGTACGAATTTGTCGTAATGTCATATTGGCCTATGCACTGCTCCCTCCACCTTCCAATATGCCACGAACAATTTGTTTTGACCATTCCTTCATCACCTCATCCTAGTCTTCTTTGACGACATCTTGATACATAGCAAGATATGGGAGGACCACTTGAGGCATGTGCGAAAGGCCCTCACATGGCTTAGAGAGCATGGATACTACGTTAAATCCTTGAGGTGTTGTTTGGTAAGGGGAATTATTAGGAGGAATAAAAATTAGAAGAGGAATGGAGGAATTAATGGATTTTATTCCACCAGTGTTTGGTTGGGTTTGTTGTCTTGTCAAAAGAATTAAGGAGTTTTATTCCGCATGGAGTATTTGTTTGGTGGAATAAGTTAGTGGAATAAGGAGAAAATTAGTTGAAAAGAAGCATGCGGAATTAACAGGAGGAATTAGATAATTCCACCGAAGGGGGTGGAATTGCCTAATTTCAGAATTACCCCCTAATTCTGGAATCGTGCAATTCCGAAATTAGAGATGGCAAACGCGGAATTAAACACAGAATTAACGTTCATTCCACCAACCAAATAGGGCCTGAAAGTGTCGATTTGAGGAGTGCTCTATTGATTACCTTGGCCATGTGGTGATGGGCTAAGGGTTGAGGTGGACCTAGGGAGGATCAAGGTGGTGCATGTGATTGGCCCATGCTAACGAATGTGAGGGCACTACGAGGCTGTCTTGGATTGGTGGGCTACTATTGCTGATTCGTGAAGGACCACAACAAGATCAACGTGCCACTACATCTACTGGTTAAGAATGATGGGTGCGTATGGGGGCCAGAGGCTGGGGCAGCTTTTGTTGCACTCAAAATCGCTTTAATGATGACTCATGTCTTGGCTCTCCCGGACTTCACTTACCCTTCGAGATTGAGTGTGACACTAGTAATGGAGGTGTAGGGGTGGTCTTCATGCAAGTTGGCCACTTGATCGTCTATATGAGCCAAACTTTTACATCACAACAAGGTGGGTACACCACGTATGAGGAGCTGTTCTTGTTGGTGCTGGTTGTGTCTAAATGGCCCCAATATTTGATTCATGGAAAGTTCATCGTGTTGCATCGATCACCATGCCCTCAAGTACCTTATGGAGCAACATGTTGCCATACCCCGCTAGTAGAAATGGGTAGCTCAGTTGATGCCCTTCAACTTCGATGTCACCTACAAGAGTGAGGAGGTGAATTGTGTGACGAATACACTCTCGAGCTGCGAGGAGATTGCCATAGTAGTCACAATGTCGCGATCACGATGGGTGGGAGAGCTCCGGGTGCAGTATGGTAGCTACACTGACTATGCTTAGGCAAAGGAAGCGGCCAAGGATAGTAGGTAAAACACCATGGAGTGGACTGAAGAAGATGACATCCTTTACTACAAGGGCCGGTTGGTGGTGACCTTTATGTCTCCCTTGATTAAGAAGTTTTTGGAGGAGTACTACACTATTCCATGGGGTGGGCACGTGGGATACAACAAAACTCTACGCCACCTGCGACGATATTTATGGTGACTGGAGATGTGATCCTTGGTGAGGGAGGGGGTGCGATCCTACGAAGAGTGTAAGCGCAACAAGGTGGCAACACTCGCCCCTGTCGGGTTGCTCCATCGCCTTCCCACTCCCTACTTGATATAGGAAGATCTATCAATGGATTTCATGGAGGAGCTCCCCTTTGTTCATGGCTATACAATGATAATGGTGGACGTTGATCGCCTTCCTATGTATGCCCATCTTGTACCAGTAACACACCCCCTTACAGCTCAAAATGTGGCATGCGTCTTCGTGGTTCGTTTGCATGGCATCCGTCTCTTCATAGTTACTGATGTAGACATTGTCTTTACGAGTTCATTTTGGAAGGAACTCTTCCACCTGCAAGGTACCAAGCTTCAATACACATCGACATACCACCCCCAAAGCGATGAGCAAATAGAAGTCATAAATAGTAGTCTCAGAGCATATTGAAGATGCTTTTGTAGGGATCATATGTATTTGTTGGTTAAGTGGCTTTGATGGGTGGAATTTTCCTTCAACACCAATTGGCAAATCAGTAGGAACCATGTTGTTTGAGGCCATCTACGGTGGACCCCCTCCCTCACTGCAAACTTACGTACGTAGGGAGTTACACTTGGAAGAGGTCGCTTGTAATCTCTTGGCTTGAGATGTCATCTTGCATGAGCTCAAGGAGCACCTTTGACGTTCCCATTATAGGATGTGTTCTATGGCCAATAGGCATAGGTGAGATGTTGAGCTATTCGAGGGTAACTTGTCTACTTGAGGCTACCTACGTTTCTCCCATGATGTCGACCCAAGGACCACACCACAAACTCTCCTTGAAGTACTTTGACCCTTTCTCGCACGTGTGTAAGGATGATGAGGTCGCCTAGTGCAAAATTTACTCGATATTTCATATCTCTTACCTTAAGTTGCACCATAGGCGAGCACCTCCCGAGCCTCATATTGTAGTTGAGTCGTCGCTAAGAGATGGGCAACAACACCACTTGGAGCGCACATTATAGTAATGCATGGTCAAGTGAAAGGGGATGACAACCACTGAGGTTCTAATGCTTTGAGCTGGTGAAGATGATGCGATGGAGGTGTAGGAGAACTACAAGGAGCTGCAATTGAGGTTTCCCTCGTGTACTTGAGGACAGTGTGCTCTTCCAACAAGGAGAGGTGGGGGGGTGGGGGAAGTTGATGCATGCCATGAACAAGGATCCTTTAAGAGGGTTTGAGTAGTAGGGAATTGGGTCAGTATTGGTTGTCTTAGTCTTCTAGTTGGATCCTGTAGTAGAGCCCTATAGTCAGGTTGAGTATGTTACGTGCATGGAGTTGGATTGGCCTTTGCATGGGCTTGTGGTGTGGGGATCATGTCATGGCGAGTGTGGCATATGTAAGGGTGCAAAGTAGGGGCTGCGCATAGGGGTGGTCGGCTCGTTTGAGGGCTACAATTGGAGAGGGTTGGTGGCTTGAGGCCTCCTCTTGCAGTGCGTCTTCTAAGAAGGCCAGTGGCCAGAGTCCTTGTTTGTTGGGTGAGGTTATATGTATTTGGAAGGACCTTGTGGAGAGGGCATGAAATGCATTACCTCCTTTTCCATTTCTATCTTTTATGTGGTTAATGGTATCCCTCCCACAATCAACCTAGGGTGCAAAAGACAAACCATTAGGGCCTCTATACCTGTTAGACAATCCATAAGGTTCCAAGCCTTTGGTGCTTTTATTCGTTTGTATCTAGAATTTGGGTTAATTTCTCAACACAGATGATACCTTGGGAAATGGAACTTGTAAAAAAGTTCAAACCACAAGTTGTTTAATAGCTTATTAGAAGATCGGGGTTTTATTTTTGCTTTATTTAAAGAGAGGAAAAAGGTTTGTCCAAAGACCTTTTATAAGTCATGCCACTTTTTAGAGGCTGAAGTTGCTAGAAACAATGAATGGGCAGTCAATGTACTAAATATGCATATTACTAAGGACTCAAAATCTATTTTGTTGGTTCATGTAGTTTGTTACATTTTACTTAGCTCTTGAGAGGTACTTAGTCCAAATTATGGGCATCTAAATTCGTAGTTGTGGTAAGGCAATTTTCCTGGTAAATGATGACACTTAGGAAAAATGGACAACTGAAAGGGTTTTGACATTACGATGCTTTGTAGGTTGGGCCTAATGATTATAGGTGTTTTTAATAGGATATCATATTGTGAGGATTTGGGCGTTAGTGGGGTGTGGCGACTCTTCCATGTGGAGAGAAAACGCAGCAGCAACAGGTTGTTGGTGTTGGTGCATGCAAAATAGAGAGAGAGAGAGAGTAGCCGATGGTGGAGAAGAAGAGATGAGTGAGAGGGCGTTGTTTTATTTGTGGAAAATATAATGCATTCAACTCAAAGGAAATTACATAAGTTCTAGAGAGCAAATCCTAATCTCTAACTAAGGAAACAAACTCAATCAAATATCTTAAACTCAAGGAATAACATATCCTTTTAACTTGACTAATTGACATATCACCATACTAAAAAATGCAAAACTTGGAATCCAAGTAAACCCAAAATACCCCTTAGGGCCAGTGCCCCTTGGGTGTTTACTAGACCTGCCACGTGGTCTTTATTTTCCGCACTCCTCCTTAAGTCTAGGTTGGGAGGACAATGACTTGCTCCACTTGTCTCGTTGATGGTGCCACCAGATGCTCCACCATCTTCTTTTGATGTAACTGGGAATCCCCTTGTCACCTCCGTAGTTGTTGCTTCTTTGGCAACCTTTGAAGTCGTGGCTATTGGCTCGGTCGTCTTGTCTTCGTATAACTTGATAGACTTTCTTTTCCAACTTCTTCGTCTTGTTCTTGGATTTGAGCTCCTCCTTGAGTAGGACATGCAACTTGTCTTATCCTCCTACGAAGATCTTAAATGCTCGAGCCTATAGGATATAGTTCGAGGCACCCTGAAGCTTGATCGTGGTGCCTTGAACTATAACTTTTCCTTCCTTGGTGTTGATCTGATTATCTCTTTTAGCTGTCTTCGTCCTCGAAAAACGAGCCTTCCTCTACTTGTATGCTCTGTGTAAGGGGAGGCGTAGGGGAAGCTACCTGTCAGAGTCCCCTGCTTGTCTCCTTGAGCCTTGCATAAGGTGCCAAGGTCCTTGAAAGAGTTCTTTGAGAGAACTCACAAGTTGACGAAGATGCCTCAAGAACAAGGCTTCGATGAACGTATGAATCATGCATAATATAGGGCTTTCTCGTGCGTGATCTCCCCTCGTTGCTTCTACGTGGAAGGGACTTATTGCCAAGGAGAGGCCACATGCACGTGGTTGCAATTAGTGTTTTAAATGCCGTCGGCACGACTATTTCTGGGAAGTAGGTGTGCTAACATGAGGAAGGTGTCGGTTTACAAGGACGTCGGCGGTTGCCATCGAAATGGTCGGCATGCCGGCAGTTGCCGACGATATTTGGGTGCTGCTATAACCTGCATGGGTGGGAACGTGTCTGCAGTTTGGGCGCGAGCTTGAAATCTGAAGGTGGGCAGGAGGTTCGTTCAAGGTGCAGGAGGGAGTCTACGGATAGAGAAGGTCCAAGGCACAGACACAGACACACACACAGACACACACAAACAATCAGTATTTTTTGAAATTGATATCATTTTGAGTATTTCTGTGATTTTTTATCGGCATGCCCTTGGCATTTCCACGGCATGCCCTTGGCATGGTCATCGAAAAAGGGTATTTTCACGGCGTGCCCTCAACATGTTCACGAAATGCACACTTAGAATTTCATCGGCACGACATCGAAATCGGCATCTCGAACCTTGGTTTCAGTCCACAAAAGAAACTCATGCATAAGCATTGTGCGTGATTTTGTCCCCCTCTTCTTCGTTCTACATGCGTAGGGAGTCTTCAGGAAGAACCTAGATTGATTGTTTTAATATCATGTGAGGATTTGGTTACTAGCAGGGCGTGGAGAGAAAATGCAGCAGCAGGCTGCTGTTGGTGTTGGCGCACACAAATAGAGAAAGAGAGCAGTCGGTGGTAAGAAAGAGAGCAGTCGGTTGTAGGAAATATAATGCATTCAACTCAAAATAAATTACATAAGTTCTCTCTAATCATAATTTCTACCTAAGGAAACAAACTCGAATAACACCACTTCTACAATATGCAGATGACAACCTTCTTCATTTAGGGAGGAGTTTTTGCGATTGAACACATTTCCTCTATGGTGAGAATTTTTGCATCAATTTTCGAACTTAAAATCAATAAAGCGAAATCTATTTTGGTCCCCTTTTCCTACAACCCCGCAGAAGTTGAAGCTATTGGGTATGTCTTGGAGACGCTAGTGGGCCATTTACCAATCAGATATCTTGGACTTTCCCTCAAAGGAAAAAAGCTCTCTTCATCGGATTGGGGTTGTGTGGTGGTGAAGATCCAGAAGAGGCTATCTACGTAGAGTGGTAGACTGTTGTCAAGAGGAGGAAGACTGGTGTTATTAAGGTCTGTTTTGTGCTCCATCTGATCTTCTTCCTATCTTAAGCTGCTAAAGAAAATCATAACCCAATTGAAATGATAAGGAAGAGGTTCTTCTGGAAGCACGTAGAACATGAAGTCAGATTTGCGTAACTGGTCCCATGGAAGGAAGTTTTCACTCCAAAAAAAGATGGTGGATTGGGCGTGCGTGCTTTGGATGCTTTCAACGAGGCTCTTTTGATGAAGTGAGCGGCTAGAATAACATTTGGTGAAAAGTCTTTGGTCTCCACCATTCTCAGAGACTCTTATGACCTGAACATGAACCTTGGCGACATTGTGAGTGTAAGGTGTGGTATGTCGGCCTTTTGGCAATTGGTTCAGCAGGTGTTGGAGAAGAATTGTGATGATTTTGAACCATCTGTAGGGATGGAAAATCATTTAAATTCTGGTTTGATAGATGGTGTGACGTGGGGCCGTTCTCACAGTTGTTTCCAAGAGTTTTTCATATGGTGGGAAACTTAAATGCAACAGTTGAGGATATGTAGGATGCACAACAAGAGACATGGAATTTCCATCTTCCAGCTGCCCTATCAGATCAGTCCTTTGCTGAATTTCAGCAATTAACAAATCACATTTCGGGTCTACAACTGAGGGAGGGACAGATGGACTGGTTCCTATGGAAAGAGGGAAGATTCACTGTTAAAAAAGCCTATGAAAAGAGTCTTCCAGCTGCTGAAATTTCAGATTTGATACAATCATATTGCCGCATGATTTGGAAATGTCATCTTCCATTAAAGATAAAAATATTCTTCTGGTTGTTGCGAAGGGAGAGATTGATTACTAAGACAATGTTGAAGAGGTGGTATGATGAGATTGATTCGACCTGCTCCTTGTGTGGTTGAATGGAGGAGGACGTGGAACATCTATTCTTTAAATGCGACTTCTCTAGAGATGTTTGGGATCGTCTGCAACTCTGCACCTCCAATTGTGATGGTCAGCAGCTCTTCTGGAACTCATTTCATTATCACTACAGCCTTGATGTCACAGGATGGATCACGGCGGCGGCGGCATTATGGTCCATTTGGTTGCAAAGGAACTGTGCCATTTTCAGATCTGGCTGGAGTTGGGTGGATAATGTTGTGAGGGAGACATTTTCTTTATCTAATTTTTGGCAATGACACCTGTAAGTCTATTCCTTTCTTAATGATTAATACAGATTCTAGATGATTACTGATGTCCGGTAATTTTCCTTCTTCTTTCTCAAAAAAAAATCAGGGAATAACATACCTCTTTAACAACTTGACTAATTGACATATCACCATACTAAAAGAAAGTAAAGTTTGGACTCTAAGTAAACCCAAAAAATTCCTTAGGGCTGGCATCCCTTGGGTGCTTACTGGACCTATCACGTGGCCTTTATTCTCCACACATACCATTAAGTGTGTAAGCAGCAACCTGGGTAGCCTTTTTTTTTTTTTTTTGAAGAGGGACCTGGGTGGCTTTTTATAAGTTGGTTTCAATCTTCCACAAAAAATCCTGAGTATTATCCGTAAATGGCGCATGTTGACCATGTTGCCTTATTCTAATAATGAGTTGCCCATGTTGACCATAAAATATGAAAATAATCTAAGAATTCTACATAAAGTCACCTATTTCTCTGAAATTGTTGACATATTATTGAAATTTGGCAAGATATCGTTAACACTCTCTCACCTTGATATTACGTGTGCGTTGATATGCACGGCACACCGTGGGCATGAAGAACAGTGCCCGACCCAAGTACTTATTAGTCATGCAGACAGAGGTCGATGCTGCTGTTGACGGTAAGTCTATGTCTTCCTTCTAATGGTATCCTCATCAACTGTGACATGGGACATAACTTCTCACTAACAGCCATGTCTGGAGATGAGAGCTTATGCCTCCTCTCTTCCATCTGTAATGATCCCCTCTCCTCTATCCATTATGATTTGTTCCCATCTTTGAGTTCCCCTCACTTTCCTTACGTGTCTTTTTGCATGCTTCAATCAGGGGCTTCCCTTTCCTAAGTGATCACCTTCATTTATTGAAGCAGGTAATCCTTCCCCAATTTTTTTGATCCATACCAAAGACATAGGTTAACACACAGAAGAACTTGCCTCCATCCTCTTCCCGTGCCCCTTCTCCCCTCTGGATCGACCCACTATGCATGTGTGCTCAATTTGGGCATTTTTACTTTGGGAACTCCCCCAACGATGCTTAAAATGTCAACATGGCTTCACAGTACTAATTCCCTGCTGTATTGTCTTCATCACACACATCCCCAAATCAGGCGCTTCCCTTTCCTAAGTGATCACCTTTATTTATTGAAACAGGTAGTCTTTCCCCTATTTTTTTGATCCATAGCAAAGACATAGGTTAAACACATGGAAGCACTTACCTCCATCCTCTTCCCATGTCCCCTCTGGATCAACCCGCTATGCATGTGTGCTCAATTTGGTCATTTGTACTCTTGGAACTCCCCCACCGATGCTTAAAATGTCAACATGGCTTTGCAGCACTAATTCCTTGCTATATTGTGTTCATCACACACATCCTCAAGCAGCAAGGTAATTTCAAATTGTAATTTGGGCAATGGTGGTGAGCATTCTGGAGTTATTGGTTGAATAATTGGTGGAAAATATTATTGGGAGCAATGAAGCTGCTGGTCTAGCTGTGAGTACATGAAGGTGGGGGAAACAGAGAAGGAGAATGTGAAGGGATTGGGTGTTGATAGGTGAAAAAGAACTTGTGGATGGTGGTGGCAAGGGAGGAAGGGGAATATTAAATGCTAGTGGTCGTGTGGTGGAGGGAATGGATGGGTGGTGGTCATGGTGGGGAGGGGTATTTTGGCCTTGAAAGCAACTTGGGGGTGGGATTTTTGATTGAGTATTGGTTCCGCCACCCAAAAAGGACCCAAGGTCAAGTGATCTTGGCCAGTTAATGGGAGAACAAGACAAAAATGGGCCTTTCAAAAGACAAATGGGGTGAGGGGGCGACTCATGGGATTTTTGCCCCCTTTTTTAATAGGAGGGGGGTGTTTTTTGGGGTGTCCAAAACTTTTTCCTTTTTGATTCATTCCATCTAATACCATAAAAAGGGTAAGTGTGTGCATCCTGGAGCAAACAAATCCAAACCATGCCTGGGTGGGGAGATGGTATTTACTCTTCATTTTAAGTGAAGTAATTAATGTGTTTATTGTTTTCTGTTATCAAGGTAAGTCATATTTAGCTTTCATGACTTTTCAAAAAAATATTTAGCTTGCATGATTTTTCTTTTCTGAGGTAAAAAATCCAATAAGTGTTCTTTTGGGTAATGCTTTGCAATTGCACCAACTTGTTTAATTTCTTATATTCATTTTTTGGAGTCAATGCTGACTAGGCAGTACCTTTTGCTTCTCTATGCCTCCTCTTGGAAGCTATAGTTTTCTTGATGCACCTCACTTACTACTTGGCTGAAAAACCATGAAAAGCTGTTAGCAATGATTTTTTTTCCCTGGTTTAGAAGCAGTCATAAATGTTTTGCAAGTTGCAACTAGATTATTTTCCTATACAAATATTGCTATATACTAAGTAGTAGTAAATAAAAGTCAATTTGGTTGACCTCTTCAATTTGAAGTTGTGCTTCTGGAGTCATAGATAGTAATAAAACTTTATTCTTCAAGTGCCCGTTTACTATGATTTGGAATCAAAATCCAAATATAAGATAAATATATAAATCCTCATGACTTCAAAATTTCAACAGGAAGGATCCAAGCCTCATCTGATCATCAGCTCTGACCTTAATATTGGTGGCTCTCTTTTGGAAACCGCTAGCAATGGAAACACAGGAGTTTTTATAAATGGTCGAAACATTACAAAATCTGAGTTGAGGATGCTACAGGTTTGTAGTGCAGAATGAAGGAAACTTAGAAATCTCAGTTTGGATTTTCATTAAAATAATTGCAAAGTGACCCGTTCAACTTGCAGTTTGCTGGAGTTCAATGTGCTGGAAATCCTCACTTTTGGGTTTATTCTGATGGAACATACCAGGAGGAAGGAATGAAAAATGTTAAAGGAAATCTATGGGGCAAGGTCAGTCATTTCATTCCCCTTAACTTTTTCATTTGAGTTCATTTGAGTATAATTTTTAAATGCTTGTTTTGCATTTTACAATGGTTGTTTTCCCTTACAGCCTGGTATGAAACTGGTTTGTTCACTTTTATCGTTGCCACATCCCTCAAAGTTGGCAAATCCTCCTGGAAAGGTGGACGATGGAATTAACATAACTCCTGAATTCATTGAAAAAATATCTCTTCAAAAGCTTCTATTAATTGGTTGCCATGGGTCTGGGACAAGCACCATACTTAAACAGGTTTGCTCCTTTACAACCATCATCATGTCACACCTCCAGTCAGCAAATACAAATTCTACTTGTCATTTGTTATTTAGTTGTGAAAGATATTGGTGTTAATGTGCGACCTGTTTTAATTGAATATCTGCTTTGTAATGCTCACAGGCCAAATTTTTATATAATTCTGTACCGTTCTCTGAAGAGGAGCGTGAAGCAATTAAGGTGATGATTCAAACCAGTATATACCATTATTTGTGTATATTACTTGAGGGACGTGAACGATTTGAAGAAGACTGTCTGGCTAACAGGAGAAACATTTCTCTGGTGGAGGATGAGAACTTGGGTATGATCTTCACTTCGAATTTGTATATTTATTTCCTGTTCTCATTTTTTCTCAAAATAATTTAACTGTGAGGATTGTGGGTCCAGTTCAGATATCTACATATGGTACATGTGCTTAGAGATTAGATGGATTTGCTGTAGTGCTCGTTTGTAGAGTAATTTGAATAAGTGTCTTTGACCTTACAGCTCAACTTCAATGTAGGCCCCGAACTTCAAACACGTCAATGCCATCATAATCTCTCTATTTGTATTAATATAGGTCTCCTCTTTTCACTATATGTTAATGGCATTATTGTTTCCTGACTTTGGACAAAAAAATACGCTACTGAGCTCTTATCCTAACTCTCATTTCCAACATTAAACTCAAGTTGTTTCGGTGAATGTGTTGGTAGGGCACTTATTAGAGTTATTGGAGTCATTTGCCTTGTTTCTTATCCTGTTGGACTCATGATGTAATTTTCCCAACACCTCTAACTATATAAAGAGATGTAGGGTTTCATTTGAGAATAAGACAAGTTATTTTCTTCGACTGAATGAATGGAGAACTAATGAAGGGACCACATGGATACTTAGAAAGATGAGGGATGACATGACATTGATGTGGTTTGAAGTTTAGAAACAATAATGAAATGCAGGTCAAATGTAGGGACATTTTTGTGTAAATTACTCAAGTCTGCAGAACGTCTTCTTTCTGATGAGGAAATAACAAACTATTAGTCAAGTAATTAATTCTGGGAGACGTGCATTGACTTCTTTGTTATATGTGGGAATTACTATGGTGATAACCGATGAAAGTGTTAAAAACCTTGCAATAAGAACCTATTAAGATCTTTGAAAACCACTGCCAGGACTTCAAAAGTAATTTTCCACGGAAAAACTATAGTCCCTTGGGGAGTCATGAGAAGTGTGAGAGAGTATGGAGGGATCGGTAAGGGGGGAGAGGGTGGATGGTGGGTGAGGGTGGAGAGGACTCGGAGGAGGAAGGACCCCTTGGTGCGTTGTTTCAAATGCCTCGAGATGGGTCATGTTGCTGTGGTGTGTCGAGAGTCGTTGCGTTGCCTCGAATGCAGGGGATTCGGGCATTGCAGGGCTGTTTGCTCTGTGCGTTGGGGGGGGGGGGAAGGAAAGGAGCAGGGGTCGATGGAGGCGCATTAGATCCTCCCCTTATTGCCATCGGGTGCTTCTCTTGTGGAGGTGGAGGTCCCTTGGTCCTCGCAGGTGCAGGTCAGAGCAGGAGTTGGCAGGGGCCCTGGTGGGGGAGACAGTAGTGGGGGTCCTGATGTGGTCGTGGGTGAAAGCCGATGCTTCTTCGATGTGTGGGAAGGTGGCATTGCTGTCACCATCGAGATACCTAGTCTTTGGCCTTGGGTAGGAGGCAGCCAACAAGATGGTCTTCGATACGACCATCTTCAGAGGTGCTCTAGTACGGTGGAGGTGGTCTTCGAGACATGATGGGGCTCTGATGGAGAGGTCGTTGGTGAAGGCAGAGATCCCCTGGAGATTGCAGGGTTCACCATTTGGCTCCAAACGAAGGAGGCTGTCGTCTCATTGTTCGACACCCCTCAGGGGATGCTCCTCCTTAGGGCTGATGGAGGGTGATATGGCGATCATGAAGGTGGTGGTGGAGATGATGCTAGGGGTGGCTGTCCCATCGAAGGTGGTGTTGAGTTTGGGTCGATCATCTTGGGTCATTAGGGTAGTTGTCATTGGAGGAGGCCCAAAGTCATCCAAGGAGGCTCTCATTGGTGCTCTGCCTCGTCACTGAAGAGTTGACGTCGGGGCGGCAACTGAGGGTGGTGTTGTGGATGGCAGAGGGGGAGGTGCCGTGGAGGGGAGGTGGAAGGTCGTGTGCTGCATTTGGAAGGTGAAGGGAAGGAGTGGGATTGGGGGTGTTGATCCTGCCTGATCGGTTGGCGCATCCATGATTCACGTTGGGGAAGGCAAGGTGCCCAGCATTGATGGTAGAGTCGCTTTTGGGAAGTTTTTGAAAACGCCTTTGTTTTTGGTAGATGACGTACATTCTGAGGTTGGTGGGGAAGTCGTGCGGGACGCTTGGGATCGCAAGGAACATCACGCGAGTGCGGACTTGGATCTGACTAAGGACCCAGTCCTTGGGGGTAACCCTTTTGGAGGGACTCCTCTCGTATGGGCTTCTAGTGAGGGGATGAGGGTGCCTCACAAGGAGGCAGAGACACGCCTGATACGCCTTGTTGCAGTGGTGGTGGAGCAGAAGGTTGCCTTAGCAGCAGGGGCCTCGTACGCCCCGCTTGGTGGTGTGAGGGGGCGAGCGATGGGTTCCATCGACGTCGGATGGAACGCCTTCAGGCGTCGACTGAGGGAGCTGTGGCATCGTCAAGCAATGTGGGGGTGAAGGGTCGGAGGTGCTGGCCCCACTAGGTGGGGGAGAGGGGCAGGTCGAGTTTGGTAGGGTTGGCGGCATGGATTCCCATGTGGGTGAGGGCAGAGGCAGTGAGGAGGGGCGGTAGACCTGGGGAAGGGGGTGACTGATCCTGTTACTTTAGTTTTCGAAAATATAAATCAAGATCGTTGAAGTACAGAAATCGAGTGGCGAACAACGCGAATCAAAATAAATTAAATAAACCACTCATGAAGGGAGCAGGTCATATCCATAGGGAGGCAATGGCCTATTAAAACTCGCATTAGTCAAAAATCGATGCTCGTAGGTAATTTCGTCAAGAAATCGAGCCAAATCTGCCTTTAAATTATGATAAGGTATGATCATGCTGAAATCGTATTTTCATTGAAAGGCAAGGGTGTTCTGGTAATTTCAACATAATGAATTTATCTTTAAATGATAAAATGTGAAGTTGGCAATGACATGTTTTGTAAAATTTAATTAAGCAAGAACAGGGGATTTCATTCCCCTTAGCTTACGCATGGAGGAGGGCTTCGTTGGTGGTGAGATGCTCGGAGAAGGATGTATGGACTGAGAGCCCCGCGATGGCGGTCACGGCGAGGTGCGAGATGGCTGGAGCTCTCTAAACGGCAGAGAGGAAGGTGGTGGGTGACCGGTTGCTACTTTATTGCTACTGAAGAGTAGTGCTTGTGGTGGCTGCAGGCCGCGTGAGGGGATGCGCACTGGCGCACGAGAGGTGCAGCGCGCGGAGGTCCTGCTGGTGTGTGTGCGTGGGAGACGTGCGGTCACGGTGAGGTGACCGTGGTGTTGGTGGCGCGTTCGGCTGCGCGTGTGGGGGAGTGGGCGACGCTGCTGCTGGAGGTACGCGCAGCTAGGGGAGGGGGGCAGGAGCGTGCGCGGGTGGCGCAACATGGTGGTGGGTCGACGATGAGGGGTTGTGCTACTGGTCGCTTGGCATGGGGGTGGCTGATGTTGGGTTCGGTGGGTTGAAGAAGATGAACAATGGAGGAGAGAATAAAAGAGAAGAAAATGAAGAGGAAGGTGATGAGGTGTGGAGATGGGGATGGGCTTCAGACATCCGGGAAACTTCTCGGACATCTTAACCGGAGGGGAAGATGAAGGTGAAGGTGGTGCGTGGAGGTAGTGGTGGTGTTGATGGTGGTGGTTGTTGGTGTTGGTTGCTGGTGATGGTGGTGAGGAGCTCACGGTAAGCTACACAAGCCATTGGTGGCGCGGCGGTCTGTTACCCCGCCTGCTTGCGGTGGTGTGGACTTGTGTACACAGTTCAGGTCGACGGTGGTGGAGTGGAGAGTTGCACTCTCTGCACAGTAGTGGAGTGGGGTGGTGGCCTCCTCGAGCATGATAGCCTCCCGCTTTCTTTTGAAGTTGTAGCTGCTTAAATTTGGAGTGTCAAGATCCGCATTCTCCGCTCCTCTTCATCGCGGCCTTCATTCCATGCGTTGCGAAAGCTGCAACAGCTGTTGAAGAAGAAAAGTGGATTAATTAAATAAGAAAAAGAAATGATGTCTTATTTATCTATAAGTCCTCACAAACATTGTTAATTCAAATACATGCATGTAATGCACCTAATTAGTTAACTAATCAAATGCATGCCATTCTAAGTCAATTATAAATGCATTTAAATATGAATGCAATGCATGAATTATGCAATCAAACAAAAAATATGAACTAATCTATTTACATCATAATGCATGTTAAATAAATGTTAAAGATAACTTAATGTCTAGGCATTCAAATATTTAAATAGCTCACAAATATGGGCTTATCAATGATCGATGGTGGTTTGGGGGTGGTGTCACCAAATGGAGGTGATAGGGGGGATGAGGGGTGAGAACTTGGAGTGTGGGCTTTGGTCGAGCGGAGATTGATGAGGTGGCGGTTACGTCTGGCGATGGGAAAGCCGGAGGGGAGGTTTGTGTGCTTATCCAATGATGAAGGTCCTAACATGGAATGCCAGGGGCCTTAACAACCCATCCAGGCGAATGGCGTTGAGGTCGTATTTGCAGAAGTGGGGTCTTGATGTTGTGCTACTCCAGGAGACTAGGCTGTAGCGGTGTGACTTTGGAGTTTGGAGGGACATTGGAGGGGGTGCTTTTGAGGAGTTTGTGACTCTGGATTCTATGGGGTGCTTTGGGGGCATCGTTGTTGCTTGTAGGGGGTTGTTTTCTCCGTGGTGGACTTGGTGGTGGGGAGAAACGTTGTCTTAGTCTAGCTCAAAAGGCGCAGCGATGGTTTTGTTGTGATTTCTGTAGTGTACAGGCCTGTTGAAGATTTTAGTAGGCATGTCTTGTGGGAGGACTTGAGCCAGATTGCTGTGAGGTTCCTGGGTCAGTCGTAGTTGGGTGGTGGGGACTTTAATATTACGCTAGCGGTCGACTGCAGACTAGGGGGAAGAGGTGGGTGGGATCGAGGATCTGAGGAATTTTTAGAGTTTGTTACAACACATGGCCTGATTGACCTACCTTCCTCTTTTTGTGCGTTCAAGTGGTGAAGTTCTGGAGGACTGATGTCCAGGCTGGATAGGTTCTCCTCTCTGGAGTTTGCGGAGATACTTCCATTAGTAAGAGTCCGACCTGTGGAGAGATCTTTTTCCGACCACACACCTCTGTTGTGGCAATTTAATGAAGCCACTAGATGTGGTACGCATTTCAAATTTGATTAGGCTTGGTTGTTGGAAGAGGGTTTTAGATCGAAAATCGAAGACAAATGGAAATACTTGCGACTGGAGGGGTCAACGACGGCGAGACTAGAAATGAAGCTTAGGGATCTCAGGTGTTTTATGAAGTACTTCAGGAGGTAGGTGAAAGAAGAGAGGACCAGGAGGAAAGAGGAGGCACTGTGAGAGGTTGGACAGAGCTGAGGATCTGGGCCTATTGACACTGGAGGAGAGGGTGACTAGGGAAGAGCATTTGAAGACCATGTAGGCGGAGGATAGGAAGGCTGAGGTGGAGGACGAGGTCCAGACATAAAGGGATCAAGGGGACTCAAATACTAGATATTTTCACATGGTGGCTTCTGGCAGGTGGTGGAGAAATTGGATTGACAGGTTGTTCGTAGGTGGCACAGAGTATGTTGGTAGACAGGCGGTGGGTAGGGCGGCTACAGACTTTTTTAGGGAGTTCACGGGGAGGAGAGTTGGGCACTGGAGGTGGTAGGGGTTAGATATCCCATCCATTCGGGATGACCAGGTTGAGGAGTTGGTTGCAGCTTTCACGGAGGACACTCGGAAGGTGATTTGGGGGTTGAATGCTGATTGCTGTCCTGGCCCTAATGGCTTCCCGATCTATTTCTATAAGGAGTTCTGGACATCTCTCAAGGATGATGTTCTGGATGTGATGGCAGAATTCAAGGAGGGAAACTACGACTTAAATAGGCTCAACAAGTTCATGTTTCTATTGCCTAAGAAGGGGTAGTAGCTATTGATGAGTTTAGACCGATTGCTTGTCTTATGCGATCTAGCTGGTAGTTGCTAATGTTTTGGTGAACAAGTTAGGGGAGTGATTGGCAGGGTGGTCTTTGAAGTGCAGACGACATTTGTACC
Source organism: Thalassia testudinum (assembly GCA_037157565.1). Lineage (NCBI taxonomy): Eukaryota > Viridiplantae > Streptophyta > Magnoliopsida > Alismatales > Hydrocharitaceae > Thalassia > Thalassia testudinum. The sequence goes on from JAZHRO010000024.1 coordinate 37,050,608, forward strand.
GGGAAGAAATATCCTTGATGGCTATGTGGCTGCCATAGAGATCTTGTCCCTTTGGAGGAGAGAGAGGAAGACAGCTTTTCTTTGGAAGGTGGATTTTAGGAAGCGTATGACTCGGTTCACTGGTCTTTCCTGTGGGCTTCCATGATCAAGAGGGGTTCTCGCCAGCGTGGGTACAGTGGATGAAGTAGTGTGTCACAGCAACCTCATTTTCGACCCTCATCAACGGAACCCAGCAGGTGGTTGGATACAACCAAGGAGAGGAGTTCGGCAGGGTGTCCTCTGGCGCTTATGCTTTTTGTTATGGCCGTAGATGCGTTGGCAAGGTCTTCGATTAGAGCTTCTGAGAGAGGACTAGTCAGGAGCTTCACCGTTGATCATAAGATCGTGGTCCCTGCTCTTCAGTATGCAGTTGGAACCCTTTTCTTTGTTGAGGGAGTGGTGATGGAGGCGAGAAGGATCATGATACTTTTGGAGTTGTTTGGGGAGGCATTGGTTCTGCAAATTAATTATAGGAAATTGACTTTCATCCCGTTTGGTTTGTTGGAGGAGGATGCTGGTGCTTGTAGTGACATGTTGGGCACGGATAGAGGTGTCTTGCCTATCTCCTACTTGAGCTTGCCTCTGACGGATCGGAGGGTTATAGTGTAGGACTGGTTTCCTCTGGTAGAGAGGATTGAGGGACGCTTGGTAGGGTAGGCATCAAAGCTACTGTCTAGGTGGGCAGGTTGGTGATCCTAAAAGCCGTGTTTGCAGCTATGCCTTTTTATTTTGTCACTGTGTTAAAGATGCCACGACATGTTGAGAAGAAGATTTTCGGTCTCATGAGGAATTTCTTCTGTACAAATCATGGGACGAATGGAAGCGGGGTGAAGTTGGTGGCATGGGAGGAGGTTTGTAAGCCCCTCAAGGAGGGGGGTTTGGGGGTGAAGGAGGTGGGGAGGATGAATGATAGCCTGACCAAGTGGTTTATGAGATTGCTTCGGAGGGAGGACTATTTGATCGATAGGATTTTGCGTTCGTGTTATGAGTCCCCTCTTGCTTGGGATTTGTTGGCATCTCCTTCGAGGGGAGCATCACATTTTGTTAGGGGCCTCTCCAAGGTGGCGCCCAAGATCCAGAGCTTCTTTACATCGATTCTTGGAGTGGGAAGGGAGTTCGGATTCTGGATAGATGACTGGATAGGCCAAGGGAGACCGTGCGATTGATTCCCCAGGCTTGCGACTATGGTGGTGGATAGAGAGGTGTTGGTTGCTGATGCTTGGGATGGTTGTTGGTATCTCGTTTTCTTGGGGAATCTGTCTCATTAGAGGATTCATGAGGTGCAAGAGTTGCTACGAGACTTGGAGGGCTTCCAACCTGAAGAGGGGGTGGACATGTTTGGATGGGAGGAGGGGGATTTCTCTATTTGGGGTGCGTACAGGAGGTTGGGAGATCCTACCGGGTTGGCGGATGTTGACCTTATCTGAGATTGCCAACTGGTTTGGGAGGCAGCGTGCCCGTTGAAGGTGAAGATTTTTGTTTGGTTGCTTAGGAGTGGTCGAATCATGACGAAGGTTTGGAGAGTTAGGTGGAGAAAATTTTGTGGAGTCTGCAATGCCTTTTATTTCCTTGTGGAGTTATATTTTGTAATATGACTTAGTGCCTTTTAATTAATGAAATACCTAGGTGGTTATCGCTTGGATAATCATCCTTTCACTTCTAAAAAAAAAAAAAATTTCCACATGCCCTTGATTTCAATGAACAATCATTATAGTTGTAAGTGCAGAATCTGCACCTTAGCTACAATGTTTTTGGCTGGACTGTCTATCCCAATTTTCAAGTTAAATGCCTTCTGCATGTGACCTACATGATATAACCTGGTATATTTTTGATTGAAGTGGTACAATCATACTATAATTATTATGGCTGTTGCATATTGCATAATTTTATTGTTGATTTTAAACATTTCCTATCAGCAATATTGTAAATCTGGATTGGATAAGATGTTTATTTTATCTTTCTTAGGTTGCATTTATATCTAATTCTACTTTTTCCCAATAACATGTGTTAGCTTTGCCAGGAATTGATGCACAGTTTGGTTGTGTGCAGAAAATGAAGGCAATGATCATGATCAGAAGACACCATATTCTATATCGACAAGATTGAAAGTATTTTCTGATTGGTTACTGAATGTTATGGCATCAGGGAATCTGGAGGCAATATTTCCTGCTGCCACTCGTGAATATGCTCCTTTGGTTGAGGAGCTGTGGAAAGATCCTGCCATCCAGGCTACGTACGACCGCAGACAAGAATTGCGAAGTTTTCCTACATCAGCTAGCTATTTCTTGGATCGGGTATTGACTTTGTTTCCTTTTTTTTTTCTTAATAGAGGCATGAAGATATCAAGGTACTCTGTGAATTAAGTATGAGCGGGGGAAAGCGAGGAGAGGAGGGTGGAGGTTGAGAGGAGGGGTAGACCTTGGTGACACGGCGGGGGCGGTGAGGAGGGTTCTCCTTCCCTGCTACGCACCACGGCAAGGAGGATCAGACTGGTTGAAGGGGTAGGTCAAGGTGCTTCAAGTGCCTCAAAGCAGGCCATTGGGTGAGGGATTGCCGTGACCTACCAAGGTGTTGGGTTTGTGGTGGTCTTGGTCACTAGATAGTGAGCTGTGCTTGCGTGGGTGGGCCTAGGTGGGGGGATGCTTGGGGCAGTGATGGTCATCCACCACCATCGTCACCACCACTGTTGACGAAGATGCTACTGGTGGAGGTGGATACTCCTTGGTTAGAGGGTGTGGCGTGCTTGGAGGGAGGGCCTCATGGGTGTGGTGATTGGAGGAAGGGTTTGACCAGAGGATGTGTTCGCGGTGCTGCATGTGTGTTTTATAGGGAGGAAGGTGAAGGTTGTTGGCACTGGCGAGGACAAACTCCTGGTGCTGGGCTTTGCGAGATCGAGAGGGACGAGCTCTACTTCTAGGAGTTCCAGGTAGCTGGTGGGTGCTTGTGATGGAGGAAACCCTACATCCATGATGACACCTCTAGAGAGAGTCCACCCTAGAAAGTGATCGTGTGGCCCTGACGATCGAGGGCATACCGTAGTGTCTGAGGATAGTCGAGGTCGTTGATGCGCTTGTTTCCCCTTTCATGCATCTGTGAGGATGCCAGGGAGTTGGGTTCTTTGATGGTTTGCTTGACGTTTAGGTTGAATCGAAGGTAGGAACATTGGCGGTGGAGAAGGTGGTCCTCCGTCGAGGGGGGCACTCGCAGGTGGTCTCCTGCGTACCTACGAAAACCCCACTGAAGGGAGGTACCTTCGTTGAGGTCATGAAGGGGTTGAGGGGGCCATGGTGGCGAGCGAAGGAGGTGGCGTGGTGGTGCACCATTGAGTCGCTAGGGTTTAGCAACCAATGCGGGAGTCGAATGGTCAGGAGGTTGACGTGGAACCTTCCCCAAAAGTTACGGTGCTGAGCATGGTCGACGCCGCATTGATTGTGGAGATTCATGTGATGCTTGCGGAGATTGCGGTGAGGGAGGCGCAACGAGGAGCAGAAATGACAGAAGTTACTCTGCTCTTTGTGGAGGGCTTTGATGGGTGTGAGCGGTGTGTGCCTTTTGTTGAGAGTCCAATTGGGGCTAGTTTCGAGTCAGAGGAGGATCCGAATTGGGGGGGGGGGTGTGCAGGTCGAGCGAAGCGTGCAATGGGGAGTTCATCATGTGTTGTTTCGGAGGAGAGTTTGGAGGGCTTCGCTTTTGAGGGGGAGAGCTCTTAGTGGCTCCAACGAATGTAACATCTAACAAATGTAGTGGCTCCAGTGACGCTTCTTGTGACGGAGGGGAACTCGGACTATGATGGAGGGCAGCCGAAGGGGGAGTCCTCTCGGCTGTGGGGTCCTATAGAGAGGGGGTGACAATTGAGGGGCTTGGTGATGTTGACCTCACCTCGTGAGATTATGCTGCTGCGTCCCGAGATGATGTCTCCCTGCCAATGGGGGAAGGTTGCAGTGGTGAAGGGAGGGATGAAGTTCGACTTGTCTAATGGTGACCATGTGTGGTGCAGAGGGGTAAAGGACTCTGCTAACATAAACGATGGATGTTTCAACAAGGAGGTTGAGGATGCATAAGGGAGTGTGACGAAGGATCCGACTGTGCAATAGGGGGTAGAGGTGGTTGGCTTCTGCCAGATTAGGAGGGAGGGACCTGCTAGTGTCAAACGACGACGGTCCTATCGTGGAACGTCAGGGGTCTCAATGACCCCTCAAGAAGAGCGACACTAAGGGGCTGCTACTGTAAGAAACGAAGTTGACAGCATGCAACAATAGGGTAGGGGGGGAGGTTGGTGGTACCTGGATGCAGTGCTTCCAGCTGTTGAATGTGGTGGGGTCGAGTAGGTGGACAACTGTTGGGATGGCGAGAAGATGTCTTTGCTTTGGAGGATTGTTTCACAAGGGGTCATATCATATTAGCCAGGCTTGTGAAATGGGGAGAGGGGTCCAAGTTGGTGGTCACAGGAGTGTATGAGTTGACTGAAGCATAGGCGAGTGATGTGATGTAGTAGTTGGCAGCAGTTGTAGCGGGCAGCCTAGGGATGCCTTGGCTGATTAACAGGGATTTTATTCACTTTGCAGCTAGATGACAGGCCTGGTGGACGTGGGAGGCAGGACCCGAGCTTCGATCAGTTTGCGGAGTTTGTGGTGGTGCATGGACTGATTGACATGTTTCTGGTTTCATGTAACTACACTTGGAGGAGCTCCAATGGCTAGAAGTCCATGAATGACAGGTTTCTCTCGATTGTCGAGCTGGTGGAGGCCTGCATGTTGGCTGGGGTCTTGTTAATGAAGAGGTCGTTCTCTGACCATACACCCTTGTTGTGGAGGTCAAATGAGGGGATGTCGTGTGACACATATTTCAAGTTCGACAAATTATGGTTGTTGGAGCCTTGGAGACTGTCTTCAGGGAGCAGGTAGAGGGGAAATGGAGGTCGTTTGAGGTGAAGGGATCGGCTGCGACTCATCTGTCGAGAAAGCTGGCAGTCTTATGAGATTTGTTGAGGGGTCTTAGAAAGGAGCTTGGGGAGTCAAGATGTAGGAGGAAGATAGAGGCGCTGGTCGAGATCTCCAGGCCTAATACAAGGGGATAGCGGGTCATCCTCTGAGGGCAGAGAGTGTAGGGCGAGACACATGTGGGTGGTATAGGAGGATAAGAAGTTAAACATCGAGTGGAAGACGAAGTCTAGGAAAAAGTAGCTGAGGGAGGGAGATTCAAACACCATATTTTTCCATCAGGTGGCGTTGGTTAGGAGGGGGAATTGGATGGAGAGGTTGCTTGTTGGAGGTTGTCTTACTTGGGCAGGGAGGAGGTTGGGAGGGAACGGATTTCTTTAGAGAATTCATAGAAGGCATCGGAGGGGCAAATGGAGGTGGATGGGAGAGGATGTGTAGAGGGTGTCCAGGTTAGAGGCGGAAGCACTCACGGCCAGCTTCTCCGAGGACAAGGTTAGGGAGGCAGTGTAGGGTCTCAATGCAGAGGGGTGCCCAAGATCATATGGTTTTTTGATCCTTTTCTGTAGGGAGTTCTACATGCTAGTTAAACAGGATGTGATGCAAATGATATTGTAGTTTACAGAGGGGAACAGGGGCTTTGACAGACCAATGTTTGAAATGTCGATTTCGACGTTGTTTCGATAAATTTTCAAGTGTGCATTTCACCGGTACGTCAAGGGTATGTTGTGGAAATGCCCGTGTTTTGACATCAGATTTCGATGATTTCAATGCCTAAAAAATAGTTCATTTCGAAGGAATGCTGAGGGCATGCCAGAGGCATGCTGATGCATGCCGACAAAAATGACAGAACTGGTCAAAATGATTAGACTTTTAAGTATAACTATTTAAATGGATAACTATTTTTAAAATTAAGGATTACAAGAAAAAAAGTACTAATGCTAATTCAAAAGGGGATATATTTGTGATACATAGTTGATATTAGGTAATTTTGAGGAAATTGCTATAAATGACTTAAAATGGGTAAAAATGTTACAATATGAAAAAAAGCATAGGCTCTAGAAGATCAAAATCATGTTTTGAAGAGTCCTCTCACGATACGAATCATCAATATCTTTCAAGTTGACAATATGTGATACATAACTCGTGCAGCAATAGTAGTAGTGCAGCGCAACAACAGCCAACCACCAGCCAATATAGCAATGGTGTGTGGCATGAGCAACACAAACCGACGTACCGTCAGCATGCCGACAATTTCGGTGGCATACCGGAGACATCGCTACATTTCGATAAGTATGTTGTGTTGATATGGCATCTCGTCAAAAACCTCCGTTTCGCCAGCATGCTGGGAGCATGTCGGGGGCATTTTAATTACTGTGACTGACTTAATAGACTTTACCTCTTCCTTCTACCTAAAAAGGAACGGGCGGAGGCCATTGAGGATTTTAGATTGATTGACTTGTTAAATGCTGCATATCTTATTATAGCGAAGGTCTTGGCTTGTTGATATAGCACTCTATTTATCTTAGTTTCTTGCTATGGGTTATTTTGTTATGTGATGTTTTCTGTTGGACTCATGATGTAATTTACCTAACACCTCTCTTTATGTAAAGTGGTGTAAGGTTTTCTTGGAGAATAAGAATCCTCATTTTTTCTGACTTGCTATCAGAGCGGCGATCTTAGATGATCAACGCTTTGGTATCCCACTTGCACACCACCACCTAAACAATAATCACTCTGGCCACCGGCTGTTGCCACCTCCTGTTGATCATCTAGGTTGTTGTTGCTGTCGTTTTGAGGGAGGCAATGCCTCCACCAAGCCGTCGTTGCCCTCTGCCAGGCTTTCCTCGCTCCTAGCGGTGTCGCCAGCCCAAGGGTAGGTTGTTGCCCTTCGCTCAGGTGGTCCTCCCTTCACCTAGCAGCGTTGCTAGCCCAAGGGGGCATCGCCCCTAGTGCGTAGCAGGCTGTGACTCCAGGGAGGAGGTTGCTGTGGCTTGGGCTCTTGCCGTTGCCTCTGTCGGAGGGCTAGGGTAGCACCTCTGTCCACCCAGCAGCTGCTGCGTTTCTCTTAGCGAGGCTGCGCAGGCTTGTACAGTCCAATCACAGGGGGCAGCATCCCTTAGGAGCATTGTTAGGGTCCTCGTACCCTAACATGTGTTAGATCCTAATCTAAGAGGTGCTTGTGACTCTTGGGATGATTTCTAAAATATCCCGATCTTAGATTTCATGATCAATAGATCACATTATCTCTGATCTTAGATTTTCGGATCTAAAAATCAATTTTAGATCTGAAAATCAATTTAAGATCGTGTTTGTGGCATCTTGTGATCGTCCTAAGGGACGATGGCATCTTCAAGCTCTTCGGAGGTGTCGTCGGTTATCGCTATAGACATTGGGAGTTATAAAACTCCTTTCTTCGTTCCTATTGCCAAGCTAAATGAGACCAACTATGCTAGATGGTCTCAGACGTTCCTTATGACTGTGGAGGGACACAATAAGGAACACATCTTGATGGAAGTGGATCCACAAGAGAAGATTGGAAAGAATGCCTCATGGAAGGACAATGCAATGGTCTGCGCCTAGATCATGAAGTCAATGGAGCTTTAGATTGAAGATGGGATCATGTACTATAAGACGGTTAAAGAGATGTGGGATGTTCTACGTGATACGTGTTCTCACAAGAATTCCAGCAAGGTGTTTGAAATTTACCATGTCATTTGTGGTCTGAAGCAAGAGGGCCAGTCACTGTCTCAATATTATACTGCTTTGAAGGGGCTCCTAGAGAAGTATAATGCATGTCGCCTTGTTTGTACTTGTGCCATTCAGAGGGTACACAAGGAGTATGCAGTTTTTCAGTTTCTTGATAGACTAGGATCGGCATATGTGGCAGCAAGGTCCCAGATCTTGACTCTTGCTGAGCTTCCATCCTTGGAGGAAGCGTACAGTTGGGTGAGCAGGGTGGTTGTTAAACCATCCATGTCAGATAGTGGATAGACCCTTGTTCTTGTAGTTGCTGGTTGAAGTGGACATGATGCTCCATCTACTAGGGGGAGAGGATGTGGTGGTTGGGGTGCGACTGGCAGACCCCGTACCATATTCTCGCACTGTGGCAAGGTTGGTCACACAGAGGCATCTTGCTGGTCGAAGTATGGTAAACCACTGATGGCCAAGCTATTTCTTCTGAGGAGGTGAGCAACACGGTATCACGTGCTGACTGTGATACTGTGGTTTAGCATCTCGCCCATTTGACTCAGGAGGCTCCTACGGCTACTGATACTACTGCGATGGCCTCCTCAGGTATAGTTCCTGCTTATATCTCTAGTAGTGGTATTTCTGATAGCGTACTGTGGCTAATTGACTTAGGAGCCTCTCAACATCTCACTTGTGATCAATCAGGCTTTAGACATGCTCAGAATGTTTCGTTTGGTAGATCTATTCAGGTGGCAGATGGTAGACAGTGCAGAGTACATGGCAGAGGAGATGTGTCAATGACTCCTTTACTGACTCTGCCTAATGTTCTTTTTGTTCTTGATTTTTTGATGTCTTTTGTCTGTTAGCAGAATAACAAAAGACTTGCATTGTTGTACTATTTTTGATGAGTAGGGCTGTACTTTTTAGGGCAAACTCACGGGGAGCACGATTGGTGGCAGACATGAGGAGGGGGTGTGTATCGCCTGATCCAGACACCTTGTGCTGCCACATGTCAGGGTGAGGTTGCTTTCAGTGCTGGTACAGCTCTTTAGTGGAATCGTCGTCTTGGGCATCCTTCATTGGACAGGATATGACGCGTTATCCCCCACATCACCTACTACCGAGATTTTGTGTGATGCATGTTAGCTGGGAAAGCATCACAGAGCTAATTTTCTGTCCAGTTCATCTCAGTGTTTTGCTGTAGTTTTGAGTTATTGCATATGGATGTATGGGGTCCTAATAGAGTACTTGATAGACTTGGTCGTAGATTTATTTGCTTATTATGGATGATTTTTCCCGGATGTTATGATTGCTTTTATTAAAGAATAAATCAGATGTTGGGTCTGTGATTGAAACATTTATTTTACAAATAAAGACTCAGTGTAATGTCAATGTGAAAATTGTGCAATCTGATAATTTCTTGGAGTTTTGTACAACAAAATTAACATCTTTTTACAGATCTCTTGGGATTGTTTGCCAGACTTCCTGCTCCCATACTTCGTAGCAGAATGGTGTGGTTGAGCATAAGCATCGCTATGTACTGGATGTGCTATAGGTTTACTGGGGAGATGCTACTGCTTTTTATTTGATAAATAGACTGCCCAACTCAACTATTTAGGAATAGGTTCCTTGGCAAGTCCATCATGAGAAGGAATTGTTTACTATGCTACCTCGTGTTTTTGGATGTTTCCTTTGTTCATGTGCTTGGACCAGGAAGAGATAAGTTAGCCCAAAGGGCAGTGAAATGTGTCTTTCTAGGATACAACACCTAGAAAGGATATAGATGTTATGACCCAAGAGACAAGAAGCATTATGTGACTGTAGGTGCCACCTTTCATGAGCCAGTTCCATATTTTTCTACAAATGGCCATCAGTTGGTGTTTGAGGGAGGCTCAGCTCCCGTGCCTATGCCACCAATCCCTTTGGAGCAGATACCTATTACTCATTTTGGGGATACTTCTAGACAGGAGGCAGAGGTTATTCATGTATACAGGTTTCTGTTACATACAAATAACACACATGGCGTCAAAAACATACCCCTCCACCACCTCAGCTACCTGTCTCCTTCCCTGGTCAGGTATTTGTTGATACTGACGTGAGTTGTCCTAGTGATGATTCTGCAGGTTCTTCTGCTGGTTCCACTTTTCCTATTGAGTAGCAGGTTACGCTTAGTATTTTTTAGGAGGATCTTGACCTTCCGATTGTAGTTTAGAAGGCACCCCGCAGCTGTGCCCACTGCCAGATTGCAGGAGCAGTGCCGACGCCTAATCTTGGCAGGTCGTTTGCTATGTTCACGGCTGCACTTTCTGCGACAGCTTCTTATGTCCCATTAGCAAGTCATGCTGGATCCAAAATGGGGTTAGGCCATGGAGGAAGAGATGGATGCTTTACACTCCAGAGGAATGTAGGAATTGACTACTCTGCCTAGTTAGGCCAAGACGGTGGGGTGTTGTTGGGTCTTTGCTCTCAAGTACAACCCAGATGGCACTATATCTCGCTACAAGATGAGACTAGTAGCAAAGGGAATTACTCAGATATATGGGGTAGATTTCTTTGATACCTTCTCACCTGTAGCACGGCTTCCTATGGTTTGTATTCTGTTGTCTGTTGCTGCTCACTATGATTGGTCTCTTCACCAGTTGAATGTTAAGAATGCATTTTTTTATGAAGATCTACAGGAGGAGGAATGCAATAGCCTTGAAGGTTTGAGACTTAGTGAAGGTGTGTATGTAGACGGAAGAAGGCTATTTATGGCCTGAAGCAAAACTCGAAGGCTTTGTTCCAGAGGTTGTTAGAGGAAGTTCAGACTATGGGACTTGTTAGGTCCTTTGCTGACCATTTGCTCTTCGTCAGGTAGAGCTCTAGGGGAGTTGTGTTCCTAGTCTATGTTGCGATAGTCGAGGTGAAGAAGCTAGTTGAAGCCTTTGTCATGAAGGATCTAGGTGAACTGAGATATTTCTTGGGTATTGACGTGGCACACAGCAAAGAAAGTATTGTTTTCAGTCAGTGCAAGTATGCGCTTGATGTATTGCAGGAGATATGGATGTTGGGGTCCAATCTAGCTAATATACCTATGGATCCCAAGGGACATATTTATGACCCTAACTCTTTGCTTGTAGACAGTAGATCCTACAGGCAATTGGTTGGTAAGCTGTGACAGGCTTTGATCTCTCCCTTGCAGTTGGGAAATTCAGCCAGTTCATGGATAAACCAACCAAGCAGTATTGGGATGCTGCTATGCAGGTGGTTAGATACGTAAAGAAAGCACCTGATAGAGGTATCTCTTTCAGAAGGGTACATCTATGAGTGTTGTTGGCTATTCTGACGCTGACTATGTAGGCTGTATAGTAGAAGAAAGTTAACTGGTTCCTGTACTTATGTGGCAGGCAACCTTGTCACTTGGAAGAGCAATAAGCAGTAAGTTGTTTCCAGGTCAAGTGTAGAATTAGAGTACTACGCTATGGCATAAATAACCACAGAGATGGTTTGGGTCAGATCAATGTTGCGAGACCTGCATGTCTAGGTGGAGGGGCCTATGGAGATGAGGTGTAATAATCGTGCTGCTACTTACATCGCAAATAACCCAATGTTTTATGAGCGTACGAAGCACGTTAGGTTGATTACTATTACACCAGAGATCTGATATAACGTGGGATTATCTACACTACTTCTGTCTCTTCTGAAGACTAGATTGCGGATATATTCATGAAGCCTCTTCCTAGATCCACACTTGACATATGTTGCTCCAAGCTAAGCATCATTGATGTATATGCTTTAGCTTGAAGGGGAGTATTGATATAGCACTCTATTTATCTTAGTTTCATGTTATGGACTATTTTGTTATGTGATGTTTTCTGTTGGACTCATGATGTAATTTACCCAACACCTCTCTCTATATAAAGAGGTGTAGGATTTTCTTAGAGAATAAGAATCCTCATTTTTTTTGAGTTGGCCAATAGATTGCGGGGAGTTTTGAAAGGCATTGTCTCGTCGGTATAGACAACTTTTGTTCTAAGGAGAGGCATCCTCGACAGATTCATGATAGCCACAGAGGCCTTGGCTGGAGAAGGGTGAAGAGGATGGCTTTCCTCTGGAAGGTAGATTTTAGCAAAGCTTATGACTATTCAATGGGATTTTTTTTGGGCCTCGATGGCCAAGAGGGGTTTCCTGTAGCGGTGGATCGACTGGGTGAAGAGTTGTGTCACGATATCTTTTTCTATGCTCGTCAATGGAAATTCGATGAGCAAGTGGGTGCAGCCTAGGTAAGGGGCTGGGTAAGGGTGTCTGCTTGCACCTATGTTGTTTGCTTGGCACCAAATGCCCTTGCGAGGATAGCTTTTCAGATCTTGTATGGCGGGTTTGTTGAGAGGCTTTGTTGTAGGGCTTGGGAGAGATACCGCCGCTACTGCAGTACGCGGATGACACTTTGTTTCTGGTGGAGGGAGCTTCACTGGAGGTGAACAATCTTTGCATACTTTTGGAGGTGTTTGGGGAGGCCTTGGGATTGCAAATCAATTACAAGAATCATGGTTTGTGCCTTTCCACATGACTGAGGAGGAAGCTGTGGCTTGCGGTGTCGTGCTTAGGACATACATGGGACTCCTGCCCTTGTCCTACCTAGGCTTGCCGTTAACTGATGGATGTCTCAGGTTGTGGGACTGGTTGCCTTTGTTGGAGAGGGTGGAGAAGAGGCTGTCAGGGTAGGCATCTAGGTTGCTTTTGAGGGGACAAAGACTGAGCGTGGTTACGATAGTCCTCTTCTCCATTGCAGCCTATTTCCTCTCGGCCTTTAAGGTGCCCCGACAGGTGGAGAAGAAGCTTACTATTTTGATGCAGGACTTTTTTTGGACAAACTATTGGTCAGTAGGGAAGGGGACAAGGTTGGTGGCTTGGGATGAGGTATGTCGCCTGGTGAAGGAGGGTGGTCTCAAGTTTAGAGATGCAAAGCATGTCAACATGAGCCTTCTTACAAAATGGATTGTTAGGTTGGTGGGCCAAGAGCAAGTCCTCCTTGGTGGAGTGTTCCAAGACTGTTGTGGTTCCTTTCTCTCTTGGGAGGCTTTCGGGTATTTGGTGTCTGGGGCTTTGCATTTCCACAAGGGCCTGCTGTTGGTAGCCCCAAAGGTGCGTGGCTTTTTCTCTCTGTACGTAGGAGAGGGGGATACCTTCAGGTTTTGGATGGATGACTGGCAGGGTGAGGGGTCTCTTTGTGGTAAGTACCCCCATCTTTTCTCTAGGGCCTCGGATAAGGAGGCTACGGTGGGGAGTTGTTGGGATGGAGTTTGGTGCCCCACCTTTCAGTAGGTTTGAAATGTCGATTTCGATGTCGTTTCGATAAATTTCAAAGTGTGTATTTCTCTAGTATGCTGAGAAAAATGGTAGAAGTAGTCAAAATGATTAGAATTTTAAAAATAAATGTTTCAATGGATAAATATTTTCATTTAAGCCATAAAATCGTGTCTTATACTTCATATGTAAATGACAATTTCTCCACCAGTCATTAGAGTTGTCAACATTAACTAAGCATAAGTTCAAGCTTTAGTAGAATCTCTTCTGAGGTAGGTATAACATGCAATAATGAAGAATGAGAGTAATAGCAACCGCAACTATTGAAATGACAAGCGCATTTCGTCAATATCGGCCAAATCTTAAGAGAGGAACAAGAACACCAACAATAGTGATGGAAAAGAATGGGAGTAGTAACAGTTGGGGAGAAGAATGGGAGAAGAGTGGAAAGGAAGGGGAAAAGTTAGAAGAGCAGATATTGCGTTGATAAGTTAAAAAAAAGGATATATTGTTGATATCAGGGGAGACTTTGGTGAAATCACTCAAAAATGCTTAAAATGTTGAAACAATGCCTAGGCCTTAGAAGATTAAAATTATGATTTGAGATGTAAAAGAAATAAATTTTAATTTTTAATGGGAGGGAGCCCCCTCTGCACTACGGATCGTCAATATATGGGAAAAATAATATATCACCTGTATCAATATTTTTCATGTTGGAGATCTAATCCACCAAGTTGGCAGGCAGCATTAACAGGAGTAGCAACAATAATAGCAAAGGTCAGCAACAGCAATACCAAGAGTGCGTGCTAGTAGAAACAGCTGCAGCACAATAGACCTTACCAGCGGCATGCTAGCGAAACACTTGCATATCAACATATATTACATGTGGATATGGCCTACTTGCAACAAGCGCCATTTCGATCGCATGTTGTCGGCACTTAAATCACTGCCTTTCAAGGAGGCATTGTCGGAGCAAAGGTGTGCAGAGTTCCAGCATCTTCTATAGGATTTGGAGGGGTAGGAATCTAAAGGAGGGAGGGATGCCTGTTGCTGGGATAATGGGCCTTTTTCAGTGAAGATGGTGTTTTGCAGGCTACATGGAATCTCCTAGGTGACGGATGTGGATCTCCAGCGAGATTGCAAGTTGATTTGATCGGCGAACTGCCCCTTGAAGATCAAGGTCTTCACTTGGCTTTTGAGAAGGGGAAGAGTGGTCACCAAGATCTGGAGGGCGCCATGGGCGGCGATGGATGACATTAGTGCCCATTTTGTGCAGGGGTAGATGAGATATCCAACACTTATTTGGTGGGTGTACCTTTGCTGTGCATGTTTGGAGGAGGATGGGGATTGGTTGGATTGATTATAATAGCCTGGAGGGGTTCTAGTCCTCTTTTCGGAAGGATAACATTTACAGCAGTGGATGCACGTTCAGGAAGAGAAAGGAGAAGGCAAAGGTGTTGGCAATCTTATGAGGAATGTGGTTGGCGAGGAATGGAGTCGTGTTTAGGGGTGAAACACCTTACACCGAGAATATTGTTGCCTCGGTTTCCTCCTAGACTGTGTTTTGGGATTATGCTATGTAATTTTGACTTTTGCAACTCTTTATGTTGAGCAATGAATCTGGATAATTATCATTCGGATAACCACCCTTCTTTGTTTCAGAAAAAAAAATATATAAGCATTAAATTCAAAAAGGAAAACATTAACTCTGTTTTAACAATGAAGAGTTAACATGGCATTAGTTCCTCTTAAAACAAAGAAAGACGGCTTGGTGTTATTCTATCCTCCTTTTATTGTTGCCATAGTGGCAAACAGCTGTAGAAAGCATCCATTGCCATCTTCTGACTTTATTGTTCCAGCGGTAGATTGCTTGAAGTTATATGTTGGAACCACAGTGGCAAACACCTTTTTTTTTTATATATATTTTTAACACAGGATCTTTTATCATCTGAATATTCTGATTATCATCAGGTTGTTGATATATCAAGATTGGAATATGAACCCTCGGACAGGGATATCTTATATGCCAATGGCGCCACTTCATCCAAAGGCCTTGCATACACTGAATTCCTTTTCCCTCGCCCAGCACATGACTGCAGTGATATTGATGACACCAGCCAGCATGAGACTATTTTCAGGTTTGTGTCATTATCTCAAGCTTCTGGTGCAATTGCGTAATTTGACTTAGATGGTGCTTTATGTTTTAGATTTTTTTTTTTTAGTTTCAAGTACTTGATGTTTTGCTGGTGAATCAAGTCAGATGATGAATTTGGGAAGTAACAATGAAATTGTTACATCGCATGATTTTTATCTGAAATCTTTTTTTTTTTAAGGTTGTTTTTTATTTGAAATCTGATGGTTGTGGATTGGATTGATCAGTTTGGGAAATGAAATTGTTAAATGACATGCTTTTTCGTTTGAAATCTGATGGTTGTGGATTAAGATTTATCATTTTCACTGCATTTGATTTGTATTTTTGGAGATCTGTAAAAGGGTTCAGGCTTGACAGGCTCGGTAAGGCTTGGGATCAGCTCGATGAGGGCTCACGAATCCATATCAATAAGCTATTGAGCTGAGCCTGTACCAAGCTGGGCTCGGCTTAATAAGATGGATGTATAGGAGTTATCTATTGAGCCTAAGGTTGAAATAACGAATTTGAGCCAAACTCATTTGAATACACATGGACCCTCAGATAACAAATCCAATCATGTGGATTGAAAGTTTAATTGTTGAGTAGGTTACAAATGAAATTTCATTGAAAACAAAAATAATTTTATTGGACATCTTAACGAAAAAGTTGTCAAATTATTACTTTGTAAGTTAGGTTAGCCTTATAACTTACAAGTCATGTTTTATAAATTACAGGTCACGGTTTGTAAAATACATCAAAACTTTGCAAAACACAATAGTTTTGTAATATATATATATATATATAAGTTGAACATCAGTGGAGCGTAGATGTAAAAAAATCTCTTGAAATATTCGATGTCCAGTTGTAGGTAATTGAGACTGTTTGGTTGTGCTTGTTCATTTTAACTTCCAGGATCCTGTAGCACTTGGATTAGCAAAGTCGCAATGGGTTAAGCCCAAAATCTACTCCGGTCGAATTATGCCAGCTGTGTTTTGGAAGTCAAAATGCAAAATTGTCATCTTATGTAGGTCGTGTATATTCATAAGCCTTATAGAATTTTGCGCTTCACTGTGACAGGTATCAGCTCATAAGAGTGCAAAGTAGGGGTCCATCGGAGAACAAGAAGTGGCTGGAAATGTTTGAAGATGCCCGACTAGTTATCTTCTGTGCAGCTTTAAGTGACTACAACGAATACTATGAAGATCCAAATGGAGACATGGTAAACAAAATGTTATCTAGCAAGATGCTGTTTGAGAGCATCTTAAACCATCCGAGTTTTAAAGAGATGAACTTCCTCTTGATATTGACCAAGTTTGATTTACTCGAGAAGAAAATAGAGGTGGTGCCCCTCACGGAGTGCGAGTGGTTTGATGACTATAATCCTGTGACGAGCCATCACCCGCCACCCCGCAAAAATGTAGGCAGCAACAGTTGTGGTGGTGCCAGCAAGGGTGCGACACCTGGCGAGCAGGCCTTTCACTACATTGCAGTCAAGTTTAAAAGGCTATATGCATCTATCACTGGGAGGAGATTGTATGCAACGGCGGGGAAATTGTATGTAACGACGGCAAATGCTTTAGATGCAGAGTCAATTGATCGGGCTCTTAGATATGCAAGAGAGGTCTTGAAGTGGGAGGATGAGAGGGCAATATGCCCCAGGCCCTGTGGCGAGTTCTCTGTTTGTAGTACAGACCGGAGTTCTCTCTCTGACTGACACCTTATTTTCGTGAACCTACGTGTAAATTCTTTCTTTATTTTATTACTGTTTTTGTTTGAAAATTCGCCGGTGGTTGTGTGTGCATATACTTCTAGTAGAATGGAAGAAAAGGGCTTCTGTTCACTGATCTGTAATTGTAACTCTATTGTTATGACAAATTTACATTGCTTCAATTTATTATCTGATTGGTCTTTGGACGAAAAGTGATCTGTAGTTATAAGTCCTACGTGACAACTACTCTGTATTACTTTGATTTATTGACCATCAGAATGGTCTTTGAATGCTTATTAATATAAGGAACTTCAATACAATCTATTTTGGATCTCGGACCCATCTAAATAACTCGTAATCTGCGCCTGTAAGCTGCTTATTTTGGGTGTGGCTTTGAGTTTCTTCCAGTTGAGTATGGTAAACTCACACCAACTCTCAGTTATTCCATGCAATCTCCACTCTATTATTTTAAAAATTTACAACGAGGTGGCCAAGGATTGCCTATTCCTGTTCCTTACTGGAGAGAATGGTAGCGCCCTACTGTTAATGGCACCCGAATTTGATATAATTTTAATTTTTTATTTTTAAAATCCAATAATAAATGTAGACGCTTGCTGTATGGATTCCCATTCTAAAAGCCATGATGTAAATTTGCACTGTACTATGCATTGCTTGACATATAGTTTACATTGGTATGCCTTTTTGCCTGTTCATTGGAACATTCAATTATGCCAACAAGTACACCATATACCCAATCGTCTTGATTTTCCATCATATGTATTCCATGCGTTATAGTATCAATCTAACAAATGGATTGGGAAATTATATTCCAATTACCATATCAATGTTCAATTACCCCTTTCGTACACAATCTCGAAACAAGAGATGTCATTTAAATGCTGAATAGCAAGCGTGAAGATAGAATTTACCACGTGCTTAGCATGTGTCCTTTGTAACACCCGACGGACAAAATAAAAACCTCTAACAAGTTAAATGGGTTAATTACTGAATGAATACCTATTTAAGAAGAGAAGTTAAAATGATTAATTAAAATAAGAAATTCAATCTAAGGATAACTAGCTTAAAATAATTATTTCTCATTTAGATAAGTAGGTAGAGATAGAATCAATGTCCAAATAATGAGCCATGAATAAGTTAAGATGAGAAGAGTTGAATGGCACCAGGCTTGACGAATGGGATTGGATTGACCAACTTTGTAGTTAATGTGATGCAACCATAGGGTTAGTTTAGATGGAGAGATAGATTTTATGGAATAATTTTTTTGTAGTTGGGTTATCCTCCATTTTTTTTTGAAAGTTACAGAAGTTATCTTAGTGGGTTAATATCTGGTTATTTGGAAAGTTTCTGAAATCCTATAAAAATACATAGGATAACCCACAAACAAAGTTTATCCATATCAACCTCAGAATAACTTATCTCAGGTTAAGTCTTCTTAACTCGGGTCAAAATATCTTTCCACCAAACAAGGTTAACTCCTATTTTGATGGATTATCTCCCTTACCAAACTAGACCTTAAGGTCTATCATGACCCTACTTGCGAAATTTTTTCAAACATTAGAACAACCAAAAATGGGAGAGAAGCAGGAGGAGATTCAATGCAAGATCCTTGAAGTTTTAATTTAGGAGATGGTTAATTAACAAATAAATTGCATGCATAGATTCAAGGATTCATGATTGTAGTTGGTATAGTAATGGGGTGACATACAAAGCTTGTGATAACCTTTGTTTAGCATTTGATGGCATGAAGCAAAAGATCAAACTATTTCGTCCTATTGGTTTTTCTTTTGTTTGTGATAAAATCAGATTCGTTATGGCTAGATTACCAAAATTACTTGCCAAAATGATATGAAAAATTATGACACTTGATAGGGTGGTAAAATAGCTTCCATATGTTCCATTATGACCAATAAATTTGAAAGATAGACCTGGACAGAAGCTTTGAACTCAAATGGTGAAATTGGCCAAATCTAATGCATTGTCTAGACAACTAAAGAATTTGAAAATTCAGCCAAACCTCACTATTGTTATGCTCCCAACACTTAAGGGTTAGTTTACTTGAGGGATTTGAAAAATGATGTTAAGACATGTGAAATTGGTGTTAACCGGTAATTATGTTTACTTGCAGAGTAGGGTTAATACCTATTTCTACTTACTTGAATTGGTGTTAGGTTGTTGTGTTATCTCTTGTGATGTTTACTTGGTAGTGATGTTAGGAATATAAAATGCAGGACATGTCAAAGGTGCAAGTAGTGTGCAACTTTAACATGAGTTTAGCTAACATGTGTGCAAACTGGTATTAGACAAACCCATGTTAAAGTAGCCAGATCTGGGTTACCAGATGGGGGGTTAAGTGGTTAAGTAAATAGGGGTTAACTACCCATTTGGAAGTTTAATTCTCAAAGTAAACTAGACCTTAGATGTTACTTTTATTTTTTTTTTAATTTTTTTGAATGAACATTTTAGGTTTTATTAAAGGACTTGACTAGACAGATTAAATAAGAAAACCTTTGATTTGATCATGAAAACGATAGATTGGTTTTAATCTCAATTTCTTGATGTTGATCAACTAATAGCCTCTGCAATGGTATCAAAATAAACTAGAATTCATTTTGGTTGAAATGCCATTTATATTAAGTAGGGACAATGCAAAAACACAATTAGAGCTTAAAATATAGTTATATAGGGATGGTGGATTCTATGCATTTGAATAAGACATAATGGAGTTTAGGCTGGAAGGAGTCAATTAGGATTGATTCATCCTAATCTTTTGGACATGGCTTAAGAACTTGACGCACTATTAACCATAGAAACCCTAGTCAACTAACCAACTAGTAATGATGTTGAAATCTGGTTGAACCTCTTGACTAGTTGACTAGGAAAGTGTTTTAAGAATCCTATGGTCTTCTTTTCCACAGTCTCAAGCATTGCTGATTTGCTATTTGGAAAAGGAAGTTGAGCTATAAAAATGAGTCCATATTAGGCACAACATGTCAAAAAATCCTCATTAGTAAGTAGGTGTCAATATATAGGTACTAGGCATTAAATGCCAATAAATCACTTTACTTGTCAACTTTGGCTAAGAGATGCCTTAATTAGGCTAGGTAGAAAACAAGTCTAGTTGTAATTTCCAATGTTTTAGGCATTAGATGCGAATGAATCACTTCACTCGTCAACTTTGGTTAAGAGAAAGCAAGTCTAGTTACATCCAATGTTCTTAATTTATGGTCCCTTATTTTTACTTTAGGTTTAACCTCAATATTTAGGTCCAATATTAAGGGAGGTGATGATATGTCAAATAATTAGTTAAAATATGGTGAGGGGTTGTAGCATAGAGGATGGCACTTAACAAGAAATTAACGAATTTAAGCGAAGCCATTGCTTAGCAGTAAATTTGATGTCTACCTACATTGATTTGTGGCAACAGCTGATGTGGCACCTTGAATTTACTAACCTGTGGCACTCGAGTTAAATTTCTATTTTAACTGTATTCGTGACGTACTTGTACGCATACATACACGCAAGCATACGAAAACATCCACGAACTCAAACAAAAATATGGAAATGTGATAAAGGAAGGAAATTGGAAATCCAATGATTCGACACATTACATCACATAGCAACAGTAGGAGCAACAACAACATATATATATCATCATTACCATTTATTGTATTTACATGCTTGGACACCACTATATAGACATGCCTGTCATCATATTGGAGTTTATTGTATACATGCTTGGCTATCACTGTATACGTGTGTGTGTGTGTGCATCAAAAAGCCAAAGGCTAACTATTTAATGCATTCAGGATTTTAAAATTACTTCGTTGTTATATAATTGAAAATAACGTGTCAGTAAATACAATTTATAACTTAAAAGAAATCCGAGGTCGAACGCAGGAAGCAAGTGTTGCAATAAATCTTAAAAATTACAATTCTATCACAAGATAGCAATATATGATGAAATTTCTAAACTCAAATAATATGTATATAAGAACCAATGTGGATAGAGTAAAAAGATTAGGGTAAAATTATAATTTGAATCACCAATTACCCTAATTACAATAATAGCGAATATCCCAACAGTATCAATCAACTTAAATCCACGTAAGATAAGTGCACAGTGCACTCAGAACCAGCAACACAGAGGCAAGGCCTCTCTTTCTCAAACCTCAGGCTCAAGGGAAAGCACAGCATAGAGCTTAGCACCAACACCAGCAGAGGCAAAGGCCTACCACAGAAATCATTAAGTGTCGAGAGGAGGCAAGCGGAGCAAAACCCCCTCCCCTCTCTTCTTTCCTCTTCCTTTCCCTTTCTTTCTCTTCTCTAATCGGATCTAGGTATATGGGTAAACGATTCAGAGCCCAGACCCGTGTGGCGTAGCTGCGGGGGAGGGCGTGCGTAGGCACGTGCGAGGGGACCTCACCCCGTGCTACTGAGGTAAACAGCTGAGGAGTGAAATTCAACTTAAGTCGCGCGGACGCTTCAGCAGTATCCGAGATGGGACTATGTAACGACCCGGTTCCCGAGTCCCTACGAGACACAGGAACCGGACCGACTCGACTAATCCCAAGACCTAGTCGTCCAATGAGGAAGAAACCAAAAGAGCAGTAAAATAAACCACATTCAGCATGAATATAACTAACAGTAAGGAAGTACAGCAGTAAGGAAAGAAACTACTACAGTAGATACCACCACAACAGTAGAACAACATTTATCATATAACGAGAACTGCAGGTAAAGAAAGTACAGCGGAAACAAAAACTACTCACTAGAACAGAAACAAAAGAGGTACAAAAGACTGTGGTAACTCTACTGGACCATACTCGGCCCAGCGTCCTCTGCAGCCGCCGACCCTAGCTGCTCAACACCTGGTCCTGAAAAAGGTAACGAGTGTAACATGTCAGCAAAACGCTGAGTAGAGTGGCAAACTAACTAAAGGCAACAGTAGAGTGTACAGTAGCTGTTATGTTCTATTACTTCCTTTATTCACATCTTTCAATTTTCTCACTATTTCATTTATTTCTCAGATCCTTTACTTGATCTCGAATGTCCTCGTGGGAACGATCTTGATTGCAGTCTTTTCCAAAAGTAGAAGTAGTACGTGGTGCTCTCCTGGCTGGGAGAGTCCCCCGTGGTGATCCTACCCTCAGTCAACCACCCCAAGGTCACTGACAGATGTAACGGTGACTACGGCACGCGCGATAAACGCACAGGTAGCTAGCCCGCACTGGCACGCGGTCAGTCGTTTCCGTTAACGGGTGCGCCCAAAGCACAGCACGGAACCAGGGCAGAGCCCTCTCAGTAACAGGGGTCCAACCCCTCCACAGTAACCAAACCGGGGCCTTGCCCCTCCACAGTCCGCGCACCCTCGCCTGACTACCCTGGTTTGCCCTAGTGGGCCTAACAAGTCGGTGAAGGAGGCTAGCAGAACCCCGGGGCCCGTGGGGTAGCTAGTACTCTCCTAACACTACTAGCTCTCCTCGGTACTACGTACACGAGGGCCAACAAGTCGGTACAGAGTGGCCAGTCCTAACCCCGGGTCCCTGGGGCGGCTGGCCCCACTCTGCACTAAACAGGTACAGGTACTTCCCTTGGTACTGCGTACCCAAGAGACAGTACAACTACATCTCTGTTCCATTCCTTTTTCTTTCCAGGAGTTCCACTCCTAATTCCCCGTAGGGTTCCAGCTCTTTATCTCAGAACATCATATGTTTCACTTTCCAGTTTCACGTTCTTACAATCCATGTTCTCAATCTTGTTTCTTTATTCATAACAGGCAGTTGTTAATTCAATTTACAGGCAGCTTTATATTCCTTTCCATTTTTCCAAGACTGCAGTATTATACATTCCACTAGTTTTTCCATCCTAGGGTTCATGTTACATCCTAGGATCTAGCATACAACTAGTTTTCCAGCCCTAGGATTCATGCATCACCTAGGAGCTATCATTCCATACATTTCTCATTCCTAGGATTCATGCAATGTCCTAGATTCTAGTTATGGTTCCATACTTTAACATATTTTAATAATAAACTTAAGCCACTCTACCAGGTACAACGGGAGTAATGGGGGCGTGATCGGGAACCCCGCGTGCCTCCGCGACTCCCAAGACTGCAACTGAACGAGGTCCTATCACAAGGATCAAACACAAGGGGTGTCTCAAAACAGTGTATAGCTACTGTAGACGGGTAGAGGAATTAATTCTGAAAAGAACACAACTCGAATCGCGGAAAACGGAGCCCGAACGGGCCCTAAACGGGTTGAAAAAGACGATACTGTGCAAAATCAGACGGTTCCAGACGTCTTAAACAGTGGATCAGAGAATTACCTGTCCAGCGTGGTTTCCCAGACGTCCAGAAGTATGCGGGGACGTCTGTCCTATCTCCCAGACGTCCGATGGTCACCCCGGACGTCTGGAGGTCACTCCCGCCGTCTGGTACAACTTCCAGACGTCTGATTCGCAAAGGATGGCGAATCAGCGATCCTGCCCACAGCCAACTGCCTCCCTCAGTACGGTCGGTCGATAGGAAGGAAGAAGGAAGCGGAATACACACCTTTCAGACGTCTGTATGAGCTACCAGATGTCGTCCTCGCCGTCTGCCTATCAACCCAGACGTCTGATTCTGGAAATTTTTCCAGAATCAGGGCGCTGCTTGGCCTCCGCTCGCGACGCCGCCCGCGTCGCACCTCGCGCGCCTGCTGCTCAGACTGCAGCAGGTCCCTCTCCGCGTCGTTCCACGCCCCCTGCGCCCTCCGCCGGCCGGCCAAGCCGCTCCGGCGAGCTCGCCCTCACGGTAGAGCTCCGCTCTCGCACGCCGCACCTCCTCCGCGCTCACTGCGGCCGCCGCTGCCGTCCTCGCGCTCGTGCTCAAGCTCTGGCTGAAGGAGAAGGGAAAGGAGACGGTGGTGACGGAGTGAGGGGAGGCGTGCCATTTTAAGGCCGCGCGGAAAGGAGAGAGAAGGATTCGCGGCAGGGGAATCCTGCAGCCGCAGGAGGGAAGAAGGCGAATATGCGGTCTGCGCGCTTAGGCGCGCAGACGACTCGCGTGTGTCGAAAATAACGGATTTCCAGACGTCTGGAAACTATCCCGGACGTCTGTTCAGACGTCTGGGCAACCCTCCAAACGTCTTAAAAGACGTCTGCGCCACACGCTCGTTACAGACTATCCCACCCGCTTCCTTCAAGGGAAACTGCGGAGGAGACTTCCCTCCAATTGGCAATGGCGCTGCAGCTAAAGCTTCCAAGTGAGATTCTGGAAGGAATTCTGGGATGTGTCCACGTCTTCTGATGCTGAGACTTAGAGCTGCAGACTCAAGAGTGTGATGAAAGCTCGCTTGAAGCAGCTGTGGCAATGGCGGCGAAGGTCTTGAACCTGAAATCCAAAGAATGGTCCTTAGACCTTGTTGAACTAGCTCAGTAGTGTTGCCGGACGATGACAAACTTGATGGTGGCCGTGCAGTGGTGTTCAGCAGGGTGAGGAGGTCGTAGGACCTCAAAATTTGGGTGTGGTGAGCGTGGAGTTCGGTGGCACTATAGAGCAAGCAAACCCCTTAATTTCTTGAGGGTTTTGCTCGCGAGGATGAGATGGAGCTTTTGGGATAGGTGGCAAGGCTTATGGTTTAGTGTAGCGGACGGAGAGCCTCGCCGGAATGGTTGCTGAAGGCGGAGAAGACGGAGATGGATATGAGAGATAGGTGGTTGCGTATGTGTTGTGAGTGTGGGAGAGAGAAGTAGAGGGAAGGAGGAAGACGTAGAGGGCCTTAGGAGCGGAGGAGATAAGAGGAAGGCTCCGGTTGTGGCTGACTGGAGCCGGAGAAGACGGAGATGACGGCGAAGCGGTGACGATGACTGAGGTAGAAGAACACCTTCCCTTTTACTGGAGAGGTGCATGAGGACAAGGGGAAGAAGATAGGCCGTCTAATTTGATGATTGGACGGTTGGAAGAGGGGAATCGAAGGTGGTCTCTGGAACAAGATCTGAAGGAGGTTGGAGAGGGAGGAGAAGAGGGTTTCTCAAGCCAAGATTTGCTAAGGAGCTTGGATTCTTAACCCCGCTCCTTTTATAAGCCATTGGAAGGGGTTTAAGACTTGGAGACCAAGCTTCCAAGCTTGGTAAGCTCACCGATGAAGGATACCCACATCATTCATGCGTTCGCATAAGAGACTGGGAAAGAATTGGAGTCTACAAATATGTTTGATTTGAAGGCAATTAATTGACGAATCTCCCTTTCAATTTTTTTTTTTGAAAGATCTTCCTTTCAATTTTGAGAGGAATTCGTCAAGTAATCACCACGTTCTTGCCAATAAAAGCTCGTTGGAGTAGGATTCCTAATCGATAATGGTGGAAGGACCTTTTTGCAAAAAGTGATGACAAAGATAGGGGGCATTTTGTAAATAATTCAAAAGATGAGGGGTTATTTGGGATAAAAAGAGTTAGACTTGGACTAAATTGCAAACTAGGTCAAGGCAATATCTGATTGGGTCTAAATTTTGATACAAACCTAATTTGGACCTAAGGAATCCAATGGTGAAGTTGTATTTTGATTTTTATCTAATTTAACTGAATAATTTATACAAAAACCCAAATTAGGACAATAGTCCATCTGTGACTGTTTTGGGTCAAAACAGATTTTGATGGTCAATTCAAGATGTTAAACCCTAGAGAATATTTTTCTATAAATTTTAGAGGGTTTATGTGAATTTTATCTTATCTAGAATCTTAGTTAATTAAGTGGGTCTGTTTTTAGGGTTTCAGATGTCCATTAATTTTTGAAATACGCGAAAACCCATTTCATTTGTATGAACACACTTATTAAATGTTAATGACTAAATGACCTTTAATAAACCCCTGGCATACCCTGTGGTTATTCTGTATTTGTGATGAGATGTTAAAATTACAGAAATAATCATATTTTCATCTTTTCTTCTCAAAATAACTCTCCCTGCTCTAGAGACCTTCTGATTGATATGTAGGAGCTTTTATTAACTTTATACGACCAAATTAAGCTAGTTATAGCTCATGATGGTGTTCTCATCACTAACAGCAAGCTACATAATTATAGTTGGCCTACTCGGTACTAAAACAAAGAAAAACAAAAGGAGTCATAGTCATTGCCATGACTTGTGCCAACTGGTATTGTTCCAGAAGGTTGACTATGTCATGGAGAACATTGATTAGTTCCTGTAGACACATTTGGATGAGATCCTCCTGGTTGTGGTTGTCAAACATGGTTTCGACGTGTCGTGGCACGAGGATGTGGATCCATGCTAAGTGCTACAACCCAATTCCCGAATTCCTACAGGACACGAGACCGGACCGACTCGACTGATCCCGAGACCCAGTCATCCAACGAGAAAGTAACCAAAAAGCAGTAAAATAAACCACATTCACCATGTAAGCAACTAATAGTAACAAAAGTACAGCAGTAAATAAGCAAACTACTACAGTACACACCACCACAACAGTAGAAAATTAAATAGGTATAGGAATATAAAGTTTACAATAAACGAGTACAGAAGTATAACAACTACTCACTACAACAGGAACGGAGTACAACCGAAAACTACAACTATTGGGCTCTACTGGGCCCAGCACCCTCTGCAGCCGTATGCTCTGGTTGCTCAACCCCTAGACCTGAAAAAGGTTATGAGTACAAAACGTCAGTGAACGCTGAGTAGAGTGGCAACCAGCTAACTAAAACAGTAAAGGTGGACGGGTAGTTGTTGTTTTACAATTTCTTTCTTTCTTTAACTAATTATTCTTTCTTTCATCACTTGGTTTATTTATCAGGTCTCTTTCTTGATCTCGAATGTTTCTCGTGGGAATGATCTTTATTGTAGTCTTTTCCGAAGAGTAGAAGTAGCACATGGTGCTCTCCTGGCTGGGAGAGTCCCTCGTGGTGGTCCTACACTCAGTCAACCACCCCAAGGTCACTGACAGACGTAACAGTGACTACGGCACATGGGATAAACGCACGGGTAGCTACCCCGCATTGGCATGCGGTCAGTTGTTTCCATTAACGGGTGCGCCCAAAGCACAACACGGAACCAGTATAGGGCGTAGCCCTCTCAGTAGCAGGGGTCTAGCCCCTAAGAACCAAACAGGGGTCTCGTCCCTCCGCAGTCTGGGCACCCTCACCTAACTACCCTGGTTTGCCCAGTAGGCCTAACAAGTCGGTGTAAGGCGGCTAGCTGAACCCCGGGCCCCATGGGGTGGCTAGCTCTCTCCCTACACTAGTAACTCTCCCCGGTACTGTGTACGCGAGGGCCAAAAAGTCGGTACAAGGTGTCCAATCCTAACCCTAGGTCCCAACCCTAGGGCGGCTAGCTCCGCTCTGCACTAAAAAGGGGGACAGCCGCTCTCCTTGGTACTTCATACTCAAGGGTCAGCTCACTTCCTCATTCACATTTCCAGTTCCATTCCAGTTATTTCCAGGAGCTCTACTCCTAATTCCTCGAAGGGTTCATGCTCATGTTTCTCAGGCCAAGCCATACTAGGTTTCATCATTTCTATTTCCATTTCTCAGGTTCTACACGTGTAGAATATAACTTTATTATTCACATTCCAGGCTTATTCGCAAGTAGCTCGTGTTTCCAACATTCAATCTTTCATTTCCAGTTCATATACAGGCAGCTCGTATTTAATCGTAAACAATAGGAATTTACATGCGACAGTTTGCTAACAACAGTACTTTACATTTCACAGGCAGCTGTTATCCATTTACAGGCAATTGTTATTATTCTAATTACTCATCCAAGACTGCAATCCATACATTCCATACAATTATTCTAGTGTTTTTAGTCCTAAAAATCATGCAATACCCTAGGATTTAACATTCATTCCACATATGCATCATGTTTGTAATTAACTAGGGGAAGCCACTCTACTAGTAAACCCAGGAGTAATGGGGGCTTGATCAACAGGTCCACGTGCCTCAGCAAACCCTAAATCCGCAACGGAACGAGGTCCTATCACAAGGATCAATCACAAGAGACCACTCAGAACATGATAAAAGTATTCCAACAAGTAGAGGAACTTATACGGAGAACAACGGAATTTTAATTGCGGAGATCGAACCTCAAACGGACCCTAAACGTGTCAAAAATAACAATCCTGATTCATATCAGACGTCTGGAACACCTTCCAGACGTCTTAAAAGAGTCTAGAACCATACCTCACCTCCCGTGCCACTCCTCAGATGTCCAGGAACTCCGCTGGATCGTCTGGATCTAGTTCCAGACGTCCGACCACCTCTTCGGACATTTGGAGACGCTTTCCGCCATCTAGTGCCTCGCCCAGATGTCTGAACTGCGTGGGAGGGCGTGCTTCGCGCCTTCCCGAAGCAAATCCTGCATGTATCAGCGCAAATCTCCTCAATATGGCATGAAACAGTACCTCGGCGAAACGGCCTGCATGGCCGTATTCACAAAGAAGGTGTACGTGGTGGAACTTACCTCTCAGTCGTCTGGAGCCTCCTCCAGATGTCGTCTGCGTTGTCTGGATGTAGATTCAGACGTCTGATTCTGGGAAAATCCCAGAACCAGAAACTGCCTTCGCCTTCTTACATTGTGCACGGCAGTGCCATACCCGCTCGCCCGCTGCTCTGGCTGCAGTAGTGTCGGGGAGGACCTCCCCGACGCATCTCTCCGCCTCGCGCACGCCCCACCGGCCGTGAGCTCTCTGACGAACTCCCGCACGAGCTCGCGCTTGCTCTCCTCTCTTTTCCTCGCTGCTCCTCTCCTCCCACGCCGCTCATGCCCGCTACCTGCTACTCGCCACTCACAGCTCTCGTTGGAGGAAGAAGAAGAATCCCTGGGGGTGGGGTGAACGAGGGAGAGGAGGGGGGTTTAAGTAGGCGCTGGGTTAAGGTTTCTTCGGTGACAGGAGAAGAAAATGAGGCTGCGCACTGTCTGCGCGCAGCACGCACGCAAACGTAAGGACGTACATGAAAAATTTGATTTCTAGACGTCTGACCAGACGTCTGACCCAAATCCCAGACGTCTTAGAGGATTTTAATAGCACGGGTCTTAACACTAAGTGAAGCCTCTTCCACAACATATGAGCCTGTCTTTGGATGATTCGAATATGCAACTGACATGAAACCCTTCGCACCGACATTTCTTGAAAACCAAAACACAGGGTAGGGTTGAGTTAAGTGGCTCAGTAAGGATCTAGCTAGCTATATAGATCTATAAATATGTGTGCGCATATGTGTGTGTAGTAAATGAGCCTAGGTTCACACTACCTCAGTGTAACCCATACTCTTATACTAGGTCCCTCCTATTTTCTTGATGCTACACCAAGACATGAGACTTGACCAGTCCTTGTTATCATTTCATCGACCTACCAGTCAATCTTACAACTCACATTTGCCTCATAGGGATTTGATGCAGATCTGAGTTGCATGTTCCCTCTTTGGAGTTCAGGGTTTGGGCTACCTTGACCTTTGGTAGCTTTCATCCTTATCCTCAAGTCCAGTAACTGCTCCAAATAATCGTTGTCAGTTACGTTTTCGTATCCAACATCGATGGCCAACTCTTGATTACTTGGGGATCCCCCATAGGACGTGCACCACAAGTCTCAATGATTGACTAAGGAGGTAGGACGTGCAATGTAATTCTCATTGGCCACCTAACCCTAGACACTGGATGTTATGACCCAATCCCAGATCCCTACAAGACCGAGACCGACCTGCCTCGACTAATCCCAAGACCTAGTCGTCCAACGAGAAATAACCAAAAGTAGAAGATATTCCACAACCACTAGAGTAATGTAACTAAGCAGAAAATAATATAGAGATAGTAAAGAAAACGGAACGAAATGTCTCATAGTACTACAGGTCAACAAGTTACGACCTAGTTCCTTAATCCCTACAGGACACGAGACCGGACTGACTTGACTGATCCCAAGACCCAGTCGTCCAACGAGAAAGTAACCAAGAAGTAGTAAAATAAACCATATTCATCATGCAAGCAACTAACAGTAACAAAAGTACAGCAGTAAAGAAGTAAACTACTACAGTACATACCACCACAACAATATAAAATTAAACAGGTACAGGTATATAAAGTTTATAATAAACGAGTACAGAAGTGTAACAATAACTCACTACAACAGGAACGGAGTACAACAGAAAACTACAACTATTGGGCTCTGATAACGAAATACGCGTGATTTGTAAAAGCGGGTTTTTGACGTCGTTGTAACACGGGAATCCGCTTTCGCTTTTAAATTTATATCCTAGATAGGGGAAGTATCTAGGGTCGTCCAAGGAGGCTAAATGGTTGCAAAATTAATCCTCTTGCTTACAGATAGATCTCAACTTTCTTTTTGATATTTTTCAATATGTAATTTTTTTTTTGTTTTGAAAAGACGAGGGCAAAATGTTAATTGTAACGGAAAGTACTAACACCTATAGTTGCTTAACTAAAATTTAAAGGATAGAAATATCTTCTTCCTAAGCTCACTCTAGGCAAGTGGAGGCTTAGAGTAATTAGGAAGAAGAAGTGAAACAAGTGCTAGAACCAAAAGTGACAATTGCAATAAAAAGCTAAAAGAAGGCAATTTAATTGATTAGAATGAGTGTTCTTTTCAATGACAAGTAGAGGTATGCTTCTACTAGAACTGAACAAATCTAAAAACAAGAAAAGAAACACAAATCCTCTTGCAAAAATGGTGAAGAAGGGAGTCTTCTTGCTCCAAGCCGGGTAGCTCTCAGGCTTGAAAAGAATCCTCCAACTCCTTCCTTGTTATGCTCCTCCAAGATGGTGTCCTCCAAAGGGTGGGCGTGCACCACCCTTAAAAACTCCTCCAAGGTGGCGTGGACCACCTTCAAGATCTCCTCCAAGATCTTCCTTGGCTGCCTTCTCCTTTGGCTGGTGTGACCCAAGAGAGAAGGGAAGAGGGGAAGGCACCGAGGGAACAGAATATCCCCTTAATCTTCTTCTTCTTCTTCTCTCTTGGACGTGGGCTTCTTGGTGGAATATGAGAGTGAAATTGTTAGCCAAGGATGACTTGAATGGTGGTGGGTAGTGGTCTTTTTATAGGGTAGGATGGGGGGGTTAAGGTGCCCCTTGAAATGGAGGGCTAGGATGGAAGGATGGAGGTGGTTGGTGATCCTATGGCCAAGGGTGTGTGGCGCCAACTAAAGGGGTGTTAAAGGGGGTGGTTATGGTGGTGTTGGTGGCTTTTGGTGGTGGAGAGACACCACCATTTTGGCGCCAACATGGGGTCTTCTAGAAGGGGGGTTAGGTGGATGGTGGAGATGGATTCAAGGGGCATTGTGTGGTGGAGATGAGGGGGAATTTTGGAGGGAAAAGTGGCGCCATTAAGGGGGTGGTTAGGGGTATTTTTTGGCGCCACTTTTAGGTGTCTTTTGGAGGTGGTGGGTAGGTTAGGTTGGTGCCAAGTTGGTTAGCTTATGTGGAGCTTAGGTGAAGCTAGTTGGGTGGAGTTGTTAGGTGGGTTTTTGGGGTGGTAGAAGCCAAGGAAGTTGGAGCATAGCTAAGCTAAGATAAGCTAAGCTAGTTTAGCTAATGGAGGAGTAGAGGAGAAGGTGTTGGAGCTAGGGTTTGGAGGGAGGAGCTGAGGAGGAGAAGTCTGGAGCTGAAATTGGAGCTGGATGCTGCTGAAGAGGCTGGCATGGAGCTACTCTAGCTGGCTTAGCTTGCTAGTTCTTTGCTAGCTACTAAGCCGAGCTAAAGTAAGCTAGCTTCTACCATAATGAGCTGAGGTGAGCTAGGTCTGGTGCTCCCGGGGAGAATCAAGCTGGTTGAGGTAGCTAAGGTAGCTAGCTCAACTGAGCTGAGCTAAGCTAAGTTCTCGGGAGCTGGACTTGAGCTTCCTGAGCTGGGATGAGTTCTTCTTCAGCTGGCTGGAGTTGAGTGGAGCTGGATGTAGCTGGATATGAGCTGGGGTGAACTCCTGTCAACGCAGCTGAGCTAGCTAGAGCTCCCTGTGAACTAGTGGGAGCTGAGATGAGCTAGACTCAGCTAAGTTGAGCTGGATCTGAGCTGATTTTTGCTAGGGTGAGCTTAGATAAACTCTCTTGACCTACCATTCAGCTAGGATTAGCTGAATGGAGCTGGGGCGAGCTAACCCTAGTTCAAGTGAGCTAGGTTCCAGCTGTGGTGAGCTGGATCGAGTTGAGTTCTAACTAGTCTGGGCTTCTCCTTCACCATTTGCCCTCTTGAGTGCTGGGGTTTTAAGGATCTGTATATTTATACATCTCTAACACTCACAAAAACATATTAAAAAGACAAATAAAAAATGCAATGCATGCCTAACCTAATTTATGCCTAAATGCAGCCCAAAAGCCCGTTTGCAGAATAAAATCCTAAGAGCTAGGTTTGTTTTAATGCATAAGAATGATGATAAATTGGCGTTTATCAGGCTCTATTAGGCCCAACACCCTCTGCAGCTGTAGGCTCTGGCTGCTCAACACCTGGACCTGAAAAAGGTTATGAGTACAAAACGTCAGCGAACGCTGAGTAGAGTGGCAACCAGCAAACTAAAACAGTAAAGGTAAACAGGTAGCGGTTGTTTTTCGATTTCCTTCTTTCTTTAACTAATTATTCTTTCATTCATCACTTGGTTTATTTATCAGGTATCTTCCTTGATCTCGAATGTTCCTCGCGGGAACGATCTTGATTGCAGTCTTTTCCGAAGAGTAGAAGTAGCACGTGGTGCTCTCGTGGCCAGGAGAGTCCCCTGTGGTGGTCCTAGACTCAGTCAACCACCCCAAGGTCACTGATAGACGTAACGGTGACTACGGCACGCGCGATAAACGCACGTGTAGGTACCCCGCACTGGCACGTGGTCAGTCATTTCCGTTAGCGGGTGCGCCCAAAGCACAGCACAGAACCAGTATAGGGCATAGCCCTCTCAGTAACAGGGGTCTAGCCCCCTAAGAACTAAACAGGTGTCTCGCCCCTCCACAGTCTGCACACCCTCGCCTGACTACCCTGGTTTGCGCAATGGGCCTACCAAGTCGGTGTAGGTCGGCTAACTGAACCTCGGGCCCCGTGGGGTGGCTAGCTCTCTCCCTACACTAGTAGCTCTCCCTGGTACTGTGTACGCGAGGGACAAAAAGTCAGTACAAAGTGGCCATTCCTAACCCCGGGTCCCAACCCTAGGGCGGCTAGCTCCGCTCTGCACTAAACAAGGGGACAGTCGCTCTCCTTGGTACACCATACTCAAGGGCCAGCTCACTTTCCTATTCACATTTCCAGTTCCATTCCATTTATTTCCAGGAGATCTACTCCTAATTCCCCGTAGGGTTCATGCTCATGTTTCTCAGGCCATGCCAAACTAGGTTTCATCCTTTCTATTTCCCTTTCTCAGGTTCTACACATGTAGCATGTAACTTTATTATTCACATTCTTGGTTTCTTCGCAGGTAGCTCGTGTTTCCAACATTCCATCTTCCATTTCGAGTTCATATACAGGCAGCTCGTATTTAACGTAAACAATAGGAATTTACATGCAATAGTCTGCTAATACCAGTACTTTACATTTCACAGGCAGATGTTATCCATTTACAAGCAATTCTTGTTATTCTACTAACACAACCAAGATTGCAATCCATACATTCCATACAAATATTCCAGTGTTTCTAGTCCTAGGATTCATGCCATACCCTAGGATCTAACATTCATTCCACATATTCCTTCATATTTGTAATTAAATTAGGGGAAGCCACTCTACCAGTAAACCCAGGAGTAATGGGGACTTGATTGGTAGGTCCACGTGCATCAGCAAACCCCGAATCCGCAACGGAACGAGGTCCTATCACAAGGATCAATCACAAGAGACCACTCAGAACATGATAAAAGTATTCCAACAAATAGAGGAACTTATACAGAGAACAACAGAATCTTAATTGCGGAAATCGGACCTCAAAAGGACCCTAAACGGGTCAAAAATAGCAATCCCGATTCATATCAGATGTCTGGAACACCTTCCAGACGTCTTAAAAGAGTCTAGAACCATGCCTCACCTCCTGCGCCACTCCTCAGATGTCCAGGAACTCCGCTGGACTGTCTGGATCCAGTTTCAAACGTCCGACCACCTCTCCAGACATCTGGAGACACTTTTCGCCATCTGGTGCCTCGCCCAGATGTCCAAACTGCGTGGGAGGACGTGTCCCACGCCTTCCCGAAGCGAATCCTGCACGCATCGACGCAAATCTCCTCAATATGGCACGGAACAGTTCCTCGGCGGAACGGCCTGCATGGCCGTATCTGCAAAGAAGGTGTACGTCGCGTAACTTACCTCTCAGTTGTCTGGAACCTCCTCCAGACGTCATCTGAGTCGTCTGGATGTAGGTCCAGACGTTGATTCTGGGAAAATCCAAGAACTAGAAACTGCCTTTGCCTTCTTGCACCGCGCCCGCTTGCCCGCTGCTCTAGCTGCAGCAGTGTCGGGGAGGACCTCCCCGATGCACCTCTCCGCCTCGTGCACGCCCGACTGGCCGGGAGCTCTTCGGCGAGCTCCCTCTCGAGCTCGCGTGCTTGCTCTCCTCTCTTCCCCTCGCTGCTCCTCTCCTCTCATGCCGGCTGTTCGCTACTCGTCGCTCACTACTTTCGCGTTGGAGGAAGGAGGGTGGCTGAAGGTGAGGTGAACGAGGGAGAGGAGGGGGGTTTAAGTAGGCGCTGGGTTAGGGTTTCATCGGCGAGAGGGGAGGGGAGAAGAAAACGAGGCTGTGTACTGTCTGCGCGCAACACGCGCGTAGACATAAGGACGTACACGAAAAATTTGATTTCCAGACGTCTGGGAAGATGTCCAAACGTCTGACCCAAATCCCAGACGTCTTAAAGGGCTCTAACAACACGGGTCTTAACACAACACAGCTACAACAGCGGAAAATAAAATGAAAATGTAACAGAAATAGCATTACATATAACACAAACTCACTATTACAACAAAAGAACGTGCTGGATCAGAAACGACAACAGCTAAGGCTGGGCTCGACTGGGCCTAGCTCTCTCTGCAATCGATGGTGCTAGCTGCTCAACTCCCTAACTTAAACAATGTTATAAAATTTCGTAGTCAGCTAACGCTGAGTAGAGTGGTAATTAACCTATTTACATGCAATTAAGACAAGGAACTAATTAATTATTCATTTTCATTTAGCTCAACCAAGTAGTTCTAATATGTTTGTTCTTTTATTTATTTGGTGATCTCTTGATCTTGTCTGTTCCTCAAGGGAACAATCATGATTGCAGTCTTTCCCCTGATGTAGGATGTACACGTGGTGCTTTCATGACCGGGAGAGTCCCCTGTGGTAATCATACACCCAATCAACCGCCTTGAAGTCACAGTCGCGACGTAGCGGTGACTACAGTACGCGCGATAAGCGCACAAGTAGCTACTCCACACTAGCATGCGGTTAGTCATTTCCGCTAGTGGGTACGCCTAAAAGTACAACGCGGAACGACACAGGACCATGCCCTTTCAGAATAGGGGTCTCGTCCCTCAGAACAGAACAGGGGTCTTGTTCCTCCACAATTCGCATACCCTCATCCGACAATCCCGGTTTGCCCAGTGGGCCTAACAAGAGTCGATGTAGGGCGGCTAGTCTTAATCTCGGGCTCCGTGGGGCGGCTAGCACCTTCCCTACACTAAGTAGCTCACCTCGGTACCACGTACACGAGGGCCAAACAGAAGTCGGTGTAGAATGATTAGTCTTAATCCCGGGTCTCAACCCAAAGGGGCGGCTAACTCCCCTCTACACTAAAGGGATAGTTGCTCTCCTTGGTACCAGGTACAGAAGGGCTAGCCCACTTCCCGTCTACTTACTAAGTTCTTTCCATATACAAGAGTTCTTCTCCTAATTCCCCATAGAGTTCATGCTTGTATTTCTTTTATTCTATTTTCCAACATTTAGATTTCACTATTCACATTACGGGTTTCATCCTTATAACAAGCAGCTTGCATTTTACTAACTGAGAAAGCATCACCCCAATAAATTAATACATTTACAAGCAAGTTGGTTTAACATACATCTCAAGGAAACAGTGTGCTTAAGCAATATTTGTTCATTTCTACCGTATGGTTTATTTCATGTCCTATGGTTCAATTAAGTTATTCTAAACATGCACTTTGTTTGATTAAATCTTGATATTAAAACAAACCACTTTACCGGAAAACATAGGAGGAATGGGGGCTAGAACCGCAGGTTCTGTCGTCTCTACGAGCTCCGAATAGGCTACAGGCTGGTGACCTGTACCAGTGACTAGGTCACATCAGACGAGTTCAAAATAGTAAGTACTCGACACTAACACATAGAGAAACTCAAACGGAAAGCAACGGTACTTCGTTTGTGAAAAATCGATTCCGTTTGGGCCCTAAACGGACCAAAAACAAGCGTACTGTCTAAAATCAGACGTGTGGGACTAGGTCCAAATGTTTTAAAAGACGTCAGAACTTACCCCGCTTTTCTTGCAGCTTCCTCAGACGTTCGGATCCTTCCGCAATCGTTTGAGGGGAGTCGCAGACGTCGGACTCTCCTTCCGGTCGTCTGGGAGTACAATCAGACGTCTGGCGATGTGCTCAGACGACCAAAAGTACCTCGAAAGACGCACCGTGTGCCTTTCCAACGCTCTGTGCCTGTGTACAAACGCACAGACCCAAAATCAGCTAAGGGTCCCGTCTGCATGGCTAGACCCCATGCGGAAACATGTACCTCAGCACTAAACGTGCTTTTAGACGTCCCGCTACTGCTCCAGATGTCCGGTAGATGCTCTAGATGTCTGACACTAAAAAGAACTAGTACGCAGAACTCTTCGTGATGTTCTTCTTCCTCGCCGCCTCCGCTCATAGCATTGTAGCGGCAGCTCCAGCAGCTACAGGAGGTCGAGGAGCTCTTATCCACGAGCTCGTCCTCCTCGTGAGTGCCCTCGACTCCTCCCGCATGAGCTGTCGAGCTTCTGCGGTCGTTCTCTGGCTGCGCAAGCTTCCCTCGTGACTCCGAGTGCTCACTACTGCGCCCACAGCAATGCGCTCCCCACACGCGAGCTATCCAACTGTGCACTTCGAGTTCTCTGACCGTGCACTCGCGAGCTCCCCCAAGCTTTCTCCTTCTCTCCCACGCTCTCGCTCCTCGCTTGCACTCTCCTCTCATTCTCCTCCACGTCCCCTCCCTCTTCTTCCTCTCCACTCGCTACATTGGGGGCGGGGAAGAAGATGGTTGCCTGCAGGGGGAAAGGAGATGGAGGTGGTGGCTGGTGGTGATGGGGAGAAAGAGGAAGGGTGTAGGGGTTTAAATAGATGGGTTGTTAGGGTTTTGGATGAGGAGGCCGGAGGGGGGGAAAGGGTGTGCGTGTCGCATGCGTGCGGAAAGGAAAAAACGTACGGTTTTCCTTACTTTTAGATGTCTTGCTCTCTATCCGGACGTCTGGACAAACATCTGTTGAATACTCCAGACGTCTTATCCTACCCAAAAAGTGAAGGGCCATTTCACTGGAGGTTGAACCTCTAGTCACTCACTCTTATTAATCTCCTGAGTAGACTCAGTGTTTCCCTTTCTTGAGGGAAGCTCGCTTGGCCAGAGATCTCGTAGATCGATGCCGTGGTCGCCATGGGGATACCATCAGGTGTCCCTATTGGACTGCCTCTTCGAATACTCACCCTTGAGTCTCTAGTGGTGTCTTATCACTTCCCATTGTGTAGACTTTCAATTGGAAATAACACAGTTCTAATAAAACAATATCAGATATCTGATATCTTGATCAGATGTATGATCCAAGCTCATCAGACGTTTGATGCCAAAATCAGACAATGACCTGGTGCAATTCTAGGGTCGCTTTCCTTGACCCTGGTTCCTAGACATCTGTCCCAAAATCAGGCATTGCCACCCTGGTCAGACGTCGTTTATGGAGACATAAGGCATTTGACGTTTTGGCCAGACGATGCTTGAGCCATTCTATGAAATGTCCCAACGACCCCTTGCTATCTGTTGTCCAAACTCGTGTCTGGGCATTTGGAGGCTCTTCCAGACATCTGTTTACCATGTTAGACGACATATGACATGCTTTTCAAGACAAAAACACACTTGTTGCAGGGTCCATCCGACCTAATCATCAGATGTCACCTTGTACAGTATCGGACATCTGATACATAATTAGACAACTGAATCTGTGTTGGTGTGGCCCTAAAGGAAACGTATCCTTCAATGGCCGTATGATTTGGTTGTCAGACATTTGATGAGCCTTCATCAAACGTTTGATTGACAACTTAGACGATGCCTAAGGTTGTTAGTGTGGCTTATCACACTGCACACAACCTATTTTGATTCGCAATCACTTGGAAGCTTAGGGAATCATGCCTACACAACATCAGACCTGCCTTTTTGGTTCCCAGCTACAAGTAGGACCTTTCTAACACCAAAAATTAGAATCTTAGCTGAATTATCATAGCATGCAATAGGAATTTAATGTGGTGGTGCCATTTGCACCCCATCATCCAACCCAACCCACCTCATCAGATGGAATCCAAACATTCCCTCATCATTTCTACTGTAATGCATGACTACACACGTCCACAGAAACAAAAGGGTTACAACCCTACCTTAGGTTTCGAAGTGATTTGTTGCCATTATAGCTCCTTCTCTTTCCTTCCCCACCGTAGCAACTCTAGCATTGCAGCACACATACACACAACCCTCACATCAAAGGAGGCTCAAATCAAGCCTCTAAGTTACTTCTTGACACAGTCCGGTGGTTTGATCGTGCAAATCTCGGCCTGAATTAAACATGCAGGACATCCCTTTCTCAATATCTTCAAGGAGATGAGGGGAATCCCAAACTGAAATGGGGCACTTACCTCAGTGTGGGACAGATAGAGTTAACAGAGGTTCTCCTCTTCCCCTCATAGGTGCTACGACCCTGCCCTTCACCTTCCTTTGCCCTTTCTTCTTTAGCTGTTGTAGTTGTTCTCTCCCTCTACTCTCACTCTCTGTCGTAGGGGAGGAAGAAGACGGTGGAGGAGGTCTCTAATAATTGGTGGGGCACGTCGATCCATCTTTGATACTTATATATTTCTGGGCAATTTATTAGGTGGCTCTCTTCTTTCTTTTTCTTTGAATTTCCCTTACCAAACTTTCCACCCTCTCTCTGATGTCCCTCCCCTAATTAATCATCAACCAACCTTAGTTAAGGCAACTTCCCATGGAAACTCAAAACTTAGATCCTTGGTTCTTCCTATTAGGTGATCTAAACCCCCAAATCATAGTTTGAGGTAAATAATTTGTACTACACTCTTGATACCCCAATTGAGTGCTTCGGATCTCAATTTTATGATTTGGAAGGGTTAATTGCTCGATTGGTTTTAATTAATCATGAAATTAGGAGTGGGCTCTCATTGTCAAGTATGAGAGATGGGGGCAAGTAAGTGGAGCTATAAGCCAACAATGAAGCATGTTAACTATTTCGTGTTAACTTGTTATAGATGACTTTGAAGATAAGATGATTTTAAGTAGGTCTTACAGACCAGTAAAGAGACGACATATGCTAATAAAAGTATAGAAAAGGGAATAACTTTATTGGATTGCACCATAGAATACAATAATATAAAAGATTAGATGACCATAGATCTTGGAAAGGTAAGGTTTAATTCTAAGAGTTACGTTAAAACTAAAATAAGTTGAAAGAAATAAGGTTGAAAATGCATGAGCTTATTCAAGTGATGAGAAATTGGTTTAATTTGAATAATTGTCCCACATGATTATAAATTACGTTTTAGGTGACACATAATTTTGCTCATTCCTCTTGTATTAAGGATGGAAGAAATATGGAAATAAGGTACTGGTTTTTGTTGTAGCAAATCATTTCAGTCAAGCGAGTTTGTCATTTAATTTATTTTTTATTCATATTTTTTATTTTTTTTCAACATTTTGTATTTAGACAATTGCCCATGGTGTAAAATTTGGATTTTACGCCTAAGTTGGATTGAGGTGCAACTGATCGTTCAATTTTTAATGTAATTAATTAAGGTTATTAACCTTAATTAATAATATAAAGAATGGATGTAGGTTAATTTGATTTTTTAAATCGTTGTCGTTAATTGTAATATAGAATCAAGCTAGCCTAATATTTTAGAGTTTAATTCATTTAACTGGTTGAATTCAGGAAGTTCACTGGGAGGTATAAACTTAGTTAATTCACCATTTTTATTCTTAAAGCATAAATTATTAATTACTTTACTAATTAAATCTATAATTAAGTCATATGTTAAGTACATGATCAATTGTATATAAAATTAAACAATTAAAGCATGCAACTATTTCATTAATGCAAGAAATGTGCATGAATGATTTTACATTGAATATCAAGAAAAGAAATGCTTTACATTATGTGTTTACATAATAAAGCATAAAAAGATTCCAATACAACATGTATGCCTTTGTTGCAATTAAAGCTTAAACACTTCATTTCTCTCTAATTAGCCTTTGCTTATCAGATGTTTCTTCAAGGAATCAGAGGACTTAAATGTTAAAATCAAATTTCTAATTATAATGTAGATGTCCTTCTCTCTTTTAATTCTCATTTAGTTCATTCTCTCTCTCTTGTGCATCTCTCTCTCAGTTCTTCATCTTTCCCACAATTCTTTTTCTTTGACTTTAACTCTCACTGTGTACAACCATTCACACTTAGCCATTTTTAAGCTCTTAATCCTATTTTTAACACTTAGCCAAAAATTTGATTAATAAGTGGATCGATTCTTTTGAGGATACATAGCACTCATAGGGTGGGACCAAACCCTACTCGAACTGGATCCTAGTTTAATAATGGTAGATTTTAGCCACTTAAGTCTGCCCAGTGTCGGGCCCATTCTAGGCCCATGAAACTGCTTACACCCACCTGGGCCCATTCCAGGCCCATGAAACTACTTACGCCCACCCGGGCCCATGCGCACATAGGCGCATGTGCACACGCACGCGCTCAAGGAATGTTCAAATGTTTTGATTAGCGCCTAGCACTTGATAACCAGCCCGGCTTCAAACGAATTTACTTTTATACTGTTGCATGCGCCCCTCTACTTCTGAGGTGGGACAAACATCAGCGGATCTCCTTCAATGCAGCGTTGTCAGCCATCAACCTCGAACGATGATTTTGACTGGCACCGATCACCAAATTAAGCAAAAAAGAGCTCGATCAAAAGCTTTTGAGGTCCTCTATCGATTAAGAGAGTCAATTTGATGTTTGGATCATATTTGATCTGCGTATTCTAAGGAGAAACATAGCACTGTTGCCATGGTTCTTTTTTGGCTTCAGAGAAGGTATTTAGGTGTATTGACCTGCAGACGTTAAAATGCCCTCAATTGGGGGTTCATTAATGCTTAGAATAGCATTCTACATCATTAGGATGGGAGAGGGGAGTCTGGGAATGCATGGGAGAGTTCAGAAGCTTGAGGGCTTCAAGCTCAATACACAAACATTGATTTCAAAAATGAATTCACCTAACAGATAGATTAGACCCTCATATAACTTCCCAGATTGATTAAAGAAATCAAATGGAACAAATCTGGGCAAATTTTGGTTTCAAATCTCAACAAAAGCATGGAGAACAAAGTTGGGTTCTAGTTTGAACCCAATCATATCAGAGAATGAAATCAACTAAATTCCTCAATATATCATGCCTAAATCAATTCAATTAACATCCTAAGCATCACAGAAATTCAACACAATCTTTAAATCAGAGACTCAAACTTTAAAACCTCAGATTTGAGCTAGAGTTGGCCTACAAGGCTTAAGAGTTGACTCTCAGAGTTTAAGCTTATAAGATCTAATAAAACTACTCAATCTGACTAAAATCCCATAAGGAATCTATTTAGCCACTAAAATTCATGTTTTGAGCACCCTAACAGTGTTCACAGGTCCTGCTGCCTGAACTCCAAATGTTGGTTGTTCGCTAGAGTAAATCAGAGGTTCATGAATCTAATTGAGTATACTTTGAGAATCCTCAAGACCTGCTCATGCTTCAGGATCAATTCCTAAGGTATAAACTCCACCAGACACATCCTTAAGACCTGCCAGAGTTGGAGAAGACGGCGATCACCGTAGAGTCACAAGCATCAAAACACAATTCTAATTAATTGATTTAACTCCTTTCATCAATGGAAAGCCATCTGTAGTTTTTCAGGAAGTTCTGAAGGCTGTAGTTCACCTTTTTGATTCGTCGGAGCTCATTGGAGCTCCAGTGAAGGCCAATTTAGGTCATTGGAGATCAAAATTCCATATAACACATTGAGAGATGATTCAAAAGGATCTTGAGGTTGCAAGGAACCTCAAGAATACCCCAATAAAATCAATTGATGATCAGATTCATGATTTAACAAGAAATATAGTAAAATCATATTTTGAGTTCGCATGAACTCAAGAATAGCTTTCCCTCTCAATTGAGTGAGGAGAACGTCTCAATAAAGCAGGGCGATGGTGTGTGTGTTTAATTAGATGGAAAAACTCCTT
Source organism: Thalassia testudinum (assembly GCA_037157565.1). Classification (NCBI taxonomy): domain Eukaryota; kingdom Viridiplantae; phylum Streptophyta; class Magnoliopsida; order Alismatales; family Hydrocharitaceae; genus Thalassia; species Thalassia testudinum. The sequence goes on from JAZHRO010000024.1 coordinate 37,092,886, forward strand.
TGAGCTCGCTATTGACAGTCGCTTAGAGGATGATGTAAAATTTAGGCGTTTTAGTTATAGGTGGTTGTTACGACCCGATTCCCGAATCCCTATAGGACCTAAGATCGGCTCGCCTTGACTAATCCCAAGACCTAGTCATCCAACAAGAAATGACCAAAAGCAGGAAAGTAAGCCACATTCACATATGCAATATAGCTAAGCAGAAGAAACGTACAAAACAATAAAGGAAAATAGATTTACTGTTTCAGTACATACCACCATAACGACAATAACAACGGAAAGCAAACAGTAGTAGTAGAACAGTAACTAAAAGTCCATTACTTACTACAACAGTAGAGAAAAAGAAAAGGGAGTGCTGAGGAAAACTACTGCTGAACTCAACCGGGCCCAGCACCCTCCGCAGCCGGAAACTCGGGCTGCTCAACTCCTGGTCCTAAACAGTGTTATGACAAGACAGAGTTAGCGAACGCTGAGTAGAGTGGTATCTATATTATCTAAGTGCAGAACTGTAAAAACAACATTAATTCTCTTTTCCATTTATCTGTTATATATGTTCCAGTGTTACCCATTCCTTAAAGTATCCAGATATTTCTTGATCTTCATGTTCCTCGTGGGAACGATCTTGATTGTAGTCTTTTCCGTAGAGTAGAAGGTACACGTGATGCTCTCCTGGCCGGGAGAGTCCCCTGTGGTAGTCCTACACCCAGTCAATTATCCCAAGGTCACTATCAAGACGTAGCGGTGACTACGGCACGTGTGATAAGCGCACGGGTAGCTACCCCGCACTGACACGCGGTCAGTCATTTCCGTTATGTCTTGATAGTGACCTCGCCCCTCAGAACGGAACAGTATAGGGCCTTGCTCTCTCAAAATAGGGGTGTCGCCCCTCCACAATCCGCGCACCCTCGTCTGACTACCTTGGTTTGCCTAAAGGGCCTAACAAGTAGGTGTAGGGTGGCTAGCTGAACCCCGTGCCCCGTGGGGTGGCTAGCTCCCTCCCTACACTGGTAGCTCGCCTCGGTACCACGTACGCGAGGGCCAACAGGAGTCGGTGTAGAGTGGCCAATCCTAACCCCGGGTCTTAACCTGAGGGGGGTTAGCTCCGCTCTACACAAAAGGGGACAGTTGCTCTCCTTGGTACCACGTACTCAAGGGCCAACACACTTCCCGTCTACATTCCAGATTTCTGTCTATCCACAGGAGTTCTACGCTTAATTCCCCGTAGGGTTCATGCTCATGTTCATCTCATTTATCCCAATCCAAATCTCATCTTTCCTAATTCGTTTCTCATCCGTATACAGGCAGCTTGTGTTTTCATAGTTTAATTCTTAATATCATGCAACAGGTGTTCTCACAGGTAGTTTTATTAAACACAGGCAGCTCGTATTCTAACAGGCAACTCATAATTATAATACGGGCATTTACTAGCAATTTATCTTAATCACACATGCAAGTGAATCATACAGTACAAACAGGCTCATTCATTTCTCTACCCTAGGGTTCATGTCACATCCTAGGATTCTATTCGGCTATTTCCACAAGCACATTCTTATTTAAAAGTTATTAACGGATTTAAACCACTCTACCAGGAAACTCAGGAGTAATGGGAGCTTGAATCGCAGACCCAGACGTCTCTGCGAGCCCCAAACGTGCAGCAGGCTAAAACCCTATACCAAGGAATACACCACAAAAGGAGAGTTCTGAACAGTGTAAAATAGACTCTAGTACGTAGAGGAACTCGAGAGGAGAGTACAGGTATTTCGTTTTCGTAAAACGGACCCCGATCGGACCCTAAACCAATAGAAAATGTGCCTACTGTTCAAAATCAGACGTCTGGGAATAATCCCGGATGTCTTAAAAGGCGTCAGATCTTACCTCATGTTCCTGCGGTATCCTCAGACGTCCAGACCTCCTTTGCGATCGTCTGAAGGCAATTCCAGACGTTGGATAATGCCTCCGGTCGTCTGGACACACCTCCGGACATCTGGTGATGTGATCAGATGTTCAAAAATGTGTGGAAAAGAGTTCCGCGCACCTTCCCAAGGGCCTTTTTTGCGTACAAAGCCGTAGGTCCAAATCAGGCCCGACCAGCTTCTGCGGTGAGGCCTGGATAACCGTAACCGCGGAAAAGAATGTACCTTGCGATATAAGTGCTTTCAGACGTCTGGTCTCAGACCCGGACGTCCAGCCGCCGCCATGGTTGTCTGGTTGGCTCTCCAGACGTCTGATACTAGAGAAATCCCAGTATGAGAACTCCCCGCAGCTCGCTTGCCTCGCGCCGCAGCAGCTCCAGTCAGTGTGGAGGGCTGGGAGGCCGCCTCCCCGAGCCCTCTCCTCCTCCCGCACGCACCTGGTGGTGGCCATGCGAGCTTCGCCGAGCTTCCCTCGAAGCTCCACCGACCTTAGGCCTCCTCCTCCTCCCATGCTCTCCTCCTTCCTCCCTCTCACTCTCCCACGCTCGCCCCCCTCTTGCCGCTCCCGCACAAGCGCTGAAGGTGGTGGTGGCTGGTGTGTGGAGTGGAGAGGAGATAGGAAGGAGGTTTTTATAAGAGGGTGAGGGGTTTAGGGTTCGGCGGAGGTGAGGAAGAGAGAGTGGAAGGAGCGGTTCTGTGCACTGCCTGCGTGCAGAGCACAGTGTGCAATACAAAATTTCCACTTTCAAGCATCTGAGAACGGGTCCAGACGTCTGGATAGATGTCTGACTGAGACTTCAGACGTCTTAAAAGGCTAAAAAGTTACAAGTCCTTATAGTGGTAATAGATCAAATTGGAAGAATTAACATGGTCCTAATGAGATGAATAGGCGTTGGAGGGCCCTATATGGATGTGAACTACCTTTGAGATCTTCGCCATGGACAATAGAGATGCTTAGGTGTTTGTGAGGTGGATTAAGCGGATTAGATGATAAGTCATGTAATTAATGAGATATAAGTGATCATGATAGAGTTAAGAAGTGATCAGAGTGTTTAAAAGACTAAATGAGACTTCGGTCAAGCTTAAGGGAGCTTACCGGAGTCGGAGAAGATGATGTGAACACAACATGAGATCTACACTAATCCAAATATCTAAGCTACTCTAATTACTCTAACTTAAACTACAAAGCTAAATCTACTATTACCTAGATGAAAGGAGATCATAAGAGTCTATCGACGTTCATAACAGAGGAAGAAATAGAGGGGGAGAACAGAGCTCCGACGGTGAAGGAATGTGACGTGTAGAAGAGGTGGATGACGGTGTAGCTCCATCGATAAATGTGGCGGAGAAGTGTGGGAGGTGTAGGTCCTCGAAGAGGACCGGAGATGGGAGGTCGAAGTCACCAGAGTTGAAGGATGAATAGCCTATTGATGAGCGCTGTTGGAGAACTAGGAAGGGGGTCGCTCCCTTGATCGGAGGTCGGACGGTCTATTTATAGGCAGAGCTGGAGGTCAGGGGGTCTGAACTTGGATGGTTTAATGGTTAGGTTCATTAAGACGACATCGGTGAAGTTAGTCGCTTAGTTCAATTAGGATTTCTTAGTAATCTGGTCCATCAGATGAGGAGAGGGTGAGTGGAGGCTATACGGCATCGACAAGAGTTTTCCGACGTCGATTTAGCGGTGAATCAGCGGTACAGAAACTGCACATTCTCAGTCGTCCACGGTTGAAGATGAAGATGAAGATGAAGAAGACGATGAAGATGTGCATAGGGGTATAAATGTAATAAAAGGACCAGATTGAAAATAAAAAAGACTCAATTGAAATGAAAGCTAGGGGCTAAAACGTAGACATTGAGTTTTAAGGCTTATTTTAATTTATTTATTTTTCAACTTGTTATATATAATTATAAATTAGGTAAATATTATATTTATGCCTTGAAACTATATTTTTACCCTTTTTAGCTATATTTATTTAAATAATTAGTTTAATTAAATAAATTGCATACTTAGGTTATTAAATTAGTTAAGTTAAATAAAATACTTATTATATGGCCAATTATTATTATTATTTTGAGTCCAAATTATTAATTAAATTATTATTAAGATTAATTAATATTTAATTTTGTATTTTAAACTTATTTTGCAGGTGATTGGTAATTTACCCTTATAGTATAATTAACCCTGTATTTAATATATTCTTAGTTAATTAGCTACGGAAGTTGCCTAATTAGTGATAATTAGGAGCCAATGTGAGTCTCTCATCAGTGACGTCTTTGTTTGTGCCCCCATAATTGGGCATGATCATTTTTAAGAGTTGTTGTTAGGCTAGCATAATGCAAATTACACGCCTAATTATCCAAACATCCTCTTTCATAAACTCCATTGGATGTCTTAAAGGGGATATCTAGATATCCTCTTTCTTAGACTCCATCGGATGTCTTAAAGGAGATGTTTCCATGAGGTGAGAGATTGTGTGTTCACTTCCTTCTTGCTAGTTTTCCTTACTCTTCTGCTAGTTAGAGTGCCTTGCTTAAATAATAAATACTAGTTGTCTAAAGGGCTCAGGGCATGCCCTATGTACCAAGACCCATTGAACTTAAATATCTTGCTTGGTAAGATGGATAGCCAAGGATCTTAAGCCAAACTATTGATCGTAGGCAACTCTATCATCCCAAATGAGCAGCATTAATCATTGCTCTTAATATCACTTAAGCAAATTTAGTGACATTCATGCAACTGCCTATTCCAACTTGTTCTCTTTTCTTATTGGCAAAAAAAATTTCTTAGCTACCCGTGACCTTTCTAGGGCATCTTGACCTACATTAGACAACTCCTTTCCACTTTTGCTCAACACTTGCAAACAAGTCAACATAACTTTTCATTTCAAGTAGGTCAAGATAAAAAAATTCCTTGCTTTTCTACTAAATTTGACAAAAGGATATGGATAAATCCTCAAACAATTGAAGTGTAGCAATATGGATGTTAAGCACGTACAAGGACGACCGAGGATAGCTATGTTTAATAGAATGCAATAGAAGACCATTTGACCATGTTTTAGGCCCTAAGCCTAAAATCTATTTTGTAAACCACATTGTCTGTGCCTCTTCCACTCATGCATATAGGGGATGAAAGGACCCTTAGAAAATATGATCCTATCTAATTGCATTCTGTGAAGCAATTACACCTAATGTATCCTACTTATAAAATGAAGAATGAGAAAGTATAATTAACATTTCCTTAGTGTATTCTGGATGTTAAATCCCCTTCCAGGATAGTCCCTTTTAGGGAAGTAAATTCTTTATGTTGCTAGTCAAGTTGCATTGTATCTATATGATTGTGCTTCTCTCCTACTCATCTTCTTCCATAGTGTTAGAGACCTCTCAGGTTTGTTAGCCTTTTTTTAGGATAAATTATTTAAACATTCATATCCATCAATATTGAGAACTATGCAAAAATCAAACATAAAACTTGATCAAAATTCATCATTCATAATAGAGAACAACTATTATGTGATTTTCAAATCTTGATAACATTATAAGGTGAAATGTCAATCATGCCAACATGTCAATAATCAAGATTTTTTTATTCCCACCTGCATTAATTATAAGACATTAGGGTTTAGCAATTACCTCTCTGTATGGCACATGGAGAGGAATACCATGCGACATGAGGAAGTGGGAGCGATGCAGTGAATGCTTCCAAACGAGATGCTGAGATCTCTTTTATGAGTTTTCCTTCCCTTCTTCCCCTTACGTGATGGGTTCTCTTGAGGGTGAGGAGAGTCTCTCGATCTCTATTAGGGCTTTTGTTCTAATGATGGATCATCGAGTTGGAGATCTCTCTATCCTTTTATAAGGATAAGGTCAGATGGATTCCTAATCTCGATCATAACTAACTCTATCACAACCTGTAACGACCCGATTCCCAAGTCCCTACGAGACACGAGAACCGGACTGACTCGACTAATCCCAAGACCTAGTTGTCCAACGAGGAAGTAACCAAAAGAGTAGTAAAATAAACCACATTCAGCATGAATATAACTAACAGTAAGGAAATACAGCAGTAAGGAAAGGAACCACTACAGTATATACCACCACAACAGTAGAACAACATTCATAACATAATATGAACTGCAGGTAAAGAAAAGTACAACGGAAACAAGAACTACTCACTATAACGGAACAAAAAGAGGTACAAGAGAACAGTGGTAACTCTACTGGACCCTACTCGGCCCAGCGTCCTCTGCAGCCGCTGACCCTGGCTGCTCAACACCTGGTCCTGAAAGGTAACGAGTGTAACACGTCAGCAAAACGCTGAGTAGAGTGACAGCTAAACTAAAGAAACAGTAAAGTGTACAGTAGCTGTTTTAAATTTTCTTTCTTCCTTTATTTACGTCTTTCTATTGTTTCACAATTTATCTATTTCTCAGATCCTTCACTTGATCTCGAATGTTCCTCATGGGAACGATCTTGATTGCAGTCTTTTCCGAACAGTAGAAGTAGCACGTGGTGCTCTCCTGGCCGGGAGAGTCCCCCGTGGTGATCCTACTCTCGGTCAACCACCCCAAGGTCACTGACAGACGTAACGGTGACTACGGCACGCGTGGTAAACGCACGGGTAGCTAACCTGCACTGGCACGCAGTCAGTCGTTTCCGTTAACGGGTGCGTCCAAAGCACAGCACGGAACCAGTACAGGGCAGAGCCCTCTCAGTAACAGGGGTCCAACCCCTCCACAGTAACCAAACAGGGGCCTTGCCCCTCCACAGTCCGCGCACCCTCGCCTGACTACCCTGGTTTGCCCCAGTGGGCCTAACAAGTCAGTGTGGGAGGCTAGCAGAACCCCGGGGCCCGTGGGGTAGCTAGTACCTCCCTACACTAGTAGCTCTCCTCGGTACTACGTACACGAGGGCCAGCAAGTCGGTACAGAGTGGCCAGTCCTAACCCCGGGTCCCTGGGTCGGCTAGCTCCACTGTGCACTAAAAAGGGGGACAGTCGCTCTCCTTGGTACTCCGTACTCAAGGGCAAGCTCACTTCCCCAATTCTATTCCATTCACTTTCCAGGAGTTCTACTCCTAATTCCCCGTAGGGTTCCAGCTCTTTAACTCAGCGCATTCCGGTTTCACCTTTCCAGTTTCACGTTGATACATCCCATATTCTTACTCATGTTCATTTATTCATAACAGGCAGCTGTTAAACGAATTTACAAGAAGCTATTATTTCCTTTCCACATTTTCCAAGATTGCAGTATTCATACATTCCACTAGTTTTCCCGTCCTAGGATTCATGCCATATCCTATGATCTATCATACAATCTAGTTTTCCAGCCCTAGGATTCATGCAACACCCTAGGATCTACCATTAATCTATTTCTCATTCGTAGGGTTCATGCAATGTCCTAGGTTCTATTTATGGTTTCATAATTTAACAGATTATACTTAAAGCCACTCTACCAGGTACAACGGGAGTAATGGGGGCGTGGTCGGGAATCCCGCGTGCCTCCGCGACCCCCGAGACTGCAACGGAATGGGGTCCTATCACAAGGATCAAACACAAGGAACTTCTCAAAACAGTATACAGCTACTGTAGACAGGTAGAGGATATAATTCCGAAAAGAACGCAACTCGAAATGCGGAAAACGGAGCCCGAACGGGCCCGAAACGGGTCGAAAATGACGAAACAGTATAAAATCATACGTCTGGAACTTCTTCCAGACGTCTTAAAAGGTGGATCAGGGAATTACCTCGCTCTGCGTGGGCTCTTAGACGTCTAGAAGCCTGCGGGGGCGTCTGGCCTAATTCCCAGATGTCCGATGGTCACCCAGGACGTTTGGAAGTCGTTCCCGCTTTCTGGCACTGGAGCCAGACGTCTGATTCGCGTTGGATGGCGAGTCATCGAACCTGCGCGTACCCATCTCTCTCTCTCAGTACGGTCAGTTGAAGAAAAGGAAGAAGACGGAAATAACTCACCTTTCAGACGTCTGGACAGTCTTCCAGACGTCGTGCCCGTCGTCTGGCTATCAGCCCAGACGTCTGATTCTGGAAAAGTTTCCAGAACCAGGGCGCCACTCGCCCTCCGCTCGCGACGCCCGGCCGCGCCGCAAGTGCTCCGCCTGCTACTCGAGCCGTAGCAGTCCTCCCGCGTCGCTCCGCGCCCGCTGCGCCCCCCACCGGTCGGCCCTAGCATCCCCGACGAGCTTGCCCTCACGGCCGAGCGCTTCCTCCCCCGCGCAGCACCTCCTCCCGCACCCGCCGCGGCTGTCGCCGCCGCCGCTGCACCCTCGCGCTCGCTCTCGCGCACGCTCTCGCGCACTGGCTGGAAGGAGAAGAGGAAGGAGACGGAGGTGACGGGAGTGAGGGAGAGGCGTGGCCCTTTTAAGGCCGCGCGAGGAGAGAGAGAGCGGACAGCGCTGCGCCTGCGGTCGTAGGAGGAGAGAGGGAAAAAGAGAGAGGAAGACGGTTGCGGGTCTGCACGCGCCTGCACGCAGACGCAGTCTCGCGTGCCACCGAAAATAGATCCCAGACGTCTGAAAGTGGTTCCAGACGTCTTAAAAAAACGTCTTGAGTGCGTTCGTAACACAACTACTAACCATTAACGTAGTCATTTTATTCCGTTCAACTGATCTATTGACTAGAATTAGATCCAATTAAATTATTCGCCCAAGTCATATGAACCACCTTCTTAGGATAGATTCCAACAAGCTTGACCACAAGGGACTTGTCTCTTCTTGAGGGGACCTCCAGCAGGCACCTCTAGACATGTAGTACAATGTGCAGTCAAAGATTGTTGGGAGGGATGACTCTAACAATGCTCACAACAAAGCGAGACTTGGCGCAATTCCAAGCAACCAGCAATAGCAAAGGATAAAAGACAAGATGGCAATCAAACCCAGGCACTAGGCATTCTCGCCAGGTGCATTCAACCAAAGCCACCGCCCTCCTCGGCGTTACCCTCGTTCAACGAGGCTAACCAGCAAAAACCCAACCGCAACCCGTCAATTAGGTCCGAACTTAGCCTCCTATTCACACCACGGCACAGTCCAATCGAATAAACACCCCCGCTTGGCCCTTCCCCTCACACACCCACAACTCATGACCTCACTCCTCCCCGCCACCACCACCGCCACCAAGAGACTTCTTCTACTCACCTCCTCCTCTCCTCACCACCTGTTCGACCTCTCTCTCCGGAGCGCCCGCACCCTCTCCACCGGTGCCACCGACACCCTCACCTCCTCCCTCCGCCCCTTCCCGGAGTACTCCCCGAAGCGCCCCTCCCTCCACGATTCCGACCTCGTCCGCCGCCTCGTCTCCGTCCTCAAGCAGCGCCGCCTCGAGGCTCCCCGCCGTGTCCTCGCCCCCTTCTTCCCCAACCTCCGCCAGGACCACCTCCTCTGGGCCCTCCCCCACGTCCGCCACGACCCTCATCTCGTCCGCTCCCTCTACCTCTTCTCCCGATCCTGGAACCGACCCATCAGCGCCGAGGCCCACGCCGCCTTCGCCCACCTCTCCGTCGCCCTCCACGCCCCCGTCGTCTCCCGCCGGACCCTACGCGAGGGCCTCCTCTCTTTCAGGCATTTCGTCGAGCACCTCCTCTACACCTACCGGTTCTGGGGTTCCAACCCCCTCGTCTTCGACTTGGCCGTCGAGGCCCTCGTCGAACTCGGCAGGGTCGACGAGGCGTCCGCACTGCTGAGGCGTCTGATAACCCATGGCATCGTAGTGGGTGTGGACGTGTTGAACGCCTTGCTTGCTCGGGTCCACCTAGACGATGCGCTCAAGGTGTTCGACGAAATGCCCGCATTGGGGGTGTGGTGGAGCATCGTCTCGTACAATGTCGTAATTCACGCCCTCTGCAAAGCGGGGAGGATGGAGGAGGCCGACCGCATGTTCGCCGAGATTGAGACGAAGGGAAATGTCTCGCCTGATGTGGTTACGTACAGCACCCTGATTCATGGCTACTGTATGGTCGGGAACGTCCATAAGGCGATTACATTGATCGGTGATATGTGTGGTAAGGGGCTGAAGCCAAACTTGTTTGCTTACAATAGCATAATTGCCGTGCTTTGCAAGGATGGAAAAATGGCAGATGCCGAGAGATTTTTTTTGGAAATGCTGAGCCTTGGAATATCGCCCGACGAGGTTATTTACACAACTCTCATCAATGGGTTTTGCAAGATTGGGGATATGAGAGCTGTTCATAGGCTCGTGGCGGAGCTGAAAGAGAGGGAATTAGTCCCCGATGCTGCCACTTATACTGCTGTGATCAATGGGTTTTCTAGGCTAGGGAAAATGCCCGAGGCACATAAGCTTTTGATGGAGATGTGTCGTAAGAAACTGAAGCCTGATGAAGTAACGTACACTGTACTGATTGATGGTTTATGTAAAAATGGGAAGTTGGAGGAAGCTTTTCGACTACATAACAGGATGGTCGAGATGGGTCCGATGCCAAATGTTGTGACATACACAGCTCTCTCTGATGGTCTGTGCAAACAGGGAGATGTGGAGACCGCGAATGAGCTTTTGCATGATGTGAGTGGAAAAGGACTTGAACTAAACTTGGTTACGTATAATTCTCTGATCGATGGGTTGTGCAAGGCTGGAAACATTGAGCAGGCACTGAGAATCGCTAGAGACATGGATGCAGCAGGGCTTTCTCCAGATACATATACGTATACTTCTTTGATAGATGCTTATTGTAAGTCTGGTGAGATCCAGAAGGGTCATGAACTTCTAAAGGAGATGTTGGAACGAGGGGTCCAGCCAAGCGTTGTGACTTTCACAGTCTTGATGAATGGTTTTTGTAATTCAGGCATGCTAAAAGAGGGCAATCAGCTTTTAGAATGGATGATCGAGAAGGGCATTATGCCGAACTCAATAACTTATAATTGTCTTTTGAAGCAGCATTGTTTTTCAAAAGACATGAAATCTGCAATGGGAATTTATAGGGGCATGTGCTCTCATGGTGTGTTGCCTGATGACAACACTTACAATATATTAATTAAAGGCCATTCTAAGTGTAGAAATATGAAGGAAGCATACTATCTCCACAGGGAGATGATTGAGAAGGGACTTAAGCCTAGCGAGAGTTCTTATTGTGCCCTTATCAAAGGGTTTCTCAAGAGGAAGAAAATAACAGAGGCAAGGAACTTGTTTGAGGAGATGAGAGGTAGAGGATATGTAGCCGACAAGGAATTGTATAACTTCTTTCTTGATTTATATTATGATGAAGGAAATTTGGAGATGACTCTTGAGCTTTGTGATGAAGCCATAGAAAAATGTCTTATAAAACAAAGTCAGCAGGACCATGATTCAGAGATAAAAGAAGTTTCATCAGAATAATCAAACAAAATGGTTGGCATTGGAAAATGTGCCTTGCTCCAGAAAAGTTGGAAGACAAGGTCATCAACCAGGTTGTCAAAATTTTGACCTGCACTTGCACAGGCATGTTATCACTTTTCTGCCTTTGTCTGCCTATTATGATTGCTTACTTTACCTAGGTTTCTGCTAATTATAAGTTTTGATAGTTCAATTTTGTGCCACAACCTTTTAATGGAGCTACTTACCTGATATTCAGATGTTCGAGCTTTCAGAGCTCGAGCTGTATGCTCTAACTAGTGTCTACACTCTAATCTTTCTAATTTCTTGCTAATTGCATTACGCCAACCGTTATCTTTCATGACATCTTTCTAGTTGTCAGAAAGATTATAAGATCACATTATATGTTGAATTCTATGGTGTCCTCTGTCTTGCTTCTAATGATAAGATCTCCCAAGCTTTTGTGTGTGCATTCTTCTACTATATTGCTAATAGAGTCAATTGTCGAAGTTTTCTTGCTTGCGTTTTCTCAGCCATATTGCTGTAGGTCAAGTCCTTCAAATGTTATTGGTTAAAAGAAAGCTGCTTGTCACTGAATGGGGGATTTTTTTCCTGATATATTGGGTATTATTTTTTCTTTGGGTTATTGATTGCGACAGTGGGGCATTGAATTGGGTGGCAAGGATATTTGTTCTAGGAGAGGCTGCTTCATTCAGAAAGGGGGTTGCTGGTGTCATGGGGGAGGATTTTTGGATACTCTTCTCTGGTCTTAGGCATGAAGAAATCTTTTAAGAATGGAAAAATTGGATTGAGCTGGAGTTTTACAGGTTTAGCTTCAAGGTTTTTATGGATTGGAAGAATCAAAGGATGTGAAGTTCAGGAACTGTTATGATGGATCATTGGATTGGGGCAGGGGATTTTGGCTGGCTTACTTGGGGAGCCCACTTTCAGATACTAGACTTGAGGAGTTGCAGATGCTAGTGTTAAACTTGAAGACATTTTACCTGAGGAAGGATAAGCCAGATGCTTTCATTGGTCCAATTGAAGTTTCTCCATGAGATTAGTTACTCTTTTGTGTTGATAGTAGGCCCACCTTGATGACAATTCTGGATTAGATTGCAAGCATATTTGGGAAATGAAAGTGCCGCTGAAAATCAACCTTTGGGCTGGTTGGGTTTGAAGGAGAAGGTTGGTGATGAAGATGTTTAGGAGTAGGTGAATATCATGGGGCAATGGCATTCTCTCATGCTGTGGGAATGGAGAGGAGGATGAAAACCATATATTATTTGGGTTACATCTTGCAAGGATGGTTTGGAGATGGCCACTGTCTTCTTTTGACTACTTATAGGACTTTTAGACAGAGAACCTTGGGCAAGGTTCGAAATGCCGGTTTCGACGCTGTGTCGATAAAATTCTAAGTATGCATTTCGTGGGCATACTGAGGGCACGTCGTGGAAATGCCAGTTTTTCGATGGCCATGCCGATGGGCATGTCGAGGGCACGCCGTGGAAATGCCGAGGGCATGCCGACAAAAAATCGCATAAATAATCAAAATGATATCATTTTCAAAAAATAATGATTGTGTAATAATAAAGGTATTTCATAATGACCGTGTGTGTGTATTCTTAGACCCTTACATTCCTCAATAGCGACCTTCTATGCCCTTAGGATTTCAGAAATCGGCCTGTGGTAGCAGCACCTTCGCCCAGCAGCATCAGACTTGGCACTACCATTGGCATGCCTCGACATGCCCTCGAAATCGTTGACGGCATGAGAGGCATGCCCTCGAAATCGTTGGCGGCATGCCGTCGGGGCATGCCCTCGAAATAGTTGGCGGCATGCCGTCGACACACTTGTAAATCGATACTTGAATCATCTTGGCATGGCCCCCTCCCTAAAATAGCCTTACCTCGACATGTCGTTGGCATTTAAATCGCTGACCTTGGGCCAAATGTAAAATCGGGGATATTGGTGGTCCTTTGCTAAGTGTGACCGCATAGGAATAGAGTTATTTTTGAAAGGGAAGGACCATATATGCCGAACATCTTATATATAAGCTTGTCTGAAGACTGCTATAAAATTGCATCCTGATTGTATTACAAGGTACTAAACTTACATGACTTCACCATAAAGTCAATATCTTCATCATTGTTCTAAATGCCCATGGTGTTCCCATGGCATACCCATGAAATGACATTTTTTTGACGTTGGGCGACATCGGCACACATGTAATGTTGAAATATAAGAGTGTTAGCAATATTTTACCAAATATGGATAATATGTCGATAAGTTTGGACAAATGGATGGCATTAGGTACAATTATTAAATTGTTATGATATTTTAAGGTCAATATATGTGTCAATATTAGGTTTCTACCAATTACTATTTTTGTAAATGATTTAAATTTAACAGCATGTTGTCAACATGTTATCGAAATGGCTACTGTTTAGGTTAGGCCATGTCAACATTAATATAATGTCAAAATGCAAGGACTTCAATAAAATGTCATCGAAATTTCATCAAAATGTTAGTAAGTGATGAAATACACTTGGCATTTCAATTTGTTGCTATTACTTCCCACTCTTAGTTCTCCCATTCTTCTCTACTACAACTGTTGTTGCTTACGCTGTTACTGTTACTTTGTTCTTATCCGAACCGAATCTCTGCTACTGCTGCTCCCTCTAGTCTCACTGCCCCTCTCCAACTCTCTTAAGGTTTGATTCCACATTTATTCATAATTATTGAGTAAATCTACATATTAGACTCTAGATCTATTATTGTTACGAACAAATAGGTCTAATCACAATTTAGAATTGAAGGAACATTTGTTTAATTCTTAAAAATAAAATCCTAAGTCTGGGTTAGCATTAAATAATAAAGAACTTGCATCCATCCATAAAAAAATGAAACCAAAAAATTGCAAATATTGTAAATACTAAGGGTCGATTTACTTCACGAATTAATCATCATTTACTTCAAGGATAACATCCAACCTAAAAACCTATAATGCCATGTTTGAAAGTGACAACATATATTTTTTATACATAACTATGATACAACTAGTTTTAAATGTGACTCATAAGGGGTGGCATAAATAATGATGGCCAATACAACACACATAGTTATATTAATCTAGATCTATTCCAATTGATTAATCTATTTGCATAGTGAAAGGCTTCAAATTAACTGATAAATTAATTTTTTTTGGAAAGGGAAATGGCAGTTATCTACCTGATAGCCACCCAGAATGTATGATAACAAAAGATATGGCTTTTCAGCGTACATCAACTGATAAATTAATTTAAGATCAATTAGTTAAGTAGTTAGATTTCGACTTTAAAATTTTTATGCAAACTATATATTTGAATACTTTATCTTTGCATTATTTAATTCAATTCACATAGTAATTATTTGATATTTAATTCTTGATCTTGAACACGGTATAGTAGACTATATGTTATATATGAATATTATGATATAACATTATTATTCTTACATAAACATGTTTAAGTTTGTAATTTCTTTGAAATTCTAATCATTTTGACTACTACCATTTTTTGTTAGTATACATCGGCATGCCTCCGAAATGAACTATTCTCGAGGCATTAAAATTATCAAAATATGACATCAAATTAAAGAAATTTCCACGACATTCCCTCGGTGTGCCTTTGAAATGCACACTTAGAAATTTGGTGAAATGACGTCAAAATCGACATTTCAATCCTTGATCAACATTTAACTTGGTTTCAACTAGAAGAAGTGCATCTACTTAAGCTAAAGCATAATGTAGCACTTTATAGTACAAGGCTTCCAAATCTACCAACTAAATTATGATATAATATTCTCTTAAAAAATGATATAATACTTGTTAAGTGGGTTCATCCATCTTAGTCCCACATCTTTAAGTTTTGGGTCTACTTGAAGGATGTACTCTTACATGATGTAGACTTGTACATTGGTTTGTTAATAAAATAGAATCATAATCTCTTGAACATTCTTAGGTTATCCTTGCACGGGTAGTGTTAATGATATATTTATTATTTTGTTTTTCTTTTGGGTGTCTATGTAATTTACCTAGTTCTCTTTATTATAAAAGAGAGGCTAGGGTTTCTTTTGAGTAGTAATGCGTCTTTTATTCCTCACATGGTATCAGAGTAGCGGTTCTAGGTTGGTGCTCTGATATCCCACCAAATACTCATCCAAAACTTGATCAAATCACCAACACAAAGGTGATTCGAGGGAAGGATGATCACCAGAGTGTGGTAGCAGCCTGTGATTTAAATGTCGACGGCATGCCGCCGGCATGCCGTCGGTAAGGGGATTTTTGGAGGGAGGGTATATCGACATAAATATAGTGTCGATTTGCAGGGAAACCGTCGGCATGTCGAGGATTTCACCGGCATACCGACAGTTACCGACGAAAAGTCGTGTAACGAGCGCGTGCCCCAGATGCCTTTTAAGACGTCTGGGAGGTGGCCCAGACGTCGGACAAGACGTCTGGGATCACATCCAGACGTCTGACCAGACGTCCGGGATAGTTTACAGACGTCTGGAGAACAGTTATGTTCGCACGGGAGATTCGTCTGCGCGCCTGTGCGCGCAGACCTGCGATTCTTCCCTCTTTTCTCTACGGCTGCAGGCGGCTGCGACCACCTTCTCTCTCCTCCTCGCGCGGCCTTAAAAGGGCGCGCCTCCCCTCCCGTCTCCACCGTCTTCTTCCTTCTTCTCCTGCCTGTGCGCGAGAGCGAGCGAACGCGAGGGTGCAGCGGCAGCGGCAGCCGCAGTGAGCGCGGAGGAGGTGCGGCGTGCGAGGGCGGGGCTCTGCCGTGAGGGCGAGCTCGCCGGAGCGGCTTGGCCGGCCGGCGGAGGGCGCAGGGGGCGCGGAGCGACGCGGAGAGGGACCTGCTGCGGGCTGAGCAGCAGACGCGCGAGGTGCGACGCGGGCGGCGTCGCGAGCGGAGGCCGAGCAGGGTTCTGATTCTGGAAAAATTTCCAGAATCAGACGTCTGGGTTGATAGCCAGACGGCAAGGTCGACGTCTGTAAGATCATATAGACGTCTGAAAGGTGAGTCTCCGCTTTCTCCTTCCTTCTTGTCGACTGACCGTACTGAGGGAGGGGGGTTGGCTGTGCACAGGTTCGCTGATTCGCCATCCTTTGCGAATCAGACGTCTGGAAGTTGTACCAGACGGCGGGAGTGATCTACAGACGTCCGTGTGGACCATCGGACGTCTGGGGTATAGGACAGACGTCCCCGCAGACTTCTGGACGTCCGGGGAACCAAGCTGAACAGGTAATTCTCTGATCCACCGTTTAAGACGTCTGGAAGGAGTTCCAGACGTCTGATTTTACACAGTATTGTCTTTCTCGACCTGTTTAGGGTCCGTTTGGGCTCCGTTTTCCGCGATTCGAGTTGCGTTCGTTTCAGAATTAATTCCTCTACCCGCCTACAGTAGCTATACACTGTTCTGAGACACTCCTTGTGTTTGATCCTTGTGATAGGACCTCGTTCGGTTGCAGTCTTGAGAGTCGCGGAGGCACGTGGGATTCCCGATCACGCCCCCACTACTCCCGTTGTACCTGGTAGAGTGGCTTTAAGTATTAATAAAATCTGTTAAAGTATGGAACCATAACTAGACACCTAGGGCATTGCATGAATCCTAGGAATGAGAAATATATGGAATGGTAACTCCTAGGTGTTGCATGAATCCTAGGGCCGGAAAACTAGATTGTATGATAGATCCTAGGATATGGCATGAATCCTAGGGTGGAAAAATTAGTGGAATGTATATTACTGCAGTCTTGGAAAATTGGAAAGGAATATATAAAGCTGCCTGTAAATTTAATTAACAGCTGCCTGTTATGAATAAAGAAACATGTTTGAGATCATGGATTTTGAGAATGTGAATCTGGAAAGTGAAACATATGATGTTCTGAGATAAAGAGCTGGAACCCTACGGGGAATTAGGAGTGGAACTCCTGGAAAGAAAAAGGAATGGAACTGAGATGTAGTTGTACTGTCTCTTGGGTACGCAGTACCAAGGGAAGTACCTGTACCTGTACCTGTTTAGTGCAGAGTGGGGCC
Organism: Thalassia testudinum; assembly: GCA_037157565.1. Classification (NCBI taxonomy): domain Eukaryota; kingdom Viridiplantae; phylum Streptophyta; class Magnoliopsida; order Alismatales; family Hydrocharitaceae; genus Thalassia; species Thalassia testudinum. Next base: position 37,110,194 of record JAZHRO010000024.1, read on the forward strand.
AGCCGCCCCAGGGACCCGGGGTTAGGATTGGCCGCTCTGTACCGACTCGTTGGCCCTCGTGTACGTAGGACCGAGGAGAGCTAGTACTGTTAGGAGAGTACTAGCTACCCCACGGGCCCCGGGGTTCTGCTAGCCTCCTTCACCGACTTGTTAGGCCCACTAGGGCAAACCAGGGTAGTCAGGCGAGGGTGCGCGGACTGTGGAGGGGCAAGGCCCCGGTTTGGTTACTGTGGAGGGGTTGGACCCCTGTTACTGAGAGGGCTCTGCCCTGGTTCCGTGCTGTGCTTTGGGCGCACCCGTTAACGGAAACGACTGACCGCGTGCCAGTGCGGGCTAGCTACCTGTGCGTTTATCGCGCGTGCCGTAGTCACCGTTACGTCTGTCAGTGACCTTGGGGTGGTTGACTGAGGGTAGGATCACCACGGGGGACTCTCCCGGCCAGGAGAGCACCACGTGCTACTTCTACTTTTGGAAAAGACTGCAATCAAGATCGTTCCCACGAGGACATTCGAGATCAAGTAAAGGATCTGAGAAATAAATGAAATAGTGAGAAAAATTGAAAAATGTGAATAAAGGAAGTAATAGAACATAACAGCTACTGTACACTCTACTGTTGCCTTTAGTTAGTTTGCCACTCTACTCAGCGTTTTGCTGACGTGTTACACTCGTTACCTTTTTCAGGACCAGGTGTTGAGCAGCCAGGGTCGGCGGCTGCAGAGGACGCTGGGCCGAGTAGGGTCCAGTAGAGTTACCACCGTTTTTGTACCTCTTTTGTTTCTGTTCTAGTGAGTAGTTTTTGTTTCCGCTGTACCTTCTTTACCTGCAGTCCTTGTTATACGATAAATGCTGTTTTACTGTTGTGGTGGTACCTACTGTAGTAGTTTCTTTCCTTACTGCTGTACTTTCTTACTGTTAGTTATATTCATGCTGAATGTGGTTTATTTTACTGTCTTTTGGTTACTTCCTCGTTGGACGACTAGGTCTTGGGATTAGTCGAGTCGGTCCGGTTCTCGTGTCTCGTAGGGACTCGGGAACCGGGTCGTTACAAGTCGGTATGCTGACGGTGAGTGGGAACGTCGGCAAATTTGAAAAGGTTCCCGCTGGTCTGTGAGGGAAGGGGCAGCGGGGGGAGGGAAATTCGAATTGGCTGGAGGTGTTGGAGGGAAGGGATTTGGTTTGGACTTGGCGCTGGAGTGAATCGGGAGGAGGGAAGGGATTGGCCACACCTGGGAGGGAAGGGGCAACACACACACACACAAACACACACATGTTTTTAATATTTTGATTTAGTTATCTTTCAAATTTTAATTATTTCTGTTCTAATATCTTGATTTAGTTGTCTTTCAAATCTTGAAATGTCTTTTTTTTGGGCCGTCGAAATCATCGAAATCTGCCATCGAAAAACGGGCATTTTCACGGCATGCCTTTGGCATGCCCACGAAAGGCATACCTACAATTTTATCGGCACGGCTCCGAAATTGGCATTTCGAACCTTGGTAGCAGCAACAGTGATGCAAGAGAAGGCTCTCCTAGCGTCGCTGCCATCAACCAAGGGGTTGCTGGTGCTCTTGCTGCTATTGTCGCCCGAGGGTCTGTTGGTGTGCTTGCTGCTGACCGAAGGCCTGCTAATGGTCTGCCGGTGGTCCAACAAGCCAACAAGTGGCCTTGATCTTTGGTTCTTGGTGGTGCACCTTGCGTGATGAAGCTTCTTTCATGCCTCATATGTGTAGTGATGAGTCTTCTCTCACCATTGATAATGAAGATTTCTTCCTCAAGTATGATGAGCATTCTCTCATGCGTGGAAGATGTGATTGGTCCAAAAGAAGGATCAATTTCAGATCTACAAGGGCTTGCATTTGTAGCCCAAGAAGACCCGAAGAAGAAGATAGGGGTCGAAGGAGCATGAGTAGTTGACTCTGATGCCTCAATTCATCTTACAGATGTGGAGTGGTTAGTGAATCTCATAGCTTCCTTCTTCCTCTCTTCTTCCTTGACCTCCTCTTCCTCCTACTCCCACCCCCATCAACTAAACCCAAAGTATGAGACGTAGGTGTGGACAAAGTGAATGAGGGAGGCCTTGAGGAAGATGGGGACGCGGAAGGGGCATGCGAGGAGGGCATTGTAGGCATCGAGGATGATGGAGGCAAGGTTAGCCATCATGTTGCTCTTGGGGTGGGGGTCCTTAAAGTGGAAGGCAACGAGGGGGTGGAACTTGTCATGGGGGATGAGGTTGTTGTTGGTGAGGGCGGGTCGTAGTTGGCGAGGCTAATGGAGTGGTCGATCCACATGTAGCGGTCGGAGGCGATCCATATGGTGTCGAGGCAGCGTGAGAAGGGCGAGGAGGGGGACGAGGGAGAAGTCATAGGAGTAGGTGTAGGGTTTTGGGGGAGGGCTGAGGTCATGGACGTAGACGAAGCACTCGCCGTGGTTGGGGGGGGGGGGGGGCAGGAGGACTCCTTGTGGAACTGAAGGGAGGAGCGGAGGAAGTGGGAGGGAAAGGAGGAGAGGTGGGAGCGGAGGGCGTTAGAGAGGGAGGAGAGGAGTGGGGAAGGGGAGAGGGAGGCTTCGAGGCGAAGGGTGTAGGAGGGGAAAAGGTGGTGATGGGGCTCGATGGTGACGTGGTAGTGGGAAGAGTGGGCAGCGTGGAGGAAGGAGTATTAGGTGAAAGGGGTGAGCGGGGTCAAGCTGTGGTCGACGGGGTGGATGAGGAGTTGGACGTCGAGGGGAGGTTGGGGGGGAGGTCAAGGAGATCATGGGAAGGAGGTTGGGGAGGAAGGAATGGTAGAGGAGGAGGAGGAGGAAGGAGGAAGAGGGTGTGTTGGAAAGTATAGGAAAAATTTTAGGTACATAATCATAATTGTCCTCCTATTTTTAGATTTTTTTGGAAATTTTCCATTAAATTTAACGAAGCAAGGGTATATAATTACAACGGAGCAACTTTGTCGGAATATATTTGTAAATAACAAATACATAGGCGTCTATGTATCTTATCAAAAGTTTATAGGGGTATATATGTAAAAATACCTTTATTAATCTAGTCCATTATTGATCCAAAACTCATGCTTTGGAAATCCTCATCTTTAAAGTTGTGGATCATCTTAGAACCAATGCTTATTCATGAATTGGATTGAGCAAGTATGCCCCACTTGACCTTGGTAATATATCAACTCATAAAAATAAGAGTTACATAGTCAAAACCCCAATGATATATGTTGAAATAAATAACCGAATAAATCAAATACAAAATCAAAGTATTGATGGAACACTTTGGTTTATGTGAAAATCTCTCTTACGAAGAGGGGAGCAAACCATAGAAGTTCTTCTATGGGTGTGATTTTTCAATATTTTTTCTCAAAGACAAATGGGAGGTACAAAGGCCTTTATATAGGCCACTACACACCTATCTCTCACTTCACTATGTGGGACTAACAAGTTGTAATTGGATCTCCTACTATCCGATTACCTAACAACTTTCATCTCTCAACACTCTCCCTTAAACAGGAGTATGGAATGCTTATCTTGTACAACATAATTCTTACTCTCACAAGCAAAACACAACTCTCAATTGGTGCAATCAGGTCATGGCTCTTTTCCAGGCGAATGACGATTGCATCCTCGTTCTTTCTTGTAGGTGGGTGTGTTGATGACAACACATTAGTAAGGCTAGAATCTAATAGATGAATTGCTGAAATTGGCTCTGATTGATCTCTCTCCTAATGACCTCAAATGGTGCTAGTGCCTTCCCCATTGGTGATCTCAGAAGTGGATCTCTCCCTTGGAGGCCTTAAGATTAGGCTTCTCCCACACGGAAACTCAAAATAGGCTTTTTCCATATGGAAATCTTGCAAAGACTCTTATATAGGGACCAGGGATATATTCCTATCATATAGGAACCAACCAATTTCTCTCAGGTAGGGACCTTAAAGAATGAGTCTCCCTCTTATGGTGTCCACAATAGGCTCTCAGATTCCCCCTTTCTCCCATACTTTATGAGAGAAGAAATTATATGAAGAAAACAATTAGAGAAGAGCTTATCCCCCTCTTTTCTTCTACTTCATCTCATTTTTTTTACTCATTGTTTCCCTTTTTTTTATTTCATCAACTACCTTCTCTTTCTTTTTTTTTATAACTCCGACTCCATCCCACCTTCCCTTCCTTTTTCCTTTTTTGTGTTTTTTCTTCCTCTCTTCCTTTTTTTGTTCTTTTTTTTTTGGTAAGGTTAACAAGTAAAAAAACTTAAAAGAAAACAAAGGGATAAAATTGTCAAATGCCCATAATTCCCTCTTTACCTCGGCTTCTTTTTTCTTTTCACCCTCTTCTTCATACAACCTTCCTCATATTCTTTGGCAACTCATCATCCTCGTCGATCTTCTGCAGGAACTTCTTGAGCTCTAATGCCTTGATTTGGTCGACGTATGACCTCAACTTCTTAATCATTAGGACGGTCTCGAGCAAGTCCCTCCACGCGTTGAATGGCTTGAGCTCCTCGGTGATGATCACCTGCGCCTCCATCACCTTCCTTAGCATCTTGCTGTACTCTGCTTCCTGTGGATGATCTCCGCTCCTGATCGCTGATCGATCTCGACAATCGATCTCCGTCGTGCATTGCATGATCCTTGCACTTGCAGTTGCCTCAGAATGGGGCTTTGTTACATGTGCTTACCATCGTTGATTACCATTCCCTTCAGCTCACGTCCTTCAATCGATTGTTGCTCCTCTTGAAAGGCTTGCTTCTAGGTCGAGTTTGACGATGCTTCTAGGATTGATGCCATCGGTAGCCTCCTCACCATGGTTTCCATCAAGGAGATCATTCTTAAGATCTCCAATCTTACACTCCGCTCAAGGAGTCATTGATCGTGCAGCAGGGCCCTTCGCTCGGGGAGGGTCGGTTGTCGGAGGTAGAGTTGGTTGAGTACTTGTTGGCGCCCATGTAGCTTCCCTCTAATGGGTTTGGCAATGCTCACTAGGGAACCCTTAGCATCAAAGTTAGAGAGGTTCTCAAAGCCCTCCTTCAAACAAAGAAAGGCCTCCGGCAACTCGAATTTGCGATGTTAATCGCACCAACCTCATAGGTAGCATGCTTTCTGAACCCACTCTCTCACGTAGCAAAGGCCGCTACTTCCATCGATAGCCATGTGGGTGATCTTGGTGAAGTCGCGATTTGCTGTGACGGTGTTCCTCCTCGTGGATGGAGCTTGTCTTTCTCCTTTCCTCGTCGCACACTGCCTTCATGTCCTTGTCGTTGCTCTTCTTCTTGGTGGGTACTGTGTTCTGACCATCAACTTGCAAGAGCCTTGCAGATCTTTGTGGCATAAAGAACTCTAGGAACACGAAGAATCAATACAAATGATAATATAATCTCTAGAACGAGAAAAGATAATTCCCAAGAATCAATTGCTCTGATACCATGTTGGAATGAATATCGAATAATTCAAACACGAAATCAAAGCATTGTAGTGAAACACTCCCCTCTCATGAAGAGGAGAGAATCGCGAGAGAAGTGCTTTTATGGGTGTGATCTTTCAATGTTTCTTTTCAAAGACAAATAGGGGGCATGACACATCTTTCTCTTTCCCACTCCACTATGTGGGACTAAATAACTTGTAATTAAATCTCGCACTATCCAATCACCTAACAACAACATTCCATCTCTCTCAACAATATGATATGCCCCCCTCCTGTGTGGTTTTGATAGGAAGGCAAACACCCACTTGATTTTTATACTTTTCAGAAATGCCCTCCATCGTTCCCTTAACACCTCCACCATCTCTTCTACCATCAGTGGTCACCCCTTGCCTCCTTGCACCGTTGCTCATAGCACCTTTGTGACTCTCCTCAATCCCCACCACATTGTGATCCTTGACCAGAATCATGGTAACTGTTGAGAGAAAAACAAATCTTATTCTCAAAAGAAAACCCTAGCCTTTCTTTTATACGGGAGGGGTTTGGAAAAATTACAAAGTCATATAAGAAATTACATAAATAGTAAATAAGTCCCTAGGCTCAACACTCCCCTTCAAGTTGTGGTGTAGATGTCTACTAGATTCAACTTGTCACACAAAAAATCAAGGCGTTTCTTTTTCAGAGCCTTGATAAATATATCTGCTGAGTCATGGAGGAGACATACGAGGTACTAATCTTTCCTGTGAGGACGACATCATGAACAAAGTGACAATCTACCTCAATATACTTGGTCCTCTCATGAAAGACTAGATTCGAGGCAATGTAGGTGATTGACTTTTCACAGAGAAGGGGGACTGGCATAGTGGCCTAGATGCCAAGATCATGTAGAAAGGTAACAACCCACATAATTTCACAAGCAACCTGTGCGATGGCTTTATACTCAGCCTCTGCACTTGAGCGAACAACACTTTGCTTCTTACTTCGCGAGGGGACTTTGTTCCCATTAAGTTAAACTGCAAAGCCTGAAGTAGAATGTCGATCATCCACAGACCTAGCATAATTTGCATCAGAATAGGCTAGAATATCCAAACTACAACCATCTTTGTAGTACAACCCTCTAGCTGGTGTTCCCTTGAGGTACTTAAGAATAAGGCAAACCTCATGCTAATGACTGTAACGTAGAGTTTGCATATGCTGGCTGGTTCTGCTTACTGCAAAGTTGATATCAAGCCTTGTGATAGTAAGATAGAGTAAATGACCCACCCTACTACGATATCAGGTGATATCTTCATACAATGGATCCTCCTCATCAGAAGAATATGCAGGTGAAGGCTCAACAGGTGTACCAAAGGGCTCAGTCCCAAGCAGATCTGCTCCTGAAGAATTTGTAGTGTATATTGTCTCTGTGACAAAGACAAACACTAACCCTGTCGTATTACTTCAATCCTCAGAAAGTATCTCAACTCTCTTAAGTCCTTGGTAATGAAGGTGCACTGTAAGGACTTGGTTTGGGCAATCCCATCCTCATCATCACCAATGAGAATTATGTCGTCCATATACATAGTAAGAATGACAACATGGGTATGACCTCTACAATCATTCTTCTTGTTGAAGATGGAGTGATCAGAAGTAGAGCGTTGGAACCCAATCTTCTCAATCTCTGTGCTAAGCCTCTCAAACCAAGTACAAGGACTTTAATTCAACCTATATATTGCCTTCCTCAGGCAACAAACAAGCTCCCCTTGACTCCTGTAACTTGGTGGCTATCTCATTTATACCTTCTTAGATAAATCAACATATAAGAAGGCACTTTTAATGTCAAGCTGATATAAGGCGATATCCTGATAATGACAATTAAGATAATAATTTTGACAGAAGTAATATGAGCTACAGGAGAAAATGTTTCAAAATAATCTACCCCATAAGTCTAGGTAAAGCCTTTGACAAGCCTGGCTTTATATCTATCCACTGTCCCATCAGGTTTATACTTGATAGTATAGACCCATTTGTAATCAACTACTGTAGCACTAGAAGGACATGATACTAGATCCCATGTCTTTCGTGACTATAAAGCTTGCATCTCCCAATCCATTGCTGCACACCACTTAGGGTCTTGGGAAGCCTGAGCAAAGTCCTTGGGGATAATCGTGGTAGTAATGGCAGAAGCAAATTGACAGACCCTTTCCTCGAGATGAGCAACTCCTGTATACTGTGAAAGAGGATGAAGTGTGCATGTTCTACTAGATCTCCTCGAAACTGATTGCTCCTCTGTATCTGAACTACTCTCATTTGTCAGGATGGGCCAAGGCCTTGTGTCTGGTGGAGTGTGTGGCCTCCAGTGGTAGACCTGAGTCTCCTCCAAGGCAACCTGTATAGAAGTTTCTTCCTCTGAGAAGTATGGAATCTTGTCAAAGTAACATCTGCTATAATAATGTATTTCCTGTGACTCGGGTCATAACACCTGTTACCCTTCTGTGTCCTAGAATACCCAAGGAAGACACATTTGATTGTCCTAGGAGAAACTTATCCCAATTGCCATATGCCTGAACAAAGTAGGTGCACCCAAAAATCCTCAGTGGTAAAGAGCCTGTCACAGTCTAGATGAATCACCTGAAAGAGAACTTGTCCTCTAATCATTGACGGAGGTACCCAATTAATCTGGTAGGCTGTAGTAAGTATGGCATCCCCCCAGAATTTCTTAGGAATTTTTATATGAATCATTAGGGGCCTAGCGATGTTGAGATGTCGAAACTTGTGCTCAACTGCACCGTTCTATTGGGATGTGTGAGCATAGGATGTCTAGTGAATAATGCCTTTAAAGGAGAAAAGGCTCTAAACATCTTGCTACATAAACTCTAAAGTATTATCACTGCAGAAGACTCGAACTGTACTAGCATACTGAGTTTGAACCTCTGCTAAAAACTACTGAATGACCTGAAGAATCTCTGTGTGCGTCTTCATCAAGAAAATCCAAGTGAGGCGAGTATGATCATCCATAATAACAGTATAATATTGGTGTCCTCCAGGTGTAGGAACGTTGAATGGCTCCCACACATCATAATGTACTAAGGAAAGTGGAATAGTGCTCACTCCAGCAATCCTCTGTGGATAAGTGCTCCTGTGATGCTTCTCAAGCTAACAATCTTCACTCTAGAGTCAAGGAATTTGACAATCCAAAATACATCTGTTGCACCTTCTTGAGCGATGGGTGCCCAAGCCTCCTGTGTCACGGCCAAGGGTCAGCAGCTATGGAAATTGCTCCAGCAAACAACGTAGCTGTGTCAAGGTAATAGAGACCATCTCTCTCTATACCCTTGCCTATAATATCTTCTGTCTGTCGATCCTGGAAGTAATAATGACCTTCGTCAAACACTACATGGCACCCAAGATCTTTGCAAATGCAACCCACTGATAATAGGTTCATTAGAAACTTTGGAGCACAATGAACCTCTTTGATCAACATCTTTGGACAGGCATGCACACGTTCAACTGCTATAATAGGTGATGTGGCTCCATTGGCCACCCTGACATCCTTGATCTGACATGGAGCCTTGGGATTCACAAGGCGCTTCATATCTCTTGTAAGATGAATAGAGGCATTGGAGTTAACTATCCATGCTCCTCTGATCCGCTTCCTCTTCATGTCTTCTTGGATTGTAAACGCAAGCCCCTTCAAATATGAACTTAAACTTTCTTGTTGACCAATCACATCTTCTTCGCACCAGAGAAGGCTCATCGTGCTTAAGGGGGGACATCTTCACTATCAATGGTGAGAGAAGGTTCATCACCACATCTATAATGCGTGAAATATACTTTATCACGTAAGAGATAACATTGAGAACCACAAACCAAAGCTGTGCGTTGGCCTGTTGGGCTACCAACAGACCCACAATAGGTCTGTCAGCGGCAGCAGAGGGGTCGTCGCCCCCTTGGGCAGTGCCAACAGGGCTACCAGATCCCTAAGGGGCGATGTTGCACTGACGGCACTAAGGTTGGTGGCGGCATGGTCGGAGGGGTGATGGTGCTGGCAAGAAGGGCGATGGCACTGGTTTGCCCTCTTCCAGCATAGCAGTTGCTACTGCCACTCGCCATCCACCTTCAATCAAATCATCACTATGTTGGTGTTTTTGATCATTTTTGGGTGGGGATATTTGGTGGGATATTAGAGTACTGGCCTAGGACCGTTGTTTTGATATCATGTTGAGAGAAAAGTAATGTCTTATTCTCAAAAGAAAATCCTAACCTCTTTCTTATATTGGAGAGGTTTGGAAAAATTATAAAGTCATCCAAAAAATAACATAAACAATAGGTAAGTCTCTAAAGCTCAACACTAACATCCTCAAATATGTTGCACCTCTCAAGTTTGTATCAAGTGATTTTTGCATAAATGCCACTGAAATCTTTTCAAATTACTTAAATATCATTCAATTCACTATATTTACCGATATACTACTAAAAAAGTAGTGCTGTTTTCGTAACTGCCACTCCATTAGCTATAACTGTTAAACTTAGCGATTTTTAATTGAAATGTAATAAAAAATTATTTTTTAGTCCTTAAAAAAATTATTTTTTAGTCATCAATTTTTTTTTATCTTCAAATTTTAGTTTTTTAATTTTAACCCTTTCCCTCCCCTCCTCCCCTCGCTAATTCACCTCCGTTCCTTCTTACCTTTGACTATCTCCTCCACTCCCACTCTCCAACTTTCATCCACCTCCTCCTCCCCCTCTCTTTAATCGCCTCCTCCTCTCAAGGCGACGACCCTGCCCTCACCTTCTGTCATTTTCTCGCCGTTTGCGGTGGCACCCTTTTCAACTTTTTGCTGCCTGTGATGACACCCTTCTTGGGCTTGTGGTCGAAGAGGCACTCAAAGATGTGGTTGTGGTGGTGGGCTTTAGGAACTCCTTTTTAATGTCACATTGGGAGGAGGAGGTGGTGGTTAGAGAGAGGGGCGAAAGAGGTGGTAAGAGGTTGGAGAGTGGAGGTGGAGGTGGTGGTCAAAGGTGAGGAGGAGGTGAGGTGAACTGGCGAGGGAGGGGGGTGAAAATTAAAAAAATTTTGAGGACAAAAATTTGACTAAAAAATAATTTTTTATTACATTTTAGTATAAAATCGTTAAGTTTAATAGTTATGGCTAACAGAGTCGTAAAAATGAAAACGACGCTACTTTTTCAATAACATATATGTAAATATAGTGAATTAAATGGCATTCAAATAATTTGAAATGATTTTAGCGGCATTCATGTAAAAATCCCTGGTATTAAAGGATGTAAGCATAATTTAGATGAGGATCATGGTAAGGGAGCCATGGAGGTGTTGCGAGCAGCAGCATAGGAGAAATGAGGGCAGCTGCTGGTGGAAGAGGAGATGATGGAGGTGCTAACAGGAAGGGTGGAGAAAGAGGAGGGCATTTCCAGAATGAAAAGTATAAAAATCACAATTAAGGAGGTACTTGTCTTCCTATCAAAACCGCAAGGAGCGCTTTCCCCAAATTATTACCTTAGGGGGTTTGTTGCACCTATAGTGTACCATGGGGGATTTTTGACTGAATAACTCTCAAGATCAGGGTGGCACTGTGGCCGTACTGTGGCCCTGTGGCCACTACTTCTCTAGAAGTACAATAACCAAATAATAAATCTGAATTGCTACTTTACAGATAATTAAATTTTTGGTTCCTCATTGGAAGGGCTATGATGTGGTGGAAATGGGATACACTATTTTCCTGTTTCCTGGTAGACTAGCATCCCTAGTATGAGAATTGAAAATGCCAAATTCTGAACCATTCTCAAAAAGAAAAAAAGGGCCAAATTCTGAACCTCGATGCTTGGTCTGGGGCAAGTACAATAAGCTTTTATGTGTTGCATTATGCTTTTATATTGCACATTGTTTCTAGGCCCTCTTAAGTATTTGTAATCTTTACTTCTGAATCTTTCTAATTTTTTCTACAGTTTCTTAAGGCCAAGCAATATTATTTTGATGTAGATGTTTATATGCTAGAGATACTAGTTGTAGGTCCAAATCAAGATATTATTTGTTAGTCAATTAATATGTAACACAACCCTACTTTTTGAAAATAAAAAGGTAACACAATCTTGATTTCTGCCTCTCTGTCAAGGAAAACAAATTCTTGATCCCTTGTCATATGACTGGAACAACTTCTAGATTAGGTAGAGCAGCATTTTACATATTTTAGAGAGGGCAACTTCTTGATTTCTTTTTCTGGTGGTTATTGTCTGGATAATCGCCTTTTACTTTTAAAAAAAAAAAAAAACTTCTTGATTTCTTTTTATCCTGGGAAGATTAGAGAGGGCAGTTCTTGCCTGTTCTTTTGATTGCCACAAGAAATCTATCATTGAGAGACTTTCTTTGACAAGGCCTTTTATATATTTTAGAGAACAATTTAAGAAATAGTACTTTATTGTTATGTTTGATGATTTTATCTAAATAATTGAAGGTTCAACTTGTAATGCCCTGAACGTAATGTATTAAAGTTGCAAATGATAATGAGATAATGATTCTTACTGGAGATAATATTTTAGGCCCAGTTTGGATGAATATTAGGGGAAAATACTAGTTAAAATTCAGTGTGGTAGTGTTTGGTTGGGTGCAGTGAGTAGTGGATTTGAGTAGGATGGATTTGATAGGTGCATTGATATGTTATAAGATGTAATATTATTTTATTTAGTTTGGGAGTAGAGGGCAGATGTGGTGGTTAAGTTGTAACATTGTTTTATTTGGTTTGAAGTGGAAGGTAAATGTGGAAAATAAGTAGAAATAGATGTGGTGGGTGATTAATGGAGATTGACAGCAACGTGACATGAGGGGGAGAGGGTTAGAATAATGCTTGTAATTGTATGCCCTACCCATGACATGTAGGAAAATACCCCCCTTAATACTAATCCAAATGCAGCCTTTGTTTCCCTATGAAATCAACAAAGACATGAGTTTGACATATAACCTTTTATTATCCGAGAAGAAATTATGAGCCTTGGTCCACCTAGAAAACTTCATGATCTTCAACAAGTACTGCACAAGATGGAGCTTGAGAGAGAGAGGAAGAGAGGAGACAACGATTCGAGGGAGGTGAACACAGTGGGCTTTGTCGAAAGGAAGAGAGGAGAGGACCTCTTTGCTTCTAGTGTAGGAGTAGATGGCACCTTGCCGGAGATTGCCACGACTCAGTGGTTTGTGTTTGTTGCAAGGGGGTGGGTCACTAGAGATCTTCTTGCCCAAAAGCCATGTTGGCCATCGAGTCATTTCCTTCACCACCTCAGAGCACTCCATTGGTGGAAGTCAATGCACCTTGGACCATGGAGATCGAGAACAAAAGGTTTGTTCTCAATTCCGCATTAGTGAGGGAGGTTGTGGGGGGAAGGTTGACCTCAAGGGAGGTGAAGGAGGCCTTGGTCTAGACCTTTTGAAGTGTGATAGAACTTTATGTGGCTAGTATTGACGATTGGAAGATCCTACCCTTGTGGGTGGAGGGTCTCCTTGGGTTGCTGTGCTTCCAAATAACTTTGATGAGGAGTGGGCAAGTTTATTGGAGATGACCTTCCTTTGTGGATGGAGCATTAAAGAAACGACCACCGACGAATGTTGTCGTGTGTGTATTCGTGGAGGGCATCCCTCTTCATTTGTGGTGAGTTTGAATGGAGGCAATGGTTGAGGCTTTTGGAAGAATGGGGGCTTGTGACAACGTTTCCTTGACTGCCATGAATCTGAGGAGGGTTGTTGCTTTGGTTGAAGTTCCTAGTGGTCAAGTAGTTCTAGAGAAGATGGTTCTTAGACCTGGGGGATCTTCTTGGCTCCTCTCGATTTGTTAGGAGTTAGGGAGAAGGCCATGGACCTATGTTAAGGTCGTGGCTACAATTTTGTTGGGCAAGGTGGTAACGCCTGTGTTGGAGACAAAGGTCCTGTCAACAATGAGAGCTTCGGCAGTTATGCGAAAGATTGACGTGCTAAAAGCGGAAATCGAATCGACATCTCGGGAAGACCAAGTGATAATGCCGCTTGTTCGAATTTATTTCTAAATTGGCCCCATTCACAACATGTGCGGGATGAGCTAGCTTTTTTGTTGGAAGTGCATACGGATGAGGGGGTGCTATTGCATCTGAATTGCTCTGCCTTTTCCAATAGGGTTTGGATATGTTTATGGATCTGAAGCGGGTATGTACTTTTTTCCTTGGTTTGATGAGTTTGGCCCAATCCTTCTTTAGGCCTAATTGATTCTTTTTCCTCTTAGGTGGGGCTGTTGAGTTTTCGTCATTTGTAGGGGGAACTCGTGTTATTGAGGCGAGCACCTCAGGCGCTGAGGCGCTGAGGCGAGGCGAGTGAAGGCCTTATCGCCTCGGAGGACTTCTAGGTGGTGGTCTTCAAGCAGGTGATGCACCTCCTCAACTTAGGTGCTGCCTCGTCGCCCATCGCTTGAAGTCCTAACCCGCGTTCTCGTCATCGCCTTCGCTAGCAGTGTTGACCTCCATTGCCTTTGCCAACAGCGTCGATCTCCATCGCTACGCTAACAACGTTGACCTCCATTTCCCAGACCTCCATCACTATCATCACGTGTATCACCCAAGCCTCCATCGCCCAGACCGCATGATATTAAACCTCGAAGACTTGACCTCAAGAACTCCATCGTCGAGAACGAGTTCTTTATTTTTTTTTGTCTGCTTGTGCTTGTTGATCGTCACCGTGTTACCACACATTAGTTTTTAACTTTATTTTTATTTTTGTTGTGACTTGTTAAGTGTTGTGTGTCAAATGAGTGACTTGTTAAGTGTTGTGATATATAATATATATTAAGCATATCATAATTATCATCACTATAAGTAATAAATATTGTTGCTATTGGACTAGTAAATTAGTAATATACTAATATTTTTTTTGAAACGGTGAAAGGGTGATTATCCCTTAGATAACCACCCAGAGAAGTATATTAATAGTTAAATATTTAAAGTGCAAATGCCATCTTACAAAAATGCACCCCAACTCGACATAAAAGACAATATAGAGGCCACAAAATTCTCTGCATAAGGATGCTGCCTCCTAAAAATCACTGCATTTCTCCCTAACCAAATAGACCAGAGAACCGCCAATGGCCATGCCTTCTCCTTGTCTAAAACAAGTTGGTTTGCCCACCTAAGCATCCACACCTGAACGACGTCTATAAGCTGTCAAGAGAATTGACTGCCCACCACCTCTCTCCAATCCATCCCCAAACCTACAAAGTCATGGGACAAGTGAAAAACAGATGGTCTATTCTTCATCATGCTGAGAGTAGAGCGGGCAAGATCTATCAGCCCCTTGGTCCCATCTAGACCTCCACACCTTCGTCATTAGCCACCCCCTCCTCAAAAGCCATGTGAAGATCTTCACCTTCAGGGGGCAGGAGGCTTCCCACACCCGTCTGCAGTACCTAACAAGGTCTATGAACTCCATCGTCACCTGTCCCCCAAGCCTCCTGTAAGCGTCCCAAATGGAGAAATCACTCTCCTCCCATCCAAAGCCATCCACCCCCTCCTAAAAACCTTCCAACTTCGACAGGAGCTCCTACAACTCCAAGATCCTCTGATCCGATAAGTTCCCCCTAAACACAGGGCTCCAACATCCATCGCAAACTTCTACCACTGTAGCTCCCTTGTCACTTGCTAAAGTGGCCAACCTAGGATAACGATCAACCAAGGAACCGTGGCTCGTCCAATCATCTGTCCAAAATATGAAGGCCATGCTTGACCCAAGGACCGGTGTAAAGAAAGAGCGAACTAGGGGTACCACCGTAGAAAGCCCCCTGTTAAAGTGGGAGGCACCTCGAGGTGGAGACAAGTCCTAACCAAGCAATCCCCTATAGCAAGAGCGCAGAATCCTCCCCACCAAGCAGTTCTCACCTTCAAGCAACCTCGCAGTCCACTTGATCAGAAAACTATCATTCATCCTCCCCATCCTTTTGACTCCTAAGCACCCCTCCTTGGTCAGTTTGCAAACCTCTTCCCATGCTACAAGCTTCGCCCCTCCCCTAGTCTCCCTGTAATATACTAATATTTAAGGATAGAATTTGTGTTAGAGAGTAGACCTAGATAGAATATCAACATATTATTGTTATTGTTATAATATCATATTATTAAATTACTGTTTAATATGTATTATGTATATTATGTATTATTACATTTTGTAATGTAATAGTAAAACATATTATATTATTAAATTATTAATACATAAGCATCCAATGTAATATTGTTATTATGAAACTATGTAAAATGTTTTTTTTCAATGCAATTTCTATACTTTTCTTTTGCATAAGCTCTAAAACTATTGTTATTATAAATGTTTTTATAAAGGTGGCACTATTATTATGAATTACTAATATATATATATATATATATATATATATATATATATTGAAAAAAAAATCGCCTCAATTTACTTAGGCTATCACCTTTTTGTTGCCTCTCACATCAGGCTATTATGAACCGTGTCGCCTTGGTTCACCTTTTGTATTGACAACTTTGGAGGGAACGCATGGATGTGGGATGGGTTTCTTTTCTGCATTTATTTGATTGACGATGGAGTGGGTTGATCTCATGGCTTTGAACCCTAATGTGACGCCAATGACGGAACATGCTCCGATTGATCATGGAGACACCGACCATAAGGCCATGAGTTGAAGGGTCTAGCATCGATTGGGCTCGCGAGGGGCAGATAGAGTGCATCATGATTTCGTTGGGGCATTGACATCGGAGATGGGTCAACCCTTGTGTGAACTGAGTGCCATGATTGGGTGTAGAACTTGACAACCGAGTCCTTAAAGGTTGATTGTTCAACCAAAGCTACATAAGAAGAAAGGTGTGTCATCTGTGAGGGTGCCAACGACCATTAATGTAATGGTTGAGCCTTTGGTCGGAGCTAGGAGGGCAACTTCAACGTTGGCAAAGGGGAATACTCCATCTTTCTATGGTTAAAGTTTTGTCATGGAATGTTAGGGGTCTCCGAAGTTTCAATTGGAGGGGAGCGTTGCTGAGATATGCTCTTGAGTAGGGAGTGGACTTCATGATGATACAAGAGACGAAGCTTGAGTCTTTCGAGCTTATTGAAAAAGGGGAGATTGTAGGTCGTGTTGTTGACTCCATTACTGTTGATTCGATTGGGTAGTTGGGAGGAATGCTAATTGTCTTGAAGCTGTGAGTAGATTAGGGCGGTGGTGCTTGTTTGGGGTCTTCCTGAGGATCTCAGATGGAGTGGAATTTTTCACCTTGGTTTATGGTCCCTGTGAAGATGCGATGAGAGCACACCTTTAGGATGAACTTAGACAATTGGCTACCTTCATCGATGGTAGGGCATGGCTAGTTGGTGGAGATTCAATGCAACACTATTAATAGAAGATCGACCAGATGGGAGAAGAGACAGGACCATGGATGCTTTTGTAGATCTACTTGTTGAACTTGAGTTTCTTGACATGCCCACTTCTAGTATTTGATAGACATGAAGAAATTTGGCAGGGGCGAAGTTGAAAATTGGTTGGTTCCTTTGTTCCATCTCATTGGTTGAATGCTTCTAGTTGGCAGAGGAGTCAACTAAGTCGATACCATTTCAGACCATACTCATTTGATTTGGGTATCGAATGAAGAAGCAAGATTAACCTATTTCAAATTTTATAAGTCATGGCTTCTGGAGTCAAGTTTAAGGAGATGATCTAGGATTGGTGGAATGAGATACAACCATCCTTCCCAGCTATTATGGCTAAAGTTGATTGCCTTAAGGAAGAAAATTTTTGAAAGGAGGGAGAAGAGGAGATTGGAGGCCCTTTAAGGCATTGCCACTTTAGATCATCTAGTGGACTCCAGAGAGCTCTAGCCTTCAGAAAGGGTCGAGAGGAGAAAATAGCAAGACTTGGTGGTTAAAGAAGATTTCAAAAAGGAGGTGGATTGGAGGTAGAGATCTAGATAGTTATGGTTGAAAGAAGGGGATACTAAGACCCACTTCCACTTGGCAACAAGCTCAAGGTGAAGATCGAATTTGATAACCTCCCTTAAGGTGAGTGAAGAAGAGAATAGACATCACGAACCCTTAACTCCCATTGCCATGACTTTACTAGGTGAAGGGGCCTAAGAAGTTTGGAATGCTTTGATGCAAACATCCCTACTCGTGATAGGGAAAGTACTATGAGCTTGATCAGTGGGGATGGATGCAAGCGATCGGGTTTGGCTAAACGCATAGCTATACCTATTTAGAAAATTTATACCTATAACCTACCCATTTACCCATCAGCTAGGAAAATTCAAACCTATACTTTATATCCATCTTATTCATTGGTTACTCATTTACCCATTGGGCACCCATTTATAAATGGACTTTACAATCAAACTATGCTCACAATAAAGTCAAACAAGAAAAAAATTGATAACGTGGTTCATTGCTAGTTTGCAATGAAATTCAAATGATATAATGATCGTACCATAGATAACATATATAAAACATGTAAGGTTTTTTCACCAATAAAAAAGTAACATGCCATACATAACATAAAAAGTCAAGCATGAATAAGATAGGGTAGGTATCTTTTATGAGGGTTTTAATATGTATTATATAAAATAATCACTTTAGGATATTTTAGGGTTAGATTTGTTAGTATTGGTTGTTCTACTATTTTTAGTTTTTCTTATTTTTGGTAAATGTTTTATTATTTTTCCTTTTATACGTAAGCCCTCTTTCTATATAAAGAGAGTTAAGGCTTGCTTAATAAAATACGTTGAAGTTTATTTTCTCAACAAAATATATATACAATATAAATTAGGTTTATGGGTCGGGTTATTGGGTTGGGTTAACGGGTATAAACCTAAAACCATACATGAATCCAAGCTTAATCATTTTTTTTTATGAAACCCAAACTCGAACCCAAATTCAAACAGGTCGAGTTTTGCCCATTCTTTTTGGGTTAGGTCAGGTTGGGTTGATTGAAACTTGCATCCCTGTTGATCAGAGAGATCTGATGGAAGGTGAAGTCTTAGCGGCTAGTCGAGGTCTAAAGGTGGAAGGCTCACTAGGGCATGATGATTTTCCTATGTTGTTTTACGAGCAGTTTTGGGATGTGATCAAGGTCGACTTCCTGGGAATTTCTCATTTGGAACTTTGGCTTCGAAAGGCTCAATAGCTCATATATATTCCCACTTCCCAAGAAGCCTGGGGTCAAGAGGATTGAGCATTATCGATCCATTGCGCTTTCTCATCTTATTGTGGTGAAAGTTAACAAACTTCGTGATGTGTTACCTACCCTCGTTAACCTAGTGAAATACACCTTTACTAGAGAAAGATCGCAGCAAGATTCTTTCATAATGCCGAAAGAGATGTTGGCTTCCTATGGAAAGTGGATTTTTCCAAAGAATATGGTGTGGTTTCATGGTCATATCTTTGGCAAACGCTTCGATGTCAACATTTTCCTGAGGAGTTAGTGGCTTAGATGAAAAGATGTATCATGACAACATCTTTCTCCATCTTGGTGAATGGTAGATCCACGAGCAGATGGATCCAGTCACAAAGAGTGATGAGACACGGTTGTATACTGGCACCTCTACTATGTATTCTTGCAATGGATACACTAACGTTGATGTCTTTCAGAGTGTGCAATAGGGGTCTAATTAAGAGCTACATTATGACGTCTGATGGCTCATTGGTAATGCCTATACTACAATACATGAATGACACTTTTTTTTATTGAAGAGGGCAATGTAAGGGCTGCAAATCTGTAGTCTTTGGTTGGAATTTTTGGGAAAATGTCTAGGCTAACTGTGAATCAGGGTAAATCGGCCTTTGTACCTCCAAATCTGAATGATGATGAAGTTTACTTCTACTTTGTGGCCCTTAACATGCCAATTGGTCATTTGACAATTGTGTATTTGGGGTTACCTTTGAAAGGAAGGCAATCTGCCTTATTGGTTTCGTTTGGTGGAGAAACTAGAAAAAAGACTATTTAGTTGGAAGGACTGTGTGTTAGGTAGAGGTGGAAGGCTGGTGCTCTTGAAGTCTGTCCTGTTTGCAATTCATATCTTTCATCTTTTCATTTTTAGGTTGCCAAAGAAGATTATTAAGAAGCTAGATTCTATTAGAAGGTTCTTCTGGAAAGGGCCCAACTACGATGGCAGATTCTTGCACCTTGTCAATTGGGATGACATATGTAAGCCTGTTGCTCAGGGGGTGGTTTAGGTGTGCTTTACCTTTCAAACTCTGGGGATTCGTTGCTCTGGAAGTGGGTAGTCAAGTTACTACTCAATGAAGAGACAATGTAGAATAAAATCATTCAAGATGCGTGTGGAGAAACATTGGATTGGGAAGCAAGGGCTGTGCCATGTGGGGCCTCTACCTTTTGGAGGCGATTGACTATGGTTATGGGATGCATCAAGCAATTCTTTGTGCCTATTTTGGGTGAAGGGCAAACTTTCAAATTTTGGAAGGATGATTGGATTGGGGAGAGAAGCTTAGCCTCAAAATTTCCTAGGCTTTATGTGTTGGCCCCGGTTAAAAATGTACATGTTGTTTAGCTTTGGGACGGATGGATGTCAAGGGGTGTTGGGTTGTGGCTTCCTACATTTGATGGAGCTTTGTCTAATTCTCAGATGATGGAGTTGGAGGAGTTGATTGCTCTCTTGGAGGCTTTTGTTCTGGAGCATGGCAGGCCTGACAAATTGGTTTGTGGACGGGGTACTTTGTCCACGAAGAAGGCCTATAAACTCCTCAAAGGTGTGGGCTAAGCAACCATTTGGACTGCTCTATTTTTTGAAAAATGAGGTTGAAATTTACTTGTAGCTTTTGAAGAGAGGCTGGTGGCCCATTAAGGTCAGAGTACAGCATTGCTTCCTGAACAGCGATATGCATCTTGTTCCTTGTGTGGAACAGGGGTAGTGGATGTCGAGCATCTTCTGCTGAGGTGCAATTTCGTGCAGGATCTTTGTGGTGCTCCGGGCTTGCCAGAAATAAGAAACGGGATGTTGGATGATTTTTGGAAGTCTTTCCGCAATGGGGTGGCGGCTGATCCAGCTCTTTGACTGAAGATGGCGGTAGCCATGTGGGCTATTTGGCTTCAAAGGAATCGGGCGGTTTTTGGGAATGAAAGGGTGTGGTCAGAAAATGTTGTAAGAGAAGCTGTATTTTTCTTTGATTTTGGTCCCAACACTTGTATATTGTAACTCATCTTTTTTGGAGGAAAGAAGTGGATGTCTACTAACCTTCAGTAGTCATCCTTTAATTGTTCAAAAAAAAAATCAGTGAAGAAATTCTCTCTCTAGTTGGTATCATTTTATTTTTTATTATTCATTTCAAATGCTCCAATTTGCTGAGAGAGAAAGTGGATCACCTTTGCTTACTGTTGAGAAAACTTACTGCAGAAACTTTTAGGAGTCAAATACTGAGACTGTAAGCTATAGCAAAAATGGAAAAAGAGAAGTATAAAAAAAGGAGGATGAACCAGAGATTTAGTCAGACTTTCATGATCAACCCTAAACTCTGTGCTTAGTATTCATGGAATCTACCCATAGTCGATTACACAAGTAAACTACCGAGGGAAAAAGAGAGAGAAGCTATAGATAGCGTGCTCATCTGAAGATTTCATGTTTCTACCATATATGCAGCTTCTTGTTTTCGTTATTTTTTCATGTATTTGCTATTTCCTAGTGATGTTTGCATGAATGCATCATGTAGCTTTGGAAGTCTGTGTTGCTTCTTTTTATCCTATGTACTAACTTTTGCTGGACATTTTCTTCAACATGCTTATACTTTTAGGCCCTGTTTCACGTAGTAAAATGGGATATTATCTTGTGTATCAAGGTTAGCTGCTACAGTAAATAAATAGTTTCAGGCATTAGTGGTCATTACCAAGATTTTAAAAAATGTGAGGCGGTACCGAGGCGGTTTGCCTTCATCGAGGCGAGGCGTAAGCCTCGAGGCGGTCGAGGTGTAAGCCTCAGGAATTGCATAAAAAACATAAAAAAATAAAATGATATATACTTATTAAGTGCTAATAAGGAAATAAAAACTGATAAATGAATAAAACTATCAAATAAATAACCTAAACTTGATAAATAAATAAAACTATCAAATAAATAACAAAGGTTCCACTTTGGCAACTAGTATACATGCTGAATCAAATCATTTACTAGTGCATTCTCTCCCCAACCTTCGACGCTGTTACGACAACCTTCTGCAACGCTGCTACAGGCCTGCATCATTCACTATTCTACGACGACAACCTTCGAAGAGCCAACCTCCTCGAGCTCCGACGCTGCTCCTCTAGCTTCGACGATGCTGCGGAGTTGCTACTGCTACGCCTGCGACGACGCTGCTACTACGCGATGCGAGCTCTGACGCTGCTGCGGAGCTGCTACTGCTACGCGTGCGATGATGCTGCTACGGGCCTGCGATGACGCTGCTACTGCGCGATGCGAACTCCGATGCTACTGCGCGATGCCGCTCCTCGAGCTCTGATGCTGTTACGGCAACGCTTCTCCTCGAGCTCCGACGCTACTGCGCGATGCGAGCTCCGACGCTGCTGCGGCGATGGTCCGCCTCGAGCTTCGATGATGCTGCAACAGTAGCACCAACGCTTGAAGACCTAACCTAAGCCTCCTTTCGCAGGCAGCTGAGGCGACGCCTCAAGTGCGCCTCACCGCCTCGAGTGCCTCAGACTGCCTCAGCTCCGGCGAGGCACATGCCTCTTGAGTGCACCCCGAGGCTATCGCCTCGAGGCTATTTGGGGCCGCCTCGCCTTGAGGCGTACGCCTCTATAGTCTCGAGGCACAATTTTTAAAACAATGGCCATCACATCATTTGCCACTGATAGGTATGTTATATCAATTCATTCATCACATACCTCCACAGACCTACTTTTAATATAGATAAAAACAAAACTTACAACATATATATTCATCATCATATGTACCCCCACTTACTCCTAATACAAGTAAAAATGGAAATTAATAATAATATATTAACTCAATCATGATATCTACCTCCTACTAATCCATCACTTATTCTATCACTCTCAACCTTTACAACTTCTTAAAATTTATGTATTCTTAAACTTTAAACCTTTGTCAAATGAGCCGTAGGTAAGTTATTTGTTGACAGTTTCATTTTGTTTGAGGTTGTAGATAATGATCAGCCGAGGAGTTGTAAGGCGTTGGAGTACAGCTAAGGTGGAGGAGTTGTAGGGCGTTGGAGTACAGTTACGGTGGAGCACGAGGTTCACATAACGGCAACCATGAAGTTGACTTTCATGTAGGCTTAACAACGTACTTGCTTCATGCTACCAAAGACAAAATACGTGCTTGCTTCTTCTCAACAATGAGCTTTGCCAAACAAATCAGGTAGCACAATTGGTCTCTTAACAGTCTGTAGCAACATGGTAAACAGAAAGCTCTTAGTCAATAACTAACCCATGATCTTGGAATCCTCGCAGGACAGGCAGTGGACAACTTTTTAGAGTTGAGCCCGCCAGGCACGAGATATCGTGCCCTGTTAATGGTTATTTGGGCTACACCTGACGTTCATAGCTTTGATGGATCTTGTGAAAATATGCACGGGGCAGTCATCACATAACTCTGGTAAGCTTGAGAATTATTTAGCTCAAATAAAAGAATGCCAGGTTGCCTGTCAGGGCATATGCCCAGTGGGTATTCAGGGTTGACTTTTGCATGCATCGTGTCTTCGAGACTCTGAACCGCATCATCCAAGGGTGGTCACGATGTGGCAGGTTCATGTATACTCCGCCACGTGATAAGAATTATTTCAACCTTCTTTCACTTACTGCCAAAGTTTCATATTTGTCTCATTAATTTAATTTCTCTATGGTTCAAATAGATCTGTATATGTATATCTCCAGTTGTTCTTGTACATGGACACCAAGATACCATTTCTTCATCTTTTAACATTTTCTTAATTGTGTAAATGAGATTAAATAATTTTGTATTCCTTAAATAATTCCAAACGTTTACGACGTTAGACTCCGCAATCGTAGCTTCTTTTATCATTTTTAGTGTCATTTGTTTCCTTTCTTTGTGTCAATAAATAACTTGCTTGGTTCAAATAAATATTAGAGTTTGTTAAATCTTTTAATATGATTCCAACTGCATTATTTTCATTAAGAAACTTTTGAACGTAAACTTTTCACTTTTCTTCTGAATATTTTAATCATGTACAAGCACCATATCATCTTACATGTAGTGTAGGATTCTTTATTCCTTGTTCACTTGTTTTAGGGAACTTGATATTTCTTGATATAGCTTACATGGGTAAGATCTTCCAATGTTTCAGGGAACTTGGCATTACGTGGTGACATCTCTATCTTCTTTTCTAAATTCAAGCCTTGTATAAAGAACTTCTCAGATTTGCCCTCCTGATTTTCAGTAAAAAAACATAAAAATGCAGGAAAATGCATGATGCAACACTTTTTGTGGTGTAAGATAGTGTGAACGATTCTTATTTGATATTTAATGTAAAGAAGTAAAAGAACTAAATGTTTGTTATATGGTGGATCTCACCACCTTGAAAAAAATTATATCGCTTCGAACTAAAATGTATATGTGATAAATAACTTTGCATCGTTGATAGATAATTTTGTACTGGTGATAAATTATTTTGCATCAGTCATAAATTGTTCTAAAGGATTTTGTATCGATGTAAAATTATTTTGTATCGGTGATAAGTTATTTTAAGGTGACTTTACATTTGTGTAATCTCATTTTGCATCGGTGTAGAATTATTTTAAATATGATCTAGAGGTTTTATACAGGTGTAAAGCGATTTTGCATCTGTGCAAATTGATTTTGACCTATGGGTTTAAGATTTAGGATTTAGGATTTAGGTTTATGGATAATGATTTTATTTATGAGAAATGATTTTTCATCTTAGGATTTAAGGAACTTAAATACTAAACACTAAAGATTAAATCTTAAAACTTAAGGTAAAAATTACTTTTCAAGTGAAAAATTATTTGTTATAGGTGAAGAAAAATTTGGAATTTAATTTTACACTGATGCAAACCATCGGTGTAAAATAAAATTGTATTTATTTTGAAGGTGATGTGATTTTGTATCAATGTAAAGTGATTTTGCATCGATGTAAAGTGATTTATGTTGTTTGTATCTATACAAAAGTGATTTATTATGATTTCAATTATGGTGGATTTAATTGTGTGTGGATATATTTTTTTTATGCATCAGTGTAAAATAAAATTGTATTTATTTTGAAGGTGATGTGATTTTGTATCAATGTAAAGTGATTTTGCATCGATGTAAAGTGATTTATGTTGTTTGTATCTATACAAAAGTGATTTATTGATGATTTCAATTATGGTGGATTTAATCGTATGTGGATATATTTTTTTTATATAAAAAAAGATAAATCAAATGAGAATTACATTCATAATTCTTTCATATCACTTTTTATATCAACTTTTATGTCTCTGAATCCAAACTTTTACATTTGTTTCAACCCTTCTTTATTTGTTTGATATAACTTACAGGTATAATTTCCTTAATCTATCTCTTTCTTTTACTTTTATATATTTAATCTTTCCTTCGTTATTGGTTTCCTTATTTCTTTCACTTTCAAGATTTTATTTTAGTTTTTAATCTGATGGAAGGGCTTCAAACAAGCACTTTTAACTTTTAACTTTAAACGTCTGTTGCACCTCTTTACTCCACCGAAGTCTCTTTTTGCTCGGGCACTTCTTTGAAAACAACACTTTGACTACCTTATAATTGGGAACTTCCACAAATTCCAAATATGGGATAAGGAGCATATAGAAAGGGTTTTATAATTGCTTGATTTTCTGAGTTCGCAATTCAAGGGATTTCATTTTACCGTTTTTTTTGCCTCAATCAAATTCAAATATGTGAAATATTATAAATGGAGTTCATGGAGTGGGAAACGTGTGGGTGTTTAATATTAGAAAAAGGGAAATTCTTATACTGATGGGCCTGCTCTGAAATGATCTACAGTTTTTGTCGATAGAAACACTAACTTTGTCACTGTTTTGGTAATATAGTGAAATACATGCCGGTTTACAAATAAATAGCCATTGTCAATGTATCGTATTCAAGAAAATGTTCCATGTTCACAAATTGTGAAAGGTAATTGAAAATGTATCGTGTTCAATAATATTTGTTGAATATCGGTTCAAATCGATTAGGTCTTTTTAATTTTTTGACAGGCTAATGTTATTATCGTTCCAATCGATACAAAAATGAATCGTGAAAATAATTAAATTAAATGATCGATTCGAGTTTTAATACATTGAACATCATCCTCTGCGATGTGCCCATGGCCTTTGCAAATGACTTTTCCCTTGTCCTTGACGTGAGTTTCTGAAGCGTATAAAAAGGCCTCTGGGTGTGATAAGTACACCCTGCGTGCAACATGTGTAACCATACCATGGCTAGAAAACGTGGGAAACAAATTAAGGCGAGGCCTAACTTGCTAAACGTGCGAGCCTTGCACTGGTCGTCACCATTAATTGCTCTGTCTTCTTCTTTCGTTCTTTGTGGAGATTAATAAAGGATCAATCAAGTGATAGGAAACAAATTAAGGAGGCACCTAACTTGCTCAACATGCGAGCGTTGCACTGGTCGTCACCATTAATTGCTCTGTCTTCTTCTTTCGTTCTTTATGGAGATTAAAAAAGGATCAATCAAGTGATGGGAAACAAATTAAGGAGGCACCTAACTTGTTCAACATGCGAGCCTTGCACTGGTCGTCACCATTAATTGCTCTACTTCTTCTTTCGGTCTTTAGGTCCAATCAAGTGAACCCTTTCGTTAATGGCGCTTTGCTTCCAAGGCAATTTCTCGGATGCTTTCTATAGCTGCAATTAGAAAGAGATTTAGATTACATAGAAACCGAAAATAGCCAACTGCTTCTTACCATATATATATATATATAGCCTTCAGGATTACTGATATTTAACTTAAAATGGAGGCACTTCGTGTTAAAAGTAGACCAGTAACAAAGAGTACCGAAACTACTTTGCAACATAAAACGTAACACATAAGTGGAGATTATGTCATATGTTTCTCTTATGTGAGTGCTCTCCTCATCGGTGATCTTCATCGGTGATATTTAAGTGTGGTCCATCAATGGATTGTATTAATTTAAAAAAATACCGATCTATTTTAATTTAAAATAAAAAATTCCTTATCTTACTCACAGGTTGTTGTGACTATTTCAGTAATAGTGGGTTCCACCTCTGCTTTTTACATGTGAAGTGCATCAAATATCATCAACAAAAGGTCTGCATTACAAAGGTGATATTTCTTACATTGTATTAGTGTAATTTAAGAAATTACCGATACATTTTTATAAAAATTTAAAATTACTTGTGTATTTCATTCATAAGTGACTATGATTATTTGAGTAACATAATAGTACTTACATTACCTTTTACATGAGACCTACTTAATAAATTCATATATTAAACATCAATGTATACGATACGGATATGTCCGTTACATTCATGCGCTGTAACACATGTCGTTTATTAAGATTCTCACGGAAAAGAAATGATGACAAACATGATAGTTCTTTCGGTATAAAAATAATTATTTGCCGTATGTAACGAGGAGTGTGCACTTAAATTGTAATTAAGATCCCTATTAGATTTCGTACCATTCGTGCTACTCATTTTTGAAGTTTCTATTTAAAATAACATTTTTCAGAGTTATCGTGTTTCCACTTCTTGTGTCTCTTAAAACATAGAACTAATCTTCCGTAGGATTACTTGTCAAGATACAGCTTAACTACCGGTAACCACTGATTGTGGCAAAAGAAACTTGAGATCGAATCTTAGTCCTGTCATTATCAGAAGGTTGATACTGCATAACCGTCAATTTCGTCAACTTACCTGCAAAATAATCTGGGTCACCAAAAGAATAAAACCTCCGTAAGATTTATTGAGCTTCTGCCGGAGACGAGAACGTAACCTTCCATTTTTATATATATATATAAAAGGTTGGGAGAGAGGATGCAGATGATTTACACAAGTCACGTATAGATGCGGTGATATTTCATATTATAAGTAATATCTTCAATTAAAAATTTAGAGATTTAGATATTTTATATGAATATATTATACATCAAATTTAAAGATAATCCGATATTTTTAATATATACATCAAAGGAGGCTCATTTTTTATGGCCTAAGTATCATGAAATTCGATTTTGTTGGATGTATATGTTAGAAGAATCAGATTGGCTTCAAATTTGATACATGACATATTTATATGAAGTGATCTCAATCTTTAAATTTTTAATCTAAAACGTCACTTGTGATGAGAAATATTGCAGCATCTGCAGGCGTGAAGCTCACCTGCACATAACTTAGGTGAAACTTAACTAATATCTTTCACTACAAATACTATTTTGAATTAAAAGTTTAGGGATTAAGATTATTCTGTATGAACATGTTATGTAAAAAGTTTTAAGTCAATCTGACAATCCTATCCCCTATGTCGAATAGAACTTAATTTCGACGACTTAAGTATCACGAAATTTAACGTTACTTGATGGAGATGTTATGGTCATCCAATTTTAATGAAATTTTATATATTTTATGTTTTCACTAAATGATTTCAATTATTAAATTTTTACTTTAAAATATTGATTGTGTATAGAAATATGTTTAAACTTTACGTAACTTAGGTGCTGAAGAACTTCACCATCCCTGTGTGTGTGTGTGTGTGGCCTCGGACAGGTGGTCAGTAACATGCAGAAAGGTCGGTTCTAATCACCCCAAAGTTACCTTCTACGTGGAGGGTAAAAGCAGGGAGAGGGAAACAGCAGTCCTACTGGTAAAGTTCCAAATATAATATTTGTACTTTACATGCTTCCTGTGAATCAGGTTAGCTAGACTCACCTACCAGGTAACATGGTAGTTATCTTGTAAGTTGGTGACCAACGGAGAAGACGAGGGTTGACTAAAAATTGGAACGAGAAAAAGTAAATTTACATGCTAACCGGGACCCGAGGATACAGTGAACTTATGATTTAGACCGGAGAGATCCAGTTTCAAACCCCATTTATATGTGTAGGATGGCTAATTTGTAGCTTGTCTAGATGAACTTATTGGTTATTAAGAAAAATTAAAATGATATGAATCTATCAGTAATAATGGACAAATGGTAAGTACATGCTTACGCTGTGAGTTACTGGTTTGGTTGGATAAGAATAGCAATC
Organism: Thalassia testudinum; assembly: GCA_037157565.1. Lineage (NCBI taxonomy): Eukaryota > Viridiplantae > Streptophyta > Magnoliopsida > Alismatales > Hydrocharitaceae > Thalassia > Thalassia testudinum. The sequence continues at coordinate 37,138,806 of JAZHRO010000024.1, forward strand.
TTGAAATTCTTTTTTGATTGTTTGCTGGGTTGAAAATCAGGATAAGCCGTGAGTGCATAGAGAATTGAGAGAGGAGGATGCCTTTTATTCCTTAGTCTCTCTAAATACTATAGTCATCACTGCTCCATTTCAATTGATTAATTCACAAGTTATTCTCCACCAACATATCCTATCAACTAAGTAAGGTATCCCACCCTTTTCAGGGACATCCTGGCAACCCATCAAGTATAAAAACCATTATTTAGTAACCAACATGTAGTAAATATCATGAGTAAGACTATATATAAGCCCATCATCCACAATTTTTAGTTGACCATTGTGGGCATTTTGTGCGAGAGAGAGAGAGAGAGAGAGAGAGCATTCGATGGGGAGCTCTGAAGCAGAACCTGTGTCTTTGCACGTGCACAGGAAACATGTACGTTCTTTGGCGCCCTTCTTGCTTTTCTCCCTCGGGTTAATTACTCCCATGTTTTGCAGGTGGTATTGGATAATGGCATACTCCAAATCACCTTGTCCAAACCCACAGGGATGATCACAGGGATACATTACAATGGCGTGGACAACTTGATGGAGAGTCGCAACAGGGAAGGAAATAGAGGGTGAAATATTCGCAAGCATTTCCCCTAATTTTGGATTTTTCATACATCCTTATTTATGTTGCTACCCACTAATATTTTGTACCTATATATATATTTATGCTCCTTTTGCATTTTTTGGTAAATTATATATACCAGTGATTGATATGATGTACATGTATTATGACGTTCCCAGTCTCATTTGTTGTGAAAATACAGGTATTGGGATCTTGTTTGGAATAATCCAGGAGAGAAGATTTCATTCTATAGGTAAGTGCCCCTCTCGGGAGTCAATTCTCTGAATTTCCGAAAGGAATGCGTTTATTGTGCGTCCGTTGAAAGAAATACTTTATGAATTTAGAAACTTTACAACTTAGTCCCAAATTGACGCGTAACTTTATATACTGCCCTTTTTAGAAGTCATTAGTGACTTGTTTATGTAAATCCAAGTTCTTTCTGAATTTTCTTGCCCATATATTATCCACAACTTTTTTTCCTTAGATTTCTGGTCTTGAGATCCTGAGTCATCAGGTCCCTCCATACATGTTTGAAGTACAAAAAATCGCGAATGGTAGAATTTGGGATGTGCCCTTTTAACTGTCAAACTCCCGGAGAAGTTCAGATTAAAAAAATTGTTCTCTTCTTTAACTCCAATATGCTATTCTTTGCTATTTCACAATCTTTAGGTCCAATCATCATGTATCTCCCCGTACCAGATCATGAAATTATCACCATTAGATGAGAGAGTAAGATTGAGCAAAACAATTGGTACCCTTTTGATGATTGAAGACGTTTCTTCTTTCAGGATAAACGGTACAGAATTCAAGATAATTGTACAAGAAGAAGATAAAGTGGAGATTTCATTCCTAAGAACATGGGATGCTTCTAAGATGGGCTCTTCTGTACCCTTGAACGTTGACAAAAGGTAACTGCAAGTAATGTAATAATTTCTAAAAAAATTGCTTATACAGTATTGATAGATTATATATACACCATCTTGACAAAAATGCAACCAGATATATCATGCTTCGAGGAAGCTCCGGTTTCTATGCATACGGTATCTACGAGCACAAAGAAGGATGGCCAGATTTTGACTTGCCAGAGGCGAGGATTGTGTTCAAGTTAAACAAAGACAAGTAAGAAACCATCATAGAAATCCAAGGGACAATGAATACCCTAAATTTTGAGCAATTTTAACTTCTATGATATGGGCAAAGAATTAGAATGGTAATGGACTCCTAGTACTTTACATTTGTATCAGTTTTGTAATATGCTATTTTTGCAATATTAAGCACGCTGTGCATAAATTTTCAGATTCCACTATCTGGCAATCTCAGACAACAGGCAGAGGACAATGCCAATGCCTGATGATCGTTTGCCGTGTAGAGGGAAGCCATTAGCTTACCCAGAAGCAGTTCTCTTGGTAAATCCAATCAACAAAGATCTTACAGTAGAGGTATACAGATCAAGTTCATAAATGCATGGCCTGATGAAAATTTACACAAATAACCTTGAATAAAAAAAGTTGGATTCTTTTTTGCAGGTCGACGACAAGTATCAATACTCGATGGATAATAAGGACAACAAGGTTCATGGGTGGATATGCAGTGATCCTCCTATCGGATTTTGGCAGATAACTCCCAGTGATGAATTTAGAACTGGTGGTCCTCTCAAGCAAGATCTTACCTCTCACACTGGTCCCATAACTCTTGCTGTAATTGCCAGCTTATTGCTCCTTAGAAAGTTTTGTTTTATGTAATTTATCGCTCAATTTTTTTATTGTGCCTTATAAAATAGTGGCTGAATGGTTATGATCTGCAAAATGGTCAGATGTTCGTTAGCCGTCATTATGCAGGAGATGAACACATGCCTAAATTCAGGAGTGGAGAATACTGGAAGAAGGTTTTTGGGCCCATATTTGTTTATCTGAATTGCGCCCAAGGACAGACAAATCTACAAGAAGAACTTTGGGCAGATGCGAGATTGCAGGTTTGCGACTGCCACAACTGAAGGGAACCATGAATAGATCCCTGATGCCTGGGGAAGCATCTGAATTCTTTCCTACATTTCAGATGCAGATTGAAGTCAACAGTTGGCCATATAGCTTTCCAGCTTCTGTAGACTTTCCCAAAGCAGAAGAAAGAGGTTCCATCCATGGCAGACTACTCGTTCACGACAGGTAATATGTGCGATATACCCCAGAATAACACCACAAGACTTACTCTAAGATAGTTACCCATGATATACAAGTATGATGAATATGTAACACCCCCAACAATAGTTCCACATATTAAATTCATTAAAGTGTGTGGTAGGATATAAGAGGGTTGAGAATTACAACCGGATAACTTGGGTTTAAGTATTTTGGATGATTTAGGTTTATGCAACCTATGTCCAATAAGTTGTTAAAGTTAGTTTTGCTCGATTAGACATGAGTTTTGGCTTGGTCATTACAAATGGTATCAGAGTCAAACTTCCTTCAGTAGGAGGAAAGGGCTGTCATTGAGACAATTAAAGAGTGGGTCATGAGATGGAGCTGCCACTGCTACTGGGAATATATTAATTAATTGATTGAACTTTGACGAGAACGTCAAGATTTCAAGTGGGAGAGATTATAACACTACTAATAATAGTTCCACATAATAAACTCATGAAAGTGAGTTGTGAGATATAAGATGATCGAAAATTACTACTTGACAACTTGGGTTTAACCATTTTAGGTGGTTGTTTAGATTTATGAGACTCATACCCAATAAGTTGTCAAGTTCAATTTTTCTCGATTAGACTCGGATTTAAGCTTGGGTCATTACGGAGTACTTTTAATCAAAATGGACTAATCAGTTTGGACCAAGTTGGTAATAGGCTTGTTGGGCCTACGAACCAGCATGCGACTTTATAGTAGAATACCACTTCGACTTGGGAGAATGCTTGGTTCATGATTTACAATTTGCACTGATTTCCATAAACATAGATCCTCTTTCAATTACCCAATTGATAATTCCTGATTCATGATTTCCATCAGGAAATAAAATCGAAGACAAAAAGAGAAAAAGCTTTGTGGGGACAAACAGTTTTCTGAAATTTCACTTCTGAGATGGTTTTGAAGAAAGTATCGTATATTGGAAAAAGTCTGAGTTTTTCTGGATTAAAAAATGATCAATGATTACTTATCAGGTATGCGATGGACTGCGGCCTACCGGCTTCTAATGCTTATGTTGGCCTTGCACTACCTGGAGAGGCAGGATCTTGGCAAAGGGAATGCAAGGTCTCTAATTATATATAATAACCATCATCTACACAAGTTTTCTGCTCGTTTCCCAAGTGTCAGTTTTTCCTTTTTCAGGGATATCAGTTTTGGACAACCACTGATGATGAAGCTTATTTTGTAATTACAAATATAAGAGCAGGAGACTATGATCTTTATGCATTTGTTGATGGCTTCATTGGAGATTATAAGTACAAAGAAACTATAAGTATAACTTCAGGTGCTTTCATAAATCTGGTCTTGTTGCTCACTGTTTCATTTTACATCACAATCTCACAAGTTACTGCTTATTGCAGGAAGTAATATTGATCTTGGTGAACTTGTCTATGAACCTCCTAGAGATGGGCCAACCCTGTGGGAGATTGGAATCCCAGATCGCTCTGCTGCAGAATTCTATATTCCAGATCCACCTCCTCTTTACATCAACAAACTCTACATCAACCATCCTGACAAGTTATTTCTATTCCAAGCATCCCTTTTCCAAGATTTGAGAATTATGACCTTTATAATAATGTGTACTACCAAGGAAGAATTCTATGTTCTACATCCACTTCCTCTTTATGTTAACAAAATCTGCATCAATTATCCTGACAAGTTATTTCTATTGCAAGCATCCACTTTCCAAGCTCTGAGAATATAACCTTTATATAATAATGTCTATTAGCAAGGACCAAGCTCATGAACTTACTGGTTAATCAGCCTTTTGCATTCATGGCAGATTTAGGCAGTATGGCCTATGGGAAAGATACACAGAACTCTACCCAGATGAGGATCTTGTTTACACAATAGGAAAAAGTGATTATACAATGGATTGGTTCTTTGCTCATGCCACAAGGTAATCTACATTGGCATAAATGGATAGTTTGTTTTATTGGATATTCACCCTTCCCCTCAGTGGGAGTTGCTAATAAGTATGAATTCCTTCGATGACAGGAAGATGCAAGACAGTCACCATTCTTATTTGCCAACAACATGGAAGATACAATTCAGCCTTGACTATGTTCACGATGGGACGTATAAGCTGCGTATAGCAATTGCATCTGCTGCAAATGCAGAGCTGCAGGTAAGGAATAAGAAGAATAAGGACTCTAACGACTTCATTCCAAACCCAAATCTTGTGAAAGAAAGTAGAGCCCCAAAATTGTATCACAAGAAAACTCAAAAAAATTATGATGTTGATATGTCGGTTTGGAATAACCATCTGATAACTTGCACCTACATTTTTGGTGGTTGATTGGATCTTTGGTTCTATACCAACAAATTTTTAAGGTCGATCTCTTTGAACAAATTTGGGTGTAAACCTAGATCTTTACTGATGGTAGCAGTTAGAAATGTGTGGATAAAGTGATATAAAGGGCTAAATGAAACCCCATAAAAGAGACGATGAAAGCATCCTTCAGAGTCTCACACGACCTGATAGTTTACTAATTGATTGATTTGAACCTTGATGAAGACTTTGGGATTTAAAGTGGAGGTGGTATCACCATCAGAATAACATCACGTGGGAATATGGTCCATTGAGCCCATGACTAATAAGTTATCAAGGTTAATTGTACTCAATTGAGAGATCCTAAATATTAAATTTACACTCAAATGGAACCAAACGAGCAAGCCGAAGTTGAGAGATTGTAATCCTTTCAACCATTGCACGGCTCAACTTAAATCTTAATGAGATGACAACATGAGACTAATTTCAGTATTGCAATCCCCATACGTGAAATTCCAACATCCTTATCTGGTTTCGTACAATTTATGTATATCACCAGGACATATGACCACATTCCCACATCCCAAAAACTCGATGGGTTATATCAAAATGGAAAGAAACTGTCAAAGAAAAAAAGGCTAAGCAGACATTGAGATGTACTAATCAAACCTCCACCATGGGACTAAACTTCGGGATGTTACAATTGGATTGCTCATTTGGTCGAGACCTTGACTAGCAGGTGACTCAACTCAAAGAATAAATCAAACAATCACACAGAGAATTGATGGCATAGAGGATTGATGACTTAGTTTCACCTAAAGGGATGCACGTCTAGGGGGGGAGCGATGCTCCAAACATTCTACTATGCTTAATGATGGTACAATCACTCTAGACTCTCTCTCTCTGGGCGCGTAAAAAAGCCAAGCTCTCTTTTTTCCGTATTTATAATAAAAGCAACTCTTGTAACAAATCCTTCTTCCATAACGGATCTCGCAATCCCCGCTACTTCTTCTATTACTTGGCTATTAATAGCATTCAAATTGTTAAGTAGCGCGGACCATTAGTGTCGACATGGACATAACTGCCACCTCTTCAACTCCGGTCAATTGAGTCCTTAGGCGGGTTGTTAAACCCCATAATCGAGTCGAATTCGCTAGGATCCATTGGGATGCTGCGATCTTGGAGTTGAGTCGGATCTGGTGAATCCCTGACAGCCAGATCTGCCAGGATCCGCCTAGATGCTGGATAATCAGGTGGCCGGATTTATCGAGACATCGTAAAATCGAACCCCTTGGATATTATGCGAAGTTTTAATTCTGATAGTACTTTTTGTCACTCATCACCATCTTTTCAAGCTAAACTCTCAGTTTGTTGGGATGTTAGTACTGAATTTCTTTCAAATTAAAAATCAGAAGTAACTTTTCATGCATTATTTCGATGTAGGTTTGTGTCGGTGATCCTAATGCAAATCTACCTCACTTTACAACGGGACTTATCGGCCAAGATAATGCAATAGCAAGGCATGGAATCCATGGACAATACAGGTTGTTCCATGTAGATGTGAGCAGCACTTGGCTTGTTGAAGGTGATAATGCCGTCTTCCTAACTCAATCAAGAAGCTCAGGCCCTTTCCCAGGGATACTTTATGACTACATCCGTCTGGAAGGACCCAAGCAGGAGACAAAATAGTTTCAACAACCAATTATTTATGTTCCTATGTGCACTTATGAAATTATTAGTAGCATCTTTTTCACCATGTAATGTTTGAGTTTGGAGTTGATGATTGTGTACTTGTAACAAACATATTGGGAGAAGTGAGAGAAGAAGAGTGACCATCAAAATGTGCCATGATTGTAAATAATGAAGTAAACTTGCTAAAGAAAGTTGTCGTGATCATAGATGGTAGTGTTAATTACAACAATGATAGCAAAGACTTTTCCCTCACTAAGTGGAGCCGGCTACATGGCTTTTTCTGCTTTTATTCAAATCCATTTTGAACAATCTCTAGGCTTAAATTAAGGTAATTGAGATCATGTGTAATAGTTTTATTGTGGCATCTCTTTGGCCTTTTCCACTCTGTTTATCGAGGCAAAATTGATGTTTTAAAGGATATAATCCTCATAGCAAGTCAAAATCGCTCGAAAACACTTAACATTTATAACTCGCAAGTACGAGGTCATTCACTCGAAGCAATAATGGCAATTCATTCTCACAGATCACAATTCTAAGCAAAACATAAGCAATTATGGCCAGAAGAATAATTCAAAATGATATATCAATAGATCCAAGTATCAATAAGCAAAAAGATTAGGGTAAAATGGTGATTTGAATCACCAAATTACCCCTTGAGTTTAAACCTCACAAATACTCAAATATATGAATAATAAGCACAACCACAGAATCAAATGCCTCAGAAATCAGATAACAGAAATAAGCCCCATACGGCTTAAGTGTTTAGGAGGAGCAGCTTCAACAGAGAGGCAAAGGCCTCTTCTTCCTTCCTTCAAGCCTCGAGAGAGAGGCATAGCATAGCACAAGGCTCCTCAGATAGAGCCTTCTCTTCTTCTCCTTGAGCCTCAAGAGAGAGACTCAGTAGCCAATCATAATAGAGGTGCAAAGCCTCTCAGATTTGGCTAAGTGTCGAGGGATAGAGAGGTAGTGTGAAACCCCCCCTCTTCTTTCTCATCTTCTCTCAGATCTAAGGGACAGTTAGGTTGCTAATTAGGTATCCTAGTCAAGCAGTATCGGGTCCAGGACTGCGGGTGTGGGGTCACAGGTGAGGAGTGTTTGGCTGTGCGTATGGGGACCCGACCCCCGTGTCTTGGGCGAGGGGTCTGGGGCACAAATTCCTTTTATCTCAAGCAAACTCTCTTTCAACCCATGATGTGGGACTAAAGGCATAGCTATTCTTCGCATGCAAGCAGCTGATGGCAGAGGGTCCAATTGATGCAGCAGTTGTTGTCGTAGGCGTCAATTAGGAACCTGGAGATGCACCTAGAGGAGAACTGCAGTGCCTGGGGATGTCTCCTGAAGGTTTCATGGCTGGAGCACTGCATATGAAGTCGGAGGAATCGAGGCGACGATGGAGGTCTAACGAGGTACCTGAAAGCACGAGGACGGCCTCACGACCACATCAAACAAGTTCAGAAGAATCGCTGGAGTGCGGTGAGTGCAGTGGTGTTGGTGGTGTGTTGTGAAGGTGCATTTGTGAGCATGGTGAAGGCGGAGGATGAGTGTGAGGGCAATTGTGTTTAGGGAGGTGATGGGTGTAGCAATCCCCTCAATTTCTTGAGGGGTTTTGCTCTCACAGACACGGCGGAGGTGTGGAAGTTGATGGTAGGTGGATTGGTGGCGTGTTGCGAGTTGTCGAGGTCGCTGGAGGTATGCTGAAGATGGAGGAGACAATGGTGGAACAGGCAGATTTGTAGTTGAAAATGAAGTTTGGAAGTACTGGGATGATTGATAGAGGTAGAGAAGTCGTCGAGGGTAGCTAGCGAATGAGGAGGTTGTGAAGGAGGCACCGGCTATGATAGGTCGACGTCGGAGAAGATGAATGCTCCGAGGAGGGGATCGGAGAGTGTCGCACTGGTATTGCGAGGTGCTGATTGAAGCAGGGAAGAAGATCCTGCCGCCTATTGTACATGGTGCAGGAAAAGTGATCGGGGGAGGATGATTGTTGCAACCTGGTTCCCAAATCCTTACAGGATCCGAGACCGACTCGCCTCGACTAATCCTAAGATACAGTCGTCCAACAAGAAATAACCGAAAAGTAGGAAAATAAATCACATTCACATATGCAATGTAACTAAACGGTAAAAACGTACAAGCAGTAAAGGAAAGCAATAGCTGCTAATTCAGTACATACCATCACAACAACAGAAAAAAATGGAACGAAAGCAACAGTAACAGAACAGTAGCAAAAAGTCTGAAACTCATTATAGCAGTAAAGAGAGTATAACAAAAGTACTGACTACAGTTGGGTTCGACTGGGCCCAGCACCCTTCGCAGCCGGTGGCTTGGGTTGCTCAACTCCTGGACCTGAACAGTGTTATGAAAAGACGGAGTCAGCGAACGCTGAGTAGAGTGGTAACTATACTATCTAAAGCAGTAAAAGTAGCAGGTATATTTATCTTTTTGAGTTATTTTATTTTACAAGTAATTCCTTTTCACCCCATTTGGTTAATATTCAGATTTCTTTCTTGATCTTGCTTGTTCCTCATGGGAACTGTAACGACCCGGTTCCCGAGTCCCTACGAGACACAAGAACCGGACCGACTCGACTAATCCCAAGACCTAGTCGTCCAACGAGGAAGTAACCAAAAGACAGTAAAATAAACCACATTCAGCATGAATATAACTAACAGTAAGAAAGTACAGCAGTAAGGAAAGAAACTACTACAGTAGGTACCACCACAACAGTAAAACAACATTTATCATATAACAGAAACTGCAGGTAAAGAAGGTACAGCGGAAACAAAACTACTCACTAGAACAGAAACAAAAGAGGTACAAAAGGCTGTGGTAACTCTACTGGACCCTACTCGGCCCAGCGTCCTCTGCAGCCGCCGACCCTGGCTGCTCAACACCTGGTCTTGAAAAAGGTAACGAGTGTAACACGTCAGCAAAACGCTGAGTAGAGTGGCAAACTAACTAAAGGCAGCAGTAGAGTGTACAGTAGCTGTTATGTTCTATTACTTCCTTTATTCACATCTTTCAATTTTTCTCACTATTTCATTTATTTCTCAGATCCTTTACTTGATCTCGAATGTCCTCGTGGGAACGATCTTGATTGCAGTCTTTTCCAAAAGTAGAAGTAGCACGTGATGCTCTCTTGGCCGGGAGAGTCCCCCGTGGTGATCCTACCCTCAGTCAACCACCCCAAGGTCACTGACAGACGTAACGGTGACTACGGCATGCGCGATAAACGCACAGGTAGCTAGCCCGCACTGGCACGCGGTCAGTCGTTTCCGTTAACGGGTGCGCCCAAAGCACAGCACGGAACCAGGGCAGAGCCCTCTCAGTAAAAGGGGTCCAACCCCTCCACAGTAACCAAACCGGGGCCTTGCCCCTCCACAGTCCGCGCACCCTCGCCTGACTACCCTGGTTTGCCCTAGTGGGCCTAACAAGTCGGTGAAGGAGGCTAGCAGAACCCTGAGGCCCGTGGGGTAGCTAGTACTCTCCTAACACTACTAGCTCTCCTCGGTACTACGTACACGAGGGCCAACAAGTCGGTACAGAGCGGCCAATCCTAACCCCGGGTCCCTGGGGCGGCTGGCCCCACTCTGCACTAAACAGGTACAGGTACTTCCCTTGGTACTGCGTACCCAAGGGACAGTACAAACTACATCTCAGTTCCATTCCTTTTTCTTTCCAGGAGTTCCACTCCTAATTCCCCGTAGGGTTCCAGCTCTTTATCTCAGAACATCATATGTTTCACTTTCCAGATTCACGTTCTCAAAATCCATGATCTCAAACATGTTTCTTTATTCATAACAGGCAGTTGTTAATTCAAATTACAGGTAGCTTTATATTCCTTTCCATTTTTCCAAGACTGCAGTATTATACATTCCACTAGTTTTTCCATCCTAAGATTCGTGCCACATCCTAGGATCTAGCATACAACTAGTTTTCCAGCCCTAGGATTCATGCATCACCTAGGAGCTATCATTCCATACATTTCTCATTCCTAGGATTCATGCAATGTCCTAGATTCTAGTTATGGTTCCATACTTTAACAGATTTTAAAAAATAACTTAAGCCACTCTACCAGGTACAACGGGAGTAGTGGGGGCGTGATCGGGAATCCCGCGTGCCTCCGCGACTCTCAAGACTGCAACCGAACGAGGTCCTATCACAAGGATCAAACACAAGGAGTGTCTCAGAACAGTGTATAGCTACTGTAGGCGGGTAGAGGAATTAATTCTGAAACGAACACAACTCGAATCACGGAAAACGGAGCCCAAACGGGCCCTAAACGGGTCGAGAAAGACGATACTGTGCAAAATCAGACGTCTGGAACTCCTTCCAGATGTCTTAAACGGTGGATCAGAGAATTACCTGTTCAGCTTGGTTCCCCGGATGTCCAGAAGTCTGTGGGGACGTCTGTCCTATACCCCAGACGTCCGATGGTCCACACGGACGTCTGTAGGTCACTCCCGCCGTCTGGTACAACTTACAGACGTCTGATTCGCAAAGGATGGCGAATCAGCGAACCTGCGCACGGCCAACCCCCCTCCCTCAGTACGGTCAGTCGACAAGAAGGAAGAAGAAAGCGGAAACTCACATTTCAGACGTCTGTATGATCTTACAGACGTCGACCTTGCCGTCTGGCTATCAACCCAGACGTCTGATTCTGGAAATTTTTCCAGAATCAGAACCCTGCTCGGCCTCCGCTCGCGACGCCGCCCGCGTCGCACCTCGCGCGTCTGCTGCTCAGCCCGCAGCAGGTCCCTCTCCGCGTCGCTCCGCGCCCCCTGCGCCCTCCGCCGGCCGGCCAAGCCGCTCCGGCGAGCTTGCCCTCACGGCAGAGCCCCGCCCTCGCACGCCGCACCTCCTCCGCGCTCACTGCGGCTGCCGCTGCCGCCCTCGCGTCCGCTCGCTCTCGCGCACAGGAAGGAGAAGAAGGAGGAGACGGTGGAGACGGGAGGGGAGGCGCGCCCTTTTAAGGCCGCGCGAGGAGGAGAGAGAAGATGGTCGCAGCGCGCCTGCAGCCGCAGAGAGAGAGAGAGGAATCGCAGGTCTGCGCGCACAGGCGCGCAGACGAATCTCCCGTGTGAACATAACTGTTCTCCAGACGTCTGTAAACGATCTCGGAGTCTGGTCAGACGTCTGGATGTGATCCCAGACGTCTGGTTCGACGTTTGGGCCACCTCCCAGACGTCTTAAAAGGCGTATGGGGCACACGTTCGTTACAATATAACAAACTCAAAGGAAGTTTCATCCCCGAAACTTGCGCCAACTAGGGTGCGGGAAAAAGATGTCCAAATAACCATAACAAACTCAAAGAGGACCGAAGCCGGTCCGAAAAGACGTACCCGCGAAAAGCTCCGGGTACTGCTCCCGCATTGCCGCCTCAGGCTCCCAGGTAGCCTCCTCGTACCGCTGGCTCCTCCACAAAACCTTTACCAGGGGTACTTGCTTTCGTCTCAACCTGCGGACGGCTCGGTCTAGGATCTGCACTGGCCGCTCGGGGTAGGTCAGGTCGTCGCTCACCTCGACGCTCTCGTGACTCAGTACGTGGCTGGGATCGGCTACGTACTTCCTGAGGTTGGACACGTGGAACACGTCGTGCACACCAGAAAGCTGCGGGGGAAGGGCAAGTCTGTAAGCAACGGGTCCAACCCGCTCCAGGACCTCAAAGGGCCCCACGAACCTCGGCGCGAGCTTCCCTCTCCCTCCAAACCGCTGTAAGCCCTTCATGGGCGAAACACGAAGGAAGACGTGGTCCCCAACCTCGAACTGCACCTCTCTGCGTCTGCGATCTGCGTAGCTCTTCTGTCTGCTCCTGACAGTGCGGAGTCGTCTGTGGATCTGCTCAACTACCTCCTGACTCTGCCGGATCAACCTGGGGCCAACCTCCCACTTGGTCCCCACCTCAACCCAACTCAAGGGTGCCGTGCATTTCCGTCCGTACAGAGCCTCGTAGGGAGCCATGCCGATGCTCGAGTGATAACTGTTGTTGTATGCAAACTCCGCCAGGGGCAGGTGCTCCTCCCAAGAGCCCCTCCAGTCTAGTACACAGGCACGCAAAAGGTCCTCAAGTGTCTGTATCGTGCGTTCCGACTGTCCGTCCGTCTGGGGGTGGTAAGCCGTGCTAAACCTCAACCTCGTCCCCAAAGCCTGCTGAAACTCAGCCCAAAACTGGGACGTAAAGCGGGTATCCCGGTCGGATACGATCTCCCGCGGAACTCCGTGTAGTCGCACCACATCACGGATATACCTCTCTGCCAACTGTGCTGGTTCCAAAGTGACTCGGATCGGCAAGAATCGTGCCGTCTTCGTCAATCTATCCACTATTACCCAGACTGCGTCGTGTCCTCGCTGGGTAACAGGTAAGCCCACCACCAAGTCCATGGTGATGCTCTCCCACTTCCATTCTGGTACTGGAAGCGGCTGAAGCGGCCCTGCAGACCTCTGATGCTCGGCTTTCACCTGCTGGCACACTAAGCACTGCTGCACGAACTCACCCACATCCCGCTTCATCCCTCTCCACCAAAACTCGCGTCTCATGTCATGGTACATTTTCATGTTTCCGGGATGTATGGTGAATCTGGAACCGTGTGCCTCAGTCAGGAGCTCTCTCAACAGCTCCTCGTCTCTGGGAACGCACAACCGTCCCCTCAAGCGTAGCACCTGGTCTATGAAAGAGAAGTCCCCTGGGTCCCCTGATAGTACTCTATCGCGCAAAGACTGCAAGTACGGATCGGCCATCTGTCCCGTGATGATGCGGTCTATCAACTCTGGCCTGGTCTGCCGTGTCACCGTCACTGCCCCACAGTACCCTCGTAACTCTAGAGGTCGCCAACTGCCCACCTCCTCCAAAAGGCTCCAACTCTGTAACTGTAGACTGGCCAAGCGTGCAGGCGCCTTACGGCTCAAGGCGTCAGCCACCACGTTGGCCTTTCCCGGGTGGTAGGAGATGCTGCAGTCGTAGTCCTTCAGGAGCTCCAACCAACGTCTCTGTCTCATGTTGAGCTCCTTCTGGTCAAAAAGATATCTGAGGCTCTTGTGATCTGTAAAAATCTCGAAGGTCTCACCGTACAAGTAGTGCCTCCATGTCTTCAGCGCGAAGACAACAGCTGCCAACTCTAGATCGTGGGTAGGGTAGGTATGCTCATGGGGCTTCAGTTGCCGCGAAGCGTAAGCGACCACGTGACCCCTCTGCATGAGCACACCTCCTAACCCCTGCAAGGAAGCGTCCGTGTACACAACGAACCCGCCACTACTGTCAGGGATGGTGAGCACGGGAGCCGAGGTCAACCTCTCCTTCAGCTCCAGAAAATACGCCTCACAGGCGTCTGTCCAAGCGAAAGGCACGTCCTTCCGAGTCAACTGTGTCATAGGACGCGCAATCTGTGAAAATCCTCTGATGAACCGTCTGTAGTAACCTGCCAGTCCCAGGAAACTGCGAATCTCAGTGACTGAACGCGGTCTCTCCCACCTGAGCACTGCCTCGTCTCCAGAGATCACATGACCCAAAAAGGTCACCTCCCTCAACCAGAACTCGCACTTGCTGTATTTGGCGTACAGCCTGCGTCGTCTCAGAGTGTCCAGAACCATCCGCAAGTGTTGTCCGTGCTGCGTCCGATCTCTAGAATAGATGAGTACATCATCTATGAAAACCACCACAAACTGGTCCAAGTACGGTCTAAACACCCGGTTCATCAGGTCCATGAAAGCAGCGGGGGCATTGGTCAGCCCAAACGGCATGACCAAAAACTCGTAGTGTCCGTAGTGGGTGCGGAAAGCTGTCTTGGAGACGTCGGTCTCCCTGATCCTCAACTGGTGGTATCCAGACCTCAAGTCGATCTTGGAAAACACCGTGGCACCCCGCAACTGGTCAAACAAATCGTCAATCCTCGGCAGCGGATATCTGTTCTTGATGGTGACCCTATTCAGCTGTCGGTAGTCCACACAAAGGCGTAGGGTCCCATCCATCTTCTTCACAAACAGTACCGGGGCTCCCTAGGGAGACGCACTGGGCCTCACGAAACCCTTCTCCAAAAGGTCCTGCAACTGAGACTTGAGCTCTCGCAGCTCAAGCGGTGCCATCCTGTATGGCACGGTGGAGATGGGGCTGGTCCCTGGTACTAGTGAGATCTCAAACTCGATCTCACGCTCGGGCGGTAGTCCTGGTAACTCGTCTGGGAACACGTCGGAGAACTCTCTGACCACCGGGATGCTCCGGAAGTCTGCCACGGGGCTGTGCTCTGCCACCACACAAGCTAGGAAGCCCTCACACCCCTGGCTCAAAAGTCTCGCCGCCCGAAGTGCCGAAATGCACCTGAACCCTCCGTCCACTGGCTGCCCGTGAAACTCGAAAGAAGGCAACTCCGGAATGGAGAAGACAATCTTCCTCTCTAAACAGTCTACCAAGGCGTGGTAAGCGGACAGCCAATCCATCCCCAGAATCACTCCAAAGTCCTCCATCTGTATCATAATCAGGTCAGCTGGCAGGCTATGTCCCCCGATGCTGACCCCGCAACCCGTGTACACCTCCTCAGCTACAAACAGCTGACCACTCGGACCTCTGATTACGAACGGATTCTCTAACAGTGTATAATCCTGGTCCAAACTAACTGCGAAACTGGCTGCGACAAACGAGTGCGTAGCGCCGGAATCGAAAAGCGTGTAAACGAGTCTGCCAGAAACTGAAACCATACCTGCTACCACGGATAGGTGCTGGCCGGTACCCTCCTCGCGACTGCGGTCCTCCTCCTCGCGCCTGGGAACCGCGGCCTCCTGCGCGCCCTCCAGTGCTCTGCGCGGGAAGTATCTGCTGACCTCCTGCCCTAGATGGGCAGTCCCTCCTGACGTGGCCCGGCTGGCCACACTGGTAGCAGAGGGGAACCCGACTCCCGCCCTCAGTGAGTCCCTGCTGTCGGCTAGGCGGGGGTCCGGTGCTGGCGACTGGCCCCTGTCGAGGGCCCCCAAAGGCCACTGATGGCCCTGCACAACGTGACGGCTCTCCTGCGGACGCCACGTGTCTCCGTTCTCGCCGGCCCTATGAGAAGTCTGGCTGAAAGGGCCTCTTCCGCCTGCCGTCGGTCTCTCGCGCGGACGGGTTGGTCTCCTCGTAAGTCATGGCTGCCTCTACCACCCTCGAAAACGTCGGCAGCTTCAGGGGTTTGACATACCCCCGGATCGCAGGTCGGAGCCCCTCGGTGAACCTCCAAAGGCGCTCCTCCTCAGTGGCTACCGCTGTCGCTGCAAAGCGGGACAGCTCCAAGAAACGCGTGCGGTACGCGCTCATGGTCATCGTCCCTTGGCGGAGAGTGTGGAACTCCCGCCTCCTCTGGTCCTGCCATGTCTGGGGAAAGTACTGCTCGCAGAAGAGGGTGACGGACTTGTCCCACGTCGGCTCGTCCCTCTCCTGTCCCCGGACCGCCCTCCACCACCGGTGTGCCGCACTCTCCAGCTGGTACGTGGCAAAGGCCACGCGGCACTCCACCGGGGGGCGAAGGGTGTCGAAGATCTTCTCCAGCTGCTCAAGCCAGTCCTCTGCCTCGGTCGGGTCCTCATCCCCCTTGAAGGAGGGGGGCTTCAGCTTCCGGAACTGTCCGAAAAGCTCGAAGTGGCGCTGTAGGGGAGGTGCTGGTGCACCTCCAGGTGAAGGTGCCTCGTGTACAGAAGTGTCGGAGGAAGGTGGGGGCGGCGAGGGCCCATCCCCTCCCTCGTGTCCAGCGCCGCGTCCGTCCCGTGGTCCCACAGAGGACTCCCCCTCTGCAACCCCAGGAGGAGGTGCTCGGGGCGGTGGGTGGAGCTCCTCTCGTACAATATCCCGTCAGGGAGTGGTGGCTGGTCCACCGAGACGTCAACGACAGCACGTCCACCTCGCAGACCTCGCCCTCGTCAGCGCCCGCGGCCAGTCTCGCCAGTCCCGCGACGAGGCATCTCCTACAAGGAGACGCGAAACAAAACGGAAACGTCAAAACAGACGGTACCTAACAAAACTTCTAAGAGCTCATGTCAAGAGATATGTTGTGGTGGCTACTCTAGCTATAAACATGTGAATTGGTTATTTTCCAGTCAGTTGATTCACTTCTCGGGACGACCTTGCTCTGATACCATCTTGTAACGACCCGGTTCCCGAGTCCCTACGAGACACAAGAACTGGACCGACTCGACTAATCCCAAGACCTAGTCGTCCAACGAGGAAGTAACCAAAAGACAGTAAAATAAACCACATTCAGCATGAATATAACTAACAGTAAGAAAGTACAGCAGTAAGGAACGAAACTACTACAGTAGGTACCACCACAACAGTAAAATAGCTTTTATCATATAACAGAAACTGCAGGTAAAGAAGGTACAGCGGAAACAAAACTACTCACTAGAACAGAAACAAAAGAGGTACAAAAGGCTGTGGTAACTCTACTGGACCCTACTCGGCCCAGCGTCCTCTGCAGCCGCGGACCCTGGCTGCTCAACACCTAGTCTTGAAAAAGCTAACGAGTGTAACACGTCAGCAAAACGCTGAGTAGAGTGGCAAACTAACTAAAGGCAGCAGTAGAGTGTACAGTAGCTGTTATGTTCTATTACTTCCTTTATTCACATCTTTCAATTTTTCTCACTATTTCATTTATTTCTCAGATCCTTTACTTGATCTCGAATGTCCTCGTGGGAACGATCTTGATTGCAGTCTTTTCCAAAAGTAGAAGTAGCACGTGGTGCTCTCTTGGCCGGGAGAGTCCCCCGTGGTGATCCTACCCTCAGTCAACCACCCCAAGGTCACTGACAGACGTAACGGTGACTACGGCACGTGCGATAAACGCACAGGTAGCTAGCCCGCACTGGCACGCGGTCAGTCGTTTCCGTTAACGGGTGCGCCCAAAGCACAGCACGGAACCAGGGCAGAGCCCTCTCAGTAACAGGGGTCCAACCCCTCCACAGTAACCAAATTAGGGCCTTGCCCCTCCACAGTCCGCGCACCCTCGCCTGACTACCCTGGTTTGCCCTAGTGGGCCTAACAAGTCGGTGAAGGAGGCTAGCAGAACCCCGAGGCCCGTGGGGTAGCTAGTACTCTCCTAACACTACTAGCTCTCCTCGGTACTACGTACACGAGGGCCAACAAGTCGGTACAGAGCGGCCAATCCTAACCCCGGGTCCCTGGGGCGGCTGGCCCCACTCTGCACTAAATAGGTACAGGTACTTCCCTTGGTACTGCGTACCCAAGGGACAGTACAAACTACATCTCAGTTCCATTCCTTTTTCTTTCCAGGAGTTCCACTCCTAATTCCCCGTAGGGTTCCAGCTCTTTATCTCAGAACATCATATGTTTCACTTTCCAGATTCACGTTCTCAAAATCCATGGTCTCAAACATGTTTCTTTATTCATAACAGGCAGCTGTTAATTCAAATTACAGGCAGCTTTATATTCCTTTCCATTTTTCCAAGACTGCAGTATTATACATTCCACTAGTTTTTCCATCCTAAGATTCATGCCACATCCTAGGATCTAGCATACAACTAGTTTTCCAGCCCTAGGATTCATGCATCACCTAGGAGCTATCATTCCATACATTTCTCATTCCTAAGATTCATGCAATGTCCTAGATTCTAGTTATGGTTCCATACTTTAACAGATTTTAAAAAATAACTTAAGCCACTCTACCAGGTACAACGGGAGTAGTGGGGGCGTGATCGGGAATCCCGCGTGCCTCCGCGACTCTCAAGACTGCAACCGAACGAGGTCCTATCACAAGGATCAAACACAAGGAGTGTCTCAGAACAGTGTATAGCTACTGTAGGCGGGTAGAGGAATTAATTCTGAAACGAACGCAACTCGAATCACGGAAAACGGAGCCCAAACGGGCCCTAAACGGGTCGAGAAAGACGATACTGTGCAAAATCAGACGTCTGGAACTCCTTCCAGACGTCTTAAACGGTGGATCAGAGAATTACCTGTTCATCTTGGTTCCCCGGACGTCCAGAAGTCTGTGGGGACGTCTGTCCTATACCCCAGACGTCCGATGGTCCACACGGACGTCTGTAGGTCACTCCCGCCGTCTGGTACAACTTACAGACGTCTGATTCGCAAAGGATGGCGAATCAGCGAACCTGCGCACGGCCAACCCCCCTCCCTCAGTACGGTCAGTCGACAAGAAGGAAGAAGAAAGCGGAAACTCACATTTCAGACGTCTGTATGATCTTACAGACGTCGACCTTGCCGTCTGGCTATCAACCCAGACGTCTGATTCTGGAAATTTTTCCAGAATCAGAACCCTGCTCGGCCTCCGCTTGCGACGCCGCCCGCGTCGCACCTCGCGCGTCTGTTGCTCAGCCCGCAGCAGGTCCCTCTCCGCGTCGCTCCGCGCCCCCTGCGCCCTCCGCCGGCCGGCCAAGCCGCTCTGGCGAGCTCGCCCTCACGGCAAAGCCCCGCCCTCGCACGCCGCACCTCCTCCGCGCTCACTGCGGCTGCCGCTGCCGCCCTCGCGTCCGCTCGCTCTCGCGCACAGGAAGGAGAAGAAGGAGGAGACGGTGGAGACGGGAGGGGGGGCGCGCCCTTTTAAGGCCGCGCGAGGAGGAGAGAGAAGGTGGTCGCAGCGCGCCTGTAGCCGCAGAGAGAGAGAGAGAGGAATCGCAGGTCTGCGCGCACAGGCGCGCAGACGAATCTCCCGTGCGAACATAACTGTTCTCCAGATGTCTGTAAATGATCCCGGACGTCTGGTCAGACGTCTGGATGTGATCCCAGACGTCTGGTCCGACGTCTGGGCCACCTCCCAGATGTCTTAAAAGGCGTCTGGGGCACGCGTTCGTTACAGGAACGATCTTGATTGCAGTCTTTTCTGAAGAGTAGAAGGTGCACGTGGTGCTCTCCTGGCCAGAAGAGTCCCTCGTGGTAGTCCTACACCTAGTCAACCATCCCGAGGTCACTGACAGACGTAGCGGTGACTACGACACGCACGATAAGTGCACAGGTAGCTACCCCGCACTACACGCAGTCAGTCGTTTCTGCTAGCGGCTACACCCAAAGTACAGCACGGAATAGTATAGGGCTTTGCCCTCTCAGAATAGGGGTCTCGCCCCTCCACAGTCCGCACACCCTCGTCTGACTACCCCAGTTTGCCTAAAAGGCCTAACAAGTCGGTGTAGGGTGGCTAGCTGAACCCTGGGCCCCGTGGGGTGGCTAGATCCCTCCCTACACTAGTAGCTCACCTCGGTACCGTGCATGCGAGGGCCAACAGAAGTTGGTGTAGAGTGGCCAATCCTAACCTCGGGTCCCAACCCAAGGGCAGCTAGCTCCACTCTACAATAAAAGGGGACAGTCGTTCTCCTTGGTACCACGTACTCAAGGGCCAGCACACTTCCTACCCACATTCCAGACTTTTCCATCTAACCATAGGAGCTCTACTCCTAACCCCTCGTAGGGTTCATGCTCATGTTTGTCATATTATTCCAATCCAGATTTCATCATTCACAATTCAGTTCTCGTTTATACACAGGCAGCTCGTAATTCTACATTTTAATACATGCACAAGTGATATCACAGGTAACTGTTTAGTTATCTCAGGTAGCTCATGTTCTAATAGGCAGCTCAAACTTATTTATATGCAGTGGATAACAATTTAGTTCATTCATATAGATATACAATTACAATTACGCAAAACAATTGGTTCAACCATTTCTCTGTCTTAGGGTTCATGCCACATCCTAAGTTTCCAGTTGATTCATTTTCATAGAGGCTTTTATATGTAATAAGTATAACAGGGGTGGACCACTCTACCAGACAATCCGACGGTACTGGGGGCTTGAACTGCAGACCCAGGCTCCTCTGCGAGTCCCCGACACGCAGCAGATCGAAGTCCTATGCCAAGGAACACATCACAATGGAAGGTTCATAATAGTGTATAAAGGTTTCTAATATGTAGAGAAACTCACAAGGAAACCACAGATACTTTGTTTACGGAAAATGGATCCCGATCGGACCCCAAACGGGTCAAAAATGTGTCTGCAGACCCAAATCAGACGTCTAGAATTAAGTCCAGATGTCTTAAAAGTCATAAAGACTCACCTCAAGCTCCTGTAGTGACCTCAGATGTCCAGGACTCCCCTGCGACCATTTTAAAATAGTTCTAGACGTCTGACCACTCCTCCGATCGTCTGGAAACGCCTCCGGTCATCTGGAAACGCCTCCGGTCGTCTGATAAGTTGTCCAGACGTCCAAAAGTGCGTGGAAAGGCATTCCGCGCACCTTCCCAAGGATTCTCCTGCAAACGACAGAGTAGCACCCTTTCTAGCCTAAACCAAATCGCTTGCGGTGCGGCCTGCATGGCCGTAACCGCGAAGAAGATGTACCTTCGTGATATAGATGCTTTCAGACGTCTAGTGTTGATACCAGACGTCCAGCCGGTCGTCCGGAAGTCACTCCGGACGTTTGATACTGGAAAAACTCTAGTATCAGATCGCGCTCCTGCGCTTCTCGCTACGTCTCCCCTCACTCCGCCTCAGCTCCAGCTACTGCAAGTGGTCGAGGACGACAGTCCAACGCTCTTCTCCCCCTGCATGAGCTGCGGTGGCCGTGCGAGCTTCCGACGAGCTTCTGTGAAGCTCTTGACCTCAGCCTTCTCCTCCTTCTCATGCACCCTCCTCCTCCTTGCTTTCGCACTCTCTCGCACGCCCTTACGGTAGTGGAGTGGGGTGTGGTGGTAGTGGTGGAGTGGAGATGAGGGGAAGGGGGGTTGGCTCTTTATAGCTGAGGGGTTAGGGTTCGGCATGGGGGAAAATGAAGAAGGAAGGAGGGAGAAGGAGAGTCTGCGCACCACCCACGTGCAGAACGTAGAGTGCATATAGATTTTTAATTTCCAAACATCCGGGAAGGGGTCCAGACGTCTCACCAGACGTCTAACTGACACTCCAGATGTCTTAAAAGGCTAAAAGTGGAACATGTCTTTACATCATAACAAACTTAAAGGAAGTTTTGTCCCTGAAACTTGAACTAGCTAGGGTGCGGAAAAAAAAAGAATACGAAACGCATAACAATCTTAAAGAGGACCGAAGCCGGTCTGAAAAGACGTACCCTCAAAAAGCTCCAGGTACTGCTCTCGCATCGTCGCCTCAGGCTCCCAGGTAGCCTCCTTGTACCGCTGGCTTCTCCACAAAACCTTCACCTGGGGTACCTACTTCTATCTCAGACTCCGGATGGTTCCATCTAGTATCTGCACTGGTCTTTCAGGGTAGGTTAGGTCGTCACCCACCTTGACACTCTTGTGGCTCAGAACATGACTGGGATCGGTGATGTACTTCCTAAGGTTGGACACGTGGAACACGCCATGCACTCCAGAAAGGTGGGGAGGAAGGGCAAGCCAGTAAGCAACAGGTCCTACCTGCTCCAGGACCTCAAAGGGCCCCACAAACCTCGACGCAAGCTTCCTCTTCACCCTAAAATGCTACAGGCCCTTCATGGGTGAAACACGGAGAAAGACGTGATCCCCAACCTCCAACTGCACCTCTTTGCGTTTCCGGTCAGTATAACTCTTCTGCCTGCTCCTGACAGTGCGATGTTGTTTATGGATCTGCTCTATCACCTCCTAACTCTGCTGGATCAGCCTGAGGCCAACCTCCCACTTGGTCCCCACCTCGACCCAACTCAAGGGCGTAGTACACCTCCGTCCGTACAGAGCCTCGTAAGGTGCCATCCCGATGCTCGAGTGATAACTATTATTATATGCAAACTCTGCCAGGGGTAAATGCTCCTCCCAAGAGCCTCTCCAGTCTAGTACATAGGTGAGCAAAAGGTCCTCAAGTGTCTGTACAGTGCGCTCTGACTGTCCATCTGTTTGGGGGTGGTACGCGGTACTGAACTTCAGCCATGTCCCTAAGGTCTGCTTAAACTTAGCTAAAAACTGGGAAGTAAAACGGGTATCCCTGTCGGATACAATCTCACGCTGAACTCCGTGCAGGCGTACCACATCACGAATGTACCTCTCTGCCAACTGTGCTGGTCTCAAGGTGACTCGTATCGGTAGGAAACGTGCCATCGTCGTCAACTTGTCTACTATCTCCCAGATTGCGTCGTGTCTGTTGGTGTTAGAGCACCGCGATCATTTATTTTGATGATAACAAAACATGTGTCATTTAACATTTGCACTTGAAGTCTTAGATTTCAGGTCAATTGCATATGGAGACGTGGTTAGACGGAGTTTGAGCTCGCATCCAGGACAGATTGGAGGAGCTTGACGGAGAACAGAGGAGCTTCGCGAGGAGCGATGGCTTGAAGAAGGAAGGAGATGAAGAATATGATAGATTTCCTTTCCTTGTACTACAATGTATTTTTGTTTCTTTTGTTGAGCTTTATTTTGTTACTTAGATTCATGTTAAAGAGCCTCAAAGTACCCTAACAATAATCCTAGGAACACTTGCACAACCCTAGGATACTTAGGTTTTATGTAGAGAACTTAGAAAACTAAAATAGGGTTCAAACAGCCTTATCAGATGTCTAATATGAAAAATCATACGTCTGATAATGACTTTTATTTAGGCTGGACTTAGTTAGCTCTGTCTGATGAAATCAGACATCCAGATCTTAGTCCAGACGTCTAATGATTTTTCCAGACGTCTAATTAGTGGATCGTTGGCTTGCTTAGCAAACAATGAAGGATATGATTGTTAGCTCCATATCAGATGTCCGTAGAGGACCCCAGACGTCTGATACATGACCGTTTGTCTCGACTGACCCAAAATCTCTTCTCAGAGATTTTATAGCCGTTGCACTCTCTTGGGAATCCATTTTCGCAGAAAAGTAGGTTTCTAGACGTCCAGACATCATTCCAGACGTCCTGTGTGTCGTCTGATGGACTTTCACTAGAACCCTGTTTTGATCTGATTCATGTCAGGAAGGAAACCCGCCTATAATCAGACATCTGAATTTGGTCCCAGACGTCTTAAACTGGTTTTCCAGACGTCCGATGCTAGGATCAGACGTCTGATAACCCTGTCAATGTAATGATTAACCCTGATTCCGACCTGATTCTCTTGGGCCTTGCACCCAATGGCTATGGAAGCCTTCCAAGGCCTTCTAACGCTTTCCTAGGGCCTCTATAAATGGAGGAGAACCTTTGCCACTCAAACACACACCAAGACACACCAAGCAACATACTTTCCACTCTTTTGTGTCAAGAAGAAGATCAAATAGAAGAAAGCTCTTGCTTTCCAAGCCTACTTCTACATCTAGAGAGCATCGATCAAATTGCGCACCCGCTCTCCCGCCATAGTTCACGAGAGCGCCGTTGCACCATTGCGTGGTTCACTCACCTGCGTCACCGATTTGACGCACTTCTTGTAAAGGGAAGCATCCTAACTCCTATAGAAGCTTAGTTTAAGAATATTTTTGTGGCTCTATAGGATTACTATTTGTATTTTACTTTGTTATTTGGTTGGGTATTTGCGTTGCGAATTCCTGTCTCCATCGAGGGGCAAAATCCTTCTTGTGAAGAGAAGGGGTTGAGGAACGCTACCCTCGCACTTGTAGAGTGGTTGTAATTGAGGTTGAATCGCCCTTGTTTAAGTGATTCATTTAGTGGATTTGATCAACTTGGTTGATCGGAAAATCCTAACTCGAGAGGGTTAGGTGGTGGTTTTCACCCGAGTTGGGTTTCCACCTAAAAATCATTGTGTGATTGTTATTTTGTGAGATTGTTATATCTTTAATTCCGCATTTTTTAAGTCACGCTGATCTCACCCCCTCCAAGTAGGGAATAATAGTGTCCTGGCTAGGTAACGGGTAGACCTACCATCAAGTCCATGGTGATGCTCTCCCACTTCTACTCTGGCACAGGAAGTGGTTGCAACGAGCCAACAGGCCTCTGGTGCTCGGCCTTCACCTACTGGCACACTAAACACTGCTGCACGAACTCACCCACATCCTGCTTCATCCCTCTCCACCAAAAGTTACGTCTCTGATCATGATGCATCTTTGTGCTCCCGGGATGTATGGTGAACCTGGACCCGTGCGCCTCCGTTAGGAGCTTTCTCAACAACTCCTCGTCCTTGGGAATGTACAAGCATCCCCTCATGCGCAGCACTTGGTCTGTAAAAGAAAAGTATCCTCGGTCCCCTGATAGCACTGTGTCTCACAACGTCTGTAAGTACGGGTCTGTCATCTGTCCTGCGATGATGCGGTCTATCAGGTCTGGTCATGTCTGTCGTGTCACAGTCACAGCCCCATAATACCGTTGTGATTCCCGGGGTTGCCAACTGTCCAACTCCTCCATAAGTCTCTAACTCTGTGCTTATAAACTGGCCATGTGGGCGGGCGCCTTCCGGCTTAAGGTGTCAGTTGGCCTTCCCTGGATGGTATAAGATGCTGTAGTCATAGTCCTTCCGGAGATTTAACCAACGTCTCTGTCTCATGTTAAGCTCCTTCTGGTCAAATAAGTACCTGAGGCTCTTATGATCTGTGAAAATCTCAAAGGTCTCACCATAAAGGTAGTGCCTCCATGTCTTCAGCGCGAAGATAACAACTGCCAGCTCTAAGTCATGGGTAGGGTAGCTATGCTCATGGGGCTTCAGTTGTCGCGAAGCATAAGCGACAACGTGACCTCGCTGCATGAGCACACCCCCTAACCCCTGCAACAAAGTGTCCGTGTAGACCACAAAACTGCCACTGTTGTCTGGGATGGTAAGCACAGGAGCTGAAGTTAGTCTCTCCTTCAACTCCTGAAAACATGCCTCACAAGCATCTGTCCAGGCAAAGGGCATGTCCTTCCAGGTCAACTGAATTATAAGATGCGCAATCTGCGAGAATCCCCTGATAAACCGCCGATAGTAACCTGCCAGTCCCAAAAAGCTACGTATTTCTTTCACTATACGTGGCCTCTCCTACCTAAGTACGGCCTCAACCTTGGCTAGATCCATGGCCAAACCATCCCTCGAGATCACGTGGCCCAAGAAAGTCACCTGCCTCAATCAAAACTCGCACTTGCTGTACTTGGCATACAGCCTGCGTCGTCTCTAAGTATCCAGAATCATCCGTAGATGCTGTCCGTGCTGTGCCTGATCCTGCGAGTAAAATAGCACGTCGTCGATGAATACCACCACAAATTGATCCAGATACGGTATGAAAACCCGGTTCATCAAATCCATAAAAGCAGCGGGGGTGTTGGTCAACCCAAATGGCATGACCAAAAACTCGTAGTATCCGTACTGGATGCGGAAAGCTGTCTTGGAGACGTTGGTCTCCCTGATCCTCAGTTGGTGGTAGCCTGACCTCAAATCTATCTTGGAGAATATAGTGGCATCTCGCAACTGGTCGAAAAGGTCATCAATCCTCTGCAGCGGATACTTGTTCTTGATGGTGACCCTATTCAGTTGTCTGTAGTCAACGCAAAGCCGTATGGTACCAACATTCTTCTTCACAAACAACACAGGGGCTCCCCACGAGGATGCATTGGGCCTCACAAAAGCCCTTCTCCAACGGGTCTTGTAGGTGTGACTTGAGCTCTCGCAGCTCAAGTGGTGCCATCCGATATAGTGCAGTAGAAATGGGGCTGGTCCTCGGTACCACTGAGATCTCAAACTCAATCTCACGCTCGGGCGGTAGTCCTGGCAGCTCCACTGGAAACACGTCGGGGTACTCACAAACCACCAGAATTCTCTGAAAGTTAGGCACGGGGCTAGGCTCTACTACTACACAGGCTAGGAAGCCCTCACACCCCTAGCTCAAAAGCCTTGCTGCCTGAGGCGCAGATATGCACCTGAAACCTCCGTCCACCGGCTGTCCGTGAAACTCAAAGGAAGACATCCTCGGTATGGAGAAGACGATCTTCCTCCCGAAATAGTCTACTAAGGTGTGGTAGGCAGACAGCCAATCCATCCCTAGAATAACGTCAAAATCCTCAATCTGTATCACAATCAGGTCAGTGAGGAGGCTGTGTCCCCCCATGCTGACCTCACAGTCCGTGTAGACCTCCTCAGCTACAACAGCTGGCCACCTGGGCCTCTGATCACAAAAGGATCCTCTAATAACACATTGTCTTGTCCCAAACTGACAATAAAACTCGCAACGACAAAAGAGTGTGTGGCACCGGAATCAAAAAGCACGTAAACTAATCTGCCGGAAATAGTAACCATACCTGTCACCACTGAACCGGAAGCCCTGGCGTCTCTGTGTGTCAGGGCATTGATACGCCCCTCAGCCCTCAGTGTAGAAGAAGCAGCTACATCTGGGTCGGGCGAGCAGCCGCTGGTCGGTACCCTCCTCGTGACTGCTGCCCTCCCCCACGTGCCTGGGGACCACGACCACCAGCTCGGCCTCCAACGCTCGGTGCTGGGAGCATCTTCTGTGCTCCAGCCCTAGATGGGCAGTCCCTCTTGATGTGGCCTGGCTAGCTACACTGGTAGCAGAGGGGAACTCGACTCTCTCATTCGGTAGGTCCCTGCTGACGGCTGGACGGGGGTCCAGTGCTGGCAGCTGGCCCATTTCTGGGGCCCCTAAAGGCCACTGACGGCCCTGCAAAATGAGACGGCTCTCCGGCGGGTGTTGCGTGCCTCCTCTCTCGACGGCTCTGAGAGTACTCTAGCTGGTAGGGCCTCTTTCGTCCACTGTCGGTGTCTCGCACAGCCTGGTTGGTCTTCTCGTACGTCATGGCTACCTCCACCACTCTCGAGAAGGTGGGCAGCTTCAGGGGCTTGACATACCCCCGAATAGTAGGCCGGAGCCCCTTAGTGAACCTCCACAGGCTCTCCTCCTCTGTAGCTACGGCTGTTGAAGCAAAAGATAACTCCAGGAAGCGCGTACGATACGCGCTAACAGTCATCGTCCCCTGTCAGAGAGTGTGGAACTCCCGCCTCCTGTGGTCTTGCCAAGTCTGCGGGAAGTACTGCTCGCCGAAGAGGGTCACGAACTGGTCCCAAATCGGCTCTCCCCTCTCCTGGCCTCTGACTGCCCTCCACCACTTGTGTGCCACACTCTCTAGCTGGTACGTGGCAAAGGCCACACGGCACTTCGCAGGGGGGCGATGGGTGTCAAACCCTTCTCTATCTGCTCCAGCCAATCCTCTACCTCAGACGGGTCCTCATCCCCCTTGAAGGAGGGGGGCTTTAGCTTCCGGAATTGTCTGAAAAGCTCATGGTGCAGTTGCAGTGGGGGAACGGGCACACCTCCAGGTAAGGAGGGCTCGTGCTCGGAAGTGTTAGAGTGTGGTGGGGGCGGTGGAGGACCACCCCCTCCCCCTCTTGCTTGTCTGGCATTGCGACGGTCTCTCTGTCCCACCGAGGACTCCCCCTTCACATCCTTTGTGAGAGGTGCCCGTGGAGGTTGGTGGAGCTCCTCTCGCATTGTCTCTGATTAGCTGGGTGAGGTCTTGGTCCTGAACGTCCGGGAGAAGTGGCGGGTCAACTGGCACCTCGTGCTCGGCACATCTGCCCCTCCGACCTCATCCACGATCGCGTCCATGGCCTGCCTTGAGAACTCCCCGACAAGGCATCTCCTGTAAGGAGACGCAGAAGACAAAACAAAAGATGTCAACTCTATCGAACTTCTTCGAAAAGGGACTCAGAACAAATGTCAAGCGATACATTGTGGTGGCTACCCTAGTTACATGCACATGAATGGTTATTCTCAAGCTAGTTGGTTCATTTCTAGGGACAACCTTGCTCTGATTCCATCCTGTTATGACCCGGTTCCCGAGTTCCTACAGGACCCGAAATGCCAACTAATCCTAAGACCCAGTCGTCCAACAAGAAATAACCGAAAAGCAGGAAAATAAACCACATTCACATCTGCAATGTAACTAAGCAGTAAAAATGTACAAGCAGTAAAGGAAAGTAATAGCTGCTAATTCAGTACATACCACCACAACAACAGAAAAAAAATAGAATGAAAGCAATAACAGAAGAAACAATAGCAAAAGGTCTGAAACTCACTATAGTAGTAAAGAAGTACAAAAAAAGTACTAAAAACTACGGCTGAGCTCGGTTGGGCCCAGCACCCTCCGCAGTCAGTGGCTCGGGTTGCTCAACTCTTGGACCTGAACAGTGTTATGAAAAGATGGAGTCAGCGAATGCTGAGTAGAGTGGTAACCATACTATCTAATGCAGTAAAAGTAGCAGGTATATTTATCTTTTCGAGTTATTTTATTTTACAAGTAATTCCTTTTCACGCCATTTGGTTAACATTCAGATTTCTTTCTTGATCTTGCATGTTCCTCGTGGGAACAATCTTGATTGCAGTCTTTTCCGAAGACTAGAAGGTACACATGGTGCTCTCCTGGTCGGGAGAGTTCCTTGTGGTAGTCTTACACCCAGTCAACCACCTCGAGGTCACTGATGAGAACCTCATCATAAACCCTAACTAGCACAATCTAACCTATATATATAAGAAAAAGCTCCTACATAACCTGAAGAAAGACTTAACTCATAGAATTCTGAGTTTTAGAAGAAAATAAGTCATAAGGGGTAAAACTGCAATTTCACCAACGCAGTTTGCAAACAGGGTAATTAAGGGTCCAAACACAGGTCAAACAAGCATAATAAGAAGAAAAGTGGGATGATCTGATCTAAAGAGGGTTACAGCAACTTTAAGAAATTAAATGACATTCTGTAACCCTAAAATAAATCCACTTCAATTCACGAGGTTCGAGGTAGGGTAAAAATCAACTAAACCCTCTAAAATTCATAGAAAAATAATATTTAGGGTTTATAACCTTCAATTTGGCCTTAGAAACCCATTTTGACCTACAAAGAGAACCATGCTCAATTAATGACTTAATCTGGGTTTTTACATAAATTGACCAGTCAAACATGGTCCAACCTAGAAATAAAACTCACCATTAAAATCCTTAGGTTCAAATTAGTCGTGTATAAAAACTTGAGCCTAAGAAGAGACCTCCTTGACCGACTTTGCAATTTGGTCCTCTTCATTTACTTTTTGACCCTTATCTTTCGAAACCCTTGCATTTTTTCCCCCAACTTTCTCGTCGTTCTTTGCAGAACGGTCCCTCCTGCAAAGCTCTGCGCAGCGCCATGCTCCGACAACTTTGCGCGGAGCATGGCGCCGTGCAGAGGGAGGTGACCGCCCTGCAAAGCAGACGTGGGGTACCGTGCGACGTCCTCTGTCGTAGGGACCATGCCATGCCGCTTGACGACAACCATACCTTTCATGCGAACGTGCGGAAGGTATGGGTCTTGTCTCCGACCCCGCTCCGGCGAGGCTGGCACGTCGCCAGCCTGTTCCTCCCTCTCCACCATCCCCTTTTTAAAGACCAGCACCCCCTGCCGGTTCGGGTAATCTTATCCTGGCAGAGAGTTTCTCAACATTTCCTCTCTTCCTCCTCCGACAGGAAACCCGCAAGCTCTGGCGGCCACTCCTCCTCCTCGTCGCTCTGTTGCCATACCAGCAGCAGAGTTTGCTTCGTCTAGTCTTCTCGCGTCGCGCCATACCAAGCGCACGCTTCCCTGCCCACTTCCTCGTCGCCGCTCTCTCCCTCTGGGTGTTTCTTCTCCGGCGACAATCGATACGACTGCTTGCCTCTCCAGCCCCCTTCGTCCTTGCAAGTAGGTTAGAACTACTCCACATCTTTCCCTCTTTCTTTTCCCCACTATATTTCACTTGATTACCCCACGACCACGCTTGACCACTGATGAGAGCCTCATCATGAGCCATAACTAGCTCATTTTGACCCAATAAAGAAGATAAAAGCTCCTACATAACCTAGAAGAAGGCCTAACTGAAGGAACAAGTGCTCTGAGAAGAAAACATGAAATAAAGGTTAAAACTGTAATTTTACCACTGCAGTGCATAAACGGGATTTCTAAGAAGCAAAACATAGGTCAAATGGTCCAAATAAGATAAAAAGTGGGTTGAGTTAATCAGAAATGGGTTTATGTGCAATCTAAGAACTAAATGACACTTGGTAATCCTAAAACAGACCCGCTTAAATTAACAAGGTTCCGATCAGAAAAAAAAGCAAGTAAACCCTCTAAAAATCATGGAAAAACATCCTCTAGGGTTTAGAACACTTAATTTGGCCTTTGGAACCTAGTTTGACCTAAATTAGGGTCCTAGCTCCTCAATTAACCTAATTTGGGTTTTTACGCAAAATATCCAGTCAAACGAGGTCAAACCTAAAATCCAACTTCACCATTGGATTCCTTAGGTCCAAATTAGGTTTGTACCAAAATTTGGACCTAGGGAGAGGTCATCTTGACCTACTTTGCAATTTAGTACACCCAAATCACAAATTGGTGCCTTTCTTCTGAATACCTTTGCAGAGAGCCCCCTAGGTTCTTCGCCTCCTTTGCAAACCGGTCCTGCCGCCATTGCTAGGGCAGAACCGAGCTCCGGCGAGGTTCGGAGAGGGATTGCTCTCTAATCCCTCAGAGATTCCCTCCCAGAAATGGAAGGAGGATTCTCTGAGGAATTCCCTTCCTTATAAAGCCAATTACAATCGCTGGTGTGAACCCAATCTCTCGTGCGAACGCACGAGAGATTTGGGTATCCACCTTCCTTCCAACTCCGGCAAGTCGGCAGACCTAATGGTGCGTTCTCCACGCGCTGGCAGGAGCGGCCAGCACCTATAAAAGACACCCCAGACCCTGCCGCAGAAGGAGAGCTTGATTTGGCCGTGTGTCCACCCCCAATTCGTCTCCTCCTACCCGGCCGAAAGTCCCAGCAAGCTCTGGCGAGCCCCCCTCCCCTCCCTCTTCGCTCTGCCACAAAACCAGTGGCAGAGTTAGCTTTCTAACTTCCCTCCGCGTCGCGTAGTACCCGCGCACGCCGCCTCAGCCCCGTCGTCGCCGCCGTTCTCCCCCACTGGGCGTCATCTTCTCCGGCGAAAGCAGGTACTGCTGTCCGCCTTCCATCCCCTGTCGTCCTTACAATTAGGTTAGAACTCCTCTCCATCCTCTCCTCTCTCTTTTCCCCTTGTTATCTCATCTGATTACCCCTCGACCGACGCTGACCACCCTCATCTTCCACATCACCGACCGGCCTCCGGTGAGCCGCTTCCTCCATTCCAGCCCCCCACACTGCTCGCCAACCACTTCGGGAGCTCCGCCTCACCACCAGGAACTCGCTCCACCCTACAACTGCCACTCCAGACCTCCATAATCACCCCCCGAACAACCCACCATCTCCGGCCACAGGTTGACCTAGGCACGCACGCCTAGGCCGACCTGCGGCCTGCAGCATCGTCCACCGCCTTCGCCGTGCCACGGCGAAGGTCTCTAGCTGATCTGATTGGGCCGTGAGGCTTGTTTTGTGTATGACAGTGTTTGAGCCGCTTCCGCCATGGATGACCTCCGGTGAAGCTCCAACGAAGCTCCAGGCATCAGGCTTCGCAGGCTGCAGATGCAGGAGACTCACGCGAGTGTCGCGAGGTGAGTGAGCCCAGCACGGAGCGCCAGCAGGGCCATCCGCTTGGGCAATTGCATACTAGAGTCTGCGGGCGCCCGTGAAATCAGGGCAGACCCTTTAGTCCCACATCGTGGGTTTGCAGCACTCAGGTACGCTATAAATTGTATTTGTGCTTTAAGCCGGTTGCCTCCGTAAGCACAGGGGTGAGGTCCCTCACTGACCCCACACCCGCCTCGTCCGCGGCTTGACCACGCGGACCTGGCGGATTCGACCCGACCTAGACGTACGCACTCCTCGCGCATCGTCACCTGCAGGTGCGCCTGGTCCCGGGTACGATCCGACCCGATTATGGCTGTGGCTCTGGGAGAGCGTCCGTGAGTTAACGGCTTAAGAGAGAGACGCGCGGGTAGAGGGAGAAGGGTTAGGTTTTGCTGCTATGCAGGCAGGCTGAATGCAGGAGAAGAAGGACTTGGCCGCTACAGAAGAAGAAAAGGCAAGCCAAAGAAGAAAAGGAAGAAGGAGCAAGACAGAGAAGAAGAAGAAAGAAAGAAGCTTTCGCAGGAGAAGAAGGAAAGAAGAAGAAGAAAGAGCAAGACACAGAGAAGAAGAGAGGCAAAGAAAGATTAGAAGATCAAAAGAAGAAGAAGGCTTCGCAAGACAAGAAAGAAAGCAGAGAAAGAAGCAAACGAAGAAGAAAACGAGAGACTGCAGAAGAAGAAGAAAAGGAGAAATACTTTTAAGACGTCTGATCTTGTGATCTGACGTCCAATTTCATATTTTTGTCCTAATTACTTTTAATTGCATACATTCACATTTGAATTGATATTCTAAGTAAATTAGAGTGTTCAATTACATTTTGACTAGTAGTAAATTCCATTTGCTCCCTGTGATTGACCTCGGATACTCCGGTCTTCGAGTAATAAAATTCTTTATATTTGTTTAGACGTTTTTTCGGTTATACTACAACGTGACATCCTTTAAACCCGCACAAAACCTCGACAACACTCACCGTCATCTTCCATCCCTTCGGCAACCCTCCGGCGAGTTGCCCCCGTCACTCCGCAACTCCACACGACTAGCCGACCGTCGCAAAAGTTCCGCCTCACCACACTGAACACACTCTGCCCCTCCACTGCCACGCTACACCTCCACAACGCACCCCCGAACACACCCATCTTTCCGACCACAGGACGAACTAGGCACGCACGCCTAGGCCGCCCCGCGGCCTGCCGCACATCTGAACACCTTCGCCGTGCCACGGTGAAGGTTTCCCGGTAGTTTGATTAGGCCGTGAGGCCGTATTCGTGCATGACAGTTCTGCTGCCCTGGCCGCCATTGTTGACGATTCGAGAAGCTCCCAAGCAGGCGCCAAGCTTCAAGACAGCTGCGCTCTAGGTGCTGTGGATTGGGGAGACTTCTGCGAAGACTTTTGCCTCAGCACTTGACACCAACAGCGGCTGCAGCTGAGGAGATTTCGAAGAGGCTGCTGCAGGCACGTGCGAGAAGAAGTAACAGGATAGTCCCACGTCGTGAGTTCACAGAGCGCCGCCCTAGTTTAAATTGATTTTGTGAATAAGGCTCTTTGCCTCCGACACACCTAGGGTGAGGTGCTGCGCCCCACGTCCGCCTCGTCCGCGGATTCACCACGCATACCTGGCGGATCTGACCCGACACTACCGAGCACACCTCGCGCACCATAACACGCCGGTGCGCCTGGTCCCGGTTACGCAACCTGACCCGTTAACCCGGCTCTGGGAGAGCTTCTTGTGAGCGGTTTGCAGAGAGAGAGAGATACGTGCGGGTAGAGGGAAGGGATAGGTTTTGCTGCCTTGTGTGCAGGCAGACAGAGCATCGAAGAGAAGAAGCTCAGCACTTGGCCGCAGGAAGGAGAAGAGAAGAAGCTGAAGAAGAAAAGCTGAGCAGTGGAAAAGGCTCGCCAAGGCAGAAGAAGAAGAAGACAGGAAAGAGAAGAGAAGGAGAGAAACAGAAGAAAGAAAAGAAGGAGCACTGTAGCAAACCACAGTTAAGTCGTCTGACCACTGCATCAGACGACGGTTGAGCAGCGGCCAGAAGAAGAAAGAAGAGCAAGAAAAAGAGAGAAAGAAGAAGAAGAAAGAAGGCATAGTCGCCAGAGCAAAAGAAGGACAAGAAGGAACAGAAGAAGAAAAGAGAAGAAGGATAAGAGTAAAGAAGAAGAGGAAGGAGAAAGAAGAAGAAGAAAAGATCTCTCTCTCTCTCTCTTATTTTGTAATCTAATTAGAGAACCCTTGTAATTCTAGAATTCCAGTAGCTCCCTGAGTTCGACCTCGGGAATACAACTTCTGAGAAAAAAAAAAAAATCTTTTGTAATGATAACCGTAGCTGTTTTGTCTCATACTATAACGACTGTACTATAATAAACATGAAGACGCAAAAACAGCCAAAGCGGCCATCAATCACTGACGGATGTAGCGGTGACTATGGCACGTGCGATAAGTGCGCGGGTAGCTACCTCGTACTGACACGCGATCAATCGTTTTCGCTAGCGGGTATGCCCAAAGTGCAGCACGGAACAATATAGGGCCTAGCCCTCTCAGAAACAAGGGTTTAGCCCCTCAGAACCAAATAGGGTTCTCGTCCCTCCACAGTTCGCACACCCTCGTCTGGCTACCCCGATTTGCCCAGAGGGTCTAACAAGTCGGTGTAAGGTGGCTAGCTGAACCCCGGGCCCCGTGGGGTGGCTAGCTCCCTCCCTACACTAGTAGCTTGCCTCGGTACCGTGTACGTGAGGGCCAACAGAAGTCGGTGTAGAGTGGCCAATCCTAACCCCGGGTCCCAACCCAAGGGCTACTAGCTCCACTCTACACTAAAAGGGGACAGTCGCTCTCCTTGGTACCATGTACTCAAGGGCCAGCACACTTCCTGCCCACATTCCAGACTTTTCCATCTAACCACAAGAGTTCTACTCCTAACTCCTCGTAGGATTCGTTCTTATGTTCACCATATTATTCCAATCAAGATTTCATCATTCACAATGATCGCCCACATTTCAATCCAGACGTTTTAAAAGGCTAAAAGTGGAACAGGTCTTTACAATGATCATCGGAGCGGAGCTTGGAGCAGGTCGGAGAGGGAGAAAGGACGGGATTTGTGGCTCAGAAACTCTCTTAGGAGGTAAGGCAGGCGAGGAGGGTCTCATATAGCACATCGAGCGAGCTTCCACGCTTGGAAACAAGCTTGAAAGCTTGGGAAATTAGGGACTAGGATTTGTGGTTTTAAGGAGTTCACACGACCTCCACAAGGAGATTTGTGATGTGCATACATCTGATTAACCTAAAATGTCTATTAATGCATGTTCTTAGTGTCACATTAGCATCATACAATGTAAATAGTGCATAACGTGCATAATCATGCATTTAGATCAAGTTGTATAAATTATTTAGTGATTGTCTCCTTTTTATGGTCAGGGACAGGGTGACTTTTTATCAGGACCTCCGATCGAGGATCCAACCGTACGGATCTGATCTGGGTGACGATTGGAGTTCAACGACTCCAAGATTGCCCTAAACGGATATCCGTAGCACCAGATAGGGACCGAGGAACCTTAAAGAGAAGAGACCAAGTTGGTGTTAATCTGCACCTTAGACGACAAATCTGATCGCACCGATGGGTTTGGATTGACGATCACAGCCTAACGGCACGGAAATCGGTCCAATCCGATACCCGTGGCAGTATTTACGTCACTTAGAAGATGGACGGCTAAGATGGCACCACGTGGTACCATCATAGCCACCCAACACCGGTCGCAGCTCTCCTTCTTCACCCGTTTGACAATTCTTAGCCGTTGGATGGCCATACAACGGCCGAGATCGCACCTAGCCAATCTGGAAGACCATCGTGCCCTCTCTCTCTCTCTCCTCACCCCCGCGATGGATCTAGTCCATTGGGTCACCATCCAACGGTCACGGATGCTCGCACCTTAAAACATCCCCGCGATACAAATGCTCGTTCAGTGCAGTGGTCAAGCATGCTACGCGAGCGCGCGACGCGTGTTGGAGGCCGCATTCGCTGCGAGCGGGCGTGCGATTAGAGCCACGCGATGAAGATCCAGCTTTGGAGATTGAGCATAGCGCTCACGCGTGATCAGACGCGTGGCGCTTACACGTGATTGCTTGCGGGCACGCAGCGCAGGCGTAGGCGAGGGGCGTAAGGTAGGCGCAGACGCTTACATGTGATTTCTTGATTGGACGGCTGAGAGCTGCGTGAACGTGCGTGTGAGTTGAAGGGCGCGGAGGCGAGGGGGCGCGTGAATGGCGGGCACGTCGGCCATGTTCAGGCCTTTAGTGATGGATGAATCCATCACTCAAGAGAAGCTTGTCCCACACCCGGGTTGCTCCTCAAGAGCTAAAATCAAGTTTTCGCCCCCATTTCGGAAGCGGATCCCGCGACAACGACGATGTGCTGCCTCGTTCCCGTTCCTCTTGCTTTGACCTCCTTCTTCCTGCTCCGTTCCTCATCTTCTAGGCGTTGTCTTGTCCGGCTCGTCCTTCAAGCGATCGTCGAGGAGGATAACTTCTCTCTCCCATTCTTTTTCTTGCTTTCTAGTTGTAATAATTTCTTGCTTTCTAGTGTAATCTTTTGTCTCTTTCTTAGTTGTAAAAATATTTTGCAATATCAAGTGAATGCTTTTCCTCTCTCTCTCTTATTTTCTATATTGATTCCATTTCATTGTGATTATTCTGCCCTTTAAACAAAAACACAAAAAATATAATTGCGAATTTTGATCGACGTAGCTTCCCTGAGTTCGACCCAGGATTTCTTTATAGAATTTTCGGTATAAATTTTATTTGTTGAACAGATTTCTTCGCTATTCGAACTACAATGACAGGTTTTCAAAACTAGCTCCGATAGCGTAGTCATCCGACGACCAACATTTTGCCACCGTTGCTAAGGAGGAAACGATTATCCGATCTTCTTTTTGCATTTCACGTGCTTTTCTATCTTCTAACTTGCTTTCTCTCGTGTCTATTGTTTTGCAGATACCTATATTAGGGAATCGTCAAGTGGTAGATCGGAGTAAAGTATAGTTGAAGACGACTGTAAGTGCTCCCCATTCTTCCCCCTCCATAGATTTCATTTCATCACATTAAATTCAAATTCCAATTAACCTAGGTGTTTGCATAAATCCTAGGATTAGTTTGGTTGTTTGGATTTCCACTCACACTCACATTTCACCCTCGCATATAAAAAAAAAACAACAAAAAGATAATTTTGTGGGGTAATTCAACATACACACAACATACACTCACATTTAAGGCACTTAACCTAATTGATTTTTTTCTACTCAGTCAGATTCTGATCTGTGGAACCGGTACACACAAATCAACACATAAAAGAGTAGAAATCATTCTAGGTTAATCATTTTTGTGTGCCTAACTCAGTGGTGCAATTGTTTGAGTTGTTTGGGTTGCACCACTCAACATAAAATCAACTCACCAAGTAGCTTCCTCTTAGGGTTTTCAATCTAGGTTTATATTAGGCACTCCACTTTATTTCTGATTTTAAAAGAAAAGCAATCTTCACTCATGCTTGAAAATCTGGTTTTCCTCAAACTTGATTGAATTCAACCTAATTTTAAACCCTAAAAGCTACTTAAGCAAGATTTGAACATTAAAATCTACTCATCACAAATAATCTTGCTTGAAAACCCTGGTTGTGCACGCACTTACACATACTCAATTGATCATTAAGGGCACAACCCATTTTAAGGGCCTACCACATTCCATAAGCACTACAATCCTAGGCCTCAATAAAATCGAGTAGACGTTGGCCTTAAGGACTGATTCGCTCTTCGGGGCCTAGTCTGAGATTGTTTACGATTAATCTGCTTGTACTGATCAATCTGATGTCTATCTAGGGGAGTAGCATCAAACGACCAAGGCTGGGGGGTACACTAGGAATCGGAGGCGCAAGTCGAAGGAAGAACCTTCTCCCCAGTCCCTCCTTCTAACTGGTTGGATTGAGCAGACACAAGTAGTGTAAATCGTTTATAATCTTAAGGCGGGTTCTGGGAGTTTGTGGATCCTTAGGCTACCCCACTTAAGGACCGGCTTATTTTGTTGTGCTGCAGGGTTCTTATCCCCAATCCTTCCGACCTTTTCCTAGTGTATGCTGGGAAGAAGGTCATTGAATTCCTGATTGGAAGGACCACTAGAGTATTCTAGGAGGCGTAGATTAGATTTTGGCCAAATTGATCCCATGGCCGATCAACAGCCTCCTCTTCCTCAGGATCCGCAGGAGGTATTTCGAAGGCAACTGGAACAAATGCAGAGAATGCAAGAATGGTTCCAGAGAATGCAGAGCGCTCAGCCCTTGAAGTATTTTTATGATCCTTCAAATTACAGAGAACATCCCGACGTCTAGATTCCTGCCGGAGACGTAGAAATCAAGCCCTAGGTGTTAAGCCTGATCAAACATTTTCATGGGCTTTGCTCTGAAGTCCCGTTTCAGCACTTGGAGGATTTGACCACTTTGGTCTAGAGCACCAAGGTGTGAAACGTGAATGAAGAGCAAATGATCATGAGGCTCTTCCCCCACTCTCTTAGGGATAAAGCCGCTCATTGGTACAGGTGTTTGCAAGGCGAAATCGAGTTTAGAAAAGTTGCGTTGTAATATAGTTGAAATCGCTATGAAAATAAATTGATTTTATTACTCGAAGTTTAAGTCCGAGGTCGAACACAAGGAGCAAATGGAATTCATGCACTAAACTCAATGAATGCAATTTGAACACATGGTATTACTAAAAAATCTAATGAGAAATATAAAGCATGAGTATATGGATAATAAAATGTAGCTAAAAATATAAATGGCTTATGAAGACTTGCACGTTTGATTTTGTAATTAGACGTCTTAAAAGTGATGAGCTATAGTGTCTTTGATTTTTCCTTCTTTTGCCTTCTGCTTCTTCTGATTTTTCTTCTTCTTTCTCTGATTTCTCTTGCAATCTCTCTTCTTCTCTTTCGTCTTCTTCCTTTCTCTATCTTCTTTCTCTTCTTCTGATTCCTGCCTTAGCTTTTTCTTCTTATTTCTTCTTTCTCTGACCTCCTCTGCCTTAACCTTTCTCTTGCTCTGCTTTCTTGTTCAGCCTTTTCCTTCCTTCAGTTCCTTCTTTCTCCTCTTTCTTCTTCTCTGGCGGCTCCTTCTGCTTCTGCCTTCAATCCTTCTCCTTCTCTTTCTTTCTCTTTCTTCTTCAGTGATTCGGCCTGTTTGACTTCAGCTTCTTCCTCTTCAGCCTTGCCTTCTCCTTCCTTAGCTTTCTCTAGCCTCCGCCTTCTTCTTCCTTGGCTTCTTCTTCTTCTTCTTCTCCTTTCCCTGCGAGAGCAAAACCTACCCCTGCAAGAAGGTGGTGGTGATTGGTGGAGTCGAGGGATATTTTCAAGAAATAAAGAGGGGTAACAGGAAGAGGAGGGGGAGAGAAGTTATCTAACCTAACCTAAGGACGAAGGAGCCAGGAGAGGCATCTGGCTGGTGCGGCCGAGGCCGAAGACAAAGATCTCCATAGGTGAGGAGGCGGCAAAGACGGGGGTAGAGGCGGTGTTAGGGCGGGTATGGCTGACGCGGAAGAACGAGAAGAAGGTAACCCAACCACTGGTATTGTGGTTGGGCAACGAGAGAGAGGAGAGGGAACCGCCAGAGCTTGCGGAGATGTTGTGGTCGATGAGGAGGGAGGAAAGTGGGGGAACTGCCCAATTCCAAGCTGCGGAGATGTGGAATGAGTTGGGGCTTCTTAAATAGGTGATGGAGGTT
The DNA here is from genome assembly GCA_037157565.1 of Thalassia testudinum. Classification (NCBI taxonomy): domain Eukaryota; kingdom Viridiplantae; phylum Streptophyta; class Magnoliopsida; order Alismatales; family Hydrocharitaceae; genus Thalassia; species Thalassia testudinum. Next base: position 37,178,651 of record JAZHRO010000024.1, read on the forward strand.
GAGTTTGTGCTTGGAAGTCAAGCTTCCAAGCATGGAAAGCTCACTAGAGTTGGAAGTTCAAAAAGACCCAAATCTCTCACGTGTTCGCATGAGATATTTGGTACAAATTAGGGCTTCAAATTAGGTTCATACTGGTGGAGATTTCTCAGAGAATCTCCTTTCAATTTTGAAGGGGATTCTCTGAGAGATCAGGGAGTTCTTGCCTTTGAAATCTCACCGGAGTAGGATTCCCTTCGCTATAATGGTGGAAGGATCTAATTGCAAAGAATGAAGGCAAAGCTAGGGGGGTTTCTGCAGAGGTTTTTAAAAGGAAGGGGTAGAAATGCAATTACGCTGGACCTATTTGTAAAGTGGGTCAAGATGAATTCTCCTCAGGTCCAAGTTTTGGTACAAACCTAATTTGGACCTAAGGAATCCAATGGTAAACTTGGATTTTGGGTTTGACCACGTTTGAGTAAGAAATTTACGTAAAAACCTAATTTAGGGCAAATATTTTTCTTAGTTCACATTTTAGGTCAAAATAGGTTCTAAGGGTCAAATTGAAGCTTCTAAACCTTAGAGAATATTTTTTTATGATTTTTAGAAGGTTTAGGTGAATTTTATCCTGATGAGAACCTTGTTAAATCAAATGGGTCTGTTTTAGGGTTAGAAGAAGTCATTTAATTCCCAGAATTCACATGAACCCTTTTGTGTTTGAACCAACCCACTTTTTATCTTGTTAAGACCATTTTACTTGTGTTTAGCCCATGAGAAAACCCGTTGTTGTATTGTAATGGTAAAATTATAGTTTTACCCTTGTTTCTTATTTTTATCTCAGAATGATTATTCAGTGAATTAGGACCTCCAGTAGGTTATGTAGGAGCTTTTGTTCTCTTTTATGGGTCAAATTGAGCTAGTTAGGGCTCATAATGGTGTTCCCATGATACTCCCATGCTTAGCTTTTGCTAGTCCCTTAGCAAAATTTTAAGGTTTTAACTTCTGTTCTGGACCATGAGTTCCTTGATGTTCAGAGATTATGATGAGTGCTTTTTTTCTTTTTGATTAGGTTGGAATGCCAATAGTAGGCCTAGGGGTACTCGAGTACCAACCAAGATCCAGACCTGACCAACTCTAGCCTTAGTCTGCCGCGAAGGTTTTTAAGTCCACAGGAACTATCTTAAGGTTCGTTGGACTCCACGGTTAAAGCACCTGTGTTTGTAACATATTTTAGCCTTAGTTCTGTTTGCAATGCATTTTTGTAAGAGAGACAGAGGATTTTCTTTGTTTGGAGAGTTTTCTCTCTTTCTTTTTTTTATTTCTAGCTTCGGATTGGCTTCTCAACACGGTCTGTATTGGATTCCTAGTCCCCATCATCAATCCTCGAAGGGTCCCTGGAAATCGATGCTTCATGATAGCACGGCCCATGGAAACCCCCAGAACCCTGGCTTTCGAGATTTTGAGATAATCCCGCCCATGGCGTTCTGTAGCTAAATCCAGATCCTGGCAATCAACATTTCATGATAATGCCGTCCATGGCATTTGAACTGGAATAGGGTACTTACATGCCCCCAATATGATATGTAAATATCTTCGGAGACAAGCACCAAGGAGACGATATGTTATTGTGTATCTTCGAAGGAAATTGCTCGCCTCTCTGAGTCGGGAACTTGTCCAAATCCACTTGCGTTGCTCGGCTGCTCCAAATCTAGGCAATTTTTTCAGAACAATTAAACACTTTTGCATGATTTTGATACTTTTGCGCACTGAACCAGACAGTGTGTGGATTGGGGTGCTTAGGTTACCGAGTACCGCAAACCAGAGGTTAGTTAATGAGGTCGAATACTCCCTAAGCCTTAGACCTAATACTTAAGCTTCGCATTTTCCCCAACCTCTTGAGGACTATCCAGATCTTAGCGGATACTTGAATTTTTAAGCTTAGGAGTGTAGCCTAAGAGACCTAAGATCAGCGTTCCTACTAATCTCTTTTCTATCTCATTAGCCCTTTTTCCTTTCATTTTCTTTTTCTTGGTATGGTCTAGAATTTAGTTAATCCCTTAATTTCTTACTAATGACTATCTCTTCTTTTTTTTCTTTTCATTTTGTGCTCCTTTTTTGACATTTTTCACTTTTCCCCTTTTTCTCCTCATGATTTGTATGGCCTCAAAATTTTCTCTCCCCCAATTTTTTTGTTCTTTTTCACAATTTTCTATTTTTTTGGTATTTTTGGCGTATGTGATTTTTTTGTGAGAACCCTTCTGAACTTTTGATTTTTGTTTGTGATAAACGTCAGTTTATCATTATTCTTATGCATTAAAACAAACTTAGCTCTTACGATTTTACTCCGCAAACTGGTTTTTAACTTGCATTTAGGCATAAATTAGGTTAGGCAAGCATTGCATTTTTTGTTGTGTTTTTGATGTGTTTTTTTGAGTGTTATGGATAAACAGATTGTCAGATCCGTAGAACCCTAGCACTCAGGAAGGCAACTGGTGAAGGAGATGCTCTCACCAGCTGGAACTCAGCTTGATTCAGCTCACCATAGCTAGAATTCAGCTCAACTGAATTAGGGTTAGCTCATCCTAGCTCCATTTAGCTCATCTCATCTGAATGGCAGCTCAAGAGTGCTCATCTTAACTCACCCTAGCTCAGGTTAGCTCAGATCCAGCTCAACTTGGTTGAGTCTAGCTCATCTTAGCTCCCATTAATCTACAGGGAGCTCTAGCTAGCTCAACTGAGTTGACTGGAGTTCATCCTAGTTCAGGTCCAGCTACATCCAGCTCTACTCAACTTCAGCCAGCTGAAGATGACTTCATTCCAGCTCAGGAGGCTCAAGTCCAGCTCCCGGGGACTCAGCTTACTTAGCTCAGTTGAGCTAAGCTACCTTAGCTACCTCAACCAGCTTGATCCTCCCCGGGAGCACCAGACCTAGCTCACCTTAGCTCATTATGGTAGAAGCCAGCTCACTTTAGCTTGGCTTAGCAGCTAGCAAAGAACTAGCAAGCTAAGCTAGCTAGAGTAGCTCCATGCCACCCTCTTCAGTAGCTGCCATCTCTAGTTCAAGCTCCAGGCTTCTCCTCAGCTCCTCTCTTCAAACCCTAGCTCTAATACCTCCTCCTCTACTCCACTTCTAGCTAAGCTAGCTTAGCTTTGCTATGCTCCACCTCCCTTGGCTTTTACCACCTAAAAATCCTACCTAACAACTCCACCAACTAGCTTCACCTAAGCTCCACATAAGCTAACCCTACTTCCACCTCACCTTGGCGCCAACCTAGCCTACCCACTACCTCCAAAAGACACCACTAAATGGTGCCAAAACCACCTATAATTACCCTTGTCTTGGTGCCAAAAATTCCCTCCAAAAATCCCCCCATCCTAACCCTACACCTACTCATATAGCCCATCTTAGCCATCCACATACCCCCCTTCTAGAACCCTAAGGTGGCGCCACCTAATAGCCTTCTAGAAGGCCCATTTTGGCACCAATTCTAAAGGGCACCAAAGCCATGACTACCCCCCTTAGCACCCCTTAGGTGGCGCCATTTATCCTTAGTCCTAGGATCCCCAACTACCCCCCATATCCTATCCTAGCCATCCATTCTAAGAGCCACCTATGCCCCCCTTCGTACACTATATATACCCACCTATCTTCCCACATTTTCTTCGTCCTCCATTATTGTTTAATTCCACCTAAACCCACCTATACCTATGGCCAAGAAGAAGGAGTAAAGAAGAAGATTAAGGGGACACATCACCTGTCCCTTTGGTGCCTTCTTCTCCCCAAGGAGGAGGAGCATTCTACTCCACCACTAGGAGGACGGCTAGGAAAAGGAGGACTTAGGGTGGACGTCCACCCTTGGAGAAGGAGAATTGAAGGTGGTAGCTTCCACCTTGGAGGACACCATCTTAGAGGACCATTTTCAAGAAGGAGAAGGAGGAGCCCTTTTCAAGCCTAGGAGCCACTGAGCTTGGAGCATGGAGCTTCCCCTCTTCACCAACAATTCAGGAAAATTTGTGTTTTATTTTCTTTGTTGGAATTATCTAGTAGTATAAGCATTCATCTACTAGGGTTTTTTGTAAAACACTCTCTCTTTTAATCAATGTTGCCTTCTTTAATCTTTTTGTTGCATAGTCTTGTAGAATTCTTGTTTAACCTTTTTCACTCCCTCTCCCTAACTGCTCTAGGCCTCCACGTGCCCAGAGTGAGCTTAGGGAGAGGTTCTACTTGTCACTATAATAATAGTGTAGTGGATTAATATAAAGAATTTTCTTGCTATCAATAAACCCGCCTTGTTCTCGTTATTTCAAAACAAAAAAAAATCATATATATAAAACACCAAAAAGAAAATTGATTTCCATTTCCAAGCAAGGAATTTGAATTGCAAACAATTTGGCCTCCTTGGACGACCCTAGATACTCCCCTATCTAGGTTTATAAATCTACGAGTTGATCGCTTTTGCGCGTTACAACGACGTATTTTACAAATCGTGTAAAATTCGTTGTCAGTGTGTTTGCAGTTTACCACCCCCCATGCCTAAGTTTTGCAATGTCCTCATTGTAAATGGAGGGTGTGAAACATTGTTGGGTTCAGGAATTTAGAACAGGATTTATCGGGTGGGCGAACGGGTTGGGAATGACTGTTGCGGATGATTTTAGGCTCTGGCACGTGTACCAGTGGTGGGATCGACTATTCTAAAACTGAATTCAGGGTGCAATAGACGTGAAGTACAGATGGATAATAAGAAGGATCTCAGGTTTTTGGAATGATGGGTTGCCTCTCGTTAAGCGCTAAATTCAACGCCTTTAGCCGAGTGGGAAATGGTATGGAGAGGGAGTGGTCAAATCTGCTGAGTTTTGTAGAACAAGTACCTTGACCAAGAGCCTGGTTGGTCCAACCAGGTGCTTGTTTTGATCAACAGGCTGATGATGCTGCCCAAACCCAATCAATCTGGTGGGTTGATAATTGTATATCAAAAGATGTGAAACCTACCATATACTATGGAGCTCGGAATGATGTGGAAGTGTGAATTCAGGGTTTGGCTGAGTCGAATCTGCTTGGTCAGATGATGGGAACACTATCATGAGCCCTAACTAGCTCATTTGACCTAGAAAAGAGAATAAAAGCTCGTACATAACCTAAAGGAAGGCCTAATTCAAGGAATAACTGTTCTGAAAAGAAAACATGAAATAAAGGGTAAAACTGTAATTTTACCATTACAGTACATCAATGGGATTTCTCAAGGGCTAAACATAGGTCAATTGGACTTAACAAGAGGAAAAGTGTGATGGTTCAAACAGAAAAGGGTTATTGTGAGATCTAAGAATTAAATGACATTCTGTAACCTTAGAACAAACCCACTTAATTTTATAAGGTTTTAGTCAGGATAAAAATTAACTAAACCCTCTAAAATTCATGGAGAAATATTCCCTAGGGTTTAGAACCTTCAAATTATCCTTTGGAACCTATTTTGACTTAGATAGGGGTCATAGCTCATTATTTGACCTAATTTTGATTTTTGTGTAAAATGTCTAGTCAAACGTGGATAAACCTAAAATCCAACTTCACCATTGGATTCCATAGGTCCAGATTAGGTTTATACCAAAATTTGGACCTAAGGGAGGGTCACCTTGACCTACTTTGCAAAATAGTCCACCCTATTACATTTTGACCCCTAGCTTTTGAAAACCTTTACGCAGACCCCCTATCTTCCTCGCCACTCTTTGCATTTAGGTCCCTTCGCCATTACAGTGAAGAAGTCCTACTCCGGCAAGGATTTGAGGAGGATTTCTCCCTGATTCCTCAGAGATCTCCTCCCAAATTTGGAAGGGAGATTCTCTGAGGAATTCCTATCGTCTGAACATGATCCCAAGATTCGATTCGCACCTAATCTCTCGTGCGAATGCTCGAGAGAAATGGGTATCATCCACACCTTCCTTCTCTGACGAGATCCTTGCGATTGGAAGCTTGCCTTCCAAGCACAAGGACCTCTGCCAGCAGCTATAAAAGGACCACTTGTCCTTGCGGCACCTTTCAAGCTTGTTTTGGCCACTGATACCCCCTAAATTCGTCCTCCCTCATCTCCAGCCAACAGCCCGCAAGCTCCGACGATCTCTCCTCCCTCTTCTCATTGCTCTACCACATACCAGTGGTAGAGTCTTCTCCGCCTTGCTCCTCCACGTCGCACCATACCTGCGCGTGCTTCTCCAACCCCTTCGTCGTTGCCGTCATCCTCACCTCAGGGCCTTCTTCTCTGACAACGGCACGCACGCGCTGCTCGTCCTCCGCCTTCCCCTCTTCGTCCAACTACCCTCAGTAAGTTCCCCACTATCTACCCTTCATTTTCCCCCACTTAATTTCATAAAACCCCCCTTGACAGCCACCAATCACCTCCATCTTCCTCATCTCCTGCAGACCACCGGCGAGGTGCATCCGTTGCTCCACCCCTCCACACGCCTCGCCACCTACCTCAGAACCTCTGCCATCTCCCATTGATCATTATCCACCCCTTCACTGACTGCCACACACACCCCAAGTGCCCATCGAACACACACACTTCCACGGTCACAGTCTGACCTAGGCACGCACGCCTAGGCTGTTCTGTGCCACACCAACCCCCGCCTCACCTTCGCTGTGACACGGAGAAGATTCCTAAGTGATTTGATAGGGCCGCAAGGCCGTATTCGTGAAGTGTAGGTCATACCCCTTTCCTCCATTGGAGCAGGCGTGAAGGAGCTTGCTAGCTTGCTCTAGGTCACCCTACTCTAGGTAGAAGCGTCCTAGGTGAGTGGAACCATCTTGCGAACCTTTTGCACCTAGCAATTAGAGGCTTCATTGACTGCAACTACCCCAATTGCACGAGAGTTCTCCCTGCAGGCGCGCGAAGAAGCGGGTGGGACTTTAGTCCCACCTCGGAAATTCCCAGCGCAGGTGTGTAGTATAAATTGATTTTGTGTTTCCTTCTCTTCACCTCAGAACACGGGGTGAGGTCCCATCGCCCACGAAACCCGCCTTGTCCGCGACCCACACCTACGCGGACCTGGCCGACCCGTTTACCCTACACTCCTCGCGCACCTCCCACGCCGGTGTGCCTGGACCCGGGTGCACGTAACCCGACTCGATTACCCGGCTGGCTCTGAGAGAGAGAAGAGAGAAATAGAGAGAGAGTGTACTCGGGGGGGGGGGGGGGGGGGGTAGGGGTAGGTTTTGCTCTTCGCTGTGCAGGAAAAGGAGAAGGAAGAGGCAACTGCTGGTGGACTTGTGAAGGCTCAGAAGGAACTGCGGAAGAAGCTGAAGGCAGGAGCGGCTAAGGAAATAAGGAAGAAGAACTTGAAGGCAGAAGACAAGGAAGGAGGAAGAAGTACTGTAGCAAGAGAAGGTGTAGTTGAAGAAAAGGCTAAGGAAGAAGAGTTGAAGGAAATAAATCAAAGAAGAGAACAGAAGCCAAGGCAGACAAAGAAGAAAAGTAGAGAAGGTGCGGCCAAGCAGAGAAGGAAGAGGATGGAAAGCAAAAGGCAAATGCAGAAGCTGAGAAATCAAAGGTAGAAAAAGAGTAAGGAACCAAGAGAAGAAAAAGAAGGAAGAGAAAAGAGAAGCCAAGAAGGAGAAGAAGGAAAGAAGAACCAAGAAAGAAAGAAGAAAGGAGAAGCTAAAGAAGAGAGACAAGAGAAAGAGAATCAGACTTTTTGTCCTATTCTTCTCAACCTCTTTGTTTTGCTACATTCTATAATTCGTAAACTCCTGCATTATACTCTGAATTAGATTTTGAGTAGATTTAAGTGTTCAAATTACATTGATTGAAATTAGCGAATAAATTCCATTTGCTCCCTGTGTTCGACCTCGGACTCATCATTCGACTAATAAAAACTTCTTATTTATTAATAACGCTTGATCAAATGTACTACAACGCGACTTATACTTAAAAACCCCGATCGAGCGGCTGTTAACATCAGAGTAGGGATCCGTAAAGTAATCAGTGGATAATGCGGAAACCCTACAGGTGTGATCAGAGGATGATGGAGCATGATCTGCAGTATGATCAATGTCCGAAACCCGATATAGATGTGGAGGCGAATCGTTTGCAATCGGCTCAGTAAGAGGGGAATCAGAATAGAAATTGAGTTCGGTTGCGGGTTGGGGTTAAAAATGGGTTTGGATGGGTTCTGTATATATTGAGTTGGTGGCATCAATAAGAATTGTGTATGAGGGCTCCTCTAGAAAGGAATTACAGGTGGGTTCATTTAGAGAGTCCTCATAGTAGCTATCAAATTCAAAAGTGAATTCCTGAAGAGTGTTTATATGATAAAGAAAATCTGGGTCAAGAAAAGATTCGAATTCTGGGTTATAATCACTCTCGACACTTTTTGGTCTTGATTCTTGAGTATTGAAAAGAAATGATTCTATCTTACTGGAACCTGAATTTAAACCAGTGATCTAGGGATCAGGGATCTTAGAGTCGGAGTCAGAGAATGAATCATGTGAGCTGAGGTCGTAGATTGGCTCATCGTAGTCAGGAAACAAAGGTGCTCTGAAATCATGGTAGGTTTTGAAATCGTTGGAGAAATTATGAAAATCAAGTTCTGAGTTTGATTCGAGATCAAAGGTTCCACCACAGAATAAATCACACGATGTAGACTCGACAACCTGACTTGGGTCTAGCCTATTCTTTGATTCTGTGCTTAAAGAGGTGTCCTTATCTGGTCTAGGCTCAAGTTCTAGGCTTGTTGGGAAGACCCAATCAAAACCCCACTCTTCCAACTCCTCGATTTCTGTATCGTAGATTGGTGTGACTTCTGAAAATCAATCTGTTTCTCTGAGGATGTTGGAGAGGGATATTCATCAAATAAAGGACCATAATCATACTCTTCATTTAAACATTGATCTTCATCATACAGGGCCTTGTAATCTTCCTAATAAGATTCAAATCCAGATTCTAGGCTGAGGATGTGGGTTGAATCACTAGAATCTAGGTCAGGATTGCCTTCGAGGGTCACCTTATCAGAATAAGGGGTGGGATTTACACCCTTGAGAAGTTCTATTTTAATCTCATCATTACAGGAGTCTTGGAATTCTATGCTTGGTGACCTAGGATGTTGGTTTTGTAGGGCTAGCTCAAAATCGTGTTCTCCAGCAATTGGGACTTCCCAACCTAATTCAAGATTAGGCCTGTTATATTCCATCTGGGTTGGGAATCCACAACAACCTTGTGCCTCAAACCCAGGATTTGGGAAATCAAATTGGTCCTCAATACTATTTCAAGATGTTTCATGAACTGTTTGGGGCATGTACGGGTATTTTTGATCGATAACTTGTTTCAATAATCTCATCATCTCTTCCCGTTTTTCAGGATGATCTTGGTGTTTTTTCCAAAGTACAGGATTTGTCATGCATTGGAGGTATTCAAATTATGTAATTTTTCTATCTTAATGTATCCTGTTATGAGAATGTCTCAGGTTGATCCCTTTGTTGCTTCTGTTAATAACAATTGGGCACAGTTTATGATGAAGGTTGTTGTTGTTGGTACACTAACCTGAATGTCTTCTACTGGTTTTGAGGTTTTGTATTCAATGTCATAAAATTCAAGGGCATCCTCAATCATTCTATCTCATCATGGTTCTTTGTGATTTAGGTTTCTTGAATGGTCTTCCTAAGTAACCTGGTTGCATATTTGAATTAGATGGTGGAATCAAGATGTAGAATCAGAATTTAAGTCTTGAAGTGATTAGATCTGAATATAGACTCCTAACAGAAAATCTATGTGTGTACTCTAACTAGAAGGGATGAGGGACTAGATGTGTTGTTGACCCAATCAAGGCACCTAAAGATTTTTGGATGACTATAAAGGTTCGGGGTGGATGATACCCCTGGATCAGAAAGTCGTCCACCTGAGAATTACCTGGGCAGCCAGAGAGGGAGAGTCCCACAAAGACCCCTACACAGTAGAGCGCCCCCACGGGTTACAGGGTTTCCCCCACTCGACCTCTCTTGTCACTGAGTGTCCAGGTGGACCAGAATGGATAACTTGACCTCTTAAATCTACCAATTTTATATCCTAACTTATGCCTTTGATTTCACTTGAATTAGCAGTTGTTTTGTCGTGTGACCTAATGTGGAGGTTGGTTGGCCTACAATGCAGTCCAACTTCACCTGACCTACCCTAAAGATGCCAGAATGATTCTAGGTCAAGACCTAGAAATCACCCTGATTTGACTCCCAGGTTATTAGGTCCAAGTATTTTAAGGTTCAAGTGATTTTAGAGGCTGATTTTTGGGTTTGTCTTGATTAGGTCTTTTCAATCAAGGGCTTGGGTAGCACACAAATGCGAGCGGATTTGTTTCCTTTTATGTAGGCACGTGTGAACTAGCACTCCAAGACCTTAATGTAGAAACCCTAATTTTATTTCTCAGTCCTCTTTGATTTTCAAATGTTCTCCTTGGACTTCAAACAAGAAGTGAGTAGTCCACGGAGGTTTAGAAATTAAGCATGATCTCTAATAGGAATAGGAATTTTGGGGTAGGATCTCTAGAAATCGCTTCAACTTCAATAAGACGTGAAAAAAAAATTTCGCAAATCAGGAAACTAGACTTTTAGGTGATAATTACTATAAAAAGAAGGCAGGTGATTCCTAATTTGATTATTTCCTTTTTATCTTCCCAAGATTAGGAGGTTGATTAGGGAAGAATAGAGAAGTTACCTACCCTGAAGTGGTTGATTTGTGCGAGAGATCTCCTCGTGAACTACCTCACAAAATCACAATAAGACAAATAGGGTAAGTTAGTGCTCAAATATAATCAAAATAATGCAGAGACTAGTGATGAATTGCACGTTGCTCTCCGGCGCCGCCGCCAAAATGTTTACAAGGCAAAATCGAGTTTAGAAAAGTTGCGTTGTAATATAGTTGAAATCACTTTGAAAACAAATAGATTTTATTACTCGAAGTTTAAGTCCGAGGTCGAACACAGGGAGCAAATAGAATTCATGCACTAAACTCAATGAATGCATTATGAATACATAATATTACTCAAAAATCTAATGAGAAATATAAAGCATGAGTATATGGATAATAAAATGTAGCTAAAAATATAAATGAGGACTTATGAAGACTTGGACGTCTGATTTTGTAATCAGACATCTTAAAAGTGATGAGCTACAATGTCTCTGATTTTTCCTTCTTCTGCCTTCTGGTTCTTCTTTTGATTTTTCTTCTTCTTTCTCTGATTTCTCTTTCAATCTCTCTTCTCTTTCGTCTTCTCCCTTTCTTTGTCTTCTTTCTCTTCTAATTCCTGCCTTAGCTTTTTCTTCTTATTTCTGCCTTAGCCTTTCTCTTCCTCTGCTTTCTTCTTTAGCCTTTTCCTTTCTTCAGTTCCCTCTTTCTACTCTTTCTTCTTCTCTGGTGGCTCCTTCTGCTTCTGCCTTCAATCCTTCTCCTTCTCTTTCTTTCTCTTTCTTCTTCAGTGCTTCAACCTCTCTGACTTCAGCTTCTTCCTCTTCAGCCTTGCCTTCTCCTTAGCTTTCTCTGGCCTCTGCCTTCTTCTTCCTTGGCTTCTTCTTCTTCTCCTTTCCCTGCGAGAGCAAAACCTACCCCTACCTGCACGCACTCTCTTCTCCTCTTTCTCTCTTAGGCTCGCTCTCCTAGAGCCACCATCCCGGGTAATCGGGTCGGGTACGTGCCTGGGACCAGGCCTACCGGCATGCGGTGGTGGGCGAGGAGTGCAGGGTTGGGTATACGGGTCACGCCAGGTCCGCGGAGGTCGGGTCACAGACGAGGCAGGTGAAGGTGAGTGGGACCTCACCCCGTGGTCAGGAGGTGATAAGCCCTATGCTGTTTTGCAATTTATGCAGCTGCGGTGCTTCAAGAGTTTCCGAGGTGAGACTATCTTCCCACCTCCCTTCGCGTGCGTTCGCAGCAGGAGTCTTTGCTTGATTGTAGTTGATACTTCGGCCCTCGAAGCCAATTGGTTGCCTGGAGCCGTGCACGAGAGAAGTTCGCACAAGCTGGGACTGTTGGCTTGGAGCGGGCAGACCTGGAGAGAGCCCGCAAGCAAGCTTCTCGCTTGCGTCAATGGCAGCAAACCTCCTATACCTATTAACACGCAAACGGCCTCGCGGCCTTGTCAGAAAGCTCAGGAGGCTTCGCCGAGACACGGCGAATGTGTTGCGGGGGTCGGCGCGGCGTGGTGTTGCCTGAGTGCGCGTGCCTAGGGCACCTTGTGTGTGTGTGAGTGGGTGTGTTCGGGGGATGTTTTGGGGGCGTGGTGCGGTGAGTGAAGTGAGGGTTTATGTTAAGTGGTGTTGTGGAGCTTGTGGGATGGTTGGCAAGGCGGATGGAGGTGTGAAACGACGGGGAGGCCTCGCTGGAGGTTTGGTCGGAGGTGGAGAAGGTGGTGGTGATTGGTGGCATCGAGGGATATTTTCAATAAGGGGGCAGAGGCGGCGTCAGGGCGGGTATGGCCGACGTGGATGAACGAGAGGAAGGTAACCCAACCACTGGTATTGTGGTTGGGCAATGAGAGAGAGGGATGGAACCATTGGAGCTTGCGGAGGTGTTGTGGCCGGTGAGGAGAGAAGTGGGGGAACCGGTCCAATTCCAAGCTACGGAGATGCGGAATGAGTTGGGGCTTCTTAAATAGGTCCTGGAGGTTGAGTTTGTGCTTGGAAGTCAAGCTTCAAAGCACGGCAAGCTTGCCAGAGTTGGAAGTTCAAAAAGATCCAAATCTCTCATGCGTTCGCATGAGAGATTGGGTACAAATTAGGACTTCAAATTAGGTTCATACTGGAGGAGATTTCTCAGAGAATCTCTCTTTCAATTTTGAAGAGGATTCTCTGAGAGATCAGGGAGTTCTTGCCTTTGAAATCTCGCTGGAGTAGGATTCCCTCCGCTATAATGGCAGAGGGAACTAATTGCAAAGAACGAAGACAAAGCTAGGGGGGTTTCTGTAGAGGTTTTGAAAAGGTAGGGGTAGAAATGCAATTGGGCTGGACCTATTTGCAAAAGTGGGTCAAGATGAATTCCCCTTATTACCAAATTTTGGTAAAAACCTAATTTTGACCTAAGGAATCCAATGGTGAAATTGGCTTTTGGATTTGACCACGTTTGACTGGGCAATTTACGTAAAAACTTAATTTAGGGCAAATATTTGTATGAGACCCCATTTTAGGTCAAAATAAGTTCCAAGGGCCAAATTGAAGGTTCTAAATCTTAGAGAATATTTTTCTATGATTTTTATAGGATTTAGGCAAATTTTATTCTGACCAGAACCTTGTTAAATCAAGTGGATTTATTTTAGGGTTACAAGAAGTCATTTAATTCCTGGAATTCACATGAACCCTTTTCTGTTTGAATCAACCCACTTTTTATCTTGTTAAGATCATTTTACCTATGTTTAGCCCATTAGAAAACCCATTGTTGTACTGCAATGGTAAAATTGCAGTTTTACCCCTTGTTTCTTATTTTTATCTTAAAATGATTATTCAGTGAATTAGGACCTCCAGATGGTTATGTAGGAGCTTTTGTTCTCTTTTTTGGGTCAAAATGAGCTAGTTAGGGCTCATGATGGTGTTCCCATCAACAGGACTATAGGAAGACTAATTACAACTTGGAATGAGTTGAAATTGACCTTTCTGAAGAAATTCTTCCCTGTCGGACGTACCAATGCTTTGAGACGGACAATTACTACCTTTACCCAACGGCCGGGGGAGTAATTTCATGTGACATGGGAGTGATTCCAGGACCTATTGCGGTGGTGTCCACAACACGAGGTGCTGAAATGGCAACTCGTGCAGATTTTCTACCACGGGTTGACTAAGCAACTTAGAAATCTCGTGGACTCTTCTTGCGGAGGCAATTTCCTCAACAAAGATGCAGATAGCGCGCACGATTTGTTTAAGGAAATGAGCGAGAATTCGATCAATCATGCCTCAATAGATACTTTTAATTGGTCCTTGCAGCCTAGATCAAATGTTAATGAAGTCCACGACTCTCATTCATTCGATATGGAATTGATTTGTAATAAACTTGATAAGGTGGACTTGGTTGCTAAGAGAATGGAGGAGTGGATGGTTGAAAACTCAATGAACGACTCTCAATCCACTCAATCTTAGAATTCGGGATTCCATTCGTTGCGAGCTCCTTCTGTTCGGGAGTTCGTGAATCAACTTGATGCGGCTCAACCTGCAAGTCAGCATTATTCGGAACCCCACGGGTTCCAAACTGGGGCCTTTGTTCCCAGTTTCTCTGATCCTTCATTTTCTTTCTCTCCATCCTCACTCTATGAGGATGTTTGTGCTATATAGGAGAATGTTAGATCCAGCCCCTATTCTAATGCTTATAATCCAGGTTGGAGAAACCACCCTAACTTCTCCTGGAAAAACCCGAGGTAGCAAACCCAATTCCGACCCAGCAATATGCTCCGCAAGAACCAATGGGTCAGGGTCATGTTTATACTCAGTTTCCCTCGAATCAGGTCAATCATCCAGCTTGAAATGCCCATCAACCCGTAGGGCAGGCTGATTTGAACCGACAAATGGAAGAGATGCAAGGATCCATGCACTAGCTCATGAAACAAATGAAAACCTCACTGGACAACTTGCAAACTGGGCTCATAGCTAATTCTCGTCAACCCAGATCTCTACCATCTCAACCCATACCCAACCCACGAAATGTCTTGAATCCGGGCAATCAAGCCCATGAGTACGGAAATCAGAGGGACTCACATGCACATGCTTAGGTGGTTGAGTAGGGCCCTTCCTCTTCTTCTTCTTTTGAAAATCAACGATTATTGGCTAATGAAGCCCCTCCAATCTTTCCTAACCCTCTCCAAGACTCAAACTCGTATGCATCCGTAAATTCTGTTACCTTGAGGAGTGGTAAACAAACTTAGGATCCACAGCCACACTGTTTGATTTACCGAATCCTGAAGAATTTGAGTGGAGAAAGGAGAATTCTGGAGAAGAAATCAAGGCTCAGGAACCTGATTCTGAAGATCCAACTCATGCTTCTTTTCTTGAAGCCTTGATCAGATCAAGGAAGAAGAAGTCTGTTGATAGTAATGAGAAGTTTTTGAATATTTTCAAGAATGTCGAGATCAATATCCCACTCCTCGACGCTATCAAACATATACCGGCTTACACGAGATTTTTAAAGGATTTATTTACACAAAAGCATAAGTCGAGAGATTCTGTTTCGAGCAAGGTGGTACTCTTCGAGCATGCTAGTTCTGTTATCCTGCACTACCTCCCTCAGAAAAAGAGAGATCCAGGTGCTCCTTTGATTTCTTATGTCATCGGAGATTACACTTTTGATAGTGCACTACTGGATCTGGGTGCATCTATCAACCTAATTCCGACTTCTCTTTACGAGAAGTTTGGATTAGGTGAACTTTGGCTGACTTCAGTAACGCTGCAGTTGGCGGACTGTTTGATCACAAATTCGTGAGGCGTTATTGAAGATGTTATTGTTAAGGTTAATGATTTCTTTTTTCCTGTAGATTTCCTTGTCCTTGACATGGATATACCTAAAAATCTGAGGAACATGCCCATCATTCTAGTGTGTCCGTTCCTGGCTACCGCTAAGGCCAACTTTAACTGTGAAAGCGGTAGCTTGGAAATCGCCTTTGGGGATCAAAGAGTGAAATTGGATATTTTTAAGGCGATTAATAAATTCGAGGATTGTGGATTTATTGAGGAACTTGAGGATGATAATGTGAATATTGAAACTTGTATGATGGTTTCTGCATTTGAAGTTCCTCCTTTGATGATGAATTGGACCTGCAGCCCTCTATGGTAGACCCACCATCTTCTGAGGAGGTTATTGATTTTGTTCACTCTCAACCTCTTCCTCTTGATGAGTCTTCATCAGCATCTTCCTTACCTTTAATCATCAACCCGCCCCAGCTTGAACTGAAACCATTGCCTGAGAATCTGAAATATTAGCTTTTAGGACCACATAAGATGCTCCCTGTGATTATCAGTGCTAAATTAACAAAGGAGCAGGAGATTAAACTGATTAGGGTCCTGAAGGAACATAAGGAGGCAATTGGTTGGACCAATCATGACCTTAGGGGGATCGAGCCATCTTATTGCAATCACATAATATTTTTGGAAGATGGATCCAGCCCTTCTCGCTAGATGCAGAGGAGATTAAATCCAAATATGTGAGAAGTGGTCAAGAAGGAGATTATTAAGTGATTCGATGCAGAAATCATTTATCCAATCTCTGATAGTCCTTGGGTAAGTCCCATGCAGATTGTTCCCAAGAAAGTCAGGATTACCGTTGTGACTAATGAGAAAGAAGAATCTGTCACAACTTGTTCAGCTTCCTCTTGGAGGGTTTGTATCGATTACAAGAAATTGAACATGGCCACGAAAAAGGATCATTTCCCTCTGCCTTTCATTGATCAAATCTTGGAAAGATTAGCTAGGAAGAAGTACTTCTGTTTTCTTGATGGCTACTCAGGATACAACCAAGTTCCTATCCATCCCGAGGATCAGAAAAAAATTACTTTCACCTATCTCTACGGAACCTTTGCTTTCCGTAGGAAGCCATTCGGCTTATGCAATGCACCTGCGACTTTTCAAAGGTGTATGCTGGCCATAATCTCTGAAATGGTGGGAGAGTTTATGGAAGTGTTCATGGATGATTTCTCTGTTTTTGGAGAATCATTTAACTCTTGTCTAGCTAATCTTGAAATGATTCTTAAACAATGCATCAAAACAAGATTGGTCCTTAACTGGGAAAAGAGTCATTTCATGACACAAGAAGGCATCGTCTCGGGTCATGTAATCTCTAAACGAGGAATTGAAGTGGATAAAGCTATGGTTGATGCTATCGCTAAACTTCCTCCTCCCACATCTGTTAAACAAATTCAATCATTTCTTGGTCATGTGGAATTCTACAGGAGATTCGTCAAGGACTTTTCGAAGGTTGCTTGTCCTCTGAGCAATCTTCTTGCCAAAGAAATGCCGTTTGATTTCGACAAATCATGCTGTAAGGCATTTGATTTTCTTAAAACGGCAGTCACTTGTACTCTGGTGTTGCAACCACTGGTTTGGACGTCCCCTTTTGAGATCATGACCGACTCTTCTGATTACGTTGTCGGGGTTGTTTTGGGTCAGAAAGTTGATAGGAAGCCCTCTGTTATCTACTACGCTAGTAAAACTCTGGACGAGGCCCAGAGGAATTACACTGTTACTGAGAAGGAATTACTTGCCGTAGTATTTGCTTTGGAGAAATTTAGGGCTTATCTCTTAGGGTCTCACGTCATTATATATACCGACCACTCAGCCTTTAGACATCTCTTGGCTAAAAAGGATGCCAAACCCCGGCTTATTCGTTGGATTCTTCTGCTTCAAGAATTTGATCTTGAAATCAAGGATAAATCTAGGGTACAGAATGTGGTGGCGGATCATCTGTCGAGACTTCTGAGTGATTCTTCTCGTCCGGATATTCTGATTGCTGATACTTTTCCGGATGAAACCATCCTTACAGTTTTAGGCGTCCAAACGCCTTGGTTTGCTGACATTATTAATTATTCGGACGTTGGTCAAATCTCCTAGGATTGGACCAAGTAACAACGAGATAGACTCAAATCTGAGGCCAAATATTACTTCTGGGAGGACCCTGAACTATACCGCATCGGCTCTGATCAGATTATTCGCCGATGTGTTCCGGAGAATAAATTTAACAGTATACTCGAGTTCTACCATGCATCTGCGTGTGGTGGACACTTCTCTGGGAAAAAAATGGCTGCAAAAATTTTACAATATGGATTCTATTGGCCATTTTTATTCAAGGATGCCCAGGAATTCTCAAGGTCGTGTTCTCGATGCCAGGCACTTGGGAGCATAACTAAGAGAGATATGATGCCCTTAAACCCAATTCTTCCTATCGAAATCTTTGACGTTTGGGGCATCGATTTCATGGGACCCTTCCTCCCTTCATTTGGACATCAGTACATTCTCATCGCTGTTGATTACGTGTCCAAATGGATCGAGGCGATTCTCACCCGAACCGATGACCACAAGGTGGTCATCGATTTTCTCAAGAAGAACATCTTCAGCAGGTTCGAGATTTCGAGGGCCATCATCAGCGATGGTGGCACTCATTTCACTAATGCCTAGTTTCATAATTTGCTGGCAAAATATGGGGTTAATCACTGAATCTCCACACCTTACCATCCCCAGATGAATGGACAGGCCGAGATCTCCAATCGGGAGATCAAGAATATTCTGCAGAAAACGGTTAGGTCTGATCGTAAAGACTGGACTCAAAGGCTTGAGGACGCTCTTTGGGCCTATCGTACAATGTATAAAATGCCCATCGGAATGTCTCTATTTCGTCTGGTGTATGGAAAGGAGTGCCATTTACCCGTAGAAATTGAACATAGGGCATTCTGGGCAATCAAGCAATGCAATCTAGATCTGAGTTTAGTAGGGAAGGCTAGGAAACTCCAACTATCTGAGTTGGAGGAGCTTAGAAATGATGTGTATGAGAATGCCAAGATCTACAAGGCTTAGACCAAAGCTCTACATGTCCAATTGATTTCTCGCAAGAGCTTTGAGCCGAACCAGAAGGTCTGGCTATTCGATTCTCGACTTAAGCTCTTTCCCGGCAAACTTAGGTCAAAATGGAATGGCCCGTTCATTATCGACTAAATATTTCCAAATGGAGCTGTTCAGATTTCTGACCTGAAGATGGGTAATTCATTTTATTGACTATACTATTCTAGAATCTGTCTCAGACACGGTTGCTCTAGCCATGTTGTGACTTCTTTGGTTGGACTTCGCCTAGCTGACGGCATTAAACTCAGTAGTTGTACAGTCTGACTCAAAGCTGACCCAAGCTTCATATTCAGGTGATATCTTCTGTACTCCTCCCTTTCTTTCATGTCTTTTATTCTCAATGTGGACATTGCATCAGCTAGGCATGGGGGGCTGGGTTCATTTCTGAATCATTTTGTCAGCTCTGTGAAATTTTTGTAAATTCTATTTCTCTTCTTATATATACATAAAAATAATTGAATTAGGAAGGAATACTTGGACATTACAACCTTTCAATCTTAGGAAATATTACAATAGGATCTAAACAATAAAACCCTTCAGGTCTTTGGGCTTAATTAGCCCAGGTATCCACTAAAATGTGGATTTATTTTTCGAGTCCTCGCCATCCTAAATTCTATTTTAATTTGATTAAATAAGTTTGGGTGATAAGTACATGACTACACCATAGGTAGCTAAGTCTAAGAAACTACACAATATCTTGTCACTGATTCGTTGTTCGACGGTTTTAACTAAAATTGGGTAGTTAATGAACCTTCTAGGGTGATATGGCTGGCAAGTTATCGTGGGTAACAGCCCATAGGTAGGTTATCCAGAGTCCAGTCACTGGACCATTCTTTTCTTATTGCCTTTAGGTAAATCTTAGACTAGGGAAGCCACCTACTTAAAAAGAAAATGAAAGTAAAAAAGGAAAAAGAAAAAGAAAAAGGAGAAAAGAAAGAAAAAAAAAGAAAACAAAAGAAATAAGCCATACTTTGCTGCATGAGTATGACTGGCAAGTTGTCGGTGGTAACAACTCATCGACCGGTTGTCCAGAACCCAGCTCAAGAAATGCACTAAAAATTCCCAAAACACTCAGGAAGAAGTGGAGAAGTAGAATAAGCCAGGGAGATATACACTGGACTCACCCTTGTGTTGACCCCATAAAAATAAAAGTATGGAGAAAGCTACCGGTTGTAAAGATCATCGTAGCAAGTCAAAATCGCTCGACAACACTTAAAATTTATAACTCACAAGTACGAGGTCATTCACTCGAAGCAATAATGGCAATTCATTCTCACAGATCACTATTCTAAGCAAAACATAAGCAATTATGACCAGAAGAATAATTCAAAATGCTATATCAATAGATCCAAGTATCAATATGAAAAAAGATTAGGGTAAAATGGTGATTTGAATCACCAAATTACCCCTTGAGTTTAAACCTCACAAATACTCAAATATATGAATAATAAGCACAACCACATAATCAAATGCCTCAGAAATCAGATAACAGAAATAAGCCCCAGACGGCTTAAGTGTTCAGGAGGAGCAGTTTCAATAGAGAAGAAAAGGCCTCTTCTTCCTTCCTCCAAGCCTCGAGAGAGAGGCACAGCATAACACAAGGCTCCTCAAATAGAGCCTTCTCTTCTTCTCCTTGAGCCTCAAGAGAGAGACTCAGCAACCACACATAATAGAGGTGCAAAGCCTCTCAGATTTGGCTAAGTGTCGAGAGATAGGGAGGTAGTGCAAAACCCCCCCACTTCTTTCTCGTCTTCTCTCAGACCTAAGGAATAGTCAGGTTGCTAATCAGGTATCCAAGTCAAGCAGTATCGGGTCTAGGTCTGCGGGCGTGGGGTCGCAGACGAGGAGTGTTCGATTGTGCGTATGGGGACCCGACCCTCGTGTCTTGGGCGAGGGGTCGGGGGCACAAATTCCTTTTATCTCACGCAAACTCTATTTCAACCCATGATGTGGGACTAAAGGAATAGCTGTTCTTCGTGTGCAAGCAGCTGATCGTAGAGGGTCCAATTGATGCAGCAGGTGTTGTCGTAGGCGTCAATTAGGAACCTGGAGATGCACCTGGAGGGGAACTGCGGTGCCTGGGGATGTCTCCTGAAGGATTCATGGCTGGAGCACTATGTATGAAGTCGAAGGAATCGAGGCGACAGTGGAGGTTTGATGAGGTACCTGAAAGCACGAGAACGGCCTCACGGCCACATCAAACAAGTTCAGAAGAATCGCCGGAGTGCGGCGAGTGCAGTGGTGTTGGTGGTGTGTTATGAAGGTGCGTTTGTGAGCGTAGCCAAGGTGGAGGATGAGTGCGAGGGCAGTTGTGTTCGGGGAGGTGATGGGCGTAGCAATCCCCTCAATTTCTTGAGGGGTTTTGCTCTCGTGGACACGGCGAAGGTGTGGGAGTTGATGGAAGGTGGATTGGTGGCGTGTTGCGAGTTGTCGAGGTCACTGGAGGTATGCTGAAGACGGATGATACATTGGTGGAAAGCGTAGATTTGTGGTCGAAAATGAAGTTTGGAAGTACTGGGATGATCGGTAGAGGTAGGGGAGTCGTCGAAGGTAGCTAGCGAATGAGGAGGTTGCGAAGGAGGTGCTGGCTATGATAGGTCAACTCCAGAGAAGATGAATGCTTCGAGGAGGGGGACAGCGTCGAGGAGGGGATCGGAGAGTGCCGTGCTGGGATTGCAAAGTGCTGATTAAAGCAGGGAAGAAGATCCTACCGCCTATTGTACGTGGTGCAGGCGAGGTGATCAGGGGAGGATGGTCACCAAAGCAGAGCTTGGAGCAGGCCGGAGAGGGAGAAAGGAAGAGATTTGTGGCTCAGAAACTTGCTAAGGAGGTAAGGCAAGCGAGAAGGGTCTTTTATAGGCCATCGAGTGAGCTTCCAAGCTTGGAAACAAGCTTGAAAGCTTGGGAAATCAGGGATTAGGATTTGTGGTTTCAAGGAGTTCGCACGACCTCCACGAGGAGATTTGTGATGTGCATACATCTGATTAACCTAAAATATCTATTAATGCATGCTCTTAGTGTCACATTAGCATCATACATTGTAAATAGTGCATAACATGCATAATCATGCATTTAGATCAAGTTGTATAAATTGTATAGTAATTGTCTCCTTTTTATGGTCAAAGATATGGTGACTTTTTTTCGGGACCTCAGATCAAAGATCCAACTGTACGGATCTGATCAGGGCGACGATTGGAGTTCAACGACTCCAAGATCGCCCTAATCGGACATTTGTTACACCAGATAGAGATCGAGGAACCTTAAAGAGCAAAGGCCAAGTTGGTGTTAATCCGCACCTTAGATGGCAAATCCGACCACACAAATGGGTTTGGATCGACGATCGTTGCCTAACGGCATGAAAATCGATCTAATCTGATACCTGTGGCACCATCTACATCACTTAGAAGATGGACGACCTAGATGGCACCACGTGGCACCATCTTAGCCGCCCAACATCGGCCGTAGCTCTCCTTCACCCGCTCGACATATCTCAGCCATTGGATGCCCATCCAATGACCGAGATCGTGCCCAGCCAATCTGGAAGACCGCCGTGCCCTCTCTCTCTCCTTACCCACGCGATGGATCTAGACCGTTGGATCACCATCCAACGGCCATGGACGTTCGTGCCTTAAAACATCCGCGCGACACAAATGCTCACTCAGCGTAGCGGTTGAGCACGCTACGCGAGTGTGCGATGCGCATTCAAGGCCGCATTCGCGTCGAGCAGGCGCACGATTAGAGCCGCGCGATGAAGATCCAGCGGCGGAAATTGAGTGATAGCGCCCACGCGCAATCAGATGCGCGATGCTTACGCGTGATCGCACGTGGGCGTGCGGTGTAGGCGTAGGCAACTTAAGCCGTCCAATCTCTTGATCGGACAGCTGAGAGCGCGCGAATGTGCGCGTGCGTTGAAGGACACAGAGGCGAGGGGGCGCGTGAGTGGCAGGCTTGTCGGCCACGTTCAGGCCTTTAGTGATGGATAAATCCGTCACTAAAGGTCCTAAATTAGTGTTTTTCAAGTTGTAATGTTCAAAATGCCCCCACTCCTTGCAACTATAAAAGGAGACCCCCTCCATACAGATTTCTCATCCCTTCTCTTCTCTCCTTCTCTAAAGCTCAAGAGAAGCTTGTCCTGCACCCAGGGTGCTCCTCAAGAGCTAAAATCAAGTTTTCGCCCCCATTCCGGAAGTGGATCCCGTGACGACGACGACGTGCTGCTTCGTTCCTGTTCCTCCTGCTTCGACCTCCTTCTTCCCGCTCCGTTCCTCGTATTCCAGGTGTTGTCTCGTCCGGCTCGTCCTCCAAGCGATCGTCTAGGAGGATAACTTCTCTCTCCCATTCTTTTTCCTGCTTTCTAGTTGTAATAATTTCTCACTTTCTAGTGTAATCTTTTCTCGCTTTATTAGTTGTAAAAACATTTTGCAATATCAAGTGAATGCTTTTCCTCTCTCTATCTCTCTCTTATTGTCTATATTGATTCCATTTCATTGTGATTATTCCGCCCTTTAAACAAAAAAAACACAAAAAAATATATTTGTGAATTTCCATCGACATAGCCTCCCTGAGTTTGACTCGGGATTTCTTTACAGAATTTTCGGTATAAATTTTATTTGTTGAACGGATTTCTTCGCTATTCGAACTACAATGACAGGTTTTCAAAATCAACTCCGATAGCATAGTCATCTGACGACCAACAATTTGGAGTCCAAATTGAGGTCTAGATTGTTACGGATTCCCTCGAAACCATCCCTTCCAAATTTAGAAGTGATTGGTTAATCAATCAAGGTAGAATTTGAGATTGAAGCTTGAATCTAATGGGTTCACACCTGCCATTGCGGCAGGGGCCCAACTTTGAAGAAGGAGAAGATAGGGGGTGTTTGCAATAATTTCAAAAGTTGAGGGGCTATTTGAAGGAAAAGGAGTGAAGACTGAATTAAAATGCAAACTAGGTAGGGATGATTTCGGATTGGGCCTAAATTTTGGACAAACATAATTTAGACCCAAGAAATCTTATGGTGAAGTCAGATTTTGGCTTTGACTAAGTTTAACTAAGTAATTTATGCAGAAGTCCAAATTAGGGTAATTTTTCGTTTGACTCTATTTCAAGTCAAAATGGGTTCCAAAGGTCAAATCAAAGGTACCAAACCTTATAGAATATTTTTTTTATGATTTTTAGAAGGTTTAGGTGAATTTTATCATGACCAAAACCTCAGTTAATTAAGCGGGTCTGAAATTAGGATTTTAGATGTCCATTAATTCTTGAAATGCGTGAAAACCCGTTTCTGTCTGCACTGACCCTTTTATTAGACATTAATGACCATTTGACCTTTAGTTAACCCATAGAATTCCTCGTGGTTATTCTGTATTTATGAAATGCAGTTAAAATTGTAGAAATAATCCTGTGTTCTCTTTTTCTTAAAACAAAATAGTATGCACATAGGACTCTCTAATGGTTATGTAGGAGCTTTTATCAACTTTATCAGACCAAATTGGGCTAGTTAGGGCTCATGATGGAGTTCCCATCACACCCCCTCCTAGGTCATTCAACATCAAACTCCTCATAGGCCTTCTATGCAAATGCTTAAACTACCTTAGATATGTCTCTCACATTTTATCTTCTATAGTTTTGTTATCAGGTTTTGTCCAAATGATGGTGTTAATTGATAAATATATTTACAAATTAAAAAGAAGACCCATTTTCATTTGTTGTTGATACCCTTATCCTAACCATGAAACAAATATATAGATCAATAAGAGTTGTGTAAAATGCCTCTCTCATGTGCCTTCTTGCAACTAGGTGGCAAGATTGGAAAACACCTAGACTTTGCAGTTGGAGTTTCTTTTCACTTGCCACATTTGTATGGCTCAATTTTTTCCTGGAATTGTACAGGAATTTTTGCGGAATGTGTATTAAACAATTATAACCCTTTCAACCATGCTCATTCGTGAATTAAACACCAAAAGCTATAGTTTTGGGTGTAGAAATATAGAAACAAGTGTAACTTCTAAAGATAACTACTCTACTAAGCAAAAGGTAGTATGACTCAACTCCAATGTCATAAAACTTCTACTTGAGTTTCTAGAAATTACTTAGAATCCAAGGACCTTAATGTAACACCTTGCTTAGAGTACTCAAAGCTTCTTGAGCTTTAGTGTCACAAACCAACAATATAAACTACAAAATCAATGTTCCTCACCTAACATCATTTTCAAGAAGCTCTTACTTCTATTTCAAAGCTCTTCCATTCTCTTCCCAATTGTCCGGTGGCACTCATACAACCCATTCTCTAATGATGAACACAGTTAGTACTAGCTGACTAAAGTTGTTATCTCCAACATTACCTTGTTCTCTTCCCCTACCCACCTGGAGGGGTAGTCTTGGGTACCGAAGTAACTTGTGGTTGGCTTACAAGTTATATGATGATTAACGATGAGATTTTTTGCGACTTTATAGAGGTTCTTCAAAGGATTTTTCCTTCTAGCCTCTATTTTCCTCGGGTCCTCCTCCAGGTGGGCGGGTGGCCTCAGGTGACCGTTGACTTCCTCCTTGCCTCCATCCTCTATTTCAGATCTACCCCATCCCCTTCATGACGTCAACACAACCTCCAATTTTGTTTTAGTTTCTTGTTTCTCTTTATTTATTTCTTCTAGTTAATAGTTTAGATGATTTACTTGCAATTTTATTACTTGTTCTTGGCATTAGCTTTTTAATAAAAGTTGTTCTTGCCATTTGGTTCTTATTTATTGTTTCCTTGCATGTATTCGTTCATTAGTAGTCATTAGCTTGCTTTAATTATGTTTGTGGTTGAGTTTAATTATTTAGATTACTTTCTTGAATTTATTTGTCCAGTTATCTGCATTTAAAAATCCCTAAAAAATTACTATAGGTTGATAATTATTACTTTTAATTTGCCTAAAAATTTAATATTGTGATTATTTATATAAAAAAATAAAAAATATTTTATGATTTAGTCCCTACATTGTTACAATTTAGTCTTGAAATGTATTTCTAGTTTATTATGTGCTATATACAACTTATTTTTGCAATAACATTGGTAGGAATCTTAGTTTGGAAGTATGGTATCTCCAGTAATTTTCTTAAAATTTTTACATTCTTGAAAAATTATTTCCATGTGTATTGCATTTAGGTCCCTGGATTGGGATTTAGTCCTTATTTTTAAGTTCCATTGTCTTATCCCTATTTAAAACTCAAAAAAATCTAAATATTCAAAAATAAAAAAAATGTTATTTTAGGTTAGTACGAAGCAACTTGAACCACTTGCCTCCTTTTGAGACGACGCGGACTTCTGTTTTACCTGATTTTTACCTTAAGGAAATAAACAGTTGTTATTTCACAATACAACAACATTCTTATTTCTTTGTAAATTTCATGGTCAATAGCCTCCTATATGTAGGTCTCCCTCACTTGTAGCACTCCACGATAGCTAAGGTGGAACTAAATGCAAGACACATATAACGGACCTAATTAGGACTGTTATAAGGTTCAATAAGCCCAATATACATGTATCTTCCAACACCTTCCCCGAAGCTGAGCTTGTAATGGCTTAAGCATGTATATCTCATCTTGCAACTAAAATGCCTACTCATAGACATACCACAATCGGACAATGCATCATTGCCATAGTGCACTAGCTTTAATGATTAAAAGATGCTCCAAAGGTCATGCTAATGAAGAGGTTGACAACTTGTGTATAAGTGCTAGAAAATCTTTATTGTTGAGTTGAAAACCATGGCCTCAAAACTTTGCACCAATCACAACTAGTTACCAGTGGAGTTCTAATCATGGACTTGATGTTCATGCTGTTACATAAATTTTAAGCATCATAATTGGTCTCTAACACATAGTAATGGCTTCAAACCAATTCCAACTTTCATAGTGAGGGCATCTCGAATTATTGGAATGGGATCCCCTTAATCATCTTCATCCCTTACATATATATGGCATTACAATAGGCACTGCTTTCAAAACAATTGTCTCACTTCAAAGACAATCATAAATAAAAAGATTCATGAGTCTTTCCACTTTCCTCACAAGGAACAATTTTTGCTCTCTATGTATTGCGCTTGCCTTCTCTTTTACGAAGGTGCAATCACCTAAAACATACATCTCATTAAGAAATCTTGCACTTTTCAACTTGAGTCACAAAGCAACGTAGGTGGAGACATATTCAGAGATAGAACACTTAGGTTGCTCCCCATTTCTCACATATCAATGAAAGAAGATGTTAGGATTATCCCTTAATGTGGTTTATATGGCTTGATTTAATAATATAACTAAGTCTAATTTGGTAAATGGGTTTGCCAAACAAATTACAAGAGCCACTTCAATGGTTAATGGTCACGATTGAGTTGATTATGATTGGGATTATGACTTCCTCCAACTTTGCCCCTATGAAAGGATAAAGAACCTTAAACTTGGTGATCTATCATTAGAGTGAGAGGATTGATAACATCACACAAGAGGGTAGTAATTTGGTTGAATATGGCCCATCTTTAGAATAAAAGGCACAACATAAGTAGAATAGGAGCATTGCATGCATTAAGTACTAAGATTGCTTATAAATTGTATTAATGGCCATTTGTGTCAAGCATTTGTCAAAGCAGGCCTTAGATGAGCAATCGGACCACACGGATGGATTCAGAACGACGAACGGAGTCCAACGGACTCAAGATCGGCAAAATCCGACATCCGGAGCTCCTACAATGGGCCCGAGAAATTCTCACCGTTGATCTGGAGATCAACGGCCCAGAGAGCGCCATGTCAGCCCGCCCCCACTGCTCGCACACCCTCAGCCAGCCAAGGACAAATCTCGGCTGTCGATCTTCGATCGAACGACCGAGATCCGCGCGCTCGCCTGCGATCGCTGTGACAAAGCGCGGGCGTGGCACAACGGTTAGCGTGCACGCCTGCATCGCCGCGATGCGCGTTAGAGCCACGCAGAGCGGGATTTGAAGGCGGGCGAAGGGTGCGGAAAAATTGGGCCGCCCGATCAGCAGCAGGCGCCCATGATCTCACCACGCGGCGCGACCGCAGCGCACGAGAGCCCATGCGCCCACGCACACGCGCCCGAGGTGCGATCTCAACGTGGGCGAGGAAGATTCTCAAGATCGGACGGCTCTCGTTCAGCGGCCACGGATTGTGTGGGGAGAAGAAACGGGGCGCGCGGCTAACCGGCGGCGAGAGGGCTACACCGACTCTTTTGGAATCGGTTTTAGCGACGCTCTGGATGTCGCTAAAGCCCTTCTTCTTTTAGGAACCCCTTAACTCTATTTAAACCCCCTCCTACCACCATTCAAGGCATACTCTCCCACTTGCAACTACTCCACTCCTCTCTTAGCTAGCTTTAGGCACTCTTGTAATCGCCAGAGACGACAAGCCGCCGACGGAGCCTCCTCCACCACCGTGGCTGCCTCGTCGCTCTCCACTCTCTCTCCATCTCTCTCTTTCTCTCTTTTAAGCTTTCATTTACTTTTGTTAAAGCATGTATTTAATGTTGTAAGCTATGAACTATCAATGCATGTTTAATGAAATTATTTTCCGTTTAATCGCCATTTTAATTTCTGTTCAAAGTGCATGATCAAAACCAAGAGCTTTCTAACCCTAAACTCTCTCTCTCTATCTCTCGCTCTCGCTTTTCAAAATCGTCTCTTTTGCAAGCAAAACTTCGCCTTTTTCGTGACAACAAGTGATAAACAAAATTCGATTTCCACGCCTCCCTGAGACCGACA
Source organism: Thalassia testudinum (assembly GCA_037157565.1). Taxonomy (NCBI): domain Eukaryota; kingdom Viridiplantae; phylum Streptophyta; class Magnoliopsida; order Alismatales; family Hydrocharitaceae; genus Thalassia; species Thalassia testudinum. Next base: position 37,206,933 of record JAZHRO010000024.1, read on the forward strand.
CTCGGACTCACCTCCGTTTACTTCTTTTAAAATCGACGTATCAAGTGCGACTATAACGACACCTCTTAACACACACGCATAAAGGCACGTCAAGGATCAACTCACCATCAAGGAGATCCATAACATCAAGGGGAGAAGGAAAGGTGAAGTCTTGGAGAAGATGGTGATTCCCTTCTTGGTGGCATGCTTTGGATTGCTCCCACTTTATTATCTCACATAGTATTCCTCTCGAAGTGAGAGGTAAAAGGCTAAACCTAATGTCCACATAATGTTGTATGTGAGAATCAAAATTGCCTTTTTGATTGGCATGATGGTATCATCGTCTTGTATTGTTTTTGAAATTTAAAATTGCATAATAGTTGTTCCTTGATCATGAAAGTTAAAGATTGATTAGGTTTTATGTGTGGTTTTCCAATGTTCTCTTTTGATTAAAGGAAATTGATTAAAATTTCTTTCTAGTGGTTTTTCCTCATGAATTTCATGAAAAATCAATTAGGAATTGTGTATCGACCGATTAAGATGGTTCTCAATCACTTAATAACAAAAATCCATAATAAAATAGGAACATGATAGATCTGAATAGTTAGAGCAGAAACTGACTAGCCAGAAAGCAAAGGGTTGGTTCTATCCAACTGGTGAAAAGGTAACCCAACTAGTCAACTAAACTAAACTGGCCACCTTTGACAGGCACAGTCTTGATTGATTAGAAGAAATCGATTGATCGATCAAGATGGGAGGGTTATACAAGGTACATGTATAATCGAATATAAAATTCTATACCAATAACTAGATGGTTTGTTGACAGGATGGCAACAAAGTAAATGGATTTTCATGGATTTTTTAATGGTGTTTTAATACTGTAAGGCGATGAATTGACAAGGATGCATAAGCATATGATAGTTAATCCTGGAAAAACTAATACTTGTGAAATTTTGTAAATGTAGGTTGTGTCAAGATTTGGGTAAACTAATACTTTAGATAGAATTTAGGATGGGATAAGTTTTAGTGGTGTTGGTGTAAGTGGTGAAATAGTGAAAATGGATGTTATAGGTGAGTTGATGTAGTTCCTCGAGGAGTAATGTAGGTAGCTGATGAGGTGAGACTCATCATAGCTAAAATACCCAAGTTAAGTTAGAAACTAAGTTAAACACTATCTAATTAACACAATGAATGGGTTAAGTGTGGGATTTAAGGAAAATGACCTAAAACATCAAATTTGTGTTAAAAATGCATAATTAGGTCAAATTAATGAGATATTCTATTTACAATTATAAATTGATGATCTAATTGCCAATTGAACACATTTTTTAGCTCAAAAGTTCAAATCAAGGGTAAAATTAACTTCTAATATGCTCAATTAAGTTTAATAAAAATCTCATTGCATTTGGACATCAATAAGACATTGCATTTAGAGTTTCACATTTAGGTCCTCATTCCATAACATTTCTTGAGCATTTAAGTTGTCAAGGACTCACTTGCAAGCCATCAAAGGCCATTTGGTAATTATTTTTATCACTAATGGGTTTCCTGTGCAATATTTCTACCGTTTCAACACAAGGTCTTTGGTGCAAATGCACCAAATGACCTGCGCATCTCTCTTCTTTGCGCTACTGTTCATGCGAGCTTGAACATAAGATAGCAGCCACCGTTCAATCTCCATACCATTGATCCAACAGTGGATCCATATTCTCTAACTAATCCCTTGCGCATGAACCATCATCACCTCCTCTAGATCTGATCTAACGATGCCTTTTATTCTAAATCTTCCTGCACGTGCATCTATCTCTCATCCACCATTGGTACCCTACCCGACTAATCACACTCTATGGTGACCTGATTCACTCCCTCACCCACTTAAACACCTCCCATGAGTTCACGCGAGCTTTACCAGCTCCCTCCCCATTTGAGTTGGTCCTTTCACCCATGTCTTCAGCTCCTCTTCCTTCCTCGCCGACCGCCGGTGACAGGGGTGATTCTCCCCCTCTGATTTGTCGTTGTAGTGACCAGCTACAACCTAGGGACCTCATTCTTCAGCTGATGATCCTCGCATCTCCCTTCGTCGCCACAGTAACCTGCTGTGGATCTAGCAACCCATTCCTCCAATTAGAGTAGAATTTCTTGCTTTCTAGGATAGTTGTAGTGTTTGCTAGTGTAGTGTAGATCTTTCTAAGAGTAGAATTAGTTAATGATCTCATGGGTTGATTGTTAGGTTTAGGAGTAGATTAGAATAGTATCGATCTCGCCCCCTTTAATCAATTCAGAATAGAGAGGTGTTTTCCACCTGCATTTCGATTCACTAATCTCCCTCTTCACCTCATGATTGCCTTCTATTTTTCCTTGCATTTTTAGTCACTATTCACCCTTACATCAAGGCATCAAATCAGATCCGATGCTCTAGAGCATTCATATCTGATTTGAGTGCCAAACTTCATATGAGGGTCATTCCACTCATTCCACCTGATCACAAATGACCTTCCAATGGTTTCAAATTGAGTTGATTTGATGATTTCATCATATTTGGTTTTAATGGCTGATCAAGTGATTTTTAAGGCAATTGCATTCAATTTGGAATTGATTAATTACTGATGAGTGAATCATCATAGCTTCTAATTATTACTAATTAGCAAGTTTTCCTAGCTAATTTACTAAGAATACACTAAATACAAGGTTAATTATACTATAAGGGTAAATTACCAAGGACCTGCTGATGTAAACATGTTTATATTACATAAACTGTCTATTTTTGCGCATTCTTAGGCATATAGTTGCATTATACATTATAAATATTTCATTACATGCATCATCATGCATTTAGGATAGATTGTATAAAATTTAGGTTAATTTCTCCTTTTTATGGTCAGGTGATAGGGCGACATTTAATTGGAGCCTCAGATTGAAGATCCAATCGTACGAATCTGTTACGACCTAGTTCCCGGATCCCTACAGGACCTGAGATTGGCTCGCCTCGACTAATCCTAGGACCTAGTCGTCCAACAAGAAATAACCAAAAGAAGGAAAAATAAACCACATTCACACATGCAATATAACTAAGTAGAAGAAAAGTACGAAACAGTAAAGAAAGTAGAGTAACTGTCTCAAAACATAGTACATGCCACCACAACAACAACATAAAGTGTAAAGGAACAGGAAGTAATAGGAACAGTAAAGCAGGTGTCCATTACTTACTACAACAATAGAAAATGAAAGAACTGAAAAATGATTACGGCTGGGCTCGGCTAGGCCCACCACCCTCTGCAGTCGGAAACTCAGACTGCTCAACTCCTGGTCCTGAACAGGGTTACGAAAAGATAGAGTCAGTGAGCACTGAGTAGAGTGGTGTTTACATTATTTATGTGCAAGTACAATAAAACAACAACAGGTTTATTTCTCATTTCTATTTATCTCATTTATGTGTTTTTGGTTCATTTATTTCTCAAGTATCCAGGTATTTATTGATCTTGAATGTTCCTCGTGGGAACGATCTTGATTGCTATCTTTTCCGTAGAGTAGAAGGTACACGTGGTGCTCTCCTAGTCGAGAGAGTCCCCCCGTGGTAGTCCTACACCCAGTCAACCACCCCGAGGTCACTGTTGAGATGTAGCGGTGACTACGGCACGTGTAGTAAGCGCACGGGTAGCAACCCTGCACTGGCACGCGGTCAGTCGTTTCCACTAGCGGGTCGCCCAAAGTATAGCACTTAACAGTATAGGGACTTGCCCTCTCAGAACAAGGGTCTCACCCCTCATAACCAAACAGGGGTCTTGCCCCTCCACAGTTCGTGTACCCTCGTTCGACTACCCCGGTTTGCCTAGAGGGCCTAACAAAGTTGGTGTAGGGTGGCTAGCTGAACCCTGGGCCCCGTGGGGTGGCTAGCTCCCTCCCTACACTAGTAGCACACCTCGGTACCATGTACGCGAGGGCCAATAGGAGTCAGTGTAGAGTGGCCAATCCTAACCCTGGGTCTCAACCTAAGGGAGGCTAGCTCTGCTCTACACTAGAAAGGGACAGTTGCTCTCCTTGGTACCGTGTACACAAGGGCTAGCACACTTCCCGTCTACATTCCAGATTCCGTTTATCCACAGGAGTTCTACTCCTAATTCCCCATAGGGTTCATGCTCATGTTCATCTCATTTATCCAGGTCCAGTTCTCATGTTTCATAATTCATTCCTCATCTATATATAGGCAGCTCGTATTTTCATAATTCAGTTCTAAATCACAACATGCAACTTGTGGTTTCACAATTCAATTCTCATTTACATACAGGCAGCTTGTATTTTAACATGCATCTCGTAATTATACTGAGGGCATTTGCTTGCAATTTATCTTAACCATGCATTCAAGTAAACAATACAGTTCAATTAGGCTCATTCATTTCTACCCTAGGGTTCATTCCACATCCTGGAGTTCAATCCGACTATTCCAACCAAGTACATTCTTATTTAAATGTTAACAATTGAGTTAAACCACTCTACCGGGTATAACGGGAGGAATGGGGGCCTATATCGCAGATCTCGTCATCTCCGTAGGCCCCGAACATGCCACTGGCTGGTAACCTGTACCAGCGACCAATGTACTTTAGATGAGCTTAAAACAGTAGATAATCAACACGAATACGTAGAGGAACTCGAGTCGAAAACAACGGTACTTCGTTTGCGGAAATCCAATTCCGTTTGGGCCTTAAACAGGCCAAGAACGCGGTTTCTGATAAAAAATAGACGTTGGGGACTAGTCCCAGACGTCTTAAAAGACGTCAGAACTCACCTTATATTTTCCGCGGCTGATTCAGACATCCAGACTCCCTCTGCGGCTGTCTGAGGGCAGTTCCAGACATCGAACAAGGTCTCCGATCGTCTAGAAGCACCTCCAGACATCTGGCGACGTGATCAGATGTCCAAAAGTGCTTGGGAAAATGCACCCCGTGCCTTCCCAAAGCCTGCCCTACGTACGAAAATGCAAGAACGGTTTCAGCCCAACAACTCCTACGTTGAGATCTTCTGCATGGTGGAAATTAGTGTGGGAACGTACATACCTCGCGCGATACATGCTTTCAGACGTCCGACCTTAGCTCCGGACGTCCAGGTGCCTCGCCAATCATCTGGACTTCACTCCAGAGGTCTGATACTAGAAAACTTCCAGTATCAGAACCTCCTCGCAGCTCGCTCTTCTCGCACCTCCACCTGCAGCAGCAGCTCCAGCCACTATAGGAGCTTGAGTAGCTCCTCGCCGACGTCCTCATCTCTCCTACGAGCTCCTCCTTGAGCTCCACCGAGCTCCTGCGGTTGTCTTCATCCTTCCCCACTCTCACTCCCTTGCACTCTCTTGCTCTCACTCTTCCCCGTTCTCCGTCGTCGGCTTCTCTCTTCCTTGCCGCGGTTGCAACAACAGGGATGGGAAGGTGGCTATCGCAGGAGAAGGGAGGGGGGGTATATATAGGAGAGGGGTTAGGGTTCGAGAAGGAGAGAGAGAGGGTCTCTGTGCGCCGCCCGCGGGTAGAGAGCACCACGCAACCAGACATCTGGACATAACTGACTGAAATTCCAGACGTCTTAAATGGCTAAAAATGTAACGGGTCATTACATCATAACAAACTTAAAGGAAGTTTTGTCCCCGAAACTTGAGCTAGTTAGGGTGTGGGAAAAGGAATGTAACAGTGCATAACAAACTTAAAGAGGACCGAAGTAGGTCTGAAAAGACATACCCTCAAAAAGCTCCGGGTACCGCTCTCGCATCGCCGCCTTAGGCTCCTAAGTCGCCTCCTCGTACCGCTGGCTTCTCCATAGGACCTTCACCAACGGTACCTGCTTTCGTCTCTGACTCCGGATGGCTCTGTCTAGTATCTGTACTGGTCTCTTGGGGTAGGTCAGGTCGTCACCCACCTCAACGCTATCTTGGCTCAGAACGTGATTGGGATCGATAACATACTTCCTGAGGTTGGACATGTGGAACACATCGTTCACTCCAGAAAGCTGGGGAGGAAGGGCAAGCTGGTATCAATGGGTCCTACCTGCTCCATGACCTCAAAGGGCCCCACAAGCTTTGGCGCAAGCTTTCCTTTCATCCCAAAACACTGCAGGCCCTTCATGGGCGAAACACGGAGAAAGATGTGATCCCTAACCTCGAACTGCACCTCTCTGCATTTCCGACCATCGTAGCTCTTCTGCCTGCTCCTGACAGTGCGGAGTCATCTGTGAATCTATTTTATAACCTCCTGACTCTACCGGATCAGCCTGGGACCAACCTCCCACTTGATCCCCACCTCGACCCAACTCAAGGGTGCAGTACACCTCCGTCCGTACAGAGCCTAGTAAGGGGCCATGCAGATGCTCGAGTGATAACTGTTATTGTTTGCAAACTCTGCTACGGTAAATGCTCCTCCCAGGAGCCTCTCCAGTTTAGTACACAGGCGTGTAAAAGGTCCTTAAGTGACTATATGGTGCGCTCTGACTGTCCGTCCGTTTGGGGGTGGTAAGCGGTGCTGAACCTCAAACGCGTCCCCAAGGCCTGCTGAAACTTAGCCGAGAACTGGGAAGTTAAACGAGTATCCCTGTCGGATACAATCTCACGTGGGTCTCCGTGCAGGCGCACCACATCTCGGATGTATCTCTCTGCTAACTGTGCTAATCCAAAGGTCGCTCGGATCGGCAAGAACTGCATTGTCTTCATCAACCAGTCTACTATCACCCAGACTGCATCGTGTCCCCACTGGGTAACTGGTAGACCCACCACCAAGTCCATGGTGATGCTCTCCCACTTCCACTCTGGCATAAGAAGTGGCTGCAATGGCTCTGCTGGCCTCTGATGCTCGGCCTTCACCTACTGGCGTAACAAACACTGCTGCACAAACTCACCAACATCCCGCTTCACCCCTCTCCACCAAAAGTTGCGTCGCAAGTCATGGTACATCTTTGTGTTCCCGGGATGTATGGTGAACCTGGACCCGTGTGCCTCAGCTAGGAGCTCTCTCAACAACTCCTCGTCCCTAGGAATGCATAAGCATCCCCTCATGCGTAGTATCTCATCTGAAAAGGAAAAGTCTTCTAGGTCTCCTGCCAACACCCTATCTCGCAGCATCTGTAAGTACGGATCTATCATCTGCCCTGCGATGATGCGGTCTATCAACTCAGGTCGTGACTGCCACATCATTGTCACTGTCCCACAATACCCCTGTGACTCCCGGGGTCGCCAACTGCCTAACTCCTCCATGAGTCTCCAACTCTGTGCCTATAAACTGGCCAAGTGGGAAGGCGTCTTCCGGCTCAAGGCGTCGGTCACCACATTGGCCCTCCCTGGGTGGTAGGAGATGCTACAGTCGTAGTCCTTCAAGAGCTCTAACCAACGTCTCTGCCTCATGTTAAGCTCCTTCTGATCAAACAAGTACCTAAGGCTCTTATGATCTGTGAAAATCTTGAAAGTCTCACCGTAAAGGTAGTGCCCCCATGTCTTCAACGTGAAGATTACCGCTGCCAACTCTAAGTCAAGGGTAGGGTAGTTATGCTCATGGGTCTTTAGTTGTCACGAAGCGTAAGCGACAACAAGATCCAGTTGCATGAGCATACCCCCTAACCCCTGCAAAGAAGCATCGGTGTAAACCATAAAACCACCACTGCTGTCTGGAATGGTAAGCACAGGAGCTGAGGTTAGTCTCTCCTTCAACTCTTGGACACATGCCTCGCAGTTATTTGTTCAGGAATAGGGCACATCCTTTCGAGTCAACTGGATCATATGACGCGCAATCTGAGAGAATCTTTTGATAAATCGCCGATAGTAACCTGCCAGTCCCAAAAAGCTGTGTATCTCTGTCACTGTGCATGGCCTCTCCCACCTGAGTATGGCCTCAACCTTGGCTGGATCCATAGCCAAACCATCCCCTGAAATCACGTGGCTCAAGAAAGTCACCTGCCTCAACCAAAACTCGTACTTGCTATACTTGGCATACAGCCTGCGTTGCCTCAAGGTATCCAGGATCATGTGTAAATGTTGTCCATGCTGCGCTTGATCCCACGAGTATACAAGTACGTCATCGATAAACACCACCACAAACTGGTCTAAGTACGGCCTAAAAACACGGTTCATCAAATCCATAAGGCAGCGGGGGCATTGGTCAACCCAAACGACATGACCAAAAACTCGTAGTGCCCGTACTGGGTATGGAAAGCTATCTTGGGGACATCGGTCTCCCTGATCCTCAACTGATGGTAACCCAACCTCAGATCTATCTTGGAGAGTACTGTGGTGTCTCACAACTGGTCGAAGAGGTCGTCAATCCTCAGCAGCGGATACTTATTCTTGATGGTGACCCTATTCAGCTGTCGGTAGTCGACACAAAGTCGCAGGATACCATCCTTCTTATTCACAAACAGCACAGGGGCTCCCTAGGGGGACGCACTGGGCCTCACAAAGCCCTTCTCCAATAGGTCATATAGCTGTGACTTGAGCTCTCACAGCTCAAGTAGTGCCATCAGGTACGATGTAGTAGAAATGGGGCTTGTCTCTGGTACCAGTGAGATCTTAAACTCAATCTCATGCTCAGGCGGTAATCTTGGTAGCTTCTCTGGAAAGATGTCGGGGTACTTGCAGACCACCGAGATACTCTGAAAGTCAGCCATGGGGCTAGGCTCTGCCACTACACAGGATAAAACACCCTCAACCCCTGGCTCAAAAGCCTGGCCACCCGAAGCACGGAGATGCATCTGAAACCTCCGTCCATCGGTATGGAGAAGATGATCTGATTCAGATGTCCAAACTCCCCCTGCAACCGTCTGAGAGCAGTTCTAGACGTCGGATAAGGTCTCCGGTCATTTGGAAGCACCTCCGGACGTCTGGAGACGTGATTAGACGTCCAAAAGTACTTGGGAAAATGCACCCCGCGCCTTCCCAAAGCCTGCCTTGCGTACAAAAACGCAGGCACGGTTTCAGCCCAACAACTCCTACGCTGAGATCTTCTGCATGGTGGAAATCAGCGTAGGAATGTACATACCTCGCGCGATACGTGCTTTCAGATGTTCGACCTTAGCTCCGAACGTCCAGGTGCCAGGCTAGTCGTCTGAACTTCACTCCAGACATCTGATACTAGAAAACTTCCAGTATCAGAACCTCCTCGCAGCTCGCTCCGCTCGCACCTCTGCCCGCAGCAGCAGCTCCAGCCACTGCAGGAGCATGAGCAGCTCCTCGCCGACGTCCTTCTCTCTCCTACGAGCTCCTCCTTGAGCTCCATCGAGGTCCCGCAGTTGTCTTCCTCCTCCCCTGCTCTCACTCCCTCGCACTCTCTCCCTCTCACTCCTTCGTTCTCCCTCACTGGCTTCTCTCTTCCTTGCTGCGGCTGCAGTAGCAAGGATGGGAAGGTGGTTGTCACAGGAGAAGGTCAAGGTGGCGGTGGCTGTATTATGAGGAAGAGTGGAGAGGAGAAGGGAGGGGGTATATATAGGAGAGGGGTTAGGGTTCGGGTGTGGGACGAAGGAGAGAGAGAGGATCTCTGCAAGTCGCCTGCGCGTAGAGCGCACCGCGCAGTACGAAAAACTCACTTTCAGACATCCGATCACGTGTCCAGACATCTGGATAGACGTCTGATTGAAACTCTAGACGTCTTAAATGGCTAAAAATGTAACGGGTCATTACAAGATCAGATCAGGGCGATGTTTGGAGTTCAATGACTCCAAGATCGCCCTGATAGGACTTCTGTAGGATCAGATGCAGTCCGAGAAAGATCAGAGCTCAAGGGGACAAGATGGTGTAAATCAATACATCAGATGACAAATCTGATTGCACGGATGGGTTCAGATCGACGATCGTAGTCCAATAGCACGAAAATCGGTCCAATTCGACATCCGTGGCACCATCTACAACACATAGAAGATGGATGGCCAAGATGGCACCACGTGGAGCCATCTCAGCCGCCCAAAGTCACCCGCAAGACTTCCTCTCCACCGGCTCAAGTAAATCCCAACCGTCGATCAAAGATCCAACGGCTAAGATTCAATCTCAACCGCGCTTCATAAAGATAAGAGATTAAATGCTCTAGTGCTCTCGACTGTTGGATGTTTATCCAACGGTCGCGAGCGCTTGAGTGTAAAATAAAAAGTGCAACAAAGAACGGCTGATAGCGTAGCGGTTAAGAACTTCGTACACACGTAGGTCGCGCAATCGAGGCCCCCCAGCCACGCTTCCTCCTTACGCGCAAGGGCTCGATTGAGCTGTTCGATCTCGAGCAAACGGCGAAGAGGCAAGCCACGTTGTGCATAGCGCGAATGTGTGATCAAACGAATGAGGATCACATGCGATCATATGTGCTTTAGCATGAGCTCTTCGCTCGATCAGCGCGTGATCTCGACCCTCCATAAGCAATTGAACAGTTAAGGAGATGCAGGTGCACGGTATGCATGAAGAAGCAATGAGAGTGCGCTTTAAGCCGTCTGATCGGATGCGCATACGTGCATAGGCGTTGAGGCACGGGGAGAGGAGGTGCAACGTGCGCACGACCTACACCCACGTTCAGGGACTTTAATGACGCTTAAATCTGTCACTAAAGACCCTGAATTAATGTTTTTAAGCACGAATTGACCAAATTGCCCTCAACCCCTACAACTATAAAAGGAGACCTCTACCACTCGAATTTCTCATCCCTTCCTCTCTTCTCTCACCCCCTCCAAAGCTTTAAGAGCTTGTCCCAAACCCGGGATGCTCCATTAGAGTTAAAAATATAATTTTTTCATCTTCTCACCTCCTCCGTGGAGCATCCCACAGTGGTCCTCTCATTGCCATTCGGGAAGTGGATCTCGCTGCGACGTTGTCCTGCCCCATTCTCCATCATCTGTCATCGTTCTCCTTCATACCACATCTCACAGCCTTCGTCCGAGTGCTTCATCAACACGGCTCGTCCTCTGAGTAGCCGTCGAGGAGGACAACTTCTCTTCACCTTCTCTTTACTACTTTCTAGCGTAGATTTACCGCTTTCTGGTTGTAATCTTTCTAGCTTTCTAGTTGTAATGAACATTACTCTGTGGTTATGAAATCTATGTTTATTCTATCTCTATTTTGTCTTTATTTGTAATATTCTCTTTCTCTCTTCTATTCATTATTCTTTAAGTAGATAGCTAGTTTAGATTCATTTCGACCAGCTATTCTACTTCGTGACAAATAAAACAAACAAAGTTTTTAATAAAACATTTGCCTCCCTATGTTCGACCTCGAATTCTTTTCGAGTTTTGGTAAAATTTATCTGTTTGCGATTTTTCTCGCAAATCGCACTACAATGACGGATTTTCAAAACTCAACTTCCATTTGGGACGATTTTCCTCTCCAACATTTTGTCGCCGTTGTCAGGGAGGCGACACTCTTTGATTTTTCACGTTTTTCTTGCCTTATTGTGATTGCAGCTACTCTCTCGAGACGGGAAAAAGAGGTAAATTAGAGTAAAGTGCTGTTGAAGGGTCTGTAAGTTTACCCCCACCTCCCCACCCACTAGATTTCATTCCATCACTTAATAACACAAACCCTAATTAACCTAGGAGCATGCATAAACTCTAAGGGTAGTTTTGATTGTTTGTTTGTCACCTCCACCCACCTCACCCTCCGCTTATATAAAGAAAAATTTTAAAAAAAATCTCCTAAAGGTACACAACCTCTTCTGATTCTTCATACTCAACCAGTAACCCGATCTTTGGGACCGGTACACTCACCAACACATAATTGAGTAGAAATCAGATTAGGCAATCACTTGTGTGCCTAATTAAGTAGTGCATCAGTGATAGCAGATTTTACGCGGTTTGTTAAATACGTCGTTGTAACGTACAAAATCGATCAACTCTTAAATTTATATTCCTAGATAGGGGAGTATCTAGGGTCGTCCAAGGAGGCCAAATGTTTGCAAAAGTGATTCTCTTGCTTGGAATACAAATCTCAACTTTCTTTTTGGTATTTTTCAATATATCATTTTTTTTTGTTTTAAATTAAGACAACTTGCGAAATGGTGGCGGGAAGGTGTTTTACACTTCAATTTAAAATACTACTTCTAAGTGGCAAGTTGAGCCTCTCCCTAAGCTCACTCTAGGCAAGTGGAGGCCTAGAATAATTAGGGAGAGGGAGTGAAGAATGCTAAAAACAAAGCAAGTAGAAATGCAAAATAGAAAATTGCAAAGAAGGCAACTATATTGATGAAAAGTGTTTTACAAAAAAAAAAGCCTAGTAGAGGAATGCTTCTACTACTAGAAAGATTAAAATAAAGAAAAGCAAACACAAATCCTCTAGATAGATGGTGAAGAAGAGGGCTTCTTGCTCTAAGGTTGGTGGCTCCCAATCTTGAAAAGAATCCTTCAACTCCTTCCTTGCTATGCTCCGCCAAGGTGATGTCCTCCAAGGCAAGCCCTAAGGGGGCATGCCCTAAGCTTCTCTCCAAGGTGGACGTCCACCCTAGGTCCTTCTCCCTTGCCTGGCCATCCTCCTTGAAGTGGAAGAGTCCTCCTCCTTGGCGTGGCCCAAGTTGAAGAGAGTGGGGAGAAGAAGGCACCAAAAGGGCTGGTGATGTGCCCCTTTAATCTCCTTCTCTACTCCTTCTTCTTGGCCGTAGGTATAGGTGGTATAGGTAGCAAATTACACTAATGGAGGATGCCCCAAAATGGTGGTAGGCGGTGGGTTTTTATAGAATAGGAAGGGGGCTAAGGTGACTCTTGGAATGGAGGGCTAAGATGAAGAGATGGAGGTGGTTAAGGATCCAATGGCCAAGGTCAATTGGCGCCACCTTAAGGGACACCTAGGGGGTGGTTATGGGTGTTGACATCCCTTGATATTGGTGCCAAAATGGCTTCTAGAAGGGGGTCTAAGTTGGCGCCAAGAAGGATTCTAGAAGGAGGGGTAGGTGGATGGCTAGGATGGGTTATGTGGGTAGGTGTAGGGTGGATTAAGGGCTGAAAGTTGGTGCCAAAAGAGAGGTGGTTAGGGGTAGTTTTTGGCACCAACTTTTGGTGTCTTTTGGTGGTGATAATGGGGTGAAGGGATGGCTAGGAGTTGGCGCCAACTTGAGTAGGGTAGCTAGCTTAGGTAGGCTTAAGTTGGTGGAGCTAGCTAGGGTTGAATTTGAAGGTGGTGGATGGTCAAGGAGCTGGTTGCTAGCTAAGCTAAGCTAAGCTAGCTTAGCTAAAGGGGGAGTAGAGGAGAAGGTGTTGGAGCTAGGGTTTGGAGGGAGGAGCTAAGGAGGAGAAGTCTGGAGCTGAAATTGGAGCTGGTTGCTGCTGAAAAGGCTGGCATGGAGCTACTCTAGCTGGCTTAGCTTGCTAGTTCTTTGCTAGCTGCTAAGCCAAGCTAAGGTAAGCTAGCTTCTACCACAATGACCTGAGGTGAGCTAGGTCTAGTGCTCCCGGGGAGGATCAAGCTGGTTGAGACAGCTAAGGTAGCTTAGCTCAACTGAGTTGAGCTAAGCTGAGTCCCTGAGAGCTGGACTTGAGCTTCCTGAGCTGGGATGAGTTCTTCTTCAGCTGGCTGGAGTTGAGTGGAGCTGGATGTAGCTAGATCTGAGCTGGGGTTGTTATGAACATGGGCATCAGACGTAGTTTAAGATGTCTGGGAATTGTCCTAGACGTATGGAACCCTTACCAGACGTCTGGTATTAAATTTTTTCGGCGTACGGGTTTCCGTCTGCGTGCGCAGACTGAACCCGCCGCCTTCGTTTTACTCTTTCTCTCCCTGCAGGCGCCGGTTTCCTTCTTCTCTCTCCCTACGGCTGCCTTATAAGAACGCTCCCCCTCTCCCTTCCCCTCACTCCACCGTCTTCTCTTCTCCTTCTCCCTGTCAGTGAGAGTGCGAGCGAGAGAGAGCGGCAGCAGCGGCTGCTGCGAGCGTGCGGGAAGGAGGGGTGGTTGCGAGGCAGCTAGAGCCGGTTGGAGGGAGAGCAACGAGTGTGGGGTGGCACGGAGGAGCTGCTGCAGCTCGGGCAGCAGGCGGACGAGACGCGGCGCGGCCGTGCGTCGCGGGCGGAGAGCGAACAGGGTCCTGATTCTGGGAAAATTTCCCAGAATCAGACGTCTGGACTTACATCTAGACGACGCCTAAGACGTTTTGAGGAAGGTCCAGACGTCTGACAGGTACAATAATTTCCTACCTTCTCCTTTTTACGCATGTACGGCCATGCAGTCGTTCGCCGCGTCCTTCTACGCCCCTTCGTGATGAGAGCAGGGTGTGTGTGTGTGTGCGTAGGTTCTACTTGGGAGGGTGCAAGGGCTCGCCATCCCACACGGATCAGACGTCTGGCCACAGTACCAGACGACGGAGAGGACCTCCATACGTCCAGGGTGACAATCGGACGTCTGGGAACTAGGACCAGACGATCCAGCGGGCTTCTAGACGTCTGAAGGACTGCACAGACCAAGGTATGACCTGATCAACCTTTTAAGACGTCTGGAAGAAGTTCCAGATGTCTGATTTTGGGCAGATTCGTCGTTTTTGACTCGTTTAGGGTCCGTTCGGAGTCCGTTTTTCGTGTTTCAAGTTGCGTTCTTTCCAGATTTAATTCCTCTACCTATTTACAGTAAATTGTATATTGTTCTAAGAAACTCCTTGTGATGATCCTTGTGTTAGGACCCCGTTCCGTGGCGGCTCTAGGGGTTGCGAAGGCACGCGGGATTGCCGACCACATCCCCAGTACTCCCGATTTCGCGGGTAGAGTGGCCCTTGAATTTACTTAACAAAAATTGTACAATGATGAAACAATTAATAGAGTCTAGGACATCGCATGAACCCTAAGACTGAGAAATTAGATTGAATGATAGATCCTAGGGTATTGCATGAATCCTAGGACTGGAAAACTAGACTGAATGTTAGATCCTAGGGTACGGCATGAATCCTAGGACTGGAAAACTAGTTGAATATATAAACATTACAGTCTGGAAATGATAACTGCCTGTAAATTGGTTAACAGTTGCCTATTATGAATGAATAAATACGGTGGAGAACATGGGTTATATGAATATAAATCTGGAACGGTGAAACCTAAATTGGCTGAGTTAAAAGAGCATGAACCCCACGGGAAATTGGAAGTAGAACTCCTGGAAAGGGAATGGAATAGAATTAGGGGAAGTGTGCTGGCCCTTGAGTACGGAGTACCAAGGAGAGCAACTGTCCCCCTGTTTAGTGCAGAGCGGAGCTAGTCGCCCTAGGGACCTGGGGATAGGACTGGCCACTTTGTACCAACTTTTGGCCCTCGTGTACACAGTACCGAGGAGAGCTACTAGTGTAGGGAGAGCACTAGCTACCCCACGGGGCCCGGGGTTCTGCTAGCCCTCCTACACCGACTTGTTAGGCCCACGGGGCAAACCAGGGTAGGCAGGCGAGGGTGAGCGGACTGTGGAGGGGCAAGACCCCCGTTTGGTTACTGTGGAGGGGCTGGACCCCTGTTACTGAGAGGGCTCTGCCCTATACTGGTTCCGTGCTGTGCTTTGGGCGTACCCGTTAACGGAAACGACTGACTGCATGCCAGTGCGGAGTAGCTACCCGTGCGCTTATCGTGCGTGCCGTAGTCACTGTTACGTCTGTCAGCGACCTTGGGGTGGTTGATTGAGGGTAGGA
The DNA here is from genome assembly GCA_037157565.1 of Thalassia testudinum. NCBI lineage: Eukaryota > Viridiplantae > Streptophyta > Magnoliopsida > Alismatales > Hydrocharitaceae > Thalassia > Thalassia testudinum. Next base: position 37,222,486 of record JAZHRO010000024.1, read on the forward strand.
CCACCACGGGGGACTCTCCCGGCCAGGAGAGCACCACGTGTTACTTCTACTTTTCGGAAAAGACTGCAATCAAGATCGTTCCCACGAGGAACATTCAAGATCAAGAGAAGGATCTGAGAAATAAATCAACAGTGAATAAATGGAAAAATATAAATAAAGAAAGTAAAAATATAACAGCTACTGTACACTCTACTGCTTCTTTTAGCTTTTAGTTGCCACTCTACTCAGCGTTTCGCTGACGTGTCACCCTTGTTACCTTTTTAGGACCAGGTGTTGAGCAGCCAGAGTCAGCAGCTGCAGAGGGCGCTGGGCCTAGTAGAGCCCAGTAGTGTTACCTGTAGTACCTTCTGTACTTTTCTTTCCGCTGTACTGTGTAGTTTTCTGTTACTCCCTGTACTCTCTTTATTGTAAACTTCATGTTATGTACATGTTTTTCTTCTTTTCTGTTGTTGTGGTGTATACTGTAGTATTTCCTTTCTTTACTGCAGTATTTTGTTACTGCTAGTTATATACATGGTGAATGTGGTTTATTTTACTGCTCTTTTGGTTACTTTCTCGTTGGACGACTGGGTCTTGGGATTAGTCGAGTCGGTTCGATTCTCGTGTCTCGTAGGGATTCGGGAATTGGGTCGTTACAAGATGTATCAGAGCAAGGTCGTCCCGAGAAGTGAATCAACTGACTGGAAAATAACCAATTCACATGTTTGTAACTAGAGTAGCCACCACAACGTTTCTTTTGACATTAGCTCTTAGACTTCTTCGTTAGATATCGTTCGTTATTGACGTATTTCCATTCTGTTTCGCATCTCCTTGCAGGAGATGCCTCGAGGAGAAACTAGCGAGGCAGGCTGGGGACGAGGTCGGCGAGGTGGGCGTGTTGCGGTCGACGTCTCAGTGGACCAGCCACTGCTCCTGGGCATTCAGGTCCAGGACCTCGCCTAGCTGATACGGGACATAGTGCGAGAGGAGCTCCACCCATCCCCCTGAGCGCTTCTCCCTGGGGCTGTGGAGGGGGAGTCCTCTGTGGGACCACGCGATGGATGCGGCGCTGGACGTGGGGGAGGGGATGGGCCGCCACCGCCCCCACCTTCCTCCGACACTTCTGTGCACGAGGCTCCTTTACTTGGAGGTGCACCAGCATCTCCACTGCAGCGCCACTTCGAGCTTTTCGGGCAGTTCCGGAAGCTGAAGCCCCCCTCCTTCAAGGGGGATGAGGACCCGACCGAGGCGGAGGACTGGCTCGAGCAGATTGAGAAGGTTTTCGACACCCTTCACCCCCCAGTGGAGTGCCGGGTGGCCTTTGCCACGTACCAGCTAGAGAGTGCGGCACACAGGTGGTGGAGGGCGGTTAGGGGACAGGAGAGGGACGAGCCGACCTGGGACAGGTTCGTCACCCTCTTCTGCGAGCAGTACTTTCCCCAGACGTGGTAGGACCAGAGGAGGAGGGAGTTCCACACTCTCCGCCAGGGGACGATGACTGTGAGCGCGTACCGTACACATTTTCTGGAGCTGTCCCGCTTCGCCGCGACGGCAGTAGCCACTAAGGAGGAGCACCTTTGGAGGTTCACCGAGGGACTTCGGCCTGCGATTTAGGGGTATGTCAAACCCCTGAAGCTGACTACGTTTTCGAGGGTGGTGGAGACAGCTATGACCTACGAGGAGACCAACCCGTCCGCGCGAGATATTGACAGTGGGCGGAAGAGGCCCTACTAGCCAGACTTTTCATAGGGCCGGCGAGAGAGGAGACACGTGGCGTTCGCATGAGAGCTGTCACGTTTTACAGGGCCATCAGTGGCCTTTGGGGGCCCTCGACAGGGGCTAGTTGCCAGCTCCGGACCCCCGCCCAGCCGACAGCAGGGACCCATTGAGGGCGGGAGTCGGGTTCCCCTCTGTTACCAGTGTGGCCAGCCGGGCCACATCAGGAGGGACTGCCCGTCTAGGGTAGGAGGTCAGCAGATACTTCCCGCGCCGAGCACTGGAGGGCGAGCAGGATTCCGCGATTCCCAGGCGTGAGGAGGAGGACAGCAGTCACGAGGAGGGTACCGGCCAGCAGCTACCCGTCCGACGCAGATTGTGGCTGCTTCGTCCGCACCTAGGACTGAGGGGCGTATCAACGCCCTGACACACAGGGATGCCAGAGCTTTGGGATCAGTGGTGGCAGGTATGGTTTCAGTTTCCGGCAGGCTCGTCACACACTTTTCAATTCCGACGCTACGTACTTGTTTGTCGCAGCCAGTTGTACAGTTAGTTTGGGGCAGGATTATATGCTGTTAAAGGATCCGTTTGTGATCAGAGGTCCGAGTGGTCACCTGTTTGTAGCTGAGGAGGTATACACGAGTTGCGAGGTCAGTATTGGGGGACATAGCCTTCCCGCTGACCTGATTATGATATAGATGGAGGACTTTGGCGTTATTCTGGGAATGGATTAGCTGTCCGCTTACCACGCTTTGGTGGACTGCTTTGAGAGGAAGATTGTCTTCTCCATACCGGAGTTGCCTTCTTTCGAGTTCCACGGTCAGCCAGTGGACGGAGGCTTCAGGTGCATTTCTGCACTTCGGGCGACGAGACTTTTGAGCCAGGGGTGTGAGGGCTTCCTAGCTTGTGTGGTGGCAGAGCCCAGCCCTATGGCAGACTTCCAGAGTATCCCGGTGGTCAGAGAGTACCCCGACGTGTTTCCAGACGAGTTGCCAGGACTACCGCCTAACTGTGAGATCGAGTTTGAGATCTCACTAGTACTAGGGACCAGCCCCATCTCCACCGCACCATACCGGATGGCACCACTTGAGCTGCGAGAGCTCAAGTCTCAGTTGCAGGATCTTTTGGAGAAGGGCTTTGTGAGGCCCAGTGCGTCTCCCTGGGGAGCCTTGGTACTGTTTGTAAAGAAAAAGGATGGTACCCTACGCCTTTGTGTAGACTACCGACAGCTGAATAGGGTCACCATCAAGAACAGATATTTGCTGCCGAGGATCAACGACTTGTTTGACCAGCTGCGAGGTGCCACAGTATTCTCCAAGATCGACTTGAGGTCTGGATACCACCAGTTGAGGATCAAGGAGGCAGACGTCTCCAAGACAGCTTTCCGCACCCGGTACGGACACTACGAGTTTTTGGTCATGCCATTTGGGCTGACCAATGCCCCCGCTGCCTTCATGGACCTGATGAACCGGGTGTTTAGACCATACTTGGACCAGTTCGTGGTGGTATTCATTGATGATGTGCTCATCTATTCTCGAGATCAGACGCAGCACGGACAGCACTTGCGGATGGTTCTGGACACACTGAGACGACGTAGGCTGTACGCCAAATACAGCAAGTGCGAGTTCTGGTTGAGGGAGGTGACCTTCTTAGGTCATGTGATCTCTGGAGATGGCCTGGCGGTGGACCCAGCCAAGGTCGAGGCAGTGCTCAGGTGGGAGAGACCACGTACGGTTACTGAGATTCACAGTTTCCTGGGACTGGTAGGCTACTACAGACGGTTTATCAGGGACTTTTCACAGATTGCACGTCCTATGACACAGTTGACCTGGAAGGACGTGCCCTTTACTTGTACAGACGCCTGTAAGGCATGTTTTTAGGAGCTGAAGGAGAGGCTGACTTCGGCTCCTGTGCTCACCATCCCTGACAGTAGTGGCGGGTTCGTTGTGTACACGAACTCCTCCTTACAGGGGTTAGGGGGTGTGCTCATGCAGAGGGGTCTCGTCGCTTACGCTTCGCGGCAACTGAAGGCCCATGAGCATAGCTACCCTACCCACGACCTGGAGCTTGCAGCTATTGTCTTTGCACTGAAGACCTGGAGGCACTACTTGTACGGTGAGACCTTCGAGATTTTTACAGATCACAAGAGCCTCAGATACCTATTTGATCAAAAGGAGATCAACATGAGATAGAAACGTTGGTTGGAGCTCCTGAAGGACTATGACTGCAGCATTTCCTACCACCCGGGAAAGGCCAACGTTGTGGCTGATGCCTTGAGCCTGAAGGCGCCCGCACACTTGGCCAGCTTACAGGTGCAGAGTTGGAGCCTTTTGGAGGAGATGGGTAGTTGGCGACCCCTAGAGTTACGAGGGCAGTGTGGGGTAGTGATTGTGACACGATAGATGAGGCCAGAGCTGATAGATCGCATCATCACAGGACAGATGGCTGACTCGTACTTGCAGTCCTTGCGCGACAGAGTACTGTCAGGAGACTCGAGGGACTTCTCTTTCACAGATCAGGTGCTGCCCCTGAGGGGACGTTTGTGCGTTCCCAGAGACGAGGAGCTGTTGAGAGAGCTTTTGACTGAGGCACACGGTTCCAGATTCACCAAACATCCCGGAAACACGAAGATGTACCATGACTTGAGACGCGAGTTTTGGTGGAGGGGGATGAAGCGGGATGTGGGTGAATTCGTGCAGTAGTGTTTAATGTGCCAACAGGTGAAAGCCGAGCATTAGAGGCCTACAGGGCCGCTACAGCCACTTCCTGTGCCAGAGTGGAAGTGGGAGAGCATCACCATGGACTTGGTGGTGGGCTTACCTGTTACTCAGCGAGGACACGACGCAATCTGGGTAATTGTTGATAGATTGACGAAGATGGCGTGTTTCTTGCCGATCCGAGTCACCTTGGGACCAGCACAGTTGGCAGAGAGGTATATCCGCGATGTGGTACGTCTACACGGAGTTCCGCGGGAGATCGTATCAGATCGGGATACCCGCTTTACGTCCCAGTTTTGGGCTGAGTTTCAGCAGGCCCTGGGGACGCGGTTGAGATTCAGTACAGCTTACCACACCCAGACGGACGGACAGTCTGAGTGCACGATACAGACACTTGAGGACCTTTTGCGTGCCTGTGTACTGGACTGGAGGGGCTCTTGGGAGGAGCACTTGCCCCTGGCGGAGTTTGCATATAATAACAGTTATCACTCGAGCATCGGCATGGCACCCTACGAGGTTCTGTACGGACGGAGATGTACGGCACCCTTGAGTTGGGTTGAGTTGGGGACCAAGTGGGAGGTTTTCCCCAAGCTGATCCGGCAGAGTCAGGAGGTGGTCGAGCAGATTCACAGGCGACTCCGCATTGTTAGGAGCAGGCAGAAGAGCTACGCTGATCGAAAACGCAGAGAGGTGCAGTTCGAGGTTGGGGACCATGTCTTCCGTCGTGTTTCGCCCATGAAGGGCCTGCAGCGGTTTGGGGTGAGAGGGAAGCTCACGTCGAGGTTTGTGGGGCCCTTTGAGGTCCTGGAGCGGGTTGGACCCGTTGCTTACAGGCTTGCCCTCCCTCCCCAGCTTTTTGATATGCACGACGTGTTCCACGTGTCCAACCTCAGGAAGTATGTCGCCGATCCCAGTCACATCCTGAGCCACGAGAGCGTCGAGGTGGGCGACGAATTGACCTACCCCGAGCAGCCAGTGTAGATTCTTAACAGAGCCATCCGCAATCTGAGACAAAAGCAAGTACCCCTGGTGAAGGTCTTGTGGAGGAGCCAGCGGTACGAGGAGGCCACCTGGGAGCCTAAGGTGGCGATGCAGGAGCGGTACCCGGAGCTTTTCGCGGGTACGTCTTTTCGGATCGGCTTCGGTCCTCTTTGAGTTTGTTATGTATATATATTGTTCTTTCTCGCACCTTAGTTAGCGCAAGTTTCGGGGACGAAACATCCTTTGAGTTTGTTATATTGTTACGAACATGGGCATCAGACGTAGTTTAAGACGTCTGGGAAGTGTCCCAGGCATCTGGCCAGATGTCTGGAACCGTTCCCAGACATTTGGTATTAAATTTTTTCGACGTACGAGTTTGCGACTGCGCGCGCAGACTGAACCCGCCACCGTCGTTTTTCTCTTTCTCTCCCTACAGGTGCCGCTTTCCTTCTCTCTCCCTGTGGCTACCTTATAAGAACACTCCCCCTCTCCCTCACCCTCACTCCACCGTCTTCTCTTCTCCTTCTCCTTATCAGTGAGAGCGCGAGCGAGCGAGAGCGGCAGCAGCGGCTGCTGCGAGCGTAAGGGAAGGAGGGGTGGTTGCAAGAGGAAGTAGAAGCTCGACCATGAAGATGCGAGCTTGCCGGGGCAGCTAGAGCCGACCAGCGGGATAGCAGGCTAGAGCCGGCCAGCGGGATAGCAGCGAGCGGAGGAGCTGCTGTAGCTCGGGCAGCAGGCGGACGAGGCGCGGCGCGACTGTGCGTCGCGGGCGGAGAGCGAACAGGGTCCTGATTCTGGGAAAATTTCCCAGAATCAGACGTTTGGACTTACGTCCAGACGATGCCTAAGATGTTTGGAGGAAGGTCCAGACGTCTGACAGGTACAATAATTTCCTACCTTCTCCTTTTTACGCGTGTACGGCCATGCAGCCGTCCGTCGCGTCCTTCTACGCCCCTTCGTGATGAGAGCAAGGTGTGTGTGTGCGCAGGTTCTACTCGGAGGGCGCGAGGGCTCGCCATCCCATACGGATCAGACGTCTGGCCACAATTCCAGACGAAGGAGAGGACCTACAGACGTTTGGGGTGACAATCGGATGTCTGGGAACTAGGACCAGACGATCCAGCGGGCTTCTGGACAACTGAAGGACTGCACAGACCAAGGTATGACCTGATCAACCTTTTAAGACGTCTAGAAGAAGTTCCAGACGTCTGATTTTGGGTAGATTCGTCATTTTTGACCCGTTTAGGGTCCGTTCGGAGTCTATTTTCCGTGTTTCAAGTTGCGTTCTTTCCAGATTTAATTCATCTACCTATTTACAGTAAATTGTATACTGTTATGAGAAACTCCTTGTGATGATCCTTGTGTTAGGACCCCATTCCGTTGCGGCTCTAGGGGTTGCGGAGGCGTGTGGGATTGTCGACCACGCCCCCAGTGCTCCCGATTTCGCGGGTAGAGTGGCCCTTCAATTTATTTAACAAAAATTATACAATGATGAAACAATTAATAGAGTCTAGGACATCGCATGAACCCTAGGACTGAGAAATTAGATTGAATGATTGATCCTAGGGTATTGCATGAATCCTAGGACTGGAAAACTAGACTGAATGCTAGATCCTAGGGTATGACATGAATCCTAGGACTGGAAAACTAGTTGAATATATAAATATTGCAGTCTTGGAAAAGTGGAAAGGAAATGATAACTGCCTGTAAATTGGTTAACAGTTGCTTATTATGAATGAATAAATATGGTGGAGAACATGGGTTATATGAATATAAATCTGGAACGGTGAAATCTAAATTGGCTGAGTTAAAGAGCATGAACCCCACGGGAAATTGGAAGTAGAACTCCTGGAAAGGGAATGAAATAGAATTAAGGGAAGTGTGCTGGCCCTTGAGTACGGAGTGCCAAGGAGAGCAATTGTCCCCTTGTTTAGTGCAGAGCGGAGCTAGCCGCCTGATGACCGTCGTGGGTTTTGCTGTCCGATTAGCTTGTTTACGTTTGGTATATGTCAAGTTACAGTCGTTGTAGTAATAAGACAGCTACCAGGTTATCATTACAACAATTTTTACTCGAAAATGGTTTTCCCGAGGTCGAACTCAGGGAGCTACTTGAATTCTAAAAATACAAAGGTTCTCTATTAGATTACAAAAATACGGGAGAGAGAGAGAGAGAAAGAGAGAGAGAGGGAGCTTGTCTTGGCTTCTTCTTCTTCTCTTCTCCTTTTCCTTCTCCTTCTTTCAGCTGCTCTTCTTTTCTTCTTTCTCTTCTTCACGGCTGTGTCCTCTCTCTTCTTTTCTTCCGCAGAGTTCTTCTTCATCTGTTCTTTCTTTGTTCTTCTCTTTCTTTCTTTTTCTTCTCTTCTTCTGCGGCTGTGACAATCTTCTTCTGTCTTCTTCTTCTTTCTTCTCTTGCTTTATCTCCTCTAGCCGCTACTCAACCGTCGTCTGATGCAGCGGTCAGACGACTTAACTGTAGGTTTGCCATAGTGCTTCTCTTCTTCTGTTTCTTCTCTCTTGCTTCTTCTTCCTCTCTGCTTGAGCGGCTAAGGCTTCGGCCGCCTTCCTTCCTTCTCCTTCTGCTCCTGCACGCTCACACAAGGATCAAAAAGCAAAACCTACCCGTACCCTTCCCCGCGTCTCTCTCTTTCTCAGATTTCTCTCATAGGATCGCTCTCCCAGAGCCGGGTATTCGGGTACGGGAATCGCACCTAGGACCAGGCCCACCGGCGTGTGGTGGTGGGCGGGGAGTGCGCGGGTTAGGATAGTCGGATCCGGCCCAGACCCGCGGGGTGTGAGCATGGGCGAGGGCAAGCACGTGGCGCGCGGTGTGCATGAGGGACCTGACCCCTGTGTTCGAAGGTGATAAGCCTACAACACTTTTTCCATTTAGTTGGCTACGACGCTTCTAGAATTGCTGAGGTGGGACTAAATGTCCCACCCAAATTGGCGCCTGCAGCTGAGGAAGCTGCAGGCAATCGCAGCAGCACGCGAGGCCTTCGCCCCAGCTGCAGGCCTGGGATGCTTCGCGGAGGCAAGCCGCGCGTCTTGGGGCGTGAGCCTGGGAGAGAGGGCACCTGCAGCTGTAGGTGAAGGAGCTTCAGAAGCTCAGTAATGGCGGTGAAGGGTTGTCGACCTGAAAATAAGAATACGGCCTCTCGGCCCAATCATAGGATGTAGGGAGCTTCGCCGGAGTATGGCGAAGGCAGTGCAGGTGGTGGCGAGGAGTAAGGTGGCGTCTGGTGGTAGCCCTAGGTCGGACTGTGACCGGAGAAATGGGTCTGTTCGGGGGGTCGTCGGGTGGTGACGTGCCTTCGTGCGTGTGTGTTAAGAGGTGTCGTTATAGTTGCACTTGATACGTCGGTTTTAAAAGAAGTAAACGGAGGTGAGTCCGAGTGTCGATCTCAGGGAGGCGTGGAAATCGGATTTTGTTTACCACTTGTTGTCACGAAAAAGGCGGAGTTTCGCTTGCGAAAGAAACGGTTTTGAAAAGCGAGAGATAGAGAGAGTTTAGGGTTAGAAAGCTCTTTGGTTTTGATCATGCACTTTAAACAGAAATTAAAAAGGCAACTAAATGAAAAATAATTTCATTAAACATGCATTCATAGTTCATGGTTTACAATATTAAATACATGCTTCAACAAAAGTAAATGAAAGCTTAAAAGAGAGAGAGAGAGGTAGAGAGAGAGTGGAGAGCGACGAGGCAGCCACGACGGTGGAGGAGGCTCCGTCGGTGGCTCGTCGTCTCCGGCGATTACAAGAGTGCCTAAGACTAGCTAGGAGAGGAGTGGAGTAGTTGCAAGTGGGAGAGGATGCCTTGAATGGTGGTAGAAGGGGGTTTAAATAGAGTTAAGGGCTTCCTAAAAGAAGAATGTGCTTTAGCGACATCCAGAACGTCGCTAAAACCGCTTCCATATACGTCGGTGAAGGTCTTCTGCCGCCGGTCAGCCGCCCGCCCCTCTCTCTCTTCAGGCGCGATCCGTGGACGTCGAACGAGAGCCGTCCGATTGATGATCGGACGGCTGAGATCCTCCCGCGCCTACGCTAGGATCGCGCTTCGGGCGTGCGTGCGCGCGCGCGTTTCCGCCCGGCGTGCGCGCGCGCGTGGGAGGTGGGGCGCTGTCGTCGCGCCGCGTGGCGCGATCCTAGCCGCTCGCTTCTGATCGCGCGGCTCAATTTTGCCGCGCCCTTCGCCCGCAGATGATTTTCGCTCCGCGCGAATCGAACGCGCGTCGCCGCAACGCGGGCGTGCGCGCTAACCGTTGCGCCACGCCCGCGCTTTGTCGCGGCGACCGCGGGCGAGCGCGCGGATCTCGGCCGTTCGATCGAAGATCAACGGCCGAGATGCGTCTTTGGCTGGCTTGGGGGCGTGGCGACGGCGGGGGCGGGGCGACGTGGCGCGTTCTAGGCCGTTGATCTCCAGATCAACGGTCAGGATTTCTTGGGCCCATTGTGGGAGCTCCGGATGTCGGATTTGGCCGATTTTGAGTCCATTAGACTCCGTTCGTCGTCCTGAATCCATCCGTGCGGTCCGATTGCTCATCTGAGGCCTGCTTTGACAAATGCTTTACACAAATGGCCATTAATACAGTTTATAAGCAATCTTGGTACTTGATGCATGCAATGCTCCTATTCTACTTTATGTTGTGCCTTTTATTCTAAAGATGGGCCATATTCAACCTAATTACTACCCCCTTGCGTGGTGTTATCATACCCCCATGCTTACTCCTTGCTAGTCCCTAGCAAGGTTTATTCTAGCCTTTATTTCTTTGGCGAATTCAAGAAGTAATTGCTTAGGCACTTCGTTACTTGTTAATAAGAGGAACTATACGAAGATCTTAATCTACAAAGACTAAGCAGCGCCCGGGTGTCTGCCAAAATATGAATCGCCCGAATCCTTGCTTTATACTTATGTATACGTATATATCTATATATGTCTTTTTAGAATTTTTAAAATTCAGTGTGGGTTGGTAACTTTTTACGGCTACCCAACCCACCCAAAACTCGGTCAAAACCCTAAGTGCTAAGCATCTTGGTGTGAATGTTGTGATAGACCCACTTAACGGTAATTGAGACAGACTTCGAGTTTCTACGCCTCTAGGTGACCGGAAAAGAAAATAAATTTTTGCCTGAAGGTGTATTTGTTCGATTGGTAGCTTTCTCCCTGCGTTCATTTTACTTGGGGTCAACACAAGGATTTTCCAGTGTATATCTCCCCGGCTTGTACTACTTCCCCGCTTCTTCCTTAGGTGTTTTTGGTCTTCTTTTTTTGTGCAATTATTGAGCTGGGTTCTGGACAACCGACCAATGGGCTGTTACCCACGATCACTTGCCAGCCATACTTGTGCGGTGAAGTGTGGTTTTTTTTTTTTTTTTTTTTTTTTTTTACGTAGGTGGCTTCCCTAATCTCAAATGTACCTAGAGGCAGTGAAAAAGAAATGGCCTGTGACTGGGTTCTGGACAACCTGCCAATGGGCTGTTACCCACGACAACTTGCCAGCCATACCACCCTAGAGAGTTCATTAGCTACCCCATTTCTGTCAAAATCTCCGAGAAGTGAGTCTGTGCAAAAATGTGTGTAGATGCTTAGACTCAAAGTTTTCCTGAGTTAGAGGGTGAGTTGATAAGTCGTATACTTATTACCTTATTTATTAGGTGGATTAGAATAGCTTAAAGTTGCAAGGGTTCGCCGCTAAATCCATATTTTAATGGACACCAGGGCTAATTAAGCTTGAAGGCCTGAAAAGTCTAAGTGTTTAAGTTCTTTTTGTATTATTTCCCACTATTGACAAGTTTCTAATGCCTAAGTTTTTTCTTCCTAATTTTTTTTTTTTTTTTTTTAATCAATTAATTTATTCATTCAGACTGATTAATTAAGCTCAGGATTATGCAGTTTACCATCCCCCCCATGCTTAAGTTGGACAATGTCCTCATTGGCAGATGCATGGATGCAAAATGGTTCAAAAAGATAGTACCTGAGTGACGTAAACTACCAGATCAGTCTGAATCCGCTGGGTTGCCTCCCAGGAAGCGCTGAGTTTAACGCCTCCAGTTGGGCGGTGCACAAACAGGAATGGCTTGGGTCAAGAAGATATGTTCAAAATTTACCAGACCCAAAATCAGAAGTCCACAGATGCGAATAAGGTTGTGGTGGAGTCCCGTTCCAAAGGGGCGGGAATTCTGTAACAGATATATGCATGCCTGTGTCAGATCCTCTCTTAGTTTGTGGTCATGCAAACAGGTTGCTGTGGACGAACGCACCCCAAATATGACATGCCAGACACTAAAGATGTAGGTCTGATATTCAGCTTGTGTCCCCATAAAATTGTAATCCATCGAAAGTGTATCAATTCCAGTGGGGATCTTTATTCTGGTAGGGCAGGTAATAAGGTCCAGAGTTTCAGAATGAGCCTTACAATCAAGCATGAAGCTTCTCTCCAAAGACGAATCCATCTCTTCCGCAACTATGGTTTCATCGCTCATTCCTTCCAAGCCCTTGATCTCAAGAATATTTTCTGCCACCTTCTTTGTATCAGATTCATTGTTTGAGGTTATATTAGAGGTAGGGTCAATTTCATCCTCTAGATCATATTCTTTCTCTCGGCCTTCCTCCAACTTTGTGATGGGGATTCCAACTGATTCATAATCAATTTCTTTAAAATTGTAACTCCATTCTCCATCTATGATGGTGGCTGTTGCTCCCACCGGATTACTTATCTTGAGCCGATGAGATTCAGATTCCAAGGTCTCTCCCCTCACCTTCTCAGTTTCCTCCTGATGTTTGTTCTCAATGCTCCCCAAATTGTGCTCCAAGGAATCCTTACTTTCCTTATCCACTGAGCTATCCAACTCCTGAGGGGTATCAATGGTGGACTGAACCAAATCAGGATGACTAGGTGTAGTCCAATTGATCATGGTAGGTCCTTGCTTTATGAATTCCATGAATGGCGTTGTATGCAACAGCTTTCTTTGGCCTTCTTCCCCCAATTGTTGGAACAACTCCAACATGGCATGTTGCCCTTTAACCAATTCTTGATTCTGTCTGTGTAGTTCTAACTAGAGGTTATCAAGAATTGACATGGTGTCATTTGGTGTCCTCTGGATTTCCTCCTTGAAATCCAGGTTAAGAGAGTATGGTTGAGGTTGTGGATCAGAATCCATATTGGTGTTTAGGTTCTTGGGTGGGTCCTCTATTCTGTCATGTTCAGGGTCCAGTTCTTCAAGAGGAACCATTCTCTGTTTGGTCCTACTCCAGAATAGTTGAGGTTCTAAGTCCTCCTCCTAGTCAGATTCTTCATCAGGGGACCAAATCAGAGGTTGATGATCCTGGGCTTGCCTAGATTTCTGATCATTTTCTGATTTCCATTTGTCTAGAACTCCTTCTAATCCAAAGGTCAAGTAGGCAAGGTTGTTGAATTCAGATGACCTTTCTTGGTTATTATCTTGAGATGGGTAGGGTTCTTGGTGTTCTCCTAAAGTGTAGGTCCTATCACAGTAGAGCGGGTCGGACCTAAATGAGGAGGCATCGTGAGGACAATCGAGATATGGAGCCCCACAATTTGAATCGTACCCTTGGGTGGCTATGTTAGGTGTATTCCAATAAGAGGTTGGTGCGGTTTGGTCATAGTTGGGCCAAGAGGGATATTCCAGGTTGCATCCCCAACTTGGTGATTGGTTAGCCCAAGTAGGCTGTGGGTATGGTCCACTTGGGTTAGCATACAAATCCTGTTGGGGGTAGTTTGGGTAAGATGGATAGGCATTGAAATCCATGGTTTGGAAGAAATGGAGGGATGCGGGAAGAACAGATGCGAGAGAGTTGTGTCCTCAACCAAGCAAACAAGCCTAGTCCTTATGGTGTACTCCTTAGGAGACCTGGAAATCTCACAAAGGTTGATTAAGTTCGTAAGCACTGGACTCCCCTTCACCAGGCTAATCTGGCCAGGTTGATTACGAGGGGATTGCAAGGAAGGTTCTTCCTTTGGCTTGCGCCTCCGGTTCCATAGACCCCACAACCGCGGTCGTTTGACACTGCCCCGCAGCCTAGCCACCAGATTCTACCAAGGGAATGAAAGCCAAGTGCCTAGCGAACAAAACCTCACCTTTTGAGACTTAACTCAGTCCTGCCTAGGGCACGTCTACTCAGTTTTAACGGGTTAGGATAGTGCTTGTGCTTAGGGTAATGTGATGAGGCGTTGATTGGGGTGGTGCCTCTTAATTTTCCACTTTTCAAGGTGTGTGCTTCTACAAAACAGGGTTTTAAAGCAAGAATTTTTAGGGTGTGGTGTCTTTTAATGTTTCATCCTTACTTTAGTGTTTTTTAGGGTTGACGTGTCTTAATGCTTTCAGACAAGTTTCAATGGGCACGTCAAGTTCTACACACAACTTGGTGAAAGTAGATTTCCTTTTTATCTTGTAGAGGCTCTAAAAACCCTAGTGTACTCATCCTAAAGATCGTGCAGCTTCTATTAGATGAGTTAGTTTTTAGGGTTGAGTGGTGCGGCCCAGGTCAACTCACGGTGGCTTCGCAAACACCACTCAAGAGAAAAAGCAAAGAACACTCCAAGAATTTGTCCAGTATATTAGAGTGTACATTTTTTTTTTTGTAGGGTGGTGTGTTAAGAATGTGGGTCAAGCAATCATTCACCACGCCAATTTTTTTCAATTTTTATGATTTTTTTTTTTAGCTTTTTCACGCAAGCAAACAATGAGAGAGAGAGAGTACTCACTATCGGCCCTCGAGGCGTCTACTTCCTTGCTACCATAGTGGAATGCGTCGCTTCGCCGTCCATGCGCCGAATTCCTGCATCCATCAAGTAAAAAGGAAAATAGGGCATTAGACGATATGAGAATGAAGGTGGAATGGAGGTGATAAAACAAATCCGTTGCCTCCCCGGCAACGGCGCCAAAAACTGACGTGCCTTCGTGCGTGTGTGTTAAGAGGTGTCGTTATAGTTGCACTTGATACGTCGGTTTTAAAAGAAGTAAACGGAGGTGAGTCCGAGTGTCGATCTCAGGGAGGCGTGGAAATCGGATTTTGTTTACCACTTGTTGTCACGAAAAAGGTGGAGTTTCGCTTGCGAAAGAAACGGTTTTGAAAAGCGAGAGATAGAGAGAGTTTAGGGTTAGAAAGCTCTTTGGTTTTGATCATGCACTTTAAACAGAAATTAAAAAGGCAACTAAATGAAAAATAATTTCATTAAACATGCATTCATAGTTCATGGTTTACAATATTAAATACATGCTTCAACAAAAGTAAATGAAAGCTTAAAAGAGAGAGAGAGAGGTAGAGAGAGAGTGGAGAGCGACGAGGCAGCCACGGCGGTGGAGGAGGCTCCGTCGGCGGCTCGTCGTCTCCGGCGATTACAAGAGTGCCTAAGACTAGCTAGGAGAGGAGTGGAGTAGTTGCAAGTGGGAGAGGATGCCTTGAATGGTGGTAGAAGGGGGTTTAAATAGAGTTAAGGGCTTCCTAAAAGAAGAATGTGCTTTAGCGACATCCAGAACGTCGCTAAAACCGCTTCCATATACGTCGGTGAAGGTCTTCTGCCGCCGGTCAGCCGCCCGCCCCTCTCTCTCTTCAGGCGCGATCCGTGGACGTCGAACGAGAGCCGTCCGATTGATGATCAGACGGCTGAGATCCTCCCGCGCCTGCGCTAGGATCGCGCTTCGGGCGTGCGTGCGCGCGCGCATGGGAGGTGGGGCGCTGTCGTCGCGCCGCGTGGCGCGATCCTAGCCGCTCGCTTCTGATCGCGCGGCTCAATTTTGCCGCGCCCTTCGCCCGCAGATGATTTTCGCTCCGCGCGAATCGAACGCGCGTCGCCGCAACGCGGGCGTGCGCGCTAACCGTTGCGCCACGCCCGCGCTTTGTCGCGGCGACCGCGGGCGAGCGCGCGGATCTCGGCCGTTCGATCGAAGATCAACGGCCGAGATGCGTCTTTGGCTGGCTTGGGGGCGTGGCGACGGCGGGGGCGGGGCGACGTGGCGCGTTCTAGGCCGTTGATCTCCAGATCAACGGTCAGGATTTCTTGGGCCCATTGTGGGAGCTCCGGATGTCGGATTTGGCCGATTTTGAGTCCGTTAGACTCCGTTCGTCGTCCTGAATCCATCCGTGCGGTCCGATTGCTCATCTGAGGCCTGCTTTGACAAATGCTTTACACAAATGGCCATTAATACAGTTTATAAGCAATCTTGGTACTTGATGCATGCAATGCTCCTATTCTACTTTATGTTGTGCCTTTTATTCTAAAGATGGGCCATATTCAACCTAATTACTACCCCCTTGCGTGGTGTTATCAGGTGGCGTCTGGCAGTGGATGGGAAGGGGGGATTTGTTGAGTGGAGTGAGGGGAAGCTTTTAGGGTAGTTGGCGAGGGGTGAGAAGGTCTGTGGAGGTAGGATGAGCTCGTCGGAGAGGGTGGTCGAAGACGGAGCAGGTGGAGGTGGAAGTCGTGTGCGATGAGGCAAAAAGATAAATTGAGGGAAAATGTAAAGGAGGAGGAGAGGAAGCTAATTACCTAGGTTTTGGACAAAGGGGGAGGGCGAAGCCACCGGCTCGTACCTGCCGGAGCTGGGGAAGAAAGGGCCCTGGAGGAGAAGTGCAACGACGAGGAAGTAGGCGGAGGGTGCTGGCGGGTGCAGCACGGCACAGACGAGAGGGCTAGGAGAACCCTACTGCAGGTAAGGCGGCAGAGCGACGAGGAGGAAGAGGAGGGAGTCACCGGAAGCTGCGGGCCGTCTGACGGAGGAGGGGATGAAGTGAGGGGTTGTTCTCCGTCAAAGAGAGCTTACAGGAACCGGCAGGGGGTGCCGGTCCTTATAAAGGGGTTGGCGCAGAGGGAGGCGCGGGCTAGCGACGTGCCAGCCTCGCCGGAGCGTGGTCGGAGAGGGGACCCATACCTTCCACGTGTTCGCACGTAAGGTATGGGGGACGATAGAGAGCATGGCCGGGTCCTTGCGACTGAGGACGTCGCAGGGAACCCCGCGTCTGCTTTGCAGGGCGATCACTCCTCTCTACGCGGCGCCATGCTCCGCGCAAAGTCGCCGGAGCATGGTGCTGCGTAGAGTTTTGCAGGAGGGACCGTTCTGCAAAGAACGATGAAAAAGATGGGGGCCAAAACACAACGGTTTCGAAAGATAAGGGTCAAAAAGTAAATGAAGAGGACCAAATTGCAAAGTCGGTCAAGGAGGTCTCCTCTTAGGCTCAAGTTTTTATACAAGACTAATTTGAACCTAATGATTTTAATGGTGAATTTTATTTCTACGTTGGACCATGTTTGACGAGCCAATTTACATAAAAATTCAGATTAAGTCATTAATTGGGCAAGGTTCTCTTTGTAGGTCAAAATGGATTTCTAAGGCCAAATTGAAGGTTCTAAACCCTAGAGATCATTTTTATATGAAATTTAGAGGGTTTAGTTGATTTTTATCCTGCCTCAAACCTCGTGAATTGAAGTGAATTTGTTTTAGGGTTATAGAATGTCATTTAATTTCCTAAGGTTGCTATAACCCTTTTTAGATCCGACCATCCCACTTTCCTTCTTATTAGGCTTGTTTGACCTGTGTTTGGACCCTTAATTACCCTGTTTGCAAACTGCGTTGGTGAAATTGCAGTTTTACCTCTTATGATTTATTTTCTTCTTAAACTCAGAATTCTCTGAGTTAAGCCTTTCTTTGGGTTATGTAGGAGCTTTTTTTTACATATCTAGGTTAGATTGTGCTAGTTAGGGTTCATGATGAGTTTCTCATCACCACCCCAGGGACCCGGGGTTAGGACTGGTCACTTTGTACCGACTTTTGGCCCTCGTGTACACAGTACCAAGGAGAGCTACTAGTGTAGGGAGAGCACTAGCTACCCCACGGGCCCCGGGGTTCTGCTAGCCCTCTTACACCGACTTGTTAGGCCCACGGGGCAAACCAGGGTAGGCAGGCGAGGGTGCGCAGACTGTGGAAGGGAAAGACCCCCGTTTGGTTACTGTGGAGGGGTTGGACTCCTGTTATTGAGAGGGCTCTACCCTATACTGGTTCCGTGCTGTGCTTTGGGCGCACCCATTCATGGAAACGATTGACTGCGTGCCAGTGCGGGGTAGCTACCTGTGCGCTTATCGCATGTGCCGTAGTCACCATTACGTCTGTTAGCGACCTTGGGGTGGCTGATTGAGGGTAGGACCACCACGGGGGACTCTCCCGGCCAGGAGAGCACCACGTGTTACTTCTACTTTTCGGAAAAGACTTCAATCAAGATTGTTCCCATGAGGAACATTCAAGATTAAGAGAAGGATCTGAGAAATAAATCAACAGTGAATAAATGGAAAAATATCAATAAAGAAAGTAAAAATATAACAGCTACTGTACACTCTACTGCTTCTTTTAGCTTTTAGTTGCCACTCTACTCAGCGTTTCGCTGACGTGTCACCCTTGTTACCTTTTTAGGACCAGGTGTTGAGCAGCCAGAGTCAGCGGCTACATAGGGCGCTGGGCCTAGTAGAGCCCAGTAGTGTTACCTGTAGTACCTTATGTACTTTTCTTTCCGCTGTACTGGGTAGTTTTCTGTAACTCCCTGTACTCTCTTTATTGTAAGCTTCATGTTATGTACATGTTTGTTTTCTCTTCTGTTGTGGTGGTGTATACTATAGTATTTCCTTTCTTTACTGCTGTATTTTGTTACTGCTAGTTATATACATGGTGAATGTGGTTTATTTTACTGCTCTTTTGGTTACTTTCTCGTTGGACGACTGGGTCTTGGGATTAGTCGAGTCGGTCCGATTCTTGTGTCTCGTAGGGATTCGGAAATCGGTCGTTACAGGGGTAAACTCCTGTCAACTCAGCTGAGCTAGCTAGAGCTCCCTGTGGATTAGTGGGAGGTGAGATGAGCCAGACTCAGCTAAGTTGAGCTAGATCTGAGCTAACTTTAGCTAGGGTGAGCTAAGATGAACTCTCTTGAGCTGCCATTCAGCTGAGATTAGCTGAATGGAGCTGGGATGAGCTAACCCTAGTTCAAGTGAGCTAGGTTCCAGCTGTGGTGAGCTGGATCAAGCTGAATTCCAGCTAGTCTGAGCTTCTCCTTCACCATTTTCCTTCTTGAGTGCTAGGGTTTTAGGGATCTGTATATCTGTTCATCCTTAACACTCACAAAAACATATCAAAAAGATAATGAAAAATGCAATGCGTGCTTGACCTATTTTATGCCTAAATGCAGCCCAAAAACCCGTTTGCGGAGTAAAATCCTAAGAGCTAGGTTTATTTTAATGCATAAGAATGATGATAAACTGTCGTTTATCAATCAGGCCAATTGTTTGAGTTGTTTGGGCCGCACCACTTCAACTAAAAATAACTCATCAAGTAGCTGCCACATAGGTTCAACTTTTAGGGATTTTTTAGGCACTCTACATTCTTTTAAGATTTAAAGGAAAACATCTTCACCTGTGCTTTCAAAACCTGGTGTACCAACTGAACTTGATAGAATACACCTAAAGTTGAATCCTAAAAGCTACTAAGCAAGATTTAAACCCTAAAATTCACCACATCCAAAAAAATAATCTTGCTTGAAAATCATTGGTTGTGCATGCACACACATATCAATCAATCATTAAGGGCACGACCCAGATAAAGGACCCATCACATTCCAAAGCACATTCAAACCTAACCCTAATTAAAACAAAGTAGATGTTGGCCTTAAGGATTGGACTCGCTCTTTGGAGCC
The DNA here is from genome assembly GCA_037157565.1 of Thalassia testudinum. Classification (NCBI taxonomy): domain Eukaryota; kingdom Viridiplantae; phylum Streptophyta; class Magnoliopsida; order Alismatales; family Hydrocharitaceae; genus Thalassia; species Thalassia testudinum. The sequence continues at coordinate 37,241,572 of JAZHRO010000024.1, forward strand.
TAGATCGTGATTATTTTTTATTAGTCTATTTCTACTATTCAATTTGATGTTTAGCTAGGGGAGCAGAATCAAACGATTGTGGTTGGGGGGTACACTAGGAATTAAAGATGTAATCCAAAGGAAGAACCTTCTCCCCAGCTCCTCCCTCTAACTGGTTGGATTGACTGAAAGAAGTAGATCAAATCGTTTCTTTATCTCAAGACAGGTTCTGGAAGTCTGTTGGTCTTTAGGATAGCCCACTTATAAATAGGTTTGTTTGTTTGTATTGCAGGGTGCCTTTCTTCCTCCTGTTCTGTCATGGATCCTTCCACATCCTATCCACACTTCCACTCCTACCCTCCTACCACTACTTATTCCCAAAATGATTATTATTCCAACCGAACTTATTCTCATCCATCTTCTAGTTGGGATAATCCTGATTAGGGATACAGTTTTGGACCTCCGTGTTCAGGGTCTAACCCTAGATGTCATAATCTTGATTCTTATCCCTTCTCCGAGCTACATCGATTATAGATCACTACCCTCATTTGGATAACCCAATATGATCTTCAATCAAGAAGGATATGCTGATCCATACCCTTCCCTTGATTACAATGCATATAGGTCACCACCCCTCTTTGAACAACCTGAAATGACCTATTATCAGGGAAGGTATCAAGAACCTCAATTTGTTGACTCCCCTGCACTGAACCCAAACCCACTTAACCCTGAACCAAACCATTTGGTTCAGGTTAAGCAGGTCCAAGATAAGGTGTTGGCTAACTTAAAGAATACCATGCAATCTTTAGAAGCTCAGCCAACACCTTGCACGGAAGAATTGGAGCCCTTGATTAAAATGATTAACGATCTTAACAAGTATTTGTTGGATTGGCTTCAGGATGTTAAGGATAAAGGCCCAGGTCAATTTTTACTTAGGAAGTTATCGAAATTGAGGATGAGATTTGTGATTATTCTAGTCCAATCTTGGGAGGATTCCCAAGATGAACCCCTGATAGGAGAGCCGATGTCAGAATCTGCTCAGGCACATGTAGGGGGGACATGTTTTACATGACCAGGGTTGACCAGGTTGTTCTGGAGAAATCAAATAAGGATGAATTGATTACTTCACTTGAGATCCCTGAGCTGGGGTACGAAGAAACGTATGTCTTCATGGAATAGAAAGTGACTGATGATTTTGAGGCATACATTAATGCTGATTTAGAATTCTTTGATTCTGAAGGTGAAGAATCATTATCCGAAGTCTCACCTGAGTTTACAACACACGATTTCAGTGAGACGACTAGGCTTGAGGAATTCGATAAATCATTTGATGGCCTTGAAATTGAGGAACTTGAACCTGTTGAGGCTCTTATGGTGGATTCAGATCCTGATTTCATGAAGGATGCAATTCAAAGTCCCATTCCTCAATTACACCCCTTTAAGTATATTGATGATTTTATTTTTGAGATCACTAGACCCAAGTCAATTCTGATTCAGCAACAAATCTTAGATTTGGACATTTTAGATGGGCTGATTAATATGCAAGAGGTCCCAGAATTCAAAATTCTGATTGAGGATGATGGGAATTGGGAAATGATGATTCAGGAAGCCAATTCCGAAAGAAGTAAAAGATCGAGTCTAAGAGTGCCTATTTGTTTGAAACCACTGACCTTCTTCTAGGACCCTTATGACGTCTTTGATTTAAAGGTTGTCCAACCCAAGTGCACATTCATTGATTATCCTTTTGAGCTTGATTTCTCTGTAACCTGACTTTTTGGACTTCGGTTGCATCCTCACAAATCGTAGGCCCGACCCCACTTGTATACTGATCTCAGGTTTTGGATAATTTTTATCTATAACCTTAGATATACTCGACCATAGGGCATGGGTCTGCATCACAATCTGGTCCACATTTGTGGACATCTTCTGCTGGTAGGTCCAAAGCTAAATTTTCTTATTTTGATTCTGTCCTACACCTGTGAATTCTTTATTTCTTCTTCTTTGTATAGTGTACCTAGCTGAAGGTACTAAATTCAGCACATATACAATTTCTTTTCATCTCGGAGCCGAAAAATTATTCATGCAATTCAGGTGCTTTCTACACTACTCTACTCTATTTCATGTCTTTTTAATATAATGAGGACATTGCATTAGATAGGTATGGGGGGGTGGATATCATTATCTAAATCATCTGGTTAGCTCCATTGATTCGTGTTATTTTTTTTAGTTTTGAAAAAAAAAAAGGTTGAATTAGTGATGAGAACCTCATCATGAACCCTAACTAGCACAATCTAACCTAGATATGCGAGAAAAAGCTCCTACATAACTCATAGAAAGGCTTGACTCAGAGAATTCTGAGTTTGTAAAGAAAATAGGTCATAAGGGGTAAAAATGTAATTTCACCAACACAATCAGTAAACAGGGTAACTCAGGATCCAAACATAGGTCAAACTAACCTAATAAGAAGGAAAGTGGGATGATTTAATCCAACAAGAGCTACAGCAACTCCAAGGAATTAAATGCCATTCTATAACCCTAAAACAAATCCGCTTCAATTCACGAGGTTCGAGGAAAATTAAAAATCGACTAAAACATCTAAAATTCATAGAAAAATAATCTCTAGGGTTTATAACCTTCAATTTGGCCTTGGGAACCCATTTTGACTTACATTGAGAACCATGCCCAATTAGAACCATGCCCAATTTACGTAATTTGGGTTTTTACGTAAATTGGCCGGTCAAACAAGGTCTGATCTAGAAATAAAATTCACCATTAGAATCCTTAGGTCCCATTTAGTCATGCATAAAAACTTGAGCCTAAGAAGAGACCTTCTTGACCGACTTTGCATTTTGGTCCTCATCTATTACTTTTTGACCCTCAACTTTCGAAACCCTCGCATTTTGACCCCTATATTCTTCATCGTTCTTTGCACTTAGGTCCCCCTGCAAATCTTTGAGCAGCGCCATGCTCCGGCGACTTTGCTCGGAGCATGGCGCCGCGCAGGGTGAGGGAGGCCCTCTGCCAGTTGAACCGGGTGTTCCCTGCGACGTCTGCTGTCGGAGGGACACCACCATGACCTCTGCCATTGCCCACACCTTCCGTGCGAATGCGCGGAAGGTATGGGTTGTAACTCCGACCATTCTCCGGCGAGGGAGGCACGTCGCCTCCCTGCGCCCACCCCTCCGCCTTCGCCTTTATAAGGACCGCCGTCGCCAGCCAACGGGAGCAGCTCGGTCCTAACAGAGAAAAACCCCCATTTTTCCTCTCTTCCCACTCCGGCAGAAACCCACCAGCTCCGGCAGCTCCTCCTCCTCCGGCTCGTCGCTCTGCTGCAATACCAACAGCAGAGCCACCTTCGCCCGCTCTTCCCGCGCGCGCCGTACCCAGCGCGCGCCCTCCCGCTCCCTTCCTCGCCGCCGCTCTCTCTCTTTGGGTATCTTCTTCTCCGGCGACAGTCGATACGACCGTCGCCCTACTCCGGCCCCTTCATCCCTGTAACTAGGTCAGAACTATTCCCCATCTCCCCCTCTTTCTTTTCCTCACTGTCTTTCATTCAATTAAACCCTCGACCACTCCTGTCCACCGTCACCTTCTTCGTCTCCGGCCACCCTCCGGCGAGACTCTCCCATCGCTCCGCCGCCCCATATGCCTCGCCGACCCTCGCATAACCTCCACCTCATCATGCTGAACAACCTCCGCCCACCCACTGCCGCTCTACACCCACTCATCGCTCCCCCGAACACACCCACACCTCCGGTCACAGGGCAACCTAGGCACGCACGCCTAGGCCGCCCCACGACCTGCTGCACCTCGCACCACCTTCGCCGTGCCACGGCGAAGGTCCCCTGCTGATCTGATTAGGCCGAGAGGCCCTTTTCGTGCCTGGCAGTTTCGACGCCCGGCCGCCATTGACGCTGCATTGAAGAAGCTCCACGCATGCTCCAGGCTTCAGAACTCCAGGGCTCCAGGTGCTGCGAGGTCGGGAGGGTAGTGCGAAGGCAGCTAACCCAGCAATCGACACGAATAGAGCCTGCAGCTGAGGAAGCAAAGCTGCGGTCTACTACGGGCACGCGAAGGAGAACAGTGGGTTTTAGTCCCACATCGGTAAGCGACGAAGCATACACACGGTTTATATTATTTTTGTGAATTCTACTTAACGCCTTCGAAAGCACTGAGGTGAGGTCCCGCACCTACTCACCTGCCCGGTCCGCGAGCTCATCACGCGGATCCGGTGGACCCGACCCCACACTACCTGTGCACTCCTCGCGTACAAAACACGCCGATATGCCTGGTCACGGGCACGAAACCCGACCCGATTACCCGCAGCTCTGGGAGAGCATCCTGTGAGTGGTTTACAGAGAGAAAGAGACGTGCGGGTAGAGGGACAGGGTAGGTTTTGCTCTTTGTGCAGGGACAGGGTAAGGAAGAAGAAGAAGAAGGAGAAGGAGAAGGCCAAAGAAGAAGAAGGTCACACTTGGCTGCAGGAAGATGACAAAGCAAAGAAGAAGAAGGAAGAAGAAGCACAAAGGAAGCACTGTAGCAGACACCAGTTAAGCCATCTGATTGAGAAATCAGACGACGGATGAAGCTCTGCAGACAAAGCAAAGAAGAAGAAAAAGAAAAGAAAAGGTGCCGCAGCTGAAAGCAGAAAGAAGAAGGAAGAAAGAAGAAGAAGAAATGAAAAGAAGATAAAGAAGAGAAGAAGACAAGCAAAGAGAGAAAGAAGAGAAGAAAAAGCCAAGAAACAAAATCTACCTCTCTCTCTCTCTTATTTTTGTAATAAAAGCATTGTACTTCTAGAATTCTAGTAGCTCCCTGAATTCGACCTCGGAAGAAAAACATTTCTGAGTAAAATAGTAATAGTGGCAATGACGACAAACCGTAGCTATTTTCTCTGTACCACAACGACATTACTATAATAAGAACAAACAAAAGACTGGCTAAGCTTCGGTCGCACTGCCACTATTCAATTAGGAAAGAAGACTTGGACTTTAGAAAATTTTCAATCTTAGAGAATAAAATCGTATGATTTGAACACTAAGACCCTTCAGGTCTTTGGGCTTAATCAGCCCGGGTGTCCACTAAAAAGTGGATTTATTTCTTGAGTCCTCACCAATCTAAATTCAGATTTTAATTGGTTAAATAAGTTGAGGTGATAAGTAAACGACTTATCAACCCACCCTCTGATTTGAGAGGATTTTAAGTCTAAGCATCTGCACACTTTTCGCATTAACTCGCTTTTCGACGGTTTTAACGAAAATTGGGTAGCTAATGAACCTTCTAAGGTGGTATGGCTGGCGAGTTATCATGGGTAACAACCCATTGGTAGGTTATCCAGAGCCCAGTACACGACCATTTTTTCCTGTTGCCTTTAGGTAAATCTTAAATCAAGGAAGCCACCTACTTAAAAAAAAAAGAAAAAAAATAGAAAAATATCCAAAAAGAAAAAAAATAGAAAATGAGAAAAGAAAAGAAAAAAAGAAATAAACCACACTTCACCACATGAGTATGGTAGGCAAGTTATCATGGGTAATAGCCCATTGGTAGGTTGTCCAGAACCCAGCTCAAGAAATTCACGTATAATTCCAAAACACTTAGGAAGAAGCGGAGAAGCAGAATAAGTCGGGGAGATTTACACTAGGTTTGCCCTTGTGTTGACCCCATAAAAATAAAAGTAGAGAGAAAGCTACCGGTCGAATAGATACACCTTTAGCCAGAATTTCTTTTCAAGGTCACTTAGAGGCATAGAAACCCGAAGTCCATTCTAATTGTCGATCAGAGAGTCTATCACATTTCACACAAAGATGCTTAGAACTTAGGGTTTTCTTCGAGTCTTGGGTGGGTTGAGTGGCCGTAGAAAGCTGCTCCGAAACCATAAACTCAAAAATCCAAAAAATTTAGAAAAGAATAAAAGAAGAAAAAGATCCTTCTTTGAATAAGGCGATGGCTTGAGGCAGTCTGCATTTTGGCAGACACCTGGGCACTATTGTGTCTTTGTAGTTCAGGCTGTAGTTGAAATTCATAAGTGTTGAAAAATAACTATTGCCCAGGAAATCCAACCTAATTCTTTTATAAATAGCATGTAGTTTTGCTAGGGACTAGCAAAAGATAGGCATGGGGGTGTGATGTAAACATGTTTAAATCACATAAACCGTCTATTTTTTCACGTTCTTAAGCATATAGTTGCATTATACATTATAAATATTCCATAACATGCATCATCATGCATTTAGGATAGATTGAATAAAATTTAGGTTAATTTCTTCTTTTTATGGTCAGGTAATAGGGCGACATTTAATCGGGGCCTCGGATTGAAGATCCAACCGTACGAATCTGATCAGGGCGATGATTAGAGTTCAATGACTCCAAGATCGCGTCGATCGGACTTTCGTAGGATCAAATGCAGTCCGAGAAAGATCAGAGGTCAAGGAGCCAAGATGGTGTAAATCAGTACATCAGATGAAAAATCCGACAGCACGGATGGGTTCTGATCGATGATCGCAACCCAACGGTGCGAAAATCGGTCCAATCCGACATTCGTGGCACCATCTACAACACAGAGAAGATGTACAGCCAAGATGGTGCCACATGGCGCCATCTCAGCCGCCCAAGCCACCCAAGGTCACCCGTAAGACTTCCTTTCCACCCGCTCAAGCAAATCCCAACCGTCGATCGAAGATCCAACGGCTGAGGTTCAATCTTAGCCGCTTCATAGAGATAAGAGATTAAATTATCGAGTGATCTCGACCGTTGGATGTTTATCCAATGGTTGTGAGTGCTTGAGTGCAAAATCAAAAGCGCGACAAAGAACGGCTGATAGCGCAGCGGTTAAGAACTTCGTACGCACGTAGGTCGTGCGATCGAGCCCCCCCCGTTGCTCTTCCTCGTCACGCGTAAGGGCTTGATTGAGCCGTTCGATCTCAAGCGAACGGTAGAGAGTCAAGCCACATCGTGCATAGCATAGACGTGTGATTAGACGCACGAGGATCACACACGATCGTACGCGCTTCAGCGTGCGCTCTCCGCTCGATCAGTGTGTGATCTCGGCCCTCCATCAGCGATCGAACGGCTGAGGAGATGCGGGGGCGCGGTATGCATGAAGAAGCAGTGTGCGTGCGTTTTAGGCCATCTGATCTCTCAATCGGACAGCTGAGGATGTGCGACATGTGTAGGCGTTGAGGCGCGAGGAGAGGAGGAGGCGAGGTGTGCGTGTGACCTACCTCCACGTTCAGGGGCTTTAGTGACACTTAAATACGTCACTAAAGATCTTGAATTAATGTTTTTAAGCATGAATTGACCAAATTGCCCTTAACCCCTACAACTATGAAGGGAGACCTCTACCACTCAAATTTCTCACCCCTTCCTCTCTTCTCTTACCCCCTCCAAAGCTCTAAAAGCTTGTCCCAAACTCGAGATGCTCCATTAGAGTTAAAAATACAAATTTTCCACCTTCTCACCTCCTTCGTGGAGCATCTCACAGTGGTCCTGTCACCGCCATTTAGGAAGCAGATCCCGCTGCGACGTCGTCCTGCCTTGTTCTCTGTCGTCCGTCGTCGTTCTCCTTCGTCTCACACCTCACCACCTTCATTCGAGCGCTCCGTCAACGCGGCTCGTCCTCTAAGCAGCTGTCAAGGAGGATAACTTCTCTCCACCTTCTCTGTACTACTTTTTAGCGTACATTTACTTCTTTCTGGTTGTAATCTTTCTAGCTTTCTAGTTGTAATGAACATTATTCTGTGGTTATAAAATCCATGTTTATTCTATCTCTATTTTATTTTTATTTGTAATATTCTCTCTCTCTTCTATTCATTTTTCTTTAAATAGATAACTAGTTTAGATTCATTTCAACCTACTATTCTTCTTCGTGGCAAATGAAATAAATGCGATTTTTAATCAAACTTCCGCCTTCTTGTGAACCCGAAATTTTTTCGAGTTTCAATAAAATTTATCTGTTGACGATTTTCTTGTAAATTACACTCAACGACGGGTTTTAAAAACTCAACTTCCGTTTGCGACGATTTTCCGCTCCAACACTTGCAAAATAAGTTAAAGATGTAAAATTCAATAATAATTAATATTAATAATAATTTTATTAATAATTTAGATTCAAAATAATAATAATTGGATATATAAAAAGTATTTAACTTAATTAATTTAAAGACTTAAGTACTTAATTAACCTATTTAATTATATCAATTAAAAAAATATAGCTAAAAATGGCAAAAACATAATTTCAAAGCATAAATAAAATATTTAACTAATTTATAATTATATATAAAAATTTAAAAAATAAATAAATTAAAATAAGCCTTAAAACTCACTATTTATGTTTTAGTCCCTAGCTTTCATTTCAAGTGTGTCATTTTTATTTACAAATAGGTCTTTTTATTTCAAAAATACCCCTGTGAGCACAAGTCGTCTTCTTCATCTTCATCTTCAGCCATGGACGGTCCACATTATCCAGTTTCTGCATTACCGATGACCACCGATCTGATGTTAAAACTCCACCGTAGCTGCTGCCATTGCTTCGCTCACCCTCTCCTCCTCATTCGATGGACTGGATTACCAAGAAATCCTATTTGAGTAGGCGTTTAGCTTCACCAGCGTCGAAGACGACGACAGCGAGTACAACGAACCTAGACGATATTCCGTCCAAATTTAGACCCCCTGACCCTTGCTACCACATATAAATACCCCATAGGACCTCCGATTCCTAGTTAGCAACCCCCTAACCCCTCCCCCCCACCATGGTTGTTCTTAGGTTTTGTCCTAGCTTCTGTGTCTTCCCATCCCCTTTCTCAAGTGCTACCGTCGAGGAGTGTTGCCTCCCTCACCTCCTCTTCCCCTCCTTCGCCCTGCCAACGGCGTTACAATGCCCCATAGCTCTGATTCTCTCTGCTTCGCTTGGTTGGAGATTCTCACAACCACTCTGATTTCGCTCTCGTCTTCGCCCTGCCACCGGCGAATCCCCTCACCTCCCTCGTCTAGGTAATCGTAGGTAACCTTAGATTTTAGCGTAGCTTAGATTAGAGTAGATAGTTTGGTAGATTAGTGTTGTTTACGTGACAATGTGATTCTTCTTCTTCAACTTTGGTGAGCTCCTTGAGCTCGATCGGAGCTCTATTTTGTCCTTTGAATACACATATCACCTTCTTTACCTGTTCATAATCATTTCTAGTTCATCAGTTGCATGATTTATCACCATATTCACCTAGATTCACTCCACCTACACCAGATCTCCTTCGTTGTCCATGGCAGAGGGATCTGAGCTAAATCACACTCACAAGAGGTCCTCAATCACTTCTCCATCTCATCAGGATCCCGTTTATGCCTATAATGTTACCTATAATCAACTACATGTTAAACGCCCAATTTCACACCCTTTCTTCTAAGCTCACCGCCAATGGCGGTTTAGAAGAGGTTGTATCACCTAATCACACATTTGTACACCATCGCCCCACTCCCTTGATTGTTTCCCCTCACTCAATTGAGTAAGAGGGCTTATCTTGAGTTCAATCAAACTCAAGGTATGAACTTACTATTATTCATGACTTAACCATGAATCTCTTCTTCAATTGATTTAATTGAATCGTTCTTGAGGTTCTGTGCAACCTCAAGAATCTTTTAAGACCTTTCTTGGTCTATTTCATGGGGATTCACTCTCCAGTGTGCAAAATCGGTACTCACCAGAGCTTCAGTGAGCTCCAGCAAGTCGAACATGAACCTCATCCTTCAGAACTTTGCGAGAAGTTCTAGATTGCTTTAATTTGGTTTGAGGGTTAGAATCCACTAATCATGTTTTAGAATTAATGATGATTTAATCACATCATAGGTCATCTTCTCCAATTCTAGGGAAGTTGGAGAGAACTGATTCATTGATGATTAGGACTAGGGAATAGATTGTGAAGCATAGTCAGGTTATCAAGCTTCTATTTAAGGTGTTTAATATACCGGAGAAGAGGCCATTTGCTCTGACGAACAAACCCACTCTTGTTCTCCGGCAATAAGTTAGGAGATGTCTCTAGAGTTATTAAAACATGATTTTGACATGTGCAACAAATTTCTTATGCAGAATTGTAATGACCCGATTCCCGAGTCCCTACGAGACACGAGAACCGGACCGACTCGAATAATCCCAAGACCTAGTTGTCCAACGAGGAAGTAACCAAAAGAGCAGTAAAATAAACTACATTCAACATGAAATATAACTAGCAGTAACAAAATACAGCAGTAAGAAAAAGAACTACTATAGGATGCACACCACAATAGTAGAACAACATTTATAACATAACAAGAACTGCGAGTAAAGAAAAGTACAGAGAGTAACAAAAACTACTCACTACAGTGGAACAAAAAGGGCACAAAAGAACAGTGGTAACTCTACTGGACCCTACTCAGCCCAGCGTCCTCTGCAGCCGCTGACCCTAGCTGCTCAATACCTGGTCCTGAAAAGTAACGAGTGTAACACGTCAGCGAAACGCTGAGTAGAGTGGTAGCTAAACTAAAGAAGCAGTAAAGTGTGCAGTAGCTGTTTTATTTTCTTTCTTCCTTTATTTACGTCTTTCTATTATTTCACAATTTATCTATTTCTCAAATCCTTCACTTGATCTCGAATGTTCCTCATGGGAACGATCTTGATTGTAGTCTTTTCCGAACAGTAGAAGTAACATGTGGTGCTCTCCTGGCCGGGAGAGTCCCCCGTGGTGATCCTACTCTCAGTAAACCACCCCGAGGTCACTGACAGACATAACGGTGACTACGGCACGCATGGTAAACGCATGGGTAGCTAACCCGCACTGGCATGCAGTCAGTCGTTTCCGTTAACGGGTTCGCCCAAAGCACAGCACGGAATCAGTATAGGGCAGAGCCCTCTCAGTAACAGGGGTCCAACCCCTCCACAGTAACCAAACAGGGGCCTTGCCCCTCCACAGTCCGCGCACCCTCGCCTGACTACCCTGGTTTGCCCAGTGGGCCTAACAAGTCGGTGTAGGTGAGCTAGCAGAACCCCGGGGCCCGTGGGGTAGCTAGTACTCGCCCTACACTAGCAGCTCTCCTCGGTACTACATACATGAGGGCCAGCAAGTCGGTACAAAGTGGCCAGACCTAACCCCGGGTCCCTGGGACGGCTAGCTCCGCTCTGCACTAAACAGGGGGACAGTCGCTCTCCTTGGTACTCCGTACTCAAGGGTCAGCTTACTTCCCCAATTCTATTCCATTCACTTTCCAGGAGTTCTACTCCTAATTCCCCGTAGGGTTCCAGCTCTTTTAACTCAGCACATTCAGGTTTCACCTTTCCAGTTTCACGTTCATACAACCCATGTTCTCAATCATGTTCATTTATTCATAACAGGCAGCTGTTAAACCAATTTACAGGCAACTATTATTTCCTTTCCACATTTTCCAAGACTGCAATATGTATATTCATTTCACTAGTTTTCCAGTCCTAGGATTCATGCCGTACCCTAGGATCTATCATTCAATCTAGTTTTCCGGCCCTAGGATTCATGCAATACCCTAGGATCTATCATTCAATCTGGTTTCTCATTCCTATGATTCATGCAAAGCCCTAGGTTCTATTAATTGTTCCATAATTATAACAAATTATGTTAATAATTTCTAAAGCCACTCTACCAACTACAACGGAAGTAATGGGGACGTGATCGGAAATCCCGCACGCCTCCGTAACCCCCGAGACTGCAATGGAACGGGGTCCTAACACAAGGACCAAACACAAGGAGTTTCTCAGAATAGTATATAATTACTGTAAACGGGTAGAGGATTTTATCCTGAAAAGCACGCAACTCGAAACGCGGAAAACGGACTCCGAACGGGCCCTAAACGGGTCGAAAACGACGAAACAGTCCAAAATCAGACGTCTGGAACCTCTTCCAGACGTCTTAAAAAGTGGTTCAGAGGATACCTTCGCTCTGCGTAGTCTCTCAGACGTCCAGAAGCCTACGGGGGCGTCTGGCCTAGTTCCCAGACGTCCGATGGGCACCCCGGACGTCTGGAAGTCCCTCTAGTCGTCTGGCACCGCTGCCAGACGTCTAATTCGCGTTGGATGCGAATCTCAGAACCTGCACGTAGTCACTCATCATTCTCAGTACGGACGGTCGCAGAAAAGGAAGAAGGACGAAAAATAACTTACTTGCCAGACGTCTGGATAGTCCTCCAGACGTCTTAACCGTCGTCTGGTTGGAAGACCAGACGTCTGATTCTGGAAAAACTTCCAGAATCAGTCTTCGACGTGCTCTCCGCCTGCGACGCACGGCCGCGCCGCGCCTCGTCCGCCTACTGCTCGAGTTGCAGCAGCCCTCCCGCGTCACTCCACGCCCGCGGCTCGCCCGCCGGCCGGCTCTAGCTGCCCCAGCGAGCTCGAGCCCTCACGGCCGAGCATCTCCTCCCTTGCGCGACACCTCCTCCCGCGACTCGCCGCGGCTGCCGCTGTCGCCGCTCGCTCGCGCTTGCACTCGCACTCCGGCTGGAAGAGGAAGAAGAAAGGAGCGGAGGAGATGAGAGTGAGGGAGAGGGCGAGGGCTCTTTTTAAAGCTGTGCAGGGAGAGAGAGAGAGAGAGAGAGAGAGAGAGCAGCGCCTGCGGAGGTGAGAGGGGAAAAAGAGCATCTGCAGGTCTGCGTGCGCAGGCGCGCAGACGAAATCCACCGTGCCGCGGAAAATAAATCCCAAACGTCTGGAAGGGGTTCCAGACGTCTGGTCAGACGTCTGGGCCAGCTCCCGACGTCTTAAATGACGTTTTTAAGCTGCGTTTGTAACAAAAATTAAGCCTAATTAGGTTTTTAATTTGATCAGAGAAATTGTTGATATGAAAGTCAGCTTTTGAGTTCTTTTAGTCAACCATGAGTTGATTATGAGGTTTTAAAGATTTAATCTATGATTTAGCGATTGAATTGAGTTCCTGGTGCGATTGTGGATCTTATGGAACTGAAATGAGTGAGTTTTATTGAGAAATGTAAGAGATTCCATCTTCTGAGCAGTATGGGTTCAAGTTGGAACCCATAGGTGTTCTTGACCTTTTGTTGAGATTATTTGGATCGTTAGATAAGGATATGAACTACTTATTTGGCTGATTCAAATCTGAAATCAGTATTCTGTGATTCAACATTGAAGTCCTGAAGCTTCTGGAGCTTTTGAGGCCTTCACAGACCTCAAACTCTCTTCTAATCAACATAGAATGCATTCCTGAGCATTCTAAAACCCTCAAATGAGGGTATTAACCCTTCTGGAGGACAATTGACTTAGAATTCCTCCTTTGAAGCACATTCCTGTCGGGATGAACAGTGTGATTTCATCCTTAGAATCCGTGGATCAGATGAGATCCAAGCACCAAATTGGTGTTAAAATCATGTAATTGAGATCATCAACTTTTAATCGAGCCCTTGCTTGCTTGATTTGGTGATCGGAGTCGGCCGGAATCAATGTTCGAAGTCAGTGGCTGCAGATGCGTTGCTGAAGGAGGAGCTGCTGAGATTTGTCCCACATTGGGAACTAGTGTAGCGCTACACACATATATAAGGATTTCAGTGCCCCAGCACTTTAGTCGTCAGCGTTGGGCGCACCAAAATCCCCTTATGAGCATTCTTATGAGCACGCGTGTGTGTGCACGTGTATATGCGAGTGTGTGTGCCTATGTGCACGTAGGGGCAGGTGGGCGTGAGCAATTTCGTGGGCATGGAATTGGCCTGACACTATGCAAACTTAAACGGCTAAAATCCATTATTAGTAAACTAGGATCTGATTCGAGTAGGGTTTGGTCCCACCTTATGGGTGCTATGTACCTCGAAAGAACTGGTCCACCCATTAATTAATTTTGGTTTAAGTGAGTTAAACGTGGGTTAAGGGTTGAAAATGACTTAAGTGTGGAGGATGAATGCACAGTAAGAGTTGAAGAGAAGAATTGAAGAGAGAGAGATGCACGAGTAGAGAAAATTAAAAAGAAGAGAAGTTAAGTGCTGAGAGAGTACGCGAGTTAAAGAGAGGATTTAAGAGAAGATAGGGAATAGTTAAATTTTAGAAGAGAGTTAAGAGTTTAATAGTTGAGAATTAAAAGAGATTTAGAACTAAAGTCTAAGAGAATGATTAAAGATGAGAAGATTGAGAGCTGAGTTGAGAGTTGATTAAGTGTTTGATGAGCTTATTATAACAAGGGCATTTGTATTCATGTAAACATTTTGTTTATGCCTTATTTTGTAAACACTTGATGTAATAATTGTGATTTCTTCTTGTATTCATTGTAAAAATCATTCATGTACATTTCTTTCCATATAATGGAATAGTTGCATGATTGATGTTTAATTTCATGTGCAATTATTCATGTGCTTAAAATATTTTGTAATTAATGTAGTAATTAGTTATTTGTTAATTTAAAATAATAAAAATGGTGATTTAAATTAAGTTTATGTCTCCCAGTGAACGACCTAGACTCAACTAGTTAAATGAATTAAAAATCTAAAATGTTAGGTTAGCTTCACCTTATACTACAATCAACAACAACGATTTAATAAATCAAGTTAACTTAAGTCTACTCTTTATGCGATTAATTAAGACTAATAGCCTTAATTAACTATGTTAAGAATTGAATGACAAATTATAACAAGTAAATTTGATTTGAATGAGATATATTATGATTGCAGGACAATCATTTGATTAGATCTATGTTGGTTGAGTTTTAAAATGCTCAATTTCAATCCTAGAATCTGAATTTTGCCCTTCAGTGATAGTTAGGGCCAAGGAAAATCAATTCTACTGATTTGAGGTTCTAGCAAGGATTCAAATGCTCATTTGGGTGAGATTTAGATTTCAATTTTAAAGATTTCAGTGCATTCTTCTGAGTTTTAATTCAGAATGAGAGGTCTGAAGAATTGGGATTCAACCTCAATGGATTTCACAACCTGATTTGATTTTTCTCTTCATGCTGTCCATGGCATAAGAGAGAGATTAAGTTAGGATTCATCTTGTTCTTCATGATTCAATGCAGCTTTAAATGATTCATAGGCCTTTCAAATAACTTTTGAAACATTGTTGGATTAAGTTTCCATGTTTTGAAAGCTTCATATGAGTGTAAGATGGGAATCATATGAAGATTTCAATGAATTATGGGAGAGATATTTGAATTTACTTGGTTTTCAAGATGATTAGGAGAGTTTTGAGGTGATTTTTCATGAGATTTTATCATCCATCTCAGATCTGGGATGTACTTCTACAACCTTGATATGAGATGAGATCTGTATTCCAAGGGCACTTGATGAAGATTTTTATGTGCGTATATATTTAATCTTGAAATGAGTTTAAAGAATGATAAATTCTTAGACGATTGTTTGAACATGTGGTTTTTGACTCAAATCTCCAAATTAGTAATTAAAGTGCTGCATAGTAGCTACATTCAATGGGTTTTCAACCCTGTTTTTGAGGGAAGGTATGAGTTGAAATGGCAATAAGCAGAGCAGCAATCAGCTGGTCAATTTGGTAGCAACATCAGTTGCTGAGACTTTGTTTTAGCAGCTGATCTCAGTTTCTGATCTGAACTAAAGCAGCAGTAGTAGTTGGTGATTTTTATGAGTAGCAATTGCTGCTATTATTTGATAGTAGCAGGGTCTGGAAGAAGGGAATTAAGTGGATTTCGAGTCATTGTGAGGATTAGAGAAGCTGACACTATTTTGTAACATTAGGAATTCATGTCAAGCATTCATGTACATTTAATTGAATCAAATTTGTTTGAATTGCTTGTAGTTCTTATAAATAATTTCTTAGTCAGCTCATTCAATGTGTGCAACTGTCCAAATAATGTTTTTAATGAAAATTCCTGGTGAAAATCATGTTTAAATGTTCATATGTTTTCATGTGATGTGTTGAATGTATTGACGTGTTTAAATTGATGTTCCAACTATCAGAGCTCCTTTCAAGGTCTTAGGTTCTTGTTGAAAACCCCCTTTTAGGCCACTTTTGTGCTAGATTGTAAAAACATAAAAAAATCTTTAAAAAATTGTAAATAAATAAAATAAACCTATCTTGAGTAATATTAGGTATTTGTTTAAGTGTATGTGAAATTTCAAAGTATTTCGAACTCCCGAATTGGCAGAATATACCAGCCGATGGTTCAATCTACCCTAAAATTCAATAAAAGAACCATATTCAAAAAGACAAAAAGAAATAATTCTTCAATCATCTCACCTCTTCTCTCTCTTCTCCTATCCATATTAAACACAAAAATATGAAAAAGTCAAAAATTTCATAAAAATACCTTGTATATACTATTTATACTTGTAAATATAACTTAACACCAAGTTAATTGTAAATATTGTAATACATGTAAATAATGTACATAAATAACTAATAAATGTATTATATATATTTAAATAAGTATTTAGGATGAGTTACTGTGTATATAACTCTACTATATAATTATATATTAATTAACTTATAATAAATTAAATGTATGTAAATTAAAATAATTATAAATAAGTATTTAAACTTGTACAATATTATCTATTACTGTATATACATATTTAAGTAATTATTATATACCTCATTATACCTGTATATCAATTTATTTATGTATTTATTGTACATAATTATATTATTAAGTTAAGTAAATTTTTAAGTTAAAATAAAATAAATTACTAAATTAAATTAATGCTGAAGTAATCCATGTTGTACACTTATATATATTAATTTTTATTATTTTCATCCTATTTATAATATATTTATACTGTAGAATAATATTTCTAACTAAATTATATGTATATCTATTTATAACGTGTATATAAATGTATATAAATTAAAATAAATGTTATAAAATAAAATAAAAATGTTAATTAAATACTTTATTATATAAGTTAACTATTTATAAGGTCAATTGTATCATCAAATCATTAATTTACACATCAATTAAGGATTTAAGCTCTAAATTAATGTGGACAAAGTACTAATTTTATGTAATTTTTATATATAATTAAATAACTTATTTTTATAAATTAATTGTACAATTATATAGCCCTATATATGGGTTTTCCAAAGATATAATTTAATTTGAAAATGAATGTCATTTAGACACTTAAATCGAGGTCCAAAGTTGGCCTCATAGAACGTGTAGCATGCCAATTTCAGCCGCAAATATTAGTGCGACATCGTGGCTTTTGAAGCTTGTGCGGCAGCATAAATTGAATCGTGTGTGCAACCCCTTCAATCGTTATGCACTGGGCGCACATTAAAAGCATATCCTATACATCTAACCATTATGAGCATATTTCTGAGCATCGATGGGGTTGGGAGCAAGGTTTAGCTAGCGACCCATGCCTAGTTCAAATGAACTGGGTATGGGTTGAACATGCACTCAAATACAAATAACTAAGAACTAGGGGTCAGCTCATAGTACTGATCTGATCTCAGCCGAGAGGGTGCTATGTATCCCATGAATCAGACCAGCCCCATCTACTAAAAACCTAATTTTTGTTTAAGTGAAGGGTTGATTGAGGGGACGAGTAAAAAAATGACTAAGTGTTAGAACACCTATGTGAGTTTTATGTGTGAGAAGAGAACCTAAAACCGACTAAGTTATATATGTGTGTGTGTGTGTGTATCAATACATAGTATAGAGTATATATATATATATATAGTGTAGATGTATATATATAGTATATGTATATAATGGGTATACATATGAGTACAGTATAAGAGTAATATGTGTTTTAGCCTTTTAGGGTACAAAAGTCTTTAGTGACAGTTTTTGAGACTTTAGTAACATTTAAGTATGTTAGTATAGTCTTTTATATTAATTTAGCTAAATTAGAGTTTTATATATTGTTAATATGGTATATAAGTGTGTATATATTTGTGTAGTATATAACA
Source organism: Thalassia testudinum (assembly GCA_037157565.1). Lineage (NCBI taxonomy): Eukaryota > Viridiplantae > Streptophyta > Magnoliopsida > Alismatales > Hydrocharitaceae > Thalassia > Thalassia testudinum. Next base: position 37,259,414 of record JAZHRO010000024.1, read on the forward strand.
AGCCTTATATATAAAGTAAATATATTTAAGTATTATTAGTATATATTTGTAAATAGATATATTATATGTATGTATATACATTGTAATGTGTACATGTATATATGTATATATATATAGAGTTAGTGTATATAGTTAGAGTCCTTGTTTGCCTTAGGTTGTATATAGTATTTCTAAGGTTTAATAGGAGTTAGTATGTTTGTATATATGTAAGTACCTAGACTTAGGTATTGAATTGTATATAATACATAGAATAGAGTAGGTAGTTTTTCATGCCTATTTGATTGTAAATATGTTTAATGCATTGTAGTTAACATTAATTGATTCATTTTGTACATACTTAACTCAATTCATTCATTATTTGATTATTTGATTCATTTGTAAATACAATTGGCATTTTTAGAATAAAAGAGCATTTTTGGATAATGAAGAGTGATATATATTAATAACTACCTCCCAATGAACGACTTAGAATAAATCAGTAAAGATTATATAAATAAATAAACTGACATAACATCTGTTTACATTATGACACTATACTACAGTCAATAACGACACCATTAAATCACTATTTTAGCATGCAAACGGTTTTTCATCGATCAGATGCCTTGGGCTTTGCTCTGCCACCTCGTTGAGGGTAGTGTTGCCTCATTCCTAGTGTCATTGCTTTAGTTTTAGGGTCGTCACCTCGATTCCCATGTAGTTGCACTGCTTGGGGGGGCAGGTGGGTGGGGTGGGCAGTGGCCCCCAAGTCACTCTTCTAGCCGTCGTAATTCTAGTATCAAGCTGGAGTGGATGCTTTTTGCTTTTTCCGAGTGAAGGTTTAAGTCGTCAGGCCTAGTTGCTTTGGCTGCAAGTCTTCTCTCATCACATATATTATTCAAAAAAGACTACATTTCCAGGTCAAGAGGTTAACTACCTTACACAAAAAAGAGATTAACTATTTTAATGAAAAATGGGCATGCTCATATTCAACAACATAACAAAATTGATCTCGAGCATAATGCATCATTTGTTGTTGAAAATCAAATACAAATTGCAAATTTTAAGTTGTATCTTTTTTAAGGAATCATGTAAAAGAATAATAGAAAAAAAAAACATCAAATTATTTCGTATGGTATCTCGTAGCTTGGGTGTGCACAACGTGTTGTAGTGGAGCACTAGAGGTGGCCAAGGAGGAACGATGTCAGATAGGGGGTGCCTGTATTGGGCCACCATCAAGGAGCTTCAGTGTGAGTTCTGGTGATGAGGAACGTTGGCAAGGTAGGGTGACAATCGATCAAGAGTTAGGATTTAGGACGTCGTTGGGTGTAGGGGTGCAGTTTGTTTGTAGAGGGAGGTTTGGATTTTATTTGTTGTAAGTGAGATGTGTTTGGGGTTTGGATTTTTCTTTCTTTTTAAAAAAAGCTTTTGAGAAGATAAGTTACACTGGCTGATCATTTGGTTCCTTTTGTCAAAGTTAAATCTGGTTTTGATTGGTTCCGGGTAATTTTAACTTTTCCTGACTGAACCGGTTGATTTGACCAATTAAGCACGAGTTTCCGATCTAACCAATTCAACCGACTAGTTTGATTCAATTTTTAAAACATAGGTTGAGTATGAACGAAAAAGTACCATTCTTTTTTGCTCCCATTGCATACAGGAGAAGGAAATTGGGGAAGAATCCATCTTACAGAGGTTACGCCCATCCAGTTTCTCTGGGCACCTCTAGTGATAAAGTCATCTATGCATCCCTTGCAGACGCATCCCAACCTAGACATGACACCTACACACAAGGTCTGTCTTTCTTGCATTTTTATAACCTGTTTATTTCCAGCTTAATCCGAAATGGAACCTGTTTTATCAACGAACCGATTGTTAGGGAAAGTGGATTTTCTTTTGTGTGCGTGTGCGTGTTTCACCTGTATTACATGTAGCGAGAGATCCTATCAAAAGTAAACGTCTACGTAAGTGTTGGAGCTATAATAGAGGGAATCACTTTATGCCGATGGAGAGAGAGATGGGAGATGGAGGGAAAGAAGAATATGCCTCGTTTTCTATTGATTAAGCTTTCTTTCTTCGATAGCGCAATCAATGACCACCAACTACCATATGTGTATCACCTTGATTATGCTATTTTTTGTGGCTTTTACGTTTCTCTTCAACCTCCAGTAAGCAATGCATCATGAATGAGGGCATAAAGTGATTCCCTACGTGGAGCTTAGCTTCCAAGTTTATTCACCTCAAACTCAAAGGCAGCGTCTCCTCTCAGCAATCTAAAAGGTCCTTTGGGCTGCAATGCTCGACTTTGCCATGCCAACGTGGGTGGAATTATTGCAAGCAGAGCGACTGCACTACCCTCAAGGTACCGTTTGATGGGGCAAATTGCCTCGGAGGAATAAGTTTTGCTGGTGCTGAAATTAAGGGATAAGTGAGAGATAATCCGATTGTGGCAATTTGAAGAGATATGGATTAAATTAGTGGTTAGGTTGCATTTATTCCTTATTTGGTGATGTCGCAGGAATTTAAAGGGGGGAATAAGTAGGTAGTTTGCAGGTTGTATCAAGGTGTAAGTTGGTTGAAAATGTGTTTTTAGACAAATTTATCCTGTAGCTGGTGGTTAATTATGTTCTTAATTGGCAACAATAAATAAATCATTGTATCACGATAAATTAAAATCTGAAAAATGAATAATTTGATATGTAACAGGTATATGTAATGCAACAGATAGCCGGTGGTTTTCTCGTTGCTCTCTCGAGTTGAAAGGACAGGGAGAGAGAGGTGAGAATGCATGCAAAGTAGCGCGCGTGTGGAGACTTTGTTCTAGTGGACAGGTCACATCAGAGGATGGGAGCCGTGGGATAAGTGGGGGGGAATAAATTTAATTCCACCCCTTGGAATGCATTTAATCCTGAGATTCCAACGCCTAACCTGGAATCCATTTAACTCAAAATTTAACTGCGTTTGACCGCCTGTAACTTCGAGGTTGTACGATTCCAATCAGGTGCCAGATGTGTGAAATCGGGGGGACAATTCTCTGAAACAAACGGCACCTACACGTTGCACTGCTTTTTTCTGGTCAATTAATCAAAGGAAAGCCATCGTATGATGTTGGCGCCAATAATAGAATGGCGACTCCTTTAATAGCGTAACTGTCTGTCAGTAACAAAAATTCAGATTCCACGAATGCGCATGCATGCCGTGCCATTAATAATAGGTGGCTCGCAGTCTTGGAAAAAGAGGTTCACCTCAATTGGTAACCCACCAGGAAATTCGGTTCCTTCACATTTCAAGATCCGTCGAGTACGGGAGTTTCGGTTTACTTTAACATCGTTTGTTACTTGGAAACTCAATCTTACAGATGGGATCTTATAATCTAGCATGAAGAATGGGATCCCTCCGCTCCACCCAAAAGCAGAAAGAGAGAGCTAAAGTTATAGTAGCAGCAGCTGCACCCCCCCTCCCTCCCCCACGTCTAAGGATCTTCCATCTCTCCCTCTCTGGTCTACCCACTCTGATGTGTGAGCTACATCACCGACATGCGTGGTCGATCATGGCCTGTGGTGGTCGTGCGTAATTGTGGAGGTCATGGAGGCGGTGTAGCTTGGCGCAGTGTGGAGGCGGTGAGTGGGGGTCATGGTCGTGGTGGTAACTGGTGACCGTGTTTTCTCGTCGTCGACGTGCTCGGAAGATGCGACCGTAGCGACTCACGGTGGCCACCTGCATGGTGGTGCACGGGTGGCTGTTGGTGATGTTTTGTATTTTTGGTGTGTGTAGATCTTTCTTTTTCCTTTTTTTTAGTGTAGTTTTGTTTTGCTTGGAAATCACGTGTGACCCCATTCTTATTACGGTTGAGTTTTCCTGACACATGTCAGGTTTCGATTTATTCAGTAAACTCGTTAGAACGGTCTTCAAAATTTTATCTCGTTGACACTTTGTCATTCTACGAACGTAGGTTTGATCTCCTTTGGAAGATTATCCGATTCCCGATCCCGAGTCATTTTCTTTTTCCTTTCTCCTTTATTTCTTATCTTATTTTTTGGATTTTGAACTTCCCTTGTCTCAACGAGACATATTTTTCCCTCGTAGGGGAGGATTTACCGTCTCTTCCTTCCCTTTTAAGATGCTTCTTTTATATCGGATACTTCTCTTTTCAACGAATATTCGACTTCTTAAAATATACATATATATATATATATATATATATATATATCATGAAGAATAATTTTAATATATTCCCAATGATTTTAATTAGATGGATGGCTGGTTTTCTTTATAATACGTTAACCACTAATCCACCGTAATCATCTTTGTCTGAACACTGTAGAGCATAACATACACCCTCATCAATCTCGGCAAGATAATCGGCACATCTTTGGGTAGCGGGAGGAGGTAGAATACAGGTATCTTATGTATATCCCTCTGAAAATATATGAACATGCATAAAAGGCCCCGGCATCTCCATATTTATGCCTACAACCTCACAAAGTTGCTCCATTTAACTGATACAATATAACTCTTCAATTTACCAAGTGGACTGGTATAAATTGACAATGGTTTATTTAAGATGGAGATCAAATCAAAGTTACAAAATTAATTTTAAAAAGGAACTTTTATATAGATGTTATTGTAAAATTTTCAAAATTAATTTTTTACCACTGAGTTGCAACCATTGCTATTATTGTCATTATAAAATTTACATTATTAACGGAAATGTCATCCCGTTATCTCTCCATTAGTTCACTAACTGAGGTTATGAAAAAGTTAACTTAAGTTAAAAGTACTAATCTCGAGGGAAATAGATGGTGTTGATTTAATCTACCTTTGAGGATGGATCGGACAAGTTTAATTTAATAGGGATGAGAGTTTCATCCTCCTTCCTCTTGACAACTCTGTCACCGACGATGCAAGCTACTTGGCTTTCCTCTTCCTTCAACCTTCTCCTCAGACCCGATCCTCCTCCCCTACCCTCCTTCCCCTTGTCGGCACTCTCATTCTTCTGCGGCTTCCTGCCTCCCTGTTAAGACCCATGCTGTTAGAGCCTTTTAAGACGTCTGAACTGTGGGTCAGACATCTGGACACCTTCCTAGACGTCTGAAAATCGAAAATTTTGAGTACGAGCTCGAGTCTGCACGTGTGCTGCGTGCAGACAATACACTCCCCTCGTTTTCTTCTTCTCTCTCCTTCCGCCCCCGATGAAACCCTAAACCCACACCCTTATATAAAGCCCCCTCCTCTCCCTTGTTCCACCCCACTTCCCAGCCACCTTCCTCCTTCCCTCCAGCGAGAGTAGCAGAGCAGTGAGAGCGCGGGAGTGGCACGAGAAGGAGAGGAGGAGCAGCGTGGGAGGGAGAGGAGTTTTGCTTGCGAGCTCGCGTGGGAGCTCGTCAGTGAGCTCACGGCCAGAGCAGCACGTGTGCAAGGCGGAGGAGTGCGTCGGGGAGGTCCTCCCCGACACTGCTGCAGGTTAGAGGGTGCGGCACGGCCACGCGCGACGCGAGAGGGTGGAAGCAGGTTCTGCTTCTGGATTTTTCCAAGAATCAGACGTCTAGAGCAACATCCCGACAATGTAGCTGACGTGTAGAGGAGGTTCTAGACGACTGAGGAGTAGACTTCGTGAAGGTACATCTTCTTTGCGGATACGGCCATGCAGGCCTCTCCGCCGAGGCACTATTTTATGCCCAATTTGATAAGATTCGGTTACGCGTGCAGGATTCGCTTTGGGAAGGTGCGGGACACGCCCTCCCATGCATTTCAAACGTCTAGGTGGACTACCAGACGACGGGAAGCACTTTCAGACGTCCGAAAAGTTGGTCGGACGTCTGGAACTAGGTCCAGATGGTCCAGCGGAGTTCCTGGACGTCTGAGGATTGACGCAGAGGCTTAGGTACGTTACTAGACTCTTTTAAAATGTCTGGAAGGTGTTCCAGACGTCTGATTTGAGTCAGGAACACTGTTTTTGACCGGTTTAGGGTCCGTTTGAGGTCCGATTTTCACAATTAAGATACCGATGTTTCCCGTATGATTTTCCCTACTTGTTGGAATACTTTCTACACTGTTCTGAGTATTCTCTTGTGATTGATCCTTGTGATAGGACCTCGTTCCATTGTGGGTTCAGGGCTTGCTGAGGCATGTGGACTTGCCGTTCAAGCCCCCACTTCTCTTGGGTTTACTGGTAGAGTGGCTTCCCCTAATTTAAATACAAACCTGAATGCATGTGTTGAATGAATGATTAGATCCTAGGGTATGGCATGAATCCTAGGACTAGAAATACTGGAATGTCTGCATTGAATGAATGGATTGCAGTCTTAAATGAGTAAGATAGAATGATAACAATTGCCTATAAATAAATAACAGTTGCCTGCGAAATATATAGTATTTGTGCTAAGTAACTGTTGTATGTAACTTTCCCGTCACTCACGTGAAATGACATAATATGAGATGCATGTATATAATTTGGAAATTGAAAGGTGAATGTTGGAAACACGAGATACCTGTGAATACCCTGAATATGGAAATGTGAACAATAGAATTACAATTTGCATGTGTATAACCTGAGAATGGAAATAGAGATGATGAAACCTGGTATGGCTTGGACTGAGAAATATTAGCATGAACCCTACGGGGAATTAGGAGCAGAGCTCCTGGAAATAAATGGAATGGAACTGGGAATGTGAGTGGGGAAGTGAACTGGCCCTTGAGTACGGAGTACCAAGGAGAGTAACTGTCCCCCTGTTTAGTGCAGAGCGGAGCTAGTTACCCTTGGGTTGGGACCCGGGGTTAGGGTTGGCTACTCTATACCGACTTCTTGGCCCTTGCATACACAGTACTGGGGAGAACTACTAGTGTAGAAAGAGAGCTAGCCACCCCACAGGGCCCGAGGTTCAGCTAGCCGCCCTACACCGACTTGTTAGGCCCACTGGGCAAACCAGGGTAGTCAACTGAGGGTGCGCGGACTGTGGAGGGGCGAGACCACTGTTTGGTTCTTAGGGGCTAGACCCCTATTACTGAGAGGGCTAGGCCCTATACTGGTTCCGTACTGTACTTTGGGCACACCTGTTAACGAAAATGTTTGACCGCGTGCCAGTGCTGAGTAGCTACCCGTGCGCTTATCGCGCGTGTCGTAGTCACCGTTATGTCTGTCTGTGACCTTGGGGTGATTGACTAGGTGTAGGATCATCACGAGGGACTCTCCCGACCAGGAGAGCACCACGTGTGCCTTCTACTCTTCGGAAAAGACTGCAATCAAGATCGTTCCCACGAGGAACATTCGAGATCAAGAAAGAGACCTGATAAATAAACTAAATGGTGAAAAAGAATAAGTAGTTAAAGAAAGTAATTGAAAAATAATAACTACCTGTCCACCTTTACTGTTTAGTTAGTTGGTTACCACTCTACTCAGCGTTCGCTGACGTTTTGTACTCATAACCCCTTTTCAGGTCCAGGTGTTGAGCAGCCAGAGCCTACGGCTGCAGATGGTGCTGGGCCCAGTAGAGCCTAGTAGTTGTAGCTTTTGTTGTACTCTTTTCGATTGTAGTGAGTAGTCATTTACACCTTTGTACTCTTACATTCTGTACTTTATACTTCTTGTACTTGTTTACCTTCTATTGTTGTGGTGGTGTGTACTGTAGTAGTTTTACTTTCTTATTGCTGTACTTTTGTTACTGTTAGTTGCTTAGCATGGTGAATGTGGTTTACTTTCTTGGTTTTTGGTTACTTTCTCGTTGGACGACTAGGTTTTGGGATCAGTCGAGTCGGTCCAATCTCGTGTCCTATAGGGATTTGGGAACCGGGTCGTAACAAGATGGTATCAGAGCAAGATCATCCCGAGAAGTGAACCAACTAGCTTGAGAATAACCAATTCACGTGCTGGTAACTAGAGTAACCACCATAACGTACCTTTTGACATCTGTTCTGAGGTTCTTTTGCTGAATGTCCGTTGGAATTGACGTCTTCCTGTTTTATGTTTGCGTCTCCTTGCAGGAGATGTCTCGATGTGGAGTCATTGAGGCGAGCTGCGGACGCGGTCGAGGACGAGGTCGGAGGGCCAGACGTGCTGAGCCCGATGTCTCAGTGGACCAACAACTACTTTTGGGCGTTCAAGCCTAAGATCTCGCCCAGCTAATAGGGGAGATCGTGCGAGGGGAGCTCCACCCGCCTCCACGAGCGCCTTTCCCTGGGGCTGCGGAGGGGGACTCCTCTGTGGGACCATGAGACAGACACAACGCTGGACGTGGGGGAGGGGGTGGTCCTCCACCGCCCCCACCGTCCTCTGACACATCCGAACACGAGCCCTCCCTGCCTGTAGGCATACCAGTTTCCCCACTTCAGCGCCATTACGAGCTTTTCGGACAGTTCCGGAAGCTGAAGCCCCCCTTCCTTCAAGGGGGATGATGACTCGACCAAGGCGGAGGACTGGCTTGAGCAAATCGAGAAGGTGTTTGACACCCTTCGCGCCCCCATGGAGTGCCGCGTGGCCTTTGCCACATACCAGTTGGAGTGCGCGGCACACAGGTGGTGGAGGGCAGTCAGAGGTTAAAAGAGGGCCGAGCCGACATGGGACTAGTTTGTCACCCTCATCTGCGAGCAGTACTTTCCCCAGACGTGGCAAGATTAGAGGAGGCGGGAGTTCCACACTCTCCGCCAGAGGACGATGACCGTGAGCGCATATCGCACGCATTTTCTGGAGCTGTCTCGTTTCGCCGTGGCAGCTGTAGCTACTGAGGAGGAGCGCCTATGGAGGTTCACCGAGGGGCTCCGGCCTACTATTCGTGGGTATGTCAAACCCTTGAAGCTGCCTACGTTCTCTAGAGTGGTAGAGGCAGCTATGACATATGAGGGGACCAACCCGGCCGCATGTGACACTGACAGCAGACGGAAGAGGCCCTACCAGCCAAACTACTCACAGGGCCGGAGAGAGAGGAGGCACGCGGCGCCCGCAGGAGAGCCGTCACTCCTTGCGGGGCCGTCAGTGGCCTTTGGGGGCCCCCGACAAGGGCCAGCTGCCAGCACTGGACCCCCGCTCAGCCGTCAGCAGAGACCAACTAAGGGCGGGAGTCGAGTTCCCCTTTACTACCTGTGTGGCCAGCCGGGCCACATCAGGAGGGACTGCCCATCTAGGACTGGAGGTCAGTAGATGCTTCCTGCACAGAGCGCTGGAGGATGAACAGGAGGCTGTGGTTCCCAGACCCGTGGGGGAGGTCAGTAGTCAAGGGGAGGGTACCGACCAGCGGTTACCCGTCCGACGTAGAGTGTGGCTGCTTCTTCCACACCGAGAGCTGAGGGGCATATTAACGCCCTGCCACACAGAGACGCTAGAGCTTCAGGTTTAGTGGTGGCAGGTATGGTTACAGTTTCCGGCAGACTAGTTTACACAATTTTTGATTCTGACGCCATGCAATCGTTTGTTACTGCTAGTTTTGCTATCAGTTTGGGACAAGATTGTGCGTTGTTAGAGGATCTGCTTGTGATTAGAGGCCCGGGTGGTCAGCTGTTTGTAGCTGAGGAGGTTTACATAGGCTGTGAGGTCAGTGTTGGGGGACACAGCCTCCCTGCTGACCTGATTGTGATACCGATGGAGGACTTTGGTGTGATTCTGGGGATGAACTGGTTGTTCGCTTACCACGCTTTGGTGGACTGTTTTGAGAGGAAGATCGTCTTCTCCATATCGGAGATGCCTTCTTTTGAGTTTCACGGACAGCTAGTGGACGGAGGCTTCTGGTGCATTTCTGCACTTCGGGCGGCGAGACTTTTGGGCCAAGAGTGTGAGGGCTTTCTAGCTTGTGTAGTGGTAGAGCCCAACCCCATGGTAGACTTTCAGAGTATCCCGGTAGTCAGAGGGTACCCCGACGTGTTTCCAGAGGAGCTGTCAGGACTACCACCTGAGCGTGAGATCGAGTTCGAGATCTCACTGGTACCAGGGACCAGCCCCATTTCTACAGCACCTTACAAGATGGCACCACTTGAGCTTCAAGAGCTCAAGTCCCAATTGACGGACCTTCTGGAGAAGGGCTTTGTGAGGCCCAATGTGTCTCCGTGGGGAGCCCCAGTATTATTTGTGAAGAAGGATGATACCCTACGCCTTTGTGTGGACTACAGACAGCTGAGTAGGGTCACCATCAAGAACAGGTATCCGCTGCCAAGGATTGATGACTTATTTGACCAGTTGCGAGGTGCCACAGTTTCTCTAAGATAGACTTGAGGTCTGGCTACCACCAATTGAGGATCAGGGAGGTCGACGTCTCCAAGACAGCTTTCCGCACCAGGTACGGACATTACGAGTTTTTGGTCATGCCGTTTGGGCTGACTAATGCCCTCACTACTTTCATGGATTTAATGAACTGGGTGTTCAGACCATATCTGGATCAGTTCGTGGTGGTATTTATCGATGATGTGCTCATTTACTCGCGGGATCAGGCGCAGCACGGACAACACTTGCGGATGGTTTTGGACACATTGAGATGAAGTAGGCTGTATGCCAAGTACAGCAAGTGCGAGTTTTGGTTGGGGAGGTGACCTTCTTAGGTCATGTGATTTCAGGGAATGGCTTGGCTGTGGACCCAACCAAGGTTGAGGTAGTGCTCAAGTGGGAGAGACCACGTACAGTCACAAAGATCCACAGTTTCTTGGGATAGGCAGGCTACTATCGACGGTTTATAAGGGGTTTCTCGCAGATTGCACGTCCTATGACACAGTTGACCCGGAAGGACGTGCCCTTTTCTTGGACAGATGCTTGTGAGGCATGTTTTCAGGAGCTGAAGGAAAGGCTGACTTCGGCTCCCGTGCTTACCATCCCAGACAGCAGTGGCGGTTTCATTGTGTACACGGACACCTCTTTGCAGGGGTTACGGGGTGTGCTCATGCAACAGGGTCATATTGTCACTTACGCTTCGCGACAACTGAAGCCCCATGAGTATATCTACCCTATCTATGACTTAGAGCTGGCAGCTGTTGTCCTCGCACTGAAGACTTAGAGGCACTACCTGTCTGGTGAGACTGTTGAGATATTCACGGATCATAAGAGCCTCAGGTACTTGTTTGATCAGAAGGAGCTTAACATGAGACATAGGCGTTAGTTAGAGCTCCTGAAGGATTATGACTGCAGCATCTCCTACCATCCGGGGAAGGCCAACGTGGTGGCTGATGCCTTGAGCCGGAAGGCGCCCGCCCACTTGGCCAGTTGACAGGCACAAAGTTGGAGACTCATGGAGGAGATAGGCAGTTGGCAACCCCAAGAGTTACAGGGGCACTGCGGGTCAATGACAGTGACACGACAGACGAGACCAGAGCTGATAGATTGCATCATCACAGGACAGATGGCAGACCCGTACCTGCAGTCGTTGCGTGACTGAGTACTGTAAGGGGACCCTGGAGACTTCTCCTTTACTGACGAAGTGCTGCGCATGAGGGGAAATTTATGCGTTCCCAGGGATGAGGAGTTGTTGAGAGAGCTCCTGTTGAATCCCCGGAGTTGCTACACTAACATGTTTGGTTTTGAAAAACCTGTCGTCGTAGTATGAAAGCGAAGAAATCGTGTTCAACAAATAAAATTTATACCGGAATGAAAATCCCAGGTCGAACTCAGGGAGGCTACGTCGATCTATATTAGCAATTATATTTTTTTAGAATTTTTCTTGAAAAGTGAGGCGATGTAATTACAATGAAGCCATAATAACAATCAGACTAAACTAGAGAGAGAGAGAGAGAGAACATGCATTCAATCATTCAAAATGTTTATACAATAAAACCAAAGAAGAATTACACTAGAAAGCAGGAAATCAGCTACTAGAAAGCAGGAGAATTCTACACTAGAAAGTAGTAAATCTATTCTAAAAAGCAGTAAAAAGAATGGGGAGAGAGATATCCTCCTCGACGGTCGCTTGGAGGACGAGTCGGACGGGATGACGCCTGGATGAAGAAGGACGAAGTAGGACGAAGGAGAATGAAGTGAGAAGAACGGGAACGGGGCAGCACGTCGTCGTCATCATGGGATCCGCTTCCGAAAGAGGAACGGAAAATTGACTTTATATCGCGAGAAGCATCCCGGGTGTGGGACAAGCTTCTCTTGAGCTTTGGAGAGGGAGAGAAGAGAAGGAAGGGATGAGAATTTCGTGTGGAGGGGGTCTCTTTTATAGTTGCAAGGAGTGGGAGCATTTTGGTCATTCCAATTTTAAAAACATTAATTCAGGACCTTTAGTGAGGAATAAAACTGTCGCTAAAGGTTCGAACGTGGCCTTCGTGGGCGATGCGCGCGCGCTCGCTCACCTCCTCGCACGTAACGCACGCGCACGTCTAGCTGATCTTGCGATCGAACGACTTAAATCGTGCTACCGCCCGCCTCCTCTTCGCGCCCACCCGCGTGCGATTCCGCGTCTTCGCTATGCATCTAATAGCGCGTGAGCGCTATCAGGCACGCACAGTCATTCGATGAAGATCCAACGCTCCTCGCGCCTGCTCGCCCGCGCCCTGCAATTCGAACAGGCGTCTGAAGGCGGCTGAGCGCTTTATCCACTATGCTACGTGCGTGGATGGGCAGGCGACCGAACTTTTGAACACGCGATCAGGACCGTTGGATCAAGATCCAACGACCTAGATCGCGCATTGGATTTCCTTTGGAAAGGCAGCGACGGTCTTGAGGGCCAGTTGGACGGCTGAGATGGTGCCAAGTGGTGCCATCTTGGCCGTCCATCTTCTGGATGATGTAGATGGTGCCACGGCTGTTGGATTGAGTCGATTTTTGCGTTGTTGGGCTGCGATTGTCGATCCGAATCCATCCGTGCAGTCGGATTTGTCGTTTGAAGCGTGAACTCACACCATCTTGGCCCTTGATCTTCTAGGGTTCCCCGGTCACTAACTGATGCTACGAATGTCTGATTGGGGCGATCTTGGAGTCGTTGAACTCCAATCGTCGCTCTGATCACATCTATATGATTGGATCTTCGATCCGAGGCTCCGATAAGAAGTTTGCCCTGTCCATGAATATAAAAGGAGATAATTAACCTCCATTTTATTCAAACTACTCTAAATGCAAGATGATGCATGTTATGCAATATTTATAGCATGCAATGCAATCCTATTCTTAAGAACATGCATAAATAGACATCTTAAGTAGTGTATACATGTTTACATCATACCCCCATGCCTATCTTTTACTAATCCCTAGAAAAAACTATATGCTATTTATAAAAGAATCAGGTTGGATTATTTAGGCATGAGTTATTTTCAATCATTAAGAAAATGTCTACTTAGGATCTGAACTTTCAAAGACACAACAGTGCCTGAGTATCTACCAAAATCCAGACCGCCTCAAGCCCTCGCCTTATTCAAAGAAAATTTTCTTTTTCTCTTTTTTCCTCTTTTCTAAATTTTTTGGATTTTCAAGTTTTAGGGTTTAAGAGTGGCTTTCTACGGCCATTCAACTCACCCAAGATTTGAAGAGAACCCTAAGTTCTAAGCACCTTATTGTGAATGTGATAGACTCGTTGACCGGCAATTAAAACAGACTTTGGATTTCTACGCCTCTAGGTGACCTAAAAAAAAGAATTCTACCTAAAGGTGTATCTTTACAACCGGTAGCTTTCTCCCTACTTTTATTTTTTTATGGGGTCAACACAAGGGTGAATCCAGTGTATATCTCCCTAGTTTATTCTACTTCTCCGCTTCTTCCTAAGTGTTTTGGGAATTTTCAGTGCATTTATTTAGCTGGGTTCTAGACAACCGGTCGATGAGCTATTACCACCGATAACTTGCCAGCCATACTCGTGCGGCGAAGTGTGATTTTTTTTTTCTTTTCTCCTTTTCTTTTTGACCTTTTTTTTTTAAGTAGGTGGCTTCCCTGGTCTAAGATTTACCTAAAGGCAGCAAAAAGAGAAAGATCCAGTGACTGGGCTCTGGACAATCTACCTATGGGCTATCACCCACAATAACTTGCCAGCTATATCACCCTAGAAGGTTCATTAGCTACCTAATTTCCGTTAGAATCACCGAACAACAAGTCAGTGACAAGATAGTGTGTAGATGCTTAAAACTCAAAATTCCCTTAAATCAGAGGGTGGGTTGATAAGTCGTGTACTTATCACCCAAACTTATTTACTCAAATTACAATAGAATTAAGGTTGGCGAGGACTCGAAAAACTAATCCACATTTTAGTGGATACACGGGCTGATTAAGTCCAAAGACCTGAAGGGTCTTTGTGTTCAGATCCTAATGTAAAATTTCCTAAGATTGAAAAGTCCTAATGTCCAACTATTCTTTCCTAATTCTTTTTTTTATGTATAAATAAGAAGAGAAAAATAATTTACATTAATTTCACAAAGCTGACCAAATGACTAAAAAATGATTCCACCCCCCATGCCTAGCTGATGTAATGTCTACATTGAAAAAGAGACATGAAAGAAAGGGTAAAGTATGAAAGATATCACCTAAATATGAAACTCGTATCATCTTTGTGTCATATGTACAACGGCTGAGTTTAATGCAGTCAGCTAGGCGAAGTCTAGCCAAAGAAGTCAAAGAATGGCGAGGGCAATCGTGTCTGAGACAGGTTTTGGAAGAATACGATCAATAACAAGCTTCAGACGTTGACCATTGACTTTAAATGTGTTACCTGTCTTTGGGTCAGAAATCTAAATGGCTCCATTTGGATAAATCTGGTCAAGTATGAATGGGCCATTCCATTTAGATCTAAGTTTGCCAGGAAAGAGCTTTAAGTTTAGAATCGAATAACCAGACCTTCTGGTTCGGCTCAAAGCTCTTGCGGGAAATCAGTTGATCATGTAGAGCTTTGGTCCGAGCCTTGTAGACCTTGGCATTCTCATATGCATCATTTCTAAGCTCCTCCAACTAAGATAGTTGGAGTCTCTTGGTCTTCCCAGCTAAATTCAAATCTAAATTGCATTGTTTGATCACCCAGAATGCCCTATGTTCAATCTCTACGGGTAGATGGCATGCCTTTCCATACACTAAACGGAATGGGGACATGCCGATGGGCATTTTATACGCCGTACGGTAGGTCCAAAGAGCGTCCTCAAGCTTTTGAGTCCAGTCCTTGCGATCAGGCCTAACCGTTTCTTGCAAAATGTTCTTGATCTCCCGATTGGAGATCTCGGCTTGTCCATTTGTCTGGGGATGGTAAGGTGTGGAAATTCGGTGATTAACCCCATATTTGGCCAACAAATTTCGAAATTGGGCATTAGTAAAATGAGTGCCACCATCACTGATGATGGCCCTCGGAATCCCGAACCTACTGAAGATATTTTTCTTGACAAAATAGATAATCACCTTATGGTCATTAGTTCGGGTTGGAATCGCCTCAATCCATTTGGACACATAATAAACAACAACAAGAATGTACTGATGTCTAAATGAAGAGAGAAAGGGTCCCATGAAATCGATGCCCCAAACATCAAAAATTTCAACAGGAAGAATTAGGTTTAGGGGCATCATATCTCTCTTAGTTATGCTCCCGAGTGCCTGACATCGAGAACATGACCTTGAGAAATTCTAGGCACCCTTAAATAAAGACAGCCAATAGAAGCCAGATTGCAAGATTTTTGCAGCTGTCTTTTTCCCGGAAAAAT
This sequence comes from Thalassia testudinum, assembly GCA_037157565.1. Classification (NCBI taxonomy): domain Eukaryota; kingdom Viridiplantae; phylum Streptophyta; class Magnoliopsida; order Alismatales; family Hydrocharitaceae; genus Thalassia; species Thalassia testudinum. Next base: position 37,274,969 of record JAZHRO010000024.1, read on the forward strand.
GTCCACCACACCCAGATGCATGGCAGAATTCGAGTATACTGTTGAATTCATTCTCCGGTATACATCGGTGAATAATCTGATCAGAGCCGATGCGATACAGTTTAGGGTCCTCCCAAAAGTAATATTTGGCCTCAGATTTGAGTCTATCCCGTTGTTGCTTGGTCCAATCCTGGGGATTTGACCAATGGCCAAATAGTTAACAATGTTAGCAAACCATGGGGTGTGGACACCTAAAACTGTAAGAATAGTTTCGTCCGAAAAAGTGTCAGCAATCGGAATGTCCAGACGAGAGGAATCACCTAGGAGTCTCGACAAATGATCTGTTACCACATTTTGTACCCTGATTTTATCCTTGATTTGAAGATCAAATTCTTGAAGCAGAAGAATCCAACGAATAAGCCAGGGTTTAGCATCCTTTTTGGCCAAGAGATGTCTCAAGGCCGAGTGGTCAATATAGATGATAACATGAGACCCTAAGAGATAAGTCCTGAATTTTTCCAAAGCAAACACTACAGCTAGTAATTCCTTTTCAGTAATAATGTAATTCCTCTGGACTTCATCCAGAGTTTTACTAGCGTAGTAAATGACAGAGGGCTATCAATTTTCTGACCCAAGACAGCCCTGACCGCATAATCAGAAGCGTCAGTCATGATCTCAAAAGGGGCTATCCAAATTGGTGGTTACAAAACTAGAGCACAGGTGACTGCTGTTTTCAGGAAATCAAATGCCATTCGGCATGATTCGTCGAAAACAAACGGTGTTTTTATGACAAGAAGATTGCTCAAGGGACGAGCAACCTTCCAGAAATCCTTGATGAATCTTCTATAGAATCCCACATGACCAAGAAATGATCGGATTTGTTTAACAGATGTGAGAGGAGGAAGTTTAGCGATAGCATCAACCTTAGCTTTATCCACTTCAATTCCACGTTCAGAGATTACATGACCCAAAACAATGCCTTCTTGGGTCATGAAATGACTCTTTTCCCAGCTAAGGACCAATCGTGTTTTGATACATCGCTTAAGAATCATTTCCAAATTAGCCAAACATGAGTCAAATGATTATTCGAAAATAGAGGAATCATCCATGAAGACTTCCATAAACTCTCCCACCATGTCAGAAAATATGGCTAGCATACACCTTTGAAAAGTAGCAGGCGCATTAGTTTTTTCATAACCCGAAAGGCATCCTACGAAAAGCAAAGGTTCCGTAGGGACAAGTGAAAGTAGTTTTTTCCTGATCCTCAGGATGGATAGGAACTTGGTTGTATCCCGAGTAACCATCAAGAAAACAGAAGTACTTCTGCCCGGCTAATCATTCCAAGATTTGATCGATGAAGGGCAGGGGAAAATGATCCTTTTTAGTCGCTGTGTTCAGCTTCCTATAATCAATACAAACCTTCCAAGAGAAAGCTGGACGAGTTGTGACAGATTCTCCTCTCTCGTTAGTCACAACGATAATCCCGACTTTCTTCAGAACAATTTGCATGGGACTTACCCAGGGACTATCAGAGATTGGATAAATAATTCCTGCATCGAGCCACTTGATGATTTCCTTTTTAACCACTTCTCGTATATTTGGATTTAATCACCTCTGCATCTGGCGAGAAGGGTGGGTTCCATCTTCTAAGAATATTCTATGATTACAGTAAGATGGCTCGATCCCCTTGAGGTCATGAATGGTCCAACCAATTGCCTCCTTGTGTTCCTTTAAGACCTTGATCAATTTAATCTCTTGCTCCTTTGTCAATTTAGCACTAATAATCACAAGGAGTGTCTTCTTAGGTCCTAAAAATTGATATTTCAAATTCTCAGGCAATGGTTTCAGTTCAAGCTGGGGTGGGTTAATGATTGATGGTAAGGTAGATGCTGAAGATTCAACAAGAGGAAGAGGTTGTGAGTGAACAAAATCAATAACCTCTTCGGAAGATGGCAGGTCAGCCATAGAGGGTTGTGGGTCGAATTCGTCATCAAAGGAAGAACTTTCGATTAAAGAAACCATCAAACAAGTTTTAATGTTTCCATTATCCTCCTCAAGTTCCTCAATAAATCCACAATCCTCAAATTTATTAATCGCCTTAAAAATATCCAATTTCATTCGTTGATCCCCAAAGGCAATTTCCATGCTACCGCTTTCACAATTAATGTTGGCCTTAGCGGTAGCCAGGAACGGACGCCCCAGAATGATGGGTGTGTTCCTCAGACTATCAGGTACATCCATGTCAAGGACAAGGAAATCTATAGGAAAATAGAAATTCTTGACCTTAACTATAACATCTTCAATAACGCCTCGCGGATTTGTCACCGAGCGGTCCGCTAACTGTAGCGTTACTGAAGTTGGCCGAAGTTCACCTAATCCAAACTTCTTGTAAAGAGAAGTCGGAATTAGGTTGATGGATGCACCCAGATCCAAAAGTACTCTATCAAATGTGTAATCTCCGATGACGCAAGAAATCAACGGAGCACCTAGATCTCTCTTTTTCTGAGGGAGGTGGTGCAGGATAACATAACTAGCCTACTTGAAGAGTACCACCTTCCTCGTAACAGATTCTCTCGACTTACGCTTTTGTGTACATAATTCCTTTAAAAATCTTGCGTAAGCCGGTATGTGCTTGATAGCATCAAGGAGTGGGACATTGATCTCAACATTCTTAAATAGATTCAAAAGCTCTTCATTGCTATCAACAGACTTCTTTGATTTGATCAAGGCTTCAGGAAAAGGAACATGAGTCAGATCTTTGGAATCAGGTTCCTGAACCTTGATTTCTCCTCCAGAATTCTCCTCTCTCTCCTCAGGTTCTTCAGGATTCAGAAGATCATAATAGTCTGGTTGTGGATCCTGAGTCTGCTTACCACTCCTCAAGGTGATAGAATTTGCAGATACATAAGAATTTGGGTCTTGAGGAGGGTTAGGAAAGATTTGAGGGGCTTGATTAGCCAGGAATTGTTGATTTGCAGAAGAAGAAGAAGAGGATGAGGAACCCTGCTCAACCACCCGAGCATGTGCGTGTGGGTCCCTCTGATTTCCGTACTCATGGGCTTGATTGCCCGAATTCATAATATTTCGCGGGTTGGGTACGGATTGGGATGGTAGAGATCCGAGTTGACGAGAGTTAGCAATGAACCTGGACTGCAAGTTGTCCAGCGAGGTTTTCATTTGCTGCATGAGTTGGAGCATGGATCCTTGCATCTCTACCATTTGTCGGTTCAAATCAGCCTGCCCTGGGGGTTGACGGGCATTCCAAGCTAGCTGATTGACCTGATTTGGAGGCAACTGAGTATATACATGACCCTAACCAATTGGTCATTGCGGAGCATAGTTGCCGGGTTGGAATTGGGTCTGTTGCCTCGTGTTTTTCCAAGAGAAGTTAGGGTGGTTTCTCCAACCCGGATTATAAGCATTAGAGTAGGGGTTGGATCTAACATTCTCTTGTACAGCACAGACATCCTCATAAGGTGAGGATGGAGATAAAGAAAGGGAAGGATCAGAAAAATTGGGATCAAAGGCCCCAGTTTGGAACCTGTGGGGTTCCGAAAAATGCTGACTCACAAGTTGAGCCGCATCAAGTTGATTCACGAACTCCCGTCCAGAAGGAGCTCGTGAAGAATGGAATCCCGTATTTTGGGATTGAGTGGATCGAGAGTTGTTCATAAAATTGTCAGCCATCCACTCTTCCATTCTCTTAGCAACCAAGTCCACCTTATCAAGTTTGTTACAAATCAATTCCATATCAAATGAATAAGAGTCATGGACTTCATTGACATTTGATCTGGGCAGCTGGGACCGGTTAAATGTATCTATGGAGGCATGATTGATTGAATTCTCACTCATTTCCTCAAATAAATCATGCACACTATCCGCATCTTTATTGAAGAAATTTCCTCCACAAGAAGCATCCATATGATTTCTGAGTTGCTCAATCAACCCATGATAGAAGATCTGCACGAGTTGCCATTCGGCATCTCGTGGTGTGGACACCTCCGCAATAGGTCCTGGAATCGCTCTCAGGCCACATGAAACTGCTCCCCTTGCCGCTGGGTAAAGGTAGTGATTGCCCATCTCAAAGCATTGATACGTTCGACTGGGAAGAATTTCTTCAAAAAGGCCGATTTCAACTCATTCCAAGTTGTAATTGGTCTTCTGATTGTCCTATACCAATGCGCGGCCTTATCTCTGAGAGAGTGGGGGAAGAGCCTCATGATCATTTGCTCCTTATTTACGTTTCATGCCTTGGTGGTCTGGACCAAAGAGGTCAAGTCCTCCAAGTGCTGAAATGGATCTTTGGAGCCAAGCCCATGATAATGTTTGATCAGGCTTAACACCTAGGGCTTGATTTCTACGTCACCGGCTGGAATCTGGATGCCGGGACGTTCCCCGTAATTTGAAGGATCATAAAATTCCTTCAAGACCTAAGTGCCCTGCATTCTCTGGAACCATTCCTACATTCTCTGCATTTGTTCCAGCTGCCTTCGAAATTCTTCCTGTGGATTTCCAAGTAGAGGAGGCTGTTGGTCGGCCATGGGATCAATTTAACCAAAATCAAATTTGCGCCTCCTAGAATACTCTAATGGTCCTTCCAATCGGGGATTCAATGACTGTCTTCCCAGCATAAACTAGGGGAAGGTCGGAAGGACTAGGGATAGGGACCCTGCAACACAACAAAATAAGGTTGTCCTTAAGTGGGGTAGCCTAAGGATCTACTAACTCCCAAAACCTGCCTTAAGACTGTAAATGATTTACTCTACTTGTGTCTGATCAATCAACCAGTTAGAAGGAGGGACTAGGGAGAAGGTTCTTCCTTCGGCTTTTGCCTCCGGTTCCTAGTGTACCCCCCAACCGCGGTCGTTTGACGCTACTCCCCTAGCTAGACATCAGATTAATCAGTATAAGTAGGTTAATCAAAGACAATCTCAGACTAAGCCCTGAAGAGCGAATCAGACCTTAAGGCCAACGTCTACTCAATTTTATTAAGGCCTGGGATTGTAGTGCTTATAAAATGTGATGGGCCCTTAAAATGGGTTGTGCCCTTAATGATTGATTGAGATTTGTGTAAGTGCGTGTACAACCAGGGTTTTCAAGCAAGATTATTTGTGATGCATGGATTTTAATGTTCAAATCTTGCTTAAGTAGCTTTTAGGGTTTCAAATTAGGTGGATTGCAATCAAGTTCTAGGCAAACCAAGTTGTCAAACACGGGTGAAGATTGTTTTCCTTTAAAACCAGAAAGAAAGTGGAGTGCCTAGAATAGACCTAGATTGAAAACCCTAAGGAGGAGCTACTTGATGAGTTGATTTTAAGTAGAGTGGTGCGGCCCAAATAACTCAAACAACTGGCCACAAATGCACCACTAAGTTAGGCACACAAAGATGGTTAACCTAGAATGATTTCTACTCTTTTATGTGTTGTTTTATGTATACCGGTTCCATAGATCAGAACCCGATTGAGTAGAAACAAATCAATTCGGTTAAGTGCCTTGAATGTGGGTGTACGTTGTGTGTTTGTTGAAAATTACCCCACAAGATTATCTTTTTGTTGTTTTTTTTTTATAAATGAGGGTGGAATGAATGTGAGTGAAAATCCAAACAACCAAACTATTCCTAGGATTTATGCAAACACCTAGGTTAATTGGAATTTGGATTTAATGTGGCGCATGAAATCTATGGAGGGGGGAGAATGGGGAGCACTTACAGTTGTCTTCAACTGCACTTTACTTCAGTCTACCACTTGATGATTCCCTGATGGAGGTCTCTGCAAAACAATAGACACAAGAGAAAGCAAGTTAGAAAACAATAAAGTGAAAGAAATGCGAAAAGAAGATTGGAAATCGTTGCCTCCCCGGCAACGGCGCCAAAATGTTAAAGCCCTGGAGTTGCTACACTAACGTGTTTGGTTTTGAAAAACCTGTCGTCGTAGTATGAAAGCGAAGAACTCGTGATCAACAAATAAAATTTATACCGGAATGAAAATCCCGAGTCGAACTCAGGGAGGCTACATCGATCTCTATTCGCAATTATAGTATTTTAGAATTTTTCTTGAAAAATGAAGCGATGTAATTAGAATGAAGCCATATTAACAATCAGACTAAACTAGAGAGAGAGAACATGCATTCAATAATTCAAAATGTTTATACAATAAAACCAAAGAAGAATTACACTAGAAAACGGAAAATCAGCTACACTAGAAAGTAGGAAAATTCTACACTAGAAAGCAGTAAAAAGAATGGGAAGTGAGATATCCTCCTCGACGGTTGCTTGGAGGACGAGCCGGACGGGACGACGCCTAGACGAAGAAGGATGAAGCAGGACGAAGGAGAACGAAGCGGGAAGAACGGGAACGGGGCGGCACGTCGTCATCATCGCGGGATCTGCTTCCGAAAGGGGAACAAAAAATTGATTTTATCTCTCAAGAAGCATCCCGGGTGTGGGACAAGCTTCTCTTGAGCTTTGGAGTGGGAGAGAAGAGAAGGAAGGGATGAGAATTTTGTGTAGAGGGGGTCTCTTTTATAGTTGCAAGGAGTGGGGGCATTTTGGTCATTCCAATTTTAAAAACATTAATTCAGGACCTTTAGTGATGAATAAAACTGTCGCTAAAGGTCCGAACGTGGCCTTCGTGGGCGGCATGCGCGTGCCCGCTCACCTCCTCGTGCGTAGCGCACGCGCACGTCTAGCTGATCTCAGCCGTCCGATCGTGACGTGCCCGCCTGCGTGCGATTCCGCATCTTCGCTGCGCATCTAATAGCGCGTGAGCGCTATCAAGTGCACACAGCCGTTTTGTACTCTTTTCGGTTGTAGTGAGTAGTTAATTGCACCTTTGTACTCTTACATTCTGTACTTTATACTTCTTGTACCTGTTTACCTTCTACTGTTGTGGTGGTGTGTACTGTAGTAGTTTTACTTCTTTACTGTTGTACTTTTGTTACTGTTAGTTGCTTAACATGGTGAATGTGATTTACTTTCCTGCTTTTTTGTTACTTTTTCATTGGACAACTGGCTCTTGGGATTAGTCGAGTCGGTCCGGTCTCGTGTCCTGTAGGGATTTGGGAACCAGGTCGTAACACTCCCAAACACATCACACTGCCCTTCACGACAAGATGGACATGTTCCACAAGGCAAAGATGGTGTGACCATATAGCCACCACGATAAGTGCCTTGTAGTGAAAGACGATGAGGAAGGGGTTTGCTAGGACCACGATCGCTTCATCCACGTCGTGCAATGGACAGTGGAGCTCATTGAGGGAGTCTCCAATGCCCTCTGTCTCAAGAGCATCTACAGTAGCTACCTCACTGCCTCAAACGTGCCCTTCCTCCTTGGGGTCACAGGTCAGAAGGTCCTTTAGACCATCCCGCAATGCCTCCGCTTGTCCGTGAAGTGGGAGCCCCATCAGGAAGGGATCCAGGTGAAGCTCCACACACACTATGGCAACTTCCTTTGAGCCAATGAGGGTTTTCCTCCATGACGCACGACGTCCCCCATCAGACGACCACGTAAAACTAGGTGCTCAAGACCTCGAGGTCATCGAGGTCCACACAGGACACCGTGCTCTGTTCTTGCTTGTTGCTACAACTGTTTGTTGTTGCTTATTGATACTGCTGATGCTATTGTTGCTGTTGCTAGTTTTGTTCTTGTTGTTGTTGCAGATTTTGTTGTTGTTGCTATTTTTGTTGCCATTGTTGTTGCTGATGGAGATTTCAGATGAATTTCATTAAGATGAGGATGATCCAATGTTAAAGCATGAGTAAGCTCCTACGATCTTGGTTGTGATGGGGAAGAGGTTAACGGTAGCAACAAACATTTGTTAACTCAAATAAGACGGATCTTAACCCAAGGAGTATTCTTGTAATAGGATTATATTTTTTAGTGTCATTAATAACGATAATTCTACCCTAGTAGAATAAAATTAATTTCAAAAATTTAGAGTAACATCCCTCTTAAAAATATATTTCCTTCCTTATCTTTGAGCAACTGCCCACCTCCTACTCATAAGGTGGATACAGTGTGCTATAATACGGCACTCAAGTGTCACATCACGTGCTATGTATAGTAGGAAATCTGTGCCCCTCCCTCGCTGACCTCCTTTGCCATCCTCTGCTCTTTCTTCTCTTCCATGGTGTATGCGTGAATGCAAATAAACGATGACAATGCATGGAATCATTAGTAAATCTAAAAGCAAGAAAAGGACGAAATAGATCTAACACGTTCCAGTTTGAACTTCGGATGTCCTAACGACATTATAATTTGGGTTCTTTGCATCTCTGCCTTCTAAAGTTTTATTTTTTTTCTTTTGGGAGGGAGGGGGTTGTTGAAAAACATAACAAAGTGGGCACAATAAAAGTAGTAAATTCGGAAGCAGAGATCACATCATGTCTTTTATTTACCTAAAAAAGTAATGCAACTAATGTCATGTGATGGGATCCATCATCACTTAAAAAAGCTTTCACCACTTTTAAACAAAAGGATACAGGTTAGGAAACGTAAAAGTTGACATGCAGTAATATAAACGTGGTCCCAACTCACGTCTCTTCTTTTTATGCAAAAAAAGTATTACACATGGTGGGATCCACTACTATTGAAACCAACAACAAATTACTTTGGTACTTTTAAAGACGCATTTTGTTCTGAGCCCTTTAAGATGTCTGGACTATTGGTCAGACGTCTGGACCCCTTCCTAAATGTCTGGAAATTGAAAAATTGGTACGAAACTTCGCGTCTGCGCGCAGACAGTATCGCTCCCTTCTCTTTCCCACTTCTCTCCTCCACTCGAACCCTAACACACCCCTATAAAACCCCTCTACCCCTTCCACTCTTCCCCACTCCACCACAACCACCTTCCTTCCTTCCTCTCCACTGCGGCGAGAGGGGCGAGCGTGAGAGCGAGCGACGAGGAGGAGAGACAGCGTGAGGAGAGGAGGAAGAGCTTGACCTAGCGAGCTCGTGGGAGCTCGCTGAAGGGAGCACAGCCGAAGCGGCGCGTGCGGGAGGAGGAGCATGTCGGGGGGGACGTCCCCAACACTTGCTGCAACCGGAGCTGCAGGCGAGTAGGCGAGGTCGCGGCTGCACGCGGCGAGCAGAAGGTAGTTTTGGTTCTGGGATTTTTCCAGAATCAAACGTCTGGCATGCCGTCCAAACGACGGGTTGGATGTCTGGTGACGACACCAGACGTCTGAAAGCAGTGTTCCGCAAAGGTATGTTCCTCTTGCAAATACAGCCATGCAGGCCGCACCGCAACTTCAATCTGCATGGCTAAAGATAGGTGATATGGTCTGTCGCGTGCAGGGATAGCTTCGAGAAGGCACGGGGCATGCCCTCCCACGCGTCTCAGACGTCTGGACAGCTTACCAAACAACTAGAAGCACTCCCAAACAACGGGAGGAGAGGTCAGACATCTGGAGCTGGGTCTAGACGGTCAAGAAGGGGTTCTGGACGTCTGAAGTTGATGCAGGAACCTGAGGTGAGACTCTGATTACTTTTAAGATGTCTAGACCTTGTGCCAGACGTCTGATTTAGGTCTGCAGTCATGTTTTTGACCCGTTTAGGATCCGTTCAGGGTCCGTTTTTCGCAAACGAGATATCTGTGGATTCCTTGTGAGTTCCTCTACATGTTAGAAATCCTTTTATACTATTCTGAATGTTCCATTGTGGTATGTTCCTTTGTTACGACCCAATTCCTAAATCCCTACAGGACACGAGACCGAACCGACTCGACTGATCCCAAGACCCAGTCGTCCAATGAGAAAGTAACCAAAAAGCAGGAAAGTAAACCACATTCACTATGCTAAGCAACAAACAGTAACAAAAGTACAGCAGTAAGAAGTAAAACTACTACAGTACACACCACCACACTAGTAAAAAAGTAACCATGTACAAGGAAATAAATTCAGAATGAAAGAGTACAGAATATAAGGGTACAAGAGCCTACTCCCTACAGAAAGGAGTACAACAAAGAAGCTACAACTACTGGGCTCTACTGAGCCCAGCACCCTCTGCAACCGTAGGCTCTGGCTACTCAACACTTGAACCTGAAAAGGGTTATGAGTACACAAAGTCAGCGAACGCTGAGTAGAGTGGCAACCAACTAACTAAAGCAGTAACAATGGACAGGTAGCTGTTGTTTTTCCATTTACTTTACTAATTATTCTTTTCCATCACTTGGTTTATTTATCAGGTCTCTTTCTTGATCTCGGATGTTCCTCAGGGGAACGATCTTGATTGTAGTATTTTCCAAAAAGTAGAAGGCACACGTGGTGCTCTCTTGGCCGGGAGAGTACCTCGTGGTGATCCTACACTCAGTCAACCACCTCAAGGTCACAGACAGACGTAACGATGACTACGGCACGCGCGATAAGCACACGGGTAGCTACCCCGCACTGGCACGTGGTCAGTCGTTTCCATTAGCGAGTGCGCCCAAAGCACAGCACGGAACCAGTATAGGGCCTAGCCCTCTTAGTAACAAGGGTCTAGCCCCTAAGAACCAAACAGGGGTCTCCCCCCTCCATAGTCCGCGCACCCTCGCTTGACTACCCTAGTTTGCCCAGTGGGCCTAACAAGTCGGTGTAGGGTGGCTAGCGGAACCCCGGGTCCCGTAGGGTGGCTAGCTCTCTCCCTACACTAGTAGTTCTCCCTGGTACTGTGTACGCGAGGGCTAAGAAGTCGGTACAGAGTGGCCAATCCTAACCCCGGGTCCCAACCCAAGGGCGACTAACTCCGCTCTGCACTAAACAGGGAGACAGTCGCTCTCCTTGGTACTCCGTACTCAAGGGCCAGCTCACTTCCCCACTCACATTTCCAGATCCATTCCATTAAATTCTAGGAGCTCTACTCCTAATTCCCGTAGGGTTCATGCTCATATTTCTCAGGCCAAGCCATACCAGGTTTCATCATTTCTACCTCCATTCTCAGGTTATACATATGCAACTCATATTGCTATCGTTTACATTTCCATACACAGGTAGCTCGTCTTTCTATCATTCACGTTACCATTCTCAATTTATATACATACAGCTCGTATTATGTCATTTAACGTATATAGTAGGAATTTACATGCAACAGGTTGCTAGCACAAGTACGTTACATTTCACAGGCAGCTATTATTTATTTATAGGCAATTGTCACCATTCTATCTACTCATTCAAGACTGCAATTCAATCATCCATTATAGACATTTTAAGTGTTTCTCATCCTACGATTCATGTCATATCCTAGGTTCTAATCATTCATCACACACATGCATTTAGGTTTTAATTAAATTAAAAGAAAGCCACTCTACCAGTAAACCCAGGAGTAGTGAGGGCTTGAACGGCAGGCTCACGTGCCTCAGCAAGCCCCGAACCTGCAACGAAACGAGGTCCTATCACAAGGATCAATCATAAGAGAATATTCAGAACAGTATAGAAAGTCTTCTAACAAGTAGAGGAATTCATACGGGAAACATCGATATCTTATTTGTGGAAAATGGACCTCAAACGGACCCTAAACAGGTCAAAAATAGCGTTTCTGACTCAAATCAGACGTCTGGAACAACTTCCAGACGTCTTAAAAGTGTCCAATGGCATACCTAAGTCTCTGTGCCAATCCTCAGACAACCAAGAACCCTTCTGGACCATCTAGACCCAGCTCCAAACGTCTGACCACCTCTTCAGACGTCTAAAAGCGCTTCCTGTCGTCTGGTACCTTTCCCAGACGTCTGAAATGCGTAGGAGGGCGTGCCCCGCGCCTTTCCAAAGCGAATCCTGCATGCAGAACCGAATCTTCTCAAAAAGGGGCATGCAAGACGGAGCAGCTTGCATGGCCGTATCCGGAAAGAGAACGTACCTTCGCGAAGCCTTCTCCTCAAACGTCTGGCAACACCTCCAGACATCCGCACCGTCGTCTGGAGGTCACTCCAGACATCTGATTCTAGGAATAACCCAAAACCAGAACCTGCTTCTGCTACGCCCGCGCCGTGTCCTCTCGCCTGCAACTCCGGTTGCAGCAGTGTCGGGGAGGACCTCCCTGACTCACTCCTCCGCCTCGTGCACGCGTCGCTCCGGCCGTGTGCTCACCGATGAGCTCCCATGTGAGCTCGCAAGCTCACCTCCTCCTCTCCTTCTCACGTCGCTCCTCCTCTCCGCTGCTCTCGCGCCCTCGCTCGCTCTGGGAAGAAGAGAGGAAGGTGGCGGGTGGCTGAGAAGTGAGGAGAACGAAGGTGGAGGAGGGGTTTTATAAGGTGGGGTTTAGGGTTTTGCTTGGAGGCAGGGGAAGAGAGAGAAGAGGAGGGAAAAATGAGGGGTACTGTCTGCGTGCAGCACGCACGCAGACGTGAGCTCGTACTCAAATTTTCAATTTCCAAATGTCTAGGAAGGTGTCCAGACGTCTGACCCACAGTCCAGACGTCTTAAAAGGCTCAAACAGCACGGGTCTTAACATCATAATAAACTTAAAGGAAGTTCGTCCCCAAAACTTGAGCTAGCTAGGGTGCGGAAAAAGAACAACATACGCATAATAAACTTAAAGAGGACCGAAGCTGGTCCGAAAAGACGTACCCTCAAAAAGCTCCGGGTACCGCTCTCGCATCGCCACCTCAGGCACCTAGGTAGCCTCCTCGTACCTCTGGCTCCTCCACAAGTCCTTCACCAGGGATACCTATTTCCATCTCAAACTCCTAACGGCTCTGTCTAATATCTGCACTGGTCACTCGAGGTAGGTCAGGTCGTCACCCACCTCGACACTCTCGTGGCTCAGAACGTGACTGGGATCGGCGATGTACTTCCTGAGGTTGGACACGTGGAACACGTCGTGCACACCAGAAACTTGGGGAGGAAGGGCAAGCCTGTAAGCAACAAGTCCTATCTGCTCCAGGACCTCAAAGGGCCCCACAAACCTTGACGCGAGCTTCCCTTTCACCCAAAAATGCTACAAGCCCTTCATGGGCGAAACGCATAGAAAGACGTGATCCCCAACCTTGAACTACACCTCTCTGCGCTTCCGATTGGCATAACTCTTCTGTCTGCTCCTGATAGTGCGAAGTCGTCTGTGTATCTGCTCAACTACCTCCTGACTCTGCCGGATCAACCTGGGGCCAACCTCCCACTTGGTCCCCACCTCAACCCAACTCAAGGGCGCAGTACACCTCCATCCATACAGAGCCTCGTATGGTGCCATGCCGATACTCGAATGATAGCTGTTATTATATGCAAACTCTGTCAGGGGCAAGTGCTCCTCCCATGAGCCCCACTAGTCCAGTACATAGGCACACAAAAGGTCCTCAAGCATCTGTATCGTATGCTCTGACTGTCCGTCCGTCTGGGGGTGGTACGCCGTGCTAAACCTCAACCGTGTCCCCAAAGCCTGCTGAAACTCAGCCCAAAACTGGGACGTAAAACGGGTATCCCGATCGGATACAATTTCATGCGGAACTCCGTGCAGACGTACCACAATGCGAATATACCTCTCTGACAACTGTGCTGGTCCCAAGGTGACTCAGATCGGCAAGAAACGTGCCGTCTTCGTCAATCGGTCTACAATCACCCAGACTGCATCGTGTCCTCGCTGGGTAACGGTAAGCCCACCACCATGTCCATGGTGATGCTCTCCCACTTCCACTCTGGCACAGGAAGTGGCTGCAACGGTCCTGCAGGCCTCTGATGCTCAGCCTTCACCTGCTGGCACACCAAACACTACTGCAGGAATTCACCTACATCCTGCTTCATCCCCCTCCACCAAAAGTCCTGTCTCATATCATGATACATCTTTGTGTTCACGGGATGTATGGTGAACCTGGAACCGTGTGCCTCAGTCAGAAGCTCTCTCAACAACTCCTTGTCCCTAGGAACGCACAAACGTCCCCTCATGCGCAGTACCTCGTCAGTAAAGGAGAAGTCTCCAGGGTCCCCTAACAGTACCCTGTCACGCAATGATTGCAGGTACGGGTCTGCCATCTATCCTATGATGATGCGGTCTATCAGCTCTAGTCTCGTCTGTCGTGTCACTGCCCCATAGTGCTCCAGTAACTCTAGGGGTCGCCAACTACCCATCTCCTCCATGAGTCTCCAACTCTGTGCCTGTAAACTGGCCAAGTGGGCGGGCACCTTCCGGCTCAAGGCGTCTGCCACCACGTTAGCCTTCCATGGATGGTAGGAGATGCTGCAGTCATAGTCCTTCAGGAGCTCTAACCAACGTCTCTGTCTCATGTTAAGCTCCTTCTGATCAAACAAATACCTGAGAATCTTATGATCCGTGAATATCTCAAAAGTCTCACCGTATAGGTAGTGCCTCCAAGTCTTTAGCGCGAAGACGACAGCTGCCAGCTCTAATTCGTGGGTAGGGTAGCTATGCTCATGGGGCTTTAGTTGCCGCGAAGCATAAGCAACAACGTGACATCGCTGCATGAGCACACCCCCTAACCCCTGCAAAGAGGCGTCCGTGTACACAACGAAACCGCCACTGCTATCTGGAATGGTAAGCACAGGAGCCGAAGTCAGCCTCTCCTTCAACTCCTGAAAACACGCTTCACAAGCGTCTGTCCAAGAAAAGGGCACGTCCTTCCGGGTCAACTGTGTCATAGGACGTGCAATCTGCGAGAAATCCCTCATAAATCGCCAGTAGTAGCCTACCAGTCCCAAGAAACTACGGATCTCTGTCACTGTACACGGTCTCTCCCACCTAAGCACTGCCTCTACCTTGGCTGGGTCCATAGCCAAGCCATCCCCTGAAATCACATGACCTAACAAGGTCACCTGCCTCAACCAGAACTCGCACTTGTTGTATTTGGCATACAGCCTACATCGTCTCAACGTGTCCAGAACTATCCGCAAGTGCTGTCCGTGCTGCACCTGATCCCGTGAGTAGATGAGCACATCATCAATAAATACCACCACAAACTGATCCAGATACGGTCTGAACACCCAGTTCATCAAATCCATGAAAGCAGCGGGGGCGTTAGTCAGCCCAAACGGCATGACCAAAAACTCATGTCCATACCGAGTGTGGAAAGCTGTCTTGGAGACGTTGGTCTCCCTGATCCTCAACTGATGGTAGCCAGACCTCAAGTTTATCTTGGAGAAAACCGTGGCACCTCGTAACTGGTCAAACAGATCATCAATCCTTGGCAGCGGATACCTGTTCTTGATGGTGACCCTATTCAGCTGTCTGTAGTCTACACAAAGGCGTAGGGTACCATCCTTCTTCTTCACAAATAACACCGGGGCTCCCCATGGAGATACACTGGGCCTTACAAAGCCCTTCTCCAGAAGGTCTTGTAACTGGGACTTGAGCTCTAGCAGCTCAAGTGGTGCCATTCTGTAAGGTGCTGTAGAAATGGGGCTGGTCCCCGGTACCAGTAAGATCTCGAACTCGATCTCACGCTTAGGCAGTAGTCCTGGCAGCTCCTCTGGAAACACGTCGGGGTACTCTCTGACCACCGGGATGCTCTGAAAGTCTGCCACAGGGCTGGGCTCTGCCACTACACAAGCTAGAAAGCTCTCACACCCCTGGCCTAAAAGTCTCGCCACCCTAAGTGCAAAAATGCACCTGAAGCCTCCATCCACCGGTTGTCCGTGAAACTCAAAAGAATGCATCTCCGGTATGGAGAAGACGATCTTCCTCTCGAAACAATCCACCAAAGCGTGGTAAGCGAACAGCCAATCCATCCCCAAAATCACGCCAAAGTCCTCCATCAGTATCACAATCAGGTAGCGGGGAGGCTGTGTCCCCCAACACTGACCTCACAGCCTGTGTAAACCTCCTCAGCTACAAATAGCTAACCACCTGAACCTCTAATCACGAAGGGATCCTCTAACAACACACAGTCCTGTCCCAAACTGACACCAAATGTAGCAGCAACAAACGAGTGCGTGGCGTCGGAATCAAAAAGTGTGTAAACTAGTCTGCCGGAAATTGTAACCATACCAGCCACCACTGAACTTGAAGCTCTGGCGTCTTTGTGTGTCAAGGCGTTGATACGCCCCTCAACTCTCGGTGCGGACGAAGCAGCCATACTCTACGTCGAACGGGTAGCCGCTAACTGGTACCCTCCCCGCGACTGCTGTCCTCCCCCATGCGCCTGGGAACTACGGCCTCCTGCTTGTCCTCCAGCTCTCGGTGCGGGGAGCAACTGCTGACTTCCACCCCTAGACGGGCAGTCCCTCCTGATGTGTCCTGGCTAGCCACACTGGTAGCAAAGGAGAACTCGACTCCCGCCCTCGGTAGTCCCTGCTGACGGCTAGGCGGGGGTCCAGTGTTGGCAGCTGGCCCCTATCGAGGGCCCCCAAAGGCCACTGACGGCCCTGCAAAGCGTAACGGCTCTCCTGTGGGCGTCGCGTACCTCCTCTCTCGCCGACCCTATGAGTAGTCTGGCTGGTAGGGCCTCTTCCGTCCGCTGTCAATGTCACGTGCGGCCGGGTTGGTCTCCTCATATGTCATAGCTGCCTCCACCACTCTCGAGAATGTAGGCAGCTTCAGGGGCTTGACATACCCCCGAATAGCAGGCCAGAGGCCCTCGATAAACCTCCACAAGCGCTCCTCCTCAGTAGCCATAGCTGTCGCGGCGAAACGAGACAGCTCCAGAAATCGCATGCGATACGCGCTCACAGTCATCGTCCCCTGGTGGAGAGTGTGGAACTCTCACCTCCTCTGATCCTGCCAGGTATGTGGGAAGTACTGCTCGCAGAAGAGGGTGACAAACTGGTCCCATGTCGGCTCTGCCCTCTACTGACCTTTGACCACCCTCCACCACCTGTGTGCTGCGCTCTCCAGCTGGTACATGGCAAAGGCCACGCAGCACTCCGCAGGGGGGTGAAGGGTGTCAAACACCTTCTCGATCTGCTCGAGCCAGTCCTCCGCCTCGGTCGGGTCCTCATCCCCTTTGAAGGAGGGGGGCTTCAGCTTCCGGAACTGTCCGAAAAGCTCGTAGTGTCGCTGAAGTGGGGAAACGGGAACGCCTCCAGGAAGGGAGGGCTCATGCTCGGAAGTGTCAGAGGGCGATGGGGGCGGTAGAGGACCACCCCCTCCCCCACGTCCAGTGCTGTGTCTGTCTCGCGGTCTCACAGAGGACTCCCCCTCTGCGTCCCCAGGGAGAGGCACCCGTGAAGGCGGGTGGAGCTCCTCTCGTACGATCTCTCGTATCAGCTGGGCAAGGTCCTAGGCCTGAACGCCCGGAAGAAGTGGCTGGTCCACTGAAACATCGGGCTCAACACGTCCGCCCCTCCGCCCCCGTCCACAGCCGCGTTCGCGACCCACCTCAATGGCTCCACGTCGAGGCATCTCCTGCAAGGAGATGCAAATAACAGAACATGAAACATCAATTTCAACAGACACTCAGCAAAAGAATCTCAGAACAGATGTCAAAAGGCACGTTGTGGTGGTTACTCTAGTTACAAGCACGTGAATTGGTTATTTTCAAGTTAGTTGGTTCACTCCTCGGGATGACTTTGCTCCGATACCATCTTGTTACGACCCGGTTCCCGAATCCCTACAGGACACGAGACCGAACCAACTCGACTGATCCCATGACCCAGTCGTCCAACGAGAAAGTAACCAAAAAGCAGGAAAGTAAACCACATTCACTATACTAAGCAACAAACAGTAACAAAAGTACAGCAGTAAGAAATAAAACTACTACAGTACACACCACCACAACAGTAGAATAACCGGGTACAAGGATATAAAGTGCAGAATGAAAGAGTACAGAATATAAGGGTACAAGAGCCTACTCACTACAACAGAAAGGAGTACAACAAAGAAGCTACAACTACTGGGTTCTACTGGGCCCAGCACCCTCTGCAGTAGTAGGCTCTGGCTGCTCAACACCTGGACGTGAAAAGGGTTATGAGTACACAAAGTCAGCGAACGTTAAGTAGAGTGGCAACCAACTAACTAAAACAGTAACAGTGGACAGGTAGCTTTTGTTTTTCATTTACTTTCTTTACTAATTATTCTTTTCCATCACTTGGTTTATTTATCAGGTCTCTTTCTTGATCTCGAATGTTCCTCGTGGGAACGATCTTGATTGCAGTCTTTTCTGAAGAGTAGAAGGCACACGTGGTGCTCTCTTGGCCGGGAGAGTCCCTCGTGGTGATCCTACACCCAGTCAACCACCCCAAGGTCACGGACAGACGTAACGGTGACTACGGCATGCGCAATAAGCGCACGGGTAACTACCCCGTACTGGCACGCGATCAGTCATTTCCGTTAGCGAGTGCGCCCAAAGCACAGCACGGAACCAGTATAGGGCCTAGCCCTCTCAGTAACAGAGGTCTAGCCCCTAATAACCAAACAGGGGTCTCGCCCCTCCACAATCCGCGCACCTTTGCTTGACTACCCTAGTTTGCCCAGTGGGCCTAACAAGTCGGTGTAGGTTGGCTAGCTGAACCCCGGACCCTGTGGGGTGGCTAGCTCTCTCCCTACACTAATAGCTCTCCCCGGTACTGTGTACATGAGGGCCAAGAAGTCAGTACAGAGTGGCCAATCCTAACCTCGGGTCCCAACCCAAGGGCGGCTAGCTCCGCTCTTCACTAAACAGGGGGACAGTCGCTCTCCTTGGTACTCCGTACTCAAGGGCCAGCTCACTTCCCCACTCACATTTCCATATCCATTCCATTTAATTCTAGGAGCTTTACTCCTAATTCCCCGTAGGGTTCATGCTCATATTTCTCAGGCCAAGCCATACCAGGTTTCATCATTTCTATTTTCATTCTCAGGTTATACATATGCAACTCATATTGCTATCGTTTACATTTCCATACACAGGTTATACACAGGTAGCTCGTCTTTCCATCATTCACATTACCATTCTCAATTTATATACATGCAGCTCGTATTATGTCATTTAACGTATACAGCAGGAATTTACATGCAACAGGTTGCTAGCATAAGTACTTTACATTTCACAGGCAGCTGTTATTTATTTACAGGTAATTGTTATCATTCTATATACTCATTCAAGACTGCAATTCAATCATCCATTACAGACATTTCAAGTGTTTCTCGTCCTAGGATTCATGCCATATCCTATGTTCTAATCATTCATCACACACATGCATTTAGGTTTTAATTAAATTAAAAGAAAGCCACTCTACCAGTAAACCCAGGAGTAGTGAGGGCTTGAACGGCAGGCTCACATGCCTCAGCAAGCCCCAAACCCGCAACGGAACGAGGTCCTATCACAAGGATCAATCACAAGAGAATATTCAGAACAGTATAGAAAGTCTTCTAACAAGTAGAGGAATTCATACAGGAAATATCGGTATCTTATTTGCGGAAAACGAACCTCAAACGGACCCTAAACGAGTCAAAAATAGCGTTTCTGACTCAAATCAGACGTCTGGAACAACTTCCAGACGTCTTAAAAGTGTCCAATGGCATAGTTAAGTCTTTGTGCCAATCCTCAAACATCCAAGAACCCTTCTGAACCGTCTGGACCCAGCTCCAGACGTCTGACCACCTCTTCGGACGTCTGGAAGCGCTTCCCGTCGTCTGGTACCGTGCCCAGACGTCTAAAATGAGTGGGCGGGCGTGCCCCGCACCTTTCCAAAGTGAATCCTGTACGCAAAATCGAATCTTCTCAAAAAGGGGCATGCAAGGTGGATCGGCGGAGCGGCCTACATGGCCGTATCCGTAAAGAGAACGAACCTTCGTGAAGCCTTCTCCTCAGATGTTTGGCAACACCTCCAGACGTCCGCACCGTCATCTGGAGGTCACTCCAGATGTCTGATTTTGGGAAAAACCCAGAACCAAAACCTGCTTCTGCTACGCCCACGCCGTGCGTGGCCGTGCAGCACCCTCTCGCCTACAGCTCCGGCTGCAGCAGTGTTGGGGAGGACCTCCCCGACGCACTCCTCCACCTAGCGCACGCGCTGCTCCGGCCGTGCGCTCATCGATGAGCTCCCACATGAGCTCGCAAGCTCACCTCCTCCTCTCCTTCTCACGCCGCTCCTCCTCTCCACCGCTCTCACGCCCTCGCTCACTCTGGGAAGAAGAGAGGAAGGTGGTGGGTGGCTGAGAAGTGAGGAGAACGAAGGTGGAGGAGGGGTTTTATAAGGTGGGGTTTAGGGTTTTGCTTGGAGGCGGGGGAAGAGAGAGAAAAAGGGGGGAAAACGAGGGGTACTGTCTGCGCACAGCACGTGCGCAGATGCAAGCTTATACTCAAATTTTCGATTTCCAGACGTCTGGGAAGGTGTCCAGACGTCTGCCCCACAGTCCAGACGCCTTAAAGGGCTCAAACAGCACGGGTCTTAACATCCTTGGTATAGGACTTCGATCGGTTGCGGGTTCGGGACTTGTTGAGGCACGTGAGCCTACCGTTCGAGCCCCCAATACTCCCGGGTTGTCTAGTAGAGTGGTTTCCCCCTATTTTAATTATAAAACCTGAATGCATATGTGAAATTGAATAACTAGAAACCTAGGATGTGGCATGAATCCTAGGACGAGAAGTACTTGCACTGTTTGTATGCGTGTTTGAAATTGCAGTCTTTAATAAATGAATAGAAATGTGAACAACTGCATGTGAAATATGAAATGCCTGTGCTAGTTAAACAGTTACTTGTGACATTACTTGTTGTATATGTTAAATGATGGAAATACGAGCTGCATGTGTATAATCTGAGAATGAAAATGTGACTGATGAAACCTGGTATGGAATGACATAGGGAATATGAGCACGAACCTACGGGGAACTAGGAGTAGAGCTCCTATGGATAATTGGAATGGATCTAGAAATGTGAGTGCGAAGTGTGCTGGCCCTTGAGTACGTGGTACCAAGGAGAGCGACTGTCCCCTATTTAGTGTAAAGCAGAGCTAACCGCCCTTGAGTTGGAACCCAGGGTTAGGATTGGCCACTCTACACCGACTTCTTTGGCCCTCGCGTACACTATACCGGGGAGAGCTACTAGTGTAGGGAGAGCTAACCACCCCACGGGGCCTGGGGTCCAGCTAGCCACCCTACACCGACTTGTTAGGCCCACTGGGCAAACCAGGGTAGTCAGATGAGGGTGCGCGGACTGTGGAGGGGCGAGACCCCTATTTGGTTCTGAGGGGCTAGACCCCATGTTACTGAGAGGGCTAGGCCCTATACTGTTCCGTGTTGTACTTTGGGCATACCCGCTAGCGGAAACGACTGACCGCGTGCCAGTGCAGGGTAGCTACCCGTGCGCTTATCGCACGTGCCGTAGTCACCGCTACGTCTGTCCGTGACCTCGGAGTGGTTGACTGGGTGTAGGATTACCACGGGGGACTCTCCCGGCCAGGAGAGTACCACGTGTGTCTTCTACTCTTCGGAAAAGATTGCAATCAAGATCGTTCCCACAAGGAACATGCGAAATCAAGAAAGAGATCTAAAATGTAAACCAATGGGTGAAAAGAAATGACTTGTAAAATAAAATAATTGGAGAAGATAAATTACTTGTTAGCTTTTACTACCTTAGTTAGTTTGGTTACCACTCTACTCAACGTTCGCTAACTCTGTTTTACTCATACCCCTTTATAGGTCCAGGAGTTGAACAGCCCGAGTCGCCGGCTGCAGAGGATGCTGGGCCCAATCGAGCCCAACCATAGTATCCTGTTGTTGTACTTCCTTTTGTTATGAGTTCAGACTGTTGTTACTATTTATGTTCTATATTTTGTTTCCGCTTTACTGTTGTAGTGGTGATATGTACTGTTAGCAATTTTACTTCCTTTACTGCTTGTACTCTTTTACTATTAGTTACTTAGTATAGTGAATGTGGTTTACTTTCCTACTTTTTAGTTATTTCTTGTTGGACGACTAGGTCTTGGGATCAGTCGAGTCGAGCCGGTCTCAGATCCTGTAGGGATTCGGGAACCAAGTCGTAACAGTACTGGTGCAAGCCATTCAAATTACCTTTGGAATCACTTTGCATCTTCAAAATAATTTTACATAGGTATAAAGTAAGATTGTACCAGTGAAAAATTAAATTCCAAGTGTTTCTTCGCTTATAAGAAGTAATTTTTCACTTGAAAGATGATTTTTCACCTTACGATTTAGGATTTAATCTTTAATGTTTAGGGTCTAGCGAAACCCTAAACAATAAAGACTAAACCCTAAATTAACCTTAAGGTGAAAGATTACCTTTCAAGTGAAAAATCACTTTTTATACGTGAAATCACTTCCCATAAATTTAAACTTTAAATCCTAAACTTATAAATCAAAATCACTTTGCATAGGTGTAAAATCACTTTGGACAAGTGAAACTACTTTTGGAATAATTTATCACGGGTGCAAAATGATATTGCACCGGTGTAAGGATACCTTAGAATAATTTATCATCGATGTAAATTAATTTATTATCGGTACAAAGTTATTTATCATCTGTACATTTTAAATTAAAATGATGTGATGATTTTTTTGAATATAGTAGGAATCATTATGTAACAAATCTTATGTTATTTTGTTTCTTTACATTAAATATCAATTATCAAGTGAGTTTACGTTTTTAATGCTGTGTAAAATATAAAAATAATACATCACATCACTTTTTACGTTAAAACCTATATTTTTCTATTTTTTAACTAAATAAAAAAATTATTTTATATCAATATAAAATCATATTTTAAATTATTTTACATCGATATATTTTAATTAAAATCAAACAGTTATCTACATTGACTCTAAAATGATAGTTATTTTTCTAAGTGGGGAAACTTGTCATGGAACAAAATTTACGTTACTTTTTATATTTTTTTATATTAAATATTAATTTCACATTGAAGATCATATTGAACATATTTATGCATCACATTACCAATTTTATACATTCTGGCTTTCCAAAGTTTTCATTATATCTCAGGGTTCATGTACATGAAAAATGGAAGAAAGTAAAGTGAAATATTTTCTATTTGACAAAAATTTTTTATCTTCCTGATTTTTGTGCACTTTACTCACTTTATTTGAATTTTTATCATTTTTTCTTCAATGTATAAATCATTTTCCCAATAAAAAGAGGTGAAATTTCGTGAGAAAATGAGGGAAACATTTCCTTCTATTATTCAATGTATTCACAAACGTAAACCCAGAAAAGTTGATCAAAAGAAATTTAGGGAAAAGTAAAAGAAAATTTTATTTTATTTCTTTTATTTTCCCTTTTTCACCTCAAAATCATTTTCCATCGCCCAAACACCTCCTCAGAGTTCCTCCCAACGTAAATTAGCTTGACGGGATTTTTGTGATTAACTACACATCTTTGTAGAAATGTAGGTAAGTACGTAGATTTCTGAAATTTCTTGTGGCATCCAATTGTACACCAAAAATTGAAGGAAAATAATACTTGGTGACAAAAGAAAAGTCTAGAAAATGAAAGTGATGGAAACTTAAATTCCCCTTGACATATTTGTGCCTCAACGGGAGACAACGAAAGAATCAAGTTTCTCTTTCTTTCCCTTCCCTTCGAATTCCATCCTATGCAGCAGAGAACGATAGCATTCTAGAAAGCACAAATATATATTAATGCACTTTCTCATACGTTTTGTCACGCATCCCCTCTCAAAGGTACATATCGTTGGTAATATTCCAGTTTACAACTAAATATTACGGGTGATATTTAATTTTATAAAAGGCTCGTGATAAAAACTGAGTTATGAGGTATATTAACCGTAGTTATGAAAAAAGAGAGGAAAAAAAAAAGCAGAAACCCTTGAAAAGAGATGAAAAAGAAAATGATTTACTTTCCTTTTGTTTTCATTCATTTTTCAAAAACACAAGCCCCTCTTTAAGGAGCTATATGAGAAAGAGGAAGGGAGAGGGAGAGCATTCAATGAGTAACTGTGAACCAGAACATGTGTCCTTAGACGTGCAAGAGAATTATGTAGCTATTAATGCTCATATTTCTTTCATGTATCCTTGCTTTTCCTGCAAACTGCTTACCATGATCATATTTCCTTTTCCAGGTGGTGCTGCAAAATGGCATCCTCCAACTCACCTTGTCAAAACCAGGTGGGATGATCACAGGGATTCAGTACAATGGCTTGGATAACTTGATGGAAGTTCTCAACAACGAGCACAACAGAGGGTCAATCGTCCTCGAAACGTTTCATCTTCTCATGAATCTTTTTGTTGTTATCCTACTTATGATAACATATTCAGAGTTCTGTCATGCTTGCTGTATACTCATAAATGAAATCTATTTCTTTCTTTTTTTCCCATAACTGCAAAAATACAGGTACTGGGATATCAATTGGAGTGAGTCTGGAGAGAAGAAAGGATCATTCTATAGGTGAAGAAACCCGTTAGGTTTCTTTCTTTTCTCTGAAAAAAAGGATGATTTCTTAATCAAAACAAGTACGAGCCAAATTAGCTGTGCATATGAAAGCTGTGAATTGTTTTCCAAAAAAAGACTAGACATTAACATATTTTGTACTAAAAACTTCTGCACGTAGCCTCTGGATTTTCTATAATTACTCGTCTTTAGTTGACTAATACCCTAAGAAATTATCAGATACGTGCACGCATGTGGTTATACTTGGTTTCCATTGAAGTCTTAAAATAAATACTGTTATCCATGTATTTTGGATGTGAGAATCATAGCTATCCTTAGGTTATGGATGTTTTGTCAAGATAATTGGTACAGAATTCAAGATAATTACAGAAGAAGATATAGTGGAGATTTCCTTTCATCGGACATGGGATGCTTCTCAGGAAGGCCACGTAGTACCCTTGAAAATTGACAAAAGGTTACAGCTTATCTCGATGAATAAACCCCTTGTAATCTTTTCTCATCGTTTCTATTTTTTTCGGTTGATATAATCCAGTAAAATCCTCAGCAACCGCAACTGAAAAAATGTAATGCTCCACAGATGTTCTGGATTCTATGCATATGGCATTTACGAGCATGAAGAGGGATGGCCAGACTTTGATATGGGAGTAAACAGGATTGTTTTCAAGCTAAGTAAAGATAAGTAAGCCTCGATCACAATAGAGAAGTTAGTTTAGGCACCTATCACTTAGCTTCTGCTGTGACTGAGCAAGATGCGAGTGAACTAGTAGCAGGTTCCACTACATGGCAATTTCAGATGATAGGCAGAGAATAATGCCGATGGCCGATGATCACCTGCCACCACGAGGTCAAGTATTAGCGTACACGGAAGTGGTCCTCTTGGTTGATCCCATCAACCAGGAGCTCAAGCGAGAGGTTTGTAAAATCGAGATCATAAATTCATGGCTAAAATTGAAAGAAAAAAAATTTGATCGGCTACCTTCAGAAAAAGAACATAATTTGTTGGCTCCCTTTTTTATTGCAAAGTGAATCTCCTGAGGTTGATGACAAGTATCAATACTCATGATATCAAAGACATCAGGTTTGATGGGTGGATATGCAGTGATCCTCCAATTGGCTGATCACCCCTAATGATGAGTTCAGAACAGGTGGGCCTTTCAAGCAGGAGCTTACCTCTCACACAGGACCCACAACTCTTTCTGTAGGTGCTCTTCTTACTTCCTATAGCATGGAAGTGTGCACTTCTTTTCCTTCAAATGTGTGGTTCATGTAAAAATGGAGATAATCTGCTATACTGCAGGTGTTCGTAAGCCGCCACTATGCAGGGGATGAGCTGATGCCTAAATTCAGGGATGGGGAAAATTGGAAAAAGGTTTTGGGGCCTATATTCATTTATCTAAATTGCACTCAGGTAGAAAACAATCTAGAGCAAACACTCTGGGAAGACGCAAAAAGGCAGGTTGTACTACCATTTTGATTTTAAAAACGATGCAGCTTTACAATTTATCTGTTATAATTTATATAAACATTAGTCTTTATGGAAACTGTGAGCATTCAGTTCGTTGATATTGATATTTCAGATGCAAAGTGAAGTCAGAATCTGGCCATGTAGCTTTCCTGCTTCGGAAGACTTCCAAAAGCAGAAGAAAGAGGTTCTGTTGCCGGCAGACTACTAGTTCGTGAACGGTAGAAATAAAATTGGTCTTGATTAGCTAAATAATTGCATATCTAAAGAAACAGAGAAAGTTATTATAAGAACAAGATTCATAAGTTCAATCAGGGGAGAAAGTTGGAGCAAAGGTTGTTTTATGCAAAAGATGTACTTTTGAAGATTATTGGAAATTCTTAATCATGTTGATGGTTGTTGATCAATTGAGCTTTTAAGCTGATCAATAGCTGTTATCAGGTATATGAACTAATATGACATGCCAGCTAGTGTTGCATATGTCGGCCTTGCTTTACCAGGAAAAGCTGGATCTTGGCAAACAGAATGAAAGGTTAAGTAAAAATGTGCAACCTTGCAAATCATTTCAGGTTTTCAAACTAAAATGTACTTTAAATTTTAACATCTTAGCAAGAGCAAGTTTGGGATCGCAGGGATGTCAGTTTTGGACTACCACAGATGATGACGGTCGTTTTTGCATTACGAATATAAGAGCAGGAGATTATATCCTCTATGCACTTGTTACTGGCTTTATTGGAGATTACAAATACGAAGAAACCATCACTATAACTTCAGGTGCTTCCTTTAAGTTCTGGCTTGGCTTGGTTAATCTCATTAAGCAATGATCTCATAAGGTGCTTTACTGCAGGATGTCATAATGATGTTGGTGATCTTATACATGAACCTCCAAGAGATGGACCAACCCTGTGGGAGACAGGAATCCCAGATAGCTCCACTGCAGAATTTTACATCCCAGATCCTGATCCTCATTATATTAGCAAACTCTATATCAACCATCCCGATGAGTTATTTCTCGGTCACAGCATCATCTTTTGTGATTACCATTCTAGCAAAACTGGTTAAATGTAGAGCAAAACCACGATACTGATAGTGCATTTCTAAGGACATAAATTTAAGGGCTATGCTTGATACAAATCTTTGTTAATTTTCTCTTGTCATCATTTCAAGGCAGATTTACGCAGTATGGTCTTTGGGAACGATATGCTGAACTATTCCCTGACCATGATCTTGTTTACACAGTAGAAGAAAGTGATTACAAAAATGACTGGTTCTTTGCTCATGTCGCAAGGTAAATCAAATTTTCAATGCTATTTGTCTTATTTTTGCCTCATTGTCGATTTTCTCAGAATGATTATAGAAGATTACAATAGCTAGGGACTCCTTTGATTCAGGAAAAGTAAAGATGGTTTGACTCCCTATTTGCCGACAACTTGGCTGATAAAATTCAACCTTGATAGCGTACAAGATGGAACATATAAGCTGCGTTTAGCAAATTCATCAGCTCATCATGCAGAATTGCAGGTGAGTCAAACAACAGCGATCATTTTTTTATCACAATCTTTAACTTGTTTTTAATGGTAATCTTCTATCTGAAAGAATCAGATCCATTTTACTGACTCTTTTGACACAGGTGCGATTTGGCTATCCCAGCATGAATCCACCTCACTTCACAACAGGACTCGTAGGTGGGGACAATGCAATAGCAAGGCATGGAATCCATGGACAATACAGATTGTTCCACGTCGATGTGAAAAGCTCTTGGCTTGTAGAAGGTGATAACAAGGTCTCCTAACCCAAGCAATAAGCCATGGCCCTTTCCCAGGGATTCTGTATGATTGGTAGTCACAATAAGTCCAACTACCAACCAGTACCTACTGCTGTGTGCATTCAAGGAAACCAGTACTTTGGTTCACCAAATGTAGGAAAGACTGTGAGAGATGAATTCTGTAGCTTTAAGAGCCATGTCAAACTTGTTGCTGTTTTGCTGCTTCCTCTGATGGGTGTATCATTTTGTGGTAAAAAATGATGGGTGGCTGCTAATGAAGAATAACTGTCTATCTTTGGGACCTTGTGCTGTGGTTGTGCTCTTATCATTGTGCTTTATTTTGATTATAAATAATAACAACAAAAGCAAACCTTTTTCCCACACTAAGCAGGATTGATGAGCACTTGAATCCATGTTTAAATACAAAGAATAAATGAAGAGATATTTTCATTGGCTTACGGTTGTAAAATGTTTTCCAACTCTCATCTTTTATTTATGGATAAAATCAACTAGGAAAACTTAGCTCCTTTTATTATTGACCACGAATCCAAGGAGCCCCAACTGCATTTGTCATCAAAGGATCCACTAGTATAAGCAAGAGGGCAAGTGATAGAGCCTAACGCCCCAAGTCAGAGCAACACAAAGCTCCCCCAACGAATCTAATGCCACTAAAGGCAGGCAACTTCTAATTCCCTCTTTCCCAGGGCCATTCTTACAAATTTGAGAAGTAAGCTACTCACATTCATATCATAGATGTTGCGAATCGCACAAGGAGTGTGGAGGCTCTTCCACGAGAGGGAGAAAGGCTGCAGAAGGGTGCAGCCACCAGCCCTGTTCACGGCAGGGAGGAAGAGAGAGGGGCTGCAATCCACATTGAGAGAGGAAGAAAGGGAGAGTGGGGGAGTTGATGTGTTTGCAATCAAATATTACATTAACTCAACTCAAAATAGTTACAAGAGGAAGGCTCTCTTTTATGGAGAGAATATATCCTCTAAAATAAGAAACAAACCCAACCCTAATCTCTGAAAATAGAAAGAATAAATCCTCTTAACAACTTTCTAAAAATCAAAATACCATACTAAAAACAATCAAACTTGGACTCCAAATCAAACCACTAAACTCCCCTTAGGGCCGGCGCCCCTTGGGTGGACCTGACCTGTCATGTGGCATTGCCACATGGCCAAACTGATCTCCCACGTGGCATGTTATTCCCAACACTCCCCCACAAGTCGAGGCCGGAAGGACGATGACTTACTCTACTTGACTCGTTGATGATTCGACCAGATGCTCCACTATCTTCTTTTGATGTAACTGCGAATCCTCTTACCACCTCCATAGTCGTTGCTTCTCTGGCAACTTTTGTAGTCGTGGCTATTGGAATAGTCACCTCATCTTTGCGCAACTTGATAAACTCTCTTCTCCAACTTTTTCATCGAATCATTAGTCTCAGTTTCTTCTTCGAGGACATGCAACTTGTCTTGTCCTCCCACAAAAATTTTGAACGCCTAAGCCCATAGGATGTAGTTTGAGGCACCTTGAAGTGTAATCATGGTGCCTTGAACTACCACCTTTCCTTCCCCGATTTTGATCTGATTCTCGCCTTCGGCCATCTCCATCTTCAACAATAAGCCTTCCTCCACCTGGACACTCCGCGTAAGGCTCTTGGATGCATGAGAGAAACTACTTGCTGGAATCCCCTACTTGACTCCTTGGGCCTTGTGTAAGGTGCCAAGGACCTTCAAGGAGTTCTTTGAGAACTCCTAATGTCGACGAAGATACCTTGACACATGAGGTTCGGATACCCGCAAGAATTACGCACAAGATGGAACTTCTTGTGCGTTACCCAACAAGAGGAAAGGGCCACGTGTGGCTGCTGTCCACCAGGAAAAAAAAGTCACGCACAACATGACTTTTCTTCCCTGTTCCTTCCTATGCGTGCAGAAACTTCCCCTAGAAGAGCCTAGATCGCAAGCTCTGATACAACGTTGTGAATCGCACAAGGAGTATGGAGGCTCTTCCACAAGACGAAGAAAGGCAGCGGTAGGGTGAAACAACCAGCCCTTGTTCACAACAGGGAGGAAAAGAGAGAGGGGTTGCAATCCACATTGAGAGAGGAAGAAAGGGAGAGCGAGGGAGTTGATGTGTTTGGAATCAAATATTGCATTAACTCAACTCAAAACAATTACAAGAGGAAAGCTCTCTTTTATAGAGAGAATATATCCTGTAAAATAAGAAACAAACCCAACCCTAATCTCTAAAAATAGAAAGAACAAATCCTCTTAACTTTCTAAAAACCAAAATACTAAAAGCAACCAAACTTGGACTCCAAGTCAAACCACTAAACTCCCCTTAGGCACCCCTTGGGTGGACCTGACCTGCCATGTGGCAATGCCACGTGGCCAAATTGATCTACCATGTGACATCTTATTCCCAACAATAGACTTCAACCAGAGTCTCCCCAATCCTAGAAAGGCGTCCCACCAAGTGGGAACAACCCCGATTAACACAAGAACTAAAAGATTGCATTTGCTCTATCACTTTTTGTGCAAAGATATCCATACACTTCAAATGCCATTTCAGTAATTGAATGGTTATTGTAGCATATATGCTTTAATGAAAATAGCTAGGGAAGAGACATAAACCAAATACCACAGCAAAAGTAAAGTACGCATATATAGAAGTTGCTTTATTAACAAAGTTGATCTTTACAAAGCACATGTTGCATATGGGAAAATGCTAGCCCATCTGAAGAATCGAACATAGGATTTTCCACAATGCAACTTCATAAAAAATTGTCGCCTGCAAATTATTCCAGACCAAGCATTGTAGGATGCTCACTGCCCATTTTCAGCTGCATCTTCTAGCATCAGCAATGGCCGTAATTCTTCAAACCGAGAAGGTGTACGAGTCAATGGTATAAGTTCCTCAACAACCCTGAAGATATGTACCTTCATTGCTAATCTACCAACAAGCTCGAAAATGCAAACGTCACCTTTTTCCAGGTTGTTCGCAACTGAAAATGCACCCCAATGAGCACTGATTCCGCCACATCCTAGATATACAACGTAGTTCACTGTCCAAACTCTCCCATTAGGGTCCCAGAGCTTCAGTTTCTGGCCAGATTTTGGGAGGTACTCTCGTACAAAGTAGGTTGGAAGATTCTGCACATATGAACAGGGATAGTGTGATGCTTCACACATACAGCTCTGACAATTATAAAGGACTTTGTTTTATTATAGTATTCAAAAAGTAAATATAGAGAAGCTTAAAAGCTGATAGTCATCAATTTAGCATATAGATATTTATTAGTGTTTCTCCTGTCCGTGCATCATATGAACCATACTGTTTCCCAGAAACTCTCTATCAGAATGTTCAGATGAAAGAGAACGTAAACTATGTTTTATTTGCACTTTGAAATGACACTAAACTTACAACAAACGAAACATAAATCCAAGCAATTTGATAAAAGAAACTAATAACTACAAGGAAATAATAAGAATAATGCACAAAGGAAAGTGAATAGATAATGGAGGAAAGGTTACCAAGTAAAATCCATAATAGACATAGGACTCTCGCATAACAACAAGAGCTGTTGGATTCTTTGACTTGAACAGTCTTGCTGCTTCACTAGCTTTCTTCACCTCCTCATCGGTCACAGGCCGCCGATTGGATACTAACAAGCCCATTCGAGCCTTAACTAAAGCTAAAAACATATTTGTCGGAGAAAGAAAAAGGCTGAGTTTCTGCCCTCTCTCAGATCATAATACAACCACAGATACATAAAATGGCCTAAAGTAGTGTTGTAAAAATCATGGAATCAAACTAACCTTGTCCGCTTTCAAAATTCTGCTTGCACCATCTGTCCTTTGGACATACAGCATAAGGACGAGGTTTCTTTCTTGAGCTATTTACAGATGTCATCAGCTTTGTGGATGGGGATTTGGGTTCTGCAGATTTCCTCTTGGTACATGTTCTCTTATTGTTGGGTGAACTTGTCATTTTCATAGGAGTAGATGGCTCTGGGAACTCAATTGGTTCTTCTTTAATGACTGGTGCTGGTTGTTTCACGCCATTTTTAGGGTATAGCTGATTTTGAGCTGCAAAGATTTCACATCCTTATCAATAACACGAATGAGACCTTTCACAAAGCATATCTACATTTCTCGTAAAGAGAAACTTGACAAACATTGCCTGCATAAGCCCTCTAGTCTCATAGAGATTGGAGTTCCAACGTACTTAATGAAAGCAGGTTTACCTTTATTACACAGCTTCTCAACAACGAATTCACAGGAATTTGTTGATTTTTTTTTCATGGATTTGCATGGCGTAAGCTTATAGCTATCAGAGCAAGTTGTCAGGCAGTTGAACACATCAACAATCACCAAAGTCTTGTTATTTTCCCCAGTAGGAGCAACAAAGCAACATCACTCCATAAGTACTTCAGTCTGTACAGCTAACCACATTTAAAAGTGTGAAGAATAAGCGTGGCCACATGGACTGCCATGTGGCACAGTGGGCCACGTGGCACAGGTTGATCAGTCAAGAGGGACGCTGGCCCTAGTGGTCTAGGTTTAGGTTTTGTTTGGGTCCAAGTTATCTTATTTTAATATATTGGATGTCAAATAATTAGAATTGTTAGTGGGATATTTGCTTAATGTTTTTAGCCAATTAGTGGGTTGTTATTTACTGTTTTTCCATATTTAGAGTTAGGAAAATCTCTCTATATATAGAGAGATCATATGTTATTCTTATTTGAGTTGAATGCAATATTATTTCTACAATCAACAACTCCCTCTCTCTCTCCTTTTTCCCACTGCCGACCTCTCTCTCTCTCTCTCTCTCTCCATCGCCCACCACATTCCACGTGTGGGACCTACCACATGCCAAGGTCCCCCTCCACTTCCACAAATCTTCACATGGTATCAAAGCCACCGGTTTGAGCCTCTACGCATGGAACACAGAGTTGCGAGAAGAGGACATCATGCACAAGAAGGTCCAATCTTGTGGGTGTATCTCCACATGCATCGGAACCTTGATTTTCAAGGCATCTTCGTCAACTTGAAGGGCCTTAGCACCTTACATAAGGCCCAAGGAGAAGAGAGGAGGCTCCAGTGAGTTGCTTCCCTCATGCATCCAGCGCCTTAGCAAAGCATACAAGTAAAGGAAGGCTTGTTTTTTGAGGGCAAGGATGGCTGAAAACAAGAACCAGATTAACGGCCAAAAAGGAAAGGTCATAGTTTAAGGCACCACAATCAAGCTTCAGGATGCCTCGAACTATATACTATGGGCGCAGGCTTTCAATTTCTTCGTAGGCAGCCAAGACAAATTGCATGTCCTACTAGGGGAGGAGCTCGATTCCAAGGGCACAACAAAGAAGACGTGAGAGAGAACCACATGGTGATGAATTAGCTGATGAACTCAGTTGATCCATTCATCGCCTCGAATATGCTATACAAAAAGTCCTCGAACTATATACTATGGGCGCAAGCTTTCAATTTCTTCGTAGGCGGCCAAGACAAATTGCATGTCCTACTAGGGGAGGAGCTCGATTCCAAGGGCACAACAAAGAAGACGTGAGAGAGAACCACATGGTGATGAATTAGCTGATGAACTCAGTTGATCCATTCATCGCCTCGAATATGCTATACAAGAAGTCAACGTTCGAGAAGTGGGATTTCTTGGAGAAGAGATACTCCAAGAAGTCCAGCAACGCCCACATCACCAACATATATACCCACATCTGGGTAGCAAGTTAAGGGTATCTTCCCCTTGATAAATATTATTCAAAGATAGAGATATTATTTGAGAAGCTCGAGATCTACAAACCCATCTGTTGTGATGAGTAGACTACTACACGAGAAGTTGCAAGCTACAAGATTCTTGTCAGGGTTACATCCCCAATATTAGCTGGCACGCAACCAAATCTTGGCGTTGGACAAGAAGGTGGATCTAGAGACAATTTATAATCATCTCGAGAAGCTTGGAGACCCAACGACAAGATCCAACAAAGTTATGGTGTCTGAAAACACCACATTGGCTACTTTTGATGGAGATACAGGACGTGGTTGAGGCTCAAGTTGAGTCCATCCATGGTGTCAACATTACAAGCGCACCAATCATCCCCAGATCAATGTTGAGTCAATTTTAGGAAATTCGCACGTGAGGCTATTAGTACCTCATGCATGGATTCCCTTACTCCTACAGAACTCAAGAAGATCAGAGAAATGTTTCAAGAAGAAAAGGAGAAAAAGACTACGACAATTGTCACGACGAATATTGAGGTTGCCCATGAGACGACTTCGAAGATCGCAAGAGGCTACACTGTGACTTCTACCAAAGAAAAGATAGAGAATTTGAAGCTCAAAGAAGATGAAGAATGGTGGGGGCTCTAGCTTCACCGCAAATGGAGCAAGTCATCGTCCTCTCAGCCTCAACTTGATGAGGAGTGTGGAGAGTAAGCGTGGCCACATGGACTACCACGTGGCACAATAGGCCATGTCCATGTGGCAGGTTGGTTAGTCAAGAGGGGGGCTGGCCCTAGTGGTCTAGGTTTAGGTTTGCTTTAGGTCCAAGTTATCTTATTTTAGTATGTTAGGTGTCAAATAATTAGAGTTGTTAATGGGATATTTGCTTATTGTTTTTAGCCAATTAGTAGGTTATTTACTATTTTTCCATATTTAGAGTTAGAAATATCTCTCTATATATAGAGAGACCATATGTTATTCTTATTTGAGTTGAATGCAATGTTATTTCCATAATAAACAACTCCCTCTCTCTCTCTCTCTCTTTTCTCAGCACCGGCCTCTCTCTCTCTCTCTCTCCATCGCCCACCACATTCCACACGTGGGATCTACCACAAGCCAAGGTCCCGCTCCGCTTCCACAAATCTTCACAAAAAGCATGCATGAAACAATCAACAAGAAGCTTTGTTGAAACTAGAACACAACACCTATATACAATCCAAGATAAATGCTTGCCAAATAGCACATGATGTAAATGCTTAATAAGACACAAAGAGCACTTATCTTGTTCCCGAAACATTAACATCCAACTAATAGTATGTTCTGATGCTTGCCTTTACCAGAATTAACGACGTTTTTCCTTGACGATTTCTGTGCAGACCCTGAGTGTTGAAAACACTCGCGAGGAGAATCACATGTGTCATCCACAAGACACAAAATGGCTTTCTCCTTCACACTACTATCTCCAATGATAGCAAGTTCTTGGCATGATGAGGCGAAAAAAGCGTCTTCCCTTTCGCAAGCATTCTTGCCAAATATGAAGACAGTAAACTGCAAACATCCATCATATCTGAACAATAAAAAGTCATTCAATGATATTGAATGATCCTTGACAAAATCTTCCCACCCTTTCTGAAGTGAGATCCCATTAGCATCCCTGACCAGTTCAGCATCCCAGATATCTCCACTTGGACCCTTTAGGGAAACAATGTTATGTGTCCTGTCATCAATATGTCTCCAGAATTTTGGTGGTATCCCCTGCAAAATGCAGAACATCTGAATTCAATGACACTGATAAACATAGTCTTTAAACCGTCAAAAAAGGTAAAATTCAAGGTGGCCTCTAGGTGTTGATGCATGCTGAAAAAAGCAGACGGTGCTGGATGAGGAAAAACCTGTTTTTTTTAAGAAATTTCCAAGACTCTATACATTAACTGCTAGCAGAAACAACATGCACATGCACAAAAAAAAGCATTCATTTTCCTTCAAAATAACTACACTTGATGTATTTCCTTAAATCATACCCAGATATTTGAGTTCCTTGGTGGTTTACCCATTTTTTATTCAAATGTCTACATTGAGAGGCTTGAGGGCTGATAGTAATGTAAGTGGAGAGCAACCAAGCAGCTGTACTAAAACCACTCATGGCTTAGCTACAACAGTTATCACAGCCAAGTCACTTAGTCAAAGTCACTCATGAAGAAGTTGCTCAGTAGAACCAACCGCCTAGCAAATGCTACCACTAGTCCCACCAGACAATACAAAATTATGATAAAAAATAAAAGGTCCAGGAAGCCACTATGTGATCCTGGGTACTCCAATTCAATGTTGACTTCAACAAATATAGAGATTATGAAAATGGTTATAAACTGACTATATTAGTTATTTTCCTCCTGTTTAGGCCTTGTCAAAGTTGAGTTTTGAAACAGAATGACGTAAAATTCTTTTTTGGAACCCGTATTTGATGTAGAAAAGAAGAAAAAGAAGTGTCATTCTTTTCCATTTTTTCGTTGCTTGGATCAGTAGCACATTGTGGTTCTTGGAATATTCAATAGCCTAATCTATACTTGCTTGGAGAGGACAGTTTATGGCACCTGCAAGAATAGGATGACATTCAAAAGTTTGAATTCATATCCAAAGAAGTAAGATTTTGTACATAAGCATTGTAATGGCATTAATTAGAGTCTAAGTAAGTGCTTAAGCAGTTCCTCTAGCACCCATGCAGTAAACAACATAAGATCTCCAGCTTTCTACCTAATGCTTTTCACAATCCCTCACGACCATATCGGAAATAGTCAAACAGTATACATTATCCACAATTTCTCTACTCTTCATTTCCATTATTACACTGAAATATACTTCCCATCACTACTTTGTGCACAAAGGCACCCCTAACTTGAAAGAAACCCAAAAGCTCACACTATTTATAGTTTCCAAGACAAGTAGCACACTCGAAAACAAAATTCCTATACCCGTTACATGCGGGTTGCACACCTCAGGATCCCTCTCCCAACGGACCAGCTTAGCCATCATCAGATGTTACTCCAACCTTACCAAGAAATTGTTGAGAGATTCTGTCTTTCAAAAGGGCCACCTCCAAACTCGCCGCGACCTCAGGCATAGTTGGCCAATACCGCGGGAACAACTCCATTGAACACTTCAACATGCGAATGGCAACATCCTCCAACCGTGTAACACATACCAAGCACAACCTCATCTTGCACACAACAATTCCACTTCTCACCTAAAACCCAGAAATCGTTTCCAATGGGCACAAACGTTCCACTTCAGAACCTCTTGCAGGAAATGCCCACACCCGATAATATCCACCCTATAACTATTACTTAAAATATATGGGTACCGACAACTTCAGAATACTGCGATTTTGGCAGGCTGCCTGCAGTAGAGTGGGGAAAAGGGAGGAGTGTGGACTGTTCTAAAAACAGATGGAAGCCAGCAAAAGATGGTACGCCGCAATCCGAAGGGTTAGAGGAACGGGGAGAAGGCAAAGATTCGAGGAAAGGTACCAGCTTTTCGCCACAGAGCTGCGGGAAGAAGATCTTGAAGAAATGTGGCCTCCATCTCTGCGGGGAGACCTTGTTGAATCCCCCCATCTTTCCCCCCCTCTTCCTCCTCCTCCTCCTCCCTCCTCTTGGTAGAAATTGGTGTGAGAGACAGAGAAAACCCTAGAAAGCGAGCACGCGAGAGGAAGTTTGCAGGTTTGGGCTAAACACAAGGACAGCCATGCAGGACCTCAAAAGGAAGGTACATGCCGTGACGGAGGGTCGTTGTCCATCGAATCTAACGAGCACATCAAAAAGGCCATGCAGGCTCAGGCTCAGGCTCAGACCCAACTCGATTGATTTTGCTTTATTTTTTTTATATTTCTTTTTACTTTGACGTTTTTCATCCAGTAACGATGGAAAAGGAGAGGAGAGAGAGAGAGTAAAAAATCACTATATCAACTATTATATTCATCTGAATCGACTTTCTAATCAGCGAATCTTGCACCCATTGTTCCCGTAGGAGTCTACTAATTTTGAATTCAAGAGATTATCGTGAAAAGATTATCTCATCCTCTTTCCTCTCTCACTATTGATTGACATTTATCATCACACTTACTTGCAATTCATCGGTAATTAGTATCAACCTTCGCCAAGCTCCTTCTACAACGACCATGAGCTCTGTCGAGATCGAGCTCCTCCTCTAATAAAGCTAAGCTCCTTCGACCCTCTTCTAACAGGGTTGAGCTCCTCCTCCATCCATCCTTCGATGGACTACTCCTCCAAGGTTGAGCTCCGTTGAGGCCATGAGAACCTCCCCATAGGTGATCTCCTCTTCCAATGGGGTCAAGCTACTCCTTCGATGGGGTTGAGCTCATCCTCCAATAGTTCTCTGATAGGGATGAGATCCACCATGATTGGAGCTGAGCTCCTTCAGCCTCAAGCTCCACCAAGCTCCTCATCCTTCAACCCGAGCTCCTCTTTGGCAGGGTGCCTTTGCCCAAAGCTCCACCAAGCTCATCCTCCAACTGAACTCCGTTGCCCCTAGCTTCACCAGTGCCTCCACAACCTTGCTCCACCATGATCAAACCCAAGCTCCTCTGACCTTGAGCTTCTTATCCTTCAATCCACGACCACGAAACTCTCGTGAGAGCCACCATGCCCACCATCACGAGGGATCCACTAGAGGTGGGTGCAGGGGGAGGGAGCATCTCAGGTAAAAAACACAAGATCAATGTATGTTGAGATGTCAACAACAGCTAAGTAAAAACCATAGTAATAAATAACATGAGTTTAGATGCTAATGGCACCTCAAATAAAAGAACAGAATGTCGAACAACCTAAGTTTAGATAGCCAATCATTTTTTAAACATTTCAAATTCATTATAGCCGGTGCTAATGGCACCTATCTGTTGAAATATCTTGTATTTCCTTTCTTAAGATAATATTTACGCCAACATCAGCATATACATTGTTATGAATTTTGTGCATACAATAAGGCACAATCCTTGTTTGCAATGCCCAAATCGTTATTAACCCTCACTCAAGTAAATTTAGATGCCAACTTAAATAAAAAAGACATTGAATAAATTAATTTATGTTGAGTTCCCAATGGCATCTCAAGTAAAGAAATTAGGGATGAGTTAACCTAAGTTGAGATCCCAATGGCATCTTAAGTAAAGAAAATACGAACGTATTAACATATGTTGAGATGCCATTGGCATCTTAATTTTAAAAATTAAGATGAATAAACATAAGTTGAGATACCAATGACACTTTAATTAAAAACAATTAGGATTGATGAATATGTTTTAAGATGCCAATGGCATCTAAAGTAAAGAAAATTAGGATCAATCAATCTAAATTGAGTTACCAATGGCACCTCAATTTAAAAAGATAGGAATAAATGAACATAGCTTGCAATGCCAAAGGCACCTTAGGCAAAAAGATGTGAATGAATCAGCGTAAATTGAGAGGGTGTTTGGAGTGTAGAAAGTGTAAGGTGCCATATAAGACTCTAATAAGAGAAACATCTTAATAAAACGAACAGGAGCAACCTATAATGGTGTTGTTAGCACTGATAGTAGTGTCGTTAGCATCTCAACTTACATTGACTCATCCCCATTTTTTGGTTAAGGTGTCATTAGCATCTAAACTTACATTGATGTCATACCCATCCTTTTTGCTTAAGGTATAGTTGGCATCTCAACTTACATTGACTCATCCCTATCTTTTTTGCTTGATGCAACAACACCAACAAATCTTACCAATAGCATCAGCAATCTTGCCAATGGCACCAACCTCGTTGTTAGTGGTGTTAACAGTCATATACGATGGTGCAAACAATACTCTATTATGTGTTGGTGCTTTTCTTGGGGATGAGGGTTTTCTGGGGGGGGGGGGGGTTAGGGGACACAGGATGCCATGTAAGACTCTAATAGGGGTGTTTAGCACTTATGGTAGTGTCGTTGGCATCTCAACTTATATTGACTCATCCCCATTTTTCTCTACGGGTCATTGGCATCTCAACTTGCATTGATGTCATCCCCATCTTTTCTGCTTGATGCCAACAACACTAACAAATTCTGCCAATAACACTAACAATCCTTCCAACAGCACAAACCTCATTGCAAGTGGTGTTAGTAGTCACATACAATAATGCCAACAACACTCTGCTCTATCCTAATGCTTTTTGCAGGGATGGGGGTTTGGAGAGTGTTTGGAGTGTAGGGGGCATAAGGTGTCATGTAAGACTCTGATAAGATCAGCGTCTTAATATAACAAATAATAGCAACCTATGGTGGTGCCATTATTATCTCAACTTTCATGGATTCATCCCCATTTTTTGTGCAAGGTGTTATTGGCATCTTAACTTGCATTGATGTCATCCCCATCTTTTTTGCTGAAGGTGTTGACGTTGGCATCTTAACCTACATTGACTCATCCCCATCATTTTTGCTTGATGTTAACAGTACAAACAATCTTGCAAATAGCACCAACCTCGTTGGAAGTGGTGTTAGCAATCACATACAATGGTGTCAATGACACTCTATTATGCCTCGATGCTTTTCACAGGGATGGGGGTTT
Organism: Thalassia testudinum; assembly: GCA_037157565.1. Classification (NCBI taxonomy): domain Eukaryota; kingdom Viridiplantae; phylum Streptophyta; class Magnoliopsida; order Alismatales; family Hydrocharitaceae; genus Thalassia; species Thalassia testudinum. Next base: position 37,314,723 of record JAZHRO010000024.1, read on the forward strand.
TCTGGTGAGGGAGGGTGTATGAAGTGTAGGGCATAGGGTGTCATGTAAGACTTTGGTAAAAGCATGTCTTAATAAAACAAACAATAGTAACCTACGGTAATGCCATTAGCACCAATGGTGGTGTCGTTTGCATTTTAACTTACATTGACTAATCCCAACCTAGGTCACCCCATTATTGTTTTCTATACTTTGGGTGCCATTAGCATCTCAACCAAAGTTAAATCCATGTCTTGTGTAATTGAGATCCTACCTTTTTTAAATTAAGGTGTTTTTGGAAACTCAACCTAACTACGTTTTAATCCCCATCTTTTTTCCTTGAGGTGCCGTTAACATCCCAACTTACATCAATTGATCCCCATCTTTTTTGCTCGATGCCAATAGCATCAATTGTTGGTGCAAGGACACCACGATGGTTAATTTTGATGATAATAAAACACTTGTTATTTAACATTGACACACATTGAGTTTTAGATTTGAGGATAGATGCAAATGGTTACAAGTGTGGAGGAGGAGCTAAAGCTCGCATCCATGGCAGATTGGAGGAGCTTGATAGAAAAGATGGAGCTTCGCGAGGAGCAAGAGCTTGAAGGCAACAAGAATAGGATAGATGTTTTTCTTGTCTTGTATTTGGTATTTGTCTTTTGTTCTTTTCTTTTTATTTGCTTAGATCTTTTGTCAAAGAGCCTCAAAGTACCTTACAGTAGTCCTAGAAACACTTACACTACCTTAGGATACTCAAACATCTCGTAGAGAACTTAGAAAATCAAAACAGAAATCAAATAGCCTGATCAGATGTCCAATTTGGACATCAAACTCTAATATTAGACTTTAAGACATCTGACTGTTTGATTAGACGTCTAAAACACTTAGGCTGGAAACCCACTCTCTATCTGCCACATTCAGATGTCCAGCCCTTAGTCCAGACATCTTAGAAGACGTTTGATAACCTTGTTAGACATCCAACTAGAGAACCGTTGCCTTGTCAAACTTAATCTTTGAAGATCAACCCTTAATCTGATTTACATCTACTTTCAGTTGTTCATAAAGCATCGCAGACATCAGATAAATAAACGTTAGGCTAAGATCTTACATAAATCACTTTTATCGGATGATTATAACCATTTGAGTCTAGAGAAATTGATGAGCGAGATTTTGTACACGTAAAGGTTGAGTTTGAAACTCGTCGTTGTAGTTGCGTAAAAATTCGCTATCAAATAAAATTTATAATCGAAACTCTGGTGAGTCTTGGGTCGGGGAGGCGAACGTTTGATCAAAAATCACGTTTATAATTATTGTCACAAAATAGATTAGTTGGTTGAAATTATTCTACACTAGCTATTGTACTTAAAGAATAAACAACAAAAGAAAGAGAAAGAATACTACAAAGAGAGAGAGAATAATATAGAGAAAAGAGAGAGAAAGAGAACCAACATTTGATAATCATCTATTCATTACACTAATTTCTATAACTAGAAAGATGGAAATCTACACTAGAAAGAGATAAAAAGAGAAGGGGGTGAGAAGTTATCATCCTCGACGGCTACTTAGAGGACGAGTTGCGTTGATGGAGCACCCAGACGAGAGAGGTGAGATGTTGGACGAGGGAGGACGAAGTTGGAGGATAGAGAACGAAGTAGGGCGACATCGCAGTGGGATCCGCTTCTCGAACGGCGGTGAAAGGATAACCGTAGGATGCTCAACGAAGGAGGTGAGAAGATAGGAAAATTATTTTACTCTAGCTCTAATGGAGCATCCCGGTGTTGGATGCGGAAAACTATGCAATCGAAGTTGGATTTGAAAAACCCGTTGTTGTAGTTCGATTTGCGAAGCAATCCGTCAACAAATAAAATTTTACCGAAATTCATAAAAAAATTTCGGGTCGAACACAAGGAGGCTACGTAGATCTAAAATCCGCGATTATATCTTTTTGGTATTTTTGTTTGAAAGAGAGATAACTATAATGGAATTGATATTAACACTAAGAGAGAGAGAGAGAGAAAAATCACTTGATATAATAATCCTATTTTTACAACTAGAAAGCGAGAAATGATTACAGCTAGAAAGCAGGAAATTCTATTCTAGAAAGCGATAAAAAGAAGGGAGAGAGATGTTATCCTCCTCGATAACTGCTTGGAGGACGAGCCAGACGAAGCGACGCCTGGAAGATGAAGGACGGAGCGGGAAGAAGGAGGACGAAGCAGGAAGAAGCGGGAACGAGGCAGCATGTTGTTGTCGTCGCGGGATCTACTTCCGAAACGGGGGCAAGAAAACTTTGGATTTGGCTCTAGAGGAACATCCCTGATGTGGGACAAGCTTCTCTTGAGCTTTAGAGAGGGACAGAGGTGAAGGAAGGGATGAGAATTTCGTAAGGTAGGGGTCTCCTTTTATAGTTGCAAGGATTGGGGGTAATTTGGTCATTCCATATTCAAAAACATTAAAATCAGGTCTTTAGTGACAGATTTATTCGTCACTAAAGACCTGTCTTGGGCGACGTGTGCGTGCGCCACGCGCGCCTCCTCCTCTCCCAAGCCTTAACGCCAAGGTCACGTTCTCACAAGATCAGCCGTCCAATCTCAAGATCGGACAACTTAAAGTTGTCCTCGCCCGCTTCAGCTTCGCGCGCCCACGCGTGTGATCGGTGTTAAGACCCGTGCCACCAAAGCCATTTAAGACATCTAGGACTTGGGCCAGACGTCTGGTAAGACATCTGGACACCTTCCCAGACGTCTGTAAATTAATTTTTGCGTGCGTACGACCGCAAGTCTACGCGCATGCCGCGCGCAGACTGAGCCCCAGCCGCCCTCTACTCTTCCTTCTTCCCTCGCAGAAATGTAGAAGCTTTTCCCCCATGCCTACAAATACCCCCGTCCTCTCCCTCACGCCACCCCACTCCATCCGTCTCCTCCTTCCTCCAGCACGAGAGCGAGAGTGAGAGCGAGCAGCAGGTGCTGCCAAGTGCAGCGACGGAGAGGAGAGGTGCAGCAAGAGGGAAGAGAAGAGAGTGCACGAGCCGTGAGAGAGAGACCTCGCCGGAGCAGTTTAAGGCCGGCCGACGTGCGCGCAGAGGAGCGTTGTGCTGGGGAGGTTTCCCCCGGTGCTGCTGCAGCTCGAGCAGCGAACGAGCGACTGCGTGGCGAGGTCGCGCGCAGGGGGAAGAAGCCAAAGAGCTTCTAATTCTGGAATTTTCCCAGAATCAGACGTCTAGACCTTCATCCAGACGACGCGGACGATGTCTGAAGGGAGCTCCAGACGACTGAGAGGTACGTATTCCCTCCTTTGCTTCCTTTTGCGGAAATGGCCATGCAGGCAGTTCCGCCGAAGCTCCGTTGCATGACGTGTTTAGAGATTTTGCGTACGCATGCAGGATTCGCTTCGGGAAGGCATAGGACACGCCCTCCCATGCGGTTCAGGCGTCTGGACGAGTCACCAGACGGCGGAGAGCATCTCCAAACGTCCGGAGTGATAGTCGGACGTCTCGAACTAGGTCCAGACAGTTCAGCAAAACCCCTGGACGTCTTAGGAGAAACGTAGAGCGAGGTATGCATTTGGACCCCTTTTAAGACGTTTGGAAGGTGTTCCAGATGTCTGATTTGAGTCAGAATCGTCGTTTTGACCCGTTTGGGATCCGTTTGAGGTCCGATTTCCACGTTTAAGATTTCGTTCTTCTTCGTATCAGTTCCTCTACTTGTTGGAATGCATATTATCATGTTCTGAGTGGTTTCTTGTGGTTGATCCTTGTGTTAGGACCTCATCCTGTTATGGATTTAGGGGTTGCGAAGGCACATGGACCTACCGATCATGCCCCATTACTCTCGATTTTGCGGGTAGAGTGGTTTCCTTTAGTTAATTACAAAACATAAATGCATGTCTGGAATAAATGATAGTTCCTAGTGTATGGCATGAATCCTAGGACCAGAAACACTAGATTGAACGATAGATCCTAGGGTATGGCATGAATCCTAGGACTAAAAACACTGGAACGATTGTATTAAATGCCTGAATTGCAGTCTTGGATGAGTAGATAGAATAATAATAATTGCCTATAATTGGATAACAGCTACCTGTGAAATGTAGAGTACTGTTGTTAGTAACTGCCACATGTAATTCCTGTTGTTTGAAATTAAATACGAGCTACTTGTATATAAAATGGAAAAGAAGGATTAAATGTTGGAAACACGTGCTATATAAACCTGAAATGATGAAACCTAGTACGGCCTAGCCTGAGAAACATGAGCATGAACCCTACGGGGAAATTAGGAGTAGAGCTCCTGGAAATAAATAGAATGGAACTGGAAAAGTGAATGGGGAAGTGAGCTGGCCCTTGAGTACGGAGTACTAAGGAGAGCTACTGTCCCATTGTTTAGTGCAGAGCTGAGCTAGCCGCCCTAGGGTTGGGACCCGGGGTTAGGACTGGCCACTTTATACCGACTCCGTGGCCCTCGCGTACACAGTACCGGGGAGAGCTACTAGTGTAGGGAGAGAGCTAGCTACCCCACGGGGCCCACGGTTCAGCTAGCCGTCTTACACCGACTTGTTAGTCCCACTGGGCAAACCAAGGTAGTCAGGCGAGGGTGCGTGGACTATGGAGGGGCGGGACCCCTAGTTGGTTCTTACGGGCTAGACCCCTGTTACTGAGAGGTCTCTGCCCTATACTGGTTCCGTGCTGTGCTTTAGGCGCACCCGTTAACGGAAACGACTAACCGCGTGCCAGTGCAGGGTAGCTACCCGTGCATTTAACGCGCGTGCCGTAGTCACCATTACGTCTGTCAGTGACCTTGGGGTGGTTGACTAAGAGTAGGACCACCACGGGGGACTCTCCCGGCCAGGAGAGCACCACGTGCTACTTCTACTCTTCGGAAAAGACTGCAATCAAGATTATTCCCACGAGGAACATTCGAGATCAAGAAAAAGACCCGATAAATAAACCAATGATGAAAGAAAGAGTAATTAGTTACATAAAGAAAGAAATTGAAAACAACAGCTACCTGTCCACCTTTACTGTTTTTCTTAGCTAGCTAGTTGCCACTCTACTCAGCGTTTCGCTGACGTGTCGTACTTACCAACTTTTCTAGGTCCAGGTGTTGAGCAGCCAGAGCCTACGGTTGCGAAGGGTGCTGAGCCTAGTCGAGCCCAGTAGTTGTACTTTTGTTGTACCGTTTTCTGTAGTAGTAAGTATTTTGTTACACTCTTGTACTCTTTTATTGTAACTTCATATTTCTGTACCTATTTAAAATTCTCTACTGTTGTGGTGGTGTGTACTGTAGTAGTTCTTTTCTTTACTGCTGTACTTTTGTTACTGTTAGTTACTTGCATGGTGAATGTGGTTTATTTTACTGCTTTTTGGTTACTTTCTCGTTGGACGACTGGGTCTTGGGATCAGTCGAGTCGGTTCGATTCTCGTGTTCTGTAGGGATTCGGGAATCGGGTCGTAACAATCGGGCATGAGGCGGAGCGTCCAATTACGCGTGCACCCGATTGGACAATATGGGCCGTTCGCAACTGATCGAGCACGTCCACGCAAGAAGAGGCGCTTCACAGCAGCTCGAATGCGCACGCTTCGCACTCGTAGCGCCTTAACCGCTGCGCTACACAGCGGTTTAAGGTGCAGCTCTTCTTTTGCACGCAGCTAATCTTGGCCATTGGATCTTCATCCAACGATCGAGATCTCACGTCAGGCGCTGAAAGGAGGGGGGGCGACCGAGTGTGGATGGTTAGGATGGTTCCACGTGGCACCATCGTGACTGTCCATCTTCTTTGTGTTGTGGATGGTGCCATGGATGTCGAATTGAACAGATTTTCGTGCAGTTAGCTTGCGATCGTCAATCCAAACCCATCCGTGAAGTTGGATTTGTCGTCTGAAGTGTGGATTGACACCATCTTGGCCCTTGATCTCTGGGCTCCTCATACTATATCTGGTGCTACGGATGTCCGATCAGGGCGATCTTGGAGTCGTTGAACTCCTGCCGTCGCCTTGACCAGATCCATATGGTTGAATCTTCCGTCCAAAGCCCCAATTAAAAGTCGCCCTATCCCTGGCCATAAAAGGAGACAATTACTACACAATTTGTACAATTTGACCTAAATGCATGATTATGCATGTTATGCACTTTTTACAATGCATGATGCTAATATGACACTAAGAACATGCATTAATAGACATTTTTTGCTATTTAGATGTATGCACATCACACCCTCATGACTATCTTTTGCTAGTCCCTAGTAAAAACTACATGTTATTTATAAAAGAATTATGATTGGATTACTCGGGCAAAAGTCATTTTCAACATTAAGAAATTTTTACTTAGGACCTGAACTTTCAAAGACACAACAACGCCCGGGTATCTGCCAAAATGCGGGCCGCCTTAAGCCCTCGCCTTATTCAAAGAAGGATCTTTTTTTCTCCTTTTTCTTCTTTTTTAATTTTTTTTTATTTTTGAGTTTAGGGTTACAGAGCGGCTTTCTACGGCCACTCAACCCACTCAAGACTTGATGGGAACTCTAAGTTCTAAGCATCTTTTTGTGAATGTGATAGACTCGTTGATCGGCAATCAGAATGGACTTCGAGTTTCTACTCCCAAAGTGACCTTAAAAAAAATTATGCCTAAAGGTGTATCTATACGACCGATAGCTTTCTCCCTACTTTTTTTTTTATGGGGTCAACACAAGGGTGCAATCAATGTATATCTCCCTAGCTTATTCTACTTCTCTGCTTCTTCCTAAGTGTTTTAGGAATTAAACGTGCATTTCTTAAACTAGGTTCTGGACAACCTACCAATGAGTTGTTATCCACGATAACTTGCCAGCCATACCACCCTAGAAAGTTCATTAACTACCCAATTTTCGTTAAAACTGCCAAACAATGAGTCAGTGCAAATAGTGTATGGATGCTTAGACTTAAAGTTCCCTCAAATCAAAGGGCAGGTTGATAAGTCGTGTACTTATCACCCGAACTTATTTAATAAAATTGAAATGGAATTCACGATGGTAAGGACTTGATAAACAAATCCACATTTTAGTGGATACCCAGGCTGATTAAGCCCAAAGACCTAAAGGGTCTTAGTGTTAAGATCCTGCTGTAATATTTTTTAAGATTGAAAAGTCATAATGCCCAAGTATTCCTTCCTAATTCAAAATTATATATAGAAGAAAACAAGTAGAATTTACAAGAATTCCACAGAGCTGACGAAATGATTCAGAAATGAATCCACCCCCCCATGCCTAACTGATACAATGTCCACATTGAGAATAAAAGACATGAAAGGAAGAGTAGAATGTAGAAGATATCACCTGAATATGATGCTCAGGTCAGCTCTGAGTCAGACTGTACAACTGCTGAGTTTAATGCCATCAGCTAGGCGAAGTCCAGCCAAAGAAATCACAATGTGATGAGAGCAACCGTGTCTGAGACGGGTTCTAGAATAATACGTTCAATAAAAGACTTCAGATGTTGATCGTAGACTTTAAATGAATTACCCATCTTTGGGTCAAAGATTTGAACGGCCCCATTTGGAAATATCTGATCGATGATGAACAGGTCATTTCATTTTGACCTATGTTTGCTGGGAAAGAGCTTAAGTCAAGAATCAAAGAGCCAGACCTTTTGGTTCGGCTCAAAGCTCTTGCGAGATATCAATTGGTCATGAAGAGCTTTGGTCCGAGCCTTATAGATCTTAGCATTCTCGTACGCGTCGTTTCTAAGCTCCTCCAACTCAAATAGTTGGAGTTTCCTGATCTTTCCGACTAAACTCAAATCCAGATTACACTTCTTGATTGCCCAAAATGTCCTATGTTCAATTTCTATGGGTAAATGGCACGCCTTTCCATACACCATACGAAATGGTGACATGGCGATAGGCGTTTTGTACGCCGTACGATAAGCCCAAAGAGCGTCCTCAAGCTTTTGAGTCCAGTCTTTACGATCAAGCCTAACCATTTTCTGAAGAATATTCTTGATCTCCCAATTGGAGATCTCGGCCTGTCCATTCATCTAGGAGTGGTAAGGTGTAGAGATTATGTGATTTACCCCATACTTTGCCAATAAATTATGGAACTGGGCATTAGTGAAGTGAGTACCACCTTCGTTGATTATGGCCCTCGGAATCTCGAACCGACTAAAGATGTTCTTCTTGACGAAATCGATGACCACCTTGTGGTCATTGGTTCGGGTGGGAATAGCCTCGATCCACTTGGACACATAATCAACAACGACAAGAATGTACTGGTGTCCAAATGAAGGGAGGAAGGGTCCCATGAAATCGATGCCCCAAATGTCGAAGATTTCGACGGGAAGAATCGGGTTTAGAGGCATCATGTCTCTCTTGGTTATGCTGCCAAGTGCCTAGCATCAGGAACACGACCACGAGAATTCCTGGGCATCCTTGAATAAAGACGGCCAATAGAATCCAGATTGCAAAATCTTTGCAGCTGTCTTTTTCCCGGAGAAATGCCCACCACATGCAGATGCATGGTAGAACTCGAGTATACTTTTGAATTCATTCTCTGGAACACATCAGCGAATAATCTAATCAGAGCCAATGTGGTATAGTTCAGGGTCTTCCCATAAGTAATATTTAGCCTCAAATTTGAGTCTATCTCGTTATTGCTTGGTCCAATCCTGAGGGATTTGACCAACAGTCAAATAATTTACAATGTCTACAAACCACGGGGTTTAGACACCTGATACTGTAAGAATAGTTTCGTCTGGAAAAGTATCAGCAATTATATCTTTTTGGTACTTTTGCTTAGAAGAGAGATAATTACAATGGAATTGATATTAACACTAAAAGAGAGAGAGAGAGAGAACAATCACTTAATATAATAATATTATTTTTACAACTAGAAAGTGGAAAATGATTATAGCTAGAAAGCAGGAAATTCTATTCTAGAAAGTGATAAAAAGAAGGGAGAGAGATATTATCCTCCTCGACGACTGCTTGGAGGACGAGCCGGATGAAGCGACGCATGGAAGATGGAGGACAGAGTGGGAAGGAGGATGAAGCAGGAAGAAGCAGGAATGAGGCAGCACGTCATCATCGTCGCGAGATCCACTTTCGAAATGGGGGCGAGAAACCTTTGGGTTTAGCTCTAAAGGAGCATCCCAGATGTGGGACAAGCTTCTCTTGAGCCTTGGAGAGGGAGAGAGGTGAAGGAAGGCATGAGAATTTCCTAGGGTAAGGGTCTCCTTTTATAGTTGCAAGGATTAGGGGTAATTTGGTAATTCCATATTCAAAAAATTAAAATCAGGTCTTTAGTGACAAATTTATTCATCACTAAAGACCTGTCGTGGGCAACATGTGCACGCACTGCGTGCGTCTCATCCTCTCCCACGCCTTAACACCAAGGCCACATTCTCACAAGATCAGCCATCCGATCTCAAGATCGGACGGCTTAAAGTCATCCTCGCCTGCTTCAGCTTCGCCCGACCACATGTGCGATCCGATGTGAGGCGGGGCATCCAATTGCACATGCGCACAATTGGACGATCTGGGCCGTCTACAGCTGATCGTGCAATCAAGATCGCACATGTTCATGCGAGAACAGGCGCTTCACGGTGGCTCAAATGCGCGTGCTTCGCACGCGTAGTGCCTTAACCGCTGCGCTACGCAGCGGTTTGAGGTGCAGCGCTTCTTTTGCGCCCGGCAAATCTTGGCCATTGGATCTTCATCCAACAGCCGAGATCTCACGTCAGACGCTCCTTCAAGAGTTGACTAGAGGGGGAGCAGCTGGGTGCGTATGGTTAGGATGCTACCACGTGGCACCATCCTGACTGTCCATCTTCCTTGTGTTGTGGATGATGCCACGAATGTCAGATTGGATCGATTTTTGCGCCGTTAGGCTGCGATCGTTGATCCGAACCCATCCGTGCAGTCGGATTTTTCGTCTGAAGTGTGGATTGACACCATCTTGGCCCTTGATCTCTGGGCTTCCTTAGACTATATCTAGTGCTACGGATGTCCGATCAGGGCGATCTTGGAGTCGTTGAACTCCGATCGTCATCCTGATCAAATCCATATGGTTGGATCTTCCAGCCGAAGCCCCAATTAAAAGTCGCCCTACCCCTGGCCATAAAAGGAGACATTACTATACAATTTGTACAATTTGACCTAAATGCATGATTATGTATGTTATGCATTATTTACAATGCATGATGCTAAGATGACACTAAGAACATGCATTGATAAACATTTTTGGCTATTTAGATGTATGCACATCACTCGGGTATGGGACCACCTCGTAGAACTTTGGAGAGGGTGAGAGAAGAAGAGAAGGGATGCCCAGATGAGTTATAGGGGTGCCCTTTTTATAGGTGTAAGAATTGAGGGTAAAAGGTTCTTTTAAGGCCTTAAACATAAATGTAGGGCCTTTAGTGAAGATTATGCACATCGCTAAAGACCTACATCGCTAAAGCACGCGTGTGTCCGTGGTCATGAGATGGAGATCGAAGCCTCCACATGTGGCCACGTCGATGACTCTTCCCCTTCAGCCATTGAAGCATGCTACCAAGCATCGCGACACATGGTGCCGCGAGAGCCCTCAAATCGCACATCCACGACCAAGAATCTCCTGTAGCCTCTCTTCAAAACAAGAACGAAGCACGTTTGATGGTGCATTATCGACCACATACAAATCCTCGATCATCAGTGACACCACGTCTTCGCCTCCATCACCGCTCATCACTGATCCAATGGGTGAATTTCACCGTGCCTGCCCACATGGTTGATTTGAGATGCAGCGCGCTTTGAATGTGCAGTGCTTGCCATTGCGTTGTACCTTCGATTTAGTTGCGTTTACATTTTAATGCTCACGCGCCCTCAGTCGTTGGATGAATATCCAACGGCTAAGATGCATTGAGCATTTAACTTCAATTGATGCCCAACGATGGGAAGAGCGACGTGGCTGCATCTCAACCATTGAATCTCAATCCAACAGTCGAGATCTGATGGCGCAGATGAGTGAGGAAGAGGTCGGGTGGCTGTGGGCAGCTTGATGGTGCCACGTGGCACTATTTGGGCCATCCATCTTCTATTACTCATAGGTGGTGCCATGAATGTCGGATTGGATCGATTTTCATGTCGTTGGGCTGCGATCGTTGATCTAAACCCATCCATGCAGTTGAATTTGTCATCTGAGGTATGGATTTGCACCACCTTGCCCATTGACCTCTGATCTTCCTCGAACTGCATCTGATACTACGGAAGTTCGATCAAGACGATCTTAGAGTCGTTGAACTCCGATCGTCGCCCTAATCAAATCCGTACAGTTGGATCTTTAATCCGAGGCCCCAATAAATATTGCCCTGTCTTCTGACCACAAAATGAGAAAATTAACCTATAATTTGTACAAACTAATCGAAAGGCATGATGATGCATGTTATGCAGTATGTATAATGTATGATGCTTCTATAGACCTCAGAGTTTAAATAGGCATTTTAGTCCAATTAGATGTGTGCACATCAAAAATCCATTCCCCCAGAGATTTTTGTTTCAAGACGTCCAAACATATTACCAAACGTCCGACCTGTCGTCTGAATAACTACATCTTAGAACCCTTTTTAGGTCTGGACAAAATAGGAACACAACTCGTCTAGAATTAGACATCTGATTAGTATCCCAGACGACTTATAAGTGATCATTAGACGTCTATTCTAATTCAACTCAGTTCAAACCTTTCACCCTTCTAGATCAAACGACCAATCCTTAGATTAGATGATGACCCAGACGTCCAATACTAGATCCAGATGTCTGATAACCCTGTCAGAATCATGAATGATTCTGATTTCTGCCTGATTTGTCTTGGATTTGTGTCCAACGGCTACTTAGACCTTCCTAAGAGTTCCTAAGCCATGTACAAATATAAGAGGACCCTTCCTTTGGTAGACACAACTAAGCATACTACTTTCACTCATATTGTCTAAGAAGAGATTAGAATCAAAGAAGAAAGTGTTGTTGCTCTCCAAGCCCTTTAGCATCCATCTAAGAGCACCATCACGCTGTCGACTTCACGTCACACACTTCCATCTAAGGGAAGTCCTTTTGCCTATAGAAGCTAGTTTAATTTACATTCACTTTGTGGCTCTATAGAATATTGCAATTGTCTTTGTTGGGTATTCGCTTTGCGAATTCCCGTCTCCCTTGCGAGACAAAATACTCTGTGTAAAGAGGAGGGGTTTTGAGGTACGCTACCCTTGAGTTCAAAGTAGCGTCAGTTGTATTGAGGTTGAACTACCATCATTTTAAGTAGATCGGATAAAGGATTTGATCGACTAGGTTGATCAGAAAATCCTAAGTCTAGAGGCTTAGGTGGTGATTTCTACCCGAGTTTGGATTTCCACTTAAAAATACTTGTGTACTTGTGAGATTGCTCTTTTTATGTGATTGATATTATATTTTCGCATTTTATTTCGTATCACGCATATCTCACCATTAATCTTACCAACAGTGCCAACCTCATTAGAGGTGGTGTTAACAATGACATACGATAGTATCAACAACACTCTAATATGTTCCGGTTACGTTGAGATGCCAATGACACCTTAAACAAAAAAGATAGGGATCATTCATCAATGACAGATCGATGCCAACGACACTCTACTATCATGTTCCTACCACATATCTTTCCAATAATTGAACGACTATGCATACAATTCATCGATGATGGATTGAAATCTTGTGGAAGTAAACACTCCCATATATTATAATAGTATCCCTTTTCAGCTAAAGAATAAGGCTTTTCCAACTACTCAATCATTTACCTATTTCCAAGGGTAGCAACCAAACCACATAAGTGATGAGAACCTCATCATGAACCCTAACTAGCACAATCTAATCCAAATATGTGTGAAAAAGCTCCTACAAAACCTAAAGATAGGCTTAACTCAGAGAATTTTGAGTTAAAGAATAAAAAAAATCATCAGGGGTAAAACTGCAATATCACCAATGCAATCTGCGAATAGGGTAATTAAGAGTCCAAACACAGGTCAAACAAGCTTAACAATGAGGGAAATGGGATGATCTGATCTGAAAAGGGTTATAGCAACTTCTAGGAATTAAATGACATTCTGTAACCCTAAAACAAACCCACTTTAATTCACGAGGTTCGAGGCAATATAAAAATCAACTAAACCCTCTAAAATTTATATAAAAATATCCCCTAGGGTTTAGAACCTTCAACTTGGCCTTTAAAACCTATTTTGTCCTAAAATGAGAACCATGCCCAATTAATGACATAATTTGGGTTTTTGCTCAAATTGATCTGGTCAATTATAGTCCAACCTAAAATCAAAATTCATCATTAAAATCCTTAGGTTCAAATTAGTATAGTATAAAAACTTGGGCCTAAGAAAAGACCATCTTGACCAACTTTACAAATTGGTCCTCTTAATTTACTTTTTGACCCTTATCTTTTGAAACCCTTGCATTTAGGCCCCCAACTTCTCGTTGTTCTTTGCAGAATGGTCCTCCCTGCCACTTCTGCACAGCACCATGCCTCCAGCGACCTTGCGCGGAGGATGGCGCCGCGCAGGGCAAGGCGGCTGTCCTCTAGAACAGACGGGGGGTTCCCTGCGACGTCCTCTGTCGCAGGGACCCTCCCCTGCCCTCTGCCATCAACCATGTCTCTCGTACGAATGCATGAAAGGCATGGGTATCCTCTCCGGCCACTCTCCGGCGAGGCTGGCACGTCGCCACCTCGATCCCCTCTCCGCGCCAAGGCCTTTATAAGGAGCGGCAAGGTCTGCCGACTCCTCCAAACTTCCACTGGCTGAGAAATACCTCACACTTCATCTCTTCCTCCTCCGGTCAGAGCACCCGAAGCATCGGCATCTCCTCCTCCTCCTCCTCCTCGTCGTTCTGCTGCCCTACCTGCACCAGAGTTTACTCTACCCTGTCGTCCGCTCTAGGCCGTACCAGCTGACGCCCTCAGACTGTCTCCTCGTCGCCGATACCCTCCTCCTGGGCATCTTCGTCCTCAGCTCCAACAGGCACGATCCGGGCGCTGCTCCCTCCCCCTTCGTCGAGTAATTAGGTACAAAGTTTCCTCTCTCTATCTTTTGTTTTTTACCCCTTCTAATCTGCCATTTAAACCACCCGACCACCACTGTCCAACTCCATCTTCTCCATCTCCGGTCGCCTTCTCTGGCGAGGCCATCCCACTTCCACAGACCTCCTCACCCCTCACCGACTACCCCAGAAGCTCCCCCTCACTCCACTCAGCCGTTACCCCCTCTCCATTCACTACCAATCACAGCCCGACCACCCCCCCAACAGACCCATTTCTGCGCCCACATTCTGACCTAGGTCCACCTCCACAGGGGTTCTCGCGCCTCGCCGACCCCCGCACTGGCTTCGCCACACTCCGGTGAAGCTTTCCAGGTTATCTGACTTGGCCTAGAGTCCGTCTCTGTGTATTAAGGTCAGCAGCCCCTCGCCGCCATTGCTAAGCTGCTGCAGCTCCTTCGCTCGCAGCTCCATGCTTCCTCCAACCCAGGCGCACATCCCAGGCAGCGCAGATTGCTACTGTGAATACACCCAGGCCTGCAATTGGGTCGCAAGCCTCGCGGCTGCCCCAATTGGCAGTAGTTTCCTCAGCTGCGGGTGCGAGATTTGGAGGTGGGACTTTAGTCCCACCTCGTAAGTGTGCGGCTGCGCGCCCACACTTATATTGAAAAAGTGTATCGGGCTGGTTGCCTTCGATACACAGGGGTCAGGTCCCTCTCACCCGCATGCAGCGCGCCACGCGCTCGCTCGCCCGCGCCCGCGCTCACGCCCCGCAGGTCTGGGCCGGATCCGACTACCCGACCAAGCACTCCTCGCCCACCACCGCACGCCGGTGGGCCTGGTCCCGGGCGCGCTACCCGAACCCGATTACCCGGCTCTGGGGGAGCATTCCTAAGAGAGATTCTGAGAAAGAGAGAGATGCGGGGAAGGGGTAGGGGTAGGTTTTGCACTGACTACTGTGTGTGCACGCAGGAAAGAAAGAAAGAAAGAAGAAGAAGAGGGGAGGAGCGGCCGAAGCCTTAGCCGTACTAAGCAGCTGAAGAAGAAGGAAGCCGCACTGTAGCAAACCCACAATTAAGTCGTATGAGCATCAAATCAGACGACGGAAGGGCAGCGGCCAGAAGAGAAAAAAGAGAGAACGCAGGAAGAAGAAGAAAGAGGACACAAGAAAAGAGAAGAAAAGAAAGAAGGAAGCAGAGAAGAGAAAGAACAAGGCAGGCTGAGAAGAAAGGAAGACTCTACAGCTCAAAGAAGGAAAGAAAAAGAGAGGAGAAAGAAGAAGAAGATTAACTAAAAGAGAAAGAAGAGGAAGAGAGAAGAAGAAGCCAAGAGAACTTTTGCTCCCCCTCTCTCTCTCTCTTATTGTTGTAACATAATTGAGAACTTTTACACTTCTAGAATTATGGTTGCTCCTTGAGTTCGACCTCGGGAAAACTTATTATTCCGAGTAAAAAAATTTTCTGTAGTAATCTGGTAGCTGTTTTGTCATATACTACAATGATTGTAAACCATAAATAACCATCATGACCAAATAAAACAAGCTCAAACCAACCGTTTACTATTTTGGCACCGTTGCCGGGGAGCAACGGCTATTCTAGAAGCCATAAGATCTCCATTTTTGAGTTTCTACTAATCTCTTCTCTTTCATGTGCAAGCATAGGAAATAGACAACAAGCAGCCGCACAACAACCACTCCAAGGACAGGTAATTTTCTATCCTCTCACTTTAACCCCTCAATTCTACAGAGGAAGAAAAGGAAAGAACAAGTAATATAGGTATAACCTGTCTTCCATACCTAGTAAACCATCAAAGCTGCAAGTTTTTCAATTTCAACCCACTATTTCTGCACACACTATTAAGGGTATTTAAGGGCTAACACCCTCTTGCCTGAGCCCTAATTACCCAACAAGAAGCTAACTGGACCAAGTAGAGCCAACATAAGATTCAACATTAGGATTTTAGAGACACACTTCTTAAGCAAGAATTGAGAAATCTCAAAAGAAGTGTGCCTAAGCCATTGATTGAAAAATCTTACTCAAAGAAACCCTAAGCAATTTAGCTCTTTAAAGACACCTGAACCCTAAAAGACATGACCTAATAATCTCTCAAAGTAACTAGCAGGTGAAGTTGACCTCTTGGGTCAACCAACCTTCAACTTAGGTCACTCTTTGCACTCAAAAGGCTAAAGTTCAAGTGAAAACCTAAGCACCTTGATCTTAATTAAAAGTGGTAGACTTAAGAGGTCAAGATCCCCATTCTGGTCTACCTAGAATCTCAGTGACAAGAGAGGTCGGGTGGGGGAAACCCTGTAACCCGTGGGGACGCTCTATCATGTAGGGGTCTTCGCGGGACTCACCCTCTTTGGCTGCCCAAGTAATTCTCAGGTGGACGATCTTTTGATCAAGGGGTCCATCTACCCCGCACCTCTATAGCCACCCAACATTTTGGGTGTCTTGATTGGGTCCAGCACCAGCTAAACTCATCTTCTCCATCAGTGTATGTTTGGTAGGAGGTCCTTGAAAATTCACTCTCCTCGAGGCCGAGCCTCGGTGCCCTTGTTTGAGCAATCAACACTTCACATTGACCTCTCCTCCGACTCCGAACCTAACTCACCTTCTTCCCCAATGGCTTAGCCAGTTGAGGAAGAGAACAATCTGGAGCACCAGCTCCAGCGACTCAATGACCTCTTCCAGAACTTTGTGCACCCACCGCAGCGTCCTGTGATCCGGGACCATTATAATCCTGTGGCGGTGGCTATTGAGCCTCGAGTCAGAATCCCGACTGGAGGACCTGATTCTGAATTAAAGCCCAATATGATTCATGCCATACCTAAATTTTATGGGCTTAATTCTGAAGACCCCTTCCAGCACATCAGACAACTAAAGCATCTGGCCCAAACTTTTGGGTCAGATGCACAAAATCGGGACATTCTCCTCATGAAGATGTTCTCCTTCTCCCTTATGAACAAGGCCGCTCATTGATATCAAACACAGACCCAGCCGATCAACAATTAGGAAGAACTTCAGTCCGAGTTCTTGAAGTTCTTTCCCACTGGTCGGACCAATGCCTTGCGCCATCAGATTACCCACTTCACGCAACAATCGGGAGAACCTCTTCATGAGGCATGGGATCGCTTTCAGGATCTCATGAGAAAGTGCCCCCATCACGGAGTTCCTAAATGGGAACAAGTCCAGTCTTTTTACCAGGGACTCCGTGAAGATATTAGGCTTTTTGTCAATGCAACTTGCGGAGGGAATATCATGGGTCAGCATGAAGACACCGTGTGGGAGATTCTCGAAAACATGTGCGAGAACTCCATCAATAATGACTCCATGGGAATATTCGACAGGACGAATACTCGCGCATCGACGAACCTTAGGGGAGCACATGAGATGCAGGGCCTGTCCGCATCAGTCGACCTGGAATTGATGGCCAGTCGATTGGACAAGGTCTCTATCATTGAGAAGAAGGTGCACGAGCTAACTCAGCACTTGCAGCGAGCCACCTCTGCGCATAATTCTTTTGCACAGCCTCCTTCCACACGGGAGACTGTGCAAAACATTCTCCACCGACCTTCTCCTGGGTTGGATCCGTATCCACCCCCATCTGATTCTCGGATCGGAGGATCCTCCGATCCTTTCTATACTAGCCAAGGGAATTCCAATCCCTCATTCTCTAACTCTTTGGAGGTTCCTCAGACCTGCGACGACCTCAACGCCATCCAGAATGATCCATTCTCCAACACGTATAATCCTAGATGGCGAAACCATCCCAACTTACAGTGGGCGGGAAATTCCCAAACTCAAAGACCACCCTTTCAGCCCCGTCCACAACCACCTCATCCTTACCAGCCGCCTCAACCTCGGCCCAACCCTACTTTTTCATCAGGGCCAAACCAAGACCAAATGTCCCTCATCCTTCAGACTCTGGCTGACATTCAGAGAACGAATGCGGCTATTCAAAAATAACACAAGGATGAACTTACAAAGGTTCGAAATCAACTGGCCCAGTTGGCAAATTCTCGCCAACCGGGTACACTTCCTTCCCAACCTCTTCCTAACCCTAATAACGTGCCAACCCAGCGGCGCGTTATGAACCCAAACCCGGGCCAAGCACACATGATTTATCAGGCCCCCTCTGTTCCTTCACCTGACGGGATGGAGGCTTCCACCTCTTATGCAAGTTATCAGCAGTAACCCATCCTAGCAAACCTAAACCAAAACCAGGCAGGATTGAATTCTGTAACCACCCGTAGTGGTAAGGAGACCCAAGATCCACCCTATCCAGACCACTCCAAGCCTGGTAGTGATCCGAACCCTAGGACAATAATCTAGGACGTTCCTATCCCTGGCCCAGATCAAAGACCTGGACCTATCCTAGAAGAACCAACCAAGGTTCCATTTCCCGAGGCCTTAACCAAGGGAAAGAAGACAACCAAACCCGTGGCACCTGAGGAGGACCTGGTCAAGCTCTTTGAGCAGGTCCAAATAAACATCCCCTTGATGGATGTGATTCGCCACATACTGGCTTACGCACGATTCTTAGAGAATGTTTGTACACCTCAGCGTAAGCCGCGAACCAAGAGTGGGAGTCCAATTATACTGTCAGAGCAAGCCAGCTCTATAATCCTGAGCAGACTCCCACCCAAGGCAAAGGACCCAAGTACTCCATTGATTTCCTGCAAAATAGGTGAAACCCAATTCGACAGAGCATTGCTAGACTTGGGTGCTTCCATAAATCTAATACCCACATCCTTACTAAAACACCTAGAAGAATCTGACCTAAAACCAACTGAGGTGACACTACAGTTAGCAGATCGATCTACAAAGTCACCTAAAGGGATTCTTGAGGATGTTATTGTAAGAGTACGGGATTTCTATTTTCCTGTAGACTTTATAGTTTAGACATGGACGCACCTGAAAACCTTAGGGATACATCGATCATTCTAGGGAGACCTTTCCTGGCTACTGCTAAAGCCAACATCAGTTGTGAGGAGGGCCAAAAAGAACTGAAATTTGGAAATCAAACCCTCAAAATTGATATCTTTAAGGCAGACAAGGAATCAATTGCGGTGTCATCGAACAAATCTGTGATATTAGGGCCTTGGTTGATGAAACGAATTTTGAGAATAACCTGATTATGCCCCATCAACCACAGAAAGATCTTGAACAGCAATTAGAGGAGTCAAACCCTGATTTAGACAAACCCATGACTCCTATCCTTGAACCTCACACTTACCTTGAACCACCCGCTACCACTGATAACCCCATCCTTGAACTAAAACCCCTTCTCGATCATTTGAAATACATCTTCTTGGGTTCTAACCAGACTTTTCCTGTGATTATAAATTCCAAGCTCACTCCTGATCAGGAATCCCGTCTGATTGTTGTTCTCCAGCAACATCGCAGAGCCATTGGATGGACTCTCGATGACTTGACTAGAGTAAGTCCCTCTTATTGTACACACCATATTTATTCATAAGAGGGCGCACGACCTTCCCGTGAAATGCAGAGACATTTAAACCCCAATCTGCAGGAGGTCGTGAAAAAGGAGATCATCAAGTGGTTAGATGCAGGGATCATCTACCCGTTCTCCGACAGTCGATGGGCAAGCCCAATTCAGGTTGTGCCTAAAAAGGTAGGGCTCACCACCATTACGACTGAAATCGGAGAAGTCAAACCTACCCGATTAGCCAACTCATGGAGAGTCTGTATAGATTACCGACGACTCAATTCCTCCACGAAGAAGGATCATTTCCCACTACCTTTCATTAATCAGATTCTCGAGAAATTAGCAGGAAATTGATTCTTCTACTTTCTTGACGGGTACTCCGGTAATAACCAAGTAGCTATTCATCCTGAGGACCAAGAGAAGACCACGTTCACCTGCCCCTTCGGAACGTATGCATTCCGAAGGATGCCTTTTGGTCTCTGCAATGCACCCGCGACTTTTCAGCGGTGCATGCTTGCCATATTCTCTGATATGGTAGGTGATTATCTGGAAGTCTTCATGGATGACTTCTCAGTCTTTGGGGCATCATTTGATGATTGCCTCCAGCACTTGGTTCACATACTCAGGCATTGCATCGATGTTAATTTGGTTCTTTCCTGGGAAACAAGCCATTTTATGGTGCCTGAGGGGATCATCCTAGGACATCTGATTTCTGAGAAAAGCATCCAAGTGGATCGAGCCAAGGTTGATTTAATTTCTCGTCTTCCTATGCCTATCTCGATCAGGGACATCCGTTCTTTTCTGGGGCACGTCGATTTTTATCGTCGTTTCATTCCTGATTTTTCGAAAATCGCACGCCCCCTGACTACTCTTCTCTCTAAGGATGTCCCCTTTGAGATCTCCAAGGAATGCACTCAAGCCTTTGAAAACCTCTGTGACCGAGTCACCTAGGCCCCGATCCTACAATCCCCTTATTGGTCTCAACCTTTTGAGATCATGTGCGATACATCTGACATCGCTGTAGGAGTAGTTCTGGGGCAGAAAGTTGACGGAAAACCCGTGGTAATCTACTACGCTAGCAAGACACTTGACGAGGCTCAACGTAACTACACAGTTACGGAGAAAGAGCTACTAGCCGTAGTATTTGCCCTTGAAAAATTTTGATCTTATCTCCTGGGTTCCCACGTCATCATCTACACGGATCACACAGCTGTGAGGCATCTCCTTGCTAGGAAGGACGCGAAGCCCCAGCTAATCCAATGGATCTTGCTGTTGCAAGAATTCGACCTCGAGATTCGCGACAAGGCGGGAAGATAAAATGTGGTAGCTGACCATTTGTCTCGCCTTCCTTCTGAGATCATCAACCCTTCTGGACCCATCACAGAGCATTTCCCTGATGAGCACCTGCTGACTATTGGTACTAGACTTCCATGGTTTGCTAATATAGTAAACTACTTGGCATCTCATTAGATCCCGTCTGATTGGCCAAAGGCCAAGAAAGACAAATTGCGCTCTGTTGCCAAGTACTATATTTGGGAAGATCCGTACCTCTTCCGCATAGGTGCCGACCAAATCATCTGGAGATGTGTCTCAGAAGGTGAAATCAATGATATTCTCTCCTTCTGCCATGACCAGGCATGCGGTGGCCATTTCTATGGGCACAAAACCTCATCGAAAATCCTCCAGTGTGATTTTTATTGGCCCACTCTGTTCAAGGATGCATACAATCACTACAAGACATGCAGTTGTTGCCAAACTTTGGGCAACATGAGCCATCGCAACATCATGCCTTTGCAGCCGATTCTCGTATGCGAAATCTTTGATATTTGGGGGATTGATTTTATGGGCCCCTTTCCTATTTCAGATGGTTTCGAGTACATTCTGCCGGCTGTGGACTACGTGTCCAAATGGATCGAAGTCATACCGACCCGAACCTGTGATCATAAAATCATTCTCAAATTCATCCATCACAATATCTTCTCACGGTTCGGGATTCCTCGTGCTATCATCTCCGACGGAGGGACCCATTTCACGAATGCTCAGTTCAGGTCACTGATGACAAAATATGGGGTGTCTCACCGAATCTCCACTCCTTATCATCCCCAGACTAATGGTCTAGCTGAGCTATCAAATTGGGAGATCAAGAAAATTCTGCAGGTCACTGTTCGGCCTGACATGAAGGACTGGTCGTCCCAACTTCCGGAAGCCTTGTGGGCCTATAAGACCGCCCATAAAACCCAATTAGGCATGTCTCCCTTTAGACTGGTGTACGGGAAGGCATGTCACCTTCCCGTCGAACTAGAGCACAAAACCTATTGGGCAGTACGGAGTTGTAATCTAGACCTTTCTAAGGCTAGAACCCACAGAAAGCTTCAAATCAGTGAGATCGATGAATTACACCTTGAAGCATACGAGAATTCGCGAATCTACAAGGAGCAGGTTAAAGCCTTCCATGACAAGCACATCTCTAAAAGATCTTTCATCCTAGTCAGAAGGTCCTACTCTTTGATACCCGACTCAAACTCTTCCCTGGGAAATTGCGATCCAAGTGGGTCGGACCATACCTTGTCTGATAGGTTTTTGGAAATGGAGCCGTCGAAATCAATCCGCTTAGCCATGATTCTGAACCTTTCATCGTGAACAGTCAGAGACTCAAACCGTTCATTGATGTAACCTCTACTGATTTGGCTGAATCATCAATTATCCTCCATTTTCCCTCAGCATATTGCACCCAGCCGATGGTGTAAAACTCAGCGCTCAACGGGAAGCAGCCCATCATTCTCTTTGGAAAAACCTGAAACCTTTTCTGACACCTATTCGCACTTAAGGTTCACCCTTTAGGACAGCCGACTCCACCTCAAGTGCTTGCATCTGAGATTAGAAATCATCCGCAACTGTCACCCCGACCCATTCACTCAACAAAACATCTGTCCTAATGTATGAACTAAGTTGAATAAAAACCCTCCTAAGTTACAATGAAGACATTGCAAATCTTAGGCATAGGGGGGTATGAAAGTGTAAATCTTGTAACAAAAGGTCTTAAACAAAAAAAATTCACATATGCCAAAAACACCATAAAAATAAAAAAAAATTGAAAAAGAATAATAAAATGAGAGGAGGAAAGAAATTTTGTGGACTCTACAAAGGAGGAGGAGAAAAAGGAAAAAAATGAAAAGGAGCACAAAATAAAAGAAAAGTGATAGTCATTAGTAAGAAATTAAGGAATTAACCTAAGTTCTAGACCTTATTCAGGAAAAGAAATGGAAAGTGCACAGTGAGATTAGTAAGAATGCGAATCTTAGGCATTCTTGGATAGACTCTTAGTACCCATTAAGATCTAGACATTTCTCAAGAGGTTGAGGAAAATGAAATGCTTAAGTATTAGGTCTAAGGCGTAGGAAGTATTTAGCCTCGTTAACTAACCTAAGGTTTAGTTCTTGTAGGCCTTAAAAACCTTTGTTAAGCACTGAGGCTGAGGCTAGATAGATCTGGATCTTGGTTGGTACTTGAGTACCTTTTAGGCCTATAGTTGGCATTCTGACCTAATCTAGGTTGCAAAAGAAAACGCACTTATCTGAAATCATTAAGACCTTCATGGTCTAGAACAAGGGTTGAAACCTTAAAATTTTGCCAAGGGACTAGCAAAAGTTAGGCATGGGGGTATGATGAGAACCTTATCATGAACCCTAACTAGCATAATCTAATCCAAATATGTGTGAAAAAGCTCCTACAAAACCCAAAGAAAGGCTTAACTCAGAGAATTCTGAGTTAAAGAATAAAACAAATCATCAGGGGTAAAACTGCAATTTCACTAATGCAGTCTGCGAATAGGGTAATTAAGGATCCAAACACAGGTCAAACAAGATTAACAATGAGGGAAGTGGGATGATCTGATGTGAGAAGGGTTATAGCAACTTCTAGGAATTAAATGACATTCTGTAACCCTAAAATAAATCCACTTTAATTCACGAGGTTCGAGGCAGGATAAAAGTCAACTAAACCCTCTAAAATTCATAGAAAAATATCCCCTAGGGTTTAGAACCATCAACTTGGCCTTTAAAACCTATTTTGACCTAAAATGAGAACCATGCCCAATCAATGACTTAATTTGGGTTTTTGCACAAATTGATCCGGTCAATTATGGTCCAACCTAAAATCAAAATTCACCATTAAAATCCTTACGTTCAAATTAGTATAGTACAAAAACTTGGGCCTAAGAAAAGATCATCTTGACCAACTTTACAAATTGGTCCTCTTAATTTACTTTCTGACCCTTATCTTTTGAAACCCTTACGTTTAGGCCCCCAACTTCTCATCATTCTTTGCAGAATGGTCCTCCCTGCCAATTCTGCACAGCGCCATGCCTCCGGCGACCTTGCGCGGAGGATGGCGCCGCGTAGGGCAGGGCTGCCGTCCTCTAGAACAGACGGGGGGTTCCCTGCGACGTCCTCTGTCGTAGGGACCCTCCCCTGCCCTCTGCCATCAACAATGTCTCTCGTACGAACGCACGAAAGGCATGGGTATCCTCTCCGGCCACTCTCCAGCGAGGCTGGCACGTCGCCACCTCGGTCCCCTCTCCGCGCCAAGGCCTTTATAAGGAGCAGCAAGGTCTGCCGACTCCTCCAAGCTTCCACTGGCGGAGAAATACCTCACACTTCATCTCTTCCTCCTCCGGTCAGAGCACCCGAAGCATCGGCATCTCCTCCTCCTCCTCCTCGTCGTTCTGCTGCCCTACCTGCACCAGAGTTTACTCTACCCTGTCGTCCGCTCTAGGCCGTACCAGCTGACGCCCTCAGACTGTCTCCTCGTCGCCGATACCCTCCTCCTGGGCATCTTCGTCCTCAGCTCCAACAGGCACGATCCGGGCGCTGCTCCCTCCCCCTTCGTCGAGTAATTAGGTACAAAGTTTCCTCTCTCTATCTTTTGTTTTTTACCCCTTCTAATCTGCCATTTAAACCACCCGACCACCACTGTCCAACTCCATCTTCTCCATCTCCGGTCGCCTTCTCTGGCGAGGCCATCCCACTTCCACAGACCTCCTCACCCCTCACCGACTACCCCAGAAGCTCCCCCTCACTCCACTCAGCCGTTACCCCCTCTCCATTCACTACCAATCACAGCCCGACCACCCCCCCGAACAGACCCATTTCTGTGCCCACATTCTG
Organism: Thalassia testudinum; assembly: GCA_037157565.1. Taxonomy (NCBI): domain Eukaryota; kingdom Viridiplantae; phylum Streptophyta; class Magnoliopsida; order Alismatales; family Hydrocharitaceae; genus Thalassia; species Thalassia testudinum. Next base: position 37,339,333 of record JAZHRO010000024.1, read on the forward strand.
ACCTAGGTCCACCTCCACAGGGGTTCTCGCGCCTCGCCGACCCCCGCACTGGCTTCGCCACACTCCGGTGAAGCTTTCCAGGTTATCTGACTTGGCCTAGAGTCCGTCTCTGTGTATTAAGGTCAGCAGCCCCTCGCCGCCATTGCTAAGCTGCTGCAGCTCCTTCGCTCGCAGCTCCATGCTTCCTCCAACCCAGGCGCACATCCCAGGCAGCGCAGATTGCTACTGTGAATACACCCAGGCCTGCAATTGGGTCGCAAGCCTCGCGGCTGCCCCAATTGGCAGTAGTTTCCTCAGCTGCGGGTGCGAGATTTGGAGGTGGGACTTTAGTCCCACCTCGTAAGTGTGCGGCTGCACGCCCACACTTATATTGAAAAAGTGTATCGGGCTGGTTGCCTTCGATACACAGGGGTCAGGTCCCTCTCACCCGCATGCAGCGTGCCACGTGCTCGCTCGCCCTCGCCCGCGCTCACGCCCCGCAAGTCTGGGCCGGATCCGACTACCCGACCAAGCACTCCTCGCCCACCACCTCACGCCAGTGGGCCTGGTCCCGGGCGCGCTACCCGAACCCGATTACCCGGCTCTGGGAGAGCATTCCTAAGAGAGATTCTGAGAAAGAGAGAGATGCGGGGAAGGGGTAGGGGTAGGTTTTGCACTGACTACTGTGTGTGCACGCAGGAAAGAAAGAAAGAAAGAAGAAGAAGAGGGGAGGAGCAGCCGAAGCCTTAGCCGTACTAAGCAGCTGAAGAAGAAGGAAGCCGCACTGTAGCAAACCCACAATTAAGTCGTATGAGCATCAAATCAGACGACGGAAGGGCAGCGGCCAGAGGAGAAAAAAGAGAGAACGCAGGAAGAAGAAGAAGAAAGAGGACACAAGAAAAGAGAAGAAAAGAAAGAAGGAAGTAGAGAAGAGAAAGAACAAGGCAGGCTGAGAAGAAAGGAAGACTCTACAGCTCAAAGAAAGAAAGAAAAAGAGAGGAGAAAGAAGAAGAAGATCAGCTGAAAGAGAAAGAAGAGGAAGAAAGAAGAAGAAGAAGCCAAGAGAACTTTTACTCCCCCCCCCTCTCTCTCTCTCTCTCTCTCTCATTGTTGTAACATAATTGAGAACTTTTATACTTCTAGAATTATGGTTGCTCCCTGAGTTCGACCTCGGGAAAACTTATTATTCCGAGTAAAAAAATTTTCTGTAATAATCCGGTAGCTGTTTTGTCATATACTACAACGATTGTAAACCATAAATAACCATCACGACCAAAAAAAACAAGCTCAAACCAGCCGTTTACTAATAAGCGAGACAAGCTTTGCCCTTTCATTTAAGGTATACACACATATGCATTACTTGGTGATAGGAAGTGGGTAATGTAACATCCCAAAATCCAGGTTTCGAGTTATTTTAAAGTGGTTCAGGTCAATTTGAACCTGAAAACCCGATTGTGGTTTAGTGCTGGTGTCAACACCTCCTTAAATTGCTAAGAAATGCGCATTTCGAGTCAACCCCTAATCAAATCTTGTCAAAAGGATGACATGTATGGTACCTTTGGATTCCTCCTGTTGCAAGGCTTTCAGCAACGCTTGTTTCACGTGAATCCAAGGTGTATAGTTATGGCCAAAACAAGCCAATAATGACCTAAATGTAAGGTGGACCCAGTCCTAAGAGTATTTCAAGTATTTCACTCCACTAATCCGAATCTCAACCAAATTTGGGTCTATAAAATGACCCCTTGGGTCCTTAGACCATCATTGGTCATTTAGACCTCCAAACCCTAAGAGAAATTGAGAGAGAAAGAGTTTAGATATATTTCACCTAGAAATTTAAATTCAAAAACGTAGGGACCTATGTGTGATTCCGAAAATCGTGGGCTTCCTAATGAGGTGTGGTTCATCATAGCTAAAATGCCCAAGTTAAGCTAGAAACTAGGTTAAACACTGCTGAATTAACACATGAAATGGATTAATTGTGGGAAATATGGAAAAAGACCTAAAACATCAAATCTATGTTAAAAATGAGAAATTAGGTCATTAAAATGAGGTATTCTATTCATTATTGTAAAATGATGATCCATTTGCAAATTAAACAAACATTTAAGTCTAAAAGTTCAAATCAAAAGTATAATTAACTTCTTTAATGTTCAATTAAGCTTAAATAAAAACTTGGTTGCTTTTGGACATCATTAAGACTTGCATTTATGGTTTATGACTTAGGTCCTCAAGTCATAAACATTTTATTCATTTAAAAACCTTCCAGGGACCACTTTGCAAACCGTAGGGGCCTATTTACAACACTTAAGGACTATTCTAAAGTGCTTTCTCACCACTTACGGGCTTCAATGCAAAAACTCTACCCCTTCATCACTTTGGGCTTCTTTGCAATTCCTCCAACAGACCTGCATCTGCACGAGTCCACTAGAGCAAGGAACACAGCCAATCTCGACCGTCCACTCCTTGATCTTAATCTTGTGGCTCAGATTGATTCGAAGCTTCGTACGCTCCAACGCGTGAGGTTACCACCTTGCTCAGATCCTATCCAACGGTCGCATTTTGATTTGGACCTCGCGTGCGCTCGCTAACCCATCCCCATCGTAGATACACTAAGTGCCTAATCGCACCACTGTGGTGCTTTCATCCAATGCCCTGCCTACTTAAACCCTTTCCTGAGCTCACGCGCAAAGGATTGACTCCCTCCTACACCCCTTAAGCCGATCATTCGTCCACTCCAGCCCCTCTCCTCATATTGTCTTTGAGTTACTGCCACTAGCGGTGAAGCTCCACCTTTCTCTCCGACTCTCCTCGCCGCTAAGGACATCGTAGCACCTAAGGGTGACCCAGAACTCCACTAGCACATTTTCCATCCACTGGAGCACCTCCTCCCTCTCTTCTTCCTCTCCATCCACCGGATGGAGACCCAAAGGTCCCATTCCTCTGATTATTTAGGACTTAATGCTTTTGTAGAGTAGTTTTCCTACTTTCTAGATTAGTTTTAGTGTAGCTAGTGTAATTTAGATTAACTTAGGAGTAGATTAGATAATGAAATTCACTTATTTATTAGTTTAGCTAGAGTAGAGTAGCCTAGATCCAATCTCACTCTCTCTGATTAATTCAGATCAGAGAAGTGTTTTTCTGCAACCATTTCGATCCATTAATCTCCCCTATCATCTCATTACTCACATTTTTTGATTTCCTCAACAATCTAATTCATAAACCACCCATCCATCAAGGTCTAATTTCAGATCTGGAATTTTGGTTCCTAGATCTGAAATTAGCGCTTAAAATCCATTTGGGGGGTCTCCCACTCATCTCGTAAATCCACAAAGACCCCCTGATCTGATTTGATTGACTCAAATTGCTCGATTTCTTTCTAATTTGCTTTTAATGCCTAATCTTATGATTGGGAACTCATTTGGTTTTCATTGGATTCAATCGAGCTTTCTGAGGTTTTAATTGATTAATTAATTATCATGCAATGAATCCAATGTTTTGGATTTGGGTTTTAATATGTGGATGAGCATGCACGTAATTTAAGTGTTATTTTGGAGTCTTTGGCCAAGTATCATTAGTAAAACTGATTTGAGGTTGAACAAGGACCCAACGTATCTTGAGATGATCACTAGATCGCCTTGAACACCAATTAATGGTGTTCAAGACGATCAAGTGATCAGATCAATGAGAGATCCATATCAACAGCTCAAATCAAGGCAACATTATTTCCAACTCTACATGATTTCCATATTTCAAAGTGAGAGATTTCCACAACTGAGAACTGATTTTCTTTGAAATATCTGATTTGATTCAGATCAAAATTAAACAGCTATTCTATTAATGGATTATTAATTTTAACTAATTTGATAAGAAATGGATTTAGTGTGCCTTAGATCAGACCTTCTTAGGTCTGATCTGGGTTGATTTTCAAAGACAGCAACAGCAGTTGTTGCTGCTGAAATTGACAGTAGAGTTAAGACGTCCAAACTTTGGTTCCATCTTCTGATTTCAAATGGTTGCTGCAAAGATTTAAGCAGATCATATTTCAGCTGCTGTTATGCAACTGCTGCTGTCAGCCACTATTTTTGTTGAATTGAATTCTGATCTGAGGTGATTTGGAGATAGGTTTTGAAGGTTGTAAGGAGCTGACATGTGTTGTAATGTTGGTACATTATGTTTAAGCATTCATGTACTTGTAAGGGATTTTAATTTGATTTGGAGTGCTTGAAATCTCATTTTTAATGCTCTTCTTTCATTTGTGTAAATCTATTTAAACTGAATTTTTAATGAAATTCACATCAAAAATCAAGTTTAAATACCCATGCATGTTTCATGTAGTTGTTGGATATTTTTTTGTGCTTAAACCACTTTCCCGACCACTCAAACAATTTTTAGTGCCTTAGGTTTATTGTTAAAACACTCTTTTAGGCTTAGAATTGGTTTACTTTGTAAATAAATAAAAACTATAAAAAAATTCCAAAAAAATAAAATAAACCTATCTTGGTCAAGATTAGGTATATGTTTAGGTGTATGCAAAATTTCAAGGCATTCTGAACCTTTGACTTGATAGAATATACCAGTTGACGTTTTAATCTACCCTGGAATTTAATAAAAGACATCAACATCAAAAACACCAAAAACATTTCCTTCTCTCTCATCTCCCTCTTTCTCTCTCATCCCTTATCCCTACTACACCTATAAAACTCATAACAGTCAGAAAAACCCTAAAAAGCCTTAAAAATACCATGTATACTATGTGTATACTTGTATGTACTAATTAAACATAATCCATATGTAAATATTGTATAATATGTATATATTGTATATAAATATCTTATACATATATTCTATGTATTAAATTAAGTATTTAGACTAACTTAATGTATATATAGTCTTATTGTATTGTTATATATTAATTTATATAGCTTAAATGTATGATTACTAAGTAATTATATAAACCTAGTTAAAATGTACATATCTGTTACGACCCGATCCCAGATCCCTACAAGACTCGAGACTAACCCGCCTCGACTAATCCCAAGACCTAGTCGTCTGGTGGCACTACTTTGGTCTATATGGTTATTATAGTCGTTGTGGTATATGAAAAAGCAGTTACCAGTTTAATATAATTTTTTTACTTGGAATGACAAGTTTCCCGAGGTCGAACTCAGGGAGCAAACTATAATTCTAGAAGGTTATAAATTCACAATATAAGGTTTTACAAAAATTAAGAGAGAGAGAGAGGGAGGGAGCAAAAGTTCTCTTTTCTGGCTTCTTCTTCTCTCTTCCTCTTCTCCTTTCTTCTTCTCTTTCAGCTGATTCTTCTCTTCTTCAATCTGCCTTCTTCTCTCTTCTTTTCTTTGCTGCGGCTGTGGTGACCTTTTCTCTTTCTCCTTTCTTCCTCTCTGATTTTCTTCTTCTTCTTTTCTTCTTTCTTCTTCTTTCTGCTCTGGCCCTTCCTCTTCTTTCTTTCTTCTTCTTCTTTCTGCTCTGGCCGCTGACCTTCCGACGTTTGACTCGATGCTCAGACGGCTTAACTGTGCGTTTGCTACAGTGCGGCTCTTCTTCTTCTTTTCCTTCATCTCCTCTCCTTCCTTTCTTCTTCAGCAGCTGCTTAGTGCGACTAAGTCTTCAGCCGCTCCTCCTCCTCTCTTCTTCTTCCTTCGCCTGCTTCCTCCTTCTTTTTCCTTCTTCCCAGTGCGCACATACAACTATCAGTGCAAAACCTACCCCTACCCCTTCCCCGCGTCTCTCTCTCTATTTCTCTCTCAAAGGTTCGCTCCCAGAGCATTCGCGGGTATACGGGTCGGGTTGCGCACCCGGGACCAGGCCCACCGACGTGCGGTGGTGGGTGAGGAGTGCTTGGTCGGGTAGTCAAGTTCGGCCCAGACCCGCCGAGCGTGAGCACAGGCGAGGGTGGGTGCGATCGCGTGGCACGCTGCGTGCATTGGTGAGGGACCTGACCCCTGTGTATCGAAGGCGAACAGCTACATTCACAAAATCAATTTAAGTGTGGGCACGAGGCCACATACTTACGAGGTGGAACTAAAGTCCCATCTCCAGTCTGCGCGCCCACAGGCGAGAAGGCGCTGCCAATTGGGGCAGCAGCGAAGGCTTGCGTCCCCAATTGCGAACCTGGGCGCACTCGCGGAAGCACCCCGCATTGCCTGGAACTCGCGCCTGGGCTGGAGGAGTCCTAGAGCTGCCTGCGAGGAAGCTTCAGCAGCTCGTCAATGGCGACGAGGAGGCGGAGACCTGAAATCACAAGGGTAGCCTCACGGCCACATCATACAAAGCAGGGAGCCTCGCCGGAGTGTGGCGAAGGCGGTGCGAGGGTCGGCGAGACGCGAGTGTGCTTGTGGAGGTGCGCCTAGGGCAGACTGTGTGCACGGAAATGGGTGTGTTCGGGGGGTGGTCGAGAGGTGAAGGGCGGTGAATGCAGTAGGGGAAACGCTTGAGTGGAGTGAGGGGGAGCTTCTGGGCTTGTCGGCGAGGGGTGAAATGGTCTGTGGAGGTGGAGCGAGCTCGCCAGAGATGGCAACCAGAGATGGGGAAGGTGGTGATGGACAGTGGCGGTCGGTGGGTTAAAATGGTAAATTAGGAAGGGGAAAATATAAGGGAGAGAGAGAGGAAGATTCCTACCTACTTAGTTGACGAAGAGGGAGAGGAAGACGTCCGACTCGTGCCTGCCGGAGTTGGGGACGAAGGTGCCCAGGAGGGAGTTATCGGCGACGAGAAAGAGATCTGAGGACGCCAGCTGGTGCGGCCTGGAGTGGGAAGACGGGGCAGAGTAGGCTCTGCTGCAGGTATGGCAGCAGAGCGACGAGGAGGAGGAGGGAGGATCGCCGGAAGCTTGGGCTGCCTGACCGGAGAGGGGAGAGACAGAATCTAGGGTTTCTCTTGGCCAAAACTAGCTTGAAGGAGATGGCAGACCCTGCCGTTCCTTATAAAGGCACTGGCGAGGAGCGGGGACCGAGGGGGCGACGTGCCGTGCTCGCCGAAGATGGCCGAAAATGGACACCCATGCCTTTCATGCGTTCGCACGAGAGGCATGGCCGGTTGCAAAAGTCAGGGGAGGGTCCCTGCAATAGAGGACGACATAGGGAACCCCCCGCTCATTCCTAGGGACGGGTGCCTTGCCCTGCGCAGCGCCATGCTACGTGCAAGGTCGCCGAAGGTATGACGCTGCACAGAAATGGCAGGGAGGACCGTTCTACAAAGAACGATGAGAAAGTTAGGGGGCCATTTGCAAGGGTTTCAAAAGATAAGGGTCAAAAAGTAATTAAAGAGGACCAATTTGTAAAGCCTTTCAAGATGGTCTTTTCTTAAGCCCAAATTTTTATACCAGCCTAATTTGAACCTAAGGATTTTAATGGTGAAATTTGATTTTAGGTTGGACCATGTTTGACCAATAAATTTGCGTAAAAATCCAAATTAAGTCATAAATTGGGCATGGTTCTCATTTTAGGTCAAAATAAGTTGCAAAGGCCAAATTGAAGGTTCTAAACCCTAAGGAATATTTTTTCATGAATTTTAGAGGGTTTAGTTGATTTTTATCCTACCTCGAACCTCGTGAATTAAGGTGGGTTTGTTTTAGGGTTACAGAATATCATTTAATTCCTAGAAGTTGCTATAACCCTTTTCAGATCAGATCATCCCACTTCCCTCCTTATTAAGATCATTTGACCTTCATTTAGACCCTTAATTACCCTGTTTGCTCACTGCATTGGTGAAATTGTAGTTTTACCCCTTATGATTTGTCTTATTCTTTAACTCAGAATTCTCTGAGTTAAGCCTCTCTTTAGGTTTTGTAGGAGCTTTTTCACACTTATTTGGATTAAATTATACTAGTTAGGGCTCATGATGAGGTTCTCATCATCGTCCAACGAGAAATAACCAAAAGAAGAAAATATTCCACAACCACAAGTACAATGTAACTAAGCAGAAAATAATACAGAGACAATAAAGGAAACAAAACGAAATGTGTCATAGTAGTACAGGCCATCACAACTACAACAGCGGAAAATAAAGTGAAAATGTGACAAAAATAGCATTACATATAACAAATACTCACTACTACAACAAAAAAGACATGCTGGAACAGAAACGACAACAGCTAAGGCAGGGCTCGACTGGGCCAAACTCCCTCTGCAGCCAATGCTGGCTACCCAACTCCTTGACCTGAATAAGGTTATAAACTTTCATAGTCAGCTAACGCTAAGTAGAGTGGTAACTAAACCATTTACATGCAATTAAGATAAGCAACTAATTAATTATTCATTTTCATTTAGCTCAACCAAATAGATCTGATTTGTTTGTTCTTTTATTTATCTGATCATCTCTTGATCATGTTTGTTCCTCAAGGGAACGATCTTGATTACAGTCTTTCCTGTGATGTAGGATGTACACATGGTGCTCTCCTGGCCTGAAGAGTCCCCTATGGTAATCCTACATCCAGTCAACTACGCCGAGGTCATGGTCGCGACGTAGCGGTGACAATGGCACGTGCGATAAGTGCACGGGTAGCTATCCCACACTAGCACGCAGTCAGTCATCTCCACTAGCGGGTACACCTAAAGGTACAGTATAGAATAGCACAAGGTATTGCCTTCTCAGAACAAGGGTCTCGCCCCTCCATAGTCCGCGTACCCTCGTCCGACTATCCCGGTTTGCCCAGTGGGCCTAACAAGAGTCGGTGTAGGGCGGTTAGTCCTAACCCTGGGACCCATGGGGCGGCTAACTCCCTCCCTACACTAAGTAGCTCACCTCGATACCACGTACACGAGGGCCAAACAGAAGTCGGTGTAGAGTGACTAGACCTAACCACGGGTCTCAACCCAAAGGGGTAGCTAGCTCCCCTCTACACTAAAGGGACAGTTGCTCTCCTTGGTACCGCGTACACAAGGGCCAGCTCACTTTCCGTCTACTTACTAAGTTCTTTCCATATACAGGAGTTCTTCTCCTAATTCCCCGTAGGGTTCATGCTTGTATTCCTTTCGTTCCGTTTTCCAACATTCTGATCTCACTATTCACATTACAAGTTTCATTCTTATAACAGGCAGCCCATGTTTTACTAACTAAGAAAGTATCACATCAACAAACTAATACATTTGCTAGCAAGTTGGTTTAACATGCATCTCAAGGAAACAGTGTAGCTCAAGCAATATTCGTTCGCTTTTGCCCTAGGGTTCATATCACGTCCTATGGTTCAATTAAGTTATTCTAAGCATGCACTTTGTTTGATTAAAATTTGATATTAAAGCAAACCACCCTACCGGGAAACATGGGAGGATGGGGGCTAGAACCACAGGTCCTGTCACCTCCATGGGCCCTGCTTACTCAACTGGATGGAGACCTATACAGTCGACCAACCATGTCAAACGAGTTCAAAACTGTATACAAGTGACACTAACTCGTAGAGAAACTCAAGCAAAAAACAACGGTACTTCGTTTGCGGAAATCCAATTCCGTTTAGGCCTTAAACGGGCCAAAAACATGCATACTGTCTAAAATCAGATGTCTGGGACTAGACCCATACGTCTTAAACTAGCTTAGAACCTCACCTTTCTTTCCTGCAGCTTCCTTGGACATCTGAACCCCTCTACAATCGTCTAAGGGAAGTCCGAGACGTCAAACTCTCCTTCCGGTCATCTGGGAGTACAGTCAGACGTCTAGCAATGTGCTCAGACATCAAAAGTACCTCGAAGGGCACACCGCGTGCCTTTCCAATGCCCTGCACCTGCACACCACGTACAGACCCAAAAATGGCTAAGTGTCCCGTCAGCATGGCCGGAACCCGTGCAAAAACACGTACCTTTGCACTAAACGTACCTTTAGACGTCCGGTTTCAGCTCCGGACATCCCGCTGCTACTCCAGACATCTGATATCAATAGGTCTGTCTGCAAAACTCTCCCACGAGGTTTCTTTTCCGCGCGGACTCCTTCGCGTTGCCTGCAACTACTACACTAGCAGCCTCAAGAGGTCACGAAGCTCCCCTTCGCGAGCTCCTCTTCCTCACATAACTCTTCTCCTCGCACCTCCGAGCTCCTCCGGCTCGAGCTCTCGAGCTCTCCTCCTCGACCTCCATCGAGCTCGCACCGCCACTCCCGCAGTAAGGCACCCCTCACACACGAACTCCCGCGAGGTCTCTCCCTCTTTCTCATGCCCTCGCTCACACTCTCCCTCTCATGCCCTTGCTCACGCTCTCTCCCTCTCTCCTTCATGCCCTCACTCGCTCGCGGTAGGGGGCCGGTGATGAAGATGGTCGCCAGCAGGGGGAAGAAGGTGGAGGTGGCAATGGCTGGTGGTGATGGAGAGGGTGGCGTGGGTGTGTGGGGGTTTAAATAGAGGGTTATTGGGGTTTTGGGTGAGGAGACCAGTGGGGGGGGTGGGGGGAATGCATGCATGCAAAAGCAAAAGAACATACGATTTTCCTTACTTTCAGACATCCTGCCATCTATCTAGATGTCTGGACAAATGTCTGATGAACACTCCAGACGTCCTATCCTACTAAAAAGTGTAGGGCCATTTCAATATTTGTAGATCATGCTGTACATACATATTTATATATGTATTATGAATAATATTATACCTTGATGGGAACACCATCATGAGCCCTATCTAGCTCATTTTGACCTATAAAAGAGAACAAAAGCTCCTACATAACCAACTGGAGGTCCTAATTCACTGAATAATCAATCTAAGTTAAAAGTAAGAAACAAGGGGGAAAACTGTAATTTTACCATTGCAGTACAATAACGGGTTTTCTCAAGGGCTAAACACAAGTCAAATGGTCTTAACAAAATAATAAGTGGATTGAATCAGACAAAAAAGGGTTCGTGTGAGTTCTGGGAATTAAATGACTTCTTGTAACCCTAAAATAGACCTACTTGATTAACCAAGGTTATGGTCAGAATAAAATTCACCTAAACCCTCTAAAAATCATAGAAAAATATTCTCTAAGGTTTATAACTTTCAATTTGGCCATTGGAACTCATTTTGACCTAGAATGGGGTCTCAGACATATATTTACCCTAAATTGGGATTTTACGTAAATTGCCCAATCAAATGTTGTCAAACCCAAAATAAAACCTCACCATTGGATTCCTTATGTCAAAATTAGGTTTGTACCAAACTTTGGACCTAAGGGGAACTCATCTTGACCCACTTTGCAAATAAGTCCAACCTGATTACATTTCTACCTGTATCTTTTGAAAACCCTTGCATTTGGCCCCCTAGCTTTCTTATCGTTCTTTGCAAGTAGGCCCCTCCGCCATTATAGCAGAGGAATCCTACTCCGGCAAACTTTAGAAGGCGATTCCTCCTTGATTGCTCAAAGAATCCCTCCCAAAATTAGAAGGGAGATTCTCTGAGAAATCTCCTCCAATATGAACCCATCACTGAGCCCTAACTTGTACCCAATCTCTCATGCGAACGCATGAGAGATTTGGGTCACTTTGAAATTCCAACTCCAGCGGACATATCTTGCTTGGAAGCTTGGCTTCCAAGCACAAATCCGTCCATAGAAGACTATTTAAGCAACCCCTGATTCATCTGCATCTCCTTAGCTTGGAATTGGGCCGGTCCACCCCACATTCTGCTCTCCTCACCAGCCACAACACCTCCACAAGCTCCGACAGTTCCTTCCTCTCTCTCTCGTCGCCCAACCACAATACCAGTGGTTGGGTTATCTACCTCTCAATCGTCCGCGTTGGCCATACCAACCCTGACGCCGCCACTGCCCCCGTCTTCGCAGCTGCCTCATCTACGGAGATCTTCATCTCCGGCGTCGGCCATACCAGCCCAGATGCCTCTCCTGTCTCCTTCGTCCTTAGTTTAGGTTTGTTAGCTTCCCTCTCCCTTCTACTCCTTTTCCTTCTCTTTATTTCTCAAAAACACCCCTCGACACCACCGATCACCATCACCTTCTCCACCTCCGGCCATACCTCCGACGAGGTGCCCCCGTCGCTTCGCACCTCCACCTGCCTCGCCAACCACCCTACGACCTCCGCAACACCCCATTGATCATCTCCCACTACTCCAATCACTCCGCCACTCACCCAAACACACCCCCGAACACACCTACTCACACAGCCACAGTGAACCCTAGGCACGCTACCACAGCCGTTCCCGCACCATGTCGACCACCACCACCTATTCGCCTTGCCTTGGCGAATCTCCTTGGATGTTTTGAAGTGGCCGCAAGGCCGTGCTCATGATTTCAGGTTCAGGCACATCGGCTGCCATGAATGAAGAAGCTTGGAGCTTGCTTCCGTGCTCCAGCTGCTGTTGCTCCAGGTGTAAGTCCCAGGTGACGCAGATTTAAGGCACAAGTGCATCCAGGTTGCCAATTGGGGTCAACAGCCCATGCAGCCTCGCCAATTAAGCCAGACACCTACTACTATGGTGCATGCAAGGGAGGTGGGACGTTTAGTCCCACCTCGGAACTGGGTGAACAAGTGTAGCCGCATAAATTATTTTCTTGCCAGAGGCTTATCGCCTCCAATTCACGGGTGAGGTCCCTCTCGCCCCCTCTCACGGCCTCGTCCACGGCACTGCCCACGCAGACCTGGCCTCGACCCGATTACCTGATCGACTCACTCCTCACTCACCACCCACGCCGATGAGCCTAGACCCGAGTCTCTGTTAGGTCCGATTACCCAACCCGAATGTGGCTCTAGGAGAGCGAACCAAAATAGAGAAGAGAGAAGAGAGGAACGCTACGTAGGGGAAGGGGGGCTTTGCTGTGGAAAGATTGGCTGCACACTTGGCCAAATCCAAGGAAGGAAAAAGAAGGAAGGAGAAGGGTCAGATGAAGAAGAAGGAAGGAGAAGAAGCCAAGGAAGAAGGAAGAAGCTGAGGTTCGCAAGGTAAAGCTAAAGAGGGAAAGGCTGAAGGAGAAGAAAGAGAAGAAGGAAGAAGAAGACAGAGAAGGCAAAGGAAAGAGAAGAAGGAGCCAATAATAGAGAAAGAAAGGAAGGAGAGGACAAAGAAGAAGAGATATTGCAAGAGAAATCAAAGAAAGAAGGCAGAGAAAGAAGAAGGAAAAGGCACTGTAGCACATAATTTTAAGACGTCTGATTTTGTAATTAGATATCCAATTCTTCATAAACTCTCCATTTATTTTTAGCTACAATTATTCTCATACTCATGCTTTATATTTTTAATTAGCTTTTGAGTAGTATTATGTGTTCAAATTGTATTTATTATTAAGATTAGTGCATGAATTCCATTCGCTTCCTGTGTTCGACTTCGGACTTTAAATTCGAGTAATAAAATTATTTGTTTTAAATGCTTTCTCGACTGTATTACAACACGACCTTCTTAAATACCGATCAAGCGCACTTAACATACCTGTAATGTAATTTAATTATATATATACAATAAATAATTAATTTATTAAGTTAACTGGGTAATTTATTAAGTTAAAATAAAATAAATTAGTAAATTACGTTAATATTGAGATAACTTATATTGTATACTCGTAATATGTTATAATAAGTATTTCCAACTTATTTATATCATATTTCTACTATATTATAGTATCTATATTTTATTTGTATGTATTACTATCTTAAGTCAACAATTAAATCTATATAAATTGAAGTAAACCTTCTAAAATATCATAAAAATATGTAATAAATAATTTATTATGTATATTAGTACTGCATTAAGTCAATCATACAATTAATTAAATAATTTATACTGTAATTAGTAAATTAAACCTTAATTTAACTTGTAAAAACTGTAAAATTTAGCTAATTTAATTATATAATAAACTAACTTAATTTTGTAAACTAACTACATAATTATGTAGCCCTATGTAAGGGCTTTGAAACCCCATAATTTATTTTTAATTTATAATAAATTATGACTCTCAATTCGAGGGCCAAAGTAAGCAAATCAAGCGACAGCGCTCACGCAAGCGCTTTCAAAAGCGCCACATCGGAAGTTGGTGACCTCGCGAAGCGCTATAAGTTGAATTTGTGACAGCGCCTCTTCAGTGTTCACATGCACCGGGCGCAGTACACATTACCCGTCTTCTCTTTCCCTTTGAACATGATTTGAGCATTTGGCATGATATGGTGTGCGGTGCACTGGGCCGGGGACCGGACAGCGTGTGTGGGCCTGTGTGGGCCCAATAACGAGTCATAAATCGAATAAAAATGCACCTAATGAAAATTAAGGTGGCCCTAGTAGAGGTCTGGTCCCACCCAATAATGGGTGCTGTGTATCCTTCGAAAAGGTCGCCTGCCAATTAAACCAATTTTTGGTTAAAAATCGAACCGAGACGGTCTGAACCAATTGAGAGGAAGAGTGAACTGGCTGTAAGAGCGAGAGAAGCTAAGAGAAGAAGAGCTCAAAAATTTGCTTAAGTGTTGAAGGTTGCCCTTGTGTCTGTGCCTCTACTCCTTAGTGTGTGTTGTGTTAGTGTGAGCTATGTGTTGAGTGAGTTGAGTGTGTGTGTGTGTTGTGGGCATAAGTAATGTGTATATTTGTGTGTGTGCATCTGTATATCTATATATGTATATAATATATAATGTATACGTAAATAATATAATCTAATGTATACTATAATAGTATAGATAGTGTATATAGAGTAGTAGGTAGTATTTAAGCTCTTATATGTATATATACAACACTAAGGGCTTCAGTGACGAATATATATATGTCATTGTATATATATATGTATGTTAGTATAAGTAGTTTTTGCCTTAAGTAGTGTAAATATGTTACTAAGGCTACACTGACGTTTATATATGTCACTGTACATAAGACTATATGTTAGTAAAGATAAGTATTTTACCTTATGTTATGTATATAATTTTTCTAAGGTTTTAGCGACACTTATATATGTTACCATATCTATTATATGTTACTATAGATGTTAGTATGTTATAATGAGATAGTATAGTAAATATTATTAACTATTTTTGTACCTATACTTAGGTATAAACTATATTAACTGTAAATAACTAACATATAGTAGTCGTACATAGTTTTTAATGCTTGTGTGTGTACATTTGTTTCCATGCATTGTAATGTATTTTTAATTTATTCTTTTGTACATAAATTGACCAAATTCTTTTATTCCTTTTTGTAAATAAAATCAATATTTTTGAAATTAAAGAATGTTTGTGGGCTTAGAGAGTGGTGTATATCAATAACCTCTTCCCAGTGAATGATCTGAAATAAACCAGCAAAAATTAAGTATATAAATAAAATTGAGAAAACATTGGTTCGTATTTGTGACATTTACTACAACGACATTTAAAACCCTCTTTAGTATGAACTGGCTTACACTTCATATTTTTTGGCGCTGTTGCTGGGAATAAAAACCTGTTAACGGCACTTTATTGTGATTGTTTGACAAATGTCGCAGAAAGTCAATCACTTCCCACTGCAAAATTCGCGGCGGCAATGGCAGCGCGCGTGGGGCATCTGACACGTGGCGGCGGCACGACACAAGGAGGCGACGCGTGGTGAGTGGGTTTGCGTGCACGTGAGATTTCACGCATTAGCGAAGAGGCGTAGTGCAGTCAATCTTCGGTGCATCGAAAGGATCAACTGTGGGTGGGCGCGCAGCAATCTGTGGGCGTAGACAAGCGTGAATCAGTGCATGACGCGTGTTGCAGGTGGGTTCATGTGCACGAGCAGCCGGTTTGGTTGAACCGGCTGGTTCAACAACCCCCCGTGTTGTTTCATCTGGTTCGAGGCCTTCCTGACCTCGAATTTCGACAAATAAGGTACTGTTAGGATTGTATCGACGCGTACTGCACATTGGTGTGGTTTATTTTCACTTTTGAGTTATGTTCCTTTAGTAAAAAATTAGAAATGTGATTAGGTGTCTCCAACCATGTTGTTGGTCCATTTGACCAAGTCTTGCCAAGGTGCATGCATGAATTTCGAGGCAAGTGTGAAGACTACTTTTAGGCCCTGTGCGCACAGTTCAGAGTCACTGTGACCCTCCGATGATGTTAGGTAGAGTAATCTACCCTTCCTTTGATTATGGTTCGTTTTTGGGTATTACTGACCCGTTTCGCATACTTCTTTGCGTGTCTCGTGCTCGTTGATATGTGTTTCCTCTCCTTGATGAGTTTGGAACTTGATAAGGGTTATGATTAATGTTTTGGGTACTTAAACATGAATTGAATTGATAAAACTAGAATATTGATTGTTAAATGTTTAAAGGTGACCTCATTATCACATGCGTGAAACGAACTCTGATTTCCGTACAACGAATTCCATTGTGTTTGTTAATTGATAAATGATATATAACCACTGTCATAATTTGAAAACTACTTGTAAACAGATAAGTTAGAAAATAAGTGAATATCAAGTAATCCTAGAATTAAAAGATGTAATTGTTAACATGGTTTGATCTAATGCCAATAAATGATATAGTTATCTAGAAATGATTATATAATCAATACGATGAATATGTTGGAAATTAAAAGGATTAGATAACTGATTTTAGCCTCGCTACTCACCCTGTTTTGGCTGTAGTTTTGGTCTTTCAAACCGATTTCAAGAGCTCGTTTAGGGAGTTGCTGGCCTCCCTGTGAGTCTTTGGTTAGGCTTAGCGACCAATTGGGATAGTAGATTGCAGGACTCGAAATTTGAAGTGATTCTTCTCAACTGGTGGGTGGGTCATTGGCTGGCTGTGGTTCAGCGTACATAACGGTTGTACGTATTCACGCTACATGACGTAGTGCCACCCCTTTCCATAATGACCCCAATGTGACAGAGAGTGGTGACTTAATGGGTATAAGGTGTCTTCTCGGCCTGGAGGGTGGCTTATACCGATCTTGCATTACAGGAAGTTACACAAAATCGTCTCATGCCCTGAGACGTCGATTGACAGATTGTGAACTATAATAAATTGGGCTTCCAATATATGAAATGGAATTGGATAACGAAATGTCTAATCAATGGATTAATTAAAGCTATAGTACCTATTTTTCTCTTGTTCCCAGTTACTGTTACAATCTGCTGTTGTTATTTCTACTCTACTCAGTTTTTACTGACATGTTTTTGGATTTTGTACTGAGGTATACTTGACAGTTCGTAAGGTGATTTCCGTTGTACATCTTATTGAGCTTATATACTTATGTTATACGGTAAATCTTCTGGTTATTATTCAATTTATGCTCCTTTAAATTTTTATAATATAAATTGTTACTGGCTATGTTTATATTTTATGATTATTTATTAGGTGACTGCGATCATGTGAGCGAGTTGTACTAGTTGTTAGCACACGACGACCTGAGTTTCGTCGCATGACAGGATTCAAGTCGTCACAAGTAACCCTCTTTTTTCTGCCAAGCTTGAAATTTGGATCACAAGTGGCTCCACATTGTAAAAACATCATCATACAATAAATAAACAAACGATGAAATGGAAGAGGGACATAGAACACCACATTGCAGTTGCATTATGTCTCTCATACACCCTACTCCATCCCCACTTTATTTGTACATCATCAAAGCAAGGGCACCATGATATATATATATATATATATATATATATATATATATATGTGGAAGAGTGGATGGAGACAAAAGGTTCCCAAGGTGAACTGTCAAGGTCCCGAGAAGCTTTTTTATTGTCAACAACTGAGCAACTATGGCCGCACGCAACTGCATGCCCAATAATAGAGACAAACAAAACAAAAGAGAAGAAAGATAAAAAAATCTGACATCATAAGTGCCAAGATGGGATCTTTCCTTGAGGCAAAGAGTCACATGAATGAATGAAGTCACTAATATCTAAAGAATTAATACAAGAGAAGATAGCCGTGAAGATATGACCACTTGTAGAAATTAAAGCATGGTTGCTGAGGGAAGATATTATAACTTTTCGGAGGCAATCTTGTTATTGGCTTTTATTTTTTATTTTTTACTATTTTCTTAAATAGATACTTAAAATTTTATTTGAGGTTATTCACTTTTTATTGTATATATTTTTGATTTAATAGAATAAATTTGACTTTTATTAACTCCAGTAATTCTCTTTTTTTTTTTTGTTATAATATATAAAAAAGTTACATTTGTGTATCTTATATGATACAAAAAAAACAAAGCTATCGATATTGAACAATTCGTTGGTAGATTTAGCATATTATGAAACTATAGTAATGATCATCTTAGTGGAAAAATGATGGTGTATGTATTCATCAAAATTTTATTATTCTATAATAATGATTATATTAACATTTTTTACCGTTACCAAATATTAATTTAAACATGAAGTTCTTACCTATCACGTTGATGTTGCTGATATTTTACATGTTAGAATTGACAACCTTGATCTACCCTGACAAATAGAATCATCGCTACTATCATGAAAGTCAAATTGGATAATTTTTAGAAAGTTGACCATCATTGTATGATCAGGTGCAACACTAACCATTTTTATTATCAGAATAGGCTATAGTGACATCTCTAGAGATGACACTAAATATGACTGTTGAAATAGGCACTGTGACTATATTTTAGACCTACAACAACAATTTTGATATGTCGGTATAGGTACAAACTACCGTAATAATCCAAACATATTTGAAAATTTTGAAATCAAAAAAAATTCTAGAGGTGCGTGCATTTTTGGGCTTCCATAAGCATTCAACATCATACCTTTTACTTGGGAAAATTTTGGATGTGTTATCCACAACCAATTTTGTGGAGATAACAAATACAAGTAAAATGTTTTTGAGAGGAGAATCAAACTTACCTCGCATTTTGACAGCCAGCAGATGTTTCATGACTCAAACTCGGGTGGAATGAATATAATTTTGGGGCATGGTTCAAGGAAAAGGTTTATGCATTTAGCCATCATTTATCGCCATGAATAAGTACAATTATCCCTAAGGGTTATTCCAAGTTAAAATTAACTCAGAATAGGCACCTTTGTCATGAGTTAATGAAAAAGTTAACTCCTCTTATTTATTTGCTACTACGGACGATGGTAACTATTTATTTTTCTCTTTAATGGAATATAAAGTACAATCAACCGATTTTATCTCTTATATAAATAAAAATACCATCTTAAACTTACTTCTTCGTTTAACGCCTACCTCAATTGAAACAAAAAGAAAAAACTCCCATTTATTTTTCAAACCTCATTTATCTCTCTTTTTTTTTGTTCCACTGACCAAATACTTCCTCCCCACCTCCCCCCACCTGTTGAGAGGCCTATAAATTGCGTCTGAGTATATTTATTCTATTCCTTTAATGAAAGTCCTCATTTACAAACTGAAAATAAGAAAAACAAAACCAAATATTTTCTCAGGGATAAGGATGATAAGAATGATAAGTGCATAGCATTCACGAGGGACGACTTTTTGTGCGGTGGGTAGCGACACTCAAAAGTTCTAGCCCGGTTGTTCTTGAAAAATAAATAAATAAATCTTCTCACGACAATCAATTAATCACATGTAGCTGAAGTAATTAAGTTACGTATGGCATGGAGAACATATGATAAAAATAAGGTGTTTAGATCCCCATCCCCATAATCCATAACCAACACTAAGAAGTATTCCCTTTTATTGGGATTTTTTTACATATGGGGTATCCATGGGATCATTTCAGATGACACATACATCTCTAACTTCTTACTATTTTCATATATATTCTAGATAACTTCTCATGTTTATAACAATACCCGTTCAACTATGTAGTTTGACAGATTTGATGATATTCAACTTAAGAGGAAAGGTATTTTGCTGTTCTTATACTCTTTGAGAACCCTTGAATGGCTCTATTTGAACCTACGAGATCCTACACTCTGCTCAGAGCTGCCCATAATTTTTGGTAGAATAAGAAACAGAGTACCATACTAAGGGGGAAGAGAAGGAAGATGGTGTAGGAAGAAAGAGATCGGAGGGAGAAAATTAATTTATGGAATCTTAAATAACGAAAATCCTTTATTTATAAGGCTATTTCGAGAGCATCCACGTAAGAGTTTTTTTTTTTTTTTTCCACCCCAAAAGAGGAGTGACAGGATGTTGTCTCCACGCAAAAGGGTAATTAATTGGATGCACGTGCCCCCAAATACGTTCCGAAAGTGCCACCACAGCGTGCTCTGTGGACGAAGAAACCAGCAAACTGTATAAGGAGAATGACCCTTTTCTTTGCTGGAGGGAAGTAGCATCGAAATTTCTATTGGATCCAACAAAAAAACAGAGAAATTTCCATCTCATGTCGTGGAGCACTTCTATGACATGAAGAAGATTACTGCAGTTGTGCGTTCCAGAAGGTGTCTCAAAAAAGTGGGAAACCTTATGCCCAATCTGTCATAAAGGAAAATTGCTAAGGTTAACGTCAGATCTGTCAAACTATCATGCACGAAATGCCATGCAGTACGGCGTAGCTTAATTAGAGGGTTGACCTTTATTTTTATTAACTCCTCTTTCGTTACCTCAAATTTAATTATTTTTATATTATTTGTCTATGATATCTTTTATATTTTATATGTCTAATATCATTATTAATCAAATATTATAAGAGTTAATATCATATTTTAATATCAATTTAAATAAATATAAATTTATATTAACATCGCTTTATAAATAAATAAATAAAATTATATATTAAATTAATTTTATATTTTCTAACGTCACTTTCTTGATCTTAAGGTTCGTTTGATATTGAAAATAAATTTATGGAATAAATAAATAAATAAAGAAGAAATAAAATAAATGATAAAATAAGTAAATTAATCTGTTTAAATATTTTAGAGGTTAAAATTATTTCACAAAAAATATGAAATAATTTTATTTTTAATTAAATTTACTTAATCTGACATAAATATAACATAAATTAAATAATTAAATCGATATAAACCCACTTAACTCGTCAACTACACAGTCCTTAAATAAACAAGCCCTTGGAGGTGAGTTTCCGAGAATCTTTCAGCACGGAATCAACTGCATGGAAGTTTAAGCGGGATTGTTCTATTTCATTCGTGAGAACACGAATGATTAAGTTGTTTTCCACTGTCATCAAACGTCATGTCGTCCGCAGCAGAAGTATTCGTGGCAAATGGAAAGCTTGAATTTTGACTTGATTTCCATCATGCAAATCTAAGTGGTAAATTATTTTACAGGTGCATAGGGTATAATCCCACATTAAAAGCTAACGTGGGAAGTGATTCATGATTATTAGAACAAGCATAATAAATTTACGTTGTCAGATGATTTAGTTTAGGAATGCAATTCATTCATACGGAGGTTCTTGTCAGAATTAAAAAACAAAAAAAATTACACCAATGAAATTTGAATACCACTAATAATTTTTCTTATATTACATCAGTAATTAAAAAATCATGGATTATATTTAATTTAATATTAAATATCATCGATCAATTTTGATTTAAGATTAAATATGATGAAATTTAATTCACAACTAAATATTATTAATGTAATTTAATTCAACGAAATAACATGTGAATTTTTGTATTAACTTAAATTTCCACTTTAATTTATTTTAAGATGATAGATGGGCCTCCTCATCATCAGCAGCGACAAGGAATCCACACTAATGTTCACTTAGTAAATATTATGACTATGGGTTACAAATTTACGATCGTTCCTTCGTGGCATGCCATCTGGATAAAGGCCCATCTATTTGGGCATCTGAGTTGCAATCACAATGGTTTCAAGCTGCAACCGTTCAAACGGATGTTTGTTTAACCATCTAAAACTGCAGCCACGAATTTTCCTCGCAGCCAAGCCATAGTTTTATTACCATTGCAGCTACAGCTGTGCTGCTGAAACAAATGGATCCAAGGTGGGCAACCGTCGTTAATTTTATGGATGTAACTGGACATGGATCTATCAATCTATCTATGACCATATGTAATTTAAAAAGGATCGATCTGGACGTTATTTTTCTAGTACTGATCGAGTCATACAAACTTGGCCAAGGAGATAGCAAATCAATCGCACTTAAAAGTTGAGGAAAGGCAAAGAGTTAGTGACTTGGTTCCACCTTGATGGTGTATGTTTGGTGGGGGGTGGAACGGGGGATCTTACCATCAATATGGCACCAAGAAGTTCTCTTTTAGTGGGCGATTACCCTTCTCTTGTGTATATAAGTCTCTTTTTATATGGGTTTTTGGATCACAATTAAGACAAGTAATTATTTGCTCCTTTGAGTAGCATAATTGTCCCACGCATCACTTCGTCTTTTGTTCCGCTACCTCATCTTTTGAGTCGTCACTTTGCCTCCCCGCTTAGCGCTATCTAGTCTTACTTTGTCATTAGGGCACGTGACTCCTTTGTGATTAGTTGGTTGACCACATGTCTTCTAGCAAAGTTCACCTCCTGAGGTCCTAGCAAGCTGGGCGATTCAAGCAAAAGTGCAGGTCGATCACTTCATGCAACTCTAGCGAGCAATTGAGCCAATCGATTTGGGCGAATCTAGCAGGTCGCCCGAGGTGATAGCAACGTGACTAGGATTGACACCGTGGGTTTTCCTTGTCTCGGTACTGGGCCGACCCATTCTCTGGGTTACTTAAGCTTTGCGTTCCGCTCGACTTTTCTGCCCTCATCAAGTATCGACATTAGATTTGTTGAAGATTTGAACTGACTCCAGCCATAGGCCAGGTGATTTTAAAAAAGAGTCGAACCCAAGCCTAACCCAACTTAATTAATGGGCCAAAATGTTGGGCCCAAGCCCAACTGATATTGGGTTGGTTGGGCTTAGGTTGGCGCATTGAAGCATAATTTTCAATCTAATTATACAAAAATATCATTATTTTTTACATTAAAAAATAAAATTTGTATAAAAAATGCATCTTACAAGTTGAACAAAATATAAAAAAATTCATATAACAAACAAGAAATATAAATTTTAAAATTATTAGAAGTAATCCATATCCATATACAGATTAAAGTGTTATTTGTTTGAAACATCTAAAAAGATGAAACTACTATCTCTTTTATTTTGTCGTTAGCCATGAGATTACTTATTGTTAAGATCTGTGCTATTAAAGTCCTCTAAGACATTTAGGAATTGGGTCAGATGTCTAGAAATCAAATTTTTCGTGTATGTCCTTGCGTCTGCGCGCGTGCTGCTCGTAGACAGTACGCAGCCTCGTTTTCTTCTCTCCTTCCCTCTCCTCTCGCCAAGGAAACCCTAACCCAGCACCTACTTAAACCCCCCTCCTCTCCCTCGTTCACCTCACCTTCAGCCACCTTCCTCCTTCCTCCAGCGCGAGAGCAGTGAGCAGCAAGTATCGAGCAGCGGACATGAGCGGCATGAGAGGAGAGTGTTGGTGCTAGCACACCACGATCATTTGTTTTGATGATAACAAAACACGTGTTATTTAACATTTGCAATTTGAGTCCTAGATTTCAGGACAATTGCAAATGAAGACGTGTTTAGACGGAACTCGAGCTCGCATCCAGGACGGATTGGAGGAGCTTGACGGAAAACAGAGGAGGTTCACGTGGAGCGAAAGATTGAAGATGGAAGGAAAAGAAGAATAGGATAGATTCTTTCTTTTGTACTTGTTGTATTTTTCATTTCTTTTGTTGCTCTTTATTTCCTTAGATATTTCATGTTAAAGAGCCTCAAAGAACCCTAACAGTAGTCCTAGGAACACCGGCACAACCCTAGGATACTTAGGTTTTCTGTAGAATACTTAGAAAACCAATATAGGGTTCAAACAGCACTTCCAGACGTCTAATTCCCAAATCAGACGTCTGATAAAGAATTTTAAGACGTCTGACTGTTGTTTCAGACGTCTGATAACTGTTAGGCTGGACATAGTTAGTTCTGTTTGATGAAATCAGACGTCCAGACCTTAGACCAGACGTCTTAGGAGACGTCTGATGACTTTGCCAGACGTCCAATTAGTGGACCGTTGGCTGGCTTACAAAACACTCAAGATTATGACCGTTAGAGCCTTATCAGACGTCCATAGGACTTTACAGACGTCTGATAAATGACCGTTTTGCCTCGGCTGACCCAAAATCTCTTCTCAGAGATTTTCTAGCCGTTGCAACGTTTGGAAATCAATTCCCACAGTAAAAGTAGGTTTCCAGACGTCCAGACATAGTGCCAGACGTCCTGTATGTCGTCTGATGGACTTGCACAAAAATCCTATTTAGATCTGATTCAAGTCAGGGAGAAACCCGCATAGAATCAGACGTCTGACCTTGGAATCAGACGTCTTAAAGTGGCCTTCCAGACGTCTGATGCCATAGTTAGACGTCTGATAACCCTGTCAAATGCAATCATTGTCCTGATTTCGGCCTGATTCTCTTGGGCTTTGCACCCAACGGCTATAGAACCTTTCTTAAGCCTTCCAAAGCCTTCCTAAGGCCTCTATAAATAGAGGGGAGCCTTTGCAACACAAAAACACACAAGATATACACTTAGAAAAACACAAGACACACTTAAGCAACATACTTCCACTCTCTTGTGTCCAATTGAGGCCCTTGCTCTCCAAGCTCTAGTTTCATTCTCTTGAGAGCATCATTCCCTTCGCGCACCCGCTCTCCCGCCGTTGTCTACGAGAGCGACATTGCGCCGTTGCGTGGCTCACGCACCCGCGTCATCGTCGACGCACTCCTTGCAAAGGGGAGTTTCCTAAATCCTATAGAAGCTTAGGTTAATTACTTTGTTGGCTCTATAGGTTTGTTGTTTTATTTTATCTTTGTTATTTTGGTTGGGTATTCGCTTTGCGAATTCCCGTCTCCTTCGTGGGACAAAATCCTTCTCGTGGAGAGAAGGGGTTGAGGAACGCTACCCTCGTACTTGTAGCGTGGTTGTATTGAGGTTGAATCACCCTCGTTTTAAGTGATTCGATTTAGTGGATTTGATCAACTAGGTTGATCGGAAAATCCTAACTCGAGAGGGTTAGGTGGTGGTTTTCACCCGGTTTGGGTTTCCACCTAAAAATTACTTGTGCACATTTTGTGATTGCTTATTTTATGAGATTGCTTTATATATTTTATTTCCGCAATTATTACGTCACCCCCTCCTAGTAGGGAACTTTCAGAGAGGAGCAGCGAGGGGAAGAGAGGAGACCAATCGCGCGAGCTCATGAGGGAGCTCGCCGGAGAGCTCACGGCCGGTCGGGTGTGTACGAGGTGGAGAGGTGTGTTGGGGAGGTCCTCCCTGATACTACTGCAGCCAGAGCAGCGTGCTAGCCGGCGCGACGCGGTCGCGCGCGGCACAAGAAAGCGAAGGTAGTTTCTGGTTCTGGGATTTTCCCATAATCAGACGTCTGGATCTACATCCAGACGACGCAGACGACGTCTAGAGGAGGTTCCAGATGATTGAGAGGTAAGTTCCACGACGTACACTTCTTTGCGGATACGGCCATGCAGGTCGTTCCGCCGAGGCATTATTCCGTGCCATATTGAGGAGATTTCGTCGATTTGTGCAGGATTCGCTTCGGGAAGGCGCGGGACACGCCCTCCCACGCAGTTCAGACATCTGGGCGAGGCACCGTACGGCGGAAAGCGTCTCCAGACGTCCGGATAGGTGATTGGACGTCTGGAATTAGTTCCAGACGGTTTAGCAGGGTTCCTGAACGTCTGAGGAGTAGCGCAGAGTTGAGGTATGGTTCTGGACTCTTTTAAGACATCCGGATGGTGTTCCAAACGTCTGATATGAATCAGAATTACTATTTTTGACCCATTTAGGGTCCGGTTGAGGTTCGATTTTCGCAATTAAGATTCTGTTCTCCGTTTAAGTTCCTCTACTTGTTGGAATACCTTTATCCTGTTCTGAGTGGTCTCTTGTGATCGATCATTGTGATAGAACCTCATTCCGTTACGGATTTGGGGTTTGCTGAGGCACATGGACCAGCCGATCAAGCCCCCATTACTCCTAGGTTTACTGGTAGAGTGGCTTCCCCTAGTTTAATTACAAACTTGAATGCATATGTGGAATGAATGTTAGATCCTAGGGTATGGCATGAATCCTAAGACTAGAAAAATTAGAATATTTGTATGGAATGTATGGATTGCAGTCTTGGATAAGTAGATAGAAAAATAACAATTGCCTGGAAATGAATAACAACTGCCTGTGAAATGTAAAGTACTTGTGTTAGCAAACTGTTGCATGTAAATTCCTGTTGTTTATGTTAAATGTCATACTATGAGCTGCATGCATATGAACTGAAAATGGAAGATTGAATGTTGGAAACATGAGCTACCTGTGAATAAACCTGGAATGTGAACAATAAAGTTACATGTTACATGTGTAGAACCTGAGAAATGGAAATAGAAATGATGAAACCTTGTATGGTTTGGCCTGAGAAACATGAGCATGAACCGTACGGAGAATTAGGAGATGAGTTCCTGGAAATAAATGGAATGGATCTTGGAATGTGCTGGGAAGTGTGTTGTCCCTTGAGTATGTGGTACCAAGGGGAGCACATGTTACCTCTTAGTGTAGAGGGGAGCTTGCCGCCTTCGGGTCGAGACTCGGGGTGGGTTTGGCCACTTTGCACCGACTCTGTAGCCCTCGTGTACACTATACCGGAGAAAGCTACTAGTGTAGGGAGGGTTAGCCACCCCACGGGGCTCGGGGTTCAGCTAGCCACCCTACATTGACTTGTTAGGACCACTGGGCAAATTAGGGTAGTCAGGTGAAGGTGCACGGACTGTGGAGGGGCGAGACCCCTGTTTGGTTCTTAGGGGCTAGACCCCTGCTACTGAGATGGCTATGCCTTATATTGGTTCCGTGCTGTGCTTTGGGCGCACCCGTTAACGGAAACGACTGACCGCGTGCCAGTGCGGGGCAGCTACCCGTACGTTTATCGCGCGTGCTGTAGTCACCGTTACGTCTGTCAGTGACCTTGGGGTGGTTGACTGAGTGTAGGACCACCACGGGGGACTCTCCCGGCCAGGAGAGCACCACGTGCTACTTCTACTCTTCGGAAAAGACTGCAATCAAGATCGTTCCCACGAGGAACATTTGAGATCAAGAAAGAGACCTGATAAATAAACCAAGTGATGAAAAAAAAAATAATTAGTTAAAGAAAGAAAGAAATTGAAAAACAACAGCTACCTGTCCACCTTTATTGTTTTAGTTAGCTGGTTGCCACTCTACTTAGCGTTCGCTGACGTTTTATACTCAACCTTTTTCAGGTCCAGGTGTTGAGCAGCCAGAGCCTACAGCTACAAAGGGTGCTGGGCCCAGTAGAGCCCAGTAGCTATAGTTTTCTGTTGTACTCCGTTCCTGTCGTAGTGAGTAGTTGTTACACTTCTGTACTCGTTTATTGTGAACTTTATATTCATTTACTTGTTTAATTTTCTACTGTTATGGTGGTGTGTACTGTAATAGTTTACTTCTTTACTACTGTACTTTTGTTACTGTTAGTTACTTGCATGGTGAATGTGGTTTATTTTACTGCTTCTTGGTTAGTTTCTCGTTGGACGACTGGGTCTTGGGATCAGTCGAGTTGGTCCGATCTCGTGTCCTAAAGGGATTCAGGAACCGGGTTGTAACACTTATCTCCATTATGGGTATGGAGGTCAGAGGAAGGTATAGGAGAGTATTTTAGTTGGAGTTAGTTCAAGATTCTTTGAATAAGAAATCTAAATTGAGTTGAG
Source organism: Thalassia testudinum (assembly GCA_037157565.1). Lineage (NCBI taxonomy): Eukaryota > Viridiplantae > Streptophyta > Magnoliopsida > Alismatales > Hydrocharitaceae > Thalassia > Thalassia testudinum. The sequence continues at coordinate 37,366,884 of JAZHRO010000024.1, forward strand.
ATGGGCCAAGCCCTGGCTCATGGTCAACCTAAGCCAAATCTTAGGCCAAGCCTCCTACCTAACGAGCCTTCTCCAACATCAATTGCTAGCCAATATGACCATCCCCTTTGGCCACTAACCTCCTCGCCATGGGTTTTCTCTATAATTTCCACGTGTTCGGTGATTTGTTTGAAGCTGCATTTTGAAGAGGCATATTAAGAGGATTCTAAATTAGTTATGGATACGATATTGCTTGTATTCATATCCATATCTTGCCATTTGCAATCATAGTTTTTTTTTTTTTTTGGCTTTTGGGAAGATAAGCATTCCATTAATTAGGGAAAAATACAATACAAAAGGATACAATCCAATATGGAGAAAAAGGACAAAGAAATCCAAATGCCCTTGCAGCGAGGGAAAAGTTACTCCATGTACCAATGAGGGAACTCCATCAAGTTGAGCCAAACAAAACTATAAGAAAGAAAAATAAGAAATAGAAATATAAAAAAAGATAAAAGAAGGTGTCCAAGGTAGGAGTTCTAGCCGCGCTCTCTCGAAGCTTAAAAGAGTAGCAACTCCATGTTCATAGGAACAATAATGCCACCAAGACGAAATCCTGACGATCTTCATGATCTGTACTAGCGAGAAATCGATAAAAATCGGTTCCTGACAAGAATCGGGAAATCTCTATCGTGGTAAACGTAGGGTCACACGTGATCTCAAGCAGCAAAAAGGAGGCCACCGACTCCCGCATCGACTAAGGGTCAAGGATCATCGACTAGAGAAATTCGCACGCATCACCACCGCAACAAGCACGACCACTACCACCCAGTGCATCACCACGGTGAGCAAAGGCGGCCCTACAATAAGCACCCCATCCATGAGCAACGCCACACCTGCAAATGCCACGTTGACGAGCTACATCAACGCAGTACGCGACGTCACGGCAACCTTAGTCGAGGGTGAGTAGAAAAGAGTAGATCAATGAACAACGAGACCAACGTGCACAAATTTAAGAGGAAAGGGAGGCCAGAAGGAGAGGAGGGAGAGAAGGAAGAGGGGGGGAAGTGGCCTGACCGATGAGGGGGTGGCCAGTTGGGGCCAAACAACGCTGGCATTTGTCTCTTTTTGGGGGGACGGACGGCGGGAGGGGAATGCCTTTCTATCATTTGCATCCGTAGTTGGCTCTCCTTATTTGATTCTAAAAATGTGATGTGCATGCCACTAGTGGCTAGTAATCATGCTGTACCTAGCTCTAAAGGAGAAAAAAGCTGTTTCCCTCGCTAGGCTTGGAGTTGTTCAAAGTTGTTACCCAAAAAAGAGTTCTTTGGAGACAAATCATCTGAGGGGGGAACGCTATGGTCGTTCCTCCAACATCTCTAGGGGCTAGTTTGTAGAGGGATAACCCCTATGTTTGAAAGTTATCTTGTGTTTATTGTGAAAGATAATTCCCTAGTTGCCTTACTAACTCTTGTTATCTCAACCCATGTTAGGGTAAGAGTTGAGATAACTTGCAAATTAATTCATATTTTGTCTCTCCTCTCCTATACCCTCTCGCATATGATTTTTCCCAACATACCCCTCCATTAAGCAAAAAAAAACAACTAACTTACCTACATGCTTAAGACGCATGTCTTTTTCAATTTTATCCTCTATTTTAATTCTCATAATTAAGTAAATACCCTCATTTCACATCATAAGTTAACTCTCATTCTTAATCTTTATTTAGTAAATATAAATAAAAGTTAACTCTCATTCCCTAGTAAATATAAATAAGAATTATCCCATGTTACAAAAAAAGTTTAATCCAGATTAACTAACCTTTTCCGTAAACTTACCCTAGAGGAAAACTACTGTTGAACTGCCTTTGCCGTCAATACGTGGATTGAAGCGTGGGGGCATCCCTCTTCTCCTTTCGAGGTCTTCTAAAGGTGAAAGGGGAAGGGAGGCTCCAACAGGATGCTATTGAACCCTTAACCTCTACCGAACCATCTGACGATCTCTCTTCCAAAGTACGAGGTGGATTTCCAAGATGGAAGAAGTCGAGTTCCTACCCTTGGGCATGCCAAGAGGGCCCTTCGCCTTGTTTTTGCCCATTTTTGGTCGGACCTTCAACCCCAATATGTACATACAAATCCAAATGGAGATCCACTCTTCCTTATTCTCGATACTTTTATCTTTTTTTTTTAATCCTTCGTCCCTATAAAGTATCAGATATGAAATCCACCTTCCGGTTGTGCGAAGTCAACATCTGCCTAACATGCAATGATGAAACAACCATCCCCAAATTCCTTTTTTTTTTTAGTGAAGTTAGCTTGACAAGCAGTGTCATAAATAGATTGTTTATTACAAAATCTTGACCATTTAGATCAAACAAATTACCATACAGGGAGAGATTTAGGAGATGTTTGGTAATTTGGTTTAAATTAGGAGAAATTTAATTCAAGATAAAGTTCTTCCATTCTCTCTATATAATAACTTTAATCTGCTAAATCTGTCAAATAATTTTATTTCGCTTCTTTACTTTTTTTTTTTTTCATCTTTCTTTACTTATTTTAAAAATCTATTTCCCTTTGTTAAGCACCACCTTAGTGATGGCAAACCATCGCCTAAAAACTTCTGCGATGATAGAGTTAAACAACAGATTTCTGGAAAGTTCCGAGCACAGGTTCAAATAAGCCATGGTAGCTGTTGCCCTTGGATTCTTGCGATACTACATTACTATCATAAAAAAATAACATATTGGACACCATTGCTACGAGATAATCAATTAGTAACCAATCATTGCAAAAGAAAGTAGGCAGCCAAAACTAAATATTAGCAAACTCAACTCTACACACCTAATCCCGATCAAATAAGCCATTTACCATTTTTATTTCTTATCACATCCATCCCTTTATTGTTTCTGATCCCAAAGAGAATATCACTTAGATCTAGGGAAGGCACAAATCCCGAAGAAAGAAAGTGCTGCCAGAAGGAAGAGGCAGTTGGGATGGGTGGCATGAAAAGGAGCTTGTAATAGAGTTTGGATTAAGCATTGCGAAAAAAATCTCTTTCGGAATTCAAAATTCCCTTCCAAAAATCCTGTCTGAAGTTCCTGTAACAAGTCAACTGGAGAAAAAACTCATAAGCTTTTCATCATTTAGCAAGACAAGTAACTATTTCAGAATTTACAACCGCTATGTAGACATCGTTTTCCAATTCCCTCTAGCAAGTAATTGGTACTAAGGTAGCCCGAGGGCAATCAGAATTGCAGAACCATGACAGGTAAAAGGCAACTAAAAATAAATTCCGGTGCTTCAGAGCCAGCAAAGCTTAAAGATCCTTGAAGGAAAGGAAGAGCAGAGGAAGCTAATTTGCAAAGCTGATTGCAGGGGAAAGACAAACTGGAAACTCAAGATCTGATGGATTATAACTGAATATTGCAATTGGAATACCCATCTGAGAGATGAACCAGATGGATAAAAAGATTGCTCGCAACATCAGAATCACAAGCAATGGGGGAGGGAGGGAAGTGCCGTCTGCTGATCACTCAAGATATTCTAAGGCTTAATTGACTGACGTATCAAATCTAAATATTATTAAACTGCCAATAATGTCCCAGTTAATTGAATTGATGCAACCAATATAATAACAACGAAAATCTCCAACGTCAACTCAAATATCATTAAAATGTACGCAAGAACCCGAATAGCCAAGATCATGTAATCAATTGCAGGCCAAGACAATGACGATGAGTATCTGCCTGCAGTGTGGGTGAGATGTGAGCAGACTCTGAGCGTTTCACACTAAGAACATTTCAAGTCAACAGCCCTCCCGACCACAAGAAATGATGAAATGCCATTTAAGCCAGCAATAGCTTAAAGGAAACTGATTGGCATTAAAGTAAAGTGCTTGTTAAGCTTTTATTATTATTAAAGACAACGCGCTCAACTAGCAACCAAGAAAACATCCTGAATAATAGAGCAGCAAAGAAGACTCCTCAACTTTAGGATCCACTTCATCAAATTGACTGCTGAGAAACATATCTCAACCTCACTGACAAGACAGAAGGACCTTGTTGTATTTGATCAAGTGGAACTCAGGATGGTAACTTCAAGTCTTGGCTCTTGAGTCCTCCAGCTTATAATCATTTACTGCTTTTCAGCATCTATAGATGACGTGGTTTGGCGAATCTGAGAACTCCTGTCATTATTCCTCAACAGGCAGTTAATTGTTGGAACCTGAAGTGAAACCAAATTGCCAACCGGAAGAGGCATCATGAGAGCCCAAGGACTGCAGCATAATAGTCTAATCTCCCAACAACTCAAAAAGAATAGACTAGTTTTGCGATCCATGATATTCAAAAGTGTAAATATATTATTATTGTCATGGGCAATAAAGCTACTTACTACTACAAAATGTTATCGGATCACCTTATACCAAAAAAACTGCTCAATCTTCCTGATAGACATCTAATTACAAAGAAACATGATAAAATGTAGAACTAAACAATGATGTGATTATATCAACAGGAAGACAGGAAATTGCTGGGTAATGAACGAGAACAATAAAGTTGCAAGAAGAATCACACCTACCGACCCAGTTCTAAATGGAAAACTAATAGAAGATGCACAGGAAACCACAAGATGATAGCTGCATCTTCTGGTTAACCTTGGCATCTTCTGTTAAACTTATTGCTAACCAATTTAGAATGGTCAGGAATTTGGAATGCCCAAGGAGCAAATATAACACAATGGCTCTACTCTGGTACTCTACAACAACGCCAAAACTTGCTAGCCAGCTCTAGGATTCGGGAGCTTCAGTGATGGTCGGTAGCCTTTCACCTTCAACAAACATGGGATCCAAGAATTTAGCAACGAAAGCCCACAACTTATACACATCCTCGAAATTCGTCAGGAACCCGAGAGAGGCAGTCACCACCTCGACTCTGATGATGTTCTTACCATCTTGGCTCCTGGTTGACGACGGCTTGCAGAATGGAGCATCACCCAAATCCACGGGCCCAGGGAGCTGTTTATCATTTTCAACGATTAGCACATGACTAAGAAATCCAACTCCCAAAGAGATGCCACTCTTCTCGGCCAACTTCTGAACAACTTCCGGATTGATCAGAGCTTTCTTGCTGTCATTTACATTGAAGGCCACGGCAGCACCACGTTCGTACTTGATCTTCGGGCCATAAATGCAAACGAGATGGGCACCGTCTTTGCCCTCAGGATCAGGATGCTTCAGCTGAAGAAGGGAGACGACGAGCCAGTTTACGAGATACCGCAGTCTGGAGGAGGATTTATTGAGACCCATCAGATTTACATGGTCAAGATGCCTGCATATTATCTCCGGCTCCCTTTGCCAGTCATTGGTATCACCACCCTCATCGTCTGACATTGCATCATCATCATCCACCACACTTGTTATAGTCTCCCTAGCACTAGGGTAGCAGCTCGTCTGCGCTCTGCGACTGCTAGTTCCCAGAACCTGATCATGGTCATCCCTGCCAAACAACTTTCCTCCCACAAATACATTGTTGCCCTCTCTTCGATCCAACAGCCGAAACTCGCTCTCCGTTTCCCTCGTAATAGCATTTTCTTTAGTGCAAGGAGCTTTCTCCTCACATATCTCAGAAATACCAACTCTACAATCTTTGCGACGTTGGGAGCCAGAATCCGATCTGATATGTTTACTGCTCTCCTCGACCGCATCCACCTCTAGAATCACTTCTTCCTCTTGGATCTCCGGCCCTTCCTCCACACTCGAGAAACGGAAGAATGCTTGCTTCCCCCCATTCTCCACGGGCCTTTTCTCGGGTGCCTCCTCAACACGATCCAACTCTTGCGAGACAGAGAGCACCGCCGCATCGAACGAAAGCACATTGTTATCATCATTATTATTATCGCGAATTGGGCTCTTGGGCATCACGGACTGGACCCTTGGGGACAACTGCTCTTGACCCTTCCTCTTGGAGAACCACAGGGGCGGAGACAGTGACCCTTGCCTCTGCGCGCTAAGCTGCCCCGAGCAATCGGAGGATCCGTACGGGCTGTGCCCCAACTCGATCCACAGCAGGCTGTCCGACGAGCCATCCTCACTGAACACGGGGCTCTTCATGAGATCTCCGACGGATAGGCTCTCGGTCTCCTCGAGAACCGTGCTCGCCCCGTCCCTATCCGATCCGTTCCCCTGTTCCATCTCGCTCTCAAACACATCCCTCACCTGCGCAGACGTGAACGCGCCGGAGAACACCGGCAAGCTCGGTGGTCGTCCTCCTCCTCCATGTGTCTCGGGGGAGGGCGATTCTTGGTTGCCGTCCTCCTGCAGCGCCGCGGCGTCTTCTTCCTCGAAGGACCGGTCGAGGCCGTCGACGGAATCACTCAAATACTGGGGGTAGACGGGGACGATGCGGACCATGCCGGAGCCGGTCTTGCCGTTCATGTTCTTGAGGCAGCCGATGACGGACTTCTTGATGAGGAGGACGCCGAAACCGGTGGGGTCGGCGCCGAAGACGCGATAGAAGGAGGTGATGATGAAGTCGGGGCGGAAGAGGGAGAGGCCGAGGGAGTCCATGTCCTTGGGGCCGAGGGAGCCAGCGTCGAGAAGCACGTGCCAGCCGTTCTGCTGCGCGAGGGACATCCACTGGTAGGAGTACCTGGCGCCGGTCACACGGGACTGCACCGGGAAGACGAAGAGGCCCACAGAGGCATCTTTCTTTCTCCGCTTTTTGCCAACGATTTGTTTCCTGAGATCGGCGGCGCAGGGTTTTAAGGTGGGCCAGCGGAACCAGGCGGATTCGACGCTGGCGCCGCGGATGCGGGCGCTGTGGGCCATGAGGTGGATGGACTGGCTGTCGTGGTCGAACATGGTGAGGAGGCGGCAGCGGTGGGGCTGGAAGGGGTAGGAGTCGGCCAGGAGCTTGAAGGCGGAGCCGCGGCTGACGGTGAAGACGAGGCCGTACTCGTGCTCGGGGACGTTGAGGTAGTCGAGGATCCTGCGCTTGACGCCGTGCTCGCAGGTGCCAGGGTCGGCGCCACTGCCGTAGAGGGCGTGGTTGCCGAGGTTGGCGGTGATCTCGGAGAGGGTGAAGGAGTCCCCCCCGTGGGGCTGGAGCGGGGAGAAGAGGCCGAAGCCGCAGTAGTCGAGGCAGACCTTCGAGGAGGAGGAGGAGGAGGAGGAGGAGGAGAGGTGCGGGTACTCCTCGTCTCTCAACCGGTCGATGCGGTCGGTGGAGCGGTACTTGGGGTACATCAGGAGGAACTTGGAGAGGGACTCGTCCAGGGAGGGGAGGGAGAGCGGGGAGTGGTAGGAGCGGTCCGCTGCGAGGGCGGTCGACCGGAGGAACTCGCGGAGGGCGTGCAGGCGGCGCGCTCGTCCCTGAGCCGAGGAGGAGAGGTCGGCGTCGAGGGCCGCCGAGGGGTCTTGCGAGACGAAGGCTAGGGAGCCGTCCTCGGAGGCCTCCTCCACGGCGACCCGGAGCTTGTCCTCCTGCTGTAGCCTACTGTCCCTAAGGGAGGAGGAGGGGCTCTCCCCCCTCCGCTGCTTCTTCTTCTTCTTCGGAGCCGACGTCCTCATCTTCTTCTCCACCAGGAGAGCCGTCGCGCACTTCGATATGGGCTTCCATAGTGACAGAGGCATGTAGGTATAATATATATAGTATATATATACAAATATATATATATAGGCCTACTATGTCTGTGCTGGGGGAGACGAGAGAGAGAGAGAGGAGGAGGAGGAGGATCGATCAAAGGTTACAGAACCATCGATTCGATCGAGCGGGAGGGACCTGGGATGGAGAGAGGAGAACGAATTGGGAAGTGGGTATCGATCAAAATCGGAGGTTGGTCCTTGGATTGGATTGCGAGGGACCAGGATACGCAGAAAAGGAACCCCTTTTGGCTACCCCCCCCGCCCCCCCCCCCCCCCCCCCCCCCTCTCTCTCTGTCTCTCGCTTGAGAAGAAGTCAAAGGGCGAAGAGGGAAAAAGGAGAAGGGGGTTTGAAGGAAGGAGAAAGAGAAAGCTCAGACCCAAGCAGCAGCAGCAGCAGCAGGAGGAGGAGGAGGAGGAGGACAAGGAGCAACGCAACCCTGCGGTGGCCAATTAAATGCCCGCATTTGGAAAGCAGCTCCATAACTCCACACCTACCCGACCCCATTCAGAGTGGATAGGGGGACGGGGTGCAAAAACCACACACGCAAGTTTTGACTTTGTACCCATAACCAACTAGATTTTATATTACCGGTTGCGCTGTCAGGGGATGGCTTAGATTAGCTCCCTGAGATGGGGCTGGAAGTCAAACAGTGATGTTTAGTCCTGCATGATTAGATTTGGATCTTACTTTCTCTGGTTACCATGCGGTGAGGGATAACTCCTCCCTTCCTGTCCTCTTCGAAAGGTTCTTTTTCACTCGTTACCAAAGTGTAAGTGGAGAGATCTGCGATTTGAGTGGTAGTGGTGGGTGTGGTTTTTATAAGGCGAAGGCAGAGGGAGCAAGTGGGGGCACGTGCTATTGTTGGGGACAGTGGAGACGGGACCGTTGATGTCGGGGGGGGAAGAATGTGGGCTCACCTGTGCGCACCTGAAGGAGGGAAAAGAGTCTGCACACGAAAAAGTTGATCCATGTTTGTTATGATCTCTTACCTCTGCTGTGGAGATACCTCCTGGGTTTTTGATGACATTTTTATCATTCTCTGTAATTAACATAATACGGTTAGATTTTAAGGTTAAACTCATAAAATTAATATATTAAAAAATATAACTCAATAAATGCGGAAGAAACAGAAATTCATAAAAATTAAGATTAATTCTACCATTCTCACTGACAATTATAAATACAACTGGAAGGTGAATTTATAACTAATCAAAGATCAGTTGAGGTTAATTATCTTAAAAATAGATTGACACTAAATAATTTAATATTTATATTCAATTTGAATGTTAATCCTTAATTAAATTAATAAATTTTCAACCCACTTTAATTAAAATAATTTCAATAGAAATAAATATGATCTAAATCTTTTAAAAATCAATTAAAATTATTCTATGAGGTTTGACACAATCAATTTGATGATCGGAACCTGTTTTGACATAAAACAGAATCACAGACAGGAATTTGGTACATTTTGGATCTAATCGTAAATTGACCACACAAACGACATATAAATATAAAATTGAGGTTACCACTAGATTCCCTATGTTTTAATTAAGCTACTTTAAAAAGTTAGACTGATTTGGACCTCATTTGCACCTATTTGACATTTTAGTCCTCAACTTTTAAATCTTTACTCTTTGGCCCCTTTCCCTTTCACTTTGGTCCCTAGGCATCTTCTTCTTCAACTGAAGAAGCTTCCAATGACCGCCATTGATGCTGAGAATCAAGCTCGGATAGCGGCCACCACGAGCTTCGAACGACCTCGACTCCTCAAGCAAAGTTGTGCCTCAGGTCGTTCCACATCCATCGGCGGTGAATCCACTGCCAGAGATCACGTCCGCTGCTCGCAATCGACGATCAAAGTCAGTGCGCTTGTTGCGAGCTCTCCGAGCATTTTTAGCAACTACATGCCTCCGACCGCTCTAGTGTGGGCTATAAAGCCCCTCCAGACCCTTCCATGCTTGGTCGTGCAAATTATGGCGTGAATAACCACCCTTTCCTCTCCTCCCCGTCATCCCATTATCATGCACCTTGGAGCTTCTCCATCTGCCTTCCTCACCGCATCTCTCCACCAACAGAGGCAGCAGCCCTCTTCCTCTTTCCATCACCGTCCTCCCTACCAACGGAGGCGGTTCCTATCTTCGTCGTCGTTCCAAACTCCTTCGCTGAAATTCGTCTTCTCCCCCAAGTCTAGCTGTCCATGACCGGCTTCTCCTCGCCTCATTCTCTTCCCTCGGGTATCCCTCTTCCTTCCCCTCTTACTCTAGATCACATTAGGATTTCTCCTTGTAGGTTTTAACCTCAGGTTCTCCCCCTACCCCATCATCTTCTCCATGTGCAGCAACCCCACCAGCGGAACTCCAACGAGCATGCCTCACCTCCTCCCGCTTCGTCGACCACCCCACAACCACCGCCACGCCACGACAAGCAAAACCCCTCACCTATTGAGGGGTTCAAACTCTGCACTCACCCACAAAATTTGTTACAACCCGATCCCAGATCCCTACCAGACCTGAGTTCGACTCGTCTCGACTAATCCCAAGCCCAGTCATCCAATGAGAAATAACCAAAAGCAGAAAATATTCCACAACCACACATGAAATGTAATTGGCAGAAATAACTAAGAGACAATAAAGGAAACAGAATGAAAAGTCTCACAATATTACATGCCATCATAACTACAACAGCAGAAAGTAGAATAGAAAGATAACAAAAACAGTATTACATGCTAGAGTATTCACTACAACAACAGAAAGCTCGAAACAAAAAGGCGACAACAGCTAAGGCTGGGCTCGACTGGGCCCAGCTCCCTCTGCATTCGGTGGTGCTGGCTGCTGAAATGACCCTTCCTGAGGTCGTTTGGCATTTCCATAACCTGTGGGGGTTTTTCTGCAATTTTAAACCCCTTACTTTTATTTTGGGGGTTTGTGAGGGGGAGAGGGAAATTGCAAGGGCGTCCCCGCAATTTCCCCATCATCTCTGCTGACCATACGCACACCCTCTCCCTCCCCCCTCACCGCACATGCCTCACCTCTCCCCCCTGTGGCAACCATCCCCACGACGCCATTCCCCTCCATGTCACTTCCCATCCTCCCCAAGCTCCTTAAATACCCCCCTCCTCCTCCGTCATTCGCCCCACACCTCAGCCGAAAGGGGGAGGTGAAGGAGAGGGAGAGCAGCAACTGGAGGATCCAGAGGGGTGGAGCTACTATAGGAGCCTGCAGCCGATTAAGAGAAGGAGAGGGAGAGCTGCGGAGAGAAAAGGGTTGAAAAAGGTTCTGTGAAATCATTTTTTCCACAAAATCATACGTCTAGAGTGACCTCCAGACGTCGGGTCGGACGTCTAGAGGTAATACCAGACGTCTGATAAAGCTTTTCTTTTCAATTACTTTTCTCCCTGCTGAATTCTGACTTCACCTACGTGTGTCAGAGGGTGGGGAAGCGTGCTGGTGAGAGGATCGAGGCAATTTCAGACATTCAAAAGTGCCTCCAGACGTCTGAAGCCACCCTCAGACGTCCGCACGAAGTTCCAGACATCCAGAGAAAGGCGCCTTGAGTAAGGTATGCTTGAGGTTTCGTTTAAGATGTTTAAGACTTTTCCTAGATATCTGGTTTTGGTCAGAGTTGTGTTTTTGTGCCCATTCAGGGCCCAAACGATGCCAATTTTCCACAAACGAAACGTCCTTGGTTTCCATTCAAGTTTCTTTACGTAATAATACCTTGTCCTTGCCATTCTGAGCTCATTCTGACATATGGGTCAATATGATAGGTCATCTGTCCGTGGTGTGCACGGAACCCGCGGGGATTGTAAGCTCTGTTGACTATGCCCCCATATCTCTCGATTATCCTGATAGAGTGGTGCTTACCCAAATCTTGGAATTAATAAGTTGCATGCATAGAATTAAATTGAACCTAGGATGTAAGATGAACCCTAGGAAGAGATAAATGCATGCTGCCATATAATATAGTCGATCAAACCCTAGGTTGTGACATGAACACTAGGGCTAGAAGAAATGCATGCATAATCAATAAATGTTTGGATCACCGTGATAAAATCATGAGTTGCCTGAAATGAAATACGTCATGAATGAAAATACATACTTGTACTAAATGAATGATGATGGAATTTGAGTTGCATGTTTTTCGTACAATGAACCAGATATGGGAATAAGAAAGTCAATGTACGAACCCTACGGGGAATTTAGAAAGAAACCAGTAATACGGTAGTATGGGAAACCTGCGGGTTTTGAGAACATGTCACCTACGGGTGGCTGTTCAAACTTGGTTAAGGGAAGTGAGCTGGCCCTCGTGTACGTAGTACCGAGGAGGGCAACCATCCCTTTAGAGTAGAGGGAAGCTTGCTGCCCCTTGGGTTGAGACCGAGGGTAGGTTTAGCCACTCTACATAGACTTCTGTTTGGCCCTCGCGCACATAGTATCGAGGTGAGCTACTTAGTGTAGGGGGGAGTTAACCACCCCAGGGGGCCCGAGGTTAGATATGGCCACCCTACACCGACTCTTGTTAGCCCGTTGGGCAAATTGGGATAGTCAGACGAGGGTACACAGACTGTAAGGGGCAAAACCCCATTTTCTGAGGGGCAAGGCCCCATGGTGTTCCTTGTTGTACGTTTGGGCGTACTCGTTAGCGAAAACGACTGACCGAGTGCCAATGGATGGTAGCTACCCGTGCATTTATCACGCGTGCCATAGTCACTACTATGTCGCGACTGTGACCTTGAGGTAGTAGACCGAGTGCGAGACTACCATGAGGGACTCTTCCGGCTAGGAGAGTGCCACGTGTGTGTGCCTTCTGCATTACGGGAAAACAGCAAGCAAGATCGTCCCTTTAGGGAACAAAATGATTGAGAAATGTTATGGAACTTGTTTAGAATATTCGGATCGGAAAAATGATAATTGGGAACAGACAATAATAAATATACTGTTAATTGCATGTTAGCTGCTTGTTTAAATTATATGTTTCAACCAGCACTCTACTCAGCATTAGCTGACCACAGAATTTTATAACCTTATTCAGGTCAAGGATTCGAGCAACCAAAGCCACCGGCTGCTGAAGGCGCTGGACCTAATCGAGCCCAGTAGTAGTTTCTTCTGTCCTTCTTACAGAGAATTTGTGGTAGTGAGTACCTGTAGCTCATAGTTGTATTTTCCACTAGTTGTGATGGCTATGTTCTATACTTGCACTTTCCATTGTATGATGTATGATACTAGTGAATTATTGTTGTCTTTCCTTTATTTTCAGTCAAATATTTTCTGCTTGGTTACATTACTTATGTAGTTGTGAAACAATTATGATATTTGATTCTTTCTCGTTGAACGACTAGGTCTTGGGATTCGTCGAGGCGAGCTGCTTTCAGGTCCTGTAGGAAACCGGAAGCAGGTCGCGACAGTTGCTCAACTCCCTAACCTGAACAATGTTATAAAATCTGTGGTCAGCTATCGCTGAGTAGAGTGGTGGTTAAGCCATTTACATGAAATTAACATAAGACAAGCAACTAATTTATTATTCATTTCCATTTAGCTCAACTAACTGGTTCTGCTTTGTTTATTCGCTTAAGAATCCGGTCATTTCTTGATCTTGTCTATCCCTCAAGGGAACGATTTTGATTATAGTCTTTGCCATGATATAGGATGTACACGTGGTGCTCTCCTGGCCGGAAGAGTCCCCCGTGGTAGTCGTACACCCGGTCAACCACCCCGAGGTCACGATCGCGACGTAGTGGTGACTACAGCACGCACGATAAGCGCACGGGTAGCTACCCCGCACTGGAACGCGATCAGTCATTTTCGCTAGCTGGTACGCTCAAAAGTACAGCACGGAACAGCATAGGATCTTACCCTCTCATAACAGGGGTCTCGCCCCTCCACAGTCAGCGTACCCTCGTTCGACTATCCCGGTTTGCCCAGTGGGCCTAACAAGAGTCGGTGTAGGGTAGCTAGTCCTAACCCCGAGCCCCGTGGGGCGACTAGCTCCCACCCTACACTAAGTAGCTCACCTTGGTATCACATACACGAGGGCCGAATAGGAGTCGATGTAGAGTGACTAGGCCTAACCCTAGGTCTCAACCTAAAGGGTGGCTAGCTCCCCTCTACGTTAAAGGGACAGTCGCTTTCCTTGGTACCGTGTACACAAGGACCAGCTCACTTCCTGTCTACATACGAGATTCTTTCTGTATGCAGGAGTTCTTCTCCTAGTTCCCCATAGGGTTCATGCACTGTATTCATTTCGTTTCTCAATATTCAGATCTCATTGTCCACATCCCGATTTTCATTTATATAACAGGCAGCTCGTGTTTTAACAACTAAGAAAGCATTACATCAAGTATCTACATTTGCTAGCAATTAGGGTTTAACATGCATATCAATGTAAACAGTGTAGCTCAAGTTACATTAATACATTTCTGCCCTAAGGTTCATTTCACATCCTAGAGTTCAATCAAATTAATCTACGCATGCACTTTACTTATTTAAATCTTTAGTATTAAAGTAAACCACTCTACCAGGATTCACGGGTGGAATGGGGACCTGAAATGCAAATCCCGTCGTTTCCGTGGGCCCCGAACATGCTACAGGCTGGAAACCTATACCAGTGACCAAGTCACATCACACGAGTTCCAAACATTATATAATTGACACTAACACGTAGAGAAACTTAATCGGAAAACAACGGTACTTCGTTTACGTAAATCCGACTCCGTTTGGACCCCGAACAGGCCAAAAACGTGCACACAGACCAAAATCAGAAGTCTGGGAATAGTCCCAAACGTCTTAAACTACGTCAGTAACTCACCTTGTGTTCCTGCATTTCTGGCAGACATTTGGAACCCCTATACAGTCGTCCTGGGTATTTCCAGACGTCTGTAAGTGTGCCCGGACGTCTGATAGGTCTATCAGACTGCTGTGGAGACGTTCAGACATCCTAAAACACCTTGAAGTGCGTGCTTACGCGCCTTTCCAAGGCCAATACCTGCGCATGCGTTCATAAGTTTAAAACGACAACACGCAGCGCTAACGTACTTCACGTACGTACATGCATGAGCGTATAGAGCTCATACCTCGGCACTCCGCGTAATTTCAGACGTCTGGCTTCGGCTACAAACGTCCCGCTACTAGTCCAAACATCCGGTAGATGCTCCAGACATCTGATACTGGAAAAGTCCAGTATGCAGAAACTTTCTCGCGTGGTTCTGCTTCTCGCGAGCTCCGTCCGCAGCGCCTACAGCAGTGACTCCAGCATCTGCAAGAGGTCAAGGACCCTCCTCCGGCATCCTCCCCTCTCCCACGAGACCCTTATCGAGCTCCCACGGCTGCACTCCAGTCGCGCGAGCTCCCTCGAGCAAGCTCTCACTTCTCTCACGCCGCTCCTAAGCTCCTCCGAGCTCACGTTCCCGACCGCGACTCCTCTATTCCGTACAAGCTCCTCCGAGCTCCCCTCTGTCCGCAATCCTTTCTTCCGCACAAGCTCCTTCGAGCTCCCCTCTGACTGTGCTCCTCTCTCCCTCGCCCACACTCCCCCTCCATCCTCCTCCGAGCTCCGCCTTGAGCTTCCCTCCTTCCCCACCTGCAGCTTGCAAGGAAACGGGGCAGAGAGGCCGCTGACAGTGATGGAGGTGGTGGAAGTGGTGGTGGTGGTGTGGAGATGAAGAGGGTGGTGGGGTTTTATAAGTAGAGGAAGCGAGTTAGGGTGTTCAGTGGGGAGAGGGAAGTGTGTGTCTGTGCGTGGGTGTATGAGTGGGAAGCGAGAGAGAGGGGAAAAATTGTGTGATTCTCTCCCGAAGTTTCCTCTTTTCCCGTAAGCCCCACACGCCCAAACCCAAGGGGTTTAAAATGTCGCTCACGCCCCTACCTTTTCCGAAATCTCCAACCGGTCCTTGGAAAGGGTCATTTCAAAATCCACCTCGTCGCCGCCAGCTTCCTCGCCTCCACCAGCAACCTCCAGACTTCCTCACACCAAATTATAGTCACCATCATCTTCAGCAAGTTCAAGTGAACCTCTCTGACCTCTTGGTCAAGAGCTTCGACACCACCATTGCCAGGACCTCGACCACCCTCGATCCCATCTTCACCATCATCGACACCTCTATCGCCACCTCCGATCACTGATCCAAGATGACCATCACGTTCACCTACCCACGGCGACCCTCTTCAAGAAATCTCAGCCCCATCCAATGGCTGGAGTTTGCCATCGACATTTCTCCCAAGCACCTCCATCGCAAGGCCTACGGCAGGAGAAAGAAGAAAGAAGAACAAGAAGAAAGAGAGTAGGGGCACGGATGTAAAGTTTCAGGGACCTAATTGAAAGAAAATGACCAATCCACAAATGTTTCCAAGGCCCCAATCGTGAATCTTCAGGGACTAACTCAAAAATTCTTTTCATATGTTGAGAACTTGATTCATACAAAGGGATTTCATTGCACTAATTATTTTCCTTGGATATTATTGAAATTGTTTAATGCTTAATCAAAATAATCTCCATCTTATTTAGCATTAAGTAATTACAGAATCCTCAACCTATTTAAATTGTCTTGCGAAATCAACTACTCATAATTTCTTTGAAATTCTCTCTCTACATTTTTGAACTAGGGTTCAAACTAAAATATTATTGATCGTAGCTAGTTCCAGGACTTAAAATTCATAATAGTGGTAAGAGCACATTAGCTTGCTCCCAGAGATGAACTCAGATTTCTTTTCTAATTTGAGTATTAAAAATTTAAATGTTTGATTCACTTTGATCAATTATACTATGATGCGAGTTTTTAAAATACAATCGAAGCGAAACCAACATTTTGATACTATTGCCGGGCAACAACACGCACTTATCACTATTATTTCCAATTTTATTTCTGATTTCTGACATATCTACCTTGTTTTGGTTGTTTTGCAAATTGAATCTGATTGGGGCATCTGGCTTCTCTGATCTCTAGACAACCACCCTGCGGCACGTAACTCTCTCTCCTATCTTCTTAATCCCCTCTTTCCTAATATCAACAAAACAAAAAGGGATAAAGAAAAAATATAGGATTCAACCTTGCTATATTTTCTTAGAAATATCATTTGTGGCAGGAATTTCATATTTCTGAACGTTAACTGTGGTTAAGGAGAAAGATCTGTTTAGAAGACACGACCCAACAACTTCTAAACCTATAGGGACTTATTTGAGAACCCTTGGACTAGCACATTCTTGATTGAGTCCAAAGGAATTATTGAACTTAAAATTGGACTCCACTTTAGAGCCAAATTAGGGTTAAAATTTTGGGGCTATCTAGTACACATTTGCAAACTATAAAGGAAATTATTATCCACATTGAGTGCTACCTAAGCCTTGGTTGAAGTAATTTACAACTCAAATCCTAAAACGCAGGCTCTAAGATCACTTGAACCCTAAAAGAGGTGACTTAATAACTTGCTTGCCAAACCAAAATAGGGTGATTCGGGTGGGTTAACCCGAATTGCATCCTAAACATTAGGACAAGTCAGGTGAAGTTGGTTCACTTAGTGAACCAATCAACCTAGAAATTAGGTCACAATTGGAATCAAACTCTAAATCAAGTGATAAATTAAGACACAAATAGGCTTAAAATCTGGAAGACTTAGGACCCAATTCACACATATCCAGTCTACTTGGAACTGCAATGACAAGAAAGGTTGGGTAGGGGAAACCCTGTAACCTGTGGGGGTGCTCTACCGAGTAAGGGTCTTCGCAGGACTCTCCCTTTCTGGCTGCCCAAGTAATTTTCAGCTGAGTGGATTTGTGATCTAGAGGCCATCTGCCTCGAACAAGCCTAAGCCATACAAACATATTTGGGTGTCTCCATTGGGTCTGATTGAAATCTACTCCCTCATCTTTTCTATAGTGCATGCATAGTAGGAGGTCCATAAGACCAGTCTTAAGACCTCCTTTAGTAGTTCACTCACGTCGAGGCCAGCACCCAACTAACTTGTTTGGGTCTTCTTCTGATCCGATCCATATCCCCTCTGACCCATCTACATCAAACCTAGGCTCTCCGTACTCTAATTCTGACTCAATGGAGAACCCTGGTCCAGAAGGAGGAGACGACATCCAGCACCTGCAGAACCAGCTTCAGACTCTCACAGATCTTATCAATGGGCTAGCAAACCCTAGAGTAGGTCCACAAATGCAGGATCACTATAATCCTGCAGGAGTGGCTATTGAACCCAGAGTGTGTATTCTAGTTGGGGGACCTGAGACCGAGCTCAAGCCGAATATTATCAGCTTGATTCCCCATTTCCGTTGGATGGGTTATGAAGACCCATTCCAACACATTCAAGAGTTGAAACATTTAGCCCAAACCCTCAGGCCAACTTTTCAAAATCGGAACACTCTGCTCATGAAGATGTTCCCTTTCTCGCTTAAAGAGAAAGCTGCCCACTAGTATCGATCTCTAAATCGACCGATCAATACTTGGGATGCATTACAAGTTGAATTTTTGAGAAAATACTTCCCAGTAGGGCATACGAACGCCCTAAGGCATCAAATCACGCATTTTCAACAAAATGCGGGGGAACCACTTCATGAGGCATGGGATCGCTTTCTCGATCTCATGCAAAAATGCCCGCATGACAAAGTTCCTAAATGGGAACAGGTCTAATCTTTTTACTGGGGACTCCATGAAGATATTCGACTTTTCGTCAATGTAGCCTGTGGAGGCAACTTCATGGGCAAGCATGAGGACACCGTTTGGGAAATTCTTGAAAATATGTCCAAGAATTCGATAAACAATGCATCCATGGGTATGTTCGACAAGACAACTACTCGAGCATCAACGAACCCACGCGGGACACATGAAGCACAATACCTATCCTCCTCCGTCAACATGGAGATTGTGGCCAGTCAATTGGATAGAGAAGCTTAACGATTTGACTCGCTAACTACAAAAGGTCACTTCTCAACAAAACACACATGCACGACCGCCCGCAAGGAGGGAGGCATTGCACAATATTCACCACACTAAGATGGATATGAGTCCATCTTCGTGTGACTCAGGTTTCAGTGGAAACTCTGAACCTGTTTATCCTAGTTGGGGGCCCTCTGAACCCCATTATTCTGATTTCTCCAAAGCTACTCAACCCTATGAGGAACTCCACACCATCCATAACAACCCCTATTCCAATTTCTACAATCCTGGATGGCGTAATCATCCTAACTTTTCCTAGTAGGGGAACTCTTGTCCTCAAAATCCTAGACCCCAATATCCACCCTGACCACAGAATCTGCACTCATATCAGCCAGCTCAACCTAGGCCCAATCCAAATTTTCAATCCGGGCCTAGTAAAGATGACCACATGAGCATATTCTTCAAGCATTTGCTGATATGCAGAAGACCAATGCTGCTATGCAGAGGTAGCATACCGCGGATATGGCAGATATGTGCAACCAAATTACTTAAATGGCTGGGACTCGCCAGCCAGGCGCATTACCCTCGCAACCACTGTCAAACCCTAACAACGTACCAAACCAGAAGTACGTTGCAAACCCAAAACAGGGCCAAATTCACTATGTGAAACCAGGCCCTTTTGCATCTATATATCATGATGAGTCATAAGCATCAACTTCTGTACCTAATGCATCTCAGCAGCAGCAGCCACCTATCCTACCCACTCCTCCATATCCTATGGGATTACATTCTGTCACAACCTGCAATGGTAAGTGTATTAAGGACCCTGAGCCTAAGAGATACATTAAACCTAAACCTAGTACATCTCAATCCGGAGTGATTATTAAGGATAACTAAGGAACAACAGAAACCACTCCGGATGAGCCTAGGGCCACACCCTTTCCTAAGGCCTTAGCCAAGGGAAATAAGGGTAGGAAACCACCTCAAATTGACGAGAACTTGGTCAAGCTCTTTGAGCAAGTCCAGATTAGCATTCCCTTGATGGATGCTATACGTCATGTGCCGGCTTATGCAAGATTTTTGAAGAATCTACGTACACCAAAGCGAAAGTCGAAGAATTATGATGAAAGCCCTATTTTGCTATCAGAGCAGGTTAGCTCCATTATCTTGAGTAAGCTTCCGCAAGAATTAAAAGACCCTGGCACCCCTCTGAACTCCTGCAAGATCAGAGATTTAGAATTCAACCGAGCTCTTCTAGATTCAGGTGCATCCATTAACCTTATTCCCACATCTCTCCTAAAATATTTTGAGGACCCTGAACTTAAACCCACGGAAGTGACCATGCAGTTAGCAGATCGATCTATGAAGTCAACCCGTGGAATTTTAGAGGATGTTGTAGTAAGAGTTCAGGATTTCTATTTTCCAGTTGACTTTATTGTTTTAGACATGGATATACCAGAAAACCTAAAAGAGACACCTATAATCTTGGGGAGACCATTCCTAGCAACAGCTAAGGCGAATATTAATTGCGAGGAAGGCCAGATGGAAATTAAATTCGAGGATAATTCAAGGAAATTAAATTCGGGGACAATGCAAAATTGACAATTTTAAGGCCCATAGAGGAATTAATTGTGGTGTAATTCAGGAATTGAATAGAATCGACTCACTTCTTGAGGACTCAATTGCTGATAATTTGGATTTGATTACTCCTGAGCAAGAACCTTTAGAAGCCCAATCCTAATTACACTTTGAGGAACCTATTCCACCTCTAGCTCCCCCTCAGGCTAACCCCGCCCTTACTGTTGCTGCTGAGAATCAGGTAATTGAGTTGAAATCGCTTCCTGACAATCTCAAGTACATCTTTTTGGGTTCAAACAACACGTTTCCTATGATTATCAACTCTTCTCTATCCAAAAATTAGGAAACGCGTCTAATTTCTATCCACCGGGAACATTGCAAGGCCATTGGTTGGACCTTGGATGATCTCACCGGCATAAGCCCTTCTTATTGTACCCATTGCATCTTTACAGAAGAAGGCTCACGACCTACGTGCGAAGGACAGCACTGACTCAACCCAAATCTTCAAGAGGTCGTGAAGAAAGAGATAATTAACTGGATTGATGTGAATATCATTTATCCCATCTCTGACAGCCATTGGGTTAGCCCAATTTACGTAGTACCTAAAAAGGTCGAGCTAACCATTATCAAATCTGAGTCTGGAGAATTCATCCCCACCCGTATTGCAAATTCGTGGAGAGACTGCATAGACTACAAAAAATTTAATACTTCCACGAAGAATGACCATTTCCTGCTACCTCTTATCGATCAAATTCTCAAAAAATTAGCAGAAAATCAGTACTTTTGTTTCTTGAATGGATACTCAGGCTACAATCAAGTGGCCATTCATCCTGAAGATGAGGAGAAAATCACATTCACCTGTCCCTATGGGACATTTGCGTTCTGTAGAATGCCATTCGGACTCTGCAATGTAGCCACCACCTTCCAACGGTGCATGTTGGCAATATTCTCAGACATGGTTGGTGAATTTTTAGAGGTCTTCATGGATGACTTTTCTGTCTTCAGAAAAGCTTTTGATGAGTGTCTGGGCCACTTGACTAAGATCCTCCAATGATGCATCGATGTAAATTTGGTCCTGAGCTAGGAAAAGAGCCATTTTTTGGTTCCCCAGGTCATCGTTCTTGGACACCTTGTGTCTGAACAAGGTATCCAAGTTGACCGAGCAAAGATCAATCTGATATCTAAGCTCCCTCCTCCCTCCTCGGTCAAAGAAATTAGATCCTTCTTGGGGCATGTTGGATTCTACCAACATTTTATCTCTAATTTTTCAAAAATCGCTAGGCCCCTAACTTACTTGTTATCGAAGGATATTCCCTTCAATTTCTCGAACAAGTGTGTCGATGCTTTCAAAATCCCTAAGGATCAAGTCACCAAGGCACCGATATTGCAACCCCTTGACTGATCTCTTCACTTTGAGATCATGCGTGATGCTTCAAATTACGTTGTAGGGGCAGTCCTTTGTCAGAAAGTTGATGGGAAACCCATAGTGATCTATTATGTGAGTAAAACGTTGGACGAAGCTCAATGTAATTACACGATCACTGAGAAGGAACTTCTGGCTGTTGTCTTCTCCCTGGAGAAATTCTGGTCGTACCTTCTCAAGTCCTGCATAATCATATACCCAGACCACATTGCAATACGTCACCTACTGGCCAAGAGGGACGCAAAGCCTCGTCTGATTCGTTGGATCTTGCTTCTGCAAGAATTTGATTTAGAGATTTGCGACAAAATGGGTAAATAGAGTGAGATTGCAAATCATCTATCCCGCCTTCCCTCATCTATCATTGTTCCTTCAGTACCTATTACTGAGCATTTCTCGGATGAGATCTTATGGGCATAGATGCTGGGCTTCCCTGGTATGCAGACATTGTTAACTACTTGGCATCAAACCAGATTTCATCTGATTGGCCCAAAGTCAAAAAGGACAAATTGATTTCAGATGCCAAGTATTATTTCTGGGAAGATCCATATCTTTTTCACATCGGAGCAAATCAAATCATTCAGAGATGTACTCCTGACTTAGAGATCAATGATATTATTTCATTTTTTCATGACCAGGGCTGCGGTGGGCATTTTTCTGGGTGTAAAACCGCAGCAAAAATCCTCCAAAGTGACCTCTATTGGCTGACTTTATTTAAAGACCACACAATTACTGTAGGGCATGCGCTCATTGCCAGACCTTAGGCAACATGGGCCATCGCAATACGATGCCCTTAAACCTGATCATCGTCTGCGAAATTTTTGATATTTGGGGGATTGATTTTATGGGCCCATTTCTAAACTCAAACAACTTTGAATGTATTCTTCTTGATATGGACTATGTGTCCAAATGGATTGAAGCGGTTCCTACCGGAACCAATGATCATAAGGTCGTTATCCGATTTATTCACGATAACATCTTTTCCCGATTCGGTATCCCTAAAGCAATTATCTCTGATAGAAGGACCCATTTTGTGAATGTGCATTTTCAATCCGTGCTTAGAAATACAGGGCATCTCACCACATTTCTACCCCGTATCATCCACAAACAAACAAACTGGCCAAGCTGTCAAACCGGGAAATTAAAAAGATTCTGCAAGTCACTGTTCGACCTGATAGAAAAGATTGGTCAACCCGACTTCCGAAAGTATTATGAGCTTATAGGACCGCTTATAAAACCCAATTAGGAATGTCTCCTTTCAGGACTGTTTACGGGAAGGCATGTCACCTTCCTGTAGAAATGGAGCATAAACCCTATTGGGCAGTACGAAAATGCAACCTGGACCTCAGAAAAGCAGGCATTCACCGTCACTTGCAAATAAGCGAGCTCGATGAGTTACGCAACGATGCATGCGAGAAGTTGCGAATTTACAAGGATCGAATTAAGGCCTTGCATGATAAGCACATTTCACGAAAATCCTTCAGTCCTGGTCAGAAGGTACATCTATTTGATGCCCGTCTCAAACTATTCTCGGGCAAGCTCAGATCTAAATGGACTGGACCATTTCTTGTAAGGAGGATCATTGGTAATGGAGCTGTGGAAATCTCACCTCCTGATCTTGACTCTATACCATTTGTTGTTAATGGCCAACATCTCAAACCTTTTCTTGAACTTCATGACTTGAGCCTAATCGGTGAGTCTCTTGACCTCCATCCCACTTAAGCTGCATTGCGCCCAGCTGATGGCGGTAAACTTAGCGCTTAATGGGAGCCAACCTGTCATTCTTTTGAAAAATCCAGAGACCTTTCTCAATCTATTTGAAATTCATTCTTATGGAACTTTAGGATTCCTAATTTACGAACTAAACTGAATATGAACCAAGCCTATTTGTAATGAGGGCATTACAACACTTAGGCATCAGGGGGATTAAAGTGCTAACATGTGAAAGTTATTTCTGAAAGGTTCTCACCAAAAAAATATTCATAGCTTAAAAAAATTTAGGAGGGGGGAGGAAAGAAAAAAGAAAAAAGGAAAAATAAAAGGAGAGAGGGAAAGAAAGAGAGGAAGAGAAAAGAGAAAAATCAATAAACATTTTTAGTTTGTCAAAACCCTTGGATATTCAGTATGGAGTCAAGAAAATCTTCTTCCATAAGATCCACCAAATAATTGTGAGGTAAGAGAAGAGTTCTACTGGTGCTCTATGTCTAGTATGAAGACTCTTAAGTTCTGGATAATTAAATAATGATACTCGGAGTCAGACACAGTTCTCACTCTCAGCTCTCATGTGCGAATATTTTGTATGAATTCCTAAGAGCTACCAAATGAGGCAAATACACAGAGAGCGGGTTCTAATAAAACTATGACTAAGGTGAATGGTTACGACCATTCTTTACGGGATTCTCAACTGAAGGAGGGTGCTAATGTCAAAGGTCAGAAATGCACTGTCCTATCCATTCCTTCCTGGTGCCGAGAGTAGGCACTTCCACCAAATAAGCCACACAATATCCTCTTGAAAACCACCATTTCTCAATAATGCCTCATTAATGAAAATTGTGTTGAGTTGAGTTATATTGTTAGAAAAAAAAAAGAACAAAAAATAAAAAAAGGAAAGAAAAAAAGAAAGAAAGAGGAAAGAAAAATATACATATTAAATATCCTCAAATATATATATTTATATATCCTTATCAAAATAAACAGAGAGAGAGAGAAAGTGTGTGTTTAAGTGCATAGTTGTGCTTATGTGTTTTCATTATAAATAAATTTCATTGAGGCAGCATTACCCACTACCATTTATGATCCACCAAATACAGTCTTGACCTACCTTTCTGTATTTCTAACCACCCGAATACTAGTTGAAGAATTCTAACTTAGTTATAGGGTTATTAAAACTTAATCAAAGTGTTAATGCCATGAGAGACCACCAAACATGTTAACAAATATGGTGAGATTGTGAGCTCTTATTTATATTGTAAAAAAAAAGGAAAAAGAAAAAGAGAGCACAAACGAACTAAAAGATAGCACAGTCTTTTAGCATTTCCCCGAGTTGATTTGTTTAATAATCTAGAAATTTAGAATCCGAAATACTAGATTATATGTAGTACCAAAAGAGTGTAAGCCACCAAAAATAAAACCCTTCAACTCAAATATCTTCTACCTAGACCTAAAAATTAGGGTTAAATCACAAATCACCTGTTATCCTCGAGGGAAGAAGTTTGCCTATCCTAATAAAATTGTACCAAGGGTTAAAAACAAACTTTAAATGAGTATTGGTAAATGACAAGGAGGAGGAGAATAAATTCATTTGAGCTAAATAACAAAAATACCCTTAAACTAAACATATGGGCTGAACTGTAGAATTTGCTAAGGGACTAGCAAATGGTAGGCATGGGGGTATGATGGCATTGCTATCATTCTTTATAACGAACCTAATATGGCTAGATTTTAAGGTTAAATTCACAAAATTAACACATTAAAGGGTATAACTCAATTAGGGCAGAAGAAAGAGAAATTGATAAAAATTAGGATTAATTCTGTAATTTTTAATAACAATTATAAATATAGAATAGCTAGAGGGTGAACTTATGGCTAATCAAAGGTCAATTGAGCTTAATTGTCCTAAAAATGGGTTGGTACTGAATAATTCGAGATTTACATTCAATCTAAATGTTAATCCTTAATCAAATTGACAAATTTCCAACCTGCTTTAATTAAAATAGTTTCAATGAAATAAATGTGATCTAAATCTTTTAAAATAAATTAAAATTATTCTATGAGGTTTGGCACAATCAATTTGATGATCGGAACCTGTTTTGACTTAAAACAGAATCACAAACGGGAATTTAGAACACTTTGGGTCTAATCATAAATTGACCATACAAACGACATAGAAATATAAAATTGAGACAATCATTAGATTCCCTATGTTTTAATTAAGCTACTACAAAAAGTTGGATTGATTTGGACCGCATTTGCACCCACTTTACATTTTAGTCCTCAACTTTTAAATCTTCACTCTTTGGCCCTTGTCTCTTTCACTTTGGTTCTTGGGCATCTTCTTCAACCGAAGAAGCTTCCAATGACCGCCATTGATGTCGAGAATCAAGCTCGAATAGCGGCCACCTCGATCTTTGAACAACCTCGACTCCTAAAGCAAAGTTGTGCCTCAGGTCGTTCTACATCCATCGGCGGTGGTTCCACCCCCAGAGATCACGTCGGCTGCCAGCAATCAACGGTCAAAGTCAGAGCGCTTGTTGCAAGCTCTCAGAGTATTTCTCATAACTACACACCTCCAGCCACTCCAACGTGGACCATAAAGCCCCTCCAAAACCTTCTGTGCTTGGTCGTGCAACTTTTGGAGTGAATAACCACCCTTTCCTCTCCTCCCCGTCACACCATTATCATGCACCTTGGAGCTTTTCCATTCGCCTTCCTCGCCGCATCTCTCCACCAACAGAGGCAGCAGCCCTCTTCCTCTTTCCATCGCCGTCCTCCCTGCCAAAGGAGGTGGTTCCTATCTTCATCATCGCTCCATACTCCTTCGCCAGATTTTGTCTTCACCCCCAAGTTCGGTTGTCAACGACAGGCTTCTCCTCTCCTCATTCTCACCCCTCAGGTATCCCTCTTCCTTCCCCTCTTCCTCTAGATCACTTTAGGATTTCTCCTTGCAGGATTCAACCTCAAGTTCTCCCCCTACCCCATCATCTTCTTCACGCGCGGCAACCCCACCGATGGAACTCCGACGAGCACGCCTCGCCGTCTCACACCGCCTCCCGCTTCGCTGACCACTCCACAAGCACCGCCACGCCACGAGGACCCTCAACTTATTTAGGGGTTCAAACTACCCACTCGCCCACCGAATCCACCTCTCCGTCGTCGGCTTCCTCGCTTCCGCTGGCAACCTCCGGACCTCCTCACACCAAATTACGGTCACCATCATCTTCAGCAAGCTCAAGCGAACCTCTCTGACCTCTTGGTCAAGAGCTTCGACACCTCCATCAACAGGACCTCCGCCGCCCTCGAACCCATCTTCACCATCTTCGACACCTCTATCACCACCTCCGATCACCAATCCAAGGTGACCATCACGTTGACCAACCCACGGCGACCCTCTTCAAGCAATCTCAGCCCCATCCAATGGCTGGAGTTCGCCATCGACATTTCTCCCAAGCACCTCCATTGCAAGGCCTGCGACAAGAGAAAGAAGAAAGAAGAACAGGAAGAAGGAGAGCAAGGGCAAGGATGTAAAGCTCCAGGGACCTAATTGAAAGAAAAGGACCAATCCACAAATATTTCCAAGGCCCCAATCATGAATCTTCAAGGACTAACTCGAAGATTCTTTTCATATGTTGAGAACTTGATTCATACGAAGGGATTTCATTTTACTAATTATTTTCCTTGAATATTATTGAAATTGTTTAATGCTTAATCAAAATAATCACCATCATATTTAGCATTAAATAATTACATAATCCTCAACCTATTTAAATTGTTTTGCGAAATCAACTACTCATAATTTCTCTGAAATTCTCTCTACTTTTTTGAACTAGGGTTTAAACTAAAATATTATTGATCGCAGCTAGTTCCAGGACTTAAAATTCTTAACAATGGTAAGAGCATATTAGCTTGCTCCCAGATATGAACTCGGATTTCTTTTCTAATTTGAGTATTAAAAATTTAAATATTTAATTCACTTCGGTCAACTATATTACGACGCAAGTTTTTAAAATACAATCAAAACGAAACCAACAATTTTATATAAGTTTTTTTTTTTCGAAAATAAAGGTTGTGTTGCTAAGAGGACAAGGATCCCCAACAGTTAACTTGTAGGATGGTTTTCAGAGACTAGCCCTCTTAGTACATGGATGGACGCATTTTGATGGACGTATTAGCCAGAGAAATATTTTCCATGATGTAGAATCTTTGAAAAGAAAATCACAATAGAGCATAAAATTCATATATATGCAATCTATAATCTATATGATTCCCTGTGGATTAGGCACTGTTGTCAGGTCTGTAGTAAAATTTGCAGGTGTGATTCGTTTGCTTTTTGTTTTTTCGTTGCTACGGTGCCCTCTTCTCTTTCTCATCACTTTTCTTTTTCTTCCTTTTATTTTATTTTTCCTACACACTGTTTAACGCATGCATCCATTTCGAATTTCATCTCCGCCATCAGCCTCCTCATCTTGTACTCTTCCATTAAGGACCAATATTGAGTACGTTTCTACAATAGGATGAAATAATAGATACACAAAATCTGGCAATGTAAACATAATCTAAAACACCTATTAGAAATCAAAATATACCGAGCAATATATTTTGCAACCCACAGTGTGTTTTGATTTCCGACCAGTATTTTTTATTTTTCACCAGTTGAAAACCAAGTTACACCAACTAATGCATTTTTTAACACACTATGTGTTAGTTTTCCACCAATCGAAAATCAAGATGCACTGATTAAAAATCATGTAAGATGTTTATATGATTGAGGAACCATAGCATTGTCGTCGCATGAAATCTTATGGTTCCCTCTCTAGAGATATGGAAATACCTTTACATGTGTTCCAACATTGGATGCTAAGTACATTGATACTGATAATGCTTATCGACATATGGTAGAAGTTACTTTATAGAAACATAAGTTGAATATCTCTTGGTCAAGTCTCAACTATTGGTAAATATATCATTTTCATGAAAAGTATATTTGCTATAAGAGTTTTTTTTTGTTAGAGTTGTTTGCTGTAGGACTCCATCACAAGAGCTATAGGGTAGCAAGATTCCAACCACATTTGAGGACAGGGTATCAAAACATGCATTGAGGAAACAGGTGCGGAGATGTTTCTTAGTTTCCTTAGAATTATTTATACTCTTAATTCTCAATTTTTCTATGCACATAGTTACACTTGTACTTTCAAGACCTCTAGTCATTTAGGATTAGTTTACTTCTCGAGTTAACCCCCAAAAATTAGTGTTAACCCATGTTTACTGTTGAATTTTGTATGTCCTACGAGAGTCATCTGAATAATGTTATATGATTACATTACATCTGAATAAAAAAATTAGATTATTTTCCAGTATATGAATTAGATTCTATTAACTAGATCAAGCAAACATGATGTGTGTTAATTCAAAGATCTAAACGATTTAGAGGAACTGATAGCACATCATGAAATCATCTGATTCAATCAGTTATTTACAGTCTAAGTTGGGATTTCAACCTTCTCTAAAAGTCATCATCTGATTGGTGTTGTTGAATGGAGATTCAAAACTATCACACTGGTCAAGTTACTAAGTTAACCTGATGAAATGGAAGATAGTCAAAGTCCTCCAATGTTGTCATGAAAAAGGCATATCTTTTGACCTAAAATAGATATATGTCTCTATTCATGAACGCATACATTTGGTAGACGAATAGTATATGCACCTACGTTGGTGATGATACTAGAAAGCTAGTGTATGTGGGAAGAGACAGGAGACGTATGATCTCTCGAAAGGATCTCAAGAATTTGTCCCATAAGTGTATGTGGCAAATTGGAGGAATGTGCACACCTCAAGTATATTGGGAAAAATAATTTCAGATGCGGTCGTAGAGTCTCGATCAAACTCTAGAAAGAAAGAGAAGAAGACAGTCCTTTAGAAAATAAGTTGATCTTCGTTCTCTTCCCGCTGATATGAAGAGATATTAGAAATAACATTGTCCCGAGAAAAATTATAGTTGTCTAATGAAATTAAACCTTAGGATAGTATTATCTTCCAAGTGTGAAGGATTCACAAGTATTTGATATACCTAGGGAGACATAGTGTCATAATTTCATGAGTCCTAAACTCTTAATTATTGCCATAATAAAATCAATAATGATTTTGATGGATTCCTACTTGTAGGATAAATCAAATGTTATTTAAATAGTTAAATTTCATTTGATTTGATAATTAACAGGGGCTAATAAGATTAGGGGCATCTCGAAAATTGATTGGCTTATTTTACAAATTGTTATAGGTATGTATTATTGTACTTTTTAATGAACTTTTCTATTACTGAGATGCCTATTAATTTCTATATGTTTTGCAATCAAGATATATTTGAAAAATGGACTTGCGATAATATTGATTCGGGAAAGTTCAATTGAAATTTGAAATTTTCCATGTGAGGTTTAAATTTAAGTTGGATCTAATTTGCAATTGAATCGTTTAGTATATATTATTTTCCTTGAAAAAAATTAAGTTTATTTCAGCTTGTTCAATTCATATGTTGTCATTACATATTGAATTCATGCCACATCTATATGATCCTACTTTAGTAGATTGCAAAATATAGTTTACTCCACATTATCATTAAATTTATTAAATTGCTTTATTACATTGTGAATTATAGGAACAATTAACATGTAGGTTTAGGCCACATTTCCTTTATTGTAGGAAGTGTTGAGTACACTTATTTTAAGAAGATCAAAGGAGGAGTACGTAACAGGAATATTACATTACCACATGAAATCAACTCAAATTGAACCACCTACTTTTATTCTCATCTCTTGGAATTGAACTCAATTCAATTTTGCCAATAGAAAGGTTTGAGATGGATTGCCTTATCATTAGGCCATTGAGAAATTGAGGCTAACAATTACATAAAGGTAGGAGTGATTTTGACTAGTAAATTTCCTCACTACTCATTTCTAGGTTTACCATAGGCTCTCCAAAGAAAACCTGCACTGTTGCTTATGAGTGTAGTCTGGTCAATCATTGTACATATCGAGAAAGGAGGTTAACAGGCAAAGAAATATTGGGATATTTCCACTTCACAATAACTTTCTTGCAAATGATTATGAGAGTAGCATTGCAAGATAAGGAATTCAAATATAATGTAGATCACAAATCCCTAATAACTCATCCTTACAATGAGCCCCATTTTGGTTAGGTTGCTATCTTTGATTCTTCAATTGCAACTTGCTTATAACATATGTTCAATGAACATCTCATATGTGACTTTATTCATTTCTTGTAGAATGTCGATGCCCACTCAAAGTCATGGAAAGAGTAGGGTCCCTCGTTTAGGCAATTGATCAAAGGACCATTCTATGATCCTGGTCCAAATACGGCAACGGTGAATATATAAATGGATCATTCTCAAAGACTTCATGGAAGAAGATAGAGGTAGAATTCAACTAAACATGTAAGGTTTCCTTTAGCGAGGAAAACTCCAGAACAAATGGAAGAACATGAAGAGGAATTACACGTTGTACCAAGTGTAAATGAACAAGAGTGGTTAGGCTGGGATGGTGCAACCCATTGTCCTACACCATGGGATGAGAGTTCCTAAGATAAGGTTAGCAATTGTGTGATTTGGCAAATTTGTAAAATAGAAACTACCTTATTTTTAAATAAATCCCACTAATGAGAGACATTAAATAATGCAACTTATCGCACAATATCAATGCTTACGGGTAAGTCCTTCTCAAATAATAAGCTCATGGAGCCCATTATTGGCAAAGAGACATTTAAGGGGACGTATGCCACACCATGTCGTCAACCATCCACTACTTTGGAACAAGAAGATGAGATTAGACTATGATGAATTTGAATCACCGCATTGTATCACTTGATAACTCCATCCCAATTCTTGCCAAAATAAGGAATAATAGGGAAATATATCTATATTTCAAGGTAACACAAAAACCAATACACTCATCTCCATATTTGACCAATCATGTAGCAAGTATACTAAAGCTAAATGCTATTGCAAAATGTGATCGAGGCAATTGACGGAACACAAGTAGAGGTCACTGTGCCTCAAAGTGAAGCTCCACAATTCCGCAATAGCCATCATTGGATATTGTTGAATGTGATGTGTGTTGTTTGATTAGATCTTACCTTCTTGTATGTAGCAAGTGGTTGGGAAGGGCCCTTCAACATAATGGTTCTCTTATGGGCAATACAAGATGACTACTTCAAACCACCTAAAGGACAATAATATCTTATCGATTATGGTTATGCAAATATAGACTCCTATATTACTTCATTAAAAAAATTCAATTATCATATACCTGAATACAATGCAAAGCATCGTAACATATATCAAAACACAGAGTTGTTCAATCATCAACATGCAAAAATTTGCAATTGCATGGAAAGGACCTTTAGGATTCTGAAGAAAAGATTTTAGTGCTTAAGCTACCAATTTTTTTACCACCCTATGATGCAAATGTGGTTATTGCATGTTGCGTAGTATGCAACTTACTTATCAGAGATGAAGGGATGAGTACTACAATAAAAGTTTGGATCGAAGAAATTCAAGTCAGGTGGTTGAAGATAATAAAACCCTTGATTTGACATGTACCGATAATCCTAGTGATGTTGAGCAAGATAACATACCAAACAAACCCCACTCACACACAATTACCTAAGATGTTAATAGAGGTACACAAGTTAAAGAGGTTATTGTTGATGCAATGTACGAGCGATTTGAGAAAAAGGGTTATTGATTGTAGTTTTCTATTTGGCTAGGATGTTTAGATGCTATGTATTTGTAATTTGTTGTCATATTTTTGTTTCGCACTATATTGTTATGATGCTCTTATTTGCTACAAACTTATTCTAATTTCAATTTATATTGCTTTCATAGAAGTAATTTTAATATCAAATTAATTTATTATGTAAGTGGCGACATTTTGTCATATTAAATAGACAATGATGAAAGTCATTCCTACTATATCTTAGGAGTGTAAATGTCTACTTATTGGATAATGTTGGATATAAAAAGTGATTTGCCCACTATTAGTACTTTTGTTCGAATGACTATTTAGGCAAATGAAGAATTCTCCTGGCAATCTAAATTAACAACCCTAAAGACTACCCAATCGATGGATCCTTTCATTAAAGTTGGGATTTATGATTGAACATTTACGCCTAATGATAATATCCTTAAAAAATGACCAATTACTTATAAAATTGTAATATTATTAATTTCTTTTTTCTCTTCATCATGATTGAATTTTGGTGTACTTTCTACACGATTTAAGGATCAAAGGTGAATTTGTTAATGGGCTAATTACTAGAGCTGCATGGTGTCGTTCACAAGTGAAATCCAATGAACAGGTGAAAATACCTAAAGAGCACTCATCACTTAATCAACACAGTGCTTGACAGTGTTAGATTGGCACTGGAATGATTACAATGACATGCTAATTCCTCTACATACTTAGCAATAGAATGAAGTAAGAAAAATGCTATTTCATAATTGTTAAGGATGACTAAGGTGGCTCCGCAAACTTGAGAATAACCAATGATCAACTTATTTCAAGTCGATCAAAGAATAAGGTGGCTCCACAACTTTTGCTTCTCACTTAGGGGCATGTTGGATTTCTTTTTGGGGGCTCACTAATCCACTTGTGACAGCGAGACTTCATGTAATACATCATATTTGTGATGTTTTCTAATATTCTGGTATATCTATGATTTATTCTCTATTATTATCGCATTTCTACGATATCCTCATATGCATGTTGTGCTATGAATGCTTCAATACATGCTGTGTGCTTATAATTCAACTACCTTATGTTGATAGGTTATGAACTAAACTATGTATCATCTATTTAGACAAAGTGTGGTTTCATTAAATATATTCAAGCTATGATGAATTATGAGTTTGCAATTTATATTATTTTTTTTTTTTGAAAGAAAGGAATGCTATCGAATCACCGATAGCAAACCAGGAGAGCTATTATTGATAATAAAAAAATAATTTACAAGTTCGACTCCCAGTACTGTATGAGCTTCCAACAAAAATTTACAATGTTTTCCACATGAGCTAAGGTCTCCTGAAAAACACACTCATTTCTAGCCCTCCATACCGCCCACAGAACCGCCACCATATGTATATAAGGCTTATTCCCATCTACCAGACAGCTCCACAAATTTCCCCAGGTGGGTAAGGACTCATTGCATACTCTCCTCCAAACATAATCAGTGATAGCACATGAAGAGAAGATATGATCTGTAGAATCATTATGCAACCCACACAAATAACAAAACTGGGTTGGGGTCCCCATCCTTCTGTGCCTCAGATCTCCAGTAATCAAACCATCCCTCCTGCACAGCCATAAGAAAATTTGTAACTTTAATGGTATTTTTAACTTCCAAAGCTTTTTCCCCATTTCTTCATCTTCCGCCATCCTGGAGGACATTATCAATTTGTCATAGGCAGCCGCAGTAGAAAAATTACCTTCCCATTTGTATGTATCATATTCATGAGGCATGGGTTTGAAAGCAGCAAGCTCTTGCATGAGACGTTCATTCTCTACGCGTGTTCTTGTTTCATGATTATTCCTCCCACCAATATTTAACAGCCACTGCTCCGAATCCACATCCCAATAATCAGCTACCACTGCATTTTTATTTGCTGCAGCAGCATAAGCAAGGGGGAACCTATCTTTAAGCGTCCCTCCGTGCCCCCAATTCTCCAGCCAAAACTTAAAGCTTTTTCCATCACCTAAAACAGATTTGAAAAAGTTCCAATTTTCCTTCAAGGCACGCACCACAGAAAGCCAAAACGAGGATGGTTTACGTGGGTTAAGACGATTTATCTCATCATTGGTACTCCCATAACTGTCCTGAATAATTTCTGTCCAAGTTTTTTTTTCCCCCTGCAGTAACCGAACAGCCCATTTCAACAGTAAAGCTTCATTGAATTCCTTAAGGGATCTGACACCCATGCCTCCCAGCTTCTTTGGTTTGCAAATTAACTCCCATTTTAAGGGTTGAAAGAAAGCCCCTTTATGGGAGGCCCCTTTCCAAAAGAATCTTTTCCGCATCACCTCCAGCTTTTTCCAAATAGAATTTGGAGCTCTCAGGACAGAGAAGAAGAAAACAGGAATCGATGTGACAACAGAATTCAGTAATATATACCTCCCCCCTTTTGATAGGTATTTACTGCTCTAGCCCTCCAATTTTGTAGCTATCTTTTCAAAGAGGAAAGACCAATCTGCTTTCTTCAGCTTAGAACATTTCAAAAGCAGACCCAGATATTTAATCGGTAGTGGCACCACAAGTGTACCAAGAGTGGCAGAGATCTCATTCTGTAAACCATCATTCATCCCAAAACAGACCAGGGAAGATTTACTTCCATTCAATCTGAGCCCAGAAACCTCTCCAAACAATTTAACCATATGTAACAAAGCCTGCGCTTCTCTCTTCCCCCCTTCTACAAGAAAAACAGTATCATCAGCATACTGAAGTATAGGAGCTAGAGCCCTATGATTAGACATTGAATACCCCCTTATAAAACCATCCACAGCCAATTTGCAGGCAAACCTAGCCAAAGTATCCACCGCAAGATTAAAAATTAGAGGGGCAATAGGACAACCTTGCCTTACTCCACATTGGGGCTGAATCCAAGAACGGCATGGTTTACCATTTATCAATGGGGAAAAAGAGGCTGTCGTAATGCATCTCTTCACCCATTGAATCAATAAGGGTGGAAATTTCCTCCTTTTAAGGATCTCCCACAAGTATGACCAGTAGATAGAATCATAGGCTTTTGAGAAGTCTACTTTCCATAAGAAAGCCTTTGATTCCTTTGCCACCCCATTACAATTTCCTGCGCCACAATGAATGACTCTTGCAACGATCTCCCAGGAAGAAAAGCTGATTGAACAGGCATAATCAAATCCTTTAAAACCTCCCGCAATCTGTTAGCAATAACCTTACTAATAATAAGGTAGATGGAATTTGATAACGCAATGGGTCTGTAATCAGAAAAACTTTCTGCACTTGATTTCTTGGGCAACAAAAACAGGTAGGATTTGTTTAGCCTCTCAAAACCAGAGTTACCCACTTCAAACTCATGGATGACCTTCATTACATCCACCTTAACAACATTCCATAACTCTCTGTAGAAAAACACCTGAACACCATCTGGACCTGGAGCCCCTTCATTATTTAAATCTTTAATGGCCTTTAGCACTTCCTGTTCAGAAATAGGGGTCACAAGCATGCCACTCTGTTCATTATTTACACAAGGGAAATCCATTGCTGCCATCCTCCATGAACCTCTTGGAGTTGCCTTGGAAGCTTCTTTAAAAAATTTTGTTGCTTCAGATCTGATCTCCTTAACCGAGGTAATATTTCTTTCTTCAACTTTAATAGATGAAATAAGGTTGAATCTCCTTCTAGCACTGGCCGCAAGATGGAAAAATTTTGTGTTCGCATCACCCTCTTTAAGCCAAAGCTGTCTAGATTTTTCCCGCCAATCCATTTCAATTTTCAGCTCTTCATCCCTCACAATTGCTTGCATTTGCTGCCTCAATTGCTGCTCCTGTTGGTCCAAATTCAGCCTGCACTCTTTCATATCTAAATCCCTGATGACTGTCAAGGCTTCCTTCCTCTTCTGGTCTCTAATCAGGTTCACAGCCTGCCCATATTCTTTCAACATTTCACGCAGACCAACCAATTTTGCAGCCAACTGCTGTGTGGCAGTGCCTTGAACATCCTTGCTCTGTCACCACTGAGAAACCATTTGCACAAAGCCTTCTTCCCTAAACCAAGATCTCTTGAGTTTGAAATATGACCCCGTGTCTGCATTCACCCCACTGTCCCAAACCAAAGGCGTGTGGTCAGAGAACGGCCTATCAAGGCTCAAAACAGCTGATAACTGAAAACTCTCTAACAAACTAGGACTGCCAAAGAACCTGTCCAATTTGGAAATCTGTCCACTTCCATTCCTCCAAGTATATTCCACACCACTGATGGGAAATTCAGTCAAGCCCATGTTCTGCACAGCCAATTGGAAGCCTGTTGAAGAACTGTCCATTCTCCCATCTGGATTGTCATCACCAGAAAGATAACAATTGAAATCACCCCCTAACAGCCATGGAGTCTCTTGTACTCTTTGATGCATTGCATAAAGTTCCTCCCACAAGCCAACCCTCTCTGCTGCCACACAAGGACCATAAATACATGATATAAACCATTCCATATCACCTTGGGGAGATTGACACCTGCAAGAAATTAAGAACCTATCACGAAAAATCTCAGTTACTGAAATGGCAGACTTTCTCCACCAAAAAGCCATACCACCAGACCAACCAGCAGCACCCTTAGCCACAATATCACTATGGCCAGATTGTTTGAAACAGTCCCATTCTTGACCATTCTCCCTCTCCAAGTGAGTCTCTTGTAAAAGGGCACAGTCTATCTCCCACTCAGAGAGATACCTACAAAGAGAAGCCCTTCTTTGCTTGTTGCGTAGCCCACGCACATTCCACGACAAAACTCTCATTTCTCACTTGAAAGATCCCCATTGACCTTGCAACCCACATATTCTACCATAATAGATTTAGCAATATCTTGCTCCACAATAGGATGCTCCTTTCTTCTCCTTCGCAGCACATATGGAGATCTGCCCACGCCTCTCTTTTGTTTGGACCCACAGCCATACTGCAAATCAGTTGGAGTAGCAAACTGTAACTGGCTCTGCTCTTTAAGCCTCAACTCCCTTTCCAAACTGCCCAATTCCACACTGCAATTCATCTTAGACTCTGCCAAATCAGTCTCAGTAACCTCTAAACAATCACCCTCTTTGACTATCAGAGCTAATCTATTTTCAGCAGGTGTTGCAGCATCTTCCATCAGGTCCTTCTCAGCCATAATACAATGGCAGTCCTCCCTCTTTTTGGGCTCAGGAACCTCAACTGCAGGAGGACTCAGGTGCTGCATCTGGTTTGGTTCTTTAAGCCTCAACTCCCTTTCTGTACTTCCCAACTCCATACTGCAGATCATCTCAGAATTTGCCACTTCATTCTCAGCAACCTCCAGACAGTCACCCTCTTTGCCTATCAACACTGATCTGATTTCAGCAGGTGTTGCAACATCTTCCGTCTGATCCTTCTCAGCCATAGCACAATGGCACTCCTTCCTCTTTGTGAGATCAGGAGCCACAGCTGCAAGGTTGCATCCTTTAAGCCTCAACTCCCTTTCTAAAGTGCCCAATACCACACTGCAGTTCATCTCAGATTCTGCCAAAACAGTCTCAGAAACCCCTAAACAATCACCCTCTTTGACTATCAGAGCTAATCTATTTTTAGCAGGTGTTGCAACATCTTCCATCTGATCCTTCTCAGTCATAACACAGTGGCAGTCCTTCCTCTTTTTGGGCTCAGGAACCTCAACTGCAGGAGGACTCAGGTGCTGCAACTGGCTTGGTTCTTTAAGCCTCAACTCCCTTTCTGTACTGCCCAACTCCATACTACAGATCATCTCAGAATTTACCACTTCAGTCTCAGCAACCTCCAGACAGTCACCCTCTTTGCCTATCAACACTAATCTATTTTCAGCAGGTGTTGCAACATCTTCCATCTGATCCTTCTCAACCATAGCACAGTGGCACTCCTTCCTCTTTGTGAGATCAGAAGCCTCAGCTGCAGGGTTGCATCCACAGCTGTCACATTGTTTGCTCACCTCATTTTTGGTTCCAGACATTGGTTTCTCCTTAGGAGAATTATCTTGACAGCAATCAACCTGCCCAATAATAGCTAACCTAACAAGCCAAGAGGTGCCCCCACATCTGATAATGATCGAATCTGGAAGTGAACCAGCATTAGCAACTTCCACCTCAATTCTTAACGACCTAATGTCTCCTTCTCCAATCAGAACATCAGAACCATCACAGATTGATGCAAAACCTGCTAGCATCTTGGAGACAACACCCTTTACCCGCAGGTGCAGTGGTAGTCCAGAGATCTCAAGGATGACCCTCCTGGAGGACACTCTTTGTGGAGGCCGTTCAGATAGTGCCCCATCAAAAGGAGAGACCATTCTCCAGATCACAATGAAATCTTTAAAGATACTTGAACGAAATCTTAATTGCTCAACATCCAGCATGCCCAAACCATACACCAAGAATCGAGAAGGGGATAATAGAGCAACTTTCCAGCCTGCAGACAAAAGATCTAAGGAAAGTACCAGGTTCTGAAGCATTTCGATCGAAGGCCTACCTGACATGATCTCCCCAATCAAAGCACCTCTCAGTGTGATCTCTGCAGCCGAGATCTCTTTCATAGATGGGATCTCAACTTCAATTGTATGCCTGCCCAAAATCAGTGGTGGTGGCGGCCGAGGTTCATTTTTGACCCTCCAAACAGGACGTGAGACTGCCCGCCATTGTCGCAAAGGGAACCTCCTAGGGCACAAATCGCTTTTGTGTCCTTCGCCCCTGCACTCCAAGCAGATCTGAGCATTCTTACATATCACAGCCACATGCCCCCTTTGTCTGCATCTGAAGCAGAGAACATCACCATTCTTCCGCCTCCAAGGACGTCTTTGAGAACGGTCAGACGACCTAAAAAACCTCTCCTGCCACAACCGCTCTTTTCTCCTCCAGGCCCTTGATCTCCACGTCTTCCATTCATCTTCTGCGCCCACCCTGGATGGATTCGCCCCACTACCTCGTTCCGCCCATCGCCGATCGCCCACCACTCGCCCTCTCCATCGCCGATCGCCCATCTTCTCCACTTTTCGACTCATATATTTTTTATAATTTCAGTTACATAAATAATTACCACTATAATTAAAATTCTACGGATAATGTCATTATCTTAACAATCCTAATTAAATTTGAATTAAATTACTTCAACCAATTACAATTACTTATGTATTTCAATTTGCATAAATCACATTATTTACATAAATCATCACAAATATTTCATAATTAAATATATCAAAAAAACATTAATTTACTAATTATAACTAATTACATAATTAAATATGCTCAAATTACTTACATAAATAATCACCAATTTATAATACCTAGACTAATTTAATAAATAATTATCTCAACTAATTACAATTACTTATATATTAATAATCACCTAAATAACATAATACCCAAATAAATTTAATAACATATTATTTCAACTAATTACAAATAATTATATATTTAACATACTCCATCATAACATTACTTACATAAATAATCACTATTATATAATACATACAACTACCTTAAACACCTTTATGACATGTTTTGCAATACACAAACATGGTACACCAATGCAAAATGACTTACACCTCCTTGCATAACAAAATGCATTTACGTTTGTATTTTTGTACCCACATCCTCAAAAATATTATCCTAGCAAACTTAACTACCCTCTAAAGGTAAAGGGGCTATTTTCATATTCCTAACACCACCACCAAATAAATACCACCGCTTAACACCAATTCAAATAAATAAAAACTAGTGTTAACACCATTATGTGAGTAAACACAAATGAGAGTAAACATCACTTCCACATTTCCTAAAGCACTCCAACTAAAATGTTGAGCATCCAAATAATCTATTTAAATGAGATTAAAGATTTGTAACTCAAAGATAGATTGCTTCATAACTCATTCCATCATAGGCAATTCATATATTTGAAACATATAAGCAGCTTGACGGCACTTTTGCAATATAATCTACAAAATCTCTTTGTTTCAAATGTAGATTGAAATCATTCCATAGGTTTGTCTAAACAGGGTCAAAGTGAATATTCCATGCTCTGGAGATTATAACTAATTCAAATCAAAGCAAGTGACACAGATTTGAAAGGCACCACTTTTGAAGTGACGACCTGCAAATATCCTTTTCTTCCTTTCAAATGTATATTGAAATTATTTCTTGGTTGCCTTAATAGAATACATCATAGACTTTATTGATGCAAAATAAAGGCTGGTGTATATCTTCCCCTCAAACTGTTCAACTAAAAAAGTACATTGAACATTGCGAGAAGAATAAACCATTGCAGGTAGTGGCATGTGGCGATATGAGAAATTAAAGTTAGAATGAATATGGAGATAGTCCATTCCCTGGAATAGGTAGGAACAGCGAAAGGTTGACGCATATCTATAAACAATACAGTCACTTGCAACTCAGGAAATTTTACTCACATGAAATAAAGTTAGATCATCATTGATTTGTCACAAATGTACCATTAATGGACTAGCAAAATGCGATGCTCAGCAGAACTACAACCACAGTTCTAGCTTTTGAGTGCAAAAAAAGGAAGGCCAAGTCCAAACTTAAGAATCTCACTAGCGAACTACTTCAAAACAGCTTCAAGTCCTAAAGTTGCAGTAAGGTCAGATATCAGTTTTAACTGCTAATGGGTTTGCAGTTGTATTGCTTGAAACATTTTTTTCACTATGATCAATTGTTTTCTACGTGTCTTCTATCTCGGTCAACCAGAACTTGCTGCCAACATACTCAATGAATTCACATCATCCTGAAATTTCCTGTCAAACTTGCTCAAATAGCAACCATCTTAATCAGCAGGTAACTCTCATATTAGCACACTCTGCAGACTATCTACTTTAAAACCACAATCTGAGATCAATTTTCTGCAAAGGTTATCGATCTCTTCACAGACATAGAGTTGTTGGTTTCATCAGCAACCAGTTTGCCAGACCTAGTGATTTTTGTTTGGGTCAGATAATGTGCTACAGATGTGAAACCAAGATTTGCAACCTGTGGCATGTATATACATCAATAATTTGTCTGCTTGAGAGAGAGAGAGAGGGAAGGAGGAAGGAAGGGAGGGAGAGGAGCTGCATATGATATGTTAGACTTACTTTGTAGTAAATTTGGCCAGTGGGGGCCAATCCATTCTTTAACCGGCAGAAGCTGCAATTGCAAATTCCTCGACAAACTGGACAAACCCAGTTAGGATTCTCTAAAGCCTCAGCTATCTGTTCACCATATCTGATCAAAAGTAGGAAATATCTTGCATCATTCCAGCCCCCACAAACAACTTTCAAGAAATCAAATTTGATGATGAACACCTGATATAGTTCCTTGCCATAGTAAATCACAAATATGACAAACATATTGTTCAGCATAAACAACTTATATAAATTGCAACATATGAGCACATATTTATGTTTTAGTGAGTTATCATGTTATTTTTATTTTATCGTTGGATGTAGTGATAATTTACCCAAGTCTCTCTCATATAAAAGAGACTAGGGTTTCACATTCTTAATGTGAAGAAACAACTCTTTTGTTCAACTGGTATCGGAGCAACGATCCTAGATTGATAATCTGATATCCCACCAAATATTTCATCCTTCCATATGCAATGATCATGACATAATCGTCACATTGCCAGATCTTATTTCAACGACAGATCTGCCACCATCACCAACCTCTCAGATCTGCAGGTGATTTAGATCTTCCACCCGATGTGCCTTGATCTCCATCGCCCTGCAGCACCCAGATTTGGTACCATGAGCGCAGTTTGGTTGCTGCACTTAGATCCCAAGAGTCAATCAATGAGACTACTGCGTGTTGTTGCTGTTGTGATCGTGTGGCTGTGATGGTATGGCTGTGATCGTGTTACTGTGATCTGTTTCCATTTTTGGTTGCTGTTGGTGTTGTTGATCTTGTAGGAGTGCCACCTATGGAAGTGATTGGTATCTTCTTTGTGCTTTGGGATCATCTCCCGCTTCGTGTCCATGTTCTACTCGATTTTGATTGTATCACGAGGAATATGATTTGTGCGCCTATGGCATTGGTGGACAGTGGATGCGTATGGCCTAACATTGGTCGTTGAGAGAAGGAAAACCGTGCCTAGAGTTCAACTTGGGCAAGGGATAATCAACTATAGAATGTTGATTCATCTAACTAGAGACTCCACCTTGTTGAAAACATCGACCAAACCTAGGAGGGTCAAATTGGTGAAGGTGGCCAATGGGTCTATCTCCCTAGTTACCACCATGGGGAACGTCCAAATATTCACTACACTAGAGTTCCTCGATGTGCACTGTGCTCCTAAGTTCCCGATGAATCTATCATCTATGAATAGCACATGCAAGGATCTTCAGTGTCATTGTCATCTTCGATGATAAACACTAAAATTTTCAAGACAAGAACAAGATTATTGACAAGGGAATCGAGAAGGATGGCCTACACTTTCTCAATATCCCAGCACACTTTACAGGAGCAATTTCGATCTCTGCAGATCCATTGTTATGGCACCAGAGACTTGGTCACCCATTTATGGGGAAGATGCACCAAATGTTCCCTAAGTTGCCACCCAGCACTTCCTTTGATTGAGGCGTATCAGTTAGGGAAGCAACACCGGAGTATGTTTCCTCAACGCACCAAAGGAATTTGTGCTTCCCCCTTTAGCCTTGTGCATTGTGACGTTTAGGGTCCTACACATGATACCAGTATTGGAGGCTGCAAGTACTTCGTAGTCGTTGTGGATGATTATAGCCAATCCACTTAGGCCTTCCCAATGAAGGCTTATTATGAGATTCTCCAGATAGTATAGAGGTACTTTGCAAAGATTCAAATATGATACTTTGCCACAATACATGTGTTTCACAGTGACAATGCCTTAAGGTGTAGATGTGATAGTTAAGTTGATATGTTGTTATAGGTAGAGGTTTAAAGTTCAAGACTAGGTAACGTATAGGAAGAGGGATAAATGGATGGGTAATAGGAGGGTTAATGGGTGTAGATGTGATAGTTAAGTTGATATATTATTATTATTTTTTGCTTTTATTTGTACTGAGAGTAGGTTAGTAGCATAGATGTGATAGGTAGATGCAATGGGTAGGAGCAAGTTAGTGGGGGTAGATATGATTGGTGAGGGCTAAATGTGATGGTGGGGAATAAAGCTTTTACATTGTTCATGCACTATAACACTTATGACTGACACATAAGATAACATCTCCGTTTAAACCTCTACCAAACACACCCTTAGAGTTTATGCAATCAAGTATACAATCTTTCTTTACTAACAAGGGAACACTACATCAGATCTCATGTGCACATACCTCACAGTAGAATGGTGTTGCAGAACATAAACTTCGCCATTTGTTAGATATTGCGAGGACATTGATGGTATACATGAAGGTTCCGAAGCAGTTTTTGGGAGATGCAATTCAGGCAGCTACATACCTTATCAATCAAGACCCATCCTCAGTGCTTCATGGAAGTATACCCTACCAGTTGCTACGCATTGAATCAAAGAGACCATTTGCTTCACTGTTGCGTATATTTGGCTGCATGTGTTTTACTCAAGCCTTTGGAGCATAGGACAAGTTCTCCCCTCAAGTTATAAAGTGTATTTCTAGGATACTCACATACCCAAAAAGAATATAGGTGCTATGATCTTGTGCACAAGAGATATATCGTGACTGCAGATGCCACATTCTTTGAAAAAGTTTCATATTACTCTAAAGAAGGTGCCAATATCAATCTTGCTCCTCGAGAGACAAGTGTATCATAAGAGACCTACCCTGCTACCTACTGTGCCAGAGCCTACAAAGGATTGTCTAGCATGAGGACCACCTCCAGTTGCCCAAGTTGATGATGATAGGTTGATCGCTCTATAGAAGCCCAGTAGATCGTGTTCACTACATCCTATGTCCAATTACATGACTGCTGATTACTTACAGCAGGATGTGCAACATTTTGCCTCAACACTTACCAGTACCATTCTGCCCATAAACTGTTAAGGCCTCCCAAGATTCTCACTGGAGAGTTGCCATGGATGAGATAACCACCTTGACTTCATGTGGCACATGGGAGTTAGTGCCATACCCGCCAGGTGCTACACTTGATTGCAAAGGGGTTTACACAATCAAATACTTAGTAAATTGGTCAATAGATCGCTTCAAGGCAAGATTAGTCGTAAAAGGATTCACG
Organism: Thalassia testudinum; assembly: GCA_037157565.1. Classification (NCBI taxonomy): domain Eukaryota; kingdom Viridiplantae; phylum Streptophyta; class Magnoliopsida; order Alismatales; family Hydrocharitaceae; genus Thalassia; species Thalassia testudinum. The sequence continues at coordinate 37,411,054 of JAZHRO010000024.1, forward strand.
CAAACCTATGATGTTGATTATCATGAGACTTTTTCTCTCATAACCCGAGTCTCTTCTATTCGTATTCTTTTATCCATGGTGGTAAACAATAGTTGGTCTCTTTATCAGTTAGATATCAAGAATGCCTTCTTATATGGCGATCCTATAAAAGTGGTATACATACATCAACCGCCAAGTTATGTGATTCAAGGGGAATGTGTCTGCAGATTGAACAAAGCTATATATGGCCTAAAGCAAAGCCCCAAAACATGGTTTGAGAGGCTGAGCATAGAGGTACAAAAGATCAAGTTTGGTCGATCATCTTCTAATCATTCCATCTTCATTAAGGATAAAGGTACAAAGGCACAGAAGGTGATCATTCTGGCAGCTTATGTGGATGCTATGATACTAACTGGCACCGATGAGGATGGTATACAATAGACGAAAGAGTTGTTGCGTACCGCATTTGTGACAAAGGACCGTGGAGAGCTAAGATACTTTTTTAGGATTGTAGTGAGACAAGCATGCAATCTATCATTATCTTAAGGAAAGTATACATTACATATTCTGAAGAAGGCTAGACTCTTAGGAGCCAAGCCATCTGCGGTGCCTGTGGACTATGGAGATGCAAAGGAAGACCAAGTTACTGGAGGGTGATCGCTTATTGGAGGATGTTACACGTTATAGAAGTACCATTGGAAAACTTCTTTACTTGACAATGACTCGCTTGGATGTCAATTGCATAATCAGCCAAGTTAGTCAATATGTGGAGCAGCCACGGTATGGTCATTGGCATGATGTGTGGCCTAATTTTAAGATACCTAAAAGGGAGTCCAAGACAAGGACTTCACTGTAGAGTTCATGGGTCACTTGATGTGGCTGCTTACTCCGATACAAACTATGCCCGAGCCATTAATGACAAGAGATCTGCATCTAGGTATGCAACCTTTCTTGGTGGGAACTTAGTGTCATGGCAAAGCAAGAAGCAAGTCATGGTGGCTAAATCCAGAGGCAAAGTATCGTACAATAGTTCATGTAGTATGTGAGTGTTAGCACATATTATTTGTTATTTGTATGGGTTTTTGGGCTTTAAGCTCATCAGGGGCAGTCTTGTGCTTTTACTGTTGAGAGAATTAAGTGGTTATTTAGTGCCGCATTGGAAAGTGTGCACTTTGTGTGTGAGTGGTGACCTATAAATAGGCGTGTATTCCTCTCATTTACCTTAGAGAAGAAATACAAAGAAATCGCGCCCATAGGGCGCTTCTCCCGTGGTTTTCTCTTCGCTCCTTGTGAGTGAGGTTTCCATGTAAACCCAAGCATTCCATTATTATTTATTACTTTAATTTATACTTCCACATTATTTAAATGTTTTAACTTGATATCAGAGCAAGTTTTGATCTTGGGTTTTGTTCTAAAGTTTTAAATATATTCCATTATTTGTCTCCATATTGTCTTTAATTTTGAGAGAGGAGAGGAAACCCTAATCTCTCCATGCAAGGGAGGAGATCGTGATGGCCATAAGGTGCATGAAGGAGACAAGGAGAAGGAGATGTGGCAGCAATTGTTGGCACCGACCTCAACAGAGATCGCCATAGCTGTCAAGGGCAAGGATCCGAGCAGATTCAATCCTCGCCCTATGGAGTCGCCACTATGTAGCCAAAGTAGGATGTGGCTTGCATTCCCCAACGCTACCACCGTTGCGGAGGTTTACTACGATGAGGAAAGGACAAAGAAGGCGAAGCAGTGACCGTAACCCGCAGCGAAGGAGCAAAAGGAGTCGAAGGAGAAGAAGCTTGCTCCGATCTGAGAGCAATAGCCAAGGAGAGGGCCTCCAGTCATTGGCAATGCCGATGTGGTTTGCAGCAACGCTACCGCTGCATCGAAGAGGGCCTTGTCGAGGCAAGGCGACTACTGCCGCAGGGAGGAGGAGCACCATCGCGTCCAACGGGCCACAAAGGGCGACGAAGGATGTGCTAATCGAGCACTGCCTCCACAACAGCGCTCCCAACAACTCCGCTACTCCGACAACGACAACAGCAAGCTCAAGCTGGAGCTCGAGCATGAGGAAGAGGTTGGAGACGACGACGACGACTCAGACGAGAGGCACTCGTCAATGGAGAAGCGTTGCATTGCGTGGAGAAGAAGCCGGAGGCGCAGTCGACGATGAGGGAGATGCGTGCGTCACGAGTTGAGAAGGAAGAGCAGCAGCTATGTTGTTGGCTTGTCCCTAACCCTGTAGACTGAGAGGATTTTAGGAAAAAAAGGGAAACGAAGAGAGAAAACAAAAAAGGGAAAGAAGAAAAAGGGAGAAATAGTAAAAAAAAAAAAGAATGAGAGAAAAGAAAAAAAAAAGAAAAAAGAATGGAAAGGAAAAATGAAAAAGAAAAAGATGAAAAAGAAAGAAGAAAATTTAAAAAAAAAGGACGATGAGATTTATGTTTAAGAGAAGAAATGGAGAAGTCTTCTCTAGTTTTTTCAAGTTTTATTTTCTTCTTGTTATTATTGTCTTCTCCCATACGAGTATGGGAAAAAGGGGGAGTGTGGAAGCCATTATAGTCACCCCCATTTGGTAATCCCTTTGTTACAGTCCCAATGCACGATAGCATCCTCCAGCAATTGAGGTGACATCGAATACTGCTACAGACTTGTTTAGTAGTTGATCTTCACATGAGAAACCAAATTCTGGGAGGTCCAAAGTTTCGAGGTCTCCAAAGATAGGGAGATCAATTTTCGAGGTCCTCAGAGGAAGGGCCCAGTCAATTTCTATGTGGGAGATGCAATTTCGAGGTCTTCAGAGGAAGACACTTTTCAGGGATACTGAATGGAAAGCCATCAGCACTAGATCTTCAGAGACAGCCACAATTCCTTCAGCAACTCCAGCCTATGTTCCCGCCTGTGTAAAGTGAATTTCTTTGTGTTACAAGCTAAACATTCCATGTTCCAGCTTGAGGGGGAGTGTTGAAAGAATTAAGTGGTTATTTAGTGCTACATTGGAAAGTGTGTACTTTGTGTGTGAGTGGTGGCCTATAAATAGGCATGTACTCCTCTCATTTACCTTAGATAAGAAATACAGAGAAATCACACCCATAGGACGCTTCTCCCGTGATTTTCTCCCCACTCCTTGTGAGTGGGGTTTCCACGTAAATCCAAGCATTCCATTATTATTTATTGCTTTGATTTATGATTCCGCATTATTTAAATATTTTAACTTTTACCCTTTTTGGTCTCTCTCTATATAGGAGAGCCTAGGGTTTTCAATAAGAGATTAACTCATTTCATCCAATTGTGAAATTATATGGCTAGTAGACTCCCTGAATGATATTGGAATATTTGTACAAGCACATGTTCTATTATACTATCATAACAAGTCTACCACATATATATCCTCTAATCCAATGTTCCATGAGAATTAAACATATTGAAGTTGACTGTCATTTTGTGCATAATGAAGTCATGAAAGGGAAGAGTAGCACCCCTCATGTTACTCTAAAAATGCATCTTGCCAACATACTCACCAAGGTCTTGAAGAAGAGACATATGTTCCTATGTGACAAGTTGGGGTTAGAAGATATCTACGCCATAACTTGAGGGGGAGTGTGAATGCATATTTATGTTTTAGTGAGCTATGTTATTTTTATTTTCTTGTTGGATGTACTTGTAATTTGCCCAAGTCTCTCTCATATAAAAAAGACTAAGGTTTCTCATTCTTAAAGTGAAGAAACAACTCTTTTGTTCACAGAACATAACCATAATGAATTTAGCTAAGTTCTTACACGACACCAACAAAATTGTTTTAGGGGCAATACTCAATTAAGCACTCAACCACACATAAATAGGAGGGAACAACTGTGTTCATTCTCAATAGGAAGCTGGTCCTACTCCGATGACCAACCATTTGACACGATTGAAGAATGTTGGATGTTAACACTTACATTGACTGAGACCAGAAAAGTAGCTAGGAGGAATGAATTACATACTGACACAAAAATGAAAACAAGTTAGTTACTTTAAGCAAGTTACTTTAAGCACTTTTCACATATGCCCCTATGGTTGTATCTAACTAGCTACAGAAAATGTTCAAAAATGGGAGAACAAGTATTATTTTTACTTCTAAACTTGAGACTTGTAGCACTTGATGGGGTTCTAGAAGTGTTTTAAAGCTTGTTTGGATTGAACACTCCCATCTTCATCAAGTGGGTGAATTTTTTATTTAGGTAAAAAAAAGGATATATTTGAATATGGGACAACGAATATTATTTTGGATTGAAAATTTGAGACTTGCAACACTTAAGAGTTCTAGAACTGTTTTAGATTTCATTTCAATCGAATAAATCCCCCCTTCATAAAGGGGGTGAATTTTTGATAAACTAACACCATCAGAAATAAGGTGTCTGATAGAATTGAGGATTGAAGCACTTCGGCATTCTATCAGCTGATGCATATCAGCAAATAATCAAGCCAACATAATATATAAATCAAGGTGTACCACTTCATTTTAAACATAATTTCAGGCTGAGGCCGGTTTCAAACAAGATTCAGATGCTTTATCTAAGATGTCACAATCTGCCAGAAAATCATGGTTAAAAAAGGGTTCAATCTTCGATGCTTTAACTATTCCATGTCTAACTAAGTGGATTCCTCTGAGACAAACACCACCCAAATTTTCCCACATGCTTTACCACATTGGGTGCATGCTTGATTGGAATAATCAAAAGGATGCAACTCTGTTGATATGGTCAAGGTAGACTGCTTTGTCAGTATTATGAAGGATTTCTTAGGAGCAAATACGTACTTAATACCGTTTCAAAAAAAATACATACTTAATATCAATGTATTTACATTTAGTAGAGCTGGCATCACTTGTAATTAACTATACATCTCAGGGCACTCTTGTAATTTGCTACATACTTTGTTACAGTTTGTCTATAAATATTACGGAACTGCTGAGCCATCAGTAGGTTAATACTTGATCCATTCTTGATCCAGCTCTAATAACGTTGTATCAGAGCATCCATTCTAGAGCCCCATGTGATGATTGCAGCCTCACAATGATCAGAGATCTGATCAGGAGTATTCTCACTCAATTGCAACAGAATTCTGCTTCAATTCATCAAATTTTGGTTCTCCTTCGAAGGATTTTGAATCAGGTGAGACTTCTTGAGCATTATCATGAAGAAGCACATTCTGATCTCCAAATTCTACTACCGATGAACTTGCCGGAGTAATTCTATCAATAATTTTTCATTCCTCGGTCTGAGATCTTCTCTTTTTCTCTTCATGCTGCAATTTTTCTTCCTGATCACTCCTGCCTTGCTCTGGTTGCAGCTCTCGGCTTGTTTCTGTGGTTTTCATGATGGATTCAGATTTTACCATTACATCTTCCGGCGAATTACTGGAATGACCACCTCTTCACCCGTGACCATTCACAGTAGTACCCCCTACAAACTTAATTCACAAAATTATGCTATGTGGAAGGCACAATTCCTACCGATTTTGTGTGCTTATGATTTGATTTCCTATGTTGATGGTACGGCTGTTACTCCCCCCAAACTTGTGTCGCAAGGCATTGGGGATGATATTGTTCAAGTGCCTAATTCTAGATACATTCTTCATTTTCGCAAAGAGCAACTCATGCTCAGTTGGCAATGTCCTTTGTTTGAAAGGAAATATGCATGCAACTATCTGATCTTCAAACATCGTGAGATGATTGATTATATCTTGAGCATCTTTTTGGCACGCAATCGCACGCTAAAGCCTTCCAATACAAAGCTAAGTTCTTTAAAGAAAGGAGATACATCTAGGCTCGAATTTGTTAACAAAGCCAAACATATTGCTATGTCTTCGGCCTTCTGTGGAAAACCTCTCAACAAAGACAATATTATTCTAGCAAATTCCGAATGGTCTCCCTCTAGAATTTGATTTGATTGTTATGTCAGTTACTACATATGGAACTTCATCATTAGATGAGGTTCTGCATATCTATGTCACATAAATTGTCTATTTCTGTGTGTTATTAGGCATATAATTGCATCATGCATTATAAATATTACATAACATGTATCATCATGCATTTAAATTAGTTTGTACAAATTTTAAGTTAATTTACCCTTTTATGATCAGGAGATAGGGCGATATTTATAAAGACCTCAATTGAAGATCTAACCGTACGGATCTAATTAGGGCAACGATCGGAATTTAACGACTCCAAGATCGCCTCGATCAGACTTCTGTAGTATCAGATGCAGTCCGAGGAAGATCAGAGGTCAAGGGGCAAGATGGTGTAAATCCGTACTTCAGACGACAAATCCAATCGCACAAATGAGTTCGGATCAACGATCGCAGCCCAACAACGTGAAAATCGATCCAAATGGCACCAACCGTGGCACCTCCTACAAGCAAAAGAAGTTGGACAGCCCAGATGGTGCCACGGGCGCTCCTCTCCTCAACAAAGAAGCCTTGATCTCAGTCGTTGGATCTTGATCCAACAGCTTAGAGTGCGCCATGTTGCTCCCTAAGATGTGCTTTACATCTCTTGAAGGCGAGGGCTCGGGTAATCTCAACCGTTGGATCACCATCCAACGGTTGCAAGCACCCGACCCTTAAAATGAAAACGCAACAAAGAATCGAGCGCAGCACAACACGATGCGCACTCAAATCGCGGCAAGTAGATGCGTTGAAGGCGCACCCAATCAAAATTCAGCCACACAATGATGATCAAACGGCAACGACGGCAATGACGTGGAGCCATCTCGAGCACCGGATGGAGTAGCTTGCCCTACGCGTGCGATGTCACACGATCGCACACGGGCACTACGCGCATGGTAAGGTGAAGGGGCTCGCCCGATCTAAGCCATCTGATCAAACGATCAGACGGCTGAGATGAGTTGAGTGCAATGAGGCACGCGAACGTACGAAGGCAAGAAGGCATCGACGTGGCTCGATCTGAACCGTGCGATCGGTGATGAGCGACCCTCCTTGCATGTGCGCCAACAGCAACATGTGCCTTTAGTGATGCTTACATGTGTCACTAAAGGCCGCATATTCATTTTAAAGGCTTTTAAAAGAAAACTTTTATGCTCTTCTTCCTCAACTATAAAAGGGACCTCATACCTCATTTTATCCATCCCTTCCTTTCTTCTCTCACTTCCTCCAAAGCTCTACGAGCTCGTCCCAAACCCAGGATGCTCCATTAGAGTTATACAGATAATTTTTCCATTTTCTCACCCCCATTCATGGAGCACCTACGGTTGTCCTCACCGTCGTTCGAGAAGCGGATCTCAATACCACGTCGCCTTGTTCCATCCTCCGTCTTCGTCCTCTTTCGTCCAGCATCTCACCACCCTCGTCCGGGTGCCCCGTCAACGCAGCTCGTCCTCCAAGCAGCTGTCAAGGAGGATTTTCTCATCCCTCTCTTTTCTATCGCTTTCTAGTGTAGATTTCCAGCTTTCTAATGTAGCAAGCAGTTGTAATGGACATGCACCTATTGTTATAAAATTCTTATTCATTCTCTCTCTATTTTCTCTTTATTTGTATTATTCTATCTCTTCTATTAGTTATTCTTTAAGTAGAATGGTTAGTAGATTAATTTTAACTAGCTAATCAGCTTTCGTGACAATAATTCCAATGCGATTTTTGATCAAACGTTCGCCTCCCCGTGTTCGACCCAAGACTCACCGGAGTTTCAATTAAATTATCTGTTTAATGGATTTTTCCGTGACTGCAACGACAGGTTTTCAAACTCAAATTGTTAGCATAGAAATTCCATTCAACACTACTTCTAACACAAAAACAGCATGTCATAAAGTCTCAACCTGCTATTGATATCTCTATGCATCAAGCTATTCAAGGGGGTCGTCAAAATAGAGGGGTCGATTGCAAGGCTACACTAGAGGTGGACACCAAATTATGGACAGTTTTCTTCTCCTTTTAGACCTACAGATCCAAACTCTTCTTCCAGACAACCTTGCCCACCCTCAGTAGCTGGCGTTCAGTGTCAGATCAATAGGCATCGCAATCACAATATGCTTATGTGTTGCCGACGCTATCAAGAAGCACCCTTAGCCCAAGCTGTTGATGCCTCTTCTACTAACCTCTCTCCATGGCTAGCAAATTCAGGTGCCTCCAACCTTATAACTAATTCCTTACAAAATTTAGACATAAGTTCTCAATATAGTGGAAATGACACTATCTGCTTTGGGAATGGTGATGCGGAGGCTATAGGTCACACAAGTACTTCCAAATTTATTGCTGGTCAACACCATTTATTATTGAAGAAGATTCTTCGTGTTCCTCATGTCTCCAACAATTTACTATCTATATAGAAATTCACAAATGATAATCAATGTCATTTCAAGCTTTATCCTGATTATCTTGTTGTCAAGGACCTAGCCACCAAGGAGGTTCGCCTTCAAGGCAAACCTAATCGAGGCATGTATCAGATGTGGATACCAAGCAACTCCTCTGCCTCATCAATGCCAGCTGCTGCACATGGTTGAGATGAAGTCTTTCTGCTAATACACTTCCTTCAGTTCAATTTCAAATAAAATGTCTTCTGTCTTTGCTGCTACTGTTTCCAACAAAATAAAGGTGCCATACTTCACTTGGCACAACCGATTAGGTCATGCCCATCACCATCTAGTACAAAATATTCCTTTCCGATTCAACTTACCTTCCATGACGAAGAAAGGAACTTTATGTGATTCATGCTATAGAGCAAAAGCTCATAGATTACCCCTGAATTCTACTAATTCCAAGAGCAATAAACCATGTGATTTAGCGCATTCTGATGTATGGACGTCTCCAATAACCTCCTTTGATGTTTATAAATATTTATGATTGCGCCAAATATACTTGGATTTTTCCAATGATGCAAGCAATTTATTGCATATATCTCTACTCAATTTCAAACCACTGTCAAGGCTTTTCAGTCCGATTGGGACAGGGAGTATCACAGGCTATATGAATGATTCCAAACTATGGGAATTCATCACCGATTGTCAGCTCCTTATACTCCCCAATAGAATGGCACAATTGAAAGAAAAAATCGACACATTGTTGAAACAGCTAGAGCTTTATTATTCCATAGCTCTACTCCATTAAGATTTTGGTTCTTAGATTTTCATACGGCTGTTATCATTATAAACACTCCCCATTTCTCAGCAAGGTCATCTCTCCCAATTGGAATTACTTCACAACTCCACACCTGATTTTGGCTTTCTCAAAGCTGTTGGTTCAGCATGTTATCCTCTCTTAACTCCAACAACCAAACACAAACTACAACCACGGTCTGAATTTCACATTTTTCTTGGTTATAGTTACCACCACAAAGCCTATAAATGTTACAACCCTGTCAGTCACAAATTTGTCATTGCTCGTCATGTCATTTTCAATGTCATTTCCTTTTCAACACCAAGCTCATCCCAATACCACACCACCATATCAGAATGCTGATTCATTTTCCTTATTACCTATTCCTGCTGGTTACTTCATACCCCGAGGACTTCTTCAGCAACTCCACCAGAGCCACAAATATGTCTACTGCCTCTCCTAGTCCAGCTGCTCGGCATATTCCCACTGTCCCAACCTTGCCGGCTGCTGCCAGTTCCAGTACCTTCTGATGACATTATTCTGCCACAGAGTAACACTTCAGTTGCATTAATCCCAGTACCTACTGCTGCCCCAATTCCTTAAAGAATGCATGCCATGCACACAAGAGCAATGGATAGGATATCTAAAAAGAGAGTGCATTCCTCTACCTTACATCCAATACGACACTGCTATAATGCCCACACTGATGAAACAGAAGCATCTACTTGTACAGTTGCTTCAAAATTTCCACACTGTAACCAAGGCATGGCTGTTGAATTTGAAGCTCTTATTAAAAAATCAAACTTGGCAGCTAATACCTCGCCCCTCCAACCAACATCATTTTTTTTTTAGAGAAAAAAGGGTGATTACCAGCCACCAGTAACCATCCTCCAACCAACATCATGTTATTGGTAACAAATGGATATATAGGATCAGGAGAAAGTCTGATGGCAGCATTGAATCATTGATAGATACAAGGCAAGGTTAGTTGCCAAAGGCTTTCATCAAATTGAAGGCAAAGACTATTTTGAGACATTCAGCCCAGTAATTAAACCCTCCACAGTATGTATTCTATTAAGTCTTGCAATATGTAACGAGTGACAAATAACTTAATTAGATGTACAAAATGCTTTTCTTCATGGGGATTTATTGGAATCAGTATATATGGAACAACCCAAAGGATTTCAGCATCCTGAATTTCCACAGCATGTTTGTCACTTACAGAAAAGTATATATGGTCTTAAACAAGCCCCTCAAGCATGGTTTTCAAAATTGAGCTCATTTCTTCAATCTTATGGCTTCACCGCCTCAAAGACAGATACATTGTTATTTTTTCTTTAACATGGCCAGGATGTCATTTACTTCTTGAAATATGTTGACGATATTTTAATGCTTAGCTCCTGTTCAGCACTTCAAAATAAATTTCTTGCAGCTCTTCAGCAGGCTTTTCCTATTCGTAATATGGGATATACTTCATACTTCTTGGGTATTGAATTTCACGGAGCAAATCATGGTCTTCATTTGTCCCAACAATGCTATCTCATGAACTTATTAACAAAACAAAATTTGGATGGTGTCAAGTCTGCTATGACACCAATGTCAGCTCAACAAAATGATGTCTTGGCCGAAAATTTGGGAACCTCTTTACCCAATCCAACTATACTTCAACAAATTGTTGGATGTTTGCATAACCTTCTCTGTCAACAAATTGTCTCAAATGATGAATACTCCTAGAGATGGACATTTTCAAGCTCTTAAGCGCCTGCTACGTTATCCTAAAGGCACTATATCGCATGGTATCCTTTTTCATCCATCCTCAAACCAGCAATTTAATGTCCAGGCACCGATTGGGCAAACTCACCAAATGATCAACGTTGTAGTATTTTCTACTTTGGAGCATCATCATCTACTTTGGAACATCCCCTATGTCGTAGGTGTTAGCTTCTATGGTCTAGAGTCATTTATGTTTACTTCGTTACTTCTTGAGTTGTATTTTCAAGTTCTTTGAAGAGAACTTATGTAATTTTTCCACCTCTATATATTGAGAGCAGTGTTGTAAAAATCGACCTACTCGACCAAGTAATCGGCCAAGTAATCCTATGTGGTGCCCTACCGACTGAATAACCCATAGTTAGTACTATAGTCAACAACACTAACTATTCGACCGAGTAGTCGATGTAGTCAACCAAGTAGTAAGCCGATTTTTATATAGAGGGAAAAATAGATATGTAGGTATATTATTTTTTTTAGATCAAATAAAACCCCACCCGTCCCCCTCCCCCGACGACTCTCCTAAAATTGTTTATTTTTCACCCAAGACTCCTCTTCGACCAAATAAAAACCTTTCATTGCCGAAGCATATATTGTAATGTTTTTTATTCAAGCATATATTAATTCTTAATTTATGTTGCTCTGTCATTGGTAATGTGTTTGTAATGATTTATACCTTGGTTTAATTATTAAATTTGTAATGAATTTGATATTATTTGTACTTTATAGCTTAATTTATAACATTGAATTTGAATATGTTTACTTTTATACAATGATATATTTTACTTCTTGATATGTGTGTCTATATATATATATAAAATGCCCGACCGAGTACTCCCCGACTACTACCCCACATACCATATACTCTTTAGTCAGTAGCTTGACCGACTGAATACCGACTACCAACTTTTACAAGATTGATTGAGAGATAGGGGCTATGGAATAAGACTATCCTATTCATTTTTTCTAACTTGATATCAGAGCTACAATCCTTGGCCGAGGTCTAATACCCACCTTAATTCCCATACCTCCTCCACCAAAAAAAAAAAAAAACATAACCCTAGCAAGGCCTTGGGAAGACACCACCTCCACCGTCGACCTTCCTTGGCCAGTAAGTGGGCCTACCTCACCTCACGAGTGGGCCGCCCTTGGTCGCAGCATCACCAACGGCCCCCATCCGAGCATCGCCAACACTGCCACTAGCCTAAAGCTTGCCACGAGCAGCAGCGCCCCTGCAGAATTGCACGGTGCCTGCAGCTTCATCTGAAGCTTGCAGCGGTGCCCAGCAAATCTGGTAGCACCTGCATATCTGAGTTGATCGCAACCCCCCCCCCCCCCCCCCCCCCCCCCCCAATACAGATCTATAGTGCTGCCTCCCCTGCAGATATAAGTTGCAGCAGCACCAAGTTCTGCAGATCTGAGTTGATTTGCATCATCCTCAATTTGATCCCCTGCGACCTGCAGGTTTGGGCCGTGATCTGCATCATCTGGCACATCTGAAGACTTGATGGTCTAATCCTTTCCTTTTCTATGTTCATGGAGGTTGGATGGTTCTTGTTGAGGTAGATATGACATTGAAAATATGTCTGAGGTGGCTTCACAGAGCATTTTTGAATTAGAGGTGTGCAAAAGCCACTTCTATGGTCCTATGGTGAAGTCAGATGGGATTAATTGCTCTCGATAGTCACAAATATGTGTGATGACCATGAACGGTCATGACAAGTCATATACTTTACTTCGACCATAACTAGAGGACAAGAGAGTTCCTACTACTAAGTATAAGGCCTTTGCTGTGACAGGAAGATCACACGACACTATCACTATATCTAGGACTGAGTATGAAACATTGCTTCGTGATTTAGTCAGCATGATGCGTCTCGAGCAGAAGCTATGTCAACCTCAAGCGGAGCAAGTAGATTGCGCATCTCGACACATTTATGGTAATGCGAAACAATTTTCCACAATTCATTCTATCCCAGGTTGTTGATAGGTGACATTCCCTTGTATCTGGTAAGGGGAAGGTTCGTGTGACTCAACACATGAAGTTGGAAAATGTCCTTTGGGTCCTAATTGTCCATTAAGTCTCTTTTAGTTAACCAAATCACAAAGGAGTTGAGTTGTCCTGTAGTCTTTGATACATTGTCTCTTACATTTGAGGATGTTCTCATCGAATGCACCATGAGGTGTGGCCGTGAGGAAGGCGGAGTCTATCATCTTCTATGGCTATCCTATGCAAGCCATGTTTCTCTCCCATCAAAGAGTACCTCCAAGTACTTGTGGCATCTTCGGTTTGGTCATCTCCCACTGCTAAAACTTCAGAGTATGTCATAGATTTCTCCCATTACCACCTTCCAATGTGAGGCATGTCAACTTGGGAAGCATCATAGGAATACCTTCCCAAGGCGTAAACATCACGGGTGCCAAGCCTTGTTCCAGTTGCTTCATATAGATATCTGGGGACCTAGTAGAACTCCAAATTGTCAGGGGCACAGATACTATCTACCAAATGTGGATGATTTCTCCCATCTCACTTGAATATTTTTGTTAAAGGCCAAGTTTGAAGCTGATGATATGTTTCGTGCCTTTCCGGCAGAGATTCAGAATCTAAATGAGGCAAAGGTGAAGGTCATTAGATCAAACAATGCTTTAGAGTTCTGCACCACCTCCATGCATACTTTTTATTGAGATAGTGGCATTATTCATCAGACGAGCTGTCCTCATACATCTCAGCAAAATGGTGTGGTAGAACGAAAGCATCAACATATCTTAGATGTTGCACACACTTTTGATCCATAATAGTGTACCAAATAAATATTGAGATGCAATGTTAACTGCATGCTAACTTATTAATCAAATGCCCTCTACAATTCTTAATGAGTGATGCGAGGCAAAAATTACCTTCGGATCCAAAACTCCTTACCTGACCCGATAGAAGATCCGACTGCCCAACTACAGGTGTACAGGCGAAACCGACACAGCCTGCCCTGCCTCAAACCAACCAGATCCCAACCAAAACCCACCCAACCTTCCAAAAGATTCAGCACAACATGGGTAGAAGATATGATAAAATGGGCCTGATCACCTACACCCTAACAGCTACCATGTAGCCTGACAACTAAGAGTCTAAAGCCCATCGAGTGAGGGTTTCCTCCCTAAATTATAAATAGAGAGGGAAGCCCTCAAAAGAGGGGGCCTCCTCCCAAGGAGAGGGAGTGAAATCATGTAATACCATGTATCCTCAAAATTATAGTGCATAGTTGGGAGCTCTGTCCTCCCCCCAGATGTACACCCCTTGTGATGGAACTAGATCACCAAACCCTCATTCTCCTCTGTGTATGCTTATGGATTGCTGCTCTACCCTCCTACGCAATAGGTGATTTATGGCTAAGTAACACCTCCTACGATAATAAATCTTTTGGTGGCCTTCTGAGATCCATCAATGAGCAAGTTTCTTATTCCATCTTATTCCGGACAGTGATCTATTTGAAGTATCACCCAAAGTCTTCAGATGTATTGCATTTGTGCATATCCATGGACCTAGTAAGGATAAGCTTACTCCCCATGCTATCAAGTGTATCTTTCTTGGGTATTCAAGGACGAAGAAGGGATACATATGTAACCATCCAGTTGGAGGATGCCACTATGTTAGTGCAAATGTCACCTTCCACAAGTCCATTCCCTACTTTTCCACCACTTGGAGAAGTCTCTCTCCTAAGGTCATTGAGGCACTTATGCTTATTCCTCCAATGCCCTTGGTGGCAATTCTAATCATTAATTCTATGTCATCACCATCTAACTCACCATTCTCTGAGCCTAAGAGGTTTCGTCAACCCCCAGCCACGTACAAGCTTCCCATTACCTATCAAAAGCATCCAACTTCTATGCCAGCTCCTCTCCTACCTCAAGTAAGCATAAGCGATTTACATCTGATGAGATTGTACATAGTGATGATGCAAGGGGCCTATAAGACAATAGTAATGGGGTTGTACCTAGTGTTAAGATGGAGCCTCGTATGATAGATGATTTTAATGTTTCCATTGCATTTCGCAAGGCACCAAGGAGTTGTGCTTGGTATCCCATATCACATGTCATGTCCACTACATTTTAAAAATGGATTACAAGTTCTGCCACGCTCTCTCCACCACGTCCATTCCTTCTAGTCATCAGCAAGCTATGCTTGATCCTAAGTCATGCCAGGCCATAGAGTATGAGATGGCTACTCTCCACTCCTGTGACACATGAGAACTTGCTAACTTGCCTACAGGAGCTTCAGTTGTTGGGTGTCGATGGGTGTTTACCATCAACTACAACCCTGACAAGACAGTTGTCAGGCATAAGACCCACCTAGTAGCAAAGGGGTTTACGCAAACCTATGCCGTAAACTTCTCTGATACTTTTTCCCCTATGGCCTGACTCCTGACCGTGCGCATTCTCATTTCTATAGCTATTCAGAAGGACTAGTTGCTTCATCAACTAGATGTGAAGAATGCATTCCTTTATGGTGAGTTAAAGGATGAGATGTATATGCAGCAGCAACCAAGTCATGAGACTCAGGGAGAGTGTTCTAGGGTCTATAGATTGTGGAAAGCTATATATCGCCTGAAGATAGCCCCAGGGCTTGACTCCAGAAGCTCTCAAAGGTTGTTGAGATGATTAGCTCCCAAAGATCCTCATCAAATCATTCCCTGTTTGTCAGAAAACAGTGAAAGGCATGGTGGTGCTTCTAGTATATGTTGATGATTTGATTATCACGGGGGATGATGGGACCGGCATCATTGAGGTCAAGGAATGCCTTGCAAGGAGTTTTGTTATGAAGAACTTGAGATCGTTCAAATACTTTCTTGAGATTGAGGTGGCGCGCAATAAGAAGGGTGTAGTGCTTTCCCAGAAGAAGTACACTCTTGACTTAGTGCAAGAGACTGGCATGTTAAGAGCAAAGCAAGCCAATAAGCCTATGGATCCCAAGACCTATCAGTACGATGAGAAGCTGAGGCAGTGGACACCAGGTAGTACAAAGGACTAATGGACAAGCTCTTGTACTTGACTATTACCAGAACAAATATTTCTCTTGCAATCAAGAAACTAAGTCAATTGATGGATAAACCCAATAGACAGCATTCGGATGCTGCAATGATGGTGGTGAGGAACCAGAAGAAAGCACTAGGAAGAGGGGTTCTATTCACCAAAGGAACCTCTATAAGTATGGTAGCCTACTCTGATGCTGATTATGCAAGGTGTCTGGCAGTTAGGAAGTCTACTACAAGTTTCTGCCCCTATGTGGTAGGTAACCTAGTGACCTAGAAGAGCAAGAAGGAAGTTGTTGTCGCTAGGTCCAACACCAAGTCAGAGTGCAAGGCCATGGCACATACTGCCTCAGAGATGATGTGGGTGAGATCTCTTCTTGCAAACGTGCACATACGTACTAATACACCTGTGAAGATGAGATGTAACAATAGGGCAACAACATACCTTACCAACAATCACATGTTCCACGAGAGGACCAAGCACGTGGAGGTCGACTATCACTATACACGTGACATAATCCAAAAAGTCTCATCTACACCACCCAAGTTTCCTCAAATGACCTAACAGCAGATATCTTCACAAAGGCATTTCCACGAGCATCATTTAATATTTATCGTTCCAAGTTGAGCATGATTAACATCTATGCCTCAGCTTGAGGTGGAGTATTAGCCCCTATGGTCCAGAGTCATTTATATTACCTTGTTATTTCTTGAGTTATATTTCTTATTTCTTTGAGAACTTATGTAATTTTCCCACCTCTCTATATTGAGAGGTAGGGCTATGAAATAAGAGTACATGGTTCATTTTTCTAACTCTCACGAGCCCTCCTACATGTATGATTATTGTACCGAGGACATATCTCGTCCTCAACCTTGGGAATGGACTAGGTCCCATCCCGATTCTTACTCCGACTATCGTTCCTACACGGCGAAGGATACTATTGGTAGGATAAATTATCTAGTTGATTCTATTGAGAGCATGCGCCTGCAAAACAAGGCAATTGGTTGAAATGATTCCAACTCATTATTGAAACCTCAGGGCTCCCATAAATAAAGAGAGACCAAAAGGGTGAAAACACATAGATGCCCTTGAGGAGCAAACTCACACCCGTACAACAAAGAAATCAAAAAAAAAAAAAAACATATGCCAACACTTCCCTTCAAGCTGGAACATAGATATCTATCATACCCAGCTTGGATACACATAAATCAAATAAAGATCTGGCTAAAGGCTTGGTGAAAATATCGGTAATCTACTCCTCAGATGTGACTAGTGTGGCATATAGCAACCCCTTCTGAATGATGTCCTTGGTATAGTGGCAATCAACCTCAACATACTTCATCCTCTCATGAAATGCTGGGTTGTTAGCATTGAAGGTGGCTACTCTGTTATCACATCTCATCTCCATTAGGCTAAAAAACTGTATCTGCAAGTCAATAAGCAGGGACCTAATCCACATCATCTCTGCAGTAGTCTGAGTCACGGCTCTGTACTCAGACTCGGCACTAGATCTTGCAACTGTGCCTTGTTTCTTGCTCCTCCACGTGATCAGACTCCCTGCCAAAAAAGTACAGAACCTAGTAGTGGATTTGCAGTCCACATGACATCTGACATAGTCCGCGTCAGAGTAGCCAACTAAAGTCATAGAAGACCCCTTTGAGAAGAGAAGACCCTTTCCAGGAGCCTTCTTAATGTATCTAAGCACCATCAATGTTGCATCCCAGTGCTGACGTGTTGGCTTGGCCATGAACTGGCTCAATCTCCCCACTGCAAAGGAGATATCCAGCCTCGTAATTGTGAGGTATGGCAACTTGCCTACAGGCTACCTGTATTGTCTACTGTTCATCAACTCTGTATCATCATCATAGAGTGGCATCTTAGGGTTCACAGAAATATTGACCTCCTTGACCTCAAGCATACCAACCTCCACCAAGATGTCCAATGCATACTTCCTCTGGGACAAGACTACGCCCTTTTTACTATGAGCAACCTCAATACCAAGAAAGTACTGTAGAGTTCCCAAGTCCTTCATAACAACAAACTACTCTACTATGATGCGCTTAATCTCAACAACACCCTCATCATCTCCTATAACAATTAAGTCATCAACATAAATAAGAAGTCCACAGTACTTCGTCCAGTCCTCCTGACAAAGAAAGAAAAGTCGACTGCCGATCTCCTTAATCCAACTGCCTCTACAACCTATGACAACCTCTGAAACCAGGCTCTAGGGCTCTACTTAAGGTCATAGATGGCCTTCCGCAGTCAGCATGCACACTCCCCCTAAGTCTCAAAGCCGGTGGCTGCTGCACGTATACTTGCTCTTGGAGATCACAAAAAAGGAAGGCATTCTTCACATCCAACTGATGCAAAGGCCAATCTAATTGAACTGCCACTGCGACCACTACTCATACCGTAGGAAGTCTAACAAGTGGTGAGGTGTCCAAGAAGTCCACCCCATAAGTTTAGGTGAATCCCTTTGCCACGAGGCGTGCTTTGTATCTAACAACACCGCCACCTCGGTTGAACTTCACGATAAATACCCACCAACAGCCAACAAGTGTAACACCATCAGGAAGTAGAGTGAGCTCCAGGTCCCACAACCTCTAAGAGCAGCCATCTCATCCTCCATGGCTGCCCACCATTTTGGATTAAGCATGGCCTCACGATGAGTAGTTAGAATCTGAGTAAGCTACTAACACCTAAGTGAATCCAGCAAATCCAAGGGCTAAGCTGCCAGTAGCAAGTACCCTGGCCATGAGGTAAGTAGTTAGGTCCGTGGACACTTCCGAATAGCTATCGGAAGATCCAGATCATCACCTACCACCTCATCTGTCTTATCCATGTGATCATCACATGGCAAACATGCATCAATGTCTAAAGGATTCACCTGAGAAGCCGATGGTGAAGGCAAGGGTGGGGGTCCCTGATAAGTAATACGAGGGTAGACATATGTCTGAAGTGGCTCAGTCAGAGGACAAAAGGAATGCGTAGTAGGAGGTGGTGCTAGTGACATATTAGGAACAGGAATCTTAGGAAAACTCCCAAAGCAAATGGGGGTAAATGGCATAGGCATCATATCACCCTCAGAAAACATCTCAGCAGCAGACCTACAAAGGAAGGGTATTGTCTCATGAAAGGTAACATCCGCCAAAACAAAATGCCGAGAAGTAATTGGCGCAAAACACCGATACCCTTTTTGCGTTCGGGTATACCTAAGGAAAATGCACTTAACTACTCTCGGTATTAATTTATCCTGACTCGATCCCAACAGGAGGACAATGGCAACACAACCAAAAGCCTGAGGGATGACGTGAAACAAGGGTCAATCAAGATACATAACCTACAATGGAATCCATTCATGTAAAGCAACATTAAGCATCCTATTAATCAAAAACAACATCACCCCAGTAAAGGAGGGGACCGAATGGTGAATCAACAAAGTACGACCAACATCGAGAATATAGCGATGTTTCCTCTTAGCAACATCATTTTACTAAGAGGTGTGAGGGCACGTGATCTCACAGATAATGTTACAACTAGAAAAGAAAGAGCGCAAACGCATAATACAAAACTCCAACGCATTATTAGATCAAAAACGCTCCACTAAACAAAAATGTTGAGTTTTTATTTCTTTAACAAAATTCTTAATGATTTGTCCCACATCAAACTTATTCTTCAAAAAAAGCATCCAGGAAACACCAAAAAAATCAACTAAAACAAGATAATATAGGTTCCCAAGTTGATCAAGAATACGACCAAGATCCTCAACATCCATATAAATCAAATCAAATGTAGCAACAAATAAACAGAAGTAGAACTGGAAAAACTAGCCATGTAGTACTTGCTCAGCTGACAAGCATCACAGGTAAGAGCAGTAGTGGAGGATATGTACGACAAAACACATCTGAGGTAATCAATAGGCAAGTGGCCAAAGCGATAATGCCACTAGAGAGAAGATCCAGCAGAAGTAAGGCCCTGAGTAGCAGAAGCGGAAACAACAGTGTGGCTTAGACGGTACAGCCCCCGTTCCTTACGCCCTCCACCAATCGTCTTCCCAGTGAACTTAACCTGCAAGACACAAGAAGACACGTCAAAAATAGCTCGGTAGTTCAGGCATCTAGTAATACTGCTAACAGACAGTAAGTTCAGAGGAAAATTAGGCATATAAAAGACATCTGTCAGTCTCAAAGTACGAGATAAACACATCTCCCTTGCCAACAAGTAGTGAATGCCTGCCATCTGCCACTTGTACAATCCTGACTGGTGTAACTGGCGCTAACCTAGAGAAAAACCCCTATCGCGATATAGGTGCTTTGACGCACCAGAATCAATCAATCACCAGATGATAAGAGTGGCAACATATCAGTCATAGGTGCCTCAGAAGAGGTGGCAATAGCTACAGTGTTTGCAGACTAAGAAAAAGAAGCCTGAGTCAACTGAGCAATCTGCTGCCGCAAGATCTCAATCTCTGTACTCAGGGAAGTAACATCAGGGTAGGGGAGAACTCCATCTGTGATCTCAACTACCTAATTAGCCACAGGTGGCCTGCCATGCTTCTGCCAACATGTAGCCTCAAAGTGACCAAGTTTGATATAACAGGTATACGGGGTCCTAAAGCATCTACTAGAAGAGCGTCCACGTCTACAACCACATGCAAGAATAGGAGCCCCACTACCACGTCCAGGGATCGCAGCTAGTGTGGACGTCTGAGCGCCAGAATCAGCAGTTGGAGTACGCACCGAAACTCTACTAAGTCTACTATAGGCCTCCTCCAGGTAGGAAGCTCCGAAGTGGTGAGAATCTGATCTCTGGCAACTGTATACTCAGGTCCAAGACCTGCCAAGAAGAGGGAGACTGCCACCTATCTCCTAAAGCTCCTCCAAGACTCACAGGCACACCCCGGCAAAAAGAAGTGATGCCTTTCCAGCATTCCCTTCAGAAGGGAATAGTATTGTGCCATTATGCTTCCTTCCTAACGCAAGTAGAAGAGGTCATAGATGTAACATCCCAAAAATCAGGTTACGAGTCATTGCAAAGTGGTTCGGGTCAATTTGACCCAGAAACCTGATTGTAGCTTGTTGCTGGTGTCAACACCTTTTTAAATTGCCAAAAATGTGTATTTCAAGTCAACTCTAATCAAATGTTGTCAAAAGAGTGCCACGTATGCTACCGTTGGATTCCTCCATAGCAAGCTTTCCGACGACGCTTGTTTCGCGTGAATCCGAGGTGCATAGCTCAAGTTATGGTCAAAATAAGTCAAAAGGAACCTAAATGTAAGGTGGACCCAACCCTAAGAGTATTTTAGGTATTTTACCCCATTAAACCAAAACGTAACCAAATTTAAGCCTATAAAAAGACCTCCTTGGGTCTTTGGGTTGTCATTAGTCAATTCAACCTCCAAACCTTAAGAGAAAGGAGAGAGAAAGGAGTTAAGAATTTATTAGAAATCATAATTTAAAAACCTAGGGACCTCGTAATTCAAAGAAACACGAGCTTCCCACAGCAAAATTCGCGTTGGCGGCAACAACGACGCACAGGCGTCGTTGGATCTGGCAACGTCGTTGGATATCCGCCACATGTTGGCCAGTGGGAGTGCCTGATCCCGCGAGTGAGCGTAAGCTCACGTAAGCAGGAAAGCAATCGTGACGCAAGAGATCGCGATGCTAAGGTTCGAAATGCCGATTTCGATGCCGTGCCAATGAAATTCCAAGTGTGCATTTCGTGGGCATGCCTAGGGCATGCCGTGAAAATGCCTGTTTTTCGATGGGCATGCCGATGAGCATGCCGAGGGCATGCTGTAGGCATCCGAGGGCATGCCGATGCATACCAACAAAAATAGCAAAAGTAATTAAAAAAACCAATAGCAACCTCGACATGGGCACCAATTTCGCCAGCATACCGACCATGCCGACGGCATGCCAACGAAATCCCTGTAAATCGACGTTTTCTTCATGTCGGCACGACCCTTGCTCGGAAATGGCCTTACCGACAGCATGCTGTCGGCATTTAAATCAATGCACGATGCGTGGTGCGATCTAACGACAGCAAGTGCGTAAGCAAGCGAGGGTGGTGATACGCTAGCGATTGCACGAGCCAATCGGCGCGCAACACATGGCGAACGTGCGATGTGCGTTGGCCGATTGACTGATCTGGGTGAACCGATTCAGTTCAAGACCCCCTCGCATTGTTTCGTCAGGTTCGAGGCCTTCCCGACCTCGAATTTCGAGAAATAAGGTATCGTTGGAATCGTATTAACGCGTACTACGCGTTAATACGATTCCCTACGCGTTGGTATGGTTTATTTTCGTTTTTGAGTATTCTTTCCCTAGTAAAATATCAGAAATGTGATTAGGTGTCTCTGATCATGTTGGTCCGTTTGAATCAAGTCCTACCCTAGTGCGTGCACGGATTACAAGGTGGCCGTAGAGACTACCCCCAGGTTCTGTGTGCACGATTCAGAGTCATTGTGACTCTCCAACGACGTTAGGTAGAGTAATCCCTCTATTCTTCTGTATAGTTCGTCTACATTGTGACTTTCTTCGCATATTGCAACATTTAACATGTGTTCTTACCTCTTGCTGAGATCGAAACCCGTCATCATGTTTCTTGCTATCTTGGATACTTGAATGTTAAACATGTATGTTGTAAATCAAGTGGTGACTTGGATTGTGAATAGTTAATTTGATATAATTAACTATTAAGTTAATTACAATTTACTAAACGATTCTTATGATTTAACGGATTATAAAGTATTAAGTTTATTGGATATGACCTTATCATAGCATGTGTAAAATAAACCCTGTGGCTCCTAATATTGACATCATAGTGATTGTTAATTTGTAATTTAATCACTATTCGAAGTGGAAACTACTTGCAAACGGATAAGTGGAGGATAATGTGAATATCTAGAAATCTTGGAATTTAAAAGTATAATTGTTGGTATGGTTGGTTAGATACCAATAAATGATACAGTTATCTGAAAATGCTCACATAATCAATATGACGGATTTGTCGAGAATTAACAGAATTAGATAACTGTTTTAGCTCCGCTACTCGCCGGATTTTGGTTGTAGCTTCAATCTTGCAGACCGATTTCAAGGGTTGGATTAGGGAGTTGCTAACCTCCCTACGATTCTTTGGTTAGGCTTAACAACCAACTGGGATAGTAAAATGCATGACTCGAGGTTTAGTTCTTTCTCAGCCGGAGGGTGGGTTATTGGCTATCGGTGGTTCAACATACGTAGCGCTTGTACGTGTTCATGCTACACGACATAGCCGCCACCCATTTTCGCAATGAGCCCAGGGTGATGGAGTGGCGACTTAATGAGTGTAAGCGATCTTCCCGACCAGGAGGATGGCTTACACTGATCTTACGCTACAGAAGTTACACAAAATCGTCTCGTGTCCTGAGACGTCGATTGACAGATTGTAAACCATAATATATTGGGTTTCTAATATACAAAACGGAACCGAATAACGAGATGTCTAATAAATGGATTAATTAAAGTTATAGTACCCATTTTCTCTTGTGCTCGATTACTATTGCACTTTGTTGTTGTTTCTACCCTACTCAATTTTTACTGACATGTTTCTGGATTCCGTACTCAAGTATACTTGACAATTCGCAAGGTGATTCCCATTGTACGTCTCCTTAGGCTTATATACTTATGATCCATGGTAAATCTTCTGGCTAGTATCAATTTATGTTCCTTTAATTTATACAATATGAATTATTTGTTAGTTATATTTATATTTTATGATTATGTGTTGGGTGACTGTGATCTTATGAGCGAGTTGTGCTGGTTAGCATATGGCAACCCGGGTTTCGTCACTTAGCGAGACTCGGATCGTCACAGATGGTATCAGAGCAAGGTCATCCCACTAATCATAAAATTATCCGGAAGGACCATACATTCATATTGTGTCACAAATGAGATACTCAGCCACATAATGACGTAGTATCCCTAGTCCTAATTTTCCACAGTATTCTGACTTGATTCTCTTCTTATTTTCCGATCTTGATCCCGTCCCATTTAGTCATCTTACTTTTCCATCGTTAAGGTCATTCCTTCAGCCGTCGGGCTGAGCAAATTAGGGGTCTCATTAGGGCATTGCTTGATCTAGATGTAATCCAATGAAACAATGGCATGATTTCTTGGCTCGTCCACCGTTTATGTTATTGTATGGTTTTCTAGGGCTTTGCTTATGGTTTTGCTGGGTAATAAATTTGATTACTAGGCCGACAAACATGTCAATTTGTAGCACTACTTGGTTGTGTATATTTGTGACGCTTAAATTATGTGTCCTTGCATTACTTATCTTATTTGTAGAATCACCTAACCACTGCTGAATAAATATACGTGTAGATCCTATACATTTGCATGGCATGTATACATGTTTAAGGGAAGATCTATAATAGCATACTTGTGTTAATAGTTGAGTATATATAATTAACATCAATCACTTGAAAAAGGGTAGTTTATTCTCCACTAAGCACATGATATTGCACATTTTTCTGTACTTATGATTATTTGTTGATAACTATGTGATAGCTTTGGATTTTCTGGCAACTTGGAAAGTAATTAGTCATTGTAAACAACAATAACCACAACTATTTATTTAGAATAAAATTGGTAAAAAAATTATCATGTCCTCGGACCAATTAATTTTATTTGTGATCTTGTTGGGGTAAATGCCAATATCCAATAAGTATTTGTTGGCCTATGCTATCCGACAAATCACATGGTTACTTGTCCTGTTACTCAGCTAATTCTTGCATGACGTATTTTCTTTGTAAGTATAAAATATGTATGTATGTATGTGTGTGTATATATATATATATACGTTTTTCACAACAAATTTGACTCGTAGCATACCTTAATGCATCAATATATATTGAAAGCATACGAGGGATTGAGTCGGCGATATACAATTCATTGCTCGGTTAATGTATGATCTTAAATGATCAATTATTATTTCAATAACTATTCAAGGAAGATCATTGTCTTGATTTCTAGCGCAGTTGGTAACCGATGTCTGTTAAAATCTGGTAAACTAATTTTATGGACCATCTTATTTGAATTTGACTAGAATTGAGTTTATTACTTGTTTGGATTATAATGAAATTAATTTGAATTAGCACGAAATTAATCGATTATTGTTCCTATGCTTATTATTAATTTAATTATAATTGAATGAATATGCCTCCTGACACACAGTGATTGTATTGTTATAAATTAGTATAAAAGGGTAAATAATATAATTCCTCCTGTATGTTATAAGGAAAGGAAGATTTATTATGCTGTCATACATGCATGTTTAATTATGTAGTTTATAAGGATAGGATAAATGTATCTTCACTTCGTATTTTACGCTAATTTCTAATCTTGATGTATTCCCACCGTGTCATTTATCATCAACTTGCATATGATAAATAACAAAATTTTATTATGAATTAGTTTGTTGTTACAAATTGCATTGTCAAAGACATTTTTAAATAAACTTATACATTCAAGATATTGATGAACTAATAATTTATATTCCGCTTATGGAGTAATGTTAAAATTGAATCATTAGATTTAGAATGTTGTAAAAGAAATAAAAGTGTAAATTTGATTAATCGAAAAGATATATACATTACTTCTTTTGCTAGCTTAAAGGAATAATATGATAACTCCCTTTTTCAATTACATCAAAGGATGAATTGCGAAATCGATTTATACCATTAAACCTGTATTCAATTTATGTTCCTTTAATTTACGCAATATGAATTGTTTGTTGGCTATGTTTATATTTTATGATAATGTGTTAGGTAACTGCGATCTTGTAGGCGAGTTGTGCCGGTTGTTAGTACACAGCGACTTGGGTTTTATCACTTGGCAAGACTCAGGTCGTCACAGTAAAACACCTGAAAAACTCGTGCAGAGTTCTTGGCATGTGAGTGACTCCCACATCTCCTTCGTCGTAACGTAATACATGACCTCATCCCCTATGCGGGGAATAACAGCCTACATGAGCCATGCGGAGACCATGGCATTGTCTCTATCCCAGTTGACATTCACACCAGTCTTGTTTGCAGGCTCTGAATCCATAAGGATGTGACTCTTCCCATGACCCCTGACAATTAAGAGGAAAGTCTGAGACCACCACAGGTAGTTGGTCTCGTCTAACTTGATAATAAGACCGAAAAGCGGTTTCTTAAGTACCCTAGTTCCGAAAGAGAGCCCGACATCACCTCGGACTGATCATCTGAAACCATCTTCACAATCCGAAAATCGCAATCAACCTTCTGTAACCAAGAACTTATCCGTAGATCTGAAAACAAACAAATTCAAACCTGCATCTTCGTGGAAAAGCCTCCTTGTATGGGTGTTGGCCTAACCCAAGTCGGGGAGAACACCTGAGACAGCCCCAAGGGGACCTAGGTGTCTCTCTCCCTATGATCAAAGAGGAAGTAGCCCTACAAAGAGGCTACAATCCTCTCAGACGTGCATCGAAGCCTTTGGTCGCACCTTTGACCATGCACCGTTGCTGTTGACTGCGCACACGACGCCGCTCAACCCTACTGCAGACATGCCTGCACCATCGCCAGCCACTCAGGCACCTCACGCACCGCTGCATCGACGCTCGACATGCTGTTGTGCCATGCCGATCGCCACCGCTTCGCCACGTCAGGCACGCGAGGGCGCTGCAAAGCCGCACAGTCGCTGCCGCTCCAAGCGTGCCCCTCATATGCGCTGCTACACACGTATACTGCCTCGAGTGGCTGCTAGAGCGCAGCTGGTGGACCTTGCCACTGCCACCACTAGGAGATAGGAGAGCGTAGGGTGGTAGGGTTCGGGGTCTTGGAGGTAGGATATCGAGAGTCACGATCTAGGACTAGTGCTCTGATACCAAATTGGTTGAAATGATTCAACTCATTATTGAAACCTTAGGGCTCTCTTATATAGAGAGAGAGACCAAAAGGGTGAAAGTACATAGATGCCCCTAAGGAGCAAACCCACAGTCGCACAACAAAGAAATAAAAAATAAAACATATGCTAATAGAGGCGTATTGCAATTTTTTTGTCAATGTCTAACATACTTTGCCCAAGAGTTGTTTGACATGCGGGAAGACATTTCCTCACTCAAGAAGTTTAGACCTGATCTCAAGGGAAAGTACGCCATCACTGTGACCGATCCAGATGCCATTACCTCTAGTTTCATTTCACGTAGAATTTTCATTTAGTGTACTCTAGTTAGATATTTGCATTAGTTTATCCTCTCTATGCTCCTAACGTTGTAATATGTAGCTGTGAATTATGGGCTTGCACAAACATAAGGTACTTCATCTTTGGCATGTACTTATTGAACCTGAGTTTTTTCTTAATGAAGTTTAATGACTCTTTATGATTTTAATGAAATGCTTAATGAATGTCTTGATGAGTTTTTTTGTGGAATGTTTGTTGTGGCTTGTATCTTGTGGATTCTATCTTGATGGAATTCATTATGCTTTCTTTGTAAAGTTATGTTATTCCTTTTTTATGATGCCAAAAGGGGGAGGAATTTGGGGTTGTAAAAATTGTGCTATGTGCTCTTGCTCAACTACTTTCTTACATTCTTTATCTTATTAAGAGGAGAGCACTTAGTAAAGGGGAGGTTTCCAACCCCTTCCATTGAGTGTTTGTCATCATCAAAAAGGGGGAGAATGTAGGTGCATAAGTAACTAAACATCTTCTTTATCCTTAATTAATAATTTTGATGATGACAAACATCTCGAATCATTGGAATTAAAATTGGAAAACATATTGTGCTTGCAAGAATGTTAATTTTCAAGATAGGATCCAAGTGTTTTTTTGAAAGGGGGGATAGGATCCAAGCGTTGAGATCCAAATTCAAGAGTCACGATGTTGGATTTTATGCAAAAATTTCAAGACAAAGACCAAACATCTGAACTTTTTAAAGACTTCAGGAATTAAGCCTATTTGTAACATAAGACATTGAGTTGTATTTTCACTCTTTTGATAGATTGTAAGGAGAGCCCCAATATAGATCATTTTAGCAAACATTACCGATCTCCTTCATAAATTTCATGAGAGCACCCTCACATAACCCAAAGAGGTCTAATCAACCTTTAACTAGGTCGTTACGTGCCAATTAAGTGTTAAAAATCACGTAGATAAATTAAGGAGATTAATTGAACATAATTTCCCTTAGGTAGGTGATACGGATTTTTACGTGGTTTGTAAAATACGTCGTTATAACGCGTAAAATCGATCAACTTTTAAATTTATAAAACCTAGATAGGAAAATATCTAGGGCGTCCAAGGAAGCAACTTATTGCAAAATCGAATCTCCTACTTGGAAATGGAAATCAACTTCCTTTTTGGTCTTTTCAAATTTATATTTTTTATGTTTTGAAATAATGAAGGCAAAATGTGAATTATTGACGAAAAAGCAACTAACACCTACAATCACTTAGTTAAAACCTAAGTGACAAATATGACCCCTCCCTAAGCTCACTCTAGGCACGTGGAGGCCTAAAGTAATTAGGAAGTGGAAGTGAAAAAGTACTTAAACAAAGATAAAGCAATTGCAACAGAAAATAAAAAAGAAAAAGAAAATTGATTTAAAAGAATTTGTGTTTTACAAAAACATGTAGGGGGAATGCTTCTACTTGAAATGGAAAATATAAAAGCAATAAAAACACAAATCCTCTTGTAAAATTTGGTGAAGAAGGGAGTCTTCTTGCTCCAAGCCTAGCTGCTCCTTGGCTTGAAAAGGTCTCCTTCTCCTTCCTTGAATGCTCCTCCAAGGTGGATGCTCTCCACCTCAATTCTTTCCTCCAAGGGTAGGCGTGCACCACCTTAGTATCTCCTCCAATGCCTAGCCATCCCTGATGTAGAGCTTGCTCCTCCTCTTGGCATGGAACAAGGAGAAGAATGGAGAGGAAGAAGGCACCAAGGAGGCAAGGGATAGCCTCCTTAATCTCCTTCCTTCTTCTTGGCCGTGAGTTATGGGTGGATTTAGGGTAGAGTTAACACCAGTGGAGGATGGGTTTTAGTGGTGGTTAGATGGGGTATTTATAGGGTAGAAAGGTGGTGGTTGGCGTGGCCTTAGGTGGAGGGTTAGGTTTAGGTTTAGGATGGTAGTTAGGGATCCTAGGGTGGAGGGTGTTTGGTGCCAACCTAAGGGGTTTGTAGGGTGGTAGTTATGGTAGTGTTGGTGGCTCTTGGTGGTGGAGAGACACCACCAAATTGGCACCAACCTAGGGTCTTCTAGAAGGGGGGTTAGGTGGATGGTGGAGATGGGTTGAGGGAGTAGGTGTAGGGTTAAGATGAGGGTATTTTTGGAGGGAAAAGTTGGCGCCAAAAAGGGGGTGGTTATGGGTGTTTTTGGCGCCAACTTTTGGTGCCCTTTGGTGGTGGTTGAGGGTTGAAAGGTGGTGATGGTGATGGTGCCAACTTAGAGTAGAGGTGGAGCTAGCTTAGGTGGACTTAGGTAAGGTTAGTTGGTGGAGCTGTTTAGGTAGGGATTTAGGGTGGCGGATGGCCAAGGGAGCTGAAGCTTAGCTAATAGTAGAGTAAAGGAGGAGCCAATTGGAGCTAGGGTTAGAGGAGAGGAGCTGAAGAGAAGAAGTCTGGAGCTGAATTGGAGCTGACAGCTGCTGAAGAGGATAGTATGGAGCTACTTTAGCTAACTTAGCTTGCTAGTTCTTTTCTAGCTGCTAAGTCAAGCTAAAGCAAGCTGGCTTCTGCTGAAAGGAGCTGAGGTGAGCTAGGTCTGATGATCCCGGGGAGGACCTAGCTAGTTGAGGTAGCTAAGGTAACTTAGCTCAACTAAGTTGAGCTAAGCTGAGTTCCCAGGAGCTGGACTTGAGCTTCCTGAGCTAAGATGAAGTCATCTTCAGCTGGCTAGAGTTGAGTAGAGCTGGGGTGAACTCCAGTCAACTCAGCTGAGCTAACTAGAGCTCCCAGTGAACTGATGGAAGCTGAGATGAGCTAGACTCAACTAAGTTGAGCTGGATCTGAGTTGACCTGAGCTAAGGTGAGCTAAGACGAGCTCTCTTAAGCTGCCATTCAGCTGAGATGAGCTGATGGAGCTAGGATGAGCTAACCCTAGTTCAAATGAGTTGGATTCCAGCTGTGGTGAGTTGAAGAAAGCTGAGTTTCAGCTCGTTTGGGCTTCTCCTTCACCAGTTGCCTTCCTGAGTGCTAGGGTTCTAGGGATCTGACAATCTGTTTATCCCTAACACTCACAAAAACACATCAAAAACACAATATAAAATGCAATGCATACCTAACCTAATTGATGCCTAAATGCAACCCAAAAACCCGTTTACGGAGTAAAATCCTAAGAGCTAAACTTATTTTAATGCATAAGAATGATGATAAACTGGTATTTATCAGTAAGCTAAAGATAGCCTCTCTAACGTTAAGTGAGAATTACTTAACATTAGATCAAGAGGTCAAGGTCGAGCCAAAGCCTTCTAGGAACTAACAAACTTTGTATTGTACTAAAGACCTAATGTTAGATAGTAGACCTAACGTTAAATCACTTTTACCTAACATTAGGTAAAGCACTTTTTAACCAATTTGTTAGCCGTTGGATTGGCACGTGAGGGAGTTGATTTGAACATTAGAAGGCATGCACTTGACCTATTTTAGCCTCCAACTAACCTCTATATATGCATGGCCTCCCATCATTTTAGAACACATATATAACACATATACATCACTTCTCAAGCAATAAAAGCCCTACACTCTCATTGTCAACTAGTGTTGGCTTTGGAGCTCTTGTGTACACTCAACACTCTTAAAGCTCCTCCGAAAAATTCTCCTGGCTGTGCTACACACTCCTACACCTCAAGGGAGTAAATTCTTGTTTTCCTAGATAGCTCGTAAGCATTAGAATTGCATATTGTTAGGACAAATGGGCGGAATATTATTTCACAGAACCCTAACGTGCTTTTATATAGAACGACACCAAGGGAAGAATTACATAATTCACCCTTACAAGAAAATAGAAATAATAAAAGACCCCTCATAACATAACTCAACACTTCCCCACAAGCTGGAGCATAGATATCAAACATGCTCAGCTTGGAACATAAATATTCAAGTTGCTTCTTGGTAAAATGTCTACAATTTGATCCTTAATAGCAATATAGGGTGTAAAAATCTTCCTAGTAAAAATAGTATCTCTAATGAAGTGGCAATCCACCTCGATGTGCATTGTCCGCTCATGAAAGGCTATATTATAAGCAATGAATGTAGCAGTCTTGTTATCACAGACTCATAGTAAATAGGAATAAAGCCTGAAATCAGGGCACCAAAATCATGTAGAATGGATCTCACCCATGGTAGCTCACATGCCATCGCTCTACCACCAATTTAATGTGAGACTCAACCGGTTAAATGCGAGAATCCACCGGGGGAAAAGGAGAATCCACTGGTGGACAACTAAAGTCACTGATTGAGTGCGAGAGTCAATTAGTTGAGTGTAAGAGTCAACCAGTTGAATGCAAGAATAAATGACAATCCATTAGTGGAAAATGAGAAACCATTTAAGCATACTAGGAATCCACCAATGGAGCATTCAATCGATTGACTCTTACATTCACCTGGTTGACTCCCACACTCAATCGGTCGATTTAGCTGTCCACCAGTGGATTCTCGCATTCAACCGGTTGAATCTTGCACTCAATTGGTGGCTTTAACTGTCCACCAATGGATTCTCCTTTTCCACCAGTGGATTCTCGCATTCAACCAGTTGAATCTCAAACTCAATATGTGGCTTTAGCTATCCACCAGTGGATTCTCCTTTTCCCCCTGATAGATTCTCACATTCAACCGATTGACTCTCGCGCTCAACTGATGGACTCAAGGAAATACTGTCCACCAATTGATTCTCGTATTGAATCGGTAGACTCCCGCTTCCAACTAGTGGTGTGAGTTTTCTAAACCTAAAATCTCTTTTGGTGTTGTCCATCGATTGATTCTCGTACTCAACTGGTGGATATAGCCTAACACTAGTATTCCACCAATTGATTCTCATATACCAGGTTAAATGCATTCCTGGTTTTGTTGTTGCTTCCTTCGATTATTCTTTTTGAAGAAGATTTGAAGCTCAAAAGGAGTGTTTTTCAAAGGAGTTGATCAGATGCAACGAGTACTCTTTTAAAAGCGCTTTGGAGGAGTGGAAAGATTGAGGGTGACGTTTACTTTTTTTGAAACAAGCTTTTATAGTAGTGTTTCTGATCCACCAATGTACTTAATATGTTTTGAAGTCTAGGAGTGCATTTTTAAGCGTATGGTAACCCCGCACATTGCAATGCACGTTTATTGTAGGTGTGGTAACTCTGCAAACAAATACTCCAATTCTGCCAAACGTAGGATTACTCGTTTCAATCCCTAAGATTGCCCCCTACCAAAAACAAACAGTGAAACCTTACAATCCCAAGATTGCGACACAATCCCACCCCCATCTTGTTCTATCCCTCTAAACCAATCCCTCAAAACAAACAATGCCTTAGTATCCAATTTAAAAACCCTATCTTAAAAGTTAAGGCATTTTATATATTAAAAGGAGTTTATCCATTTGCAAGAGAAAAAATAGTTTAAAATTTGGGGAGGCATATAGAGATGGTTATTTTCCATAGGCATAATGTGCAATAGAAAATATCAATGTTGTTGGGTGACGACAATTCAATTTTCTTTTTATCAACAATATTTTGTTATGTAAAAGAAAGCATCACCTTGCACGTAGACATCCTCCACAAAACTGCCCCTGAACTCCTTCACATTTGCTACAACAAGTGTGACAGCAGAGAGTCTTTTGCCTACAGTAATTGAAAGCAAAACAAAAAATGCTAAAAAAAATAAAATTAGACTTTACAAAGCATGCAAAATTTGCTTGGTGCATATGGTAACTTAAAATTTATGTATCTTGTCTGGCAAGTTCGTTAGAATGAAAAAGTAAAATCACTAAAAATGCATTTCCTATTATGGAAATTGTGAATTCAAAGAGAGATTCTTGGACTATAGAAATTATGGATTGAAAAAAAATGGATAAAAGATATCCTTAGGCTACAACTAGGCTAAGATTTTTATTTTGGATTTGCAGGATCAAGAATCTATATTGAGATAAATTGGTTGGCTTGAGATGAGAATTTTTGACTTTTTTTTTAACAAATTGATCGGAGCCTGCTTCTAATGGGCCTTATTAGGGTTCTTAACAGGGAGAAAAGGTCCGTTCACAATCAACAATCACACAAAGAGACAAAGGAGTTTGGTTACCCAATTCAACCTGAAAGGTGGACGTTTGGGGAGAGTAGGATCACCCTCGGAAATTTTCACTATATTGTTTTCAAGTACAAGTATCTCTCTCTTCTTCGATCTCTCAATGCACATGATCCTTTCTCCCTGGGATTATGACCTATTTATGTGCTAGGCATCTCATAACGCATGTAGCATTCATCAAGCGAGATTTCTAGATCGTAATGATTAAGGTGAGATGCTTGGTCGCCAACTGACGACCGTTATCTAACACATGAGTCATGTTCCTCAATAAACATGGGCACGTGGCATTTAATTAGTCGTAAACGTCATCCTTTTGGTGGACTGACGATTCATGCGCCAGGTGAAGCAGCAGGACTTAGCATCGCCCAGCTAGCAAGCCCCTCAAGCGAGTAAAGACAAAAGGATGGCTAGTCAATCAAGCGAACATAGAGCCTTTCCAGCTGCGATTCCTTTTAGGCCCCTCAGGCAAGTAAAGACAAAAGGGGTCTGCTTGGTCAATTAAGCAAACATGGAGCATTTCTAGTTGTGATTCCTTTTAGGTGATTGTCCTTCTCTTCGCTTGTCTTCATTAGGTGGATATTTGAGTGTTTCCTGCTTGATGGGTTTTTTATCTTTCATCTGTTAGGCCTCTTTGGGGTTATTCTTGGGCCTTTAAGAAGCCTTCAGTGATTGGGTTTAATTGAGGATTTTCCTTCCCTCATTTGCCTCCACTCTCTTTAGTTGGTGTACTAGCACAGAGAGTATCATCAAGTTGAAGATGTTCTCCCTCTTTGTTACCTCCAGCAAGCATTCCATTCGCCAACACGAATTGCATGGTTGCTTTAGTCGACGAAGAAGTATGAGTTAATACGATAATTATAGGCATGTCAGTGCCTATTTTGGAAGAGATTCGCATAGGCATATCAATGCCTGGAATTTGAAGGTTTGTAAATCCGCTTTCCCAGGTATAATTAGGTGATGATTATGATCAATCGCACTAAGGTAGGCAATGGCCAATCACCACCTATTTTATTGGTGAGAAAGACAAGGATGACATCATGGTCATCATTGGTAGAGATCAGGTATCTTGCCTTCGGATGGCATGATGACATGTTTGTCTAAGCATTGTATCACAGGATCCGAAGGGACGCCATGGACATTAAATGCCAACAGGACATCAAAGATTCAAGATCCCATATCAGCATGATTTGCCATGCATATATTACGATACCGCAAGTATAAATAGGGGGTAGGTGTGAATAAATGCACTCGTTACCCTCTCAGTGAATTCACGCAAGTAGTCGTCAAGAGTCTTCATGTCTGCATTTAGGGCTTCATAAGGGTTTTCTTAAGTTTTTAATCAATCCAAGATGTTTGGGATTGCCAGCAAAGGTCAATCTTCCTCCTCTACCAATCATTTATCCATAAAAACATTAAGGTTGTATACATCCAGTTCCGATATTCGTAGTAGCATTGCTCTTAAGTCGTTTTTAGAGCCACAAGAGTTGGGTGGGGTTAGGTTTGAGGTAGCCAGATGAGATTTTTTACTATGCTCACCATGTACAGGAGATTCCTTCATTATTTGTAAAT
The DNA here is from genome assembly GCA_037157565.1 of Thalassia testudinum. Taxonomy (NCBI): domain Eukaryota; kingdom Viridiplantae; phylum Streptophyta; class Magnoliopsida; order Alismatales; family Hydrocharitaceae; genus Thalassia; species Thalassia testudinum. Next base: position 37,445,766 of record JAZHRO010000024.1, read on the forward strand.
ATGCCATTAGACATGGCCTTAGGGTTCCTCTGAATCCTTTTGTAGCTTCTTTTCTTTCTTTTTATCGACTGACACCCTCCAAACTAAGCTTGAATTGTTGGCTGAATGCTTTTGTGGTTATTTGCTTTGACTTAAACATTCAACCTTGGCTTAGCCTGTTCCAACTTCTTTTTGGGTTGATGCCGTTGAAGGTGAAGAAGGGTATACTTCCTTCTGGAACTTAAACTTTGTATAATCGAAGGACGGGGTATAGGATTACAAATCTGCCTAATAGCTTATACGGGCAGGATCGTCAATTTTTCATCTTGTACAATGAGAAGTTGGAAGTCCCCAACTCTTAGCAAGGGCTGCCAGAGAAAGATCTCCCACCTGCCTTACACAAGCTCGACCCAACAACAGAGGCAAACATGGTAGAAATAGTGAAATTTGGAACTATTTCCCGAACGGACCTTAGGCAACCGAAGGTGTGGAGGGTTCTATCCTAGGTGACAAACTCATATCCCTCAAATCCCTCACCAAGTAGGGGGCTTGAAAAAATTTTGCTTTTGTAGGTCTTACATACTCCAAGGCATGAGATTAATGTCTAAGTTGTTTTTGCAATTTTCCGTAGCTTCTCTCACCCCGACCAACCAAAGAAGCGAGGTCAATCGAGCACAAGGTCGTAGCGCAATGGTCCTCGTCAAGAGGAATACCAACCCCCATGGAAGGAGTCAGCGAAGAAAGATGATCAAGCAATGACCAACGCTCATCCGTCACATCCTTCCATCCAAATTGGTGGTTCGACAAGGGATCTAAAGAAAAGGAAAGAACGTACTGTACGCTCTAGCCTACCTTCCACCAAGCTGTCAAACCAGCGAAACAAGATGGGAGCCACCATGCTACTTCGATGGCCCCAAATTTGTTTTTCAAGTGTGCTCACCAGCGAAGCTGCACGTGCTTAGACCTCCCCCGCTAAGACGCTGTTAATGCCCGAGACAACAAACACTTTTAAGACGTATGGGAGTTGGTCCAGACGTCTGGTCAGACGTCTGGACGCCTTCCCAGACGTCTGAAATTAAATTTTTACGTGCGTACAATTGCGACTCTACGCGCGTGCGCGCGCAGATTGAACCCGCCGACCTGTAGACGCTTTTTCTTCCCTGACGCCTTCAAATACCCCTCTCCCCCTTTCCCTCTCCCTCACCCACCACCCCATTGTCTCCTTCCAACTTGAGCACGAGAGAGAGAGAGCGTGGGCAGCAGCTACTGCCGGGTGCATGCGGAGAGGAGGTGCAGCGAGAGGGGAGAAGAGGGAGAGCACGCGAGGAAGAGAGAGCAAGCTCGCCGAAGCAGCTCGGGGCCGGCCGACGGGTGCGCAGAGGAGCAAAGTGCTGGGGAGGTTACCCCAATGCTTCTGCAGCGCAGGCAGCAGGCGGACGAGCGCGACACGGCCGTGCGCAGCAGGAAGAAGGCGAGAAGGTTCTGATTCTGGGAAATTTTCCCAGAATCAGACGCCTGGACCTACGTCCAGACGACGCGGGCAACGTCTGGAGGGAGCCCCAGACGTCTGAGAGATACGTATTCCTTCCTCCACTTCCTTTTGCGGATACGGCCATGCAGGCCATTCTGCCGAAAGTTCTATCTCATGCCGTGTTAAGATCGTTTGCGTACGCGTGCAGGTTTCGCTTTAGGAAGGCGCGGGACACACCATCCCATGCGATTCAGACGTCTAGGCACAGTACCAGACCGCGGAGAGCATCTCCAGACGTCCAGAGAGGTAGTCGAACATCTGGAACTAGGTCCAGACGGTTCAGAAGGATCCCTGGACGTCTGAGGAACAGCTCAAAGTGAGGTATGACCTGAACCACCTTTTAAGACGTCTGGAAGGTGTTCCAGACGTCTCATTTGAGTCAAAGTTGTCATTTTTTACCCGTTTAAAGTCCATTCGAAGTCCGATTTCCACGTTTAAGATTCCGTTCTTCTCAGAATTTGTTCATCTACTTGTTTAAAATACTTTTATCCTATTCTGAGTGGTTCCTTGTGATTGATCCTTGTGTTAGGACCTCATTCTGTTGCGGCTCTATGGGTTGCGGAGGCATGTGGACATGCCGATCACGCCCTCATTACTCCCGATTTTGCGGGTAGAGTGGCTCCCCTTAATTACTTACAAACATTAATGCATCTCTTAAATGAATGATAGATCCTAAGGCATGGCATGAATCCTAGGACCTGAAAACTAGATTAAATGATAGATCCTAGGGTATGGCATGAATCCTAGGACCTGGAAACTAGATTGAATGATAGATCCTAGGATATGCCATGAATCCTAGGAACAGAAACACTAAAACGAATATCTTGAATACCTGAATTGCAGTCTTGGATAATTAGATAGAATAATTATAATTGCCTGTAATTGGATAACAGCTGCCTGTGAAATGTAGAGTATTGTTGCTAATAACTGCTACATGTAATTCCTATTGTTGGAAACTAAATTTGAGCTGCTTCTATATAAACGGATATTAAATGTTGGAAACACGGGCTATATGCGAATGAAACTGAAATGATGAAACCTAGTATGACTTGGCCTGAGAAATATGAGTATAAACCTGTAACGACCCGATTCCCGAGTCCCTACGAGACACGAGAACCGGACCGACTCGACTAATCCCAAGACCTAGTCGTCCAACGAGGAAGTAACCAAAAGAGCAGTAAAATAAACCACATTCAGCATTAATATAACTAGCAGTAACAAAATACAGCAGTAAGAAAAAGAACCACTACAGTATATACCACCACAACAGTAGAACAACATTTATAACATAACAAGAATTACAAGTAAAGAAAAGTACAGAGAGTAACAAGAACTACTCACTACAGTGAAACAAAAAGGACACAAAAGAACAGTGGTAACTCTACTGGACCCAACTCGGCCCAACATCCTCTGCAGCCGCTGACCCTAGCTGCTCAACACCTGGTCCTAAAAAGTAACAAGTGTAACACGTCAGCGAAACGCTAAGTAGAGTGGCAGCTAAACTAAAGAAGCAGTAAAGTGTACAGTAGCTGTTTTATTTTCTTTCTTCCTTTATTTACATCTTTCTATTGTTTCACAATTTATCTATTTCTCATATCCTTCACTTGATCTCGAATGTTCCTCGTGGGAACGATCTTGATTGCAGTCTTTTCCGAAGAGTAGAAGTAATACGTGGTGCTCTCCTGGCCGAGAGAGTCCCCCGTGGTGATCCTACTCTCAGTCAACTACCCCAAGGTCACTGACAGACGTAACGGTGACTACGGCACGCACGGTAAATGCACGGATAGCTACCCCGCACTGGCACACGGTCAGTCGTTTCCGTTAACGTGTGCGCCCAAAGCACAGCACGGAACCAGTATAGGGCAGAGCCCTCTCAGTAACAGGGGTCCAACCCCTCCACAGTAACCAAACAGGGGCCTTGCCCCTTCAGAGTCCGCGCAACCTCGCCTGACTACCCTGGTTTGCCCAGTGGGCCTAACAAGTCGGTGTAGGTGAGCTAGCAGAACCCCGGGGCCCGTGGGGTAGCTAGTACTCGCCCTACACTAGTAGCTCTCCTCGGTACTGTGTACACGAGGGCCAACAAGTCGATACAAAGTGGCCAGACTTAACCCTGGATCCCTGGGGCGGCTGACTCCACTCTGCACTAAGCAGGTAACAGGTGCTCCCCCTGGTACTATGTACCCAAGAGACAACACACCTCCACATCTTTCCTTCTCAGTTCCATTTCATTCTCTTTCCAGGAGTTCTACTCCTAACTCCCCATAGGGTTCCAGCTCTTTTAACTCAGCACATTCAGGTTTCACCCTTTCAGTTTCACGTTCATACAACCCATATTCTCAATCATGTTCATTTATTCATAACAAGCAGCTGTTAAATCAATTTACAGGCAGCTATTATTTCCTTTCCACAGTTTCCAAGACTGCAATATCTATATTCATTTCACTAGTTTTCCAGTCCTAGGATTCATGCCGTACCCTAGGATCTATCATTCAATCTAGTTTTCCAGCCCTAGGATTCATGCAATACCCTAGGATCTATCATTCAATCTGGTTTCTCATTCATAGGATTCATGCAATACCCTAGGTTCTATTAATTGTTCCATAATTGTAACAAATTATGTTAATAATTTCTAAAGTCACTCTACCAGCTACAACGGGAGTACTGGGGGCGTGGTCGGAAATCCCGCGCGCCTCCACAACCCTCGAAACTGCAATGGAACGGGGTCCTAACACAAGGATCAAACACAAGGAGTTTCTCAGAACAGTATATAATTACTGTAGACGGGTAGAGGATTTTATTTCGAAAAGATTGCAACTCGAAATGCGGAAAACGGACTCCGAACGGGCCCTAAACGGGTCAAAAACGACGAAACAGTCCAAAATCAGACGTCTGGAACCTCTTCCAGACTTCTTAAAATGTGGGTCAGATGATACATTTGTTCTGCGTAGTCTCTCAGACGTCGAGAAGCCTGCGAGGGCGTCTGGCCTAGTTCCCGGACGTCCGATGGTCACCCCGGACGTCTGGAAGTCCTTCCCGTCGTCTGGCACTGCGGCCAGACGTCTGATTCGCGTTGGATGGCAAATCTCAGAACCTGCACGTACCCACTCCTCGTGCTCAGTACGAACGGTCGCAGAAAAGGAAGAAGTACGAAAATAACTCACTTGCCAGACGTCTGGACAGTCCTCCAGACGTCTTCACCGTCGTCAGGTTGGAAGACTAGACGTCTGATTCTGGAAAAATTTCCAGAATCAGAGCTCCACTCGCTCTGCGCTCGCGACGCGCCTCTTCCGCCCGCTGCTCGAGCTGCAGCAACCCTCCCGCGACGCTCCACGCCCGCGGCTCCCCCGCTGGCCGGCTCTAATTGCCCCGGCAAGCTCGAGCCCTCACAGTCAGGTGTCTCCTCCCTCGCGCAACACCTCCTCCCGCAACTCGCCGCGGCTGCCGCTGCCGCCGCTCGCTCGCGCTCGCACTCTCGCACCGGCTGAAAGAAGAAGGAAGCGGAGGAGATGAGAGTGAGGGAGAGGGCGAGGGCCTTATAAGGCCGCGCGGGGAGAGAGAGAGAGAGCGCAGTCTGCGCCTGTAGGAGGAGAGAGGGAAAAAGAGGCATTCGTAAGTCTGTGTGCGCAGGCGCGCAGACGCAATTGTGCGTGGCGCAGAAATTAAATCCCAGACATCTTAAAAAGGTGTCTTGAAAGCGCGTTAGTAACAGAACCCTACAGGGAATTAGGAGTAGAGCTCCTGAAGAATAAATAGAATGGAACTGGGAAAGTGGATGGGGAAGTGAGCTGGCCCTTGAGTACGGAGTACCAAGGAGAGAAACTGTCCCCATGTTTAGTGCATAGCGGAGCTAGCCACCCTAGGGACCCGAGGTTAAGTCTAGCCACTTTGTACCAACTTTTGGCCATCGCGTACACAGTACCAGAGAGAGCTACTAGTGTAGGGAGAGTGCTAGCCACCCCACGGGCCCCAGGGTTCAGCTAGCCGTCCTACACCGACTTGTTAGGCCCACTGGGCAAACCAGGATAGTTAGGCGAGGGTGCGGGGACTGTGGAGGGGCAAAACCCCTGTTTGGTTACTGTGGGGGGGTTGGACCCCTATTACTGAGAGGGTTCTACCCTATACTGGTTCTGTGTTGTGCTTTGGGCGCACCAGTTAACGGAAACGACTGACCGCGTGCCAGTACGGGATAGCTACCCGTGCATTTATCATGCGTGCCGTAGTCACCGTTACGTCTGTCAGTGACCTTGGGGTGGTTGACTGAGGGTAGGACCACCATGGGAGACTCTCCCGACCAAGAGAGCACCACGTGCTACTTCTACTTTTCGAAAAAGAGTGCAATCAAGATCGTTCCCACGAGGAACACTCGAGATCAAGAGAAAGATCTGAGAAATAATTCAAGAAAGAGTAAATAAAGGAATAAAGAAAGAAATTAAAAACAACAGCTACTTGTCCACCTTTACTATTTTCTTAGCTAGCTGGTTGCCACTCTACTCAGCGTTTCGCTGACGTGTCACATTTATCACCTTTTTCAGGACCAGGTGTTGAGCAGCCAGAGCCTGCGACTGCGAAGGACGCTGGGCCTAGTAGAACCCAGTAGTTGTACTTTGTTGTATCGTTTTTTCTGTAGTAGTGAGTATTTCTGTTTCACCTTGTACTCTTTTATTGTAAACTTCATGTTTCTGTACCTATTTTTAATTCTCTACTGTTGTGGTGGTATGTACTGTAGTAGTTCTTTTCTTTACTGCTGTACTTTCGTTACTGTTAGTTACATGCATAGTGAATGTGGTTTATTTTACTGCTTTTTGATTACTTTCTCGTTGGACGACTGGGTCTTGGGATCAGTCGAGTCGGTCTGATTCTCGTGTCCTGAAGGGATTCGGAAACCGGGTCATAACAGACGCCCCCATGGGTGCCCAAGGCAGGTCCATCAGTAAAGGGCGTGCCTAGCACCTCTCCTTTACAACAAAGTGATTCGGCACTGCCGACGTATGGCGAGAGTCCACGCACTTCAAGGGGTGGACTAACATCGCCTCCCAGATCGTCGCCTCCAACGGTATTAACATGTGGATCAAGTAGGAGAGGAGATCAACCTCCTTGCATTGCTGCTTCCGAGGAAGCCCTCCCCAAACCTTATTTCTAGCATAGCATCACCAGCTATAGAGTTTTGATCGATCCCACCTTTCATAAAGGGTTTAGGATGATCAATCAAACTGTAAAATCCAGGCAAGGGTACACCCTGGAGGATATCAAGGAGGAGGTGCTTATACGTAAGCCTCGTCATCAGGAGGCTGTCGTGGCATCTTCGACGAGGCAAGCTCCTCTTGCAACTATGGGAGGCCAATCTCCAGTCGAGTGAAACCCACCCCTATTTGAAGAAAGCTTCCATCCACTATCTAAAGGCATCCATCCCCCGACTCGTGAGGAAAACGTTACAATCTTGCTGCTTGAGGAGAAGCGATCAAAAGGGGTTCCACAGTCACCCCGTAAATCCTTAGCGACACATCAATGAATGCCTCAGCAACCACAGAGCATAAGGTGCTGAAGTTACTGAATGTAGCATTGGATCGAGCCTTCTCTCCAACCGACCCATCAAATTTAAAGAACATCTATTGGTACTACCTCCGCGTAGTAAGTGTGTTACTCCCCTAGAAATCTTTTTACAACCAAAGGCATGGCATTTAATTACTTAGTGGTTGTAGGTGGAAATCATTGGGAGCAGTTTCATTGTTGAAAGCCGCATCATTCCCGAGTCCTTTATCCTAGCAAATCAGACGAGTTGTCACTCGGCTGAGTAAGCTACCCGCTGGGCTGAGAACGCCCTAAGGGACATGAGGGTACTACCCCGCCAGGTTGAGGAGGCCCTCACCGCCAGAGGCAGGCAGAGGCAAAAGCTAACCGCCAGGCTGCTCGCGCCAATGGCTTGGTAGCGCAGCTTGTTTCTGCCAAAAGAGGAGAGGTGCATGCCTGGTCTACCTTGATGTCTTTATGGCAAAATCTAGAAGTGAACAACCGAGCAATGCAGAGAGTTCACGCCTCCTGTGAGGGTCACCTGGAGAAGGTGGATGCCTTAGCAAGGTGGCTCAGTGTCATCCCTTAATGCTACTACTACACAGGAGCAATGGGAGCTTTTTAAAGCAAAGAAAAACTCCACCTTTGAAGCTTATAAGACGGCTCTCCGTGATGAGCGGAATCGCCTGAAGTCAGCCGTAGGGGAGTTGGTTGCAATGCGGACTTCCCATAAGGAGACGGAGGAGAAAGTTGCTTGTCATTGGAGCTAGACAATGCCAATGATTTAAATGCCTCCAACACGCCAGCGAAATGGCGATTTTTTGAGATCTGCCATGTCGACATGCTCAAGTTGTCAAAACATAGGTGTTTCGCCGACATGCCAGTGAAGTCCGCATGCTGCCAGTAAGCTCGGCATGCCAGCGGCATACTGCTGCTCCTGTTGTTGCTACTCCTGTTGCAGCTCTGATGCTGCTGCTGCTGCACAAGTTATGTATCAACATATTACATATGAAGTAAAAGATAGGATTTAAGGCTTAAATGAAAATATTTATCCATTGAAATTATTATTTTTAAAACTCTAATCATTTTGACTATTGTCTTTTTGTCAGCATGTCCTCGGCATGCCAGCGAAATGCACATTTGGAAATTTATCGAAACGGTGTCAAAATTAACATTTTGAACCTTAGACAATGCTACCAAGTACGTAGAGGAGGAATCAAAGAAGCTCTATAACTTAAGGTAGGAGAGGTGGCGAGACATGAGGCCAAAGGCCGTTCTAAAATTTTTTAGGGATGATCCGTCAATGATCAACCATCAAGACGCAATGGCGGTCGAAATTAACAAGTACACTCTACTTGTCACTCAAGTAGTCTTGGGTGGCATCATACTCCCTTTAAAGAGCTCCTTGGTCGTCTAAGAGGCTTGATTTAAAGCATCAATGGCAATTAAGAGAGGGATCAATTGAGGGTGTGTAGAGAAATAGTGTTGAGTTGGGTATTTTAGTCCCACATAGTAGAGTGAGATTTTGTGTGTGTGAGTGGTGCCTATAAAAGGCCTATGTAACCTTTAATTTATCTTTGAGGAGAATAAAGATAAACACACCCGTAGGGGCACTTCTCCCGCGGTTTTCTCTTCGCTCTTCGTGAGTGAGATTTCCATGTAAACCCAAGCATTCATGTTGTGATGCTCTCAATATTTATGTTATCCATTCTATTTTGCTTTTTATTTATTTAGCAACATGATATCGGAGCAAATCGTTTTTGGATTTTATTTCGCTCATGATTGAAGGTATTCAACATGAATGTCATTATTTTTCATTGTTTTATCATTTATTTTATTATTGTTCGTAAGATCAAAAGAAGATAAGGAAGCATCGTCAATCGATGTAGGTCGGTAACCAGCAACTACCTGTAGGCAGTGGCTAATGACCATTGGAGGCCAAGAGTAGCCAAACAATGAGACAAAAAGGTGTTGCACACCCTTTCGAGGCAAATACCAACTGGTGGGCGATGCTAAAGACCTGCTCTAAGCAATCCCTTGCTAGGCAGTGACAAAGGGGAGACCAAATCCAATTGAGATCTAGTCGATGGTGGCCGACAGTGGCTACGACCAATCATAGATCGCGAGATGCCTTCTCCGACATCGCTCAGTAGCAAGAAGGAAATTGAAGAAGACAAAAAAGGCACTGCAAAAGATCTACCATCAACATAGGTGGCACTAATGCTGGCGCTGCATAGTGGCGACGCTAGCCTATAGTGAAGAGTGGGCAATAATATCCACAGCAACACAACGACAACGTTGCACCACAATTGGCGACGTTGATCTCGACAGCCAAGGGACAATGGCGATGGCACTCATGAGATGATCTTGTTGCTATTGTTGGCAAGATTTCCTCCTCGAGAGGATGCGACGATCTCATGAAGAAATCGCAAGGTGTGCCTCCATGCATGCAATCGAAGAAAGGGGAACAAAGAAATTTGGCTCAAGGTGTGGTTTTTTACTTGAGATATTTTGGTAACCTTCATTTATTTGTCCTTTAATTTCCTTTTATTTTTTGAGTTTTCTTCCTAATATTTCAAAGGAGGAGGGGCAGAAAGAGAATAAAGAAAAAAAGGAGGAAAATATATGTAAGAAAAAGAGGAAAAGAAACCAAAAAAGAAGAAAATATCAAAAAAAAAAGGAAGATGAAAAAAAATCACAAAAAAAGGGAAAAATTATGATAAAAAGAGGGGAGAAACTCTTCTCTATTTTATCTTTTCTTCTCTATATTTTTTTCTTCTCTCATACAAGTACAGGAGAAAGGAAGATTGTGAGAGCCTATAGTAACCTCATACGAGACTCTACTCTCTTAGAGGTCCCTACATGAGAGAAACTCACTTTCTTTGTTGGTCCCTAAAGGAAAGGACCACTATTTCGATCTCCAAAGGTTAAACCTCTTTCTTTGAATTTTCATGTGAGCAAGGCCCAATCCCTTGGTCTCCATGAGAGACTCTCTTTAAAGTCTTCAAAATGGGCGACACAGGTACCAAAGCCAACTTCAGCAATTCATCTTTGAACTTTGACCTACACCCGCATACAAGCAAGAACATGGATGCAAGCCAGCAACACAAGATGCAAGGATGCAATGACCCGACAACATCAATTGAGTTGAGTGTGTGTTCTAGTTTGTAGGGTAAAGATTTCTTTTGTGCAACCTGAGTATTCCATACTCTAGCTTAAGAGAGAGTGTTGAGAAATATTGTTGAGTTGGGTTATTTAGTCCCACCTAGTAGAGTAGGATTGTGTGTGAGTAGTGCCTATAAAAGGCCTATGTAACCCCTCATTTATCTTAAGAAGAATACAAAGAAACACACCCATAGGGGCACTTCTCCCGTGGTTTTCTCCCTGCTCTTCATGAGTGAGGTTTCCACATAAACCCAAGCGTTCAAATCATGATTCCCTTGATATTTATGTTGTCCATTTATTCTGCCTTTTATTTATTTTGTAACAATGTGGAATGCATATCCCCTACTCCAACGGACTACTACTTGAGCCCGCCTGACAGCGCAACGCGGAGGCTGGCAAAGGGCACTTACGGAGGAAGTGGCAGGTGTTAGGGGGTAGCGGCTAAAGAGCTTAGCTACTGAAGAGATGGTGGCAGAAGATTGTGACACCAAGGAAATAGCAGTCGAAGAGTCAGCATCTGAGGAGCCAGCTACGCAACTACCAAGGGACAAGGAGCCAATAACGAAGGAGGCAAATGAAACAACCCCTTTGATGCCTACCGCAGACATTTTGATTGACTCGAATGCTCGTCTCGATCATGATGGAGTCCGAGTGACTCCAAGGAAAAATTTTATTTTGATTTCACCAAGCAATCTTTTGCTTCCACATGTAATGAAGTTATCTGGACCAATTAAACGACATGCGAGCACCACTCTTCATTTTTCTAAGTGTGTACATGAATGTTGAATATAATTATAAATTCTAAACTTAGCTATAATAAACCCATAAATTTGTTGCGTGCCAACTTCTCAGGACTTGTCGACCCCCCATCATCTGTAGTTGATAATAGTCGTAGTCCCTACACTTAGAGATTTTATAAGGTCCTTCCCAAATGGGTGTTAGCTTGCCGTCAAGCTCTACTTGGTAGGATGCCTCCACACGTCATAAGACCAATTCTCCTTTGAAAATTTTTCATTTCAAACCTGGTTGTTGTAGCCGAATGCCACAGGTTGTTTGTACTTCAAAGTCGAGGCCAACGCTTCCTCATTTCATCAACTAGATACAACGCCAGTCGTAGCTGGTCTTCATTGGAGGTGGGATCATAGAATTATCCTGTAAGAGGGCAGGATTATCTCCAAAGGGATTTTCACCTCCATCCCATATACGAGGCTATGAACAGGGTATGGCCGATGAAAGTCTTTTGACCAATTCGATACCCCCATAGGACATCCGACAATTCTTTCGCCCATCATCCTTTCGTGGAGTCCAACCTACACTTTAAGGCTGCTGCAATTGTATGGTTCGTCACTTCCTCCTGCCCGTTTGCTTGACGGTGTAGGCAGATCCCTCAACTAGTGCAAAAGCCATCAAACTTCCTAGATGTGAATGAATTGGGTGCCATTATTTGTCTATAACTTGTGGTATACCCTAACAACATATTATTTTTTTAAACGAAGCTAACAACCCTTTCCGCATTTGGGCTAGCCATGGCTATGGCCTTGGCTTCTATCTACTTAGAAAAATAATTCACAACAATGAGGTCGTATTTTTTCTTAGCAACCACAGGCAGGAATGGGCCCACAAAATCCATTCCCCACCTTGCGAAAGGGATTGGGGAGAAATTGGGGCCATCTTTTCAGGCAACAAGTGGGAGACACTGGCTAAGCACTGGCATTTGTCACATTTCCTTATGAAATGCTTGGATAGCTGCCTCATCTAGGGCTAGAAATAACCATACTATACCAGGAGGGCTGCCAAAGCCTAATGGATTTCATGGTCCCCGTATATTCCTTTGTATGCTTCTTTAAGGGCCTTCAAGGCCTCCACTTCAATAAAACATTCCAGCAAGGGGTAGAATAACCCCTCTTGTATAGTTGCCCGTTTATGAAGACATAATGGAAAGCCCTCAATCGAGATGACTTAGGTTGTGACACCCCTGTAGAGACGTCGCCACTACTTAAATAATTCATTATGGCAGTCATCCAAGAGTTCTTTGTCTAAAGCGTCAAAGGCACAGAAGAGAAACTATTGGTCCCGTCAACTTGTCAAGGCAAATATCGTCACCTTTGTTAGTAGGAATGGCGAATGCCAACCTAGCCAAGGCATCAGCTAAGGGATTGTCAGATTTGGTATTCGACTAATTGTGCCTGTTTTGAATTCTGCCAGTTCCCTTTTAGCCCTATCAACATAAAGAGACATGTTGACATCTTTTTCCTGATATTCCTTGTTAATCTGACTAGCCACTAACTGAGAATCAGAGAAGACTTCAAGAGCATGTGCTTGTAAGGACCTGGCAAGGCATAATCCGGCAAGCAAGGCTTCATACTCTATTACATTATTTGTAGTCGGACTGTGATTTAAATGCCGACGGCATGTCGTCAGCAAGGCTATTTTGGGGAGGGGACCGTGTCAAGATGATTAAAGTATCGATTTACAGGTGTGCCAACAATTCCGACAGCATGCAGATGGTGGTGCCGAGTCTGATGCTGCTAGGCGAAGGTGCTGCTGCCACAGGTCGGTTTCTGAAATCCTAATGGCATAAAAGGTCGATCTTAGGGAATGTAAGGGTCTAAGGACACGCATACACACACATGGTCATTCAGAAATACCTTTATTGTTAACAATCATTATATTTTGAAAATGATATCATTTTGATTATTTATGTGATTTGTTGTCGGTATGCTGTCGGCATGCCCTCGGCATTTCCACAGCGTGCCCTTGACATGCCCATCGAAAAACAGGCATTTCCACGGCGTGCCCTCGACATGCCCACGAAATGCATACTTAGAATTTCATCGGCAATACGTCGAAATCAGCATTTCGAACCTTGTTCGAAAAATCCAAGTTATGGACCCCAACGGTCTATTGTTAGTTTACCATTTCCTTAGTTGTATTATTTTTCATTTTATGTAAGGAGTTCTCATGCAATTCTCCTACTTCTATATATTGAGAGATAAGGTTATAGAATAAACTATCTGATTCATTTGTTCTAACTTGGTAACAGAGCTGTAGTCTTGGGTCAGGGTCTAAGTCACACCTTGATTCTTGTACCTCCACCAAAAAAAAAACTAACCCTAATATAGTCTTGGGAAGACACCACCACCACCAACCTCTCGTGGTCAATTGATAGGCCACCATACATCCCCCCATGCCTCATAACGTTGCTAGCAGGCTTCACCAAGGGTCGCCAACACCCTACTGGCCTGAAGCACACTCCAACACCACGCAACAGCCTTACCTTAAGCCTGAAGAACCATCTCTGCTAGCCTACGGTGGCTATAAATCTCTCGCAGTGCTCTTCGACCTTGCTACGGAGGCTACCCTAGTAGAAGCACCGACCATCACCTGCGATGCCCAGCAGCATCGCCTTGGGCCTGAAGCACGGACCCTGCTACTGCCCGGAAGGGCCATCACCTAGTCCTACTGCAGCGCCAAGGGTCATCATCCAAGGCCTAGTTCTGTCACCCCATAGATCTCTCATTTAACAACGACATCACCGGTGGGAGATTTTAGTGGTCATAGCACCTTAACCGAGTCTTGCGGATCATTGTAATGAGTTCTTGCATCAACAAGGACTATAGTTCCAATGTTATGGTCTAATTTTTCTCTCCCATGGCATCTGAAAATGTCTAAAGTGACATCAAAGAGTGTCTTTGAATCTAGGGTGTACAGGAGCTCCTTTTTTGGTCCAATGGTGAAGCCAGGTGGGACCAATTGGACCCTATGGTCACAGACATGTTTTACGACCGTGGAAGGTCATGATAAAGAGCATAATTTGCTTCGACCAAAAGTAGAGGAGAGGAAAGGTCCTAATGATGAGCATAAGGCCTTTACTGAGGGACATGTAATACAATCCCTATTTCCATGAGTTAGTATGAGATATTGATTTGAGCATTTAGTTAGTATGGCACATCTCAAGCAAGAGTTGCGTGTCAACTTCAGGCAAAGGAGGTAGATTGGCTTGTTGACTTAGGTGCACCTCAACATATTTGTGCTAATGCAAGATAATTTACGCTATTCATCCAGGCAAAATTGTGCAAGTTGCTAATGGGCGACATTCTCCCATTCTTGTCAGGGGGAGGTTCGTGTGACTCTACACATGAAACTAGAGAATGTTCTTCTAGCTCTAGACTTCCCACTGAGTTTGCTTTCGGTTAACTAGATCACGAAGGAGTTGAACTGCAGGGCAATCTTCGATGCAGTCTCACATTTGAAGATGTTTTCATAGGATGCTATCATGAAACATCCTTCAGGAAGTGCCTCCAACTACTCATGGCATCTCTAGTTTGGTCACCTTCCTCCGCCAAAACTTTGAAGGATGTTGCCACAAACTCCTCCAACTACCACTTTCCAATGTAAAGTGTGTCAACTTGAAAAGCACCATAGGAGTGCCTTTCCAAGGAGTCAACATCAAGGGTCTCAAGCCTTATTCTAGTTACTTCATATGGACATCTAGGGACCTAGTAGGACCTTAGATCAATTAGGGCATAGATTCTATTTCACTATTGTGGATGATTTCTCACACCTAACTTGGATATTTCTATTGAAGGTCAAGTCTAAAGCTGGTGATATGATCCATGGCTTTTTGTTAGAGATCCAAAATCAGTTTGAGGTGAAGGTAAAGATAATTCAACCAAGCAATGCTTTAGAGTTATGTACTACGCTCCTACGTGTTCTTTATCAGGACCAAGAATCAACCATCACAAAAGTTGTCCCCACGCATCCTAACAGAATGGCATAGTACAACGGAAGCATCGGCATATCTTACATGTTGCACGAACACTCTTGATTTAGAACAACGTACCGGATAGATACTGAAGAGATGCAGTGTTAACTGCATGCTACCTCATTAATAGGATGCCATCTACAGCCTTTGATGAACAAGTTCCTTATTCTATCTTGTTTCCAGACAGTGATCTATTCGAAGTATCACCCAGAGTTTTTGGATGTGTTGCATTTGTACATATTAATGGGCCCAACAATGATAAGCTTGCTCCCTGTGTTAAATGTATCTTTCTTGGATACTCGAGAACACAGAAGAGGTACAGATGTTATAATCCAATTGAAAGACACCACTATGTTAGTGCAGATGTCACCTTTCACGAGTCTATTCCATATTTTTCCACTGTCGGGGCACAGGAGAAGTCTTTCTCTTGAGATTGCTGAGGTACCACCTATGCCTATTCCTCCTACGTCCCTGGAGGCAAATCCCAATCACTGATCTTGTGCCACCACCATCTAAGCCACCACTTTCTGAGCCTAAGAGGTTTCGTCAACCTCCTGTTACATACAAGCTTCCAGTCACTTACAGGCAACAACCCCCTCCCCCTTGTGCACCAGTGCCTCTCCTATCTCAAGTGACTACAAGTACTTTGCAAACTAATGAGATTGTGTCCAGTAATAATGCAGGACAATTACAAGGTGGCAGTGTATTCCTCCCACACATTCTAAGCAATCAAGGGAGGTCCATGGCCGTGACCACAATACAGATGATCTGGATCTTCCAATTGCAATTCGCAAGGCCCAACGGAGTTGTGCTCAATATCCCATCTCTAATGCTCTGTCCACAACCTTTCTTGAAGGAGCATATAGCATGTTTTGCCAGGCCTTAGCCACTACACAAGTTTCCACCACTCACCAACAAGCCATGCTTGATCCAAAATGACATCAAGCCATAGAGAATGCAATAACTACACTTCCCTCGCGAGGGACGTGGGAATTAGTTGATCTACCACCAAGTGCATCTATTGTAGAGTGCAGATGGGTCTTCACCATCACGTACCATCCAAATGGAACGGTCACAAGATATAAGGCTCTTGTAGCCAAAGGGTTCACACAAACCTATGGTATGGACTTCTTTAACAGTTTCTGCAGGCCTTAGCCACTACACAGGTTTCCACCACTCACCAACAAGCCATGCTTGATCCAAAATGACATCAAGCCATAGAGGATGCAATGACTACACTTCGCTCGCGAGGGACGTGGAAATTAGTTGATCTACCACCAAGTGCATCTATTGTAGAGTGCAGATGGGTCTTCACCATCACGTACCATCCAAATGGAACAGTCACAAGATATAAGGCTCTTATAGCCAAAGGGTTCACACAAACCTATGGTATGGACTTCTTTAACAGTTTCTCTCCAGTCGCACGGCTTCCTACAGTGTGTATACTTATATATGTTGCAGTGCAGCGGGATTGGCCTCTTCATCAACTAAATGTGAAAAATGCATTTTTATATGAGAAGTTGCAGGAGGAGGTATACATGCAATAGCCAACCAATTATAAGGTTCAGGGGGAGTGTTCCAGGGTCTATCAACTACGTAAGGCCATCTATGGTCTAAAACAGAGCTCGAAGACCTGGTTTCACAAGCATTCTAAGGTGGTTGAAACATTTGGCTTCCATAGATTATCACCAAATCACTCATTATTTTTCAAGAAAACTACAAAGGGTGTGGTGGCACTTCTTGTTTACATTGATATTATTCTCACAAGGGATGATGAGTCTAGCATCACTGAGATTGAGGTCAAGGAATGTCTTACAATAAACTTTATTATGAAGAATCTTAGACCACTCAAATATTTTCTTGGGATAGAGGTTGCCTAGAGCAGAATGGGTGTTGTGCTTTCCCAGAGGAAATATGCATTGGATCTAGTTCAAAATACTGGCATACCAGAGGTAAAGCCAGCAAATATTCCTGTAGATCTGAAGACACATTTGTATGGTAGGAGGCAAAGGCAGTTAACAGTCATCAATACAGAGGGCTAGTTGGCAGACTTTTGTACCTGACAATTACGAGACCTGATATTTCCCTTACAATCAAGAAATTGAACCAATTTATGAATAGGCCTACTAGGCAGCACTAGAATGCTACAATGATGGTGTTGACATACTTGAAGAAGGCACTAGGGAAGGAGATCCTACTCACAAAGGAAACCTCATGAGTATTGTAGCCTACTTTGATGTTGATTATGTATAATGTTTAGGAAATAAGAAATCTACCACTGATTTTTTCACTTATGCTGCCGGGAACTTCGTGACCTGGATAAGCAAAAAGCGTGTTGTTTCTACATCTAATGCAGAGTCCGAGAACAGGACTATGGCACGCACAGCTGCAAAGATGATGTAGGTAAAGTCCCTTCTGACAAACATGCACGTGACAATTGATACTCCTATGGAGATAAGATGCAACAACAAGGCAGCCAGCTACATTGCTAACAATCCCATGTTCCATAAGAAGACCAAGCACATGGAGGTAGACTATCACTATACACATCACTTGATCCAAAGAGACCTTATTCACACCTCACATGTTTCTTCTAACGACCAGACAACAAACATCTTCACCAAGGCATTGCTTAAGGTTGTAAATATCGATACCAATGTCATATCGACAAGTCGAAGAAGGGATATATCACTGATATCGGTGAATTTTGGGGAAATCGCTCACAAAGACCCAAAATGTCTCACAATGTCATAAATTTGATGAAATTAACATTTTAATTACTAGTTCATCATGAAAACATAATGGCAATGCACTAGTCACATATCAATAAAGTCATATTGAAAAGAAAGTATACATAACATAATAATAATTAAAAAATATTCATATTAATGCTACTCACCAAAAGAAATGAAATATCAGTAGTGTCAGAATATCAGTAGACCATGCCAAGCACAAAGCACCAGCAAATGCCACCAAATCAATACCAGGTTGACCTTCGACCTGACTCAGTACCTCTCCTCTGATTATCTTCCTCTATTCGTAGCACTCTAACATATTCGCAAGATGACTCTCACGTCATGTAGTTGTATTAGGTATTATATTCATTGATATATTGTTGACAGTCTTCATCGTTGCAATACAGAAGTATTCCAAGATGTAGACATTGACTGTAACTGTCGAACAAGCTGCTCCTACTTCTAATTCTAAATCTACCCTAAGTAGACTCATCTTGATGTTCTCTTGAATCTGTGGACCAAGTAGAATCACCTCACTTCAGTGTAGAACCTAACAGTTCACAAGGTTCACGGTGTCTCATCGATGAACTTCGTAGTGGTCGAGGAGGAAGTGTGTAGCAAAGTTGGAAGAATGATAAGAATATGGTTGAGGACCTTGAGATGCAAAATACTCAGGGAATATCCCATAGACAACTTGCAGATACAAGATCACTTTGAGTATTATCACTTTGGTGGCGACCATCATACCCGTAGGAGGAACCATAATAAGATGGAGGGCTAGTGTAGCTGGGGAAGTAATTAGATAAACTTTGCACCTCATGTTGGGGTTGATACTAAGGGCTGGTGTAATGAGATCCATAGCCACCATGGTAACTTGATGATGATCCTGAGCCACCTCCAAAGATTGATTCTGCCATCGAATTAAGGATTCCACCAATGAACTTAAATTATCAATGGACATCATAAAATGGCCTAAGACATACCCATACCCTATCCCTGCGTCATAGTCGCGAGGTGACTTGGCATGGGGTCTCCATGTATATTTGTATATTTATGTGTATTCATGTTGAACATCCTCTCTACTAGGACCTTAATGATGATATCCCTCATCTCCACCACTACTTTCTGCCTGTGGCTCGTCAACCATCACCGGATCATCATCTCCATCATCATCATTTTGTGTTCCTCTTGAGGTAGCGAATCTTCCTCTAGACTCTCATCAGTTTCAAGGTCACGAATTACTCTTTTGCTGGATTCACTGAGCTTAAATTTAGATGCATCTGCCCCCTTTCTTTCTGCTATCTCTGGATCGAGACCATCATTTTTTTCAAGCAATGGTTCTCCATTGTTATTCAATCATTCTTGTAAAACATCTCCATCTTCTATCTCCAAAAAGATAAGCCACATCTATTAAGTCCATATACTCTTATTTTCTCCTTATATATATTCATCTTTAATATGTAGTGCACGAATACCAAGTCCAACAACTTGTCACGACCAAGGTGATTTCTTCTCTGTGAGTGAATCAAGTTGAAGGTACTCCAATTTCTTTCACTGCCGAGGCGATTTTTTATAATTTAGTCCTTAGTCCATCAGCAAATCATGTGTTCATGTGAGTCACACAGGGCAGGGGAGAAGAAAAGCAATGAAAAGAATGTGTGTCCCTATGAGTTGCACAAGCAAACAAAGATATGTGACCGATATATCTCCCATATCAGCCACATATCACCACTTTAAGGAAAAAATTAAACTGCAATTCTTCGTTTTTGGAGATATATTGTCGATATTATGGAAAGACATATGGTAGATGATATCGATATATCGGATATCGTCGATATGTCAAACCTTAGCATTGCCCCAACCCCAGTTTGATAACTGTTGTTCCAAGCTGAGCATGATTAACATCTATTCTCTAGCTTCAGGGGAAATGTTAGCCCCTCCGATCTATTATTTTTTTGAAAAGGGAAAAACCAGTTATCCAAATGATAACCCAGAATATATTATATCAAATCATATCAAAAAGATATATCGTTCAGCCAAAACAAAGACACTCAATTACAAGAGTGCACTCCACAGCCTAACTTAAGGTGGAGCATTGGGCCGAATCAGCCCAATTCCGACCCGAAAAAACCCGACCTAACCCGACCCCGAATATTATATGAGCCGGACCCAAGCCTTAATTTTTTAAAAAAATTGGGTTTAAGCTTAGCCCAACCAAAACCAAAAAAAACCTAAATAGGCCCGTTGGGCCCATTTACATATAACCTCCACCCACCCCCCACACAACTGTCTTTACCTTCTTTTTACCAAAAAAAGAATGTCAACCGTCACTTGACTCACTTCCTCTCCCACAAACTGTGTAGTGTGCACACCACATTGACCACACCAAGTCAAACCTCGGCCACACCCAAGCAGCAAGCCATAGGTTGCAAAATCCCCATCCCTCTCCTCTCCGTTCGACTTCCTCTCTCTAGCTGTGTTCTCCAGCATCGATAGCGGCACTATGTTCTCCGGCATTGACAGCAGCACTGTGTTCTCCAACATTGGCAGTAGCGTGACGCTCTCTGGCTAAGGTCAGGGTCCTAATTCCGATTATGTTGTCTGATTCATGTGTTGCTATGCATAAAAGAAATTGCTTTGCACATGGGATCCTAATGAAGTAGATATCAAGACAAGGTAGTGGTTGTTTGCCGAGTTATATATTATTGGTTGTCTACGTTCATGTGATTATGTAAATATATTATCCAAAAAAACAAAAGGTTTGGTCCAAGGATTAAACCGTGACTTAGCCACTTCAATGTTGTGTTGTCCTTATTGTTAAGGCATGAACTTAAGATGACTATTGATGAGCTTTAACGGGATTTTCTAGGCCCAACCCAAAAACCTTGCCCAAACAACGACCTTGGGCCTAGCCCGACCCGACCTTGGGCCCATAAACATGGACCTTAGGCCGGGCTTGGGCTTTGCTTTAGTAAAAATTTTGGGCCTTGGACCCGACCCACGGCCCAAAAAAGAAAATGGGCTTTCTTGAGCCAATGCTCCACCCTAGCCTAACCATAGCTGAAATGAACTCCACAAAACTTTCCATATACGGTCATTGTCCTCTAAATACGACATCATTCCTCCCTAACCAGTTACCCCACAGCATCGCTAAAGACCTCGCCCTCTCCTTCGAATGGAAGACATTCTGACCCACATTGATGCCCCCACACCTGAAAGATCTCTAGAACTCCCCAAAGAAGAGTGGCTCCACCACCTCGTCTCCAAGCACCTCCAAATCTAAGATACAAACAGGCACGAGAAAAACAGGTGGTCCACATCTTCTGCCCCATGACAAAGGGGACATTCCTCCCCAGGTGCCCATCTAGCTCTCCACATTCTCGTCATAAGCATGCGCCTCCTAAGTAGCCAAGTAAAAATCTTCACCTTTAAAGGGCATCCCACCGTCCAAACCTGCTTGCAATCTCTCACCAGCTTCAGATCCCCAAGTAGCCCCCCATCTCCAAGTCTTCTACATGCAACTTTCACCGTGAACTCACCTTCATCTCAATAGAAAGCATCATTGCCCTCCTCCGGCTGAAAACCCTCCAACTCCCCAAGTAATGTCTGAAACTCCTAAATCCTCACATGTGAGAGGTTCCCAGCAAAAGAAGGGCACCAAACCCCCTCCCAAATATCTGTCACCGATGCATCTTTGTATGTAGCTAACACAAAGAGTCTCAAGAACCTTCCACATAAACTCCCCTTACACATCCAGTCGTCCTGCCAAAACCTGAACAACTCGCCTGATCCAATCACCGGCACAAAGCAACCCTGCACCTTGGGTGCCACCAAAGATAAGCCCCTAAGGAAGTGCGAAGCACCCCTCAACAGAGCAAGGACAAGGTCCCACCGCATCGAACCATCATAAGAAAATCGAATGACCTTTCCCACCAGGCTATTTCCATTCTCCAGCAGTCTTCCAATCCGCCTCGTTAGCAGGCTATCATTCATCCTCCCTAGGTCCCTAACACCAAGTCCCCTTTCTTTCACCGGTCTGCAGATCTCCTCCCATGCCACTAACCTTGCTTCTAGCCCACTCGTACCATAATTTGTCCAAAAGAAGTTCCTTATTATGCCCAAAATCTTCTTCCTAACCTCCTGCAGCATCTTCAGGATGAAAATAAAATAAGACGGCATTGCGGCCAACACCGCCTTGAGCAAGACCAACCTCCCACCTCTGGACAGCATCCTTGACGTCCAACCTGCTAGTATTCCTTCCAACCTCCGAATCAAGGAGGTCCAATCATGCACTAAAATCCTCTTATCTGTCAGGGAAAACCCAAGTAAGAAATAGGTAAAGCCTCTTTTCTTGTGCCAAGGGCCAAACTGCACGCACTCGCCTCCTCCGTCATGTGGAACGAAACAAAACTCGACTTAGATAGGTCGATCTGCAGACCAGATGCCTCTCCAAACAACTCCCACAAAATCCACATCCTTCTAGCCTCTACCTTAGCACCCTCAATGAACAAAGTATTGTCTGCATACTGACGTACTAGAGCCGTCGACCCGCCCTCCAAAGAGAAACCCTTTATCAAGTTCCTCTCACATGATGTCGTTCTCGCTAAAGCATCTATTGCCAAAACAAAAAGTATCGGAGCCAATAGGAATCCCTGTATGACTCTTCTTGGTTGGATCCATCCACTCGCCGAATTGCTATTAATAAGAACAGAAAATGATGCCGTGGTGACGCACCTCTTCATCCAGTAAACCCAGAAGGCTAGAAAACCCCTTTTAATCAAAGAGGCCCACAAAAAGGACCACTGCACTGAGTCAAAGGCCTAGCTGAAATCTACTTTCCACAAGAACGCCTTCCTCTTCTCCCTCCAACATGATAAGATCTCCGGAAGCTGCAATGTAACCCTCCAAAAAGTTCCTACCAGGAACAAAAACCGTCTGCACCTGAGATACAACATCCGCCGACACCCTCTTCAATCTATTTGCCAATTTCTTTGCCACAATCAAATAGATGGCGTTGGAGAGGGCAATCAACCTATAATCCTCAATAGCCTCCACCATGTCCTTCGGCAGCAGGAACATATAGAATTTATTCATCCTGTTAAAGCCTAAATTTCCATCTCTAAATTCATGCAGCACTTGTAGGACATCCTCCTTGACCATCGACCAGAACTCCTTGTAGAAGAAAATCGGGAAGCCATCCAAACCAGGACATCCATCCACATTCAACCCCCAAATCGCCTTTTAAACCTCCTCCTCCTAAAATGGCCCAACAAGTCTCATCGCCTCCTCCTCTCCAACCCACGGAATGTTGGATCCCAACCACCTCCATCTTCCTCCCTGCCTCCTCCCAGTGAACTCCCTATAGTAACCAGCCGCCGCCTCTCCTACCGCCTCCTTGCCAATAAACTCCACACCATTTAGCCGCAATCTATCAATCCAATTCTTCCTTCTCCTCCCCAATGCCACCATATGAAAGTAATGGGTGTTAGAATTCCCCCTCCTTAAGCCACATCTGTCTAGACCTCACATTCCATTCTACCTACACCTTTCGATCTTCTATCTGTACTACCTGTAAGTGTCTCGCTTTCTCTATCCAATCTTCCTCAGAGAGAAGACACACATCATCAACCTTGTCCATTCTCGTAATCTCAACAAGTCCTTCATCCCTCCTCCAAAACTCCTTAATATGCCTCCTGTACACCCTAAGGAAGGATCTAAGCTCACGTAGCTTGGCTTCCAACCTTGCTACTGCTGAGCCCACCACGTGCATCGACCTCCATTTCTCCTCAACTGTCCCCTTAAAACCCTCCTCAAGTAGCCAAGCCCTATCAAATTTAAAATAAGTCCCATACCTCCATCCTTCATTCGTTCCCCAAAGGAGCAGAGTGTGGTCTGAAAATGGCCGCTCCAAAGGCCTAACCTCCCCCATAAGGAAAGCCTCTATGAGTGCTATTGAAGATAAGAATCTATCAATTCTAGACCTTTGCCCTCCCGAACTTCTCCAGGTGTAGGTGTAAGTATAAGGAGGCAAATCCACCAGGCCCTATGAAGCAACAAAATCTGCAAAATCCTCTGAACCTGGGTCCATCTCCCTCACCCATCTGGTCTATTCTCCACCACCAGAGTTACATCGAAATCTCCACCTATCAGCCATAAGGACCCTTGATACCTTTCTGCTACCTGATTCAGCTCCTCGCACAATCTATATGCCACTGCGCCCCTTCATTAGGCCCATAAACAGCAAAGAAGACCCAGTTAAAATTATCCCGACACTTCTACAACTTTATTATGACCACAAAGGACCCAACCAGTGAGTCCAAAAAGAAAACATCATCCTTCCACCCAACAATCACTCCACCCAATCTCCCTGTTGCATCCAAGCCAGAAACTCCGTCAAGCCACCGCCACCCACCTCTCTCCACACTTGCTGCTCGCATTGATTCAACTGTCTCCTAGAGAAGCACCACCTCAAGGCCCCACTTCTAGAGGTAGCTCCTCAAGGCAGCACGCCTGAATGGGTCATTCAGGCCCTGAACATTCCAAGTGACGACTTTCGTCATGGAAAGAATGAAGTTCCCCCTCCCCCTGAAGTGTATCTGCAACCCGCCGCCTCCACAACACCATTTATCTCCTCCCCCACGTCCTTCGGATCTCCATTCCCTTCCCTCCGCCTCTACAACACCCTTTCCCCCTCCAAACCCACCGGCTGGACTTCCTCTGCAGAAACCTCCACCCCAACAGCCGCAACACTCTCTCCACCACTTCCTCTTCTAGCAGACACCCCATTCCACATAGGGCCGCGAAGGCCATCTCCACCAAGCACCTCCGTCGTACCAACTACCTTCGCAACCTCCCCTCCATATGCGAAACCACCACATCCGCCACCCGTCTCCTTACCCGAGGGAGGCCTGCACCCCACCTCCGCCACAAGGGATGCATCGCCACTCCACCACCCCATTCCTTGCTCGAGGAGGGGTTGTGCACCATCTCCGACTCATGACGTGCGTCGCTGCCCCATCGCCCCTCCTCGCTCAAGGACTGCCTCCCACACCACCACAGAAAATTCCACTCCGACTTATAGGAGAACCGCGACAGTGGAATCCTCGTCAACCTCCAACTCCGGAGATGCACACCGTTCACCTCGCCGCGGCATGGCTCCTCCCGGCCAGACTCGCTCCCACACGCCCTCCCCAAGCGATGGGATCAAGACCCCGTCGAGATCAGAGACTAATCAATAAGGGAGGGGTGAGGCCCCTCATTCCCATCAAAAGACCTAGGCAAAGACAGATCCTTCCCCTTCGACCTAGATCCATTTGTCCCAAAATAAGATACGTTCACCACATCAACAAACCCTCACGTGGCACCAACCAGTGCTTCGAGGGATTCGAAAAATCCCTGCCTACAGCTATCCCCAAATCTGCCTCTAAGATACACGCCCCGCAGTTAAGAGGCGCCGCAACTAATTGCTAAGGTGTCACCGGCATCGCCTCCTCCGCACGCGCATGGCCCAAAGACCCTCTGATCTATTGTTAATTTGTTATTTCCTTAGTTGTATTATTTTTTGTTTTCTTTGAGGAGCTCTCATGCAATTATCCCACCTCTATATATTAAGAGGTAGGGTTATAGAATAAACTATACGATTCATTTGTTCTAACTCAACTTTATGGAATACTTATGAGTATGACCGTCAAGGGAGGTTACGGCAATTCCTGCCCCTAACCCAATGGTCATGGAAGACCCATCTACAAATAGCCGCCACAGCTTGTCGATTAACAACTCAGTCAAAGTACATTCAGCGAGGAAGTCTGCCAGGACTTGACCCTTGATGGATATGCAAGACTAGTATTTAATATCAAACTCAAGTAGCTCTAATGCCTACATCTATCGGCTTGACTCTGAAAGCTTATGAAACATCCTTCGTAAGGGATGATCCAACAAAACAATAATGGAATGAGCTTGAAAATATGGGTGAAACTTTTTGGCGGCAATTATGAGTGCTAAGCCCATTTTCTCAATAGGTGGATACTTAGCTTCGGCACCATGATAAGTTTTGCTAACAAAATAAACTGTACGCTGAGTTCCACCTTTGTCACACACCATGGTGGCACTGACGACTGAGGAAGAGGCAGCCAGATATAGAAACAACAGTTCGCCTGGTTGTGGGGTAGATAAAATAGGTGACTGCTGAAGGGTCCCCTTTATCTCCTGTAAGGCTCCTTGACACTGAGGGGTTTAAATCTGGGAACTTGCCACATATCAATAACAACAGGTACAAAATTATTTATTTCAATAATTTGCTCTGGCTAAAGGAGCCATAAACCAATCCAACATACAAGTATTCATATGCACTAGCAGAGAAAAGTTTTCAATGCAGTTGCCTCCCTCTCCAAATCTGACTGTGAAATCCTAGGAAAAGGGTGCGAGAATCCTCCATAACCACTCACGATGGATGCATAAAAACCCGCACCTTTCACAAAAATCTATTCATTGAATTTGAGAAATGTTCCAAACCGGGGCACACATGCTGGATCTGTTCGATACGTAGTAATACATGCATACAATCTTCTTTTCTGGAGCAAAAATATCTTTCATCACACGTACGTTTCAGCATTCGTTCTTCCTCATTAATACATACGGTGTCCACCAAATTACCCATCAAAACACGTTACCCACGGCAATCTATAATCTACGTACATAAAGGAATTCCCGACAGGAATCAATCTGGATGTCTATCGGCATGGCAACATAACAGCTATCCAACATGGATATCCGTGGGTACTGGCGCCAATCTTTATTTCCTTGAAAACAAAACGCATAAAAGAAATACCCAGACAAAATTTGAGATTAGTACCAAGTAAAAGTGCATCACGACATAACCCAGAGCCCGATCACCAAAGCGTGTAAAGAGGGGAAAAAATTACACAGCCAGCAACTTCGTTGATCTTCTACAAACCAAAAACCAAGTAACTCAAATCATCTCTGACCTGCACTGATGGCAAGTTTTCCCGTTTATCTTATCGTAGATACGCCTTCCCCTTATAGCTTGACCAGCCGCATCCATGTTCCACTGACCACGAACTTTCTTCGCCTCGCCATCGACCACCCCATTCTCAAGCACCGCCATTGTTCCCCTCCTCTCCAAATAGCACACGGACGGCAAACCCTGCAACCTGCAAACCAAGAAAAACGCTCAAACCCGCAACCACAGACAGATTCCATCAAATGGAACCTTTGAGGCATTTCGTCGAACACCTCGAGGATCGCCTCGAGGGAAGCCGCGCCGACTTCATCCCAGACTGGGGGCTCTTGAGCACGCGCTTGATCGGCCTTCCCCGCTTCTGGGTCCTGATCTTGAGCCCGAGGTCGATGATTCCGAGCTTCTGCATCTTCTCAATGTTTGCACGGATCCTCTCGTTGCGGAACCGCTCGTACGCCTCGTGGTTGGCAGACGGTGTTGAGTTCGGCTCGGGCGACGAGAGGTCCACATTGTTCGCTTCGGGCTTCGGCGGCGCCAGCGGGGCCTGGGCCGCCGCAGCCCGGGATCTCGTGCACACCATTGGGTCGAAGTGGAGGTGCGGAGAGAGTATCGAATAAACCAAACGGTTGGGGAAAAGTGGGGGGAATTGGGAGGGAGAAGGGAATTTAAACTTTTAACCGTAGGAGGGTAAGAAGGGGCGAGCGAGGGAGGGTAAGGGGCGGTGATCCGACGGGTGTATTTGCGTGAGGGGACGGGAGCAGTTCATATCCGGCGGATGGAGAGTGGGAAAGGGGGAAAAAAAAATTGCATTGATTGACGTAATAACGATAATTTCGTTTTAGTAAGATATCTTAATATCATGACGTTTTAAAAATTTTATATATATATATATATATATATATATATATATAATTTTTAAGATAATTTTTTTTGTTGACGAGTTACGTATTTAATCTGTCATTTAATTTACTTCTTATTTACATCAGGCTAAGTGAACTTAATGCAGTGTAAAGTTACTTTACCTTATTTGTGAAATAACTTTAACCGGTCAAAATGTCCAAATGAGTTAATTCACTTATTCCATCATTTATTTCATTCCTTCAACTTATTTCACAAACTTATTCTCCTTACCAAACGGAGCCTAAATCAACAACATGTGTTGTTTGGGATGTTTGTTCTCTTTTACTAAGGGAGGCTTAAATTTTGGCCTTGGAAAAAGCTTATACTTTTCATTTTTTAAATTTTTTTACATGAGAACCCATAGAAAACCTATATTGTTGTTTACTTTCATGAAAAACGTATGATGCACACTACGGTTATGAAGTCAACTCTAAGTACTTCCTAGCAACAAACTCCAAAACAACTGCATGAACCTACTCTAAAAGAGTCAACATCAACTAAAGTCGACTTTTGTACAGTTAGCTTACGACTTTTCTTACTATTGCTCCATGTTGTCATTAATATGGCTGGAAAGATCCTTATTTATACTTGTTTGGACAGATAATAAAGACCTTTTACGAGCAAAAAAATCAGAATTAATTGGAATTCCTTTAACATGACATGATAGATAATTTTGACTAAAATCATAACAAGAATTTCATATTGTTTGTGACATATTCTTAAATTTAAATTATTAAAAATAAATCTACATAATTGAAAACATTTTGATATAAAAAAATAACAGCATGCCATTTTACATGTTCATTCCATTGTGACATGTCCATCACATTCCATATGTTTATTCCATCTCAACACATAAAAAGAAAAACATTTGTCAACATCATATGCCTCAAATCATAAAAGTACATAAATCTAATCTTCTTAAAAGCTAGTGGATTCTACAATGGTTCTTACTAGATGCTATATCAAACTACTAAATTTGAGAACCCTCATCACTTGTGAACTACAATGACAAAGGTGGAGTAGCTCATGAACTAAATTGGGTAATTGTCTCTCCTATATGTGTTGACATCATCTACTCATCTTTTCCGTGGTGCTCCTAGGGTAAGGACCATAGTATCTACAATGGTCCCTGTAGGAGTAACAATCTCTAATTGTATAAAGCAAAGTGGTGTAGTAGAGGATAGATACACTAATGATGTATACATGTGCTCAATCCCAAATAATGGATCATCCATGAACAATGGTGGGAAAGGTGGAGTAATAGCATCTGGAGACACCTATGTAATCGTTTTTGCCTTGCCTACATCACTTATGTGCCTTTTCTTCAACACATTTGGAGTGATAACCATATTATTTGTAGTTGTCATGACAAGAATAATAAACTCCAGACCCTTTAGTAGATCCTTTGGTAGACCCTCCAGTGATGGTGTTGACAAATTTGGCTCTACTAGGCACTGTTGATGCTGCTCTATTTGGTCAAAGTGTGGTTGGTTAAGTAGCTGAGCTAATTGCTCTGTTGACTCCTTTAATGCCTTCTCGGTTGGGTCCTCTACTATTTGTTGTGCTAGCTCCTCTACTATGCGTTGAGTTAGGCCATCTACTACTTGCTTTACTGGCTCCTTTACTGCTTGTTGTCGTCCCAAGTTCATTCTCCAATTGCTATTCTACATGTGCTAGATGTGCTTCCTGCTACAACTACTCGCCTACCTGTTGTGCACCACATCTACCACCTCGTCCTCAACGCCAGGGCTATACCTAATCTCATCCTCCCTCTCCTCCTCGTACAGGTTATACTATATTCTCATCTTCAACCTCATCCTCATCAGCATGTATAGGGCCCTCAACCTCAATAATTGTCAATTAATCTCCTCTTCTAAAGTTCATGTTGCCTCTAATGCAATAGCCTTAATAGTATCAAAGTCAGGTCCACTAGCAGCCAACTCCAAATTCTTATTTCATTTAAGACTTGAAATTGAAATGAATTACTCAACATAGATGCATATAATGTTGCTCGTCGTTAAAGCACACAATGTAAATTAACCGACTTTGAAAGTTAGTAGAAGTAATAAGTCAAGTCAAATCCCAAGAGATATTAGTGCACTTGATTCTAGGTTGTATTTGGATCATCCATTTTGAAATCAAGGCTAAAAAAGGTGCCTAACTATTTTTGATATATTTTTCACTTTGGAGATGTAATTTTATCCTATATGGAACTTCCATTACAACATAAAGTATGATTTCCCTCGTTTGAAGTAAATATTATACATAGAATTGCAAGGTCAAATTGTATCCCTAAATGGAGTCTATGGTGATTATTAGATGGGAATTCGAAAGTAAAGACGTTACCAATGTTGATTTTATTTGTTGTGATTATCTCATTTTATTTGTTGATTTCCCTTGTTGTGATTGTCTCATTTTGTTCATTGATTTAGCAAGGTGCATATTGATTTACAAAGTGTTAATTTCAACAACTTTACCTCACCTTCTTTATTTACATTCAAAGACTATTTACCCACCTTAATCAAGCATTAGCAATTCACAGTAAATTTGTTCCACAACCCCAACAATTCACCTAAGCAAAGTGTTGGATTTTGTGTGCCCTTGAAAAGCCATCCGAATGATGTAAAGAGTTACATTGAATTTGATCATTTCATATGAATAAGAATTGGATAATTGTTAATGCATAAATTAGGTCCCTTAGTATAAACAGGGTGACGTACTTAGCTATATCGAATAAAATTGATGTGTTAACACGGAGATCTTCCCCTCCCTCTGCTCCTCCATCAACTTTGGGACGTATCCACGTAAGCATGTGCACTCCAAAGCCATGGCATCGTTGAGGTCGCACAGCGTGTTTAGCACACAGGGGTTGTAGTGTTAGAATCATAGTAGGCACACATATATTATTATAAGGAGACCTACATTGATATATATCATATACATATATATTAGTAAATATTCCCCATTATGTGATCCAACAAGAATTGGGTAAATTGCATTTCCAAGAATATGGGATTAATGGCAAAGAGACCTTCTGGGAAATTACGGTTTGTTGATGGGTAGAACCGTCAATTCCAAAATATTGTGGTTATGGTCCCTGAGGATATGTGAGCAATGGGCGATTTTATTCTCCCGCACCACATCGTGCGAATATATAAGGGACCTAGGTGGAAACCGAAGGGACATAAGAACATAACGTTCCCTTCCTCTTCCGTGCTCATTCTCTCTGGATCCCTGGAAGCACCATCACCAAAACCCCGTCGAGATTCTCAACGGGAATAGAAGGATTGACACCTGCTTCCTTCTTAGAGAAGATCAAGTGATGGATTCAGGTATCCATCTATACTCTCTTTGCTCTTGGATTTTCAATTCGTTTGTATCTTAATTTGATTTCATTCGGTGATAAATCCAACATGTAGTACTTCGAGGGGTGAAGGTCCAAGGTGACCTCCTGCCAGCTATTCGATGTTGTTTCAACATTTTGGACGAAAATCCTTCCGTTTCTATAAAACAAAAAGGAAAAAATTATCACCCATCGAGTCGTGGTAATATATATAAATCAATGTTAACAAAAGAAATTTTATTTGACAACCTTCTTTACCAATGCAGCCAAGAAAAGAATTTGGAAAGTTAGTTACTGAACTTACCTAACTCCTCCTTGGCAAGGTCGAGGTAGAGCTCATCCCCTCTAGTGTCCACCACCTTCGCATCCATGAGCTCTCCTTCCCACATGAGACACCTCATCTTGCTCTTGATCACGCTCTCGTTTGCGAATGCGTACGCACCTCCCCACACACCATGCACCCCTCGCAATAATCCTTCATACTCATGTCCCTCACCATCCCAAACCCATCCATCCGACCGCATCACACACCACTCACACTTGCAGACCCATCACCAGCCGCACACTCCAACTCCACCTCCCTCATATGGTTTCTTAATTTTGACAGGACAATATTTCTATTTCTGCTAGCCCCAACTGATCAATTTGGAGGCCCAAAGAATCTCAATAAACAGTGGTAGAGGACAGCACCAAGAGTATTTTTTTACTTCACGGGATTGTGGTTAATTAGGAAGGTTTGTTGGAAAACTAATGTAAATAAAGAATTGAGATACTCCTCGCCGTTTGTTATTGACAGATGCAGAATAATGAACCAACGGTTGATGCTTTGCCTTCCTTCAACTAAAGATGAATGTTGCATGCACCAAATCTAATGCGAATCTGGAATGTCGGTAGGGATCGATTCTCAAGTTTTCTGCATTCTACTCTCTTTGTACGTGTGGATTGATGGCAGTATTTAATTTTATGCATAGAGAGAGGACTTGATCCCTATATTTATGTATATATAGACGCTATGAAATTACCTAGCTTCGCAAATCTTTGTATCCACAAATTTTGCTAAGGAAATAAATCAGCTCCTCAACAACTACTTTATTGAAATTTAATATATATATATATATATATTTAAGTAGATCTATGTGTGAATGAAATTCAACAAACTCTCCACTGACTCAAGTTTTTATGTAAACAAATTTTTTGGTAACTAGTAAATATTTGATATGTACAACTACACAATTCTTTATGTGATCTTCATATTTTAGAAATATGTGTGTCCAATAATAACATGTTCTCTTTCCCTTATATGTTTCCCAATCATATACTATAGAATGTAGTGATTGAACTGTGGTGATTCCATCAAATATGATCTACTGATTTCTTACATCATCATTGTCCCACTAGACTCTTGAGTGCTACCTATACTGCATCATCTATTTATATTTTGCAACAATATAAATCTTTGGCCTATAAAATTCAAGAAGCTTCAAAATTAAATTTTTATTATATATATGTTGTGAGAAATTAGGTTTTGTTTAGTTATCGAAATTTTTAAAAAAGGAAAGAGAGGAAACATAAAAAATATGTAATCAAGAGAAAAATTAACGTCTTTTTTTTGTCATGGTGGATGAAGGAATTTGATTAAATATTTGAGATAAGAAATATCAAGTCAAGAAATCACACGAGATAAAAATTGAAATTGAAAGGGAAAATAGAATAATTCTACTAAATTAAACATCGATATATAACGATTAAGAAATAAATGGCTTCAAATAAAGAATTTAGAGCTTTATTTTAGTAATCGATATATAATAATTGTTGGTACTAATTATTAGGGGACCATGGCAAATGGCAATTAGATTGTGTTAGGTCACAAGCACATTCAAGTGGATTCTCAACAACTATGCTTGAGATAAGTAGAATGAGAGCAAGCATGCATAGGGAGGCAATGAATTTATAAGGTTTACATTGGGTGGAATCTTTAATGGCACTTTTAAGATGTGTCTTTAGATCTAAAAAGTTTAGAGGATTCGATAACATATTAAAAAATCATTTTATCCCGTTTGATCATTTATTTTTGGTTTGAGTTGAGATGTCAACCTTTTCTAAAGGCCATCGCCTAATTGATATTCTTGAATGAGGATTCTAAAATATCACGCGGGTCAGGTTAAGGAGTTGACCTGATAAAATAAGAAATAATCGGAAGTCCTTGAGTTGACGTATCTTTTAACCTAAGAAAGATATGTGTTTCTATTCACGAACACATAGATTTGGTAAATTAATGGCAGATGCACCCACTTTAGTATTGATACTAGAAAGCTAGTGTATGTGAGAGGAAACAAGAGACACATGATCCCTTAAAAGGATCACACAAATCTGCTTCATAGTTGTATGTGGCATATTGGAGGAAAGAGTTCGCTCTATATTGGGAAAGATAAATTCCATATGTAGTTATAGAGTCTTGATCAGACTTAAGTATGAATGAGAAGATAGGCCTTTGTGGAAAGGATTTGGTCATTATTTTCATCATAATGATACAAAGGGTTATTTGAAGTAATACAATCTAAGGAGGGATGATAGCCATAAGATGGGGTTGAACCTTTGAATTAATATTATGTTCAAATGTGAAGGATCCAGGGGCATTTGGATTATAAAAGGGAGGCATACTCCATAATTCCCAAATCCTAAATGTTTCACTATTGGCGTGATGAATCCAATAGTGATTTTAATGGATTTCTACTTGAAAAGAAATTAAATATTAATTAAGGAGTTGACTAGTATTTGATTTAACAATTAATTAGACTTAAAATATTGGCCTTGATCCAAAAGGGTTTGGATGGCAATTAGGTGAGCTTTTGGTACTAAAACCAAATTAGCTGAGCTTCTTGAAAGGCCAATGATGCAATTATTCAAATAGCAATAGATCATAGCCATTGGATTTGATCTAATGGCACATCATATTAGGATCACTTGAATCCTTAAAAAAAAAGGAATTACTTGAATCCCTATAAATATCTCCTAAAGGCAAGCTTCAAATAATCAATTCCAGTCATCCCTAAAACCTCGCAAGAGATCCATCACTGCTAGGGAGAGAAAGGAAGAAGAGGCGTACCAGGCTGTTCCTTCTCTTCTAGGTCGATGTGCAGGGGAGTTGGCAGACAACTCCTTAGTTGTTGGTTGACCAATCTTACTCAAATTCGACCAACAACTGAGTTTGCCTCTCCAGGAAAAGTTCCCTTTTGGCATCAATCGACCAACAACCCTATTGGTCAACTAGCTCATGAAGGACCATGCATTTGTAGTCCTGTTGGTAGTTGTTTATTAGAGTACCAGGGATTCGAGGCGATTGTCACTTTGAAAACGCAAAGGGTTCACAGATCAAGGATGAAGTTGAGTGTTCTCGACATCGAGGATCTCATTTGCCTACTGAGAAGAAGGTTCTGAAGCTTCACCAAGGCTTATTTGAGAAGGCACTATCGATGGTGTTGTTCTATGCTACTACAAAGGTATGAACCCTATACTCACAGGGGCTCCAAACGGGAAAAAATTAGTTCTTCCCATGTGGTTCCAATTTCTAGTCATTTGACTCTTGATTCATTGATTTTCAGGCAACGAATCGAGTTTGGAATTGAAATTTAAACAATGTATTTCCACACTTTTGCAATACCACGAGCAAATCGTTCGCCTTCGCAAAGGACATCCAATCTATCATTAACTAGTGAAGTCCTTGCTTAGTATCTGATTGTAATTGATCTACCAAATTGGCCTACATGAGGTGCATCTAGGATTGTTGTATTCTCATTTGCAGCAATAATGCAAACAAACAAATGATATCAAACATCATTCTTCATTGATGGAAGTGTTTTATAAACAACTAACACAACAAATGAACCTACGAAATGCTTTTGGAATATGTTCGAACTACAATATTGGTGCCTTATAAACTAGAAAGTGAGACATTCCAAAGCAATGGCACATGTCATGCTTACTAGACTCATACATACCAGTTCCTCCAAATGATATAGTAATTACTCCATTAAACTTGCCTAATAATAGATAATCATCTACAATGGAGACCATGGCTATTGGAGTTATGTGCCTTGAGCAAGCCAACCTGCACTACAAGAAAATGTGCATTTTGCGATGATTTTTGAGCGACCGTTTTACAACCGTCGCCAATGATTCTTTTTGGAGACGGTTATTTAAAAAACTGTTGCCAAAAACCCTTTTGCCTTTCTTGCCAACCTAGGGTGGTGGGTGGTAATATTTGGGGATGGTTATTTGGAAACTGTCGCTAAAGGATACTTGAAGAGGACACGCTTTTTGCATGCTCGATGAAAAAATTAGGGTTTTAGGGACGGTTTTGATTGAAACCGTCGCTAAATGATAATTGAGAAGGGTGAGCTTTTTGCGTGCTTGATGCTAAAATTGGGGTTTTGGAGATGATTTTCTTTGAAACCGTCCCTAACCTAAAAGTTGTGCGTCAAAAATTACGCCAACCTAAAAGTTGATGTCGATTCAGTGGGGATGGTTTTGGGAGACAACCGTCGCTAATACTATCCTGTTTAAATTCTTGTAGCGACAGTTTCGAAAAGAACTGTTGCAAAATGTCAAGAAATTTTCACAAAACATATCGACCTTCCCCTCCTCTCCCTCATTTCTTCTTCGATCGCCTCTGCTCCACTACTCATCCTCTCCTCCACACCTCGTTCGCGACGTCGACCGACCTTGTCACCGACACCTTCACGCACGGTAGCTCCTCATCATTCTCCTTCACCTCGACCCCCCTCTCCACGTCGCCACCACCCTGCTGCACTGCTTGTTCGTATCGCTTTTTTCATATTTTAAATTAACCTTGTTGCAGTATAGTTGAAAAAATCGTATGAACCAATAACAGTTTTTATTACTCAAAATTCAAAAATATTCCGAGGTCGAACTAAGGGAGCAAATTGGTATTTAGATGCAGAAAATCACAATCTCAAATTTCTACTTGAAAGATGTTCAATGAAGATAAATGCTAGAGAAAAAAATGTAAAAGAAATAGATTTTCTCTTTTCCTTCTTCTTTCTCTGTCTTTCCTCTCTCAGACATCTGATTATTTGAATCAGATGCCTTAATTGAACAGACAAACATTCATGTACCTTTAATTGATTGAAATTCAGTTAGAATTGCTTGTAACTTAGTTTTGAATTTCATCGTCAACTTATTGAATTGAACTAACTGTTCAACATGTGAATTTAGTGCAAATCAAGATGGAAATCAAGTTTAAATGTCTCAACATCTTTCTTAGCATGTACTGAATATGTTTAATCTGTTTGTCTACATTTTCAACCATTCAAACCCATTTTAAAGCCTTAGGTTCCACCTTGAAAACCCTTTTAAGGCCAAGAATGTGTGAACTTTATTTATAAATAAAAATCATTAAAAAATTCCCAAAAATAATAAAATAAACTTGTCTTAAGTAGCATTAGGAATATTTTTAGGTATATGCCAAGTTCCAAAATAATCTGAACCTCCGGCTTGATAGAACATATTAGTCGACGGTTCAGTCTACCTTAGAATTTAATAAAAGAACTAAACTTGAAAAACACAAAAAATAATTCTATCTCTTTGGTGGTGAGGAATCACCTGTCTGATTTAATTTTATTACTCGAATATTTCAAAAATACTCCGAGGTCAAACTTAGGGAGCAAATTTAATTTTTAGTAGCATAAAAATCACAATTTACAATAATGTACTGTTTTATAAAAAAGAATTGTAGAGAATAAAAGTAGGATTAATCTTCTCTGTTTCTTCTTTTCTCTTCTTCTTTGCTCTCTCTCTCCTTTCTTTCTTTGTCTTCAGACGTCTGATTCTAGGAATCAGACGCCTTAAATGGCGTTTGCTACAGTGCACACCTTCTTCTTCTTCTTCCTTTCTTTGGCTGCTACTGCTTTGCTTCTTCTTCTCCTTGGCATTTTCTTCTTCTCTTCTTTTCCTTTGCTTGGTCTTCTTTGCGGCAGCTCCCTCCTTCTCTTTTCTCTTTTCACTTTGGCTCTACCTCTGCTCCTTCTGCTTTCTTCTTCTTCAGCTCCTTCTTTGGAACTGTGCTTCGTCTTCTTCTCTTCTTCTTCTTCAGTTCCTACTCCTTGGTGCGGCTAAGTCCGTAGCAGCTCCCTCTTCTCTTCTTCTGCTTCCTCTTCCTCCTTCTGCAAAAACCTACCCTACCCTCCCTGCATCTCTCTCTCTCTTTCTCTCTTCAGTACACTCTCCCAGAGTCAGGTAATCGGGTCGGGTGCGCACCCGGGTCCAGGCGCACCGGCATGGGTGTGATGCGCGAGGAGTGCTAGGTCCAGGTAATCGGGTCAGGTGCCAGGTCCGCGTAGCGTGGGCACGAATGAGGCGTGAGGAGGCGAGGGGACCTCACCCCATGTGACTGAGGCGATGAGCCTCTGTCACTTTTTCAATTTTTGCACTGCGGGGTGCTCGAAAACGCCCGAGGTGGGACTAAAGTTCCCACCCTTTTGCCTATGTGCCCGCAGCTGATGGCATGAGCAATTGCAGCTACAGCTGAGGTCTTCGAGGCCAATTGGATGCCTAGTTGGGTACACGAGGGGAAACCGCGCTTGCTGGACCTGGAGGCCTGGAGTGCTGCGATCAGGATGAAGCTTCAAGCAAGCTTCGTACTGTCGTCAATGGAGGAAGGGGGCCGCGACCCTGAAATCACAAACATGGCCTTGCGGCCCTGTCAGAACCTTCAGTAGGCTTCGCCGGAGCACGGTGAAGGTGGCTCGGGGGTCAGTGTGGTGTGAAGATGCCTATGCGCATGTGTCTAGGGCACACTATGTGCGTGCAGGTGGGTGTGTTTGGGGGGAGGAGATAGTGGGTATGGTGGTCAGTGGAAGGTCACAAGATGATCAGTGTATTGTGGCAGAGGTGGTGAGGTATCTAGCGAGGTGTGTGGAGGTGTGGAGCAGAGGAGGCACCTCGCCGGTGGGTGGCTGGAGATGGAGAAGATGGCGGTGATCAATGGTTGCGAGGGGTCGAAAGTTGAAATAGAAAGAGGGGAAATGAAGAGGGGATTAAGGGGAACTTATCTAATAAGTCCAGAGTGAAGGGGGAATGCGGAGGTGGCGAGCGGCCGGTACTGCCGTCGCCGGAGATGAAGGTGCCAGGGGGAGACAACGACGACGAGTAATAGGAGTTGGAAGGGCGCCCGCTGGTACGGTGCGGCGCGGAAGAGGACGACGGAGGTAGCCCTGCCACTGGTACGGTGGAAGAGCGACGAGAGAGGAGAGGGAGAGTCGCCGGAAGCTTTGGCAGTCGGCCAGAGTTGGGAGGAGACGAATTGGAGGGGGGATCTCAGGCCAAACTAAGCTTGAAGGGTGTGGCAGAGTATGCTGCTCCTTAAATAGGTGAAGGTCGGTCGGGAGGCGCACAATAGAGGCGGGAAAAATCTCACCAGAGGTATGGCAGATCGGAGACCCATACCTCTCGCGTGTTCGCACGAGAGGTATGGCGGTCTTCAGGGCATGGGGGGGCGGCCCATGCAGTAGGGGGCTCCGTTGGGAGCTCCCCTTTCAAATCTGGGGCCGGCACCCCATGCAGATGCGGCGCCATCCTCCATGCAAAGTCGCCAGAGATATGGCTTGCTGCTGCAGGTGATAGAAGGACCTAAGTGAAGAAAACGACGAGGAAGATGAGGGGGTAAACGCAAGGGTTTCAAAAAGTTAAGGGTCAGAAAGTAATTTTGAGGACCAAATTGCAAAGTAGGTGGTTAAGACGACCTTCCCTTAGGTCCAAATTTTGGTATAAGACTAATTTTGACCAAAGGAATCCAATGGTGAAGTTGAATTTTATGTTTGACCACGTTTGACTGGACATTTTGCATAAAAATCTAAATTAGGTCAAAAATTGGGTATGGACCTCAATCTAGGTAAAAACAGGTTCCAAAGGTCAAATTAAAGGTTATAAACCCTAGGGGATATTTTTCCATGAATTTTAGATTTTTTAGTTGATTTTTATCTTTTCTGGAACTTCTTGAATTAAAGTGAGTTTGTTTTAGGGTTATAGAATGTCATTTATTTCCTAGATGTCGCCATAACCCTTTTTAGACCAAATCATCCCACTTTTTCTCTTATTAGGTTCACTTGACCTATGTCTAGACCCTTAGAAATCCTGCTGGTGCACTACAATGATAAAATTACAATTTTACCCCTTATGTCATGTTTTATTCTCAGATTAACAATACCTTGAATTAGGCCTTCCCTTAGGTTATGTAGGAACTTTTGTTTACTTTATTCGGTTAAAATGTGTCAGTTAAGGTTCATGATGAGATTCTCATCACTCTCTTATCTCACTCTTTCTCTCTCATCCTCTAACTCCCTTAAACCTAAAAACTATAAAAATAAGAAAAACCCCAAAAATACCATGTATATTATGTATATACTTGTATATATAAATTAAACCTAAGCTAAGTGCATATATTATTTACTATGTGCATAATAAGTATATATAACTTATATAAATATTCTATGTATTAAATTAAGTATTTAAAATGAATTATTATATATATAACTTTATTATATTATTATCTATTAATTTATATAACGTAAATGTATAATAAACTAAGTAATTATATAAACCTTTCTATATGTGCATATTTAAGTCAAATACTGTACATATGTGTTTATATATGTATTATGTACTATATAGCGCCTGTAATTTAATTTAATTATATATTTACAATAAATAATCAAGTTAACTAGGTATATTATTAACTTAAAATAAAATAAATTAGTAATTTAACCTAATATTGAAGTAAGTTATAATGTATACTTGTATTATATTATATTAGCTATTTTTAACCTATTTATACTATATTTATATTGTATTAATGTATTTATACATTATTTATATGTAAAACTATCTAAAACATGCATTTAATTGTATATAAATTAAAATAAAGCTTTTAAAATATAATAAAAATGTGTAATAAATAATTTATTATGTATATTAATACTGTATAAGGTCAATTATATTATTAATTAACTAATTTATACTTTAATTAACAACGTAACATATAATTTAACAGGTACAAACAACCACTTTTAACTAATTTTATTACATATGCAAATAACTTGTTTTTGTAAACTAATTACATAATTATGTATCCTTATATAAAGGTGAGAATTCGGTCACAAGAATCCGGACTAGTTGGGACGTCAGAATCATTCTTGAGAATTACCTTAACAAGATAAGGTTCGGGAATTACATTCTCGAGAGGTTTTGATTCAGGCTTATCATTATCGAAGCCTGGGGAATCTATGCTTGATGGACCAGCTTCAAGGCTCTCTAAGGCTGGTTCAGAATTGGGAACACTTGCAATTGGATCCTCCCAACCCACATTAAGATCAAGTATGTCAATTTGCATGAAGTTTGAATCAGATTCCATTTGGGTTGGGGGTTCACAACAACCTCTATTCTCAATCCTGGGTTTCAGGAAATCATCATTTTCTAACTGTTGATATGGGTAAATTTGATTTATGACCTATTTCAACATAGTTACCAAGTTTTCCCGTTTCTCAAGGTCATCTTGGTGCTTTTCCCAAAGTCATGGATTTGTCAGACATTGAAGATACTCAAAATTATGTAATCTTTCTATTTCAATGAATCTTGTCATGAGAATATCCCAGGTTGAACCAATTGTCATCTGTGTTAATATCAGTTGGACACAATTTGTAATGAAGGTTGTTGTTGCTAATATATTAACTTGAATCTTGCTAACGGGATTTGAGGTTGTGTCATAAACTTCACAGTGTTTAAGGGTGATTGCACAGCAATCATAGGCCCTAATTCGCCTGAATTAAGCTAGAACTTAGCTTAACATGAACATTCTGCATGCATATGCATCATATTATACATCGTAGTTGATATATGTGTTTTATGCATTAAACTATGTTATTTGAGAGTATTAATGATTGCAGGTAATCTAAGGCTGCAGAAGATCGATCCAACCCTATGAATCTGTTCGGAAAAATGACGAGAGTCCAACGCATCCAAGATCGCATCAATCAGACTCCCGTAGCACCCCAGGGAGTCCGCAAAAGAGTAAGAGCCAAGGGGCAAACTGAAGAAGATCCAGACCTCAGATGACAAATCCAACCACATGGATGGATCCAGATCGACGTTCGTAGTCCAACGGTGCAAAAATCAACTTAATCGGAGGCCTACGTCATCAGATATAAAGAGAAGAAGAACGGACGGCCACGATGGCGCCACATGGCACCATCACAGTTGTCCCTCGCTGCGCCCCAAACTCCTGAAGGCACCTCTCCTCACAGTGTGGGTCATTGGATCCTCATCCAACGACCATGAATGCGCCACGTCGCCACCCAGATTGAATCAGTATAAATATAAATAGGCACATATATATGATCAAGGCTTTGCATAGCATAGGATGCGGGTTCGAGTCATGCGCTATGCAAAATTGATACGGCATCGAGGGCGGACGCATGCAGGCACACATGCATGATTGGAGCGTTGAGATGCATCCACGTGGTGCGATCGTGTGGGATGATGAGAGATTAGGAAGGCACGTGTGAATCACGCTTAGGATTTGAGAAGGCGCGGTGCTGCGTTATTTTAAGCCATCTGATCTTGCTGAAAAATCGAGCGCGATCGATGAGTGTGTGGTGCGCGCGAAAGAAGAAACGGCAACTGCGGAGCGTGCATAGCCGCGCGATTTCAATCCGAGGGCGCACGTTGTGCCATGTGGCAGCACCAGAGAACATCAGAGCATGGAGAAGGATTTTGAAGGCTTTTTGAGGCTTAATCAGGTCCGTTGATCTCTCGATCAACGAATCTGATCAATCCAAGTTTGTTGCACAAAATTAGGGGCTGCAATGCCCTATTTGTCCCTCCAAGAAACTATAAAAGAGGCCTAAGGTTCCTCTTTCAAAGTCATTCAAGTTGTAATCAAGTAGAGATCTCCTTCCTCCTTCTACTGCTCCTCTGCCCTCTGCTTCTCGTCTCCATCTTTGCATCTCCGTCTAAAACGTCCGTTGAGCCACCTCGGCGGATCGTTCCTACTCTCTTCAACCTCTCCAGAAGGCCACCACGAACCACCCGTGGTGCCCTTGTTCTACTATATAGATAGTTTTGTTTATGCTATAGTTAGAATTTATTCTAGTTATAATTACATGCATGCAATCCATGTTCTGACTCTCTGCTTGATATATAATTGCGAATTATTGTCTATACTATTTAGAAATTATATTTAGAATAAGTAAATGAATCAAAAGCGTTTTTCTGCCTCCTTGTGATCGACCGGGACTCCAATTCCGTTAATTTTTTTTGTTAAGACGTATTTCGCGATATACTACGACGTATTTATCTTTTACGTGATCTACGCCCCGAATAAATTGGCGCCGTTATCGGGGAGGCAAGGCAACTTTTGATTTTATCTCTAATACATTATTGTTGCGTGCAAGAACAATGACACGAAGCGGCGAACGAATCGAAGCGAGCACTACGAAAATCAGGTGCACACATTCCCATTAGAAATTCAGCCAGAAAGTAAGTGTTATCTTCAAAATTCAATAGACATGTTTCTAATGCTCCAAAAATCCTAAAATTTGAACTGAAACTAGATTTTCAAGTTATATTTCCAATGCCACCATTCTGAAAAGGAAATTTTATCTGTGGATTTTCAAAAATTCGTAGAGTACATATGTGTCAAATTGCTCGAAAATAGAACTTTGATGAACTTTGAGAATCAATTCTAACCAACATATAAATTAGATTGGCTCAAAATTTGTGTGGAGTAAAAGATAATCAAATTATCTTTCAATATCATATTTTTACAAAATTTTTGGAGCATATTTGATACTATTTCCAACAGAAAAACCAACATGGGGTCTGAATCCTAGATTTGACCCCTTGCTAGTTAAAAATTCATAACTATTTGTTGGAAATAGTAAAAATTTTGAAAAAAATATTCTCTGAGAAGCCTTTTGAAAAAGAAATTTTCTTACCAAGTTTCAAATCATTTGAATTTCATCTTTACCTAAGAGTTTATATTTGATTTATAGTCTTTAATTTGAAACAACTTAGAAGCATATGAGCCAATAGGACCACATTGGACTAACTTGGATCTCGACGAGTCTAAAAGTTAGTTGGTGAGGCTAATCACCTTGTGGATCGCCCACCATCTAGTACATTGAAGAAACAGGTTAAAAATTCACAAAAATACATCAAATAACCTGCATTTGGCTTGAAACGACTGGGTAGTTGCAACCTCTCTTGCAAAACCTGCTGACTAAACCTGTGGGATAGTGTCAAACGACCGCGGCTGCGGGGTAACAGAACCAAAGGCGAAAAGGAAGAACCTTCCTCATAGTCCCCTCGTAACTAGACTGGCTGGGTTAGCATGAGAGGCGGGAACTCCTTACAGTTGGTCTCTAGCCAAATTTTTAATAACACAAACTTAAACGAAAAATCAGGTCATCTGATCTAAATGACCACTTTGATTAACAAGGCCTTAGCCTTGTTCTGCTTGACTACACCAACCCTTTGAGTTGGTGTATGCAAGGAAGAAGGTCATTTAGCATTGAGGAAACGGAACAAAAATATGAGCAGAGCATTGACTAGATTCTCATGACACTCGATAGAATGCAGCATCCACCACGTGGAGAACAACTGCTGGATTTCTATGATCCGACGACAATAATCATAGCACCTCAGGTCTGGATTCCCGCAAGTGGAGATGCATTCGAGTTAAATCGGAATATCATAAGTCTAATTCAGACCCATTTCCATGGAAACTCGAATGAGGATCCCTTCTAGCACCTCGAAGACCTTAGTCTGATTGTAGAGTCAGTTCGGCCCAGGAATATTGATATTGGAACAGTTCTCATGAAGCTTTTTCCTTTTTCTCTCAAGGATAAAGCTGCTTATTGGTTCAAGACCATAAGGAGGCCAATTTAAACCTGGGAGGAATTACGTCACGAATTCCTCCAAAAGTTCTTCCCGATCGGTCGAACAGATGCCATGAGGCGCGCAATCACGACTTTTGCTCAAGGCCCTGGAGAGAAGCTACATGATGCCTGGGATAGATTTCACGATCTTCTCAGGAAGTGCCCACACCATGGTGTACCCAAATGGCACCTTGCGCAAGTATTTTACCATGGGCTGGATGACACACATCGGTACCTGGCTGATGCATCTA
This sequence comes from Thalassia testudinum, assembly GCA_037157565.1. Lineage (NCBI taxonomy): Eukaryota > Viridiplantae > Streptophyta > Magnoliopsida > Alismatales > Hydrocharitaceae > Thalassia > Thalassia testudinum. Next base: position 37,489,873 of record JAZHRO010000024.1, read on the forward strand.
GCAGTGGGAATTTTCTCGCGAAGGACGAGAACAACGCATTTTAACTGTTCAAGTCTTTAGCAGAGAACTCAATGAATGCTGCCTCAATGAACCAGTTCCAGCGACCTTGACAGCAATGAGTTAATGTCCACAAAGCTCAAGCCGAATCTGCTCGAGCCGACATGGACATTATCACCAAAAAGCTGGATAAGGTGGATCTGCTTGATAAGAAGCTCGATGAATTGATGCGAGCGAGATCTGGATCTTCTGGCGACACTGCTCCATCTCACTCCTCTCAGGCATCCCGAGCCCTCTCTGCTCGTATATATCCGATCACCTGGGATGTTTTCTCTCCATTTTCTAAGGATCCTGCATACCAGGAACCTGTGAAAAAAATGGATCTGGCACCGTATAATGAAGGTTTCACACCACATGATGATGTAAGTGCGTATTCTTTTGATGAATTCGCATCTGAGACATCTTTAGCCTACGGAGATGTCAATGCCATTTAGGGATACAAGCGTAACAACATGTATTCTGAAACATATAACCCTGGTTGGCGCCAGCATCCCAATTTCGCCTGGTCTGGTAATCCACAGAGACCGAGTCAAGTTCCACAATACCAGACCAGACAATACGGGAATGTGCAGGACACGTATCCTAAGCGACAGCCATTCTCGCCTCAGTAGCAATAAACACGCTCTATCTATCAGCCGCTGCACCAAGCTGCCAACTACCCTCCAAAGCAGGCCGACCCTTTGGAGTCGCTAAAGGAGGAACTGCAGGCATCTTTTCAGAAATCTACTCATGGCAACCTCCAATCAAATAATAAAGGCAATGGCTGACCAAATATAGAGCGTACAGAACATGCAGAACCAGATGATGCAGGAGCATAGATCACAGGGAGCTTTACCCTTCCAACCTGTCTCGAACTTGAGATATGTGCAGAATCAAGGCGCCCCGCCTAAATTCCAAGCACCACAGGGGTAGGCACACGTGGTTGAGCACTTCCTGCACCTCCTGGTTATGGGCTCGATCAGCCACCTCTGTTGCCAAACCCTGTGTATCCAAACCAACCCGCTCCTCTACCCCTACATGGACAGCACGCCGATGCAAAAGCTATTACCTTAAGGAGCGGAAAGACTACACAGGACCCGCTACATAGGCAAGCGGGTAACGATTTTTCCTGCGCCATACCACAAGATGGATCACAATCCTCTTCCTCTCACAAGCCATCTTCATTAGATAAGTGAAAGAAGCCTTTAGACCTTGAAATTCTCGTCCCTTTTCTCGCGGCCCTAACATGAGATTCAACACTGAAAAAGGACATGTGGAATTTCAAGGACCTGAAATCTATGTTCAAGGAAGTTCACATTCAGGTCCCTCTCCTCGAAGCGATAGATCACATACCAACTGTCGCTAGGTTCTTTAAGGACCACTATACTCCGAAGCGGCAGCAGAGGATCGGACGACAAGCGGTATTATCTGAGGAAGCCAATGCATCTATTTTAGCTGACTTACCGCCCAAGAAGAAGGACCCGGGCACACCATTGATTTTTTGCTTGTTGCAGGATTCCCCTTTTGATAGGGCCCTTCTTGACTTGGGGTCGTCCATCAACCTAACTCCCACCGTAACATTTGATCGATTTCTATTTGGGGAGTTAAAACCCACCTCGGTTACCATACAGTTGGCTGACTGATCTGTAAAAGCACCAAGGGGGGTGGTTGAAAATGTGATCGTAAAAGTCCAAGGATTCTGCTTTCCAGCGGACTTTTTTGTTCTTGATATAGAGGTTCGTCCTAATCTCCGTGATGCACCGATTATCCTAGGTCGCCCGTTTCTGGCAACCGCTAGCTCAAACATTGATTGTGCATCAGGGTGCATGGAGATTGCCCTGAGAAACGAAAAGCTTAGATTGGACATTTTCAGGGCATCAAAGAACTTTGATTGTGACTTGATCGAGGAGGATAGTGATGATTGTTGTCAACGTTTTTGTGCGGATTTAAAGGCGTGTTACGTTGCAGTAGCACCGACAAAACGTTTAAACAAATATAAACAATTTTATTACTCGAACAACTAGAGTATCCGAGGTCGAACACAGGGAGCAAACTCAGTACTTTGTAAAACCCAAGAATACAACTGTTAAATGCAAATATAATTGATTCAAAGAGTTTTTAAGAAAGATGTAAAAAAAAATAGAATTAGACGTCTTAAATGTGATCTTTCTTTCTCTTTTCCTTCTTCTGCTTTGCCTTTCTGATCTCTTTGCAATCTTCCCTTGTCCTTCTTCTTCTTCTCTGCGAAGACTTCTTTCTTTCTTCTTCTTCTGTCTTGCTTCTCCTCTCTTCGTTGCCTTCTTCTTCTTCTTTGGCTTGCTTTTCCTTCTTCTGCAGCGGCCATGTCCTTCTCTTGCGATCAGCCTGCCTGCACAGGAACAAAACCTAACCCTTCTCCCTCTACCCGCGCGTGTCTCTCTCTCAAGCAATTCACTCTAACCGCTCTACCAGAGCCACAGTCTCAATCGGGTCGGATCGTACCCGGGACCAGGCGCACCTGCAGGTGTGTGATGCGCGAGGAGTGCGTAGGTCTAGGTCGGGTCGGATCCGCCAGGTCCGCGTGGTCAGGCCGCGGACGAGGCGGGTGGGGTCAGTGAGGGACCTCACCCCTGTGCTTACTGAGGCGATAAGAGTAAAGCGCAAAAACAACTTATATGGTACCTGACGGTTGTAATCCCACGATGTGGGACTATCTGGTCTCGCCTTCACGCGCGCCTGCAGAAGCCTCGTTGTGCGATTGCCCCGCAGCTGCTGGCTCTGCTAGCGCTCCTTGGCTGGACTCGTTCACCTCGCGACACTTGCGCTAGTATGCAGTACCTATAGTCTGGAAGACCGGGTGCCTGGAGCTTCGTGGGAGCTTCATCAGAGGTCGTCCATGGCGGCAGCGGCTCGAATCCTGTCGTACACAAAACACGCCTCTCGGCCAAATCAGAATAGATAGAGACGTTCGCCGTGGCACGGCGAAGGCGGTGGGCAGCGCTGCAGGCCGCAGGTCGGCCTAGGCGTGCGTGCCTAGGTCAACCTGTGGCCGGAGATGGTGGGTTGGTCGGGGGGTGGTTGTGGAGGGCTGGAGTGGCAGTGGTAGGGTGGAGTGTGTTCCTGGAGGTGAGGCGGAGCTTTCGAGGTGGTTGGCGAGCCGTGTGGAGGGCTGGAGTGGTGTGGGCGGCTTGCCGGAGTGCGGTCGGAGGCGAAGACGATGGAGGTGGTTAGCGTCTGTCGAGGGTCGATCAAGGGAGATAACAGGGGGAAAAGAGAGAGGAGAGGATGGAGAACGTATCTGGGGTTGTCTGGAGTGAAGGGAGGCGGCGGAGAGGACGGCTCGTGACTGCCGTCGTCGGGGAAGAAAGATCCTGGGGGAGGAAGCGCGCGACGAAGATGAGGTCAGGAGCTTGCGCGCAGGGTACAGCGTGCCGCGGGAGGAAGAGGCGGAGAGGACTCTGCTGCTGGTATGGCAGCAGAGTGACGAGAAGGAGGGAAGGCGGTCGCCGGAGCTTGTGGGTCGTTTGGCCGGAGATGGGAGAGAAGAAATTTGGAGGGGATCTCCGTCAAAATCAAGCTTAAGATGAGTGGCCGGGTCCGAGGGGTGTTTTATAGGTGCTGGCCGCTCCTATCAGTGCGTGAAAAACGCGCAATTGGGTCAGCCGGCTCGCCGGAGTTGGAAGGAAGAAAGATACCCAAATCTCTCATGCGTTCGCACGAGAGATTGGGTTCACGCCAGCGAATTTGATTGGCTTTAGAAGGAAGGGAATTCCTCAGAGAATCTCCCTTCCATTTCTGGGAGAGAATCTCTGAGGAATTAGAGAGCAATCTCTCTCGAAACTTCGTCGGAGCTCGATTCTGCCCTAGCAATGGCGGCAGGACCGGTTTTCAAAGAAGGCGAAGAACCTAGGGGGCACTCTGCAAGGATATTCAAAAGATAGGGACCTCTTTGTGATTTGGGTGTACTAACTTGCAAAGTAGGTCAAGATGACCTCCCCTTAGGTCCAAATTTTGGTACAAACCTAATTTGGACCTAAAGAATCCAATGGTGAAGTTAGATTTTAGGTTTGACCTCGTTTGACTGGACATTTTGCGTAAAAACCCAAATTAGGTTAATTGAAGAGCTAAGACCCTAATCTAGGTCAAACTAGGTTCCAAAGGCCAAATTAAGTGTTCTAAACCCTAGAGGATGTTTTTCTATGATTTTTAGAGGGTTTGCTTGATTTTTATTCTGACCGGAACCTTGTTAATTTAAGCGGGTCTGTTTTAGGGTTACCAAGTGTCATTTAATTCTTAGATTGCACATAAACCCATTTCTGATTAATTCAACCCACTTTTTATCTTATTTGGACCATTTGACCTATGTTTTGCTTCTGAGAAATCCCGTTTATGTACTGCAATGGTAAAATTGCAGTTTTAACCTTTATTTCATGTTTTCTTCTCAGAGCACTTGTTCCTTCAGTTAAGCCTTCTTCTAGGTTATGTAGGAGCTTTTATCTTCTTTATTGGGTCAAAATGAGCTAGTTATGGCTCATGATGAGGCTCTCATCAACGATGAAGATTCAGCTTTCTGTGGGAACATTGGGCTCCTTTACAACGACCCAATGGCACATTCATCCTCGCTATCAAGGGTCTTTGATCACGATCCACACGGGACTGAGACTACTGATATACACATTTCATCCCATGGATCTGGTTGTCATGGGTGTTCATTTGCTCCTAACACCCCTGATCTTGACTATCCTATCCTAACCAACACTGATATCTTAAGACAAGAATACATTACCACTGCAAGTGGATTCTTCGTGAATCAGGTTCAGCAAATTTCCGCTATTGTTTCCTCTCCTCCCCTGCATAACCCTCCTCCCCACCCTCCGCTACTAGAGCTACAACCCTTACCTAATTCGCTCAAATACGTGTTTCTAGGAGAAAGTGAGACATATTCAGTGATTATCAATGCTCACTTGACTCCAGATTAGGAACATCGGTTGATCTCTGTTTTGCTAGCACATAGGGCTGCTATCGGGTGGGGCATTGCTAATCTCCACGGAATTTGCCCCTCATATTGCATTCACCATATCTACACTAAAGAAGGGGTGAGACCATCAAGACAACCTCAGAGACGCCTAAATCCAAATATGTTGGAGGTTGTCAAGAAGAAGATCATTAAATGGCTGGATGCAAACTTTATCTATCCGATTTCCGACAGCCAGTGGGCGAGTCCCATTCAAATAGTGCCCAAAAAGGTGGGACTCACCGTAATCAGAAATGAATTGGGTGAATCCATCTCGACCCGCACCACAACTTCTTGGCGGGTCTGCATTGATTATAGGAAGCTAATCTCAGCTACCAAAAATGATCATTTTCCTTTGCCCTTTACTGATTAGATTCTAGAACGGCTAGCTGAGCATAGTTTCCTCTGCTTTCTAGATGGATACTCCAGGTACAATCAAGTCGCAATCAACTCGGAAGACAAAGACAAGACAACTTTTACGTGTCCCTTTGGAACATTCGCTTTTAAGCGGATGCCTTTTGGCCTCTATAATGCACCAGCTACTTTTCAGCGATGCATGATGGCCATCTTTTCAGACATGATCGAGGATTGTGTAGAAGTGTTCATGCACGACTTCTCCATGTTTGGAGACGATTTCTGGTCTTATCTCGATAACCTTATGATAATGCTAAAAGTCGTTCGACGGGTTTTAAAAAGATATGCGTTGTAGTATTACCGTGAAAACAATCATTACATTTTATTTATTTATTACTCAAAATTCAAAAAAAAACAATTCGAGGTCGAACTCAAGGAGCAATTCGATATTTAGAAGCAAAAAATCACAATCTCAAATATGTTCAATACTGATGCAAGGAAGATAAATGCTAAAGAAAAAAAAGAAATAAATTCTTTTTCTTTCTTCTTCTCTTCTCTCTCTTTTTCTCTTTGCTTTCTCTCTTCTCTTCTTTCTCTGCCTTTCCTGTCTTTAGACGTCTGATTCTATGAATCAGACGCCTTAAGTGGTGTTCTGCTACAGTGCTTCTTCAGGCTCCTTCTTCCTTCTCTGCTGCTGCAGCTCCTTCCTTCTCTTTTCTTCTTTTCCTTTTTGGCTTCTTCTTCTTCTTTCTTCTCTACTTGGCTTTCCTTCCTCTTTGCGGCAGCTTCTTCCTTTTCTTTTCTTCCTTTCCTCTTTGGCTTCTTCTTCTTCTTTCTTGAGCTGCTGCGCCTCCACCTTCTTCTTCTTTGTGCGGCTAATCTTCAGCTTCTTCTTCCTTCAGCTGCTGCGACTCCTCTTCTTCTCTTCCTTTCCCCGTAGCTGCTTCCTCTTCCTCCTTCCCTGCACAGCACAGAGAATTAAAACCTACCTCTTCCCTCCCCGTGTCTCTCTCTCTCTATTTCTCTCTTCGCTCTCTCAGAGCCAGCCAAGTAATCGTGTCGGGTACACGTGCCCGGGACCAGGCCCACCGGCGTGCAGTGATGGGCGAGGAGTGCGCGGGTAGTCGGGTTAGGCCAGGTTCGCGTAGTGTGGGTCGCAGACAAGGCGGGTATACGGGCGAGGGGACCTCACCCCGTGTTACTTGAGGCGGTAAGCCAAAAACACAAATTCAATATAAATCGCGCACCTCACTCCTGAGTTCTCGAGGTGGGACTAAATGTCCCACTCGCTTTGCTTACGCGCCCACAGGAGGACTTCACCTAATTGTCGTTGCTGTAGTCGCTCGTTAAGTTTGCTCTTTGGTTGGATGCGTGCGTGAGACCCTCGCGCATCACCTAGGACTCTTACGCCTAGAGTGCGTGACCTGGAGTGAAGCTTGCGAGCTCCGTGCTTCTGCGTCAATGGCGGAGGGGAGCCGAAACCTGAAATGCGTGAAGACGTCCTCGCAGCCCTGTTAGATCATAAGAAAGCCTTCGTCGTATCACGACGAAGGTGAAGCGGGGGTTGGTTGGCTGCGGGGCGGCCTAGGCGTGCGTGCCTAGGTCGCACTGTGGCCGTGAAGGTGGGTTAGGTCGGTGGGCGTGTGCAATGTGTGTGGCGGTTGGTGAAGGTGCGGAGGATGATCAGTGAGTCGAGGCAGTGCTTAGGGACCGGTCGGTGAGGGTGGGACGGCCTGTGGAGGTGGAGCGGCCTCGCCAGAGTTGGTGGCCGGAGGTGAAAACGATGGTGGTGGTAGTGGCAGTCGAGGGGTCGGAACTAAAAATTGATGAAGGGGAAATGAAGAGTAGAGGGAGAGGAGCTTAACTGATGGAATTGGAGAGAAGGGGGGAGGTGGAGGGCGAGCGGCAGGTACTGTCGTCGCCGGAGACGAAGAGGCCTAGGGGAGAGATGACGGTGACAATGAAGAGGGTCGGAGGACGTGCACTGGTACGGCGCGGCGCAGAGGAGAACGGCGAAGCTGTCTCTGCCACTGGTACGGTGACAGAGCGACGAGAAGAGGGAGGAAGAGTCGCCGGAAGCTTCGAGCAGTTGGTCGGAGTGAGGAGGAGATGATTTTGGGGGTATCGTGGGCCAATTCGAGCTTGAAAGAAGTGGGGACTGGGCTTCCTTAAATAGGCGTAGGCAGAGCGGGAAGCGCACGGAGGAGGTAGGAATGCCATGCTGGAGGTAAGGCCAGAGGGAGACCCATACCTCTCGAGCGTTCGCATGAGAGGTATGGCAGGTTTCAAGGTATGGGGAGCTGCCCATGCGGTAGGGGGCTTCGCAGGGAGCTCCCCTTTCAAATCTGGCGGCGGCACCCCATGTAAGCGAGGAGAAAACCTCTACGCAAAGTCGCCGGAGGTATGGGTTCCTGCTGAGATGGAAAAGGGACCGAAATGGTGAAAGAGACGAAGAAGTTAGGGGGGTATTTGCAAGGGTTTCAAAAAGTTGAGGGTCTGAATGTAATTTGGAGGACCAATTTGCAAAGTGGGTCAAGACGACCTTCCCATAGGTCCAAATTTTGGTATAAACCTAAGTTGGACCTAACGAATCCAATGGTAAAGTTGGATTTTAGGTTTGACCATGTTTTACTGGGCATTTTGCGTAAAAATCCAAATTAGGTCAAATATTAGGTATGAACCCCAATCTAGGTCAAAATAGGTTCCAAAGGCCAAATTGAAAGGTTCTAAACCCTAGAGGATATTTTTCCATGAATTTTATTGGGTTTAGTTGATTTTAATCTTGCCTAGAACCTTATGAATTTAAGTGGGTTTGTTTTAGGGTTACAGAATGTCATTTAATTCCTAGATTTCACAATAACCCTTTTCTGACCGAACCATCCCACTTTTTCTCTTATTAAGTCCAATTGACCTATGTCTAGATCCTTAGAAATCCCGTTGATGCCCTAAAATGGTAAAATTATAATTTTACCCCTTATTTTATGTTCTATTTTCTTATCAGTAATTCCCTGAATTAGCCCTTCCTTTAGGTTATGTAGGAGCTTTTGTTTATTTTACTTGATTAAAGTAAGCTAGTTAGGATTTATGATGAGGTTTTCATCTCCTCACAAAGATTCTGAGGAGATGTATAGAAGTTAACCTAGTACTTTCATGGGGAAAAAGCCATTTTATGGTGAGGGATGGCATCGTACTAGGTCACAGAATCTCCTGTAATAGACTCGAGGTCGACTGTGCTAAGTCTGAAATCATTTCACAATTACCTCCTCTTAGCTCTGTTAGACAAATCATATCATTCTTAGGGCATGTCGGATTTTATCAAAGATTCATTCAAGATTTCTCGAAAATTGCTCGTCCATTAATGAATCTTCTAGTGACCGACGCGCCTTTTGAATTCGACTCCTCGTGTCTCAACACTTTCGAGACCTTGCAAAGAACTGTATCCAGTGCTCCTATTCTCCAACCCCTCGACTAGTCGCTCGACTTTGAGATGATGTGTGGCACCTCCAACTTCGCTGTCGGAGATGTTCTTGGCTAGTGTCAGGAGTGCCGTCCATTTGTAATATACTACGCCAGCAAAATGCTGAACGAGGCTCAATGTAACTATACAGTCACTGAGAAAGAATTGCTGGTCGTCGTATTCGAGTTGGAGAAATTTAGGTCATACTTACATGGGTCCAAAGTTATCATCTACACTGACCATTCCTCCCTCCGGCATTTGTTCGCAAATAAGGACGCCAAACCTCGCCTCATCCGATGGATCCTTCTTTTGCAAGAGTTTGATGTCGAGATCCATGACAAAGCCGGAGCACGTAATGTTGTGGCGGACCACTTGTCTCGGTTAGACCCAGACTACATTTCGTACTCCCTGCCGATATCAGACCGATTTTCGGATGAGTCTCTACTATCTATCAAGGCTGTGGAGTTTCCTTGGTATGCTGATATAGCAAACTATCTTTTAGCAGGCAGGCTACTTGCTAGATTATCCAAGGATCAAAAGCTCAAATTTATATCAGAGGCTAAGTTCTATTTTTGGGATGACCCATTGCTCTTTTGCATTAGGGCTAATCAGATCATCCGTAGATGCATCCCTGATTCGAAAATCTCCAGTGTGCTATCCTTCTGCCACAGCGGTGCTTGTAGGGGTCATTTTTCAGGCCGAAAAATCGCTGCAAAAATTTTGCAGTCGAGATTTTTCTGGCCGACCATTTTCAGAGATACACATGAGTTTGCCAAGTGCTATAAGTGATGCCAGGTAGTCGATTTTATGACCCGGAGAGATATGATGCCTCTCCAAACCATTCTCGTCGTAGAAGTGTTCGACGTCTGGGGCATCGACTTTATGGGTCCCTTCCCAAACTCATGGCTTTGAGTACAAACTCCTTGCAGTAGACTATGTCTCAAAGTGGGTAGAAGCCATCCTGGCAAGATGAGCTTATCATAAGACTGTTATATCCTTTGTCTGGGAGTTTATTTTTGCGAGATTCGGAGTTCCTCGTGCCTTGATAAGTGATGGAGGAAGCCACTTCATTCATGCCCATTTCAGGTCATTATTGAAGAAATACGGGGTGCGGCACCGCATTGCTACCCCATATCACCCACAGACCAATGGGCTGACCGAAGTATCAAACAGTCAATTCAAGCTTATCCTTCAAAAGACTATTAGACCTGATAGGAAGGATTGGTCCGATCAGTTGATCGATGCACTATGGGCATATCGGACCGCGTATAAGGCCCTGCTCGGAATGTCTCCATACCTCATGGTGTATGGAAAGGCCTGTCACCTTCCTGAGGAGCTGGAGCACTGTGCCTTTTGGGCCGTGCAAAAGTGTAATTTTAACCTTGAGGTCGGAGGTTATGAAAGAAAGCTCCAGCTCAGTGAGTTAGAGGAGATTAGGCGGGAAGCATATGAGAATGCAAAAATATACAAGGACAAGACAAAAGCTTTCCATGATTGACACATCCGAAGGAAGGAATTCGCACCTAACTAGCAGGTTTGGTTGTTTGATTCCTGACTCAAATTCTTTGCAGGAAAGCCAAGACCAAGTGGACTGGGCCATTTCTGGTGGTCCACCCGTATCCTAACGGGGCGGAACAAATTAAAGACCCAAAATTTGGGCACGTTTTTACAGTTAATGGCCAGCGCCTCAAACCATTCTTTTCCCAGGAACCTCCTCCTGCTGATGAAACGATACATCTTCTTAAGGACGTATGACTAATGAGTTGCCCAGCTGGAGGCCTTAAACTCACCACGTATACATATATACATATCATATCTATATAGCATATTTAGTTTTTGCATATTGTTTTGCATATTGTTTATGGCATTGTAGTGATGGCATGAGCTGAATGATAACTCAGAAGCAATTCTAGGTGATTTCTATCCACATACACCCTACCTTATTTCTTTTATTCATGCATGAGGACATGCAAACACTTAGGCATGGGGGGGTAGTTCATAAAAACTGAAAATTTTCTGCCAACAATTGGGGTATTAAATCGTTTTATCGAGAGGTTTTATTAAAGATTTATTCTGAAGTAGACTCCTAGACTTAGAATCCAATATAATTTCATACTTGCATGTAGATTTTGCAATGGATCTTCTGTGAAAATCGATAGACATCTATAGTTTGTCAAGAAAAAGCATCGCTTCTTCTCCTGAACCCTTGGACAGTAATCAGGGAGTGAGGTGAACTATCTTCTATTAGCTCCATCAAAATATATGTGAGGTGAGAGCAGAGAGTTTACTCGTGCTTTAAGGATAGTACAAGGAATCTTTAATAATTGAATAATGACACTTGGAGTTGGGCATAGTTTTCACCCTCAGTTCTTGTATACCACATCTGTGAGAAATTCCATACGAGAGCCACCAAATAAGGCAAAAACACAGAGAGCAGGTTCTAATAAAACTAGGACTGAGGTGGATGGTCACGACCATCCTCTACGGAAACCTCGGCTAAAGGAGGGTACTGATGTCAAGGTCAGAAATACGTCGTCTTATCCGTTCCCTACCCGGTGCCGAGAATAGAAACTTCCACCAAATATGTCACCCGAGATTCTCTTGGCCATCCAAAAATCCCAAGAATGCCTCACGTATCAAAGTATGTATGTCGTGTTATGTTGTGTTAATAAATACAACAGTATGTTGTGTTGTGGCATTGTGCCAATAGATTTGCATACAGAAGAGTTGTTTGCTCAAAAAAAAAAAGAAAAAAAAAGAAATAAGAAAGAAATAAAAAAAATATTTTGTGAAATTGTTGCGTAATGTGAGTAAAGTTAAATGTTTTGAAATGTTTTGAGGCAAAAACACCTACCACCCTCAGGAACCACCAAATATAGCCTTAACCTACTTTTTCTGTATTTCTAATTGCCTGAATACGGACTGAGGAGTCTGACTTAGTCGTAGGGATATCAGAACCTAATTAAAGTGTCATGCCATGTGACACCACCAAATACATTTGCAAATCTGGTGAAATGTGAGCTCAGGAAGAAAAAGAAGAAAAAAAAAGAGGGAGAAAAGAGTACAAAAGATTAACGAGAGCATAGTTTTTACAACCCCCCTCTAAGTTGATTTATTCAATAATCTGGAAATCTCAAATTCTGAAATACTAGTCTCTAAGAAGCACCAGAAGTGAGTGAGCCACCGAATACAATCTAGCTAACTTTGACATATCCTACCCAAACCAAACACTAGGGCCAAAATCAGAAAATATTTTATAACCTCGAGAGAAGAGGTTCGTCTATAATGACAGAATTTTACTAGGGGTCAAGTACAAGCTCTAAATGTATATCGACTCTTCACTTGAATATATTGCAGAAGCTACAACATTATATATTCATAGTTATCTGGATTCTGAATTTTTGGATGCAGCGAAAAGAAATAAACCTTTAGTTGAACTCCTGATAAAATGCATTTAGTCTTGCACTTACTAGGGACTAGCAAGATTTAGGCATGGGGGTATGATTGCACAGCAATCATAGGCCTTAATTCTCCTAAATTAAGCTACAACTTAGCTTAACATGAACATTCTACATGCATATGCATCATATTCTGCATTGTAGTTGATATATGTGTTTTATGCTTTAAACTATACTATTTGAGAGGTATTAATGATTGCAGGTAATATAGGGCTGCAGATGATAGATCCAAACTTATGGATGTGTTTGGACTAACAATGGGAGTCTAACACATTCAAGATCACATCAATCAGACCCCCGTAGCACCCTAAGGAGTCTGCAGAAGAGCAAGAGCCAAGGGGCAAATTTAAGAAGATCCAGATCTCAGATGACAAATCCAACCGCATAGATGGATCCGGATCGACGTTCACAGTCCAATGGTGTAGAAATCAACTTAATCGGAGGCCTAGGTCATCTAATATAAAGAAAAGAAGAACGGATGACCACGATGGCGTCACGTGGCACCATTGCAACCGCCTCTCGCCTCGCCCCCAACTCCTGAAGGCACCTCTCCTCGCAGTGTGGATCGTTGGATCTTCATCCAACGGCCACGAACACGCCACGTCGCCACCCAAATTGGTCAGTATAAAAATAAATAAGCATATATATATAATAAAGGTTTTGCGTAGCACATTGTCTCGGGCATGCACGCAAGTAAGCGTGGGATGCGGGTTCGAGTCATGCGCTGTGCAAAATTGATGCCGCGTCATGGGCGGGCGTGTGCAGGCGCGTATGCGCGATTGGAGGGCTGAGATGCATCCACGTGGCACGATCGCACGGGTTGTTGCGAGATCAGGAAGGCGTGTGTGAATCGCACTTAGGATTTGAGAAGGCGCAGTGCTGCATTGTTCTTAGCCGTTCGATCTTGCTGGAAAATCGAGCGCAATCGATGAGCGTGCAGTGCGCACGAAAGAAGAAACGGCGAGTGCGGAACGCTCATAGCCTTGCGATTTCAATCCGAGGGCGCACGTTGCACCATGTGGTAGCACCAGAGAACATCCGAGCGTGGAGAAGGATTTTCAAGGCCTTTTTAGCTTAATCAGGTCCATTGATCCGCTAATCAGCGGATCTGATCAATACAAGTTTGTTGCACAAAATTAGGGGCTGCAATGCCCTATTTGTCCCTCCAAGAAACTATAAAAGACGCCTAAGGGTCCACTTTCAAAGGCATTCAAGTAGTAATCAAGTAGAGATCTCCTCCTTCCTCCTTCTACTGCTCCTCTACCCTCTGCTTCCCGTCTCCGTCTCTGCATCTCCGTCTGAAGCGTCCGTTGAGCCACCTCGGCAGATCGTTCCTACTCTCCTCAACCTCTCCAGAAGGCCACCACGGACCACCCATGGTGCACTTGTTCTGCTATATAGATAGTTTTGTTTATGTTATAGTTAGAATTTGTTCTAGTTATAATTACATGTATGCAATCCATGTTCTGACTCTCTGCTTGATATATATGTTGCGATTTATTGTCTATGCTATTTAGAAATTAGATTTAGAATAAGTGAATGAAATCAAAAACATTTTTCTGCCTCCCTATGATCGGCCGGGACTCTAGTTCCGTTAATTTTATTTATCGAGACGTATTTCGCGCTATACTACGACGTATTTATCTTTTACGCAATCTATGCCCCGAACAAAGGGCAGCCTCAATCATTTTCTCTTTTATGGTCATCTGGGATTCAGGTTTCCTACAAATTCTTCCTAAATTGTTAGGTTCCATTGTCAAATCAGGTGGTGTATGAAGATGTATAATCAAATTCAGGTTTAGATTGAAGTGATTGGATCAGATCAGAATTCCCCAAGAAGATCAATTCTAATGAAGGCCTCTAGGTCAACAAACTAGGGACCTTTCCTATGTATGTGCTCTAAAGAATAGATGAGGGATTGGATGTGAATTGAACCCAATCAAGGCACCCAAGGCTTTTTGGATGACTAAGGCTTATTTCGAGGCGATTGATACCTCTAAATCAAAAATTCACACACCCGAGAAGTATCTGGGCAGCTAGGAAGGGAGAGCCTCACAAAGACCCCTACACGGTAGAGCATCCCTACAGGTTATAGGGTTTCCCCTACCTGACCTTCCTTGTCACTTTGGTTCCAAGTTGACTGGAATGTGCGAATTGAGACATTAAGTCTACCAATTTTAGACTAGTTTGTGCCTTGGATTTCACTTGATTGGAAGTTGATTCAATTTGTGACCTAATTTGGAGGTTAGTTGGCCCACAAAGTAGACCAACTACACCTGACCTGCCCTAAAATATGAAGAATGAAATCTGGGTCAAGACCCAAAGATCACCATGAATTGACTCTCAGGTTATTAGGTTCACAATTTTAGGGTTCAAGTGAATTTAGCGTTTGATTTTAGGGTTCTTTTGATTAGACCTTTTTAAGTAAGGGTTTTAGTAGCACACAAATGCGGGAGGGTTAATTTCCTTTAATTTAGGTTAGTGTGAACTAACACTTCAAAACCCTAGAGTAGAAACCCTAATTGGCTCTATTTTAAGTCCAATTTAATCTTAGATGTATACCTTGGACTTCAAACAAGAAGGTGAGTAGTCCAAGATGTTTAAAATTAAGTGTAAATCCTTAATAGGTATATGAAATCAAGGTAGGGTTCTTTAAACATAATCGTCTCAACTTCAATTAGATATTGATTTGAATTTGCAAATCAAGAAACTTGCCTTTTAAATGATGATTACTAGAAAAGTAAGGCAGGTGAATCATAATTAATTTTGTTTCCTTTTTCTCTCTTCTAAAAGATTAGGAGATTGATTAGGGAAGAAGTGAAAGTTTACCTACCCCTGGAGTGGTTGATTGCGCAAAAGATCTCTTTGTGATGTACTTCGCAAAATCACAAATAAAGCAAACATGGCAAGTTAGTGCTTAGATAAAAATGAAGAAAGATAAGACTAATGCGTGAATTGCTTCTTGCTCCTCGACAACCGTGCCAAAATATTGTTTGGCGATAAAAGAGTTTTAGAAATGCGTTTGTTGTAGTCCACTCCTAAATCGCACAAAACATTTAAATTTATAAACTCAGAATCTAAAAGGAGTCTGAGGTCGTTCGTATGAAGTAAATATGGAATTCACACATTAATCTTCATTTAGGATTAATGAGCACAATAAGTTGAGCATCAAAGTAGATATTCAATTAATACAATTTGTTAGATAGTAATTCAAATGATAATGAGATAAAAAGAATAGAAAGACAAAATAATGGTGATTTAGATCACCAATTATTTATCTAAATTAAGCATACATCTCATACTCAATCAATTTCATCAATGTTAACAATAGTACTTAAATAATTCAGCAATGCTCAGAATCAACTCAATCAGACAACAGGAATATAGCATTAGACGACTTAAGGGAGCACAAGCAAACTACAAAGCTAAGGCTCTCTAAGAGCCTTTCTTCTTTCACGCCAATCAGATGTAGACACAATATTGAAGATAAAATGCCTATTCATGCATGTTCCTAAGCTTAGATTTGCATTCCATGTTATAAATATTGCATAGCTTGCATCATCCTGCATTTAAAGTACTTGTGTATATTTTACGTTAATTACGTCCTTTTTTTTGGCCAAGAGGGAAGGAGATTCATTTCAGGGTCTCGGATTGATGATCCGAATGTACAGATCTAATCAGGATGATGATGGAAGTTCAACGCCTCCGAGTTCGTCCTAATCGGAATCCCGTATCACCTTATACGATCCAAGGAAGATCAATGACCAGGGGGTAATGCGACATCCTTATGGGCTTTGGGTGAAAAACCTAACCAAACAGATGGATCCGGAGCAACGATTGTAGTCCGACAATGCGAAAATCACCTCGATCCGAACACCATGGCACCCTCTGCAACAGAAAGAAGATGGACAGCCTAGATGGCGCCATCTTAAAACTCCTAACTAGATCCCTTCAATAATAAGAAGATAGTTCAAGAACATGTGATTTGTAATGGTTGGTGGCAGCATGTTTGCGCGGCTATATCATGTTTTAATAATTAATGCGCTGTAATATAGACGAAATTTCCGCGAAAACAAATACAGATGTTATAACTCGAAAATCGGAGTATCCGAGGTCGAACACAGGGAGCAATTTAAGTACTTTCAAAACTTGAGAACACAACCTTTTAAATGAAAATAATTGTATCCAAGTTCAATGAGAATTATAAAAAGAAATTGCTCAGAGAAAACAAGAAATAGACGTCTGATACAATATCAGACGTCTTAAAATGAAGCTCCTTTTCTTACTTGATGCTTCTGTTTCTCTCCCTCTATTTCTTCCTGCGACCAAGGTCTGACGTTCTTCTTTCTTTTCCTTTGCCTTCTTGAGTCTTCATCTGCCCCTTGTCTTCTTCTTCTTCTTCAGTCTTCCTTGGTTTTGTTATTCTCTGACTTGCCTCTCTCCTTCCTTCTTTCTTCTGTTTCCCTTTGGCGTTTCTTCTTCTCTGCCTTGCCTCTCGTCCTTGGCTGCAGATCTTCCTTCCTTCTTTCTTGCAGCGGCTAAGAACCTTTGTCCTGCACACACTAGGCATAGCAAAACCTATCCCTCTACCCGTGTGTCTCTCTTTCTCTCTGTGTAAACCACTCTCAGCATGCTCTCCCAGAGCCGGTTAAACGGGTCGAATTGCGCGCCCGTGACCAGGCACACCGGTGTGAGGGTGGTGCGCGAGGTGTGCTCGGGACAAGGTCGGGTCAGGTCACGCTAGATCCGTGAGATGAAACCACGGATGAGGCGCAGTGTGATGGGTGAGGGACCTCACCCCAAGTGTAACTGGAGGCAAGGAGACTATTTCTGAAAAACAATTTAAAGGGTGTGCGTGCGTCATGGCTTACCGATGTGGGACTAAAGCCCACTGCTGTTCTTCGCGTGCCCGCAGCCGATCGCACCTTCAATTCCTCAACTGCAGGTTCTGTTGGATTCACCTGCTGGGTCAGCTCCCTTTGCACGACCACCCTGAATTCGCAGCACCTGGAGCGAGCTTGGAGCTTCGTTGAGTCGTCGTCAATGGCGGCCGAAGCGTGGAATCTGTCAGACACGAAAATGGCCTCGCGGCCTAATTAGATCACCGGGGGACCTTCGCCGTGTCACGGCGAAGGTGATCAGCTATGTGGCAGGCCCTGGGGCGGCCTAGGCGTGAGTGCCTAGGTCGCTCTGTGGCCGGACGGGTGGGTGTGTTCAGGGGGTTGCTATGGTGGTGTGGCGGGGCTGTGGATGAGTGGAGGGTGCTCAGTGAGATGAGGCGGAGGTTATGTGATGGTCAGTGAGACGTGTGGGGCTGTGGAGCGACGGGAGCATCTCGCCGAAGGGTGGCCAGAGATGAGGAAGGTGGCGGTGGACAGGACGGTCAAGGGGTCGATTGAGTGAAATAACGTGAGGAAATGAAAGAGGGGAAGATGGGGGACTTATCTGGACTATTAGGAGAGAACAGGGGCAGCGGAGTCAGACGACTCGTAGTTGCCGTCGTCGGAGAAGACAACCCTGAGGGAGATGACGGCGATGAGGAAGAGGTCGGGGAAATGTGCGCTTGGTGCGACGCGACGCGGGAGGATGAGGAGAAGTAGACTCTGCTGCAGGTATGGCAGCAGAGCGATGAGAAGGAGGAGAGGTAGTTGCCGGAGCTTGCAGGTTCCTTGGCCGGAGAGAGGAGAGAAGAAATTTGGAGGATTCTACGGCCAAGACAAGTCTGAGATCTCGCTGAGGGTCAGAGGTCTTTTTATAGGTGCTGGCCGAACTTTCTGGTGCGTGGAGGGCAGGCTTTTGGCTACCGTTGTCTTGCCGGAGAAGGAAGGTGGTCGAGATCCAAATTTCTCGTGCGTTCGCACGAGAGTTTGGAAAGAAATCAGAGATCAAGGTCGAGCTTAGATGGAAGGGGATTCCTCAGAGAATCTCGCTTCCAATTCTGGGAGGAGCTCTCTGAGGAATTTGAGCGTATCCCCCCTGTCAACCTCGCCAGAGAAGAATGTTCCCCAATAATGGCGGAAGGACTTGATTGTAAGATCAGCGAGAAAGATAGGGGGATTATTGTGATGGTTTTCAAAAGATAGGGACCAAAATGTGATTGGGTGTACTAAATTGCAAAGTAGGTCAAGATGACCTCCCCTTAGGTCCAAATTTTGGTACAAACCTGATTTCGACCTAAGGAATTCAATGGTGAAGTTTGATTTTAGGTTTGACCACGTTTGATTGGACATTTTGTGTAAAAACCCAATTTAGGTCAATTGATGAGCTAAGACCCTGATCTAGGTCAAACTGGGTTCTAGAGGCCAATTTGAATGTTCTAAACCCTAGAGGATGTTTTTCCATGATTTTTAGAGGGTTTACTTGATTTTTATCCTGACCGAAACCTTGTTGAATTAAGTGGGTCTGTTTTAGGGTTACCAAATCTCATTTAATTCCTAGATTGCACATGAACCCATTTCTGATTGATTCAACCAACTTTTTATCTTATTTAGACCATTTGACCTATGATCTGTCTCTGAGAAATTCCATTTATGTACTGCAATGGTAAAATTACAGTTTTAACCTTTATTTCATGTTTTCTTCTCGGAACACTTATTCCTCCAATTAAGCCCTCTTCTAAGTCATGTAGGAGCTTTTATTCTCTTTATTAGGTCAAAATGAGCTAGTTATGGCTCATGATGAGGCTCTCATCATACCCCCATGCCTAGCTTTTGCTCGTCCCTTAGCAAAATTTCAAGGTTTTAACTTCCATTCTAGACCCTGAGTGTCTGTTAACAATTATGATAAGTGCTTCTCCTTTTCTTTTGTGATTAGGTCAGAATGTCGACAATAAGCCTAGAGGTACTCAAGTACCAACCAAAATCCGGACCGGACCTGCTTTAGCTTCAGTCCATCGCAAAGGTTTTTAAGGCCCACAAAAACTAACCTAGGGTTTGTTGGACTCTGCGGTTAAAGCACCCGTGCTTGAGACATTTTTAGCCTAGGTTCAGTTTGCAGTGCATTTTTGTAAGAGAGAGATAGAAGATTTATTTGTTTGGAGAGATTTTCTCTCTCTTTTCTTTTTATTTCTAGCTTCGGATAAGGTTCTCAACACGGTCTGTATCGGATTCTTCGTCCCCATCATCAATCCTCAAGGGTCCCTGGCCGTCGAGATTTCGAGATAATCCCACCCATATCAAACCCCAGAACCCTGGCTTTCGAGATTTTGAGATAATCCCGCCCATGGAGTTCCGTGGCCAAATTCAGACCCTGGCGATCGACATTTCGTGATAATGCCACCCATGGTATCTGAAACAGCAGAGTGCTTACATGCCCCCAGTAGGATATTTAAATATCCTATGAGACAAGCACCGAGGAGATGATATGTTGTTACGCATCTTCGAGGGGAATTTCCCTCTCCGCGCCGGGAACTCGTCCAAATCAACTTGTGTTGATCGGCCGCTCCTAATCTAGGTGACTTTTTCAGAACATTAAACGCTTTTGCGTGATTTGGATATTTATGCGCACTGAACCAGACTGTGTGTGGATTTGGGTGCTTAGGCTACCGAATCCCACAAACCGAAGGTCAGTTAACGAGGTCAAATACTTCCTAAGCTTTAGACCTAATACTTAAGCTTCTCATTTTCCCCAACCTCTTTAGGATTATCCCGATTTTAGCGGATACGTGAATTTTTAAGCTAAAGACTCTAGCCCAAGAGGCCTAAGACTAGCGTTCCTGCTAATCTCTTGTTGTGTCTCCTTAGCACTTTTCTTTTCTTGATCTGGTCTAGAACTTCAGTTAATTCCTTAATCTTTTACTAATGACTATTTCTTTTTCTTTTTCATTTTATGCTCCTTTATTTTTGGCATTTTACTCCTCTCATTTTGTATTACCCTGAATTGTTTTTCCTCTCCTTTAAGTCTCTCTCTCTATTTTTTTTTTTAATTGAAACCCCTCCTTGATATGAATTTTCCTGATGTTTTGCACTTTCATACCCTCCCATGCTTAAGATTTGCAATGTCCCCATTGTAAATTAGGTGGGTTCGATTTCATCGTAGTTCATGCATTAGGACAGGTGTGTGGTGAGCTAACGGGTCGAAATGACTTGTTGCGAACGATTTCTAATCTCGGGTAGGGATACCTGAGGTGAAGTCGATTTTTCTAATGGATGAACCCTAAAGTGCAATATGAATTCCGTGTAGAAATGTCAGAAAAGGTCTTGGGTTTTCCAAAGAATGACGGGTTGCCTCCCGTTAAGCGCTGATTTTACGCCATCAGCTGGGCGCAATGAGCTCAAGATGAATGGAGGGTAAAGGATGACTCAGCCAAATTTGTATCGGTCATGTCAATGAACGGTTTGAGTCTCTAACCGTTCACAACAAAGGGTTCGGAATCGTGGCTGAGTGGGATGATTTCAATGGCTCCATTTCCAAAGATTTGTCGGACTAGGTAAGGTCCGACCCACTTAGATCGTAGCTTTCCTGGGAATAATTTGAGTTGGGCATCAAAGAGTAAAACCTTTTGACCAGGATGAAAGATCTTTCTAGAAATGTGTTTGTCGTGAAAAGCTTTAACTCACTCTTTGTAACTTCGCGAGTTCTCATACGCGTCGTGGCGTAATTCATTGATCTCACTTATTTGAAGTCTTCTGTGGGTTCCAGCCTTAGAAAGATTTAGATTACAATTCCGTACTACCCAATAGGCTTTATGCTCCAATTCGACGGGGAGGTGACATGCCTTCCCGTACACTAGTCTGAATGGAGACATTCCTAATTGGGTCTTGTGGGCGGTCTTATAGGTCCACAATGCTTCCGGAAGCAGAGAAGATCAATCTTTTCTATCAGGTCGAGCAGTAACCTGAAGGATTTTCTTGATTTCTCGGTTTGATAGCTCAGCTAGACCATTAGTTTGGGGGTGGTAAGGAGTAGAGATTCTGTGTGACACCCCGTATTTGGTCATCAGTGACCTGAACTGAGCGTTTGTGAAATGGGTCCCTCCGTCGGAAATTATTGCTCGTGGCATCCTGAACCTTGAGAAAATGTTTTGATGAATGAATTTGATAACAACTTTATGATTGTTGGTTCGGGTCGGAATGGCTTCTATCCACTTGGTCACGTAGTCAACTCTGAGTAAGATGTATTCGAAGCCATCTGAGATCGGGAAGGGTCCCATAAAATTAATCCCCTAAATATCAAAAATTTCGCATACCAAGATCGGCTGTAGAGGCATCATGTCTTGATGGCTCATGTTGCCCAAAGTCTGGCAACGGGAACATGCCTTACAGTGATCGTATGCATCCTTGAAAATTGTGGGCCAGTAAAAGCCACACTGGAGGACTTTTGATGCGGTTTTATGTCCGGAGAAGTGTCCACCGCATGCCTGGTCATGGCAAAATGAGAGTATGTCTTTGATTTCCACTTCCGCGACACACCGTCGAATTTTCTGATCAGCACCAATGCGGAATAGATACGGGTCTTCCCATAGGTAATACTTGGCATCGGAACGCAATTTGTCCTTCTTGGCCTTTGGCCAATCGGACGGAATCTGATGTGATGCCAGGTAATTTACTATATCTGTGAACCATGGAAGACTTGTACTGATAGCCAGGAGGTGCTCATCGGGAAAATGTTCTATGATGGGTCCGGAAGGTCAATTATTTCAGAAGGAAGACGGGACAAGTGATCAGCTACCACATTTTGCTTTCCCGCTTTGTCGCGAATCTCAAGGTCAAATTCTTACAACAGCAAGATCCATCGGATTAATCGAGGTTTCGCGTCCTTGTTTACAAGGAGATGCCTCACAGTTGTGTGATCCGAGTATATGATAACACGGGAACCCAGAAGGTTTGATCTGAATTTTTCTAGGGCAAATACTACAGCCAGCAACTCTTTCTCAGTAACCGTATAGTTACGCTGAGCCTCATCCAGTGTTTTGCTGGCGTAGTAAATGACCACAAGTTTCCCGTCAATTTTCTGCCCAAAACCGCTCCTACAGCGAAGTCAGATGCATCGCACATGATCTCAAAGGGTTGAGACCAATCAGGGGACTGTAGGATCGGGGCTTGGGTGACTCGGTCACATAGGATCTCAAATGCTTGAGTGCATTCCTTGAAAATTTCGAAAGGCACATCCTTGGAGAGAACAGTGGTCAGGGGGCGCCCGATTTTTGAAAAATCAGGGATAAATCGACGGTAAAAATCGACGTGCCCCAAAAAAGATCGGATGTCCTTAATCGAGCTAGGCATAGGGAGCTTGGAGATCAGGTTAACCTTAGCTCGATCCACTTGGATGCCTTTCTCCGAGATTAAATGTCCCAGGACAATTCCCTCAGGCACCATTAAATGGCTCTTTTCCCAGGAAAGAATCAAATTCACATCGATGCATCGCCTGAGTATTTGGACAAAGTGTTGGAGGCAATCGTCAAATGATGCTCCAAAAACTGAAAAGTCATCCATGAAGACTTCCAGATAGTCACCTACCATATCTGAGAATATGGCAAGCATGCACCGCTGAAAAGTTGCAGGTGCATTGCAAAGACCGAAAGGCATCCTTCGAAACGCGTACGTCCCGAAGGGGCAGGTGAATGTGGTCTTTTCTTGGTCCTCTGGATGGATTGCCACCTGGTTGTAACCGGAGTACCCGTCAAGAAAGTAGAAGAACTTATTTCTCGCTAGTTTCTCGAGGTTCTGATCAATAAACGGCAGTGGGAAATGATCCTTCTTCGTGGAGGAATTTAGTCTTCTGTACTCAATGTAGACTCTCCACGAGTTAGCTATTCGGGTAGGAATGACTTCTCCGATTTCAGTTGTGATGATGGTAAGTCCTGCCTTTTTAGGCACCACCTGTATTGGACTTACCCAACGACTGTCGAAGATTGGGTAGATGATCCCTGCATCTAACCACTTTATGATCTCCTTTTTCACGACCTCCTGTAGGTTAGGGTTTAGGCGTCTTTGCATTTCTCTTGAAGGTCGTGCGCCTTCTTCTGTGTAGATTCGATGTATGCAGTATGAAGGGCTTATACCAGTCAAATCATCGAGAGTCCATCCAATGGCTCTACGATGTTGCTGGAGAACAGTAATCAAACGGAGTTCCTGGTCAGGTGTGAGTCGAGAGTTGATAATCACAGGAAATGTCTAATTGGAATCCAAAAAGACGTACTTTAGATGCTCGGGAAGGGGCTTAAGTTCCATGACAGGATTGTCAGCAGCAGCGGGTGGTTTGGGGTTTGTATCAGGAACAAGGGTTGGAGTCATAGGTGTGTCTAGATCATGTTTGCACTCCTCTATTGGAGTGTTTTGATTTTCTAGTGGTTGATCAGGGATAATCAGGTTGTCCTCTGTATGCAATTCATCAACCATGGCACTGATATCACATATTTGCTCTATAACCCCGCAATTAATCCCTTGTTGGGCCTTAAAAATGTCAATCTTAAGGGTTTGATTCCCAAATTTTAATTTTATCTGGCCCTCTTCGCAGTTTATGTTGGCCCTAGCAGTGGCCAAAAAGGGTCTCCCTAATATGATTGGTGTGTCCCATGGGTTCTTAGGTGCATCCATGTCCAATACTATGAAGTCCACCGGGAAGTAGAAATCCCGTACCCTAACAATGACATCCTTGAGTATTCCTTTAGGTGACTTGATGGATCGATCGGCTAACTGCAATGTCACCTCAGTTGGTTTAAGTTCAGATTCTTCAAGGTGGTCAAGGAGGGATGTAGGTATTAAATTTATGGAGGCACCTAGATCTAGTAAGGCTCTATCAAATTGGGTTTCACCAATTTTACAAGAAATCAGGGGAGTTCCTGGGTCTTTAGCCTTGGGTGGGAGTTTACTCAAGATGACAGAGCTGGCTTGCTCTGACAGTACAATCGGATTCCCATCCTTGGTTCATGGTTTACGTTTAGGTGTACACACGTCTTTCAAGAATCTTGCGTAAGCCGATACGTGGCGAATTGCATCCATCAATGGGATGTTTATCTGGACCTGCTCAAAGAGCTTGACCAGATCCTCCTCGGGGACCACGGGTTTGGTTATCCTCTTTCCCTTGGTCAAGGCCTCAGGAAATGGGATCCTAGTTGGTTCCTTTAGAATAGGTCCAGGTTCTTGATTTAGGACAGTGGTATCCTAGATGGCTATCCTAGGGTCTTGGCTATTATCAGGCTTGGAGTGGTTCGGATAATGTGGGTCTTGGGTTGTTTTACCACTACGTGTTGTTACAGAGTTTAATCCGACCTGATTTTGGTTTGGGTTTGGTAAGAGGGGTGGCTACTCTGAAATCCCGCATAAGATGTCGAAGCTTCCATCCCGTCTAGCGATGGAGCAGCAGGGGCCTGATAAATCAAATGTGCGTGGCCTGAATTTGGATTCATAACGTGCCTCTGGGTCGGCACGTTATTTGGGTTGGGAAGAGGTTGAGAAGGAAGGGTGCCAGGTTGGCGGGAATTTGCCATCTGGGCCAGTTGGTTGCGAACCTCTGTGATCTCGTCCTTGTGCTGTTTTTGCATTGCCGCATTCGTCTTTTGAATGTCAGCCAGTGCTTGAAAAATAAGAGTAAGTTGATCCTGGTTTGGCCCGGATTGGTAGGTGGGATTGGGCCGAGGCTGAGGCGGCTGATATGGACGAGGGGCTTGTGGACGGGGTTGGTATGGTGGTCTTTGAGTCTGAGAATTTCCCGCCCACTGAAAGTTAGGATGATTTCGCCATCCAGGGTTGTAGGTATTGGAGAATGGGTCATTCTGGATGGTGTTGAGGTCCTCGCAGTCTTGAGGAACCTCAGGAAAGTCAGAATACGAGGGTTCAGAGTTCCCCCAACTCGAGTAGAATGGATCGGAGGCCACTCCGGTTCGAGAGGCAAACGGGGGTGGATATGGCTCCATCCCCTTGGCAGATTGGTGGTAGATGTTTTGCACAGTTTCCCTTGCCAGAGGTGGTTGTGCAAAAGAGTTTTGCGCAGAGGTTGCTTGCTGCAAATGCCGGGTTAGTTCGTCCACCTTCTTTTCTATGATAGAAACCTTGTCCAACCGACTGGCCGTCAGTTCCAAGTCGACGGAAGTGGACAGGTCCTGCATCTCATGTGTCCCTCTCAGATTCGTCGATGCGCGGGCATTCGTCCGGTCGAATAAACCCACAGAGTCATTATTTATGGAGTTCTCGCACATGTTTTCGAGAATCTCCCACACTGTGTCCTCATGTTGACCCATGATGTTTCCTCCGCACGTTGCATTGACGAATAAATGAATGTCTTCACGGAGTCCCTGGTAAAAAGACTGGACTTGTTCCCACTTAGGAACTCCGTGATGGGGGCACTTTCGCATGAGATCTAAGAATCGATCCCATGCTTCGTGAAGAGGTTCTCCCGGTTGTTGAGTGAAATGAGTGATCTGGTGGTGCAAGGCATTCGTCTGGCCAACGGGGAAGAATTTTTTCAAAAATTCGAATGAAGTTCCTCTCATGTGTTGATCGAACGAGTCTGAGTTTGATACCAATGGGCGGCCTTGTCCAAGAGAGAGAATGAAAACATTTTCATGAGTAGGATATCCCGATTTTGTAGATTTGACCCGAAAGTCTGGGCCAGATGCTTGAGTTGTTTAATGTGTTGGAATAGATCCTCAGAGTTAAGCCCATGAAACTTTGGTATGGCATGAATCATATTGGGCTTCAATTCAGAATCAGGACCTCCAATCGGGATTCGTACTCGAGGTTCGATTGCCACCGCAGCGGGATTATAGTGATCTCGCATCATAGGTCGCTGCGGTGGGTTTACAAAGTTTTGAAAGAGATCATTAAGGCGTTGAAGTTGGTGTTCAAGGTTGTTCTCCTCTTCAATGGGTTGTGCCATGATGGGAGAAGAAGGAGAACCTGGTTCTGAATCAGATGAAAGATTTATGTGGTGGGGTTACTGCACAAACAAGGGCGTCGAGGCTTGGCCTCGACGAGAGTGAATTTCTAAAGGAGGTCTTAAGGATGGTCTTAAGGACCTCCTACCAAACATGCACCGAAGGATGTGATGAGATTAGAAGGTGCTGGACCCAATCGAGACACCCAAAAATTGTTGGGTGACTATAGAGGTTCGGGGCGGATGGTACCCCTTAGTCAGAAAGGTTGTCCACTTGAGAAATACCTGGGCAGCCAGATTGGGAGAGTCCCGCAAAGTCCCCTACAAGGTAGAGGGTCCCCACGAGTTACAGGGTTTCCCCCACCCATCGTCTCTTGTCATTGCGGTTCCAGGTAGACTAGAATGGGGACCTTGACCTCTTAAATCTACCTTTTTTACTTTAAGATCAAGGTGCTTAAGGTTCCACTTGAACTTTTAGGTATTTTGAGTGAAAAAGTGACCTAATTTTAAGGTTGGTTGACCCACGGGATCAACTTCACCTCTTGTTCCTTTGAGAGCTTTTGGGTCCTTTCTTTTAAGGTTCAAATGGATTTAAAAGCCTGATTTTCTTAGGGTTCCTCTTGTATATATCTTTTCAAACAAGGTTTAGGCACACCTCTTTTTGGAAAAACTTTTTTTTTCTTTGTTTAAGAGAAGATGTGTCTCTAAAAACCCTAGCTTTTCAATCCTTAAGTTGTCTTTAGTTGTTTCAATTTAGTTGCCTCAAAATTTAGTATCTAGGGCTCAATCAAGAAAGTTTTAGTCCTAGTTACCTTAGTTGGATGAGCTGTTAAAAATGTGTTGAAATGAAAAATCAGGCAACTTTGATGAATTACTAAGTATGAAACAGGTAGCCCTAAGTTGATTCTTCTTTTGTTCCTTTTCAGACTTTGAGGGAGTTAAGAGAGAGGGCTAATGAAGATTACCGGTTCCTTGGAGTGTCTGTTGTGCAGCTGCTCTTCTTTTGTCTGCTTTCCCTGAGATAAGCACAATAAAAGAGATGAATTAGATCAAATATTGGATCAAAAGTTATGATCAAAAGCTTTAAAAGTGCCCGTTGCTCCCTGGAAACAGCGCCAAAATGTTTGCACGGTTAGATCGTGTTTTAATAATTAATGCGTTGTAATATAGACGAAACTTCCGCTAAAACAAATATAGATTTTATAACTCGAAAATCGGAGTATCCGAGGTCTAACACATGGAGCAATTTAAGTACTTTCAAAACTTGAGAACACAACCTTTTAAATGAAAATAAGTGTATCCAAGTTCAATGAGAATTATAAAAATAAATTGCTCAGGGAAAACAAAAAATAGACGCCTGATACAATATCAGACGTCTTAAAATGAAGCTCCCTTTCTTACTTGATGCTTCTGTTTCTCTCCCTCTATTTCTTCCTGCGACCAAGGTCTGACGTTCTTCTTTCTTTTCCTTTGCCTTCTTGAGTCTTCGTCTACCCCTTGTCTTCTTCTTCAGTCTTCCTTGGTTCTGTTCTTCTCTGCCTTGCCTCTCGTCCTTGGCTGCAGAGCTTCGTTCCTTCTTTCTTGCTGCGGCTAAGAACCTGTATCCTGCACACACTAGGCACAGCAAAACCTATCCCTCTACCCGCGCGTCTCTCTTTCTCTCTGTGTAAACCACTCTCAGCACACTCTCCCAGAGCCGGTTAAACAGGTCGGATTGCACACCCGTGACCAGGCGCACTGGCATGAGGGTGGTGCGCAAGGTGTGCTCGGGACAAGGTCAGGTCGGGTCGCGCCAGATCCGTGAGATGAAACCATGGACGAGGCGCAGTGTGATGGGTGAGGGACCTCACCCCAAGTGCAACTGGAGGCGAAGAGACTATTTCACAAAAATAATTTAAACGGTGTGCGTGCGTGATGAGAACCTCGTCATAAACCCTAAACTAGCACCATCTAACCCAGATTTGCAAGAAAAAGCTCCTACATAACTATAGAAAGGCTTGACTCAGAGAGATTCTGAGTTTGTGAAGAAAATAAGAACTAAGGGGTAAAAATGCAATTTCACCAACTCAATATGAAAACAGGGTAACTCAAGGTCCAAACATAGGTCAAACTAACCTAATAAGAAGAAAAGTGGGATGAGTTGATCCAATAAGGGCTACAGCAACTCCAAGGAATTAAATGACATCCTATAACCCTAAAAACAAACCCACTTCAATTCACGAGGTTCGAGGCAAAGAAGAAATCGACTAAACCCTCTAAAATTCATATAAAAATAATTTTTAGGGTTTAGAACCTTCAATTTGGCCTTAGGAACCCATTTTGACCTACATTGAGAATCATGCCCAATTAATGACTTAATTTGGGTTTTTACGTAAATTGATCGGTCAAACAAGGTCTATTCTAGAAATAAAATTCACCATTAGAATCCTTAGGCCCTAGTTAGTCATGTATAAAATCTTGAGCCTAGGAAGACACCTTCTTGACCAACTTTACATTTTGGTCCTCATCTATTACTTTTTGACCCTCAACTTTTGAAACCCTCGCATTTTGGCCCCTAAGTCTTCTTCGTTCTTTGCATTTCCGTCCTCCCTGCAAAACCCTGAGCAGCGCCATGCTCCGGCGACTTTGCGCGGAGCATGGCGTCGCACAGGGTGAGGGAGACCCTCTGCCAAGACAACCGGGGGTTCCCTGCGACGTCTGCTGTCGCAGGGACACCTCCATGGTCTCTGCGGCTGCCCATACCTCCCGTGCGAACGAACGGATGGTATGGGTCTCCATCTCCAGCCGTCCTCCGGCGAGGGAGGCACGTCGCCTCCCTCCGCCCTCCTCTCTGATTTCACCTCTATAAAAGCCGCCTTCGTCCGCTCTTACCGCGTCGCGCCGTACCCAGCGCGCGCTCTCCCGCTCTCTCCTCACCGCCGCCCCCTCTCTCTGGGCACCTTCTTCTCCGGCGATAGTCGATACGACTGCCGCCCTGCTCCGTTCCCCCCCCCCCCCCCCCGTCCCTCCAAGTAGGTTCAGTTCTTTCCTTTCCTCCCCTCTTTCTTTTCCCTACTTCAATTTGCTCAACCACCCTTCGACCGCGCCTAATCGCCCTCACCTTCTCCATCTCCGGCCAACCTCCGGCGACTCTCTCCCATCATTCCACCGCTCCACACGACTCGCCGACCAACCCAAAACCTCCGCCTCTTCACGCTGAACCACTTCCGCCCCTTCATTCTCTGCCATACGCTACCTAAAGACCCCCCGAACAAACCCACTCTCCCAGCGACAGTCCGACCTAGGGTAGCCCCTGCACACCGCCCCACGCCTCGCCTCCACCCGCACGAGCTTCGCCGCACTCTGGCGAAGCTCCCTGCACCTTCTGACTAGGCCGAGAGGCCGTATTTCTGTGAACAGGTTCCCCATCCTCCGCCGCCATTGCTGGGAAGGTGGAGCTTCTTCCGCTACAGCTGCAGGGTCGCCTCGCCCAGGTTTGACTCTCCAGGACGCGCAGTTCACCCCCACGCACCTGCCCAGGCCTGCAGCTGGGG
This sequence comes from Thalassia testudinum, assembly GCA_037157565.1. Lineage (NCBI taxonomy): Eukaryota > Viridiplantae > Streptophyta > Magnoliopsida > Alismatales > Hydrocharitaceae > Thalassia > Thalassia testudinum. Next base: position 37,519,519 of record JAZHRO010000024.1, read on the forward strand.
TGAACACCTCGCAGCAGGCGCGATTGCCTGCAGCTCTCTCAACTGCAGGCGCCGAATTGGGGTGGGACATTTAGTCCCACCTCTGTAGATTCTGAAGCCGCGCACCTGCATAAATTGTAAAAGTGCTGTAGGTTTATCACCTCAGCAAACGGGGTGAGGTCCCTCTCACCCGCTTACCCGGCCTCGTCCGCGACCACCCCCCACGAACCTGGCCCGACCCGTTTACCTGACCTGCACTCCTCGCCCACCACCGCAGACCGGTGGGCCTGGACTCGGGCGCGACCCGTACCCGAATACCCGGCGGCTCTGGGAGAGCTATCCTACGAGCGAAATCTGAGAGAGAGAGACGCGGGGGAGGGTAGGATTAGGTTTTGCCCTCTGACCAATTTGTGAGTGTGCAGGCAAAAAGCAGAGAAGAAGAAGAAGAGAAAGAAGGAAGAAGCACAGCCAACGCCGTGGCTGCTTGAAGCAAAGTAGAAGAAGAAGGACTGCGAGAAGAAGAAAGAAAGAAGAAAGGAGGACGCACTGTAGCAGAGGCTACTTAAGTCGTCTGATTGAAAAATCAGACGACGCTAATCAGACGACGCTCTGAAGAAAAAGAAAAGAAGGAAAGAAGAGCAGGCATCACAAAGAAGAAAGAAAGAAAAAGAGTAGAAGGAAGGAGACAAAGAGCTGAAGGAGAAAGAAGAGGGAAGCAGAACACGAAGAGAAAGAAGAAAAGCTTGGAAGCAAAAGAAAGAAGAACAAAAGAACAGAAGAAGAAGAAGAAGAAAGAAGACTGAGGAACTGAAGAGAAGAAAAAGAAGAGGACAAAGACAAGAGAAAGAAGAGAAGAAGAAAAAGCTAACAAGACAAATCTCTATCTCTCTCTCTCTCATTTTTGTAATAGAAACATTGTACTTCTAGAATACAGTTTGCTCCCTGAGTTCGACTTCGGGAAAACTTTTATTTCCGAGTAACAAATTGTATTAAGCTGGTAACTGTTTCTCTATACTATACTACGACGAAATATTAGAACTACAAACGAGAGGCGAGCCAGTTTTTGGGGCCGTTCTAGGAGTTATAAAAGTTCTATTCATAAGTTTCTAATAAACTCTATCTCTCTTTGGTGGAGGTATAGGAAGAAGAAAGACGCAGCCGCACCACAGCCACTCCAAGGACAGGTAACTTCCTATTAAACCCTAAAATTTGAAAGAGGAAAAACAAAGAAAAACTAGGTATAACCTGTCTTTCATACATAATAATAGCTACATGTTCTCAGAACCACTATTCCTGCACACAATTTTAAAGATAATTAAGGGCTAACACCTCATTGCCTGAGCCCTAATTACCCAAACAAGGAGTTAAATGGACCAAGTAGAGCCAACATAAGGTCAAACATTAGGATTTCAGAGACACACCCCTTAATCAAGAATTGAGAAAATCCAAAAGAGGTGTGCCCAAGCCATTGATTGAAAATAATTAATAAGAAAAATCCTAAAGAATTGGCTCTCTCTAAACACTTGAATCCTAAAAAACAAGGCCTAAATTCTCAAGGGAACCACTGGGTGAAGTTGACCCCTAGGGTCAACCAACCTTCAAATTAGGCCACCTTGTTCACAAAAACACCTAAGAGTTCAAGTGAAACCTTAAGCACCTTGATCTTAAAATAAAAAAGGTAGACTTAAGAGGTCAAGATCCCCATTCTAGTCTACCTGGAACCGCAGTAACAAGAGAGGTCGGATGGGGGAAACCCTGTAACCTGTGGGGACGGTCTACCGTGTATGGGTCTTCGCAGGACTCACCCTCTCTGGCTGCCCAGGTAATTCTCAGGTGGACGATCTTTCTGATCAAGGGGTCCATCTGCCCCGCACCTTTATAGTCACCCAACACATTTTTTGGGTGTCTTGATTGCGTCCAGCACCTTCCAAACTCCTCTATTCCGACAGTGCATGAACGGTAGGAGATCCTTAAGACCACCCTTAAGATCTCCTTTAGGAATTCACTCTCGTCAAGGCCAAGCCTCGACGCCTGTGTTTTAACAGCAACCCTACCCCATCATTCTCTCATCTGATTCTGAATCAAGCTCTTCTTCTTCCCCCATCATGGCTCAGCCAGTTGAGGAAGAAAACAATCTGGAGCACCAGCTCCAGCGACTCAATGACTTCTTCCAAAACTTTGTGCACCCACCGCAGCATCCTATGATGCGGGACCATTATAATCCTACTGCGGTGGCCATCGAGCCTCGAGTCAGAATCCCAACTGGAGGACCTAATTCCGAATCAAAGCCCAACATGATTCAGGCTATACCTAAATTCCATGGGCTTAATTCCGAAGATCCCTTCCAGCACATCAAGCAGCTAAAGCATCTGGCCCAAACTTTTGGGTCAAATGCGCAAAATCGGGTTATTCTTCTCATGAAGATGTTCTCCTTTTCTCTTATGGACAAGGCCGCTCATTGGTATCAAACTCAGACCCGGCCGATCAACACTTGGGAAGAACTTCAGTCCGAGTTGTTGAAAAAGTTCTTCCCCGTTGGTTGGACCAACGCCTTGCGCCATCAGATTACGCACTTCACTCAACAAACAGGGGAACCTCTCCATGAGGCATGGGATCGTTTTCAGGATCTCATGAGAAAGTGCCCCCATCACGGAGTTCCTAAATGGGAACAGGTCCAATCTTTTTACCAGGGACTCCGTGAGGACATCTGTCTTTTCGTCAATGCAACCTACGGAGGAAATATTATGGGTCAACATGAGGACACCGTGTGGGAGATCCTCGAAAACATGTGCGAGAACTCCATCAACAATGACTCCATGGGATTATTCGACAGGACGAATACCCGCGCATCGACGAATCTTAGGGGAGCACATGAGACGCAGGACCTGTCCGCATCAGTCGACCTGGAATTAATAGCCAGTCGATTGGACAAGGTCTCGATTATTGAAAAGAAGGTGGATGAGCTGACTCAGCACCTGCAGCGAGCCACCTCTGCGCATAACGCATTTGCACAGCCTCCTTCCACAAGGGAAACTGTGCAAAACATTCTCCATCGATCTTCTCCTAGGATGGATCCATATCCACCATCTGATTCTCTAACCAGTGGTCCATCTGATCCTCTCTATACCAGCTCGGGGAATTCCATTCCCTCTTTCTCTGACTCTCTGGAAGTTCCTCAGACCTGCGAGGACGTCAACGCCATCCAAAATGACCCGTTCTCCAACACCTATAACCCTGGATGGCGAAATCATCCCAATTTTCAGTGAACGGGAAATTCCCAAACCCAAAGACCACCCTTTCAGCCCCGCCCACAACCCCCTCGTCCTTACCAGCCGCCTCAGCATCGGCCCAATCCTACTTATCCATCAGGGCCAAATCAGGATTAAATGTCCCTTATCCTTCAGACCCTGGTTGACATTCAAAGAACGAATGCGGCTATTCAAAAGCAACACAAGGACGAACTTACAGAGGTCCGAGACCAATTGGCCCAATTGGCAAACTCTCGCCAGCCAGGCACTCTTCCTTCCCAACCTCTTCGTAACCCGAATAACATGCCAACACCGCGGCGCATTATGAACCCAAACCCGAGCCAAGCCCATATGATTTATTAGGTCCCCTCTGTTCCTTCATCCGACGGGATAGAGGCTTCCACTTCTTTTGCAGGTTACCAGCAGCAACCTATCTTACCCAATCCAAACCAAAACCAGGCAGGACTTAATTCCGTAACAACCCGTAGTGGTAAGGAAACCCAAGACCCACCTCATCCAAACCACTCCAAGCCTGGTAGTGATCCCAAGCCTAGGACAGTAATCCAGGACGTTCCTACCCTTATCCCAGATCCAAGACCTGGACCTATCCTAGAAGAACCAACCAAGATCCCGTTTCCCGAGGCTTTGACCAAGGGAAAGAAGACCACCAAGCCCGTGTCACCTGAGGAGGACCTGGTCAAGCTCTTTGAGCAGGTCCACATAAACATCCCCTTGATGGATGAAATCCTCCACGTACCGGCTTACGCACGATTCTTAAAGAATGTGTGTACACCCCAGCGTAAGCCGCGAACCAAGGGTGGGAGTCCAATTGTTCTGTCAGAGCAATCCAGCTCTGTAATCCTAAGTAGACTCCCACCTAAGGCAAAAGATCATGGTACTCCCCTGATTTCCTGCAAGATAGGTGATACCCAATTTGATAGAGCTTTGCTAGACTTGGGTGCATCCATAAATCTAATACCCACATTCTTACTCAACCATCTTAAAGAATCTGAGCTAAAACCAACCGAGGTGACATTACAATTAGCAGATCGATCTATAAAGTCACCAAAAGGGATTCTCGAGGACGTTATTGTAAGGATACGGGATTTCTACTTTCCTGTAGACTTCATAGTCTTAGACATGGACGTACCTGAAAACCCTAGGGATACACCAATCATTTTAGGGAGACCTTTCTTGGCTACTGCTAGAGCCAACATCAGTTGTGAGGAGGGCCAAATAGAGCTCAAATTTGGGAATCAAACCTTGAAAATTGATATATTTAAGGCCCAACAAGGAATCAATTGCGGTGTCATCGAATAGATTTGTGACATTTGGGCTTTGGTTGATGAAACATACTTCCAGAATGACCCGATTATACCTCATCAACCACAGAAAGATCTTGACCCGCAAACAGAGGAGTCGAATCCAGATATAAACAACCTAGTAAATCCTACCCTTGAACCTCACGTCTATACTGAACCCCGCTGCTGCTGATAACCCTACCCTCGAGTTGAAGCCTCTTCCTGCTCACTTAAAATACATCTTTTTGGGCTCTAATCAGGCCCTCCCTGTGATTATCAATTCCAACCTCATTCCCGAACGGGAATCCCATCTGATTACTGTCCTCCAGCAACATCGCAGAGCCATCGGATGGACTCTCGATGATTTGACTGGAATAAGTCCCTCTTATTGTACTCATCATATCTATTCAGAAGAGGGCGCACGACCTTCTCGTGAAATGTAGAGACGGTTGAACCCTAATCTACAGGAGGTCGTGAAGAAGGAGATCATCAAGTGGTTAGATGCCGGAATCATCTACCCTTTCTCCAATAGTCGTTGGGTGAGCCCGATTCAGGTTGTGCCTAAAAAGGCAGGACTCACCACTATAACGACTGAGATCAGAGAAATCATTCCTACCCGATTAGCCAACGGTGGAGAGTCTGTATAGATTACTGCCAACTAAATTCCTCCACGAAGAAGGATCATTTCTCACTACCTTTCATTGACCAAATTCTCGAGAAACTAGTGGGAAATAGGTTCTGCTTTCTTGACGGGTACTCCGATTATAACCAGGTGGCAATCCATCCTGAGGACCAAGAAAAGACAACGTTCACCTGCCCCTTCGAAACATACACTTTCCGAAGGATGCCTTTTGGTCTTTGCAATGCACCCGCTACCTTTCAACGGTGCATGCTTGCCATATTCTCAGATATGGTAGGTGATTTTCTGGAAGTCTTCATGGATGACTTTTCAGTTTTTGGAGAATCATTTGACGATTGCCTCCAACACTTGGTCCGAATACTCAGGCGGTGCATCGATGTGAATTTGGTTCTTTCCTGCGAAAAGAACCATTTCATGGTGCCTGATGGAATTGTCCTGGGACACTTAATTTCAGAAAAAGGCATCCAAGTGGATCGATCTAAGGTTGATCTGATCTCTCGCCTTCGTATGCCTAGCTCGATCAGGGACATCCGTTCTTTTCTGGGGCACGTCGATTTTTACCGTCGTTTCATTCCGGATTTCTCAAAAATCGTGCGCCCCTTGACTTCTCTTCTCTCTAAGGATGTACCCTTTGAAATCTCCAAGGAATGCACACTAGCCTTTGAAAACCTGCGTGACCGAGTCACCTAGGCACCTATCCTACAATCCCCTTACTGGTCTCAACCCTTTGAGATCATGTGCGATGCATCTGATTTCGCTATAGGAGCGGTCCTGGGGCAGAAAGCTGACGAGAAACCTGTGGTCATCTACTACGCTAGCAAGACACTTGACGAGGCTCAGCGTAACTATACTGTTACGGAGAAAGAGCTGCTAGCCGTAGTATTTGCCCTTGAAAAGTTCCGATCGTATCTTCTGGGTTCTCATGTCATCATTTACTCGGATCACACGGCTGTAAGGCATCTCCTTGCCAAGAAGGACGCGAAGCCACGACTAATCCGTTGGATCTTGCTGTTGCAAGAATTCGATCTTGAGATTCGCGATAAGGCGGGAAGGCAGAATGTGGTAGCCGACCATCTGTCCCGTCTTCCTTCTGAGATTATCACCCCTTCCGGACCCATCACGGAGCACTTTCCTGATGAGCACCTACTTACTGTTGGTACTAGGCTTCCATGGTTTGCTGATATAGTAAACTACTTGGCATCTCATCAGACATCGTCTAATTGGCCGAAGGCCAAGAAAGACAAATTGTGTTCTGATACCAAGTATTACATCTGGGAAGATCCGTACCTTTTCTGCGTAGGTGCTGATCAAATCATCTGGAGATGTGTCCCGGAGGAGGAATTCAACAATATCCTCTCTTTCTACCATGACCAGGCATGCGGTGGCCATTTCTCTGGGCATAAAACCGCATCAAAAGTCCTCCAGTGTGGCTTTTACTGGCCTACACTATTCAAAGATTTTTATCTGGGCATAAAACCTTGATTTTTATCCTGACCTGACCTTGTTGAATTAGGCGGGTCTGTTTTAGGGTTACCAAATCTCATTTAATTCCTAGATTGCACATGAACCCATTTCTGATTGATTAAACCTACTTTTTATCTTATTTAGACCATTTGACCTATGCTCTGTCTCTGAGAAATTCCATTTATGTACTGCAATGGTAAAATTACAGTTTTAACCTTTATTTCATGTTTTCTTCTCAGAACACTTATTCCTCCAATTAAGCCCTCTTCTAAGTCATGCAGGAGCTTTTATTCTCTTTATTAGGTCAAAATGAGCTAGTTATGGCTCATAATTAGGCTCTCATCACAGCATTACACGAAGTGGATTACACAGGGAGAGGAACCAGCATAGGATGACACACGGAATACAGTGGAAGTGGATGATTGTGATGACGAGGAAGATGATGATAATCAAATTGATGAGATGTTGCATGAGATGAGAGAGGTTGATCCTGAAATTGCAAATGACGAGGAAGGACTTAATAGTTGTAATCAGTTTTATGATGTGATGAAAGCGGTTGAGGAGCTTATCGCGCCTGGAATAAGTTTCATGTCGAGGTTGTCATTTTTTTTGAAATTATTTCAGATGAATGTTATGAATCGAGCTACAATGAAAATGATGTCGGAGGTGCTTCAATTTATATGAGAGCTGTTGAATAATCTCAACGTATGCTAAAGTCGTGGTATGAAGCTAAGAGGCAAATCCACATACTTAGTATGAATTGTGAGAAGGTTCACGCATGTCCCAATTTCTGCGTGTTATATAGAAATGAGTACTCTAGCTTGACTTCCTGCTCGGAATGTGGTAAGGAAAGATATAAAGGAGAGCGGAAATAAGCCAAAGGTTCCAACAACTATTTTTTTCCAAGGTTGCAACAACTGTTTTTTTCGAGTAGGACTGCAACATTGATGAGGTGGCATCATGAGAACAAGTCCATAGACGGTCTTATTCGCCATCCAATTGATTCAGAGGGGTGGATAAACTTCAATAGCAAACATTTATCTTTTGTAGAGGATTCACGTAAGGTCAGATTGGGACTTGCAAGCGATGGGTTTAATCCATTTAAGAATATGTACCAGTCGTACTCTATATGACCAGTTGTGATTGTTACTTATAACTTACCTACCTGGCTATGCATGCGATCCTCGCTTATGATGTTGACCCTCTTAATCCCAAGTCCTAAGCAACCAAGAAACGCAATTGATGTCTATTTACAGTTGTTAGTAGATGAATTGAAACAATTATGGCACGACGATGCTCAGACGTATGATGCAAAGAATAATGAATTCTTTCAGATGTATGGGACATTGCTGTGGACCATTAATGACTTCTCAACGTATGTGAATCTTTCTAGATGTAACACGAAAGAGAAGTTTGCATGTCCAGTATGTATGGAAGATACACATCATTTGTAACTCCCTGAAAGTAATAAATTTGGATATTTAGGACCCCTCATATTTCTTCCAATTGAGCACAGATGGAGTGATGCACTGTTTAAAGATAGATTTGATGGTACAACTTGTCAGTATTCCAATAGGAATCCGAGAAATAAGGTGTTGACAAAATCCATTCGACTGTCAGGGACTGAAGTAATGGCAAAATTACAAAAGCTTGCAACATACAACTGTGTCGCCCCTTCAAGAAAGATCTGACAGCATTGAAAGACTTTGGCTTTAAGTAGAAAAACATGTTCTTCATAAAGCTTTTGTATTGGAAAAATCTTACAATACATCATAATCATGATGTCATGCATACTGGGAAAAATGCCATGGACAACATCTTAGACGTGTTGAATTTAATAGAGAATCTCAAAGACACGTTAAGATCGAGAAATGACATGGAGAAACTGGGTATCCATCCTGAGCTACATGTCACCAAAGGAGAAGAAATGCGACCAGCAATGTATGGTCTACAACAAGGACAGAGGGATGAGATATTCTCTTTTTTGAAATAAATTTAGGTCCTAGACGGGTTTGCCTCACGGCTCTCATGCAGTGTGAATGAAGTTCAGACGAAGATCAGTGGAGTGAAAAGTCACGATTCACATGTTTACATGCAGATTTTGTTTCCGTTAGCTATTCGTGGAGTGTTGCCAAATCCAGTGATCGATTCATTCACAGAGATGAGACGATTTTTTAAAGTCGTTTGCTTGAAGACTTTGAATTGTGAAAGTTTGGACTATTAGAATAATCAAATTGTAATTACACTCTACAAAATGGGATAAATTTTTTCCCCGACTTTCTTCGACGTCATGGTGCATCTAACAGTACATCTTGTAAATGAAGCAAATGATAGATGGATGTATCCAGTTGAACGATATCTAAAAAAGCTAAAAAATTATGTTTTAAATAAAGCTAAGACAGAGGGTTCAATCGTTGAGTGTTACTTTTTAGAAGAATGCATAAACTTCTGTACTATGTACATGAACAATGTCGACAACAGATTTAATCGACTGGAGAGGAATTTTAATTGGGGATACGAGATAAATGATGATTCTTTAACAATTTTTGACACGAGGGGAAGGTCTATCCTGTACACAGAATATAAAATAATCGATTTAATAGATCGACACTTAGCTCACTTGTATATCTTGAAACAGATTCCTGATGTCAATCCTTTTCTCGATGAATTTAAACAAACATCACCTCATGTCATTCAAGAGTTGCAGTTCCTTTATTGGTTTGAGCAGCGTGTGTATCAGATGAAACAAAGTAGGGACCCACGTTGGGTGGATGACTTCCATGTAATATGTGAGACTCCGTTGACTTATGGATATTATCATTCTGATTACATAATTAATGGATTTAGGTTCAAAATAAAGTCAATCGATGATCAAAGGCATCACAACAAGCTAGAGCTGTTCAGTTGCGATATTGGAACAGGTTGTGATGGCTACTACCGGCAAATCATTGAGATCATATAGATGAGTTTCAAATACGACCGCAGAGTGATTTTATTTAAGTGTGATTAGTTTCAAAAAAGATAATAAACATGGTTTCATCAGTTTAAATAAGAACTGTCGAATTCTTTAAACAGCTGAGCCATTCACATTAGTCTACCAAGTTTCACAAGTTTTTTATGTGCCCAATAGTAGCAGGAATGGGTGGATCATACCAGTAAAAACTGTGCCTCATGATTTCTTCGATGAAAAAGAAGATAATGAAAATTTTGTTACATCTGAAACATATCAAGAAATTCCAATGGAAGCAGAAATAGGTCTCGGTGCAATAGAAACTGATGTTTAAGATATAAGATCATTTATTTTCTAATGAACTTAATTTAAATTTAGTTACTTTTTTAAAAACAATTGTTTACATTTTTTTCTTTTATCATTTGCATTTTTCAATATATGTTTACTTAATTCTATTTTTATTTATGTGCAATTAAGGCCATGGAGGAAGGGGACTGCGAGGGGTAGACCACCACCTACGCATGAGGTTAGGGAGCAGGCACAGTCTCAGCCTCCTATTTCCCAGCCTCCTCCTGATACTCAATATATCGAGATTCCCTCCCACTATCTCCAGTACCTCCCTCTACATATTTTAGCCCAGTACCGTCATGCTTTTCGTAGAGGTCAGTCGCCAGTCCCAGATACCTGAAATGACCCTTTCCAAGGACCGTTCGGAGTTTTCCATAAAGTTAAGGGCGTGAGCAAAATCTTAAGCCCCTTGAGTTTAGGCGTGTGGGGTTTACCGGGAAAGAGGGAATTTTGAGGGGGTATCACACAATTTTTCCCTCTCCCTCTTCCCACTCACACACCTACGCACACACACCCCTCCTTCCTCCCCAAAACCCTAACCCACTCACCCTATAAAACCCCACCACCCCTCTCCACCTTCACACCCTCACCACCACCTCCACCTCCTTCCCTTGCAGTTGGTGACCACCACCAACAGCCTTTCCGCCTCCACTTGCAGCCATGCGTGGTGGAGAGGAGCTCGCGAGGAAGGGGAGAGCGAGGGCATGGAAAGGAGAGAGGGCTCGGGCGAGGTCGAGCATGCGCAGCCGGAGGAGCTCGCGTGCGGGGGAGCTGCGGTTGCAGCCGCAAGGCTCGGAGGTGCGAGGACCTCCGAGGAGTCCGTAGGTGCGAGGAGAGGAGCTGCGGCCGAAGTTGTGGCCGTGGGAGCTCTAGAGGACGCGCACGAGGAGGAGCTCATGGAGAAGTGCTTCTCGACCTCCTACAGTGGTTAAAGCCGCTGCTGCTGTGCTACGGGGAGAGGCTCGCGAGAAGACGAACGTCGCGAGGAGTTTCTGCATACTAGATTTTTCCAGTATCATACGTCTGAAGCATCTACTAGATGTCTGGAGTAGCGGCAGGATGTTTGGAGCTGCAACCGGACATCTAAAAATACGCGGAGAGCCAAGGTACGAGTTTGTACGCTCATGCATGCACGTACGTGAAGTATGCTAGCGATGCATGTCGACGTTTTAAACTTATGAACGCATGCGCAGGTATATGCCTTAGGAAGGAGCGTAAGCATGCTCTTCGAGGTGCTTTAGAACGTCTGGACGTCTTCATAGCCATCAGATAGACTTATCAGCTATCCGGACTCACTGACAGACGACCGGAAAGACCCCAGATGCTTGTAAAGGGGTTCCATACGTTCGCCAGCAATGCAGAAACACAAGGTGAGTTACTGATGTAGTTTAAGACGTCTGAGCCTATTCTCAGACATCTGATTTTAATCTGTGTATACGTTTTTGGCCCGTTTGAGGCCCAAACGAAGTAGGATTTACGTAAACGAAGTACCATTGTTTCTGCTTGAGTTTCTCTACATGTTAGTGTCAATTATATACTGTTCTGAACTCGTCTAATGCGTTTAGTCACTGGTATAAGTTTCCAGCCTATAGCATGTTTGGGGCCCACGGAGATGACTGAATTTGCGATTCAAGCTCCCATTCCTCCCGTGTTTTTCGGTAGAGTGGTTTACTTTAATACTGAAGATTTAAATAAGTAAAGTTCATGCTTATAATAATTTGATTGAACTCTAGGATGTGAAATGAACCCTAGGGTAGAAATGTTTACATTGATATGCATGTTAAACCCTAATTGCTAGCAAGTGTATATATACTTGATGTGATGCTTTTTCAGTTATTAAAACACGAGCTGCCTGTTATATAAATGAAAACCGGGATGTGGACAATGAGATCTGAATATTGAGAAACGAAATGAAATGAATACAGTGCATGAACCCTACGGGGAACTAGGAGAAGAACTCCTGTATATAGAAAGAATCTCGTATGTAGACGGGAAGTGAGTTGGTCCCTGATTTGGCTTCATAACGCGCGTTTGGTTCGGCATGTTATTCGGGTTTGGAAGAGGCTAAGAAGGAAGTGCACCAGACTAGTGAGCACTTGCCAATTGGACCAATTGGTTGCGCAGCTCAGAGATCTCTTCTCTGTATTATTTTTGCATGTTAACCAAGGTCTGGGGAATCAAAGATGACTGATCTTCTTCAGGCTGTCCAGATTGGTAATTTTGATTAGGCCTTGGTTGAGTGGGTTGATACAGTCGCTGATTCTGTGATCGGGGTTGGTATTGGGATCTCAGATTCGGGTTATTTCCCAACCACGAAAAGTTAGGATGATTACGCCATCCAGGATTGTAAGTGTTGGAGAAAGGATTATTCTAGACAGCATGGAGATCCTCGCAGGTCTGAAGAGCTCTGAGATAATCAGGGTACAGGGGTTCAGAGTTCTCCCAACTGTGGTGGGCTGACCCAGAGTTGCCTCCAAAGCCATAATCTGATTGGGGTGGATATGCATCCATCCCCGCGGAATGGTAGATGTTGTGCACAACTTCCCTTCCCGTGGGCGGGTGCACGTATGTGCTTTGAGGTGTAGAGGTGGATTTGTGTAGATGACTAGTGATGTCATCCACCTTCTTTTCGATAATGGAGACCTTATTCAATTGACCGGCTACCAACTCCATATCAACAAATGTGGAAAGGCCTCGGGATTCGTGTACCCCTCGATTGTTTGTCAATGTGCGGGTAGATGTCCGATCATACGCACCCAGTGACTCATTGTTCAGGGAGTTTTCGCACATGTTCTTAAGAATCTCTCATATCATGTCCTCATGTTGACCCATGATGCTGCCACCACAGGTTGCATTAACAAATAGCTTAATGTCGTCACGGAGCCCATGGTAAAAGGATTGGACTTGTTCCCACTTCGAAACTCCGTGATGGGGGCACTTACGCATGAGATCCAGAAAGCCATCCCATGCCTCGTGTAATGATTCTCCCGCTCCTTGGGAGAAGTGCGTGATTTGGTGATGCATCGTGTTTGTACAACCAATGGGGCATAATTTTTGCAAGAAGGCGGTCTGAAGTTCTCCCCATGTGTTGATCGTGTGTGGTTGAGTCTGAAACTAGTGAGCGGCTTTGTCAGCCAGAGAGAATGAGAAGAGTTTTAAGAGTAATCCGTCTCGATTATGCACATCTGCCTTGAAAGTGTGGACCAGATGTTTTAGGTTTTTGATGTGCTGGAAAGGATCCTCAGAGTTCAAGTCATGAAATTTTGAGATCATATGAAGCATTGTAGGATTGAGATCGACCTTGGGTCCTCCCACAGGAATGTTGATTTGGGGTTCGTTCTCCACCGTTGTAGGCTTATATTGATCTCGCATTTGAGGACGCGGCAGTGGGTTGATGATGGCATTGATTTAATTTTGGAAATCATGGAATTGTTGCGCAAGGTTAGGTTGATCTTCTCGAGGATCCATGGCTGATAAGGGGGAAGTAGGTTCTAAATCAAAAGATATGTCAATGTGATCAGGTTGTTGCACAAACACGGAAGTTAAGGCTTGACCTCGACGAGAGTGATTGACTAATGGAGGCCTCAAGGGTGGTCTTAAGGACCTCCTCCCGAACATGCACCGATGGAGTAGAAGAGGGACAGAAGGTGACGGACCCAATCAAGACACCCACATATTTTTGGATGACTATAGAGGTTCGGGGCGGATGATACCCCTAAGTCAGAAAGTCGTCCACCTGAGAATTACCTCGGCAGCCAGAAATGTAGAGTCCCGCAAAGACCCCTACACGATAGAGCGTCGCCATGGGTTATAGGGTTTCCCCCACCCAACCTTTCTTGTCACTGAGGGTCCAGGTAGACCAGAATGGTGACTTGACCTCTTAAGTTTACCAATTTTAAGTTAAGATCAAGGGTGCTTAATGTTTAACTTGAACTTTAAGATGTTTTAGTGCAGGGTGACCTAATTTGAAGATTAGTTAACCCAACAAGATGGTTCAACTTCACTTGTTTGTCCTTTGATAAATTTAGGTCCCCCTTGTAGTGTTCAAATGAAATTAAGTGTCTGATTTTAGTGTTTGCTTGAATAGATCAATTGAACCAAGGCTTAGGCAAACACTGTTTGGAAAGGTTATTTCTTGATTAAGCAAGTGTGTCTCTAGAACCCTAAACTGGAAACCCTAATTAGCTCTGATTGGTCCAATTTAATTGGTCCAAATATGGTACTTAGGGCTCAAGCAAGAAGGTGATTGCCCTAGATACCTTAGAACCCTAAGTATGTGCACAAATTAGGGTTGGGATGTTCTCTAGAATGTATCAAATCAAGCAACTTCTGATGGTTATTCTAGGAATAGAATGCAAGTAGCCCTAATTGATTTCTTGCACTTTTTTTAGCTTTTCAGAATCAGGGACTTAGGGGAAAATGGATGGAGTTTACCTGCCCCAGGAGTGTCCATATGTGCGGCTGATTTTCCTCCAATAAATCCCTGTCATAGATCACAATCCAAAGAGATAGAGCAAGTCAGTATCAAATCAGATATTGCAATCAAGAGACCAAAATTGCACGTTGCTCCCCGTCAACGATGCCAAAATGTTTGTCGCTCTGAAACAGGTTTTAAAATCGTCGCGTTGCAGTATAGATTGAATCAATGTGAAAAACGAATAATATTTATACTCGAAAAAAATCTGAGGTCATTCGCTGAGAGCAAGTGGCAAATATGAATCTTAGGATCACAATATATAAGAAATTTCAGCCAAAACTTAATTCAGACTAATATGTCAAGAATTTAAGTATCAATGTGAAAAAATAATAGGGTAAAATGGTGATTTGAATCACCAATTACCCTTATACAATAATAGCAAATATCCAAATAATATCAACTAATCAAACCAAGTGCATAATGCACACCCTGTCAAATAAATCAGACGACAGAGCTACAGTGCCAAGAGGGCACTCTTCTTCTTCTCTTCTTTCTCTACTCTTCTTCTGCTCTGCCTCCTTTCTTCTTCTCGCGACTAAGTGTCGCACAAGTGCCTGCAAGAGCAAAAACCCCCTCTGCCCCCGCGCTTTCTCTTTCTCTCTTCCCCTTATCTTTCTCAATTTCCGGTCAAATACCTGGATAATCAGGTATTCGAGGCTCCGCGTACCCAGGACCAGGGCTGCAGGCATGGGTCACAACCGAGATGTAAGGGCGTAGGTAGGTGAGTGAGTGAGGGTGTGGGACCTCACCCCGTGTTCTGAGGCGATAAGCCCAGAACACGTTTTCAATTTATACCGCTTCGGTTGCTTTCCCACTTCCGATGTGGGACTAAAGATAACTCCTTTCTTCGCGCAACTAGCAGCAGCCGTTCCTTCGTCAAATTTGTGGTCAAGCTGTGGTCAACTGCTCCAATTGATGATCCAAGAACTGTCCTAGGATGATTCCGTAGCAGCTGGAGTCGAGACCTGGGGAAGGCGAGACCTGAAGCAAGCTTCAAGCGAGCTTGAACTTGCTTGTTAATGGCAGAGATGACCTGAAGACCTGAAATAAACAAAACGGCCTCTCGGCCCTGTTAAACAAATTTAGGAGCTTCGTATGAGTGTGGTGAATGTGATGGTGGTGGCATGCTGTGGGAGTGCATGTGTGCATAGGGCGAGGTCGGGAAGTGAGTGTAACGATGGAGGTGTTCAGTAGGTGGTTAGGAGGGGCAATCGACCTAAGTTAGGGCTTTTGCTCCTAGGATCGAGGCGGAGGTGTAGGGATAAGTGGAGGCTAATTTGGTGGAGCGTGGTGGTCGTGTGAACTTGTCGGAGGTGCGCCGGCAAGGTAGAAGACGAAAAGCGTGCGAGCAAGTCGGTGGTCGAAACAGAGTAGTGATGATGTGTGTGTGAAGTGGAGGAGTTAGGGAACTAATCTAGGTAGATAGCAAACGATGGGGAGTGAGAACGACGTCGGTTGCAGTGTGGTCAGCGCCGGGGAAGAAGGTGACTCCGGTGAGGACGACGAAGGAAGGGACGCCTGCTGGTTTGGTGCAACGTGGAGGAATACAAGGAAGATGAATTCGCCGCTGGTATTGCAGACAGACGACGAGGGAGGTCGAGAGGTATCACCGGCGGTCGAGGAGCCTTCCGGCCGGAGTAGGAAGGAGGAATGTGGGGAATTTCCGGCCAAAATCGAGCTTGGAGAGGTCAGGAAGGCCCTGGGGTCCTTATATGGGTAGTAGAGGGTAGTTGAAGCTTGGAATCCAAGCTTTCAACCTTGGAAGGTCATCGGAGTTGGAAACCCACTCCTTTGAAGGATTCACATGAGGATTTGAGCGATTTCTGGGACTTCGAATCTGGCTAAAGAGGAAGTTAATTTTTTGACTAATTCCCCTTTCAAATCTAAGAAGGATTCATCAAGAAATTAGAGAGATCTTGCCAAATGAAGCTCACTAGAGTTGTAGGATTAGGATTCTAGGGCTGAAGGGACCTTTTTGTGAAGAAGACAAGGAAGCTGGGGAGCTTTTTGTGAGGAATTCAAAAGGTGAGGGGCTATTGGAGATAAAGAAAGGTAGACTTGGACCAAAGTGCAAATTAGGTCGAAACAATCTTAGATTGGGCCTAAATTTTGATACAAATCTAATTTGGACCTAAAGAATCTAATGGTGAAGTTGGATTTTGGTTTTGACCTCGTCTGACTGGATAATTTTTGCAAGAACCTAAATTAGGGCGAAAGTCTGTCTGTGGCTCTATTTTTTGTCAAAATGGTTTCTGATAGTCAAATTAAAGGTACCAATTCCTAGATAATATTTTTCTATGAATTTTAGATGGTTAAGTGAATTTTATCTTAAGCGAAACCTCAGTTAATTAAGTGGTTCTGTTTTTAGGGTTTCGGATGTCATTTAATTTCCGTAACGCATGGAAACTCGTTTCGTTCTGCATGAACCCCCTTAATAGACCCTAAAGCATATTTGACCTTTGTTCAAATCCTGAGAAAACCCATGGTTATTCTATTTTTGTGATAGAATGGTAAATTTGCAGAAATAACCATGTATTCTTATCTTCTTAAATCAATGTTTTGTACCCTTAAGACCTTCTAAAAGATATGTTGGAGCTTTTATTGATTTAATCAGATGAAACTGATCTAGTTATGGCTCATGATTTTGTTCCCATCACCACCCTACACCGACTCTTGTTAAGCCCACTAGGCAAATCGGGATAGTCGGACTAGGGTATGCGGACTGTCGAGGGGCGAGATCCCTGTTCTATTCTGAGAGGGCAAAACCCTGTGCTGTTCTGTGCTGTACTTTTGGGCATACTCGCTAGCGGAAATGATTGACCGCGTGCCAGTGTGGGGTAGCTACCCATGCGCTTATCGGGCGTGCTGTAGTCACCACTACATCGCGACCGTGACCTCGGGGCTGGTTGACCGGGTGTAGGACTACCACGGGGGACTCTCCAGGCCAAGAGAGCAGCACGTGTACATCCTACATCACGGGAAAGACTACAATCAAGATTGTTCCCTTGAGGGACAGGCAAGATCAAGAAATGTATGGATCCTTAGTAGAATAAACAAACTAAAAACATTAGTTAAGATAAATAGAAATGAATGGTTAAATAGTTGCTTGTTCTTATGTAAATTGTATGTAAATGGCTTAACCACCACTCTACTCAGCGTTAGCTGACTACGGATTTTACAACCTTGTTCAGGTTAGGACTTGAGCAGCTAACGCCACTGGCTGCAGAGGGAGCTGGGCCTAGTCGAGCCCAACCTTGGCTGTTATTCCCTTTTTGTTTCCGATTTTTCTGTTGTTGTAGTGAGTACTTTGATATATGTAATACTGTTTCTGTTATTTTTCTGTTCTACTTTTTGCTGTTGTAGTTGTGATGGCATGTAATATTGTGAGACATTTCATTCTGTTTCCTTTACTGTCTCTTAGTTATTTTTGCTTAATTACATTACATGTGTGGTTGTATAATATTTTCTACTTTTGGTTATTTCCCGTTGGACTACTGAGTATTGGGATTTAGTCGAGGCAAGCCGGTCTTGGGTCTTGTAAGGAGCTGAAACTGGGTCGTAACAATACCCATGATTTTGAAGTGAATCCTCAACTTGAGACCCATCATGAGGAGTTGCTAAGGCAGTAGGGGGCTGTGAATGAGGAGGTAGAGCAGCCATTTTAGTTGCCAAATACTCAAGCTGGCACTATGCAGGAGCTAGATACTTGGTTGGCACGTCGCAGGAGCCTGATACTCAGACAGGCACCATTGGTGGTAAGAATTTAAAATAAAATAATTCAAAAGCTTATTATATTTAATTTTAGTTATTTAATCTTTTATCATATGCTTATTCATGTTTTTAGCTAGGAAAAGCGCACAAGGTCCAACACAAAATGCGAACGTCGACAGATTACCTGAGGGCACAAGGATTACATTATCCATTACTACAGCTGGGGAAGCAAAGAACTACCCCAGCTTTACGAGGCAGTAAGTCATGATTATTAAGGCAACCATGCCACTTTCCTCCTTCGACTGGAGGAGCGTCGCCAAGGAGTCTCAGTCATCCATTATTCGGGAGTTGCAAGTATAAATGTGAAATTCATTCGTTCACATTTATAACAATTATAATCGATTTATATATTATTGAATACAGGGAATTTTTTATTGGGGCGATAATTTGAATGAGCTCAAGGCTATCTTGCAACATTCAAGCATGATATATCGTGGATGGAGAGAGGAGATGAAGAGTATCATATAAATTTACTTCAAATTCTAAATTTATTTAATTATTTATATATAATTAAAATTTTCTTAAAAAATTTGTAAAATTACTTCAGCATTTTAACAGTAAGTTGTATGATGAGGTATGGAGAAATGTGCCTCCTACGATTGCGCCTTTCATTTGAAGGGAGTGTTGCGAGCATTAGAGTGATCCAGCGGTAGAGGTAAATAAATACTCTCGAATTTTATTTCTATACTCATTTTATAACGAATGATCACATAATCTTTTAGTAATAAAATTTATATTTGGTATAGGAGCAAATAAGGAAGAATAAGGCCAACAGGGCCTAAGCTCCTGCATAGACCCACTGCTTGGGTCGAATGAGTATTGACTCTCTACAGGATAGATATGTAAGTTTATTAATACAGTATTTGAAATAAAATAAAAATAATTAAATTAAATTAAATTAACATGAAAATATTACTTCATTTTCAAATGGAGACACATGAGGGTACTTAGTTAGATCGAGGAGTTTATGAAAAGACTCATAGTAAACAAACACTCGACGACCAACGTGCATGGATACATTCGACAGGAGACACATTTAAGTAAATAAAAGTTAGTTATATTAATTTCAATTATATAAAAACTAATTGCAAATATATATATTTACAGGGTCGTATGCTGGATTTGATCCATCCTCCTGTGGTCGCAGACGAGACCTTTGTTAATATTCCATGGACCCCTCTCACACCAGAGGAGGCCTTCAGGATCGTGATCCCTCCAGAGCATGGAGGCTTTGTCCGTAGCACAGGGAGGAGTGCGACAATCTCTTCCTGGTATGGTAGGCAAGTTTTGACTTCATCCGCCTACGATGACAGTAAATGCATCAGACTTCAGACCTTACAGTGTCGAGATGTGGAGCGAGAGAAAAGGTCGGAGGAGGTCACCGCCCAGCTGCAGGCCGCCAGTCGCAGGATGGAGTGCCAGGAGGAGTTGTTAGAGCAGCTTAACAGGCAATGGGAGGAGATCTTATCCTATCTCTGAGGGGTGGTGGTGGTGGTGGACCCGATCATTCATCGTTCCACATTTCGAGGTGTGGCAATGACGATGACGGTGGTTCTAGGGCTGGTGGCATAGGTGTTGCAGCATAATGTATATGTGTTTATATCCTTCCTGTAATTGTTTACATTGCTATAATATTTGTACCTCGTTTATATATATAGAAATTAGTTTCATTGTATAATTACTTTATATTGAATGTTTTGAAAATTTTACATTATTTCCATGAACTTTATATTTCTTGTGTGTAATTACTTTTTTGAAAAATAAGCCATTACTGGCGATAGTTTAACAACTGTGTCCAATAGATTAATAAGCTTGACTTACATTGGGAGACGATTATGAAACCGTCCCAATTGGCGACGTTTTTTCTATAACCGACCCTAAAAGTACGAAAATTTTTGGCACGTAAATCGGGTTCCCGCCAAGAAAATTAGTAACGGTTAATTGATAATTGTTACGAATTCGTTTTAGCGACAATTTAATTGAAATAGTTGTCAAATCCTACTTCCATGTTCGCCCGCGCATGCTCAGATGGCGACGATAAGGGATTGTAACTGTCGCCAAAAGAAAACAGTCACGCAATATATTGCGACGGTGTGTGGCGACAGTTAATAGCGTTTTGGCAACATTTTAGAATCGTCACAAAAGTGGCATATTGTTGTAGTGCTGAGTTGAATGCTTTGATCAGTGATTTAGATCTGAACGTCAAATTATGTGGAAATAGTAATACAGTTAAATGGGTCTCTTAGTACAATTGGGATAATGTTCTATACCATGCTAGATATATTGATGACGAGTATCAAAGAATCCAAGCAGTTTGGATCGACGATTTTGATAAGTCAATAAGAACCATCCTGATATCTAATATTGTCTCTAGTTTGAGAAGAGCGGCAATATTCTCCAAAGACTATTGCTGACAGATTCCTTTAATGCATATCTTTTGCATGGGAATAGAGATTTGGGGATGCCACGTAAGTTGAGCTAAGGGATTAATTCGGTGAGATGGAGATGCGGAAGTTATTCTATTGTCACTGTCACAGAGGTGTATCCTTCAACCTAAGATAGATATGTGTCTCTGTGTTTACATACACATATTTGGTGGACCAATAGTTGATGCACCTACCTTGATGTTGAAATTGGAAAGTTGGTATGCATTTAAGGACACATGAGATACCTGATCTCTCGAAGGGATCACACAAATCAGCTATCGTAGGTGTACATAGGAAATCGGGTGACTTGAGATCACTTCGCATATATTGGGAAGTACCAAATTCCATGCGTGGTCATATGGGTCCTAATTAGACCCATACATGAAAGAGAAGAAGGTAATCTTTTGGGAAACTTTTGATCTTTATTCGTGTCCCAATCATACAAAGAGAATGTGAAAAATATATAATCTGAAATGACCTCGAGGGCCATTGAGAGATTTTTTTGATTTTTTGGGGTGGTCTCTGCAAATTTCCTGTGCAACAAATGAACGCCCTAGGGTCATTGTGTGATTCTCAAGACCTCCAAGGGTCTTTTCATAATTTTTATGCATAAATTACATTATCGAATGGCCTTTAAAAGCCCGTCGAGACCCCCCTAATGGCCCCACGCCTCGATCCTCGTGCAACCGTAGCCTCGGGTGACTCGCCTTGCAACTAAGAGAGAATAGTGAATTGGGGGTCGTGGCCGAGAAAGGGGGAAGAGAAGCGAAGGCATGCACTATCTCGTCGATTTCTCCTCCCGCTTCTTTGCGTGTGCAAGGGCAAGCTCGTTGGCGCACGCGGAGGCTGATGTGGGCAAATTTGGGGCCGTGTCCTCACGTGCATTCCTCGAGTTGGCGTAGGCGCGTGAAAACACGCGCTCGTCGTTTTCCCTTCTCTCTTCTTCACGCGTGTAAAGCACGCTTGTAGGTGCACGCGGAGGTTGTTAAGACCCAAGACATCAAACGTTTTTTAAGATGTCTAGGAGTTGGTCCAGACGTCTGGACGCCTTCCCAGATGTCTAGAAATAAATTTTTGCATGCGTACGATTGCGAGTCTGAACCCGCCGATCTGTAGGCTCTTTTTCTCCCCCGACACCTTCAAATACCCCTCTCCCCCTTCCCTCTCCCTCACCCACCACCCCACCGTCTCCTCCTTCTTCCAGCGTGAGCGTGAGAGAGAGAGAGCGACAGCAGCTGCTGCTGCCGGGTGCGTGCGGAGAGGAGGAGGTGCAGCGAGAGGGGAGAAGAGGGAGAGCGCGTGAGGAAGAGAGAGCGAGCTCACCGGAGCAGCTCGAGGCCGGCCGACGGGCACGCAGAAAGAGCATGGTGCTGGGGATGTTACCCCGGTGCTGCTACAGCTCAGGCAGTAGGTGGGCGAGTGCGGCGCGGTCGTGTGCAGCAGGAAGAAGGCGAGGAGGTTCTGATTCTGGTAAATTTTCCTAGAATCAGACGTCTGGAACTACGTCCAGACGACACGGGCGACGTATGGAGAGAGCTCCAGACATCTGAGAGGTACGTATTCCTTCCTTCCCTTCCTTTTGCGGATACGACCATGCAGGCCGTTCCGCCGAAAGTTCTATCTCATGCCGTGTTAAGATCGTTTGCGTACGCGTGCAGGTTTTGCTTTGGAAAGAAGCGGGACACACCTTCCCATGCGATTCAGACGTCTAGGCACAGCACCAGACGGCCAAGAGAGTCTCCAGACGTCCGGAGAGGTAGTCGGACGTCTGGAACTGGGTCCATACAGTTCAGCAGGATCCCTGGACATCTGAGGAACAGCTCAGAGTGAGGTATGACCTGGACCACCTTTTAAGACATCTGGAAGGTGTTCCAGACGTCTGATTTGAGGCAAAGTTGTCGTTTTTGACCTGTTTAAGGTCCGTTCGAAGTTCGATTTCCACGTTTGAGATTCCGTTCTTCTCGGAATTTGTTCCTCTACTTGTTTAAAATACTTTCATCCTATTCTAAGTGGTTCCTTGTGATTGATCATTGTGTTAGGACCTCGTTCTGTTGCAGCTCTAGGGGTAGCGGAGGCATGCGGACCTGCCGATCACGCCCCCATTACTCTCGTTTTTGTGGGTAGAGTGGGTCCCCTTAATTACTTACAAACATAAATGCATCTCTGAAATAATGATAGATTCCTAGGGTATGGCATGAATCCTAGGACCTAAAAGCTAAATTGAATGATATATCCTAGGGTGTGGCATGAATCTTAGGACCTGAAAACTAGATTAAATGATAGATCCTAGGGTATGGCATGAATCCTAGGGCCTGGAAACTAGATTGAATGATAGATCCTAGGGTTTAGCATGAATCCTTGGAACAAAAACACTGAAACGAATGTCTTGAATACCTGAATTGCAGTCTTGGATAAGTAGACAGAATAATGATAATTGCCTGTAATTGGATAACAGCTGCCTGTGATATGTAGAGTACTACTGCTAGTAACTGCTTCAAGTATTCCTGTTGTTTGGAAATTAAATGTGAGCTGCTTGTATATAAATTGATATCAAATGTTGGAAACACGGGCTAAATGTGAATGAAACTGAAATGATGAAACCTGGTATGGCTTGGTCTGGAAAATATGAGTATGAACCCTATGGGGAATTAGGAGTAGAACTCCTAGAAAATAAATAGAATGGAATTGGGAAAGTGGATGGGGAAGTGAGCTGGCCCATGAGTACGGAATACCAAGGAGAGCGACTGTCCCCCTGTTTAGTGCAGAGCGGTCCTAGCCGCCCAAGGGACCTGTGGTTAGGTATGGCCACTTTGTACCGACTTTTGGCCCTTGCGTACACCATACCGGGGAGAGCTACTAGTGTAGGGAGGGAGCTAGCCACCCCACGTGTCCTGGGGTTCAACTAGCCGTCCTACACTGACTTGTTAGGCCCACTGGGCAAGCCAGGGTAGTCAGGCGAGGGTGCACTGACTGTGGAGGGGCAAGACCCCTGTTTAGTTACTGTGGTGGGGCAAGACCCCTGTTTAGTTACTGTGGAGGGGCTGGACCCCTGTTACTGAGAGGGCTCTGCCCTATACTAGTTCCGTGCTGTGCTTTGGGCGCACCCGTTAACGGAAATGACTGACCGTGTGCCAGTGCGGGGTAACTACCCGTACATTTACCGCGTGTGCCGTAGTCACCATTACGTCTGTCAGTAACCTTGGGGTGGTTGACTGGGGGTAGGACCACCACGGGGGACTCTCCCGGCCAGGAAAGCACCCCGTGCTACTTCTACTTTTCGGAAAAGACTGCAATCAAGATCGTTCCCACGAGGAACATTCAAGATCAAGAGAAAGATCTGAGAAATAATTCAAGAAAGAGTAAATAGAGAAATAAAGAAAGAAATAAAAAAAAATAACAGCTACATGTCCACCTTTACTGTTTTCTTAGCTGGCTGATTGCCACTCTACTCAGCGTTTCGCAGACGTGTCACTTTTGTCACCTTTTCAGGACCAGGTGTTGAGTAGCCAGAGCCTGCAGCTGCGGAGGGTGCTGGGCTTAGCAGAGCCCAGTAGTTGTACTTTTGTTGTACTGTCTTTCTGTAGTAGTGAGTATTTCTGTTTCACCTTGTACTCTTTGTTGTAAACATCATATTTCTGTACCTGTTTTTAATTCTCTACTGTTGTGGTGGTATGTACTGTAGTAGTTCTTTTCTTTACTGCTGTACTTTTGTTACTGTTAGTTACTTACATGGTGAATGTGGTTTATTTTACTGCTTTTTGGTTACTTTCTCGTTGGATAACTGGGTCTTGGGATCAGTCGAGTTGGTCCTATTCTCGTGTCTTGTAGGGATTCGAGAATCGGGTCGTAACAGAGGTCAACGGGGCGGTTTGGAGCCGCATGCTCGCGCACATTTCTTGAGTCAGTGCTGTTGCCTGGAGACATGTGCCCATGCACACTACGCGAGGAGAAGGGGGTTGAGGCACGCCGGTTTGCGGGTTTGGCTGATCCAGCTTAACTGAACCGGGCTAGCCTAGTACTCACGAACTCAAGGGATAGTTTGTTCCGGTTCGAGGTATGAACAAAGTCGGAATCGAGATCGTAAGATGCCGTTGGGAAGGTATCGACACCTTCTACGTGTTGATTACGTTTTTCACCCTTTTAACACGTTTTTTGGATTCTAAAATTTTTAATTAGAGCGCACATGACATGGTTTGAACAAATATATGCCTTAGGTGTGTTGTTCGGGGGTGACATAACCCCAGCGAGAGCTCATGTGGTGTTTGTGGAGGTGCCCAGGGTTAGCTTCCGTGCCTCCATATCTCCTGTAAGGTCTAAGTAGAGTGTGCTCTTTACCCTATCAACCGCCCCTGATTTTAAATGTTTCCACTTGAGACCAAAATTACCCATATTATTAAACGTGTGTGGGTGATTGAGGAAAGTTTTGGGTTCCCTAAGTTCCTACCAGGAAGTTGGCGACTTAGCCAATTAGTGGTCTCAAACGATAACTTGAATACTTGTTTTGGATGTATTGTTTGGTGGCAACTTGTTATATGTAGAATTTGGCCTATTGTTGATTAGGAGTTGTGCCATGATGAGCATTATAAATCGGTTAACAAGTGTATGTTAAACTTCTAAATATTGGACCTGGATTCATTATCGTCTGAGCGTTTAATTGATGAATTAGCTAATATACTCTCATAAAAAGGAATGAAATGCTCATCATCTGGTGTGTTAGATTAATTGTGATTTTTTCCTGCATTTGGCATCGTTGGATTCCTGAGATAATCGTCTTGCAAATACTTTAACCTTATGTACTAAGTTCGATGACAATGGGTGTATAAATTACATGTTTGGTTGTAAATGTACCCATTGCCATTAAGGAAATAATTATATATGATGGTCGAGTTGTGAATCCAAAGGAATTGATCATTGATGTAAGTGAATTTGTAAAGTAAAAACAATTGGGATTAAACATTAACCGAGGGGTAGCATACCCCCCTTTGGATTCCAAGAAACTCTTACAATGCCGTGAATTCTCATAGGTGGTAGGGTGATATTTTTGTGTGGGGATGAGCTGGCCCTCGGATACACATGTACCGAGGAGAGCTGACTATCCCATAGGGTAGGGAGAGAGCTGACCTCCTCGAGTAAGGACCCGGGAGAGGCATGGCTTTCCTACATTGACACCTGATAGTTGGGCAAGGGTACACAGACTGCAAGGGACGTGACACCTGATCTGTTCTATGGTGTATTGCTTAACGCATGGCCGTTAGCAGAAACAACTGACCGCGTACTAGTGTAGGATACCCCCCCGTGCATTTATCATGCATGTTGTAGTCACCATCACGCTACGACCATGACCTCGCGGTGGTAAATCGAGTGTAGAATGGCACGGGGTGCTCTCTTGACCAGGAGAGTACCACATGTACGTCCTCCATCGTGAGGATACTACAACAAGATCATTCTATTAAGGAACATGTGAATAAAAAAAAACAGTGGGACCCTGTGCTAGAATGCCACATAATCGAATAACTAGTAGCTAATGAATGGAAGTAAAACATATAAAATATCTGCAGCTTTTTTTTGTTTTTTTTCTTTTGTCTTTTTACTCTTGTTTTTGTTTACTATACACCTACTATTCTACTCAATTTTTGGCTGACGCCTACTACTTGTACTCAGGTAAGGGGAGTGAGCAGCTAGTCCCACCAGCTGCAAAGGGTGCTAGGTCTAGTCGAGTCCAGCCTTAGCTATTTCTGCTTTTTCATCCTGTCATAGCATGTCTTTTTCCCTGTTATAATGAGTATATCTAGTCTCAGAACCACTATTTCTTTTTATCGATTGCTCTAGCTCTTTCTATCTGTTGCGATGGCTATATTAGTATGTTGGTACACTTGGAGTGAATACCAGTGCATGGGCTTAATTGTTTCTTCCGTTGTTTAAATATCCTTTTCAACTATAATGCATGAGTGATAATACTTTAGTTTAGTTTATTTCTTGTTGTAGGACAGGGTCTAGGGGATAAATGATGCGATCCGACCCGATTCCCGCTTGGAACCGGATCAGGTCGTAACATGATCCATGATATGATGGATGGTGAATTTAGGATTTAATCCTAAGGACTACATATGTCTTCCAATGTGAATGATTCACGTGTAGGCGTGGTACAATAATTCAACTAATCATAAACTCCTCATTATTAGCATGATAAAATCAATAATGATTTTGGTGGGTTCCTACTTGTAGGATTGATTAATATGATTTAAGGACTTAAATCGCATTTAATTTGATGGTTAATTGCACCTAATTTGATTAGGTACAAAATTCAAGGGTTGGATTATAATTAATTAATGTTCATATATTAGATTTAAATATCCCATAAGTTGTTATGAGCCAATTTTATAAATGAAACAAGTAGATTCAGATCCCAAACCTTATATGAAGATCCAAGGATTCCCACCATATTAGGATTAGTTTTTGGAACCATATAAATATCTCCCTAAACCTATATTCGAACCCTATTTGGTTTTCTAATTGTGTGCACCCTCCACCAAAGAGAGAGAAGAAATGCAGCCAACCTTTTTTTGTTCTTCCTCTTTCTGGTTCCTTAGAGAATAAGGAAGGGGATGGCCAAGAAGGACATCAAGCACCCCCCTTTTTCCTTGAAGGGAGAAAGGAGTCGGCCTAGGAGGAACTCTCCTAGACTTCAGCTTGTACTTGGATTGTAGATTTGATCCATAGGGGGCCAAGTTCTCTACCCATTTCTCTTCTCAAGGTCTTGGGCATTGACCATGAGCCTTTTCTGGACGTCTAGCTTGTGCCTAGCCTTGTGGATTTGATATGCAAGGCGAGGATTTTGGTGGATTTGAGGCGAACGTCGCCTCCAAGATCATGAAAGAGTTCGAAGGGCACAAAACATTCGTGTCACACATGAAGGAATTAAGTGATCTCAGCACGAAGGGCTTCACCCACCTACAAAGAAGAAGGACGTTCCTTTAGGCAAGACTTATTTGAGGAGGTACGTCTACGGTGTTGTGCAACACCACCTATAGGTAAATTTTATTACTCATGGGATCTCGAGATGGGAAGAAACTAGTTCTTCACGTCTAGTTTTGATTTTCTAGGACGTTATCTATTTCTCGATTTCTGTTATTTTGGTTTTTCGAGTATTAACCCGAATATTTAAGTAAAAAAAAAAGATTAGTTTTCATGCTTCTGCAATACCATAGTGATCCAAGGATCGAATCGTTGAAGCCCTAACCCCTCGATTGTCAAACAGGATGCCGCACGATTTCCCAACAATGGCCACAACACCTCAGAAACTTCACATGTGACTATGGTCATAGTAAACATCCAATAAGTGTTGTATCTTCCTACAAAACTCTCTTTTCTCGTATGGATGTCTACGATCGTAGCTTCCTTAAACTTGAGACGCTCGTTCAAGTCTTGAACTTGACCCTTGAGTTTGTGATTCTCTTCCTCCAACCGTGGAATTTGATTAGCTAGGAAGCGTACAATATCTCTTAGACGAATGCCACTGGTGGCAACACTGTAGTTGGGAAGAACTTAGAACACTATATGCTCATCTTCACAGGGCACTTGTTCCCATCCTCCTATCAATTATCGTTTATATTGGTATGTGTACATTAATCAGTACGTTAAAAAAGACTTGCCCATACCGTTCCAACTTTCCCTACAGTCATAACTTAGTTAGTAAATTAGACTAATAGTCCAAGGTGAAGTCCCACGTTCATCCATCATCAGTCTAGCCACCATTTTGCACTTGTAGTAAATGCTGGAATCATCTTTTACATATTATTTTGATGTTAAAAAAATTATTTTAGATTAACATTTGCAATTCAATATTATTTCAAATTTTAGACTCCGATGAAGATTGCAAGAAGATGGGACAAACAAAGAAGATGATGAAGAGGTAGCAACGACGGTGGAAGATTACTTATAATTCAAGAGAGTCATTTAGTAGTTTATTTCTTAGAATGTATACCTCCTAGCTTATAATCTAAACTAGATCATAAAACTAATTAGAGATAAAACTAGGACTTTTACCTACGATTACTTGAGAAATCTCAAAGTACAAATTATTCAACGATCGATTTTCAAAGTTTTTTAACTTCCACGTATCAGTAGTGAGTTATAGGTTTGGCCTTTATCAAATAACTAAGCCTATACCTAATAAGTACTAGTACTAAAACTTAGTATTGATGCCCATAGGTTAAAGATTTGAGTTATGTGTTCAAAACACAAATCTAAGACTAGTTAATACTTGTACTTATGTTTAGTACCGATATCCCATAGGTATTGTCTGTGACTTGATACAAAATTGAAAGTCATTAGTACAGTACTAGTCCTTTAGTACTGTTGCCAGCTAAATGTTGGGCCAAATCTGAATGCAGAATTAAGTAGAATTAAGGTTGTAAATGTTGGATTTTAAACTGAAATGGCTAGTATCGATTTCCTTGGATTTTAACTCTATGGATAATCCTATTGAACATTAGTCTACACACAAGAAACACAAGATAAATTCTAGAGCTAGATTTCTTGAGCAAGTTTGTCAACCTTACGTGTTTACACACTCTTCATGGCAAGCTCATAGACATGCAAAAAGTCAATTTCTCGCAATTACAAATTACTTCATGCTTTATTTCCCAGGCTCTCAATTTGATAACTTTATTTCAATTATTATTAGGAGGCTTGGTTTATTTATGCCGTAGGATTTCTTCTTTCTTACACCAATGTGATTTTGTATTAAGCATTATTATTTGTTGCTTGGGATAAGGAAACCTGATATTTGTAATTGAGTTGAGGTAACTCGTTAATTACGTCATTATTAAAATTGATTTTTTTACGACTGGGAGAATCGAGGTTAAAAATCTAAAGCTGAAAGATTTATGTAGTTGAGTGCCCGGAGTTAGGGGAACCACTACACATATTGTACAATATCTCTTTATGGTTTGCTTTAGTTTTATTATATTGTGATTGTGCAATTTTTAACTTATTTTGTACTACTAAAAAATCGCTTCTAGTGTTTGTGCATGTAGAATTTAGATCCATTATGTGATATTAGAGCAGGTTGCGAAAAAAAATGTTAAACTTAACTCGCAATGGCTTCTCAAATCAAGCGCACCAAGAGCCAGTCGTCGACTCAACCCCCCCACTTCGATGGGAAGGACTACAACTATGGGAAGAAGAGGATGTAGGTTTTTCTCAAGGCGAAGGATATGGATGAAGACTCGTGGGGCCTTGTCTAAACAAAATACGCAAATTCAATCATTTGAAGATAAAAGGAGAGGTGTTAACAACAGATCAAAGGAAGAATATTGTGAGTAATGCAAAGGCTATGAATGTGCTTTATTGTGCGTTATAGAATGAAGAGTTCAATCGAATTTCAGCATGCAAGTCGGCATATGAAATTTGGAATACTCTTAAGGTCACCTATAAAGGGACAAACAAGACAAAAGAAACTTGTATCTCTATTCTAATAGAAGAGAATTGATCAAAGTTATGTACACGAGGTTCGACGAGATTGTAAATCTGAGGAAGAATCTTAGAGTAAAGATGACCGAAGAGCAACTTCTAAGAAAGATCTTCCGATCTCTTACAAGTGAGTCGACGCCAAAGATGACTGCTATACATGAGGCAAAAGATCTATCAACTCTTCCACTTGATGATCTAATTGGAAGTCGCATGGCCTATGAGGTTCAACTAGGAAACAAGAAGAAGAATGATGAGAAGACATCAAGCAAGAAAAAGGACCTTGCCTTTAAAGCAACTAAGGAGAACTAGGATTTACATGTCTCGAAATCCAAAGATGATGAAGAGATGAAGATGCTCACAAAGAAATTTCAAATTTTTCTCTAGAAGTAAGGTAAGAAAGTTAATAAAATTCCAACTGATATTGTTTACTATTAATGCAAGAAAAAGAGGCACTTGCAGAAAGATTGCCCACTGGCCAAGAAGAACAAGGAGGATAAGAGGAAGGACACAAAAGAAAGTGACAAAAAGAAAACGAATATCTCTAAGAAAGCACACAAAACAACGGGGGATGATAGCGACTTTAACATGAAGATGGATTCAAACAAATCCTAAGGGAGAGAGGTTGCTCACCTATTCTTGGTAGCTACTACGTAAGACCAAGAAAATGAGGTAAATTTTGATTTTTCTCTTAATGAGTTATTGCAAGCTTACGAAGAGTTATACCTAAAAACTAAAAAAATTAGAAAAGAGAATAAAGAATTAAAAGGTACTTGTTCAATTCTTGAAGTAGAAAAAGCATGTTGGGTAACTGAATTATCTGTCAAAAGATATCAACGGTCAATTGCATGTGAAAATAGTAGAGCTTCAAAATCAACATGAGCATTTTGAGGACACACTAAATAACTTAAAGACCACAATTTGACTAAATACTGAGTTTTGTGATGAATTGAAAAAAAATGGAGTGCATCTAAACATACATATTATCAAAAGGCAAAAAATTATCAAAATTATAGATTTAGCACTTCTAAATGAGTCTATAAATTTCATAATTTGAAAGGTATTAACCGAAAAGGACTAATAAGAAAATGAATATCTTGACAATATATTTTGAATTGTTTTGCTAGCATTGATAGAAGCAATGAGTACGATTAATGGATCTTTAAGACCAAAAATGAGATAATTCAACTATTTTATAAGATGAATAAAGATCAAGAAAGGCAGACTAGTGGTGCTTGGCACAAATAAGGTTGATTTCCCTAATGGTTTTATAGGTAACTTGTTTAACAAGGTAAGTAATTTAAAATTTAACTTAACCCTTAATTATAATCCTTTTTTATGATTTACAAAAAAATAGGAAATGAAATATAAGACAACAAAATAACATATGAAAGCATAGAAAAATATAGCATGACTCATAGCAACATAAAGATGTCTAATACAAGCCATTGAAAGCATAAAAGCATAAAGACAACATAAAGTTGAATACATGCCATCTCAAGGTTCGATACATGACAAAATGCATACATCATAAAGATCAAATCAACTAAAGATTTTAATTCTAGTAATGAGGATGCTTGCAGGTGTATTGGTGAGGCATACTATTGATTAAAGCTACATTGTCGCCATCATCGTCATCATTATTGTCATTGTCATTGTCGTCATCATCATCATCATCTTCTTCTTCTTTTTGTTAGGGGATGTCCTCATCTCCAATGGTTTCCTTATCATATCCATCTTCGCCACTAGGTTGAATCGACTCATCTTCTTGTTCTTGATCTTCGACCACTTGTTCATACGAATCTTGGAAGTGCTTTTGGCGTCTTTTGCCAAACTTTGCTAGTGCCCTTAGGTTGAACTCACATACACTCCCGGTGAGGACTTTATGCTTAAGATGGTTGATATTACTAATTAATTTGGTCACTTTGCGTCAAATGTCACTCATGGAATTCACCATTTGGAGAGTAAGCTTCATAACTTGCGTGTATCCTTTGTCCGTTCGATGTAGAACACAGTTCCAAGAGTAAATCATCACACCCTTATTGAAAGGCCACTCTTATTCTTCCATCTTTGGCCTCTCAATATGCTTTCCTTCAACTATTTCTCTACAAAGAATGGGTCTACGATAAATCCTTGTAGTACGTATTTCTAGCCTTATATTTAACTATAGTGACACCACCTATTTTAAACTACTTTATAACATTACGGTAAGCAAACAACAATTTATTTACATTGAATTCTAACTTCACATATATAGACATGAGTGGTTTTTCCCAGTTGTGCATTATGCTCATTTTATTATACAAACTTTTACCATGTCTGTATCCCCTTTCTCCAACAACAACAAATTTGGGATGTACAAGTCCAATCATTTAAATATCCCCAATTCCCCATTGTGTGCTATATTTCCCACATATCGTGCACATGATAATTTATTCCCATATAGGTACATCAACTTCCATGTTTTTTTTGAGAAAATTATACATGTGGTGCCTTGGTCATCTTGAACGTAATTAAGCATGTCTAGTTATATATTGAGTACATCAATCCACAACAACTACCAATTCCATATGAATATTCTCTGACGTGCACAAATTATGCTTTTCTACCATAATTAATAATAGGACATAACATGACATTTGTATGTATCTGTGCACATCTTTTAATTCTTAAGGCAATTGCCTAGATGTATCACTTGAATAGACATACTCTATGTTGTGGTCATGTATAATGTTACCGAGGATATCTATCAATTAACCTTTGAAGGACCCATTTCACGATGGTATACTATATTGCCATATCAAATCTCATGTTCATTTTTTTGCATAGAACACATTTAAAGAAGCAAACACAAATATGTTCTTTGACCTTGAACATAAAAGTAGAAATTTACACTAAAATGTTATTTTTTGAAGCAACAAAGCACCCTCGTTACCGATTGAAATGTGCACGTTGTTGTACTTTCCGTGCATTTACGATTGCAAACGATGAATGTGTTAAAGGTGTTTTTCAAATAACATGGATCGTCCTTTATTTTTTAATCAACTACATAAACCGTTAAAACATTTGCTTAGATGAATGACAAAGTGAATATGGAATGAGCCATCCTGTACTAGTATAATCGAATGAAATTGATTGTGTGCATTTTCTTTCAAAACTTGTTGCACGTAGACTTTTTCAAATGATGTGTTAGCACTTTCGGTATGTGTGCACGTGGAATTGGTCTATATCCCCGATCACACCGACATATTTGAAATTCAAATGAAAGATTGCAATCACATTAAGATATTTACAAGCACATTAACATCATAAAAAGTCATCCATCACCAAGCCTCGGAATTGGGTGGAACCAAAATAAAGCAATAAAAAGAAAATGCATATCCAAAGTGTTGTGAAAGACATCGCAATGTATTTGAAGCTGGTATAATCCATTACACATATGTGAGGGTTTTCAAGTGTATTCTATTAGCATATGTTATTAGTTATATTTGTATGGCTTTAGAGTTTATAGCTTCTAAGGGGCATTAGTGTACTTTCAATCTTTTTGGTCTCTCTCTATATAAGAAATCTTAGGGTTTTTAATAAGAAATTGAATCATTTCAACCAATTTAGTATTAGAGCAGTGGTTTTGGATTGGGGCACTAGGTATCCCACCCCCAAAGCCTCCAAATCCTAACACCTAAATCCCTTTCTCCTCTCTCCTTATGTGCACCCAACATGGCGTTGCTTGTGCGGCGGTCGTGCGGCAATCATGCGGCGGTCATGGTTGGCCACCTAATTGTGCAAAGGCAGCACTGATTTCAGTGCGGTAGTAAGACCCGATGGTGCTGCAGATCATGCGACGAGGGTGATTGCTACCTCCAGCGACAGCGCAATGCCTCTACAACGATCCTTACGTCAATGAAAGAGGTTGGTGACACTGGAGTTGGTGCGGCGATGCTCGTGCGAGGTGTTGTAGCTCTCCTACCGGTTGGTGGCACTCATGCGGTGCTTCAGCAGTGCTTCTATCGGTCGACAACACCCGTGTGACGCTGTTGTAGCGCAAGTAGGTCCTCAACGCATGGTCGGTGAGGATCTCACCAATCACAAGAAATATAAGCAATTATAATCAAAATTTTATTTAAAACTACTCAAAATGATGTATATATAAAATCCAGTAGCAAGATGCGAAAAGAACGGGTTAAAATGGTGATTTGGATCACCAATTAACCATTTAAAGTTAAGCTTAAGAATCTCAAATATTTGAACAGTAACTCAATCAAATATCCCATGTTATCCAATATCTCAACAGTATTCAGAGCTACGGCACCAGCAGAGGTCAAACGAATGCATAAGGCTTCAGACGCCTTAAGTACTAAGGGGGATCAGCTCAACAAAACAGAGGCAAAGGCCTCTTCTTCCTCTTCTTCCTTCATGCCTCAAGGGAGAGAGGCAACCACAACACAGAAGCAAAGGTCTCTCAGAATCTCTAAGTGTAGAGAGCAGTGAAGGGAAAAACCCCCCTCCCCCTCTCTCTTTCCTCTTCTTTCTTTTCTCAGAAACTTGGGTTTAGCAGGGTAATCGAGCGGGTAATTAAGCGTGGTCGCAGACGAGGAGTGCTTGGCCGGGTAAGCGGGTGTAAGGGTGAAGGGGACCTATTTATAGAGCTTCAAGCAAGCTTCCAAGCTTGGAAACAAGGTTGCAAAGCTCTGATTTTGAAGAAAAGATCCCTGAAATCCAAGGATTCGCATGAGCTTTTTGAGGGGATTTGGGATGTAGAATTAGGTTTAGATGATTTAGGACTTCCTCAGGATCTTCATGTCCAATTTTGGAAGGGATTGACCAAGCAATCAGGGAGGAATCCTTGATTAGAAGCTCAGGTTCATGGGTTCACACCTGCCATGGCAGTAAGGACCCATTTGAAGAAAATGAAGAGAAGTTAGGAGGTTTTTTGTAAAGATTTAGAAAGTTAGGGGCAGACTTGACAAAAATGCAAACTAGGTCAAGATAGACTCTGATTAGGCCAAATTTTGGTACAAACATAATTTGGACCTAGGTAATCTGATGATGAAGTCGAATTTTGGTTTGGACCAAGTTTGATTGGAAAATTTGCGTAAAGACCCAAATTAGGGCAACTTTCTATCTGAGACTCTGTTTGAGGTAAAAGTAGGTTCCAAAGGTCAAATCAAGGGTACTAAACCTTATGAGATAATTTTCTATGAATTTTAGAAGATTTAAATGGATTTTATCCTGACCAGAACCTCTATTATTTAAACGAGTCTGAAATTAGGGTTTTGGATTACTATTAATTTTTGAAATGTGCGAAAATCCATTTCTATCT
Source organism: Thalassia testudinum (assembly GCA_037157565.1). Classification (NCBI taxonomy): domain Eukaryota; kingdom Viridiplantae; phylum Streptophyta; class Magnoliopsida; order Alismatales; family Hydrocharitaceae; genus Thalassia; species Thalassia testudinum. The sequence continues at coordinate 37,554,914 of JAZHRO010000024.1, forward strand.
GCATGGACCCACTTATTAGTCATTAATGAACATTTGACCTTAGACTAACCCAAGTGAACCCCTTGGTTATTCCGTGTTTATGATATGCTATTAAAATTCCAGAATTAACTTTAGTTCTCTGCTCTCTTCTCAAAATAGCCTGAAGTGGTGTTATGACCCTTAGATGGATATGTAGGAGCTTTTATCTTTTATTCAATACTAAAAGTGGCCAGTTAGGGCCTATGATAATGTTCCCATCATACCCCCATGCCTAACTTTTGCTAGTCCCTTAGCAAATATCCTATGGATTAAACCATGTCTCTATGTCGAATGTAACCGTTAGGGTACCCTACTAAGCTGCATCTTTAGAAATCAGATCAGAATACCAACAATGGGCCTATAGGTACTCAAGTACCAGCCAAGATCCAAACCTGACCAGCTTCAGTCCTGAGTCTGCCGCGAAGCTTTCTAAGGCCCTGTTACGAATGCGCGGCTTCAGACGTCTTTTAAGACGTCTAGGAGGTGGCCCAGACGTCTAGAACCCCTTCCAGAGGATTCAATTTCGGCGACACGCGCGGTTGCGTCTGCGCGCTTGCGCGCGCAAACCTGCGGTAGCTTTTTCCCTCTCTCCTGCGGGCGCAGGCAGCCCTCTGTCTCGCTCTCTCTCTCTCTCCTCCCCGCGCGACTTTAAAAAGCCTCGCCCTCTCCCTCACTCTCATCGCCTCTGCCCCTTCCTCTTCTCCTTCCAGCCAGTGCGAGAGTGAGCGAGCGGCGGTGGTGGCAGTCGTGGTGAGTGCAGGAGGAGGTGCTGCGCGAGAAGAGGAGGCGCTCGGTCGTGAGGGCGAGCTTGCCGGGGCTGCTAGAGCTGGCAGGCGGGGGACAGCAGACGCAGGGTGACGCGGGCGGAGGGCGAGTCGCGCTCTGATTCTGGAAGTTTTTCCAGAATCAGACGTCTGGGTTTCCAACCAGACGACGGGGAAGACGTCTGGAGGACTGTTCAGACGTCTGAAAGGTAACTTATTTTCGTACCTTCTTCCTTTCCTTCGACCGTCCGTACTGAGCACGAGGAATGGGTACGCGCAGGTTCTGAGATTCGCATCCAACGCAAATCAGACGTCTGGCAGTGGTGCCAGACGACTGGAGGAACTTCCAGACGTCCGGGGTGACCATCGGACATCTGGGAACTAGGCCAGATGCCCCCGCAGGCTTCTAGACGTCTGAGAGACCACGCAGGACAAGGTACCATCTGATCCCATTTTTTAAGACGTCTGGAAGAAGTTCCAGACGTCTGATTTTGCATTGTTTCGTCGTTTTCGACCCGTTTAGGGCCCGTTCGGAGTCCGTTTTCCTCGTTTCGAGTTGCGGGCTTTTCGGAATTAAATCCTCTACCCGTCTACAGTAGTTGTATACTGTTTTGAGAAACTCCTTGTGTTTAATCCTTGTGATAGGACCCCGTTCTGTTGCAGTCTCGGGGGTTGCGGAGGTACGCGGGATTCCCGACCACGCCCCCAGTACGCTTGTTGTAATCGGTTGTGGCTTTTAAGTTTATTAGTATAATATGTTAAATTATGGAACCATAAATAGAACCTAGGACATTGCATGAATCCTAGGAATGAGAAACTAGAATGAATGGTAGATCCTAGGGTGTTGCATGAATCCTAGGGCTGGAAAACTAGATTTGTATGATAGATCCTAGGGTATGGCATGAATCCTAGGATGGGAAGAACTAGTGGAATATATGAATACTGCAGTCTTGGAAAATGTGGAAAGGAAATAATAGCTACCTGTAAATTGGTTTAACAGCTGCCTGTTATGAATAAATGATCATGTCTGAGAATATGGGATGTATGAACGTGAAACTGGAAAGGTGAAACCTGAATGTGCTGAGTTAAAAGAGCTGGAACCCTACGGGGAATTAGGAGTAGAACTCCTGGAAGGTGAATGGAATAGAATTGGGGAAGTGAGCTGGCCCTTGAGTACGGAGTACCAAGGAGAGTGACTGTCCCCCTGTTTGGTGCAGAGCGGAGCCAGCCACCCCAGGGACCCGGGGTTAGGTCTGGCCACTTTGTACCGACTTGCTGGCCCTCGTGTACGCAGTATCGAGGAGAGCTACTAGTGTAGGGCGAGTACTAGCTACCCCACGGGCCCCGGGGTTCTGCTAGCTCACCTACACCGACTTGTTAGGCCCACTGGGCAAACCAGGGTAGTCAGGCAAGGGTGCGCGGACTGTGGAGGGGCAAGGCCCCTGTTTGGTTACTGTGGAGGGGTTCGACCCCTGTTACTGAGAGGGATCTGCCCTGTGCTGGTTCCATGCTGTGCTTTGGGTGCACCCGTTAACGGAAATGACTGACCGCGTGCCAGTGCGGGTTAGCTACCTGTGCGTTTATCGCGCGTGCCGTAGTCATCGTTACGCCTGTCCGTGACCTTGGGATGGTTGACTGAGAGTGGGATCACCACAGGGGACTCTCCCGGCCAGGAGAGCACCACGTGCTACTTCTACTTTTTGGAAAAGACTGCAATCAAGATCGTTCCCATGAGGAACATTCGAGATCAAGTGAAGGATCAGAGAAATAGATAAATTTTGAAATAATAGAAAGACGTAAATAAAGGAAGAAAGAAAATTAAAACAGCTACTGTACACTTTACTGTTTCTTTAGTTTAGCTACCACTCAACTTAGCGTTTTGCTGACGTGTTACACTCGTTACCTTTCAGGAGCAGGTGTTGAGCAGCCAGGGTCAGCGGCTGCAGAGGACGCTAGGCCGAGTAGGGTCCAATAGAGTTACCACTGTTCTCTTGTACCTCTTTTTGGTTCCACTGTAGTGAGTAGTTCTTGTTACCGCTGTACTTTTCTTTACCTGCAGTTCATATTATGTTATGAATGTTGTTCTACTGTTGTGGTGGTATATACTGTAGTGGTTTCTTTCCTTACTGTTGTATTTTCTTACTGTTAGTTATATTCATGCTGAATGTGGTTTATTTTACTGCTCTTTTGGTTACTTCCTCGTTGGATGACCAGGTCTTGGGATTAGTCGAGTCAGTCCGGTTCTTGTGTCTCGTAAGGACCCGGGAATCGGGTCGTTACAAGATGGTATCAGAGCAAGGTCGTCCCGAGAAGTGAATCAACTGACTGGAAAATAACCAATTCACATGTTTATAACTAGAGTAGCCACCACAACATATCTTTTGACATGAGCTCTTAGACGTTTCCATTAGGTATCGTTCCGTAGTGACGTGTTCCGTTTTGTTTCGCATCTTCTTGCAAGAGATGCCTTGTCGAGGGACTGGTAAGGCGGGCCGCGGGCGCGGCCGAGGACGAGGTCGGCGAGGTGGGCATGCTGTTGCCAACGCCTCAGTAGACCAGCCACTGCTCCCGGGTGTCCAGGCCCGGGACCTCGCTCAGCTAATACGGGATATTATGCAAGAGGAGCTCCACCCACCGCCCCGAGCGCCTCCCCCTGGGGCTACGGAGGGGGAGTGCTCTGTGGGACTACCATACGGACGCAGCGCTGGACGCGGGGGAGGGGATGGGCCGCCGCAGCTCCCACCTTCCTCCGACACTTCTGTGCACGAGGCACCTTTGCCTGGAGGTGCACCAGCATCCCCACCGCAGTCCATAGCGCCACTCCAAGCTCTTTGGGCAGTTCCGGAAGCTGAAGCCCCCCTCCTTCAAGGGGGATGAGGACCCGACCGAGGCAGAGGACTGGCTCGACCAACTGGAAAAGATTTTCGACACCCTTCGCCCCCCGGTGGAGTGCCGCGTGGCCTTTGCCACGTACCAGCTAGAGAGTGCGACACACAGGTGGTGGAGGGCGGTCCGGGGACAGGAGAGGGACGAGCCGACCTGGGATCGGTTCGTCACCCTCTTCTGCGAGTAGTACTTTCCCCAGACGTGGCAGGACCAGAGGAGGCGGGAGTTGCACACTCTCCGCCAAGGGACGATGACCGTGAGCGCGTACCGCACGCGTTTCCTGGAGCGTCCTGCTTTGCAGCGACAGCGGTAGCCACTGAGGAGGAGCGCCTTTGGAGGTTCACCGAGGGGCTCCGGCCTACGATTAAGGGGTATGTCAAACCCCTGAAGCTGCCTACGTTTTCGAGGGTGGTGGAGGCAGCTATGACTTACGAGGAGACCAACTTGTCCGCGCGAGACACTGACGGCGGGCGGAAGAGGCCCTTTCAGCCAGACTTTTCACAGGGCCGGCGAGAGAGGAGACACGTGGCGTCCGCAGGAGAGCCGTCACGTTTTACAGGGCCATCAGTGGCCTTTGGGAGCCCTCGACAGGGGCTAGTCGCCAGCACCGGACCCTCGCCCAGCCGACTGCAGTGACCCACTGAGGGAGGGAGTCGGGTTCCCCTCTGTTACCAGTGTGGCCAGCCGGGCCACATCAGGAGGGACTGCCCGTCTAGGGCAGGAGGTCAGCAGATACTTCCCGTGCAGAGCACTGGAGGGCGCGCAGGAGGCCGCGGTTACCAGGCGCAAGGAAGAGGACAGCAGTCACAAGGAGGGTACCAGCCAGCACCTGCCCGTCCGACGCAGAGTGTGGCTGCTTCGTCCGCACCTAGAGCCGAGGGGCGTATCAACGCCCTGACACACAGGGATGCCAGAGCTTCGGGCTCGGTAGTGGCAGGTATGGTTTCAGTTTCCAGTAGACTCGTTTACACACTTTTCGATTCCGGCGCTACGTACTCGTTTGTCGCAACCAGTTTCGCAGTTATTTTGGGCCAGGATTATATGCTGTTAGAAAATCCGTTAGTAATCAGAGGTCCGAGTGGTCAGCTGTTTGTAGCTGAAGAGGTGTACACGGGTTGCGAGGTCAACATCGGGGGACATAACTTGCCAGCTGACCTGATTATGATACAGATGGAGGACTTTGGAGTGATTCTAGGGATGGACTGGATGTCCGCTTACCACGCCTTGGTAGACTGTTTTGAGAGGAAGATTGTCTTTTCCATGCCGGAGTTGCCTTCTTTCGAGTTTCACGGACAGCCAGTGGACGGAGGCTTCAGGTGCATTTCAGCACTTCGGGCGGCGAGACTTTTGAGCTAGGGGTGTGAGGGCTTCCTAGCTTGTGTGGTGGCAGAGCCCAGCCCTATGGCAGACTTCCATAGCATCCCGGTGGTCAGAGAGTACCCTGACGTGTTTCCAGACGAGTTACCAGGACTACTGCCCGAGAGCGGGATCGAGTTTTAGATCTCGCTAGTACCAGGGACCAGCCCCATCTCCACTGCGCCATACAGGATGGCACCACTTGAGTTACGAGAGCTTAAGTCTCAGTTGCAGGACCTTTTGGAGAAGGATTTCGTGAGGCCCAGTGCGTCTCCCTAGGGAGCCCCGGTACTGTTTGTGAAAAAGAAGGATGGTACCCTACGCCTTTGTGTGGACTACCGACAGTTGAATAGGGTCACCATCAAGAACAGATATCCGCTGCCGAGGATCGACGACTTGTTTGACCAATTGCGGGGTGCCACGGTGTTCTCCAAGATCGACTTGAGGTCGGGATACCACCAGTTGAGGATCAGGGAGACCGACGTCTCCAAGACAGCTTTCCGCACCCGGCACGGACAGCACTTGCGGATGGTTCTAGACACTTTGAGACGACGTAGGCTGTACGCCAAATACAGCAAGTGCGAGTTCTGGTTGAGGGAGGTGACCTTCTTAGGTCATGTGATCTCTGGAGACAGCTTGGCGGTGGACCCAGCCAAGGTCGAGGCAGTACTCAGGTGGGAGAGACCGCGTTCAGTCACTGAGATTCGCAGTTTCCTGGGACTGGCAGGCTACTACAGATGATTTATCAGAGGGTTTTCACATTTCGCGCGTCCTATGACACAGTTGACCCGGAAAGACGTGCCCTTCGCTTGGACAGACGCCTGTGAGGCGTGTTTTCTGGAGCTGAAGGAGAGGTTGACCTCGGCTTCCGTGCTCACCATCCCTAATAGTAGTGGCGGGTTCGTTGTGTACACGGACGCCTCCTTGCAGGGGTTAGGAGGTATGCTCATGCAGAAGGGTCACGTTGTCGCTTACGCTTCACGGCAACTGAAGACCCATGAGCATACCTACCCTACCCACGACCTAGAGTTGGCAGCTGTTGTCTTCGCGCTGAAGACTTGGAGGCACTACTTGTACGGTGAGACCTTCAAAATTTTCGCAGATCACAAGAGCCTCAGATACCTTTTTGATCAGAAGGAGCTCAACATGAGACAGAGACGTTGGTTGGAGCTCCTGAAGGACTACGACTGCAGCATCTCCTACCACCCGGGAACGGACAATGTGGTGGCTGACGCCTTGAGCCGTAAGGCGCCCGCACACTTGGCCAGTTTACAATTACAGAGTTGGAGCCTTTTGGAGGAGGTGGGCAGTTGGCGACCCCTGGAGTTACGGGGGCACTATGGGGCAGTGACGGTGACACGACAGACTAGGCCAGAGCTGATAGACCGCATCATCACAGGACAGATGGCCGATCCGTACTTGCAGTCCTTGCGCGACAGAGTACTGTCAGGAGACCCAGGGGACTTCTCTTTCACAGACCAGATGCTGCGCCTGAGGGGACGGTTGTGCGTTCCCAGAGACGAGGAGCTGTTGAGAGAGCTCCTGACTGAGGCACACGGTTCCAGATTCACCATATATCCCGGAAACACGAAGATGTACCACGACTTGAGACGCGAGTTTTGGTGGAGGGGGATGAAGCGGGATGTGGGTGAATTCGTGCAGTAGTGCTTAGTGTGCCAGCAGGTGAAAGCCGAGCACTAGAGGCCTGCAGGGCTGCTACAGTCGCTTCCAGTGCCAGAGTGGAAGTGGGAGAGCATCACCATGGACTTGGTGGTGGGCTTACCTGTTACCCAGCGAGGACACGATGCTGTCTGGGTAATTATGGATAGACTGACGAAGACGGCACGATTCCTGCCGATCCGAGTCACTTTGGGACCAGCATAGTTGGCAGAGAGGTATATCCGCGATGTGGTACGACTACACGGAGTTCCGCGGGAGATCGTATCCGACCAGGATACCCGCTTTACATCCCAGTTTTGGGCTGAGTTTCAGCAGGCCCTAGGGACGCGGTTGAGGTTTAGTACAGCTTACCACCCCCAGATGGACGGACAGTCCAAGCGCATGATACAGACACTTGATGACCTTTTGCGCGCCTGTGTACTGGACTGGAGGGGCTCTTGGGAGGAGCACCTGCCCCTGGCGGAGTTTGCATACAACAACAGTTATCACTCGAGCATTGGCATGGCTCCCTACGAATCTCTGTACGAACGGAGGTGTACGGCACCCTTGAGTTAGGTTGAGGTGGGGACCAAGTAGGAGGTTGGCCCCAGGTTGATCTGGCAGGGTCAGGAGGTAGTCGAGCAGATCCATAGGCGACTCCGCACTGTCAGGAGCAGATAGAAGAGCTACGCGGATCGGAGACGCAGAGAGGTGTCGTTTGAGGTTGGGGACCACGTCTTTCTCCGTGTTTCGCCCATGAAGGGCCTGCAGCGGTTTGGGGTGAGAGGGAAGCTCACGCCGAGGTTTGTGGGGCCCTTTGGGGTCCTGGAGCGGGTTGGACCCGTTGCTTACAGGCTTGCCCTCCCTCCCCAGCTTTTTAGTGTGCACGGCGTGTTCCACGTGTCCAACCTCCGGAAGTACGTAGCCGATCCCAGTCACGTACTGAGTCATGAGAGCGTCGAGGTGGACGACGAACTGACCTTCCCCGAGCGGCCAGTGCAAATTCTAGACCGAGCCGTCCGCAGTTTGAGACGGAAGCAAGTACCCCTGGTAAAGGTTTTGTGGAGGAGCCAGCGGTACGAGGAGGCTACCTGGGAGCCTGAGGCGACAATGCGGGAGCGGTACCCGGAGCTCTTCGCGGGTACATCTTTTCGAACCGGCTTCGATCCTCTTTGAGTTTGTAATGGTTACTATGACGTTTTTCCCGCACCTTAGTTAGCGCAAGTTTCGGGGACGAAACTTCCTTTGAGTTTGTTATATTGTACGAACGCGCGGCTTCAGACGTCTTTTAAGACGTCTGGGAGGTGGCCCAGACGTCGGACCAGACGTCTGGAACCCCTTCCAAATGTCTGGGATTCGGTTTCGGCAGCACGCGCGGTTGCGTCTGTGCGCCTGCGCGCGCAGACTTGCGGTCGCTTTTTCCCTCTCTCCTGCAGGCGCAAGCTGCCCTCTGTCTCGCTCTCTCTCTCTCTCCCCGCGCGGCTTTAAAAAGCCTCGCCCTCTCCCTCACTCTCATCACCGCCGCCCCTTCCTCTTCTCCTTCCAGCCAGTGCGAGAGTGAGCGAGCGGCGGTGGTGGCAGCCGCGGCGAGTGCAGGTGGAGGTGCTGCGCGAGAAGAGGAGGCGCTCGGCCGTGATGGCGAGCTTGCCGGGGCTGCTAGAGCCGGCCGGCGGGGGAGCAGCAGACGCGGGTTGACGCGGGAGGCCTGCTGCAGCTCGAGCAGCAGGCGGACGAGGCGCGGCCGTGCGTTGCGGGCGGAGGGCGAGTCGCGCTCTGATTCTGGAAGTTTTTCCAGAATCAGACGTCTGGGTTTCCAACCAGACGACGGGGAAGACGTCTGGAGGACTGTCCAGACATCTGAAAGGTAACTTATTTTCGTACCTTCTTCCTTTCCTTCGACTGTCCGTACTGAGCACGAGGAATGGGTACGCGCAGGTTCTGAGATTCGCATCCAACGCGAATTAGACGTCTGGCAGTGGTGCCAGACGACTGGAGGGACTTCCAGACGTCCGGGGTGACCATCGGACGTCTGGGAACTAGGCCAGACGCCCCCGCAGGCTTCTAGACGTCTGAGAGACCACGTAGGACAAGGTACCATCTGATCCCATTTTTTAAGACCTCTGGAAGAAGCTCCAAACGTCTGATTTTGCACTGTTTCGTCGTTTTCGACCCGTTTAGGGCCCGTTCGGAGTCCGTTTTCCGCGTTTCGAGTTGCGGGCTTTTCGGAATTAAATCCTCTACCTGTCTACAGTAGTTGTATACTGTTTTGAGAAACTCCTTGTGATAGGACCCTGTTCCGTTGCAGTCTCGGGGGTTGCGGAGGTACGCGGGATTCCCGACCACGCCCCCAGTACGCCTGTTGTAACCGGTAGAGTGGCTTTTAAGTTTATTAGTATAATCTGTTAAATTATGGAACCATAAATAGAACCTAGGACATTGCATGAATTCTAGGAATGAGAAACTAGAATGAATGGTAGATCCTAGGGTGTTGCATGAATCCTAGGGCTGGAAAACTAGATTTGTATGATAGATCCTAGGGTATGGCATGAATCCTAGGATGGGAAGAACTAGTGGAATATATGAATACTGCAGTATTGGAAAATGTGGAAAGGAAATAATAGCTACCTGTAAATTGGTTTAACAGCTGCCTGTTATGAATAAATGAGCATGTTTAAGAATATGGGATGTATGAATGTGAAACTAGAAAGGTGAAACCTGAATGTGCTGAGTTAAAAGAGCTGGAACCCTACGGGGAATTAGGAGTAGAACTCCTGGAAGGTGAATGGAATAGAATTGGAGAAGTGAGATGGCCCTTGAGTACGGAGTACCAAGGAGAGCGACCGTCCCCCTGTTTGGTGCAGAGCGGAGCCAGCCGCCCCAGGGACCAGGGGTTAGGTCTGGCCACTTTGTACCAACTTGCTGGCCCTCGTGTACGCAGTACCGAGGAGAGCTACTAGTGTAGGGCGAGTACTAGCTACCCCACGGGCCCTGGGGTTCTGCTAGCTCACCTACACCGACTTGTTAGGCCCACTGGGCAAACCAGGGTAGTCAGGCGAGGGTGCGCAGACTGTGGAGGGGCAAGGCCCCTGTTTGGTTACTGTGGAGGGGTTCGACCCCTGTTACTGAGAGGGCTCTGCCCTGTGCTGGTTCCGTGCTGTGCTTTGGGCGCACCCGTTAACGGAAACGACTGACTGCGTGCCAGTGCGGGTTAGCTACTTGTGTGTTTATCGCACGTGCCGTAGTCACCGTTACGCCTGTCCGTGACCTTGGGGTGGTTGACTGAGAGTAGGATCACCACGGGGGACTCTCCCGGCCAGGAGAGCACCACGTGCTACTTCTACTTTTTGGAAAAGACTGCAATCAAGATCGTTCCCACGAGGAACATTCGAGATCAAGTGAAGGATCTGAGAAATAGATAAATTTTGAAACAATAGAAAGACGCAAATAAAGGAAGAAAGAAAATTAAAATAGCTACTGTACACTTTACTGTTTCTTTAGTTTAGCTGCCACTCTACTCAGCGTTTTGCTGACGTGTTACACTCGTTACCTTTCAGGACCAGGTATTGAGCAGCCAGGGTCAGCGACTGCAAAGTACGCTGGGCCGAGTAGGGTCCAGTAGAGTTACCACTGTTCTCTTGTACCTCTTTTTGGTTCCACTGTAGTGAGTAGTTATTGTTACCGCTGTACTTTTCTTTACCTGCAGTTCATATTATGTTATGAATGTTGTTCTACTGTTGTGGTGGTATATACTGGAGTGGTTTCTTTCCTTACTGCTGTATTTTCTTACTGTTAGTTATATTCATGCTGAATGTGGTTTATTTTACTGTTCTTTTGGTTACTTCCTCGTTGGACGACCATGTCTTGGGATTAGTCGAGTCGGTCCGGTTCTCGTGTCTCGTAGGGACTCGGGAATCGGATCGTTACAGGCCCGCAAAAACTGCTAGAGGTTCATTGACCCCAGCGGTTAAAGCACCCGTGCATAGATGTAATATGTACAAGTTCAGTTTGTCAGTGCATTTTTTGTAAGAAAGAGATAGAAGTATTTTCATTTGGAGAGTTTTCTCTCTTTTCTTTTTACTTTTCCCTAGATCCATCGTTGAATTGGCCCTAAACACGGTATGTATTGGATTCTTTGTCCCCACCATCAATCCTCGAAGGGTCCCTGGCTTTCGATGCTTCAAGATAGCGTCACCCATGGTAACCCCCAGAAACCTTGCTTTCAACACTTCGAGATAGTGCCGCCCATGGCGTTCTATAGCTAAATTCAGACCCTGGTAATCGACATTTCGAGATAATCCTACCCATGGCACCTGAACCAGCACAAGGTGCTTACATGCCCTCGGTAGGATATTTAGATATCCTAGGAGCCAAGCACCAAGGAGATGATATTTTATTACACATCTTCGAGGGGAATTTCCCACGTTTCTGCACCGGGAACTCGTCCAATCAACTTGTGTAGTCGAGCCACTCCTAAGCTAGATCTTCGAGATGGCTTTTCATAACAGAACACTTTTGTCATGATTTTTCTTTATTGAGCGCACTAAACCAGGCTAAGTGTGTGATTTTGGGTGCTTAGGTTACCAAGTCCCGCAAACCAAAGGGCAGGCAACAGGGTCAAATAATCCCTACGCATTAAACCTACTACATCAGCCTTGCACTTTCCTTAACCTCTTAAGGATTAATCCGGATATTAATGGATATGTGAATGTTTAAGCCCTAAGACAAGCCCAAGAGGCCTAAGGTTGGTATCCGCCACCAATTCCCTAAGTTTTAGTCCTCCAGGTCTTAATTTATCATCCGATCTAACCTAGAAGTTAGGTAGGTTCCATATTTAGTTTCGAGGGACTAATTCATTTTTCTTTTCTTTTCTTTTCTTCTTCTCTTCTTTTCATTCAGTTCAAACTGACTTCTCCTTTCCTCTTTTCTCCTCTTTTTTATTTTTATGAAGCCCTTCCATGCATTGATTTCTTAACGTTTTGCACTTTAATACCCCCCATGCCTACGATTTGCAATGTCCTCATTGTAAATTAGGTGGGTTTGAGTTCAATGCATATCGTACATTAGAATAGGTAGGTGGTGAATAGTTTGGAATGACCGTTGAGAATGATTTCAAGCTTTGATATATGTACCAAAGGTGGTGTAAAGACCCATTATGATTTGAGCCTTTTAAGACGTTTGGATTGTCAGTCAGATGTCTGGACCCCTTCCCAGACGTCTGAAAATTTAAAAATCTATACGTGCATTTGCTTTCAGCGCGCAGGCAGCGCACAGACCTCTCCCTTTCCCTTCTTCTCCTTTGTTCTCATCGAAACCCTAAACCCCTCACCCACATAAGAGGCCCCCTTCCCTCTCCTCTCCACTCCACCACACCTCCCCACTCCACTGCCGTGAGCAAAGATGCATGAGAGAGTGAGAGCGAGTGCGAGGAGGAGCGGGAGTGAAGAGAAGAAGTCCGAGCTCGCGAGCTTCGTGGGGGCTCGTCGGAGGTTTGCACGACCACCGAAGCGCGTGTGGGAGGAGGAGAGCGTTGGGGCGTCGTCCCCGACCTCCTGCAGCGGTCGGAGCTGCAGCGGAACAAAGGGAGCCGTGGTAGAGCGCGGCGAGAAAAGTGGGAGTGCGGTCTGATACTTGAGTTTTTCTAGTATCAAACGTCCAGAGTGCCTTCCGAATGGCGGGCTGGACTTGGTTCCAGACGTCTGATTTGGGTCTACAGGCACGTTTTTGACCCGTTTAGGGTCCAATCGGGATCCTTTTTCCACAAACGAAATATCTGTGGTTTCCTTGTGAATTCCTCTACATGTTAGAAACCTTTATATACTGTTATGAATGTTCTGTTGTGATATGTTCCTTGGTATAGGACATCGACCTGTTGCGTGTCTGAGGCTTATAGAGGCACGTGGGCCTGCAATTCGAGCCCCCAATACTCCCGGATTGTCTGGTGGAGTGGTTTCCTCCTGTTCTTTTTATAAAACATGAATGCAGCCAGGAAAATTAGATAAATAGAAACCTAATATGTGGCATGAATCATAGGATGAGAAATAGTTGCACTGTTTGTGTGCGTGATTGAAATTGCATTCATAAATGAATGAGCTGAATTGTTAGCAACTGTCTGTTAATAAATGCGAGCTGCCTGTTAGAATATGAAATGCCTGAAATAACTAAACAATTACCTATGATATCCCTTGTGCATGTGTTAAATTGTGGAAATACGAGCTGCATGTGTATAATACGAATGGAATTATGAATGATGAAACCCGGTATGGAATAATATGTTGAATATGAGCATGAACCCTACGGGGAGTTAGGAGTAAAGCTCCTGTGGATGAATGGAAAGGCCTAGAAATGTGGATGGGAAGTGTGCTAGCCCTTGAATACGTGATACTAAGGAGAGCGACTGTCCCCTTTTTAGTATAAAGCGGAGCTAGCCACCCTTGGGTTGGGACCTGGGATTAGGATTGGCCACTCTACACCGATTTCTGTTAGCCCTCGTGTACGTGGTACCGGGGAGAGCTACTAGTGTAGGGAGGGAGTTAGCCATCCCACGAAGCCCGGGGTTCAGCTAGCCACCCTACACCGACTTGTTAGGCCCACTGGGCAAACCGAGGTAGTCAGACGAGGGTGCGCGGACTGTGAAGGGGCGAGACCCCTGTTTGGTTCTGAGGGACTAGACCCATGTTTCTGAGAGGGCTATGCCCTATACTATTCCGTGTTGTACTTTGGGCGTGCCCGCTAGCGGAAACGACTGACTGCGTGCCAGTGCGGGGTAGCTACTCGTGCGCTTATTGCACGTGCCGTAGTCACTGCTACGTCTGTCTATGACCTCGGGATGGTTGACTGGGTGTAGGACTACCACGGGGGACTCTCCCGACCAGGAGAGCACCACATGCTCCTTCTACTCTTCGGAAAAAACTGCAATCAAGATCGTTCCCACGAGGAACATGCGAGATCAAGGAAGAAATCTGAAAGTAAACCAATGGGGTGAAAAGGAATTACTTGTAAAATAATATAATTGGAAAAGATAAATTTATCTGCTAGCTTTTACTTCTTTAGATAGTCTAATTACCACTCTACTTAGTGTTCGCTGACTTTGTTTTCTCATAACCCTTTACAGGTCCAGGAGTTGAGCAGCCCGATTTACCAGCTACAGAGGGTGCTGGGCCCAGTCGAGCCCAGCAGTAGTTTTCTTACTGTCGTTGTACTCTCTTTTCTGCTAGTGAGTTTCAGACTTTGTTTACTGTTCCTGTACTGTACTTTTATTTTACTTTCCTGTTATTGTGGTGGTATGTATTGACTAGTAGCTTTTACTTCCTTTACTGTTTGTACGTTTTTACTGTTAGTTACATTGCATAGTGAATGTGGTTTATTTTCCTGCTTTTCGGTTATTTCTTGTTGGACGACTAGGTCTTGGGATTAGTCGAGTCGAGCCGGTCTCGGGTCCTATAGGGATTCGAGAACCAGGTCGTAACAGGTGGAGTCGGTTGTTTTAATGGACGAACCCTAAAACGCAATATGAATTTAGCAAAAAGATATGCCAGGAAGGTTTCAGATTTTTTAAAAGATGACAGGTTGCCTCCCGTTAAGCGCTAAGTTTAACGTCATCAGCTGGGCGCAATGAAGCTCGGGGAGAATGGAGATAAAAAAATACTACAACTAAGTTTGAGTCAGTCAGTTCAACGAACAGTTTAAGTCTTTGACCATTCACAGCAAAAGGTTCGGAATTAAGTCCGAGTTCACTAATTTCGACAACTCCATTTCCGAATACTTGTCTTACCAGAAATGGTTCAATCCATTTAGATCTAAGTTTGCTTGGGAAGAGCTTGAGTTTGGCATCAAAGAGTACCACTTTTTGACCAGGATGGAAGGATTTTCGGGATATGTGCTTGTCATGAAAGGCTTTCACCCGCTCTTTGTAGATTCGCAAGTTCTTGTACACGTCACTGAGTAGTTCCTCAATCTCACTTAATTGCAACCGGCGGTGGATTCCAGCCTTCACAAGATCTAGATTGCATTTCCGTACTGCCTAGTAGGCTTTATGCTCCATTTCTACAGGGAGGTAACATGTCTTCCCGTACACGAGTCTTGAGGGAGACATACCTAACTAGGTCTTATGGGTGGTCCTATAGGCCTACAAGGCTTCCGGAAGGTGGGCAGACCAATCCTTCTTGTCGGGTCGAATAGTGACCTGAAGGATCTTCTTGATCTCCCGATTTGACAGCTCTATCAATCCATTAGTCTGGGGGTGATAAGGAGTAGAGATACGATGCGACACCTCATACTTTTTCATCAGGGACGGGAAGTGCATATTTACGAAATGGGTCCCTCCATTAGTGATGATGGCCCGTGGAATACCGAACCGAGAGAAGATTTGCTGATGAATGAATTTAATCACAACCTTATGATCATTGGTTTGGGTTGGGATGGCTTCAATTCATTTGTACACGTAGTCCACGGCTAAGAGAATGTATTTGAAACCATTAGATTTTGGGAAGGGGCCTATAAAGTCAATCCCCCAGATGTCGAAGATTTTGCACACGAGAATCGGCTGTAACGGTATCATGTCACGTTGGCTCATGCTACCTAGGGTCTGGCAATGAGTGCATGCCTTACAACATTCGTGTGCATCTTTAAAAATCGTGGGCCAATATAATCCACACTAAAGGACTTCTACTGAGGTCTTGTGTCCAGAAAAGTGACCCCCGCAGACTTGGTCATGACAACAGAAGGATGGAATTCCATTGAACTTAGATTCTGGAACACATCTTCTGATGATTTAATTAGCACCGATGCAAAATAGATACGGATCTTCCCAAACAAAGTATTTGGCATCTGAAAGTAATTTGTCTTTCTTGGCTTTTGGCCAATCAACAGAATCTGATGCGATGCCAAATAATTTACCATATTAACATGCCATGGAAGTTCCGTTTCGATTGTCAGGAGGTGCTCATTAGGAAAGTGCCCTGTGATAGGTCTATAAGGGTCAATGAGTGAAGAAGGAAGATAGGATAAGTGGTCTGCTACCACATTCTGCTTTCCCGCCTTGTCGTGAATTTCAAGATCGAATTCTTGCAACAGCAAGATCCAACGGATTAATCTAGGCTTCGCGTCCTTTATGAGTAAGTGCTTTACTACGGTGTAATCTGAGTAAATGACTGATGGGAACACCATCATGAGTCATAAATAGCTCACTTTGATCTGATTAAGTCATTAAATGCTCCTACATAACTGTCAGAGAGACTTAATTCACTGCAAATCCATTCTGAGGGAAATATAGTAAAATAGGGATAAAACTGCAGTTTTAACAGTATATCTCAATTTCATTACAATCATGGGTTTTTTCAGGGGTTAATTAAGTGTCAAATGATCTTAAAAGTCTAACAAGTGTGTTAGTGCAGACAGAAATGAGTTTTCACGTATTTTAGGAATTAAATGACTTCTGAAACCTTAAAAATTGTCTTGCTTAATTAACTGAGGTTTTGGTTATGATAAAATTCACCTAAACCCTCTAAAATATATATAAAAATATTCTCTAGGGTTTAGAACCTTCAATTTGACCATCAAAACCTATCTTAACCTAAAATAGAGCCACACGTAAACTTTTGCCCTAATTTGGGTAATTATGCAATTTCTCTAGTCAAATTTGGTTAAGACGTAAATCTAACTTCATCATTAGATTTCTTGGGTCCAAATTAGGTTTGTACCAAAATTTGGGCCCAATCTGAGGTCATCTTGACCTAGTTTGCAATTTGGTCAAGTCTGACTCTTTTCTCTCACACACATGCCCCTAACTTTTGAATTTCTTACAAATAGCCCCTCATATTTGTCATCTTATTCACAAATAGGTCCCTGCCACCATGAAATGCTATTCCAACAACTCTGGCAATCTTTGATTGAAGAGAACTCCTTCTCTGATCAATCAATCCCTTCCAAAATTGAAAAGGAGATTCCTCGAGGAGTCATCTTTCCAATGAATCCAGTCTTGAACCCCAAAACCTTCCCAATCTCTCATGCGAACGCATGAGAGATTCTGGTATGTTTAGTTTTCCTACTCCAACGAGCTTTCTTAGCTTAGGAAGCTTGCTTACCAAGCTCAAATTGACTTCTAGAGCCCTATAAAAGAACCCCTGATGCACGACCGTTTTCCTCAGCTAAGGTTTGGTCTAAAAATCCTCGTCAAACTCCCTCTCCAGCCACGTTCTGCACTAGCTCCGGTGACCTTCGTCCCCTTCGTCTTACGGACAGTCAACGGTCAAATTGGCTTGTCCATCTTCTTCCTTATTCTCCTCCACACCTCGCCAGCCAAAGTGAGGGTTGTCTCCCCCTCTCTTTGCCACCATCTCCCTCAAGGAACATGCTTCTTCCATGGCGCCGTCCATCACACTGACGCTCGTATTCCTTCCTTTTCGTCCATAATATTAGGTCCTTTAACTCCCTTTCCCTCTGTCCATTAATTCTAGCTTCTTTCCTACCGCTTTCGACCACTGACAACACCATTCACATCATCCCTTCCATCTCCGGTGCCCACTCTGACGAGGGCTTTCATCCGCTACACACATCCATCCCTCTCGCCAACTAGTCCACAAGCTCTGCCACGACTCCATCAAAAGCCCTCTCCTATTTCTCTCCCTTGCTTGCCCTAGCTCTCCACCGACCAAGCCCATTGCCATCCACCTTCACTGACCTCCATCAGCCACCACACACCCTAATTTGCAATGAAATCACCACGACCACCCTCGTCGTCCTTAGGCGATCATCTTGCGCTATTGTAATGCAGCTGCGGGGCCCTATTTTATGTTTCAGGTCATCGCCATCCACCGCCATCGCCGCCTCCATCTCCGACGATATTCAAGCTCCTCCGGCCGTGTTCGTCGCCAATTCCATGTCCAAGCAGCGCGACTTACTCCCATGTTGCATCCCAGGTTGCCAATAGAAGGTCACCATGTCTCGTTCATTCGCAATTGGATGAAGCTCAATGCTGCTATTGCTGGTATCATGAGAAGGAGGAATCAACTCTATTAGTGCCACCTCGTGGAAGGAAGGAGCCCCTCAAGTGTATAAAATGATTTTGTGAATAGGGCTCCTTGCCTCTCGACACTGGGGGTGAGGTCCCCTTCACTCGCATGCACCCTACCCACCTAAACCTATACACACCTCGGTTGCTACCCATTGCAAGCAGCCCTGGTCCCGGGTATGCTCAAATCCGATACCCGAATACCCGGTTATCCTTGAGAGAGAGAAGAGGAGGAAGGGAGAGAGAGAGAGCACGGTTAAGGGGGGCTTTTGCTCTTCATTGTTCCTAACACTTAGCCACTAGCAAGAATTGGTTCCCCTTGTGTGAGAAGGAAAAGAGAAGAGGAAGAGAGACTGAAGAAAAGAAAAGGAAGAGACTTAGAGAAGAATGAGAGGGCTCGTGAAAGAAGAGAAAGGAAGGAGAATTGAAGGGAAGAGCTAAGGCCTTAAGAGGTTAGTAGAAAGAAGAAGAGAAGAAGAACAGAGAAAGAATAGGAGGCTGAAGAAGAAGCATAGTGCCCTCTTGGCACTGTAGTAAGGTTGACTTAAGATGTCTGACTTGGGAAAAGGGGGTTGATACTGTTGATATATTTGAGTACCTAAGTTTGAATGGTTGATGGCACTGTTGCATTATTTGAACTCAATTCATATATGCTTAAATTGGATAATTGGTGATCTAAATCACCATTGCTTTTGTTTTGAGACTCTTTTTGCCATGCACAACTATTGTTAAACTCATGCTTTACATTGATTATCATTTCTAAGTAATTATTATTCATTTCTTGGTATTATTTAGCTTGAATCTTGTTCTCATTTCCATTATTTAATGAGATTAGCGATTAAATTCCTATTTGCTCCCAGCGAACGACCTCGGACTTCATTTTTGATATTCGGGTATAAATTTTATCTGTTGTTTGAGCTATTTTTGAGGATTTATTACTACAACGAACGCATCTCTTTAAAACCTCGATCTAGCCTTGTCAACAATGATGACGTGGGATCCCAAGAGGTAAGACCTGAATTTCTCTAGTCCAATACTACAGCCAGCAGCTCTTTCTCCGTAACAGTGTAATTACGCTGAGCCTCGTCCAAAGTCTTATTGGCGTAATATATGACCACTGGTTTCCCATCGATTTTTTGACCCAGCACCACTTCCACTGCATAGTTAGATGCATCACACATGATCTCAAAGAGTTGAGATCAGTTAGGGGATTGTAGGATTGGTGCTTGGGTGACTCGGTCACGCAAGTTCTCAAATGCGTGAATGCACTCACTGAACACCTCAAAAGGTGTGTCATTTGAGAGGAGGTTTGCTAAGGGGTGTGCTATCTTAGATAAATCAGGTATGAATCGACGATAAAATCCAACGTGTCCCCAAAATGATCGGATGCCTTTGACCGAGTTAAGTACGGATAGCTTGGAAATCAAATTTACCTTAGCCCAGTCGACCTAGATACCTCAGAAATAAGATGTCCCAGAATGATGCCTTTAGGAACCATGAAGTGGCTTTTTTTTCCAGGAGAGAACTAAGTTCACTTCAATGCATCTCTTGAGGATTTGGACCAGATGTAGGAGGCATTCATTAACAGATTCACCAAATACCGAGAAGTTGTCCATGAATACTTTAAGGTATTTACCTACCATGTCAAAGAATATGGCTAGCATGCATCGCTAGAAGATGGCAGGTGCATTGCACGGTCCAAAAGGCATCCTGCGGAACGCGTATGTACCGTAGGGGCAGGTAAAGGTGGTCTTCTTTGACAACTTTTCACCCAGATGGAGGTGTTGCCAAATACAAAGCAGATCTCGTGGCAAAGGGGTTCACCTAAACCTATGGGGTGGACTTCTTTGACACCTTTTCACTAGTAGCCAGATTTCCTACAGTATGGATGTTGGTCACAGTGGCAGTTCAGTTAGAGTGGCCTTTGCATCAGTTGGATGTAAAGAATGCCCTCCTCTGCGGTGATCTCCAAGAGGAAGTCTACATGCAACAGCCACTTGCTTTGAGGCTCAAGGGGAGTGTATATGACGACTACGAAAGACCATCTATGGCCTTAAGCAGAGCCCTAGAGCCTGGTTCCAGAGGTTGTCATAGGTTGCAGAGGTAGCTGGATTCAGGAGATCGACAACCGATTTCTCTATCTTTTTCAGGAGAACTAGACAAGGTACTATGATACTTCTTATTTATGTTGATGACTTAATTGTCACAGGAGATGATGAGCAGGGTGTTTCTGAGATTAAGCACATTCTAGTAGAGCAGTTTGTTGTGAAGGACTTGGGAGCTTCACGATACTTTCTTGGTATCGAGGTTGCTTATAGCAAAAAGAGTGTAGTCCTGTCTCAGAGGAAGTATGCAATGGACATCTTGCAAGAGGTGGGTATGCTTAGGGCCAAGCGGGCCAATATTCCTATGGACCCTAAGATGCCACTTTATGATGATGATGCACAGTTGGTGAACAATAGACAGTACAGGTAGCTTGTGGGCAAGCTGCTATACCTCATTATTACGTGGCTAGATATCTCCTTTGGGTAGGGAGATTGAGTTAGTTCATAGCCAAGCCAATATGTTGGCACTAGGATGCAGCATTGATGGTGCTTCGATACATCAAGAAGGCTCCTGGGAAGGGTCTCCTCTTTTCCAAGGGGTCTTCTATGACCTTGATTGGCTACTTTGATGTGGACTACGCTGGATGTCATGCGGACCACAAATCCACTACTGGGTTGTGCACCATTTTGGCAGGGAGTCTAATCACGTGAAGCAAGGAATAAGGAATAGTTGCGAGATTCAGTGTCGAGTCTGAGTACAGAGCTATGGCTTAGACGATTGCAAAGATGATGTGGATCAGGCCCCTACTTACTGACTTACAGATATAGTTTTCTAGCCCAATAGAGATGCGATATAATAACAGAGTAGCCATCTTCATTGCTAACAACCCAGCATTTCATGAGAGGACGAAGCATGTTGAGGTTGATTGCCATTATATTAGGGACATCATTCAGAAGGAGTTGCTATGTATCACACCAGTCACATTTGAGGAGCAGATCGTCGACATTTTCACCAAGCCCTTAGCCAGATCGTTATTTGATTTGTGTATCTAAGCTGAGTATGATAGATATCTACGTTCTAACTTGACGGGGAGTGTTAGCATATGTTTTTTGTAAAGAGAGTGTTAGCATATGTTATTAGTTATATTTGTATGGCTTTTGAGTTTGTAGCTCCTTAAGGGCATTAGTGTATTTTCACCCTTTTTGCTCTCTCTCTGTATAAGAGATCCTACGGTTTCTAATAAGAAATTGAATCATTTCAACCAATTTATCCAAATGCACAAATAGGTCACAAAATCAAATTGAAAGCTCTTTGTTTTTGAGTGAATAAAGTTGTGATAGGAGAGAGCTTTTTCATTGGATATTGTAATCAAAGCATGTCAAATGCATATCTATCGTATGGAACAATCTTTACAATCAAAATAACCTAAAATAGTGACTTATTTATTTCAATAGAACAATTCAGATTAAGTTGAGACATAAATCACACTAGAAAGAGGTCATCGAAGAGTAAAATGTGTAGTAACACCAAATGTAATAATGATTAAGTTGGTGGCACCTTATAATGCAGATAGTCTAGAGTTCCTTGATAATCGATCAAAGGCTCCTTTTTATTGCAACGTGTGAAATTTTCGTCAACAAAGTCCGTTGAAAGTTCAGCTGAGGATTCAAGCATGCTAATGTTTTGCACAAACAAAACACGCATGTACTAAGTAAGAGGTAATGACTAAAAATTCAAGAATTTTGCATAGATAAGCATGACTATTACCTAATGTGCGTGTCCGAAGTGGAAGATTGTCGGAGTTGAACCACCGTGCAATATGTCAATAGAATGGTCTTCTGAGCATGTTTGCTCAAAAAGGGTTACCATTGGTGTGGCGTGTGTGGGTTGCGATGAGGGCTCATGTGTCTTCTCAATGGGGGAGGAGAGGGAGAGGGGGAGGTTACGGGAAAAGAATGAATGGTAGTTTCTGTGCAGGTCTTTTATAGAATCTATTTGTGTGTGTTATCGAATATGATAGTACATCTAATTATTAACACTTTTTTATAGAAATAATTTCTGAATAGATAGATGAATATTCGATGGATAATATGGATATCTTATGAAGGACATGGATAACTAATAGTAAATGAATTTAGATTAAACATGCGATGGTTAAATACATGAAATAGAAATATCCAATTTAAAAATAAAAAATCTATTATGTAGTTTAGTTGGTGAGTAGATTTATAATACTTAATAAAAATGATAGATTTTAGATTTAAATCACGAGTAATTTAAAAAAATATATTTGTGAATTTGATATAAGTGGCCTTTCCAAAAATAAAAGTTAGGGGTAAACCGGTCATTTTCTTTTTTTTGAGAGGTTGGAGCGATTCCTCGTTCCACGGACCTCCCCGGGGGGTTTTTCCAGTTTGCTTTAAGCAAAGTGCTCCCTTTCCCACCAAGAAAAGACCACCTTCTTCTCTCCACCTCTTTCAAACCCAAGTCCAGCACAAACACCTACTCCTCCACCAATGGCCTTCTTCACCCACCAGCAGCAGCAGCAGCAGCAGCGGCAGCAGCCGTCCCTATTCCAGTCCCCACAACAGCGCCAGCCCTTCCAGTTCCAACCCCTATCCTCCTCCACTCCCACCCCCAACCCCTTCCAATCACAGCAACAGCAAACACCACAGCAAACACCACAGCAACCCCTCTTCCAGTTCCAACCACAACAGCCCTCCCTTTTCCAGCCGCAGCAGCAGCAGCAGCAACAGCAGCAGCAACAACAGGTGCAGCAGATCCTTCTGTACACGGTGGACAAGACACCGGCGAGTTACAGCACCAAGTGGGCCGATCTGCACCCGGACTCCCAGAAGTACCTCCTCATGATCGAGTAAGGTTTGCTGGGCGGTCTCTTTGGGGAAAGGCGGGATCTTTGGTGTTGCCCTGCTGGTTTGGTCGATAAACCCTAAACCTTGACATGTGCGCGGTGGTGGCGATCGATGATCCTGACAATGCCCTTTTTCTTGCGTTGAATTAATTGTTGATCTTGTGTTTTTTTGCTCGATTAGTTTGAATCCGTTGTTCTCGTGGTCGTGGAGGTCTGGAAAAATGCCTCCTTTGTGGGGTTTGTAGGTGTTTTATTGGTAAAGGTGGGATTTTTAGTGTTTGTTGAACACTGTAAACTTGGTGGCACCGATGAGAACTTTTTTCCCCGTCTGAAGTTAGTGTTTGGTGCCTGGTTAATTCTTTTCAACTGGAGTTTTGGGAATAGGGAATCATGGGGTTTCAGCCTTTGTGATGGTGATTAAGATGCTCATGGTTCAAGGTTTTGTTTGTACATCACGTTACCCTTTGGAAGAATCTTGCAACATGAGGC
Organism: Thalassia testudinum; assembly: GCA_037157565.1. Classification (NCBI taxonomy): domain Eukaryota; kingdom Viridiplantae; phylum Streptophyta; class Magnoliopsida; order Alismatales; family Hydrocharitaceae; genus Thalassia; species Thalassia testudinum. The sequence goes on from JAZHRO010000024.1 coordinate 37,578,012, forward strand.
ATACATTGCTGTTGTATGTAATGGAGGGGGTGCCTCAGATTACCAAGGCAGACTTGATATGGCTATACCTGAGATTTTTTGTGCTTTCAGGAATTTGTCACCTTTGCCTCATGGGTTTCAGTATGGCTGCGAGATGCAACATGAGAAATCCAACAAGGGTCTACAATCTATGTTTGGAATGTGTGTAGAGTGGACAGTGTGCCCTTGTAGCATACTCCATAATTCATATGCAAGTATTCAAAACCTCCCAAGTACCCAAGTAAATAAAATGTCTGTGCAAGTATGCAGCGTGTACCTTCCAAAAAAAAAAGCTACACAAAATGTCAGATCAGATGTATAGACTATGGTTACAGAGAAGTGTTTGTGTGACATAGCTTGACACTACGCAACCATGGTGTAACTGTTGTAAAGACTACATATTTCATCCAACTCATTCTAGAAGGATCACTTTTTTTTTTTAATGAGGAAAAGAAGGATTACTTTATTATTATTATTATTACTATATTGTTTTTCTTGGATTTTGAGTTAGGTGTTCCGTACATGAGCATGAAATGACATCTGAATAGAATTTGAAATTTTGTTTATTTTTTTTTGGTTTTATTTGGTTGAAATATTTATACAAATTTGTCATGAATTAAGCACCTATTGTTTATACTTTATTTATTTGTCGATTGAGATTGTAAGAAATGAAACCACATAGATGGTCAACATAGTCTCAGCAAAAGGCTTGCCTTTGGTTAATTCTCCACGTATTATGTCAAGAAGAGTAGAGAACATAACAAGAAAGGGATTAACACATTTGTTTAAATGGCATGCAGGTTGCAAATACCAAACAGTTGGACACTATGTATGCAACAACTAAGTATAGACGATGGAGGATTATGTATGAAGGGAAAACTAGATTACACTATGCTGAAGTTCAACGAATCCAGTAATGTTTACCATGGGAATTGCCCACAGTCCAAACAAAATAATCTGTGAAGATAGTAGATAAAAAATAAATTAAAGGATTGTAAAACAACAAGGAAAGGGTAAGGTGTGTGCAACAACTGAAGGCTTGGGCCAACATCATGGATGTTTGGTGGTGATAGTGGATGAGAACAAAGATGGAGTGACTTGGAGATCTGGCCATAGGTGTTTGCCATTTTGGACTTGTCTCGTGAGAAGGAATATGTGAAATAGAGGGGTGGGGGAAGGATGGGGGCACAAGAGAGTTGGGAGAGGGATAGAAAAAGAGCAGTTATGAAGTGACAGAATAGGGATGAGATAAAGGAGATAAGTGAAAGGAATAAACGGCGAATGTGACTTTTTTTTGAAAGGGAGAAGGTGAGGGAGATTTGAGGATGGGATATTCCAAGGGGCTTGGTATCAAATAATCTTATTGGCTCATCCACTGCAGCACGAAAGGGCTATAAGCAATCACCTCACTTATGGGGGACTCAACCTTTTAAAAAGCCCATCTAATCACTCAACTTAGTAACTAAATAAGTCACCAAATTAATATTACATAAACTATCAATGCTAATGTTTCAATTAAAGCAAATTAAAAACATAAATGAAACATAGATATAACTTATGAAACAATGGTCTTTATTCTACATCATGATAATTTTTTTTCCCTTAAAAGAATTATGAACATATTTTTGTGGATGTTCCTTGATCTTATTCCATTGTGACTAATGAGACACTGAGTTTCTCCTTCTCCAGAAGTGTTAATCAGAGGCTAGAGAGATATGCATTTGATTTGTTAAATTTTGATGGTTTCTGATATTTTGGTTTTAGCTTGTGCAATCTCAGCATCTTTTTATTCTAGAGGGTGGTATTTGTAATCAATTTCACATACCACTATTATAATAACAATGGTAATTTGTTCTTGGTTACTTCTTGAGCTTTGCCTCATGAAGTATAACATCCATCCCCTTCACATAGGAACGAAATGAGAAAAAAGAGGGAGTCATTCATGTGTAAGATATCTTCCCATTTTCCTACATCAAGCTCCCATTGTTACAATGGATGCTAGTTATTTATAGATTTTGATTCTTTCGAAGTATAATTTGAGACATAGTAATTAGTAAATTTTCCATAGTAAACAGCGATTTTCCTTGATGTTCAGGTACTGAATTAACCTTATATTTAACAAACAACATAGAACATTATTATAACTGAAGTTTCAATCTTAAACATTACATTAACATACAGAATTCATTTTCCTAGTATCATGATGTAGTTCAAAAATTTTTGTTCATGCAGTTTGTGCTTTTGAAAAGTGGAGCGAAGGGAAAGCGTTGTGCTATTGCCTCTTATGAACTTGAAAGTGCTACCTTTTTTCCATCATAGTGTCCATTGTTTAGTTAAATAGTTCTTTTTTTTTTTTTGTGGAAAGGGAGGCAAAGTGTACTAATTACTCAACTTCCAGGTGCACGGTACAACTCTTTCTTATTTATTCTTACATTGAGAAATATTATATCCATGTAAATTATTAATTAATTTAATATCAGATAGTTAATTAACTTTCTGATGACTGCCATTGATGCACGAAAATTTAAATTAATTTCTTTTGGTTTCACTTATTCCTTGGGTTTTTCAAATGCGTATTTTTTTTCCCATGTGCCTGATGTCAATGTTTCCACCACTATTTCAACCTTTTGGTTTGGACTTGGGAAAAATACATTATTGTTATTGAAGGAGGAGGAAAGATGATGAAAGATTCTTTTGTGGTTCCTTTTGCTTCTTTTTATGTAGAAAAAGAGGGTCCCACCCAATTCCAGTTTTTCTGGAGATGCCACAAATGCTGGAAATGAAATTCAGGACTGCCCTTTTTCTTTTAAATCTTCAACCCAAAGAAACTGTATATGTTTTGTTAGGTAATGGAATTTTTTTGTTGATTTTTTTTTGCTTTACTCATGTTCTGAATGGAATAATTTCTCAAAAAAGATAATCTTAATGTATTTATTCATAATATAGAATAAAATGTTAACACTTCTGGTACTTTATTTTGGTGACATAACCTTTTTTGTAATCCTTTGTCCTTCTTTTCCAACTGTGGTTGCAGAGAGAAAATACTGGAGTACAGGGCAGAAAGTCAAACATTAGATCAATGTAGCCGACTATATGACTCGTTGGTTGCTAATTGTGGCTTTGAGCTTGATGCTAGTCGCATTCTTCAGGTTCTAGCTCAATTCATCCATTTTTCTCCTTAGAAAGAAGACTATACATACGTTCTTTTACGTATATCTGTATCAAATGGTTCTCTGTATTTTAATATCAGTGTTCAATGCTATTTGCATTTTCCAAGATCTCTTTCCATATTAACAGAGAAATTAATATGCCTCTCAACTATATGTAATTCACAATGGTTTTTCTTTCAAAATGTCAACCTCCTAGTGTTATGATAAATTAAACAAACTGTGGTTCACAATGCTTGTTCTTGTTTATCTGTTTTTTTTTCTCTCTTTGATGGTTCATAAATTTATACCAAGGACATTGTTACCTTAGAATACAGCCTGAAAATCTTTAAGGAAAAAGACGAATGCAAACACAAAACTTGTGTGTGCATTAGAGAAGGTCACCTTTGGCATCAAAAGCACGCAAGGTTTAACATTGTCATTTTTCCTAATAAATTGTTTTTTTCCCAATGAACTTATGCCAAACCTTTATGCATTTGAGATGTCTATGACTTCCTCTTCCTTTTCATTTTTCTTTGATGATGGATGATCCTATAAGGGTAAATGTGGAAGGTGGATACACATACCCAATATGCGTGATCCTTGGTTGACTTCCTCTTTCTTTCTTTTTTTCCTTTGATGACTAATGATCTTGTAGGAGCAAATATGGAGTGGGGATGCACATACTCAAAATGTGTAATTCCAAGTAAAGTATTCAAAAGCATAGATGTGGGGTTAAATTCTCGAGCCTTTGCCTCCTTTATCTAGCTTGCATTTTCCTAGGTAAAAACACTTGATTTGATTTTTTAACAAGAAGAAAGGAAGACTACATGTGGGTAGCGACTTTTCGGTCTTATTTAATCCAAAACGGGGAGCACTTGATTTGTGTTCATGAGGATTGCTATACTTCTTTCACATAATGAGCTCACTTCACCTTCATTTCTTTGTCCTTCCATGATCCAAAAATCCTCCAATTTCGTGGGGGTTAACAACCTTTGTTGGCCCCCTTTTTCCTCTTTAAAAAAATCCTCCAACACCTCCATTTCTCTTACTCCATCCATAATCGCCCTAACTGAGAAGGCCCTTGGCCTAACACACTCTTCTCAAAGAATAGTCGACAAACCATATATTTGTCTATATTTATCAAGTTCTTGGTTACAAGGTTCTAGATCCAATTTTGACGATGATTTTGGAAACATCCATTTCGGAGGTATGTTGAGGAAACACCAAAATTTTGTTGTTGAATTTTGATGGCTTAAATACCCTAAAAGTAGGCATTTCCTAGGCATTCTTGAGGCATGTCAAGAAAATCTCGGAATTCCACCAGAATGTTATATTAAATTCATATAATGTTGCTAAAAAAATGGTAAACATTTAAACATTAATTCTATTAGCATTAAATTTAGATATGTAATAATCTAACTTTGTAAAACATATATAATAAATAATCATCCTTTTAAAAAAAAATTATGGAATTAGTTAATCTACCGTAAACTCATGGATTTAGAATGTAACCTTTAAAACCCGTAATAAGATCAATCAATCTAGAAAATGTAGCTTAAATTTAGCTTAGAAAATAAAAAATAAATATTATTTGACTTTAGAGAAGCTAAAATACCTTAGCCCTAGTTTATGACGCTGGTCAACTAACCAAGGTTAGTTAAGTTGCAATAAGGGTTAACCTCAGTTTCTATTTACTTACAAATAGGGGTTAACCCATGTTTGTGTTTATTGAATGGGGGTTAACTTGTCAAGAAAAAAGGGGGTGCTTACTTGGGTTTGGAGGTTAGGATAAGGGATAAGTTGGCAAAAAACTTTTTTACCCTTGGTATGGTTTAAGTTGGTTGAGGTTTTTTTTTTAAAGTTTATATTAAGTTAATGTGGGAGAGGGGCAACTTCGAAAAAGGTCACGAGAGAGGGCACGAGTTGCGAGAGTTGTAAACGAGTGTTAGAACATGGGTTATCTCAACCTCTCTTCTAACACGTGTTGAGATAACCAAGGATAAGAAAGCCAAGAGGGGTTGGGTTACCCCCTAAGGTAAATAAGGGATAACCCCTAAGAAGAGGGGTTATCTCCTTCCATAAACTACGCTTTAATGATCTAACAAATAGGGAGGTAATAAACATGAAATGATATCATTGGATAAAATTGGGTTATTGAGCCGACAATATTGGCCTTAAAATATTGAAATAGTCTAAGAGTGGTAAATAACACTACCCATTTTGTTGAAATTGTTAGCATACTATCGAAATTCGGTAAAATATTGTAGACACTGCCTTTTGACATGTGTGTCTACATTGCCTTACATTAGAAAAAGGTTATTTTTCCGGCATGCTCACACATGGTTAAGTAGAGCACTACTTGGTTACCTGGTTTAATCCACCCCTTTAGTTGCTTCTTTGTAAGTTTAAAATCTTTTTAGTCCCATTTGATTGTTGGGGTTTTTGCCGATCAATCCTCCCAACCTTTTGGTTTGCTTGGGACCCCCTTGCTACTTCGTTGATTTTGCCTTCATACCCTATCTTACGTTTTGTTTTTCCTTCAACTAAGCTTCCTCTCCATGTTGCTTCATCTTCTAATTTTATTGCTTTTGATGATGGCCCCTTTACTCTTTTCCATGTTGATTCATCTTTGAAAGCCTAACACCAATGTTGTAATGGTATTCATCTTGGGCTATTGGGCTGAGCGAGAAAGCTAGAGGTTGCCTTAGGTTGTTTTAGGTGAGGTGTTTTATTTGGGCAATTGCTTGGTTGGCTTCTTTGTTGGCTAGGTTACCTTTCACCTTATTGCCTTACTCATAATTCACTTCAAGTAAGACGGTAAAACTCTTCTTGACTCTTAAGTTGTATATTATATATATTTATGTTATATATATTGGTATAGATGTACATTATTGATTTAAGACCCTAAGGCTCTCAAGTTTGCTTTTTGTTAAGTATACTGTTAATGGTATATATGTATCATCTAGACATATACGCTATTGAAATTATAATTATTATATATGTTGTTAATTTAATGACATTTAACAATATATGTATAACTCATGATATTAAGTCTGTATTTTACTGAACATATAGTATATATAATGTTAAGGCCAAATAATAAAACAAAGAAGAGAGGGTCTGGAAACAAAAAAAAAAGCATAAAGTGAAGGGGTTGCACCATGAAAGGCCAAAGAGGCTGACTAGCATAGTGGGAGTATGAAGGAGACAACCTCTACGAAGGAGATCGATCTCCCCTCACCACCCCCCTCCCAAAATGGGATCGCGAGGACTTCCCTCCCTCTCTTCATCGCCTACTTTCCCTTTCCCATTCTCTCCCAGGTCGTTGGAGAGTTGCTGCTAGTGACGCCCACCCTCCTCATCTGCACCTGTAGTCACCGCCACCCTCCTCTCATCACTCCCCTTACAACCACCCTCTCCTCTCTCTTGTCCATGCCAAAGTGCCATTGTGGCTCCATTTCATCCTTACGTATGCTGCTGAGAAGAGGATATAGGAGCTCTGCTATCACCCTTATGTCGAGACCATATGGAAGGTGAGCGAAATAAGGCCATCTTGTTGGGTTTCTTCCTCATATCATGTGGGTTTAGGATTTGATGATGGATTCTTGCTCTAATTTGGTCTCATGAGGCATTAAGAGTGAAACACAGGTGATTGTAGTTAGTGTTCAAAATGCTAATGGAATGTTGCTTGCATGTTGTTGATATGGCTGATTCGAGGAAAGGGCATATCAACATGGAAAAGTTGTCGATATGCAGGTGCATCGCTAGTATCGCCTGTGTCAATGCTTGTGCTGACATGCCATGCTGATGCCTATGTTGACGCCTGCTGATAGCTGCTATTGTTGCCACCAAGGAATTAAATATCCGTATTACGGAAAAGCAGAGGCCCCCCCCCCCCCCCCACACACACAGAGTGAAAGTCTTTGGACACCTCAAACTTTTCCATTGAAAATTGGAATTTTTTTTTTTACACTTAGCTCAAAATAAAGATTCAATTAAAGCTTCAACCCTTGTTTAATTGATTTCAACAACTCTAATGATTGCTGGAAAAACTAAGCATTATGCTCTCTTGCCCCTCTACTTAAATGTCCCATCCCAAATTTATCTTAGCCTCAAGAGAAGGATTTTTCACTAACATGAGCCAAATACAACCACTTAGGATCATTTCTCATAGCCAAGTAAACATCACTAGTAACGCGTTTAGATTATATTTTCATTCAAATTTTATGATTTTGATTTTTTAGTCATTTCTTCATGTATGTATTGGTTATCTTTTTTGAAACTATGTATGTATTGGTTATTAAAATGCTAATTTCAACAAATTCGTGACATTTTGAGCAATTTTAGGTCATTTTAAGCAATTTCTCCAAAATTTTCTAATATTAGTGATATATCCCCTTTTTGACTTATTGATATGATATCAATATTTAAAACCTTGGTGTTAAAGGACTCCTTTAGAGTCTCCATGTAGTTTGTATCACCTATATGGTTATGCCTTTATCGTCCATGTCAACTCAAGTACAGTTGGACCTTGATGCTTGAAAGGCAGTTGAAGAGGTTGAAGGGATGGAGCTTTAAGTTATTATTCAATGGTAGTCAAATGACAGCTATATTATTTTAGTTTAAATATGCGTTACATGTTTTATTTGAGCATGTATTAGTTTAAGGCTTGTGTTTTTTCATGTATTCCATTCTTACATAACATTTTAAAGTTTTTAGTTAGTAATTTGTGATGTATTTGTAATTTTAATCATTTTAAGTGAATTCAGTCGGCATGCGTCGACATGATGTTGGTGTGCCCTCGCCATGCCCTTGATACGGATAATTTTGGTTCATCAATAACCCTGATAACCCAATGTCGATATATGAATAGTTTTACGGCATGCTCTCAGTGTGCCCACGATACATGTACTTGAAAATTTGTCGGTACAACATCGATATGGGTACTTCGTACTTTGATTGTAGTAAAAACCTAGGTTAGATACACAAAATCAGGTGGGGTTGTTTGGATGGTTGTGGAATTCGAGGGTGGTATTTTGGCATGAAATAAGGGATTAGAATGAGCATTAGGTAGCAGTCTGTACAGTAAATGTGCATGTCATGTGTGCAGTTGTGTTCATGCCTGTGTAAGGGGCTGCGCATGTGTGGCCATGAACCCTGTTTCCACTTGTTTTTGATTTTGGGGCATATTTATTGCGGCTTCACCCCAATAGTGATTGTAGCAACTATCAAATGTTTTTTTTCATGAACTTCAGAAATTAAAATAAATAAATAAAGTACACGCCACAGTTGGCGGCTTCATGAATTTGTTGGTGTTTCACACTCCTTTGGTCTCTATGATGCATTTAACGAGTAATTTCTATTTTTTTGCTGAAGAGTCAATATTTTTAAGTTGATATTCAATTTTTAGCAATAAATGCAAGGAAAAGAAAAGAATAATGGGGCTGTTTTGTAAGTAAACACATTCCTTGACTCTCCACGTGTGTGTGCAAAAGCAAATTTTTTGATTCTTGAAAAAATGTGATTTGCTCGAGGATTCAATTACGCATCTAGGCATACATGAATGCGGAACCGTGGGGTTTGTGTGATTAGGAATGAAAAATGTGTTCGATGACGCACACATAAGTGCTCCTGGGACACACTCTCGATGCCCATGCTGCTTATGGGTGCAACGGTGGAATGGGAAAAGATCCAGCGATTTGGGAGACATGAGGTAACCCATCTAGACCCTTGTGATTTTATAAGGTATACATCTTGCCTTGTGGGGTCAGGTTTGACCAGGTTTGATTGACTGTAGGCAGGTAGTCACAAGTTGTTGAGGTGGATGCATATTCCATGAAATTGAGGAAAAGGGGATAGTCTCCAAAAATAGAGAAAGATCCTTATCTTTGAGGTTTTGTGCCTCGGTGGCAGAGAGTAGCTCCCTCAAATGACAATATTTCTGGACTGACTCTAGTATGTAAGTTCCCTATAATAGAGGTTAGGGGTGCGTAGACCGGTTGGGTCGTGTGTTGAGTGATCTTTACACAGACCAAGTCACTGTCACCAACTTTGTAGTACCATGCTATGGAAGATGGTGGGTGTTCTCAATTCTTAATGGTGATTCAGGGTTGAGGAGTCTTTCCCCCGTGCTGGGAAAGTCCTCTCATATTGGGAATACTACTTGGGAGTTCACAACAAAAGTATTGTCATGAATAGGGTGATGATTTTGTCGCTTTGACTTGGGGTCGTGGGATCCTCAACCAATAGAGTTAGAGAGCTCCAAATGGGTGCCTAAAACTGATGGGCAACGTAGCATGTTAACATGTCACTAGTGCTAGGAAAATTTTATGTGAAGGTATGGGAAATAAATAAAAATAGAGTGGGGGACTGGGTGTACAAGAGAAATGGTAAAAAAACCAACATCCACTTGTAGTAAATCCTTTAAATTACACTACATTAATCTTTTCTTTCCTTTGTACACAAATTTTTGCGCCGTAATGAGCCATTTGGTTCATGCTATGCTTTTTACCTATTTTTCGGGTCACAGTGCAATGTTGACCCATTCATTTCCTTCTGCATTCTCTCTGTATGGACCTTCATTGAAGGGTCCAACTGCTCATGGACCAACTAGATCTCTCCTTTGACCTCCTGCTACAAATGGTTTACCTGGGGGAGTTTCTTCCTCCATAGTGGAGACTTAGGAGTTATGATATGACCTGGCTCCAAGCACTGTTAGAGGAAGCCATTTGGCTGCTGGCCACCTTGGCAGCTCTGGGGCTATTTGGTTGGTAGATAAGGTTATAGGGAAACCTCAACTTTTTGTTTTAGTTGGTTCAGGGGAGAGTAGCGTATGGGCTCCACACTTGTTGCTATGCTTTATCTTCATTAACTTGCTCCTTATTTTGTATATCTTTTTGTAAGATGACTAATATATAGGGAAGGGGCCTTATGTAAGTAAGCAACTTAACCATGATGTGATGATTATGTATTTGGTCTTTAATTTGTGTTTCGAGTGATGTGTGGTGATTTTGGTGATCTATGATGTGTGGGGGTGTGCCCACCTTAAATTTTTAAAATAGGTTGCATGTCACATTAACATGTGCCTAATATGGAAAAATGTTGATAAAACAAGGGAGACTTTGCGGAACTTTTCTTATTTTAAATATTTTAATATTTTCTTTAAGTTTAATTATCAATTTTATTTTCATATTAATATGAAAGCTCATGCAAAGTTGCATTTTTTAATGAAATAACTTTTGCAATCATGGTATCTATGTCAAATAGTGTGGCACCTCATACATGAGTGATTTTTCTCTCTCAATTTAATTAATATTTGTAATTATTAGAGTATATGTAGGGTTGTTTTTTGTTATCTATCATTTTCTTGAGGGTGTTCCCTGTACTTCTTCACTTGTAGCCTCTCTCCATATGAAGAGGACTAGGGTTTCTTTTGAGAACAAGTCATTTTCATTCTCTTTCAATACGTTATCAGAGCAGGGTGGTTCCTAGACTCTTTGTGCTTTGATATCCTGCACCAAACATGTGAAGAAATAGAGATCTCCTTCTTTGAGTTTTTTGTGCATTTTACACTAGTTTCTCTCTGGTGATCCCATGTGAAAGGGGGGTTGCAACCCTTAGTGTTGCTGCGAGGGTCTCCAACAGTGTTGCCTAAGGCCAAGTAGGCGTTCTAGCAACGTCGTCAGCCCTTCCATTGCTACGAGTCATGCCACATAGATCGCTAACACTACTAGTGATGTCATCGAAAAGCCAATAGTGTCATGGGTCTTTCCTCTTTGCATGCTGCCAACAAGAAATCTTCATGTTGCTAGTGGTTATCTAGATGCTTCTTAACGACCCTTTCTTGCCTTGGGATGCATAGAGATTGAATCTTGGCTCAATCTTTCTCTCTCTTGGGGTTTAATTTTTCTATGGAGATGCACCTTTAGAAATGATTTATGCCCTTGATGTTGTGAAATTAGATTGTGACATGTGCCTCTAGTTCTATCTTTAGATGGTGATGTTAGGACCTACTACTCTCAAAGTCAAACCTATGGCTTTCTCTACTGTTGTGATCTAGGGCACCTCTATGATGGTTAATGGTGCCCAGAATTATCTACTTTGGTCTCAGGCATTCAAAATCTTTGTTGGACATAAGCTCTACATTCTCACCAAGACCCCTCTTGAGTCTGGTTTGTAGACTTTGAGATATGGGAATTGAATAATTACTTCGTTATGAATTGAATGATGAATAGTATTGAGCCACAGATTGCTGCTGTGAGATGAAAATGAATGCATTCAACTCAAAAGAAACTTTAACCTCTCTTTTATATGAAAAGAGGACTGAATTATTTATACAAGTACCCCACAGGGAATAAAAAATATCAAATACATCATTTATAACCCAACACTCGCCCTCTAGTTGGGGCGTATATATTGGTGAGGCCCAACTTGCTGCAAAGAAAATCATGACACTTCTTCAAAGGTTTAGTCAGAATATCTGATAATTGAAGCTCTGAAGATATGTATGGGGTACTAATCTTTCTGTCTAAGACTGCATCACATATAAAATGATAGTCAACCTCAATATATTTGGTTCTCTCATGGAACACTAGATTAAATGCAATATAGGTGGCTGATTTGTTGTAACAGTAGAGTGGAATTGGCAAGTCAACCTTGACCCCCAAGCCCTGCAGAAAGCTAATCATCCACATAATCTCACAGGCTAGCTGGGCCATTGACTTGTACTTGGCTTCTGCGTTATAGCAAGTCACCACATTTTGCTTCTTACTCCTTTAAGAAACCAAATTGGCCCCCAGATATATTGCAAAACGTGATTTAGATCATCTGCCCTCCATGAATCTAGCATAGTCGGCATTTGAATAGGTCAGAACATCAAGAGACCCACTATCTCTGTAGTACAAACCTCTACTAGGGTTGCCCTTGAGGTATCTCATAATGAGACAAACCTCACGGCAATGATTGTATCGTGGGTTTTGCATGAACTGGTTAGCTCTATTGATTGAAAAACTAACATCAGGCTGCGTAATGGTCAGATGTAGCAGGCGACCAACTGTGCTACGATACTAACATCCTTAAATGGTGGATTGCTCTCCTCTGTATTGTGGGTAGACTGTGGCTCTACTGGTATCCCAAATGGTTTGGATTTGAGTAATCCAGCTTCCTCAAGAATCTGCAATGTGCACTGTCTCTAGGACAAGGATAAGCTCATTCCCTGCCGGATAGCCTCAATCCCCAGCAAATACCAAAGGTCACCCAAATCCTTGGTGACAAATGTGGATTGTAGGAATGCCTTTGTTTGTGGAATCTTATATCTATCATTATCGGTTGGGATCATATCATCCACATAGATTGCCAGAATAATTCTCTAGACACCATCATACTCTGTCCTCTTAATAAAAATAGAGTGGTCAGAGGTAGACCGCTGGAATCCTATATTCCTAATCTTTGAATTGAGCGTCTCATACTAGTCTTGTGGATTTTATTTCAGGCCATAGATAGCCTTTTGTAATCGACATGCAAGTTCCCCCTGAGCACTATATCTTGGTGGTTGCGTCATATACACCTTTTTAGTTAGATTTCCATATAAAAAGACATTCTTAATGTCAAGTTGGTATAATGGCCACCTTCAAACTATTGCGTCGGAAAGAATAATTCTGATGGAGGTAATATGAGCCACTGGTGAAAATGTCTCAAGGTAGTCTACCTCATATGTCTGGGTATACCCTTTAGCAACGAGTTTGGCCTTGTAACTGTCAATTGCCCCATCAGATCTGTACTTTATGGTATACACCTACCTGCAGTCAACAACCATAGCATCCGTAGGACACGACACAAGGTCTCATGTTTCTCTGGAGTGTAATGCCTGCATCTCCTTGTCCATGGTAGCTTGCCACCTGGGATCCTGGGAGGCTTGACTAAAATCTTTGGGAGCTATAGTGGTAGTAATCGTTGAGGCAAATTGTTTGTCCTCTTCCTTTAGGTGGGAAATCGCAGTGTATTGGGACATGGGGTGAAGAGTACATATGCTACTAGATCTCCTCTACACAAGTTGCTCATCATCATTTGACCTACTCTCATATGAGGAAGTAGGATGTTGTACAAGCTATCTTTCTGTGCACTGTCTGGTTGTGACAGATCTGTGTCTCTTGTATAGTTGCTTCTATAGATGACCCTTTTTTTGAGAAGTATGGAATCTTTTCAGTGGAGGTCACATCTGCTATTAACATCTCTCTCACGGACATGATCATAGCACCTATAGCCTTTCTATGTTCTGGTATAGCTAAGAAAAGCACACATCATCGTCTGGGGAGCTAACTTTTCCTGACTGCCATGATTCTGAATAAAGCACGTTCACCCAAATATTCTTAAAGGTAGAGGGAATGGCTTGCTACAATATGTATATATAACCTGACATGGGATCTGACCACCAAGCACTGAAGAAGGCACTCGATTGATCAATTATGCTGCTGTGAGTACTGCATCACCTTAAAATTGCCTAGAAAACTTCATGTGGGGCAGTAAGGTCCTAACAAGATCAAGGAGATGTCTCAACTTACGCTCAACAACTCCATTTTGCTGAGAAGTGTGAGTACAAGACGTATGGTGAATAACTCCTCTTGAACGGAAGTCCTGCAAATCTTTGTGCATAAACTCTAAAGCATTATCATTGCGAAAAACTCTAACTGTGGTGTCATACTAAATCTGCACCTCAGAAAGAAACTGCTACATAATAGGAATCTTAGAACCCACCTTCATAAGAAAAACCCTATTAAGACGACTATGGTCGTCAACAAACATTGCAAAATATTTGTCCACCAACATGGGGAAACTGTAGCCTCCCCCTCCAATTGGCCTGAAGCCACTTGTGGCTGCCATCGCCTCCTCCTCCCTCCTTTGTTCAATCGTCGCAGCAGGACTCTTAGTGTGCTCGCTCGTTACCCCTTAGATAACCTCCGACCTGGCATCCACAACGACTCGCTCCACTTGACATCGATTGCCTTTGCCATCGTACGTCCATCTCTTGACGTACCTTAGTGCCCCGCCATTGCATCCTCCAAGCTCATCTTCCCATGTCACTGCTCTCTAAGTCTTCTTCCCCTTTCCCAGCCTCTCTCCGTGGCACCCTGGGTACATCGGTGTGGGGGCTCCATTGTGACCCCCCCACCGAGTGAGGGGACCTCACCCTCTAAGCATTACTTGACCCCCTGCTCTAGCTCCCCAACATTGCCCCCTGCTGCGTCCATGGCAGTCAACCTGAGTCCCTCATCCTACTTCTTGAAGAGCATTAGGGAAGGGGAAGAGGGGGAGGGAGGGCGCTTGGGATGGGGGGGTTCGCCAACCCGAGAGCCAAAGGCGGATTTCCTTCACTCTAGGAGGGTGGTGCTCAGAGGTTATATTAGAGGATGACAGGTTGATGTCGTCTTCCTACATGAGACAAAGTTGGTCTTCTGCGATGTCGTGATGTGCAAGGAGGTGGGTGGATCCAGGATGGAGGCTTTGTCAAAGTTGTTGCTATCGGTATGGTTGGGGGCTAAGTGGTAGCTTGGTCGGAGGATGTGATCTTCGTGCAGTCCTTATACGTTGGTCAACATAGGATCGCGGTGGATGTCACTTGCAAAAGGGATGGGGTTTAGTTGGTGATTACGACGGTGTATGGGTCGCGGGACACTGCGATGTGGAAGTAGTTATGGGTGGAACTTGCCTTGGTGGGGGCGATGGCACATGACAAGCCCAGGCTATTGGGTAGGGACTTCAATGTTACACTCTGTTTGGAAGATAGGTTGAGTGGTAGGGGGAGGTAGCATCTTGGGTCGGAGTAGTTCGTGGAGTTGATTGCGTCCTTTGGACTTGACCTATTAGCAGGATTCCTCTACACATGGAGGGGTGGTAGTGGCCAGAGGTCACGGATCAACATATTCCTCTCTAGCTTGGAGTTGACGGAGATATTTCCTCTTGCAGCAGTCACCTCGTTGGACAAACTCTTCTCGGATCACACATCTCTACCATGGCAGTCTAATGAGGGGGAGTGGCTTAGCACATACTTTAAATTTGAGTGATCGTGGCTATCGGAGCTAGGTTTCACAGAATGGTGGTGTAGAAGTGGAGATCTTTTGAGGTGGAGGGCTCGACCTTTCATCGGCTGGCTGGGGAGGTTGATCGGCTGTGTACCCATCTCATGGAGTTTAGAAGACTGTCAGACAGAGTACGGCGTAGAGGAAAGTCGACGCTTTCGTGGAGATTTCTAGATTGGATCGCCTTGAGAATGTTGGTGCACTAAGAGTAGAGGACAGTTCACATAGGGCAACAGAGATGCAGATGGTATAGGAAGAGGACAAAAAGGTAGAGATAGAATGGAAAACTAGATAGAGACAAAAATGGCTTTGGGAGGGCAACTGCAATACCAAGTTCTTCCACTAAGTGGTTTTGGCCAAGTGATAGGTGAACTGGTTGGACAACTTGGACGTCGGGGGAGTGCGACATAAGGGGGGCAAGAGTTGGGATAGGTGGTGGCAAAATACTTTTGCGACTTCTCGGACAAGCATGCACCAGGTGCATGGCGGTGGACGGGGGAGGACAAACACAACCTTTTTAAGGACCAGGTTGCTTCCCTGGTTTGTGGTTTCTCGGAGGAGGTGAGGGCAATGGTATAGGGCCTGAACGCCGATGGTTGCCTATGTCCAAATGGTTTCCTTGTCATTTCTATAAAGAGTTCTTGGACCTCATTGCTTCTTTTTTGGAGGTCAGGGGGTAGTGTGGGGCCTAAATGCAGATGGCTGTCTCTGACTCAGCAATTTCCTGGTGTTATTCTACAAGGAATTATTGGGGCTAGTCAAGGACGATCTCCTTGAGGTCCTGGCTGAGTTTGAGGAAGGCAATCGAGGATTCAATAAGCTGAACAAATTTTACATGTTCCTTCTTCCCAAGGAAGAGGGGGCATTGGACATCAAAGACTTCAGACCCATTGCTTTGTCCAATGCCATTTACCTTATTATGGTGAAGGTGTTGCCTAATAGACTGAGGGTGTTGGATGGCATCATCGCGCATGTTTAGACGGCTTTTGTTTGAGGATGGAATATCCTTGACAGCTTGTTTCTACGTTCGAGATCCTGGTCTTTCGGAGGGGAGAGAAGAGGAAGGCCTTCTTTTGGAAGGTGGACTTCAGCAAAGCCTATGACTCGATTCAATGAAATTTTCTCTAGGTGTTCTTGGTAAGGAGGGGGTGTTCGGAGAGATGAATTTCTTGGATGAAGCGTTGTGTTACGACGACATCCTTCTTCGTCCTTATTATTGGAAATCTCCGTCCTTATTAATGGAAATCCGACTGAGGGGTGGATTCAACCAAGGAGGGGGTTGAGGCAAGGGTGTTCGCTAGTCCCCATGCTTTTTCTTCTGGTGGCGAATGCACTTGCGAGGTCCATTGCGAGGATGTGTGACAGGGACCTCCTTAGAGGATTCTCGTTGGGAGAGGTTGGCCAAATACCAGTGCTACAGTACGCTGATGATATTATTTTCTTGATGGAGGGGTCAGTGGTAGAGGCGCGTAGACTGCGTATTTTGTTGGAGTTCTTTGGGGAGGCCTCCAGGTTGTAGATCAACTTCACCAAGTCTGCTTTCATCCTGTTCCACCTGACAATAGATGTGGCTTACAGGTGTAGCTTGGAGATCAGGATGGGGGACAAAGATCTTCCAATTTCCTATCTTGGCCTTCCCCTCTTTGACAGGAAGATCTCGATGCAGGAGGGGGTACCCCTGGTTGATAGGATGGAGTGGAAGCTGGCAGGGTGGGCCTCCAAGGTTCTTTCTAGGGGGGTCGGCTGGTGCTTCTGAAGGTTGTGCTTGCCTCTATCTTGTCCTTTCGGTCTTCAAGTTGCTGCAAGATAGCAAAGAATATCTCAAGTCAGATGAGAGATTTCTTTTGGATGAGCTATGTGCCTTCTATTAGTGGAGCGCATTTAGTGGCATGGGAAGAGGTGTGCAGACCCTTGAGGGAGGAGGGCTTGGGCGTGAGAGATGCGGAGAGGATGAATGAGGGCCTCCTGATGAAATGGATAAATAGGCTCTTCAAGCATGGTGATGGCCTTGTAATGATGGTGGTGCAGAGGTGCTATGGTGACTCGGTCCCCTGGAGTGTCCTAGTGGCTCCCCCGAGTGGTTCCTCGCATTTTATTAAGGGTCTCTCTACGGTCTTGCCGAAGGTTAGGCCCTTCTTCTTCCATCACTTGGGAGTTGGGGATGCCTTCTGCTTTTGGATGGATGATTGGACGACGCAAGGGTGGCTGTGAGATAAGTACCCCAGGTTGTTTGCTATTGTAGCTAGCAAAGAGGCCACAGTGGTTGATTGTTGGCATGGATTGTGGTGCGTGACGCTTGTGGGTAACCTGTTGGACCAGAGGATAAAGGAGTTCCAGATCATGGTGCAAGAGTTGCAACCTTTGGTACCCAGTGTTGGGACAAATGCTTTGGTGTGGCAGGAAGGTCACTTCTTAGTCAGTGGGGCCTACCAGAGATTATCTCCATTTGGGTAGGGGGTGAGTGCGGATCTTTCCAGGGATTGTAGACTCCTTTGGTTTGCTTCTTGTCTGCTGAAAGTTAGGGCGTGGCTTCTCAGGAGAGATAGACTCATGACAAAGCGTAGGAGAGCTCGATGGGTGCAGGATGGGGATAAGACTTGCCTGTTTTGTTTGGACGTCGACGATGTGGACCACCTATTTTTTGGTTGCTCGTTTTCCAATCGGATTTGGAGGCACTATGGCTTCGAGTGGGTTGATCACTCAAGCTTTGGTGATTTTGGAGGTCGTTCAGGACTGTGGGTTGACATGGGGGATCGAATGCTTTTAGGATGAAGGAAAGTACTAGAGTCTTGACAGTGCTATGGGGCATTTGGCTCGGGAGGAATGCCGCGGTCTTTAAGAGACATGCGCCTTATGTTGAAAACTTCTTGTCTTGTATTTCGTGTTTAGCGGAGTTTTGGACCTCTACTTTGTAACTATTTTGGTTGTTTAGCCTTGGATTAATGAAAGTTCAGGGTGGTTATCGTCCGGATAACCACCCTTTTCCCTTTCAAAAAAAAAAAAAAGTTCTGGAGCCTGGTCAAGGAAAGACGTCCTGGCGGTTGTGACGAAGTTTCAGAATGGCAATGTGGGCTTTGACATGATCAATAAATCCTACCTCTTTCTTCTTTTGAAGAAGGGATTAAGGATGTTGAGGGCTTTTGCTCGATAGCTCTCTCCAATTCTATATGCCTCATAGTGGCAAAGGCGCTGGCTAACAGACTGAGAGGTCTACTGGCGGGCCTAATCTCATTGGTGCAGACAGCTTTCATCCCTAGCAGAGGGATCCTTGACAGTTTTGTGATAGCTACTAAGGCCATTGCAGCCTGGAAGAGGGAGCGGAGGTGGGCTTTCCTTTGGAAGGTGGACTTTGCCAAGGCGTATGATATGGTGAGGTGGTCTTTCCTGTGAGTTTGGCAAAAAAGGGTTTCCTGCGGAGGTGGATAGATTAGGCGAAGCGCTGTGTCACCATGACATTGTTCTCCATCCTTGTCAATGGTAACTTGGTAACTTGGAAAGGGGTTGGGTGCAGTTGAGGATGGGGTCAGACAGGGTTGCCCACTGGCCACATTGATGTTTGTTTTGGTGGCTGACGCTTTGGCTACGACAGCAAAGCACTTTTGTGATGGAGGGGTCTTTCATGGTTTCAGAGTGGGAGGTGACTGTGAGGTTCTCGTCTTGCAAAATACTGACGACACACTACTTTTTGTGGAAGGGGGGGTGCAGGTGGCGAGAATGGTTCGCCTGCTTTCGGGCATGTTTGGCAAGGCATCAAGCCTGGAGATCAATTTTCACAAATTCACACTTGTGACTTTCGAGATGACGTTATAGGAGTAGTAGGATTGTGGGACGACCTTGGGGACAGAGGTTGGGTCCCTGCCCATTACCTACCTTGGGCTCTCGCTCTTTGACAGGTGACTTAGGTTGCAGGATTGGTTGCCATTACTGGAGAAGCTGGAGAGGTGGGTGGCGGGGTGGGCTTCTTGACTTCTATGATGGGGGGGAAGACTCACGTTGCTCTGGTCAGTGTTGCCTTCCATGTTGACTTTCTTTTTGTTAGTGTTATGGGTTAGGTGCTAGGTCGAGAAGAAGATAACAGGTGTGATGCGTGATTTCCTGTGCTCCAGCTTTGGGAGTTTGGGGAAGGGCACTAGGCTTGTCACATGGGAGGATGTTTGTTGATGAATCCAGGAGGAGGGCCTGGGAGTGCGGAAGGTGGAACAAGTCAACTACAGCCTTCTCGCTAAGTGGATAGCCAGGTTGGTTGGAGGTACAAAGGGCTTGCTGGAGGAGGTGATTGGGGGGGTGCTACGGTCCTTTTATGTCGTGGAAGCCACACACCTCGCTGGATAGGAGGGCGTTGCATTTCATTAAGGGGCTGGCGAAGGTTGCCCCGAGGGTCAGAGACTTCTTTACGTCGGTCCTGGGGGATGAGTGAGACTTCATGTCCTGGGTGGATGACTAGTAGGGTGATGGACCCTTGTGCGACAGGTTCCTCAATTTCTATGCTAGAGTGGTCGACAAGGAGGTGGCAGTTAGAGATTACTGGAGAGACGCTTGGTGTCCCAGGATCGTTGGAGTGTTATCGGATAAGAGCTACGAGGAGTTGCAGAACCTACTTGGGGTCCTTGAAGGATGGGGCTTAAAGCAAGACATGGACATATTGATTTGGGATGAGGGAGACTTCTTAGTGAGGAAGGCTTTTTTCTGGCAGGAACATTTAACCAGTTGATTGATGTTGATCTGACGTAGGATTGTAGTCTCCTTTGGGTAGCGGACTGTCTGCTTACAATGAGGGTTTTTGCTTGGTTGCTCAGAAGAGGGTGGATAATCACTAAGTCCAGGAGAGGGAGATGGATGCTTGGGATGGACACCACTGACCGCATGCGTGGTATAGGAGAGGATGGCCAACACCTTTTCTTCATGTGTGACAAAGCTGTACAGGTTTGGAGGCGGTGGGCCTTGCGTGGATTGATGCCTCCACACTGGAAGCGTTTTGGGCGAGCTTTCGTAGAGGCAGCATTGACCTTGGTGGATGCATCTCCAGATCGAGGATGGAGAGGGCTAATGTTTTGGTGGTTTTGTGGGGGATTTGGCTAGGGAGGAATGGAGTGGTGTTTAGGGGGGATAAGCCATATGTGGAGAATATTGTTGCCTCCATCTCCTCCCAGCTTGTGTTTTGGGATTCCGCACGTTAATGTAACCTTTTTTTGGCTCGTGGAGGTGTGATAATATTGGCCCCCACCCTTTGCCCTTTCAAGAAACAAAAAAAATTGTTCGCTTGGAGTGGCTACTTTGGAGGGCCCACAAACATCACAATGTATAAGGGCAAAGGGAGTAATTATTGATTCCATCGTCTCTTTGAGAGTAGCTGCTCCTGTGATGCTTCCCTAACTAGCACTTCTCGCACTCTAAAGTCAAAGAATTTGACAGCTTTGGATAAATCTATCACATCTTCTTCACTAAGGGATACCCAAGTCCTGTGCCATAGTAACTGGTAACGAGTAATGGACACTGCTCTGGCAAACAAAGTGGACGTGTCTAAGTAATAAAGCCCATCTCTCTCTATGCCTTGCCCTACAATCTCTCTTATTTGACGTTCTTGGAAGTAGCAATGCTTCTCATAAAAAAACTAAGCATCTGAGATGCTTGCAAATACGATTTACAGACAATAGATTATTTGGAAACTTAGGTGTGTAATATGCCTTCTCAATCTTCATCTTAGGAGTTGTATCCACATTCCTAATTGTAGTGATTGGAGAGCTAGCCCCATTGGCAATCATCACATTTTTAATCCCACATGGAACTACGAGATCTATCAAACGATCTTTATCTCCTATAAGATGAATAGAGGCATCGAAGTCAATCACCCATGCGCTCTTGACCTTGCTTTTTTTCTCCACGACTTCTTGGGATGCATACGCAAGCCCTGTTGGATCTGAAATTGACCCTCTCCTTGGGTCAAATTCCTTCATTAAGGGTGAGAGAAGACTTATCGCCAACAAAATTAGGCGTGAGAGAAGGCTCGTCGCGAATCACTGCATCAACTTCGAATAATCGGGAATGACCACCGACCTGGGTGGTCCTTGTCGGTGTTATAGTGCCCCCAACAGCAGCGTTGAGGAGGGCCTCCTTGCTGTTGCCATTTCCTAACTCTTCCATTGAATCACCTCTAGATTGGTGATTCAATCATCTTGTGGATGGATTTTGGTGGGATATCAAAGCTCTAACCTAGGATTATTACTCTGATACCATGTGAGACGAAAATGAATACATTCAGCTCTAAAGAAATCCTAACCTCTTTATATGAAAAGAAAATTGGGTTATTTACACAAGTACCCTACAAGGAAATAAAAAATATCAAATGCATCATTTATAACCCAACGGCTACCGGTCTGCTCTACGAGAAGACCACCAAAGAGATTTGGGATTGCTTGGCGAAGAAAATTTCTTAAAAGTCCAATAACGCTTGTCTTGCAAATAATTATCATCGGAATTGGTATACATCTTAGGTGGAGTGCTCTCTGGTCAACTGTTATATTGAGACAGAGGTTCTTTTTGAGGAGTTGAATGTGTTCCAGCCATTTCGTTATGACATGTAGACAGGGTAGCGATAGACGTGATAGGTCTATTGATTTTTGGATGGCTTGAGTTCTAGATATTTGTCTGCCTGTGATCAGATATTGGCCATGGATATTATTCCTGATCTAGAGAGTGTGTGGGAGACTCCGAAAGATCTCTGTTGATGAGAGTACTTCGACACGAATTGTTACTCCCTCTTATGCACCTCCCATGGAAACCTCTGCCTTTGCAGTCTTTGGTGGGCGTCGTGGTTTTAGAGTTGGTCGTGGCCATGGTTGTGACTGCGCTTATGGGTCGTGTATCCATTGTCAGTGGATGAATCATCCTTCCGAGAGATGCTCAGCCAAGTTTGGATGACTTTGTTGAGCTAACCCTACTTTGATTCAGGGGATCTGCCCCTCCTAGATTGCTTTCCTTATCTACAGATGATTATGCACACCTCTAGCTCTTTAGGTAGGTTGTGTTGTTTGTTGCATCTCAGGGTAGCACTGTTTCTCTTACTGCTGCTGCTATTGGGACTTCAGCCAATCTAGCCACTACTTCATCCACCTTGTCATAGGTGGTGGACTTTAGTGTATCCATTCATCTTACTAGTAAGAAGGATGCACTTCCTTGCGAAGGTCACTTGTTACTTCTGTCTATTTAGTGAACGGTTCCTACTCTTTTGTTACGGCTACTAGAGATATCTATTTTACCTATCCTTTACACTTATCTGTTTATATTGTGCTCGAGAGTTTCCACTAAGCCTTGTATCTATTTATAGATTGTGTAAAGATCTATCTTGTTGTGTGACATTTGATGTGCACTTTGTCTTCTTTTAGGACATCCGAATGGGGAAGATGATTGGTGAGGGGATTGAGAGATGGTCTCTACCACATCAATGTCCCTCAGGTTTTTGTCGGTGTTATGTTTGCTGATCTTAAGTTCTGCCATCGTCTGGGACACCCTTTTGTTTCTAGGCTTCGATATATGTTTCTGGATTCCATTGTTTTGGTCTTCCTTGACTGTGAAGCTTGTCATCTTGGGAAGCAACATTGTGTCTTTTCCTTCTAGAGAAAATAAAAGTTCTTTGTTTTAGTTGGTTCATTGTGATATTTAGGATTCTTGTTGAATAAATTCCTAGTTTTTTGGTATTTTGTTCTCTTTTTGGATGATCATAGTCATTTGTATTGGGTGCTTTTGTTAGAGGACCAGTCAAAGATTGGCATTGTACTCTTAAAATTTTTTAATGAAGTTCAAAATTTATATTCTTCTCACATCAAAATTTCCCGCAGTAATAATGCACTTGAGTTTATGCAAAGGGATGTCCAGGAGTTTTTGGCTAAAAATGGCACCCTTTATCACACTTCTTGTGCCTATACTTTCCAACAGAATGGTTTGGTTGAATGCAAGTTTCACTATATTCTTGATGTGGCCTGTACATATCGCCATCAAAGTTCCCAAGCATTTCTGGGGTGATGTAGTACCTACTTATCAACATGGTTCCATTGCCCAATTGCTAGGATTGGATCAGGCAGTGGTGCGACCTCCTGTCGTTGTTCCACTAAGGGGTTGAGTTCACTCCCTTGGGTGCGCTCCACCTATCCACAGTCATCAGTGCATCGCTAGCTCGTTGGAGCTCCCTTGGTGATCGCCTCTGTTGGCCAAGTGTCGCTAGAAGCCATTTTTCTCACAGTAAAGCCCTAGTTTGGCCTTGGTATGGTCTAAAGGTGTTTGTGTTCTCTTGTTATTGTTTTTCGGGGCCTCTGTAGAGAGGGATGGCATCCAAGGTGGTTGATTCCTCCTTATGTGAGGAAGGAGGACATGGAGATTTCAAGAACCTCTTCTTTGGATCCATTGTCAAGGTTGATGGGTCAAACTATGTCTTGTGGGCACAATCAATCTTCAATATAGTTGACGATCACGATAAGGAGCACATTCTATTGGAGATGGAACCTGTCGACAAGAAGGAAAATGTGCCATGGAAGGACATTATGGTTAGGGCGTGGATTATGAATACTGCAGTACAACGTATCGCTATAGAGATAATGTACTACAAGATTGCGAAGGACATGTGGGATGTTCTACGCCATACTTATCCTAGGATAAGAATGCGGCTCGGATCTTGCAGCTTCACCATGAGATTGCCTGTATGAGGCAAGATGGGCGCCCGTTGGCCTAATACTACTGCAGCCTAAAATCAACTTTTGAAAGACTCAATGCTTATACTTGGGTGTGCTCATGCAAGTTTTAAAAGCTATACAAGGCCTAAACCATGGTGGGACATTTCCTTACAGGACTAGATTTATCTTACGAAGCTGAAAGGTCTCAAATGTTAATGTTGCCTGAGATTCCCACCATAGAGAAAGCCTATAATAGGCTTACTAGACTTGTAGTCTCTCTTGTGCCGACTAGGTAGGCTGAGTAGACGTCTGCCATGGCTGGTTCCTAGGGCAGAGGGAGAGTAGGACAAACCACTCATGGTTGTGGTCGTGGTCGTGGTTGTAGTGGCTCAAGGTGAGGCATATCATAGTGTACCTACTATGATAGAACAATTCATACAGAGGACTCATGTTGGACTAAGTATGGAAGGCCAACAAGTGCTCATCAGGCGATGGATGGACCTGAGGTGATGCCTGATTCAACCTTGATTACATGTGTAAAGTTTGATGACTTGGTCCAAAAGATTTCTTAGATTTCCTCTAGGTCTTAGGCCTCCTTATTCGAACATGGTGCCATTGTTGTTATTGCCAAGACTTTCGGTGCTAGACCTACCTCATATATTGTTGGAGATAGTGCCTTGTGGACTCTAGTGCTTCCTACCACATCTGTGGCAAGGCACAACAGTTAACTAGATTGTAGCCTGACTCATTTGGGAGACGTATTGTGGTTGCTGATGGCAGGAACTCTCTAGTTACTGGTTAGGGGGAGATTTAGATAATATTTGGTTGTCGAATGTGTTGCATGCTTTTGATTTTTCATTGAATTTACTGTCTATCGATCTCATTACTAAGGAGCTCCATTGTAATGCTATTTTTGATGCCATGTGTCTTGTGTTTCAGGATATACTAATGGGGTAGGTGCTTGGTTGTGGTCATGAGGAAAAGGGGTCTATTGCCTGGTACAGACTCCTTATGTTGGCCATGCCTTGACATCCTCTGGTAGAGGTTCCATTTACCTATGGCATCTTTGGTTTGGTCATTTGCCTTTGCAGAAATTGAGATGGCTCATTACTCAAATCCCACCTATAACAGTATTCCAGTGTAAGATCTGTCAACTCGGGAAGCATAACAAGAGTTGTTTCCCTAGTCGACAAGGGTGTAGTATAGGGTCTTTATTTGAGTTGTTACATTTCGATGTGTGGGGTCTCGGTCGTTCCCTTGATAGATTGGCCCACTGTTTTTATCTTGTTGTTGTTGATAATTTTTCTTTCATTTCGTGGGTTTGAACTCCAAGTCTGAGGTAGGATCTTTAATCAAAGATTTCTTGGTAGAAATAAACACTCAGTTTGATGCTCATGTAAAAATTGTGAGGATGGACAATGCTTTAGAGTCTTGTTCATCTATGCTTCAAGCTATTTTTCGTGACTAGGGGATTTTACATCAAACTAGTTGCCCATACACCTTTTAGCAAATGGTGTGGCTGGGAGGAAGTATAAGTGCATTCTAGATGTTGCACGCACCCTGCTCATTCAACATTGTGTGCCTACTTATTGGGGGGATGTCGTCCTTTCTGCATGTTACTAGATTAATTGCATGCTCTCCATTGTCCTTAATGAAGATGTTCCATATTCTGTTTTGTTCCTTGATAAGGAGCTGTTCAACGTTCCACCTAAGGTTTTTGGGTGTGTTTCCTTTGTTCATATCCACGATCTGAACAAGGATAAGTTGTCACTTAGTGCTGTCAAGTGCATTTTTGTGGGATACTCTAGGACTTAGAATGGGTATAGATGCTATGGCCCCATTTTGTGACAACATTATGTTATTATTGATGTCTCCATTCTTGAGTCCATTCCGTACTACTCTTCTATGGGGTCACATGTGGAAGTATTGTCTGTTGAGAATGAGGCTTAGATTCCTTTCCTTGTTCCTGACACTAAGCAACTTGTGGCACAAATAGAAGAATGGGATCGTAGATTTTAATTGATCTATACACAAACTGAGACGTGCCATCATAGCAGCCACAAAACTAACAGCAGCAACAAGACGCCCCCTCCTCCAACACCAATGCCTTCGCTTGCATTGGTGGTAATCCAATCACATAATGAGACTAGTGAGGTTTTTGGCTATGCTAAAATAGGTGTTCTTGGATCTTTTAGGACATATGGAGAAGCGCTACCTACTACTGATTTAGAGACAGATCTGGATCTCCCAATTGCCTCGAGGAAGGGCATTTGGTCTTGTACCATGCATCCTTTATATAAGCATGTATTTATGGCTCGGCTATCTCCTGAGCACTGCCAGTTTGTTTCTACTCTATTTATCGTATAGATTCCTGTCGCTCATCATCTGGCTCTTGGGGATCTAAGGGGGAAAAAGGTTATGGAAGAGATGTTTGCTCTGCGATCTTGGGGGACATGGCCATTGCTTGACTCTCTTGAGGATGCTAAAATAGTTGTGTCGCTAGGTTTTTATTGTTAAGTACCAACCAAATGAGTCGGTAGAGCATGACAAGGCCCAACTTGTTGCTAAGAGGTATACTCAAGCCTATGGCATTGACTACTTTGCCACATTCTCTATAGGGGCTTGGTTGCCTACTATACGGATCCACTTTTTTGTGGTAATTGATTTGGATTGGGGATTTTTATCAACTTGATGTCAAGAATGCTTTTCTTTATGGCGATGTTGATGTGGAGGTGTATATGCAACAACCTCCCGAGTTTGAGACTTAGGGGGGAGTGTATCAATGTATGTAGGCTTCATAAGGCTATCTACGATCTTAAGCAGAGCCCACAGGTGTCATTTCAAAATTATCTGAGGTCATGGAGAAGGTTGGTTTCAAAAGATTGGCTGTTGATCACTCCCTGTTTGTTCGAGTGATCACATAGGAAAGAGTTGTGATGACATTGTTCTAATAAGAGATGATACTAAAGGGGTTGCAGTGACCAAGGATTTTTTGAGGCAACATTTTGTAACCAGGGACTTAGGTCCACTCAAGTATTTTCTAGGCATTGAAGTTGCTCGGAATGCCAAGGTGGTGGCACTCTCCCAAAGGAAGTATGTCTTGGATCTACTCTAAGAGACTAACATAACTTGAGCTAAGCCAGCTTCCCTAGGGATCTCAATCTACATCTTCATGAAGATAGGTTCAGTTGATGCAAGCCAATTTAAAACCTTGGTGGGCAAGCTATTATATGTGACAATAACGCAACCCGATATTGCCTTGGCCATTAGTAAGATAAGTCAGTTTAGGGATAAACCTCGGAGGATGCATTAGGAAGCTCCTATCATGATATTAAGGTACCTCAAATCCGCTCCAGGAAAAAGGTTGCTCTTTTCTCATGGAGGTACTCCTGTGGTCATGGCTTAGATTGGCGCAGACTATGCAGGGTTTCTCAAGGACAGGAAATCCACCTCAGGATTTTGTACTTTTGTGTATGGAAATTTGCTTACGTGGCAACGCAAGAAGCAAACAGCGGTAGCTAGATGGAGTGCAGAATCAAAGTATCGAGCCATGGTGCAGGTTGCAGTTGAGTTGATGTGGATCTATTATGTTCTCATGGACCTTCAAGTGCTGGTCTTGGAGCCCATGGAGATGGAATGCGATAATAGCGCGGATACCTTTATTGCAAATAATCCTACTTTCCATGAGAGAACAAAAGACGTGGAGATAGACTGGCACCACCAGGGATATGATCCAACGAAGATACATATACACCTCATGTCTCTTCGGAGGAGTAGGCAGCAGATATGTTCACCAAGGTGCTTCCCCATTCGGTGTTCAATAAATGCAGTTCTAACTTGAGCATGATTGACGTCTATGCTCTAGCTTGAGGGGGAGTATTCAATGCACTATTTTTATGGGTTTAGCTGTACTAGTTTTCTTTACTTTTTCTCCAAGTAGGGACTTCTTTGTTATTTATCCAGGTCTCTCTTTGTATATGGAGACCTAGGTTTTGAGATTAAGGCAACCACTAGCTTCGTTTGTTAATATGTTTGCCTCTTTAAAAACAGAAAAATTAATTTGTTTGCCTGGGGCTAACTCATCTGTATGACAAGATGCCCTTGTAAATAGAATGGTACTTGGATCAAATGCCAAAATCTGTAGTATTTGGTACCTCCTATTTTCTATGGATGCAAGCACCTCTAGTATTTAGTAAGTCCTACTTAGTTCCTAAACCACACATGACGTTCTAGAATACTGAGGAATTCTCCAGGAATCTTGGCAAATTACGGAGACTGACAAGAAATTTGAGAATTCTTCAAGAAACTTCATTTCATAGTGTCATTTTGCTGTGGGAACAAGGTGTCTATGTTCTGAATATCAGTCTTCCCTGTTGGTATCCTGCTTAATTTCTAATTAGGGAGAGTACATTGGATCATAAATGATGTTTTTAGCACTTATTTGTCCCTAATAATGTGCTACATAACCCCTAATTACTTGGATGTGTTTATAATTAGGAGCTTGGAGGAGTCACTACTGCTATGGATAGAGAAAAAGCTTTGATCCAGGAAAGGATGACTACTGTAAATGCTATGATGAGGGATACAGAAATTGTTGTACGTTCGTTTATGATGCTTCACCAGCGTTTTCTTCACCACACTGTAGGTAACAATCCAGCTGCCATCTCTGGGAGTCAACCCATTGGAACAACAACACCACCAGCTCCAAATACTCAGTCACTCGCCAGCTCTTTACCAGTTTTTGACTTTTACAGTGGATTGCCGAGAAGGCCATCTCCTTTTATGCAGAATACAGTTGCTAGATTTGAGAAGTATCTTGCAGAATGCTTAAAGTGGATTGGGGAACTAGAGCAGATGCTTAATTTGGTTGCCGATGGAAAAGTCAATTCCGGAATATCATCTTTACAGTCTCTCCCTAATATCATAATGAATGTTCATGACTATTTTGTTCATGTAGCTGCAAAGGTATGATTTAGACATGCTTTGTATTCCAGCAAAAAAATTTATGCTTCTATTATATTGTGTTATCTTGGTATAATATCTTGCTTCCTAAGTAGTTAGGAAATTTTGTGCCTTCTACTAGCTGTGCTTTCTATTTCTCTCTCTAGTACCATGTCTAATTTTCATGGCCAACTTTTTTGCTTCTTTTGCACCGTTACTATGGTGATACATGAGGTCAGATTTTTCCTTTTGGCAAATCCTGGATTTTGGCATACATTCGGATCATTCTCCTTTTCCAATCTTTAAATGTCAAAAGATTTATGTGAAGAAGTAGGTGTAGAAATGGAACGTGAATATTTTGCCTGTAGATGAAATCTCTTACTAAATTGGCTTTGTTCATAACTTCATAAAATTTTAACAAGGATCTGGCTTGTTTCACCATTTTTCATATGACATTCTCTTGCAGGTTGAGAATCTTCATCAGAGAGTTGAATCTATGAAGATTTCATATCTTGCTGACCAAAGGAGAAGTGGTGATTGGAATGATCCCTTTCTTGAGGCTAACAGAAGGGAAATAGCCAAACAAGAGGCTGCTGCAAGAAGGGTGCATCCAACGCTCCACCTGCCAGCCCCTTCTTCACAACCAATTACGCAATCTGCTGGTTTAGCTGCATCCTCAACAATGGCTGGTTCTGCAAGTGTTCCGCAGCTAACTTCAGTAACCTCAGGAGCTTCCTCTGCTAGTGGCTTCTCACTTTTTAGCAACCCATCATCCTCTGCACAAACATCACTCTTTTCTACGCCATTTTCATCGGCTTCAACACCCTCACTGTTTGGTTCTTCTGGTTCTCTGCCGCTCTCTACACCTTCTACTTCAGCATCAGCGCCGTTGTTTGGATCATCCCAGCCATCCTCTCTGTTTGGTTCCAGTACCACATTATTTTCATCCCCTGGCGTTGGGAGTTCTCCGGCCTTTTCTACTCCATTTGCATCAGGTAGATGATCAACCTCTCATTTGTGTTTCAACTTTTTAATAAAAAGAACATATTGCTGTTACGGTCGTATCACCTTTACTCAAAAAAAAGAAATGTTTTTCAATGCTTTGAATTTTATTGATGGCTAAATTCAAGCCTTTCTCATTTTCGCTAGATTGAATATTTTGTTGATTGTACATTGGAGATTTTGGTTAATCTCCTTTGTTGTATACCTGTTCCTCAAGTATATTAGGGAATATCTTATGCTTGCTCGCCTAGAAGATGTTCCTAAAGCCATTTTATTTTAAAAGATACCATGATTTCTTTAAACCAGGTCTGAGTGAAAACTACAGCCCTCATTTTTCAACTTGTCAATCTTGGTATGCATGATATTGCCATAGTTCTAGTTTTTGTAAGGATGGGTTTTCTCCTACATCAAGTGACAAAAAGGGTTTGATTTCGGATGGTCGTCTTTGACAGGATTCGAGGACCACATCCTCTCAATGTAAACGTTTATGTCTGGGCTTTGGTGATAAAATGTTTGAATTAAAGGAAAAAAAAATGAAGGGGAGCCTTGGTGCAATGGTAATGTTGTCACCGTGTGACCTGGAGGTCATGGGTGAAACAGCCTCCTGTGAAAAAAACAGGGGTAAGGCTAGGAGCGATAGATCCAAAGTGATCTAACCCTTCCCTGGACCCCGTGCATAGCGGGAGCTTCATGCACCGGGTTGTCCTTTATCGAAGGAAAAATGCTTGCAGCTTATGATGTGAACTATTTTCGTGTGTGTGGAGGAGTTTCTTGATCTATTATTCTTGCTGCTTATCAGGTGCTGCCACAGGTTCAGGGTTTAGTTTTGGTGGCACTACGGCATCTGTAAGTACTCAATCAATCCTTAAAGTATTTTGGTCTCCATGTTTGCTCCCCTAAGTTTCCATGTTCAAATGCTTTCAAGTAAATTACCAGGAAAACTGTTCTTACTACTTCCACCACCATTTGCTCCTTACCAATGCCTGCTTTTTTCACTTGCAGAAACCCTCCAAGCCAAAATCTCGCACTTCACGGCGGTAATATTTATGTCCAAAGTCGAGCTTTTATTTTGCAGCTACTTACTGAAGTAGTGGTTGACACATTCGCCTCAAGATGCGTTTGAAGTAGAGCTGCTTCCTCTGGCCATTAACTTGTCGATTTCAGGTTAATTTGTGCTAATGTAAAATTTTCTATCTTACAATTTCCTTTTGCTCAGCTTGGAAAAAATGATCACTGTAGCTTTCATTTTCTGCGGAATTGTCTGTAGATTTTTTTCCCTCTCGATTAGGTGGTCAATGCTTTATCTCAGAGTAGAGCTCTGCAAAATTGATTTGGTGCGGTTTTTGCATAAAATTTTGAACCGGCTCCAAAATTTGGTCCTTTCACAACTAAGAATAAGAACCGAGTAGATTTAAGCAAGTGATTAATATACCCGGTTCAGTTATTAAATGGTTCAAACCGGTTTGATTTCAGTTGCAACTGATTTAAGCATCATTTGTTGATTTTCCGTGTAGGAATAGAATTCGATAGTTGGCATTTAAGCGGTGAGGTCATCAAATAAGTGGTATATGATATATAGGCGATTAATTCGTTAAATATATTTAAGTATTCAAATAGCTAAATATAATTATATATATAAATTAAAAATATATGTATATGTATTAGTATTATGTTTTGACATACATAATCTCTCAGGTGATAGGGAGGGTGGTGGTGGAGGATCGAGGAGAATTGGAGAGGTGCAGGTTTAGGATTTTATCAGGACACCAATGTATGGGGAGGGGGACGAAGAAGTTGGGTTGAGTTTCTGTTTTCATAAAAAATTGAATTCATAATATTTGATAAGATGATTAAATAATTAATTAATTAGATAATTGGCTGATTAATTCATCTATATGATTAATCGGTTGATTAATTAGTTGATTTTTATAGCCTTTGTTCACAATGATTTGCAACTTTATACTAGGAATTTTAGTATTTAAGGGTCACTGTGGTCAACGTTATCTATCTGGATTCTATTACAGATTAACAACTAATGTTACATTAATGAAATCTGCAGTTTTGCACTAATACACGTATATCCACATTTATATGTAGATACTTGGTAAGATGAATTTGGCTCGGTTTAGTTCATTTGCGTATGGCAAACCGGTAAATTTGAGTTTTTAAAGAGTGAACCGGTGACTGAACGAACTGTGAAGGAAACCCTTTTTTTGCATTTTTTTGGGCTCGATCGGGTTTAGTTCGCTTTCCACTGGGTATCAGGTAATTCTTGCACAGTTGGACCAGAGCTGATTTGTGATCTTCCTGTTGTGCCTAACTAGTTGATTAACCTGCATAATGTTGTGGGATTTACATAATTTTTTAATTTTTAAAATATAATATTATGAGAATAAATTTATTAGTTCGGGGGGAGATATTTTAAATAAATTAGTATTTTGATAGAATTATAAATGGATATCTTTTAAATTTTTATAATTGCACAAAAATATTTACTTGCATATAAAAAAAATTTTATTTGAAAGAATTTTTTTTTCAAAATTTATATTTTGATATTTAAAAACAATTTAGAATGACTTAAAGTGAATATTTTTCTTTTATCAATTTGGTAAAGTAATCAATATTTTAGTTAAAAATTTATTTGAATATTCATTTCTATATTTATGAATGCTGGTAATTTATGTATCGATTATCTTCATATAGTTTAAATTTGATTATAGTAAAGTTATTTTATATGATATTCCTTATATTATCCTATTTAAAAAATTTAAGTTAGAAGAATATGATATAAATGAGGAGGGTAGAGTTAGTGGAAATGGGAGTGAAAGCGTTTAGTGGTGTGTAGATGCAAATGATGGCTAAGAGGGGAGAGATCATTCATTGCATCAAGTGAATCATAAGGAAATATTAGAAATGACCAAACATGTTGTCCACATACATCGTCTTGGATAAAAAAGGTAAAAAAAAGTTTGTTGAACACTTGGGGTTAAAGGATTTCTATTCAGAGATTTATATTTTTAAATGAAAAAATTATATCAATTCTTGTTGAGAAGATGTAATAGATTTTATATAAAAGATTAAAAATTATTTATCTAACAAATCAATTGTTTTTTTATCAAATTAAGCTTCATCTTATGATATATGGTTATGAAATTAAAATTTAAAATATATATACTTGCTTTTACTTATGAAAAAATGGATAGTATTAGAAATTCTTCAATTTTTTGTAATATACGATAAATAAGTGAATGCTTAAAGATATGAGTTCTTGTGAATCATATAACATGATATTTACAATTTAAAAAAAAGAAAACTCTATGGTAACCCAACAGCGTAAAATATTTACGTATGACTTAGGATTTGATAGGAAGGAGGGGTATTGTAATACAAGAAATCTCATTTGAACAAAAATGAGAGAGGGAGATTGCATCACCGGGTGTGATGGTGGAAGCGGAACGAAAGTGGGTGACGTGGCATAAGAGGAGAGGTCTCACTCCTTTAGATATATATTAGTTTTGAGTCACTTTCATAATCGTAGCAGATGAAAGTTAAAACAAAAAAAATTTGAATAATGTTTAGTGACTTTTATGTAGCAAATAATTCTTTTAAAAAAAATATAAATACTTTCTCTATTTTGATTTTAATATTTTACTTATGTTAATTGATGTATTTTAATTTTTCATATATCTTGATTTTTTTCTAACGATGTTAATTGATATATTTGAATTTTTTTACAGAAAAATTAAAATATATTAATTACAAAATTTAATATGATGTGGTTTGATTTTTTATTTTTAAACAACATATAAAAGTAAAATATTCAATTGTAAAAAAAAATATTAAAAATTAGAATATACTACATGTTACAAAATATATTATCAAATGTATTTTATTTTGTTAATCGATATTTTAGATTATATTTACATTACATTATTTTATACATGTATTATTTTATTTTTTCATAATAATATGTTTAATATTAATCTCTAATGAAAAAATATAAGACGAGGATATCGATAGAAGATATGGAATTCAAATCGAATGTACATGTTAAATAGTGTCTAAAAAAAAATAAAATAAGGAAAAAGAAAAAAAAGAGGGAGTCAGGGTTAAAAAGAGAGTCGAAGTGGGAGCCTATGTTGTTACTGTAGCAATAGAAAGTAAAAACATGCAAGTACCGTAGCAATTGAAAGTTAATAAAAAAAGTTAAAAAGTAGAGAAACATAGACTGTGATGTTGATAGTGACTTAGGTACTGTTTTTGTAATTTACACAACGTTGGTTCATTTGATAATTGATATGTAATGTAAAGAAATAAAAGAAGGTAAGGCTTGTTACGTGGTACTTTCTACTACATTTAAAAAAATCACCACACCACTTTAATCTTAAAGTACATAGGTGATAAAAAGTTTTGCACCGGTGATAAATTATTGCAAGGGTAGTTTTACCTATCTAAAGTGATTTTGTACCTATCCAAAGTGATTTTGACTTATAAGTTTAGGGTTTAAGATTTAGGTTCATGGAAAGTGATTTCATGTATGAGAATTGATTTTTCACCTTAAGGTTTAGGGTCTAGGATTTAGGATAGCTAAACTACCCTAAACACTAAAGACTAAATCCTAAGTCCTAAATCCTAAGGTGAGAAATCACATTTCAAGTGAAAAATCATTTCTCATATATTCGAAACACTTCGAATTTAATATTACATCGGTGTAAAAAAATATTACATCGGTACAAAGTAATTTAAAGTAAGGTATAATTTTATTTTGTATTGGTACAAAAACAATATTACACTGATAATAAAAAAATTTATTGCATCGATGTAAAGTAATTAAAATTAAGATTGTACCGATATAATTTTTCTTTACACCTATATGAAATTTTTTGAAAATATAAAATAATTTTACACAACTACTTATCTTTACTAAAGTAATTTATTATTAATTTTAATAACGATGAAGCTAACCATATATCAACATTTTTTTTTACATTTAAAAAAAGAAATCACATTTATAGTTATATGCAGATTCTTACATCAACTTTCACGTTCTTCTAACTCACGTACACGAAAAAGAAAAAACCGGACGGTAACGAGCACGCCCATTATATGTATAAAAATTATAGAAGATGTTTTGTACCGGTCAACCGTTGGTGGTTGTTGGTTGGCCATGTGCTTTGAAGACGCACGTGAACGTTCTTCTTACTCGAGGAGCTCTGGTTTTTGTACCTCATAATTAAGGGTTGAACAACCACTACGGTAATCTATGGAATGAGGGACGAGATCCTCCCGTGCCGACAAATTTATTTGAAGATGTATATCCAGCACTACCATTTGGAGCAGCCAAAAAATTTTGACTTCACATCAATGTTGAGGCAATTAATAATTGCCAGCTGTTCCACTCCTTTGGATGGTGGGTCAAAGTTGAGGAAATCTCATGTAACTCAAAATTGAATATACGAAGTTATTCTTATATTAAAGGATTTTTCGTTCTTTTACTCAGAAGTTTAAATATTCGAAACTACATAATTTGAAAAAAATGGAATTGGCCACTCGTCAAATTACGTAAACTTCACATGGTTTGCTACTTGTGGAAAGAGCAATCCTGACCATTACCCTCTCAGACAAGGGAGGAATGGTGGTGGCCTCTCTGAATGTGTGTCTTCGTTTTAGGTAAGGGAGATGTCGAATTCATCGTGGGAACTGACATTGCTTTCCTAAGTTTCTTGTGAGAATGCAACACGTTTTTATTTATTATAGGATTTCGTAGAACCTAGTGACATTTTGGATAGAATCCCCAAAGCTCTCTCTTTAGTGTTACCGTGGAACCAAAGAATCTCAGGGTGTCTTGAACATTTTAGTCATGCTCAGTGTTTTTCCTGTTTTCTCCGATCTAAGTTTCAGAATTGAAATTCTTCTTCGAGAGAAAATGATCTAAAAAGGAATATCGTATATTTTTTTTGTGAAACACAATCCATTATGTTTTTTCCTGAGCCCAAACCATCATAGCATGTTTGACACCAAGACCCCCTATTATTCGTCGCATGTTCTGTGATATCCGAGGCATAAAAGTGCATGCTTGTTTTGACCTTATTTCGTTCACATAAGTGTTGTTCTAACAAATCAGCTGCCAATTTTTTTCAAACAAGAGCTGCGTTTGGTTTTTTGTCTTCTCTTATATATTTAAAGATATGCGTTACGTGTAGTTGGTGCACACATGAGTCATGCACGGGAAATTGGGAACTTGTCTATTCCTGCTTAGTTGAAGGGAATACGAGGCATGCTTGTACAAGTAAGATTGATAGAGATGTAATATTTATCTATGTGGATGACATTATTTTAATAGAAGATGATACAACACGGGAAGTTGGGAACTTGTCCGTAAATATTTTGAAGAGAGCCAAAATTGTCACAGTTGGTCAATGTTGCATATCTTGAAGAAGGATAATTGACATATTTAAAGTTGATACCATAAATTGTCCCAGGACAACGTATGTTCCTGCTTAGTTGAAGGGAATACGAGGTGTGGATTTACACGTAAGACTAATAGAGTTGTAATGTTTGTCTATTTCGATGACATCGTTCCAATAAGAGATGATAGGAAGGAGATTGTAGTAACCAAATGATTTTTTGAGGCAACATTTTGTGACCAGGGACTTAAGTTTGCTCAAGCATTTTTTAAACATTAAAGTTGCTTGGAATGCCAAGGTGGTGGCACTCTCCCAGAAGAAATATGTCTTGGATCTACTCTAAGAGATTGACATAACTTGAGCTAAGCCAACTTCTGTAGGGATCTCAACTACGTCTTCAAGAAGATAGATTTAAAACCTTGGTGAGCAAGCTATCATATGTGAAGATAACTTCTTTTTTATTTATTTTAGACTTGTGTCCAGGTTTTATGTTGATTTAACTTTTCCTTGGAGGATATAGTTGTTTTCATTTTCATGTATCTCAGGTTACTTGTATGATTTTTAAACTCTACAAGTGAAAGCTGTCTTTGTGAAAAGAGAAAAAAAGAAATACCGTGTATTGGAGGAGAGCACTTGGAGAGGTTCGCATTGTTGGCTAAGTTAACAGTACCCGTTTAGGTAAATGTTTGATATACGGGAGATTTTCCACAAAAATGTACCCCACCTCCTTATCAAAAATTAGACTCCATCGCCGCCACCGGGTGTTTGTCCCGATTCCTATTTTATTCCGTTCCCAGAAATCGAATGCCTACGTCGATGACGTGAGATATAAATGCACGCAATATCTAATCAAATTAGCTTTTAATCTGAAAGACAACACGAGAGTGTAAAGAGTGTAAAAAGTAATTATATAAAAATTTAATATAATTTTTAATAGATTATATTTATTTTTATTAATGAACAACTAATATATCATATATTGTAAGATATATTGTCTGATATTTTTTGATTTTCGATTGATAGAAAAAAAAAAATATCGATCAGAAATCAAAACATATCGTGTGTTATAAAATATATTAATTGGTGTATTTCGATTTTTAATCGGTATCTTAGATTTGTGTAAAAATATATTCAATATTGATATCTAATGAAAGAATATAAGATGATGAATTAAATAAATAAAAAAAAAGAAAAGATGAGAGAGAGAAGAGGGGATGTGGTGAGAGAGTGAAAGACACTGTAGCAAAGTAAAAAAGAAAAAAGCATAATTACATAAACAATGCCTATCTTACGAGCCTTCAATACATATTAGCTTTTAGCTTACACATTAACGTGGAAGTAAAAAAATTATGATTGTATCAAAACTCTTCCACTCAAGAAACTACTGTAACAAGAAAAAGGTCAAAAAGTAAAGAGACATACATTACAATGTGTTGATTTAAATTAATGTACTTTAATTTTTCATATATTAAAAATCAAAATATATCAACCATTTACGTTATTTTCACTTCATTCAAAGAGCTTCTTTAAATTTCGATCATAAGAAAATAGTAAAAAGTAATAAGCATAAAATCATATTTGTAATCTTTATCACTCATAAGGATTTGGATTCAATCTATAGTGCATAGAGACCACTATGTTATTTTCATTTCAATTACCGAGATTCCTATAATTTCGATAGGAAAAAATTTAAAAAAGAAAGAAATATAGGATCTTATTTACAATTTTTTACACTTAAGAGGACTTACATGTAATTTTTATAATAGATGCTACTATGCAGAGAGACCTTTATGTTATTTTCATTATATTTAATGAGTTTTCTCCAATTTTGATTGGGAAAAAAATTAAAAAGGTAGATACATAGAGTTTTATTTTTTAATTTTTAACGCTTAAGAGGAGCTGGATGAAAATTAAATACAACTTGGTAGTTGCTGCAATCCATAGGACCTTTTGTGTTAGTTTTATTTCATTCAAGGAGCTTCTTCTATTTTTTATTGTAAAAGAAATTTATAAAAGAAAAACATATAGGATCTTTTTTGTAATTTTTAACACAAATGAGAGCTTAGATGCAATGTTTACAATAGCTTGTACAATATATAAATGGAACTTTGGTAGTTGCTACGGTCCACAGGAACTTTCGTGTTATTTTTATTTCATTCAAAGAGTTTTTTATATTTTTGATTGGAAAGAAATTTAGAGAAGAAAAATATATAGGACCTTTTTTGTAATGTTTAACACACATAAAAGCTTGGATGCAATGCTTACGATGGCTTGTGTACTGCATAGGAATCTTTTTATTATTTTATTGTCAAGTGAGGATCTGTCTACCATTTCGACAAAGAAAAATTACAAAAAAAATGACGTTGAGATTTACTTGTAATTTATAGAATTTGGATATAAGTTTTACATCACATCAAATGAAATGCGTAGAGACCTCTTTCCTACTTTCATTTCGTATAAGAAACGTCATGCAATTTCAATGGTAGAAAAATTTAAAATAGAAAAGATATAGGGGCTTACATACGATTCCTAAAATTTATAAATTTTTACATACAATCTTTACATCACAAAAGGAACAACCTCACCTCTACAGTACCATAGCCATGTCCAATCATTAGATACAAGTTCGATTGTGAAATAACTTTAACAAGGAGATATATGAGAACTTCTATGTAATTTTAAAATATATAAAAATTTACATGCAATATTTATATAAAAAATGATTAACCAGCTAGCCATATAGGATCATGAGCAGCATCGTAGTCACGTTGGTTCGATTATATTACTAATTTTTAGTTCATATATTACCGTAAGAGTGTAAAATTTAATTAATATGGATGTATAAAATTTAATTACGTGAAAATTTAATATAATTTTCAATATGTATATGTTAATTTTATCATACGTTGTAAAATATATTATCCGATATATCTTACTTTTTGATCGGTGGGAAAGAAAAAATACTAATTAAAAATCAAAATACATCCCATATTGTGAAATATATTATTCAGTGAATTTTAATTTCTTAGATTAAATTTATATTACTTAATTTGTATATATATTATTTCGTATTCTTGTAAAATTATATTAATGTAGATGTTAAATGAAAGAATATAAGGTGGGGAAGTAAATAATAAAGATAAATTTTAAAATAGATATATAATAAAAAATAAAATAAAACAAATGTCCGAGAGAGAGAGAGAGAGAGAGAGAGAGAGAGAGAAGGGTCATGGAGGGCGCGGTGGTGGCAGCGTGCCGATGGATGCTGCAGGAAACTGTGGCAGCTTGCCCACGCAACCGGTATAGTATTATGGATAGACGTGGGGCGTTCGATTTCTGAAAACGAGATAAAGATAGGATTTGGACAAACTCCCGATGATAGGGCCTATGTATTTGTTTGGAAGACATCTTATACACCGAACATTTTCCAAGCTTAAAATTACGCTACCCAATGCCCTTTTCCCATCACTATCCTGTGACGCTTGTTTCGTGTCGAACCCGCTTGCTCATTATTTGATTCCGAAAGAGAAGGAAAGGGAACTCCTCGCTTTGATAAAAGATGTATGTTCGAGTTTTCATCCCCCAATTTACCCGGAGGATGGTGTGTCGGAAATGCCAATTTGATCTTAATTTATTCAAATAAACTTTTCGGTTAAGCAACAAAAGTAGTCTTGTTCATTATTGGCCCTTTTCTTTCTTTCTTTTTCTTTCTTACCCTGAAATGATGAAAGAGATTAAGTTGGAATTACTCTCAATTGTACTCGATTGTTAGGCGACTAATAAGACCTTATTTTTTTGTGTCACTTCTTTTTACTTGTATTCCTCAAATTTTACTTTTATTTTTTGGCGATGGATAAAAATTGTCTTTGGATCTAAAATTATGTGTTCGACCCGGTAAAGGATTTAGCTACCTAGACAACGAGTATACAAGTGGAATCGGGACTCCGTCCCACCTGATACCAGTCGGATCTCGGTCAACACCAACCCGGTCTGCCAGAAGATCCTGCACAGCAAGGGTAGAAGATACTAAATGATGAGCTTGATCACCTGTACCCTGACAGTTGTCACGTAGCTTGACAAATAGGGGTACCAGAGCCCGTCAATGAGAGTTATCCCCATGTTTTAAATAGAGAAGGAGCCCTCCGAGAGGAGGAGACACCTTCCCGAGGAAGGGAGCGAGATCATGTAATATCGTTAAACTTTCATAAGTTCTAGTGCATAGTTGGGAGTCCTATCCTCCCCCTAGACGTACACCCCTTACAGTGGAATCGAATCTCCAAATCCCTGTCTCTCTCTGTGTGTGCTTTGTTTTCGCTCTATCTCCCTATGCGACGGATGATAAATGACTAAATAATGTCTCTTACGCTAATGAATCTTTTGGTAGACCTTCTGAGGCTCATCATCTTCCCTCTCGCATTTCAACGCACCTTACTTTAATCATAACCTCTTCGCTTTAAAGTTTCATGAAAATCTAGGAGCAACTTACCCTTTGCATGGAAAAAGTATATGATTGGAACTAACATATTCACTACTACAAAAACATCTGACCAATAGGCCAACCGTTATTTAATAAAAGTAAGAAGTCACATAGGTCTTATATATTGATATTTTCCATACTTTTAAAGATCATCTTCACAAATTTCAGATATTAAGTTTTTTTTTCTTTCCCTAACTGACCACCAAAATCTGACTAGATTAAGGGAAATAATTCAATATGCTACTTTCTGATGCATACACAACCACGTCAATGATAATACCAAAATGACACTAAACCTTAGTTAATGATGAGCAAGGTAATAATCCTCACAAGAGAGGCACATGATGAACAAAGAAAATGCTTTGTCACATGTAGCAGACCCTTGGCGAGGGTAAAAGACCCCATTTGAACTTAACTATGCATGTGAAATTAGAGGTTAAGGTCAATTACATACTAAGTTACTTGAGAAATTTATGAAATTTTGGCTCACAACCATATGGCAATTAAAATGGGGTCTGACCCTTGGTGGTTCTAGAGGTTGTGTGGTGTCGGTTGAGAATGTAAGGCAACTCCTCTACCCACTTGCCCTTAGCTGTAGAGTCGAGCTTGGTCTTTAGGTCATGTACAATGGTCTTGTTAGCCGCCTCTATTTCGTCGTTGGCCTTGTGGTGAACTAAGAATGTGAATTTGAGTTCAATGCCCCATTATTCATAGGAGTCTTGGAATCTCTTTGAATTGGACTTGGGGTCTTTATCTATCATAATGATATGAGTCACCCTGTGTTCACAGAATGACTTTCCTGATGGAGACTACTCTCTTGGTGTTGGGTTTGGTTGTGACCTTTGCCTCAATCCATTTGAGGAAGTAATCAATTGCGGCTAAGTCATACCTCTTTTACCTTGGTGCCGTTGGGAATTCCCCAAATAAGTCTAATTCCCATTTCTTGAAGAGGATTGAGTTGGATATTGCGATCATTTTCGTTGGAGGAAGGCGTGGGATGGATGCAAACCTTTGAAATGTCTTACATTTCTTGTCAAATTCTTGCCATCATTCACTATATTTATCCAATAATAGCCATAGGTCAACAACATGAAGGCTAAAGATTTGGCACCCTTATGATTGCTAGATAGATTGAGGTGGACTTGCTCAAGAGCTTGCTTTGCATTTCAGGAGGTGAGGCATCATAATAGGGGGTGTAGAGTGATCTCTCTTGTATAAGGCATCATCCATAAGAGGGAAGTGGTTTGCCTTCATTTTGACAGATCTTGCGTACTTACACCTCTTAAGGATTTCACCCTACCTGATTGGATTGATTACATTCTTTCCTTCTTGGTAGCTGGGATGGATTTTGTCTTGATACTTGGGCTATCGAGTTCTTTTGAGGAACAAATGATTCCCTCTTCTACTTCTTCGGAGAAAGTGGTTAGCTTGACTAGGACATCCTTCAAGGAATTCCTCTTTGAAGGGACATTACGCCCTGATACCTTCTTGAACTCGTCAATCGGGTTCTTCACTTCTTATGTGTAGAAGGTTGTGGTGGAATTCTTGACTTGATGACTACCATTTAACTACTGATTGTGAATCTATATGGACTTGAATACACTAGGCACCTTCATTATTGCTAGGTGGTGACTTACAAGTCATGCCTCAAATTTTGCTATATTATTGATAACAAGAAAGTTGAGTTAGATGGTATACTTTCCAATGTATCAATTTATTAGCTCCTACTCCCCTTGGACAGGGGTGGATAAGTTAGGTGCTAATTCTTTTATGAAATCAGTGAGAATTCGGCCTTCCATTAAGATCCATGATTGATGCTTAATGTTAAACTCACTTAGTCAAAAGACCATCAAATATGCCTTCTTGATGTTAAAGTAATCAAATTTTCATAGTTTAAATTAATTCTAGCTATTCATGATGAGTTTAATATATGTTTAAGTATCCAACATCAAGAAAGGTAGCATTCTTCGACAATAGACTCTTATACTTAGGAAGAGGAATAAAACTCATATAGAATGAGATGACAAGCAAATAAAAATCACAAACACAATCGAACAATGAAAAAGTAAGCGACTACACTACCAAAAGTCGTGGGGGGTCATGGGAGATCCAGGTAATCAGGTTGGAAGTTTCTACATGTTGTCCACACTGCCTTAAATGTCGTACACATCCTGGGTTGTCGATCTTGTTAAAGTTAACATTTATTTTCATGCTGTGTTTACTATTAATTGTGTCACTTTGTAGGGATGTCGGTATAAATGAAAATTTCATGAGGGTAAACCTACAATTCTAGAAAATTGTAGGGGGCATGTGATGGATCTCTTTGGGAGGAAATTAGCATTGGTGTTTCAGGGTTGCCAGAGAAAGAACATAAGGAGGAAGGAGGGTTGGATTAGAGAAAGTTTTAAGGAAAAATGTGGCAACAATTAACCTCAATAAACTTCAGTCAACAACGAGAGCATCTATAGTGCTGTGGAATTGATGTGGACATAGATACTGTTTGATTCATTCATTTTTCTTTAATATATATATATATATTCTTTTTCCTTCCCCTGCTACACTATTCGTCGAATACTTTGTCGTTCTTTGTTTTCAAAATTCTTTGGTATCTCTCCTCCTTTTCTTTTATTTTTATTTTATTTTATATTTTTTACACTTTATTTAGCAAGTATGGCCATTTTGAATGTTGTCTTCATCATCGACCTCATCATCTTATGTTCTTTTATTAGAGATCAATATTGAGTATGTTTCTTGAAGAGCATAAAATAATACATAATTACATTGCTATTTAATTAATATAAAATTAAATAATATAAATCCAATTTAAGACAATGATTGGAAATAAAAATATATCAGGTATTGTATTTTGTAATGCGTGGTTTGCTTTAATTTCCAATCTGTATTTCTCCCAGCATTAATGCATTTTGCAACATGTGGTGTGTTAGTTTTTCACCGATTGAAATCCAAGATACATCGGTTGAAAATCATGTTAGACTTTCACATGAATTTTTTTTTCATATGCATTTTGCAATGTGCGGTGTATTGATTTTCCACTGATCGAAACTAAGATGCATTGGTTGAAAATGATGATTTTTTTTTTCATATGCATTTTGCAATGTGTGGTGTGTTGGTTTTCCACCAATTGAAAACCAAGATGCATTGGTTGAAAATCATGTTAGACTTTCATATGATAATAGATAAATAAAATCCCCTTTTCTAGATTGTGATTTGATATTTTTCTATTCTAGTAATCTTTGAGTAATATAATTTTATTGCGATTTTGACTTTTTACACACTTGCATATAAAAAGAAGTTTTTAAAGAATAACTATCTTTTTGTTAACCCCTTTGTAGTTGAGGATTGATTTTCTAAATTAGTTGAAAATGTATTTAGGATGCGAGTAAGGAAATGTACGTTGCAATGTGTTTTGTATCGTGCAGTTAGAATCAACCTGTTAAAAATCGATTTCTCCTTGTCCCTGGATTATATTCCTACTATTCTTACCAAAGATGAGTCCCTCCATCTGACTTCTCT
Source organism: Thalassia testudinum (assembly GCA_037157565.1). Classification (NCBI taxonomy): domain Eukaryota; kingdom Viridiplantae; phylum Streptophyta; class Magnoliopsida; order Alismatales; family Hydrocharitaceae; genus Thalassia; species Thalassia testudinum. The sequence goes on from JAZHRO010000024.1 coordinate 37,622,277, forward strand.
TCCTTCTCAGGAAGAGATCTATAGAGCGTTATCTCAGATGCCGGCCAATCGAACTCCTGGCCCGGACGGTTTTAACGCGGAGTTCTTTACATCCTTTTGGGACTTGATTAAGAGGGATCTTATTCTACTATTGGGCACTTCTTTGGGAATTACAAAAGTTCGTGATTGTTCAACACTACATTTATTTCCCTGATTCCCAAAAAATCAGACGATGACTCTCTCCCTGATTTTCGTCTGATCTGTAATTCCCCACGGGAGGGGGTGAGATACGTGTAATGTAATAAAATGCGGAAAATAAATAACAATCTCACAAAAAGATAAATCACACAATATGGCACAAGAATTTTTAGGTGAAAACCCAAACCGATGAAAACCACCACCTAACACTCTTGAGTTAGGATTTCCCGATCGACAAAGTTGATCAAATCCACTAACGAACTACTTAATGAGGCTAGTTCAACCTCAATTACAATCATGCTTCGAGTACGAAGGTAGCGTTCTTCAACCCCTCCTTTTCACAAGGAGGATTTTGTCTCACGAAGGAGACGGGAATTCGCAATGTGAATACCCAACACAATTACAAAGATATATTACAACTCAAACTATAGAGCAACAAAGTGAATGATTAAATCTAGCTACTATAGGTAAGGGAACTTCCCTTTGGTGGGAGTGCATCGGTGTGACGACACGGGTGCGTGAACCACGTGGGGGCACCTCGTTGCTCTCGTAATCGCGGAGGGAGAGCGGGTGCACAACTGGATTCAAGCTTTCTAAATGTGGAACAAAAGCTTGGAGTGCTAGAGCTTCTTCTAGATGATCTTTTACTTCTTTTTGACACAAGAGATGTGGAAATGGTATTCAAGGTGTGTATCTACAAGGCAAGGGTCCACTATTTATAGAGGGCCTAGGAAGGATTTGGAAGCCCTTAGAAAGCTTCCATAGCCATTGGGGTTGAACTCAAGGCAAAACAGGCTGTAATCAGAATCAATCATAATTCTGACAGGGTTATCAGACGTCTAGAAAACCTGTTTAAGATGTCTAAGAACTAAATTAGACGTCTGATTCTAGGCGTGTTTCCTTCCTAACTTGGTTCAGACCTAAATAGGGTTCTAGTGTATGGCCATCAGATGACATACAAGACGTCTGGCACTAGGTCTGGACGTCTGAAAACCTATTGTACTACGGGAAAGGATTCCCAAGATAGGTTAACGGCTAAAAAATCTTACAAAGGAGATTTTGGGTCAGTCGAGGCAAAATGGTCACATATTAGACGTCTGGGGTCCTCTACGGACGTCTGATATAAGGCTAACGTTCATTTTCCTCAATGTTTGTATAGGAAGCCAATGTTCAACTAATTGGATGTCTGGCACAAACATCAGATGTCTGGACTGAGGTCTGAGATCATGTGGCTCAATAAAAGGTTTTAACCTTTGTCCATTGACTGTGAAAGGTTTAGATTTGTCAATCTCAGTGATCTCAACGGCTCATTTATTAAAGATTCTTAAGATTCTGAAAGGTCTAGTCCATTTGGATCTTAATTTCCCTGGGAAGAGTTTGAGTTTAGAGTCGAAAAGAGGGACCTTTTGATCAGGGTGAAATGTTTTCCTACGGATGTGACGATCATGGAAGGCCTTAAGTTTGTCCTTATAAATCCTCGAGCTCTCATAAGATTCATTCCTTAATTCATCTAGCTCGAAAATTTGTAATCTTCTATGATCGTCGGCCTTTTCAAGGTCTAAGTTATACTTTCTGATGGCTCAATAGGCTTTGTGCTCAAGTTCTATGGGAAGATGATTGTGTTTCCTGTACACAATTCTAAAGGGAGACATGCCTAAAGGGGCTTTGTGAGCTGTCCTATATGCCCACAACGCATCAAAAAGGCGGGAAGACCAATCCTTTCTATGAGGTCAAATGGTATTCTGTAAAATGTTCTTGATCTCTCGGTTGGACAATTCAGCTAGTCCATTGGATTGAGGGTGATATGGTGTAGCAATTCTATGTGACACCCCATACTTTTGAAGTAGGGACTGAAAATGTGTGTTTCTAAAGTGTGACCTTTCATCACTAATGATGGCTTTTAGTACCCCAAATCTAGAGAAGATAAAGTCTTGGACAAATTATGTCACAACTCTATGATCGTTAGTCCTCGAGGGGATGAATTCTATCCATTTGGAAACATACTCAACTGCTAATAATATATACTCGAAGCCATAAGATTTTGGAAAAGATCCCATGAAGCCAATGCCCCAAATGTCAAAGATTTCGCACACTACAATCGGATTTAAGGGCATCATGTCTCGGCGGCCAATACTGCCGAGAGACTGACAGTGTGAACATGCCCTACTATATTTGTGTGCATCTCTGAAGATCGTGGGCCAATAAAAACTGCTCTGCAAAATCTTTGCAGCAGTCTTTTTGCCAGAGAAATGACTGCCACACGCTTGGTCATGGCAGAACGACAGAATGCTCTCTATCTCCTTATCAGGGACACACTTCCTAAGAATCTGGTCTTTGCAGTGTCTAAAAAGTCATGGATCTTCCCAGTAATAGTGCTTGGTCTCGGATCTAAGTCTGTCTTTTTGATGTCGAACCCAATCAGTGGGAATGATTCCAGAAGCCAGGTAGTTGACAATGTCAACATACCGGGGAAGATCATAATGAATGACCAGCAATTGTTCGTCAGGGAAATGGTCAGAAATAGGAAATGAAGAAGATATCGCTTCATAAGGAAGGTGGGATAAGTGGTCAGCTACCACATTCTGCTTCCCGGCCTTGTGACGAATCTCTAAATCAAATTCCTGTAGAAGCAGGATCCATCTAATCAGACAAGATTTCGCATCCTTCTTGGCGAGAAGATGTTGAATTGCAGTGTGGTCAGTGTAGACTATAATGTAGGAACCCAAAAGATAAGGTCTGAATTTTTCCAATGCAAATACTACAGCTAGCAATTCCTTTTCTGTGACAGTGTAATTCCTTGGAGCTTCATCTAAGGTCTTGCTAGCATAATAGATGACTGTAGGTTTCCCTTCTAGTTTTTGACCAAGGACAACCCCTACTACATAATCAGAGGCATCACACATGATCTTAAAAGGGTGAGACCAATCTAGGGTTGCAGTATTGGTGCCTTGGTAACCAGATCACGAAGTGTCATATAGGCACGAACACAATCGTCAGAGATCTGGAAGTCTATGTCCTTAGAGAGGAGACTAGTGAGTGGTCAGGCTATTTTCGAGAAGTCCGCTATGAAGCGGCGATAAAAACCAACATGCCTGAGAAAAGATCTAATCTGTTTAACTGACGATGGCAGTGGTAGTTCAAAAATCAATTTTACCTTTGCACGATCAACTTCTATTCCTCTCTCAGAGATAAGGTGACCTAGAATTAGTCCTTCTGGTACCATAAAATGTGATTTCTCCTAGGAAAGTACCAGATTCACATTTATGCATCTTTGCAGGACTTTAGTCAAGTGGTCTAAGCATGCATCAAATGTGCTCCCGAAGACCAAGAAGTCATCCATGAAAACTTCTAAGCAATCACCTACCAAATCGGAAAAGATTGCAAACATACACCGCTGAAATGTAGCAGGTGTGTTGCACAATCCAAATGGCATCCTACGGAATGCAAATGTTCCATAGGGGCAGGTGAACGTCATTTTTTCTTGATCATGGGGTGAATCGCCACCTGATTATATCCTAAATAGCCATCCAAAAAGCAAAAAAAATCTATTCCCTGCCAATCTTTCCAGTATCTGATCAATGAAGGGCAATGGGAAGTGATCTTTCTTCGTGGCTTGATTGAGTTTTCAGTAGTCAATACATACTTGCCACGAACTAGCAATCCGTGTAGGGATGACTTCTCTAGAATCAGTGGTTATGATGGTAAGTCTGGTCTTCTTAGGCACAACCTGAACAGGACTTACCCACTGGCTATCAAAAATGGGGAAGATAATGCCGTTGTCTAACCACTTAATCATTTCATTTTTCAGCACCTCCTGAAGTGTAGGATTCAATCTATACTGGGGCTGCCTAGTAGGTCTAGATCCTTCTTCAGTAAAAATCCTATGTGTGCAGCAAGAAGGACTAATGCCAGTCAAGTCAGAGAGGTTCCATCCTATAGCTTGTCTATGTGCTCTCAGGATAGATAAGAGTCGTTATTCTTGATTAGATGATAAGGAGTTTACAATCACAGGATAGGTCTGATCAGGTCCTAAGAAAACATAATTTAATGAATCAGGGAGAGGTTTGAGCTTAACAGATACATGATCAGATGAAGGAGTAGGTGTGGAGATTTCAGAAGATCCTAGAGACACTAAAGGAATAGGAGGCAAGTCCTCAGTCTCTAAGGTTGATGTCTCAGGGAAAGTTAGGTTAGAATCCAAAGAGTGTTGATGCTCTAAATTCAGTGAGTCAATTAAAGTGTCCTCAACCAACCGATTCAAAGAATCCAAGGAACAGATTTCCTCAATTAAACTACATGATGGTCCCCTTTGGGCCTGAAAAATATCAATTTTTATCTTCTGATCTCCAAATTTCAATTCTATTTGACCCTCCTCACAATTAATGTTTGCCTTGGCCGTAGCCAAGAAAGGTCATCCTAGAATGATAGGTGCATTCTGAATATCCTTAGGTACTTCCATGTTAAGGATTATAAAGTCTACAGAAAAGTAAAAATCTTTGACCCGCACTATAGCATCTTCCAACACTCCTTGAGGTGTCTTAATAGACCTATCAGCTAATTGCAGGTATACCTTAGTTGGCTTCAGATTGCCAACCTCGAAATGTGTCAGTAGGGAGGTTGGGATAAGATTGATGGAAGCACCTAGATCAAGTAATGCTCCATTGAATGTAGTGTTACCTATCAAGTAGGATAGGAAAGGGGTGCCTGGGTCTTTCATCTTAGTAGGGAGGGTACTGGATATGATGGAACTAGCTTGTTTCGAGAGGATAATTGGACTATTCCCTTTTTGAATCCTTGCTTTATGCTTAGGTGTACATAAGTCTTTTAAAAACTTAGCGTAAAGAGGTATGTGGTGAATTGCATCAAACAAGGGGATGTTTATGTGAACTTGCTCAAAGAGCTTAAGCAAATCTTCCTCAGGTGCCACACTGGTCTTTTTCTTTCCTTTCCCCTTATTTGAAGCCTCTGGAAATGGTACAGAAGTGGTGATAAGAGGGTCATTCCTAGGTAGAGAAGAAGTAGGAAATGGTAAATCAGATGGAGGAGTGGAGGTAGAAGGTTCAGGAAAAGATGTAGAAGCAGGAATAGGTGGATCTACAGTGCTTCTACCACTCCTAGAGACTATGGCATTCAGTTCAGCCCTAGACGTAGATGGTAGCTCAAAATTTGGTAACAGAGGTGGTTGAGTTTGTGGATAGGAAGAATTTGGGTCAGTGTGGAATTTAGTGTCGTGTAAGGGTTGTGAAATGACATGTGCTTGACCTTGCACTGTAAGTATAGGCTGAACATACCTCTCGGCAGGTATGTTCCTAGGGTTGGGTTGTGCTTGAGATGTGAGTGAATGTGATTGATGGGATTCCGTCAAGTGCGATGGCTGGGCTCTCATATCAGCTAATGCCGTATCCTGTTTCTACTGCATAGCAATGTTCTGTTGTTGCATATCAGCAAGAGCTTTCATGATAGACCCCAACTGGTCATCTTGTGTAGGCCCAGGTTGAGAGTATTAGGTGGGCCTGGGTTGGGGTTGCTAGTAGGCATGCAATGGATATCCGTGTGTTTGTGGAGGTGGTGCTCAGATTGGGTTGTGCTGTGGTGCAGAAGATTGTTGAAATGAAGGTCTTTGTGAATTTCCTGACCATGAGAAATTTGGATGATTACGCCATCCAGGGTTATAGGTTTGTGTGAATGGGTCATTGTGAATGGCGTGGAGCTTCTCCAAAGCTCCAGAAGGTGTAGGGAAGTCAGTGTAAGGAGGAATAAAGGTTCCTCTAACCGGTGAAGGATATGAAAATGAATAGTCCGGTAGTGCAGATTGTGTCACAGAAAGGTTATTCACAGTTTCCCTCCCTGTGGGAAACTGGGAAGAAGTATGTGGTGCAGGTGACTGATAACACCACACAAGGGGGTAATAATTATGTTGAATATGGCCCATCTTTAGAATAAAAGGCACAACATAAGTGGAATAGGAGCATTGCATGCATCATATACCAAGATTGCTTATAAACTGTATTAATGGCCATTTGTGTAAGTATGCCTCAGATGAACAATCGGACCACACGAATGGATTCGGAATGACGAACGGAGTCCAACGGACTCAAGATCGGCCAAATCCGACATCCGGAGCTCCTACAATGGGCCCAAGAAGTTCTGACCGTTGATTTGGAGATCAACGGCCCAGATTGTGCCACGTCAGCCCCGCCCCCACCGCACGCGCGCCTTCAGCCAGCCGAGGACAAATCTCGGCCATCGATCTTTGATCGAACGGCCGAGATCCGCGCACCCGCCTACGGTCGCCGCGACAAAGCGCGGGCGTGGCACAACGGTTAGCGTGCATGCCCGCATCCACGCGACGCGCGTTCGAACCGCAGCAGCAGGCAGCCAGGATCTCGCCACGCAGCGAGACCGCAGCTCTCGAGCACCCACGTGCGCGCGCACGTCGAGCGAAGACGCGCGGGCACACGAGCGCCCGAGGCGCGATCTCAGCGCGGGCGAGGAAGACTCTCAGCCTTCCGATCTTAGATCGGACGGGTCTCGTTTAGCGGCACGGATCGCGCGAGGAGAAGGAACGGGGTGGGCGGCTAATCGACGGCTGGAGGGCTTCACCGACGTTTCTGGAAGCGGTTTTAGCGACGCTCTGGACGTCGCTAAAGCCCCTTCTTCTTTTAGGAAGCCCTTAACTCTATTTAAACCCCCTCCTATCACCATTTAAGGCATTCACTCCCCCTTGCAACTACTCTACCCCTCTCTTAGCTAGCCTTAGGCACTCTTGTAATCGCAGGAGACGATGAACCGCCGACGGAGCCTCCTCCACCGCTGTGGCTGCCTCGTCGCTCTCCACACACACTTTCTTTCTCTCTCTCTCTCTTTTAAGCTTTTTATTATTTTTGTTGAAGTATGTATTTAATGTTGTAAATCATGAACTATAAGTGCATGTTTAATGAAGTTGTTTTCTCGTTCAGTTGCCATTTTAATTTCTATTCAAGTTGCATGATCAAAACAAGGAGCTTTCTAACCCTAAACCTTCTCTCTCTCTCTATCTCTCTCTCTCGCTTTTCAAAATCGCACCTTTCGGAAGCAAAACTCCGCACTCTCTGTGACAACAAGTGGTAAAGTAAAAATTCGATTTTCACGCCTCCCTGAGACCGACACTCGGACTCACCTCCGTTTAATTATTTTAAAATCGACGTTGCAAGTGCGACTATAACGACACTCCTTAACACACACGCACAAAAGCACGTCAGTGACTGAGAAGAAGGAGATGATGAAGGCTTAGAGAGAAATTTCCATACTTCATCTACTTTCTTCTCGATTAAGCACACCTTATCTAGGTGACTAGCCACTATCTCTAAATCTCTGTTGCTGGATTGGGCTTCATGTACCCTTGAATGTGAGTGGGAAAGTGAGGACTTTCTATTAAACATGCTCATCGAGGCACTGTTAATAGAATTTTCTACCATACTTTCGAAGAGCAAAAAGGCTGAGTCCTCATCCTGACACAGGAAATTGCCTCCACAAGCATCTACAAAATTCCTTGTGTCATCATGGAGCCCATGGTAGAAGATCTGGACCTGTTGCCAGCGTGGGACACCATGGTAGGGACACTTTCTAAGAAGCTCATGGAATCTCTCCCAAGCCTCGTGCATCTATTCTCCTGAATTTTGGGTGAATGTGGTGATAGCAGGCTTTAAGGCGTTAGTGCGGCCTACAGGAAAATACTTCTTTAGGAACTCATGTTCCAAAGAAGCTCACGTGTCTATCGGTGTAGTTCGTGCAAGTGTTCTGAACCAAAAGGCGACTTTATCCTTTAATGAAAAGGAGAACATTTTCATTAAAGGCGTGTGCTGATTATGGCCCTGCGGACCCAAGGTTTGAGCAAGATTTTTCAACTCCTCTAAATGCTGAAACGTGTCCTTAGAAGTATGTCCATGGAAGTGAGGTATAAGTGCTATGATGTTCGGCTTCAGTTCAGCAGAACGACCCCCATCAGGATAACATACTACAGGCATAGGTTGGGCAACTGTGGGATTATAGTAATCCCGTAGTTGGCGTTTACGAGGTTGAGGTGGTGCTTGAGGGTTTCTAGGTTGAGGTTGTGATTGGGGGTTAGCTAGAAGATTAACAGCTTGTGCAAGCTGTTGCACCTGTTGGGTTAAAGTGTTAATTTGTAGTTGTGTTTCAAATAGGTGTTGAAGATGAGGCATAGGTCCTCTCTCCGGTGGTGGATTAGGGAAATTAGGATGTGGTGGAGGTTGGAACCTATGGGTTGGTGGTGGTGGTGGAGGATGTGCAATAAGATGTGGAGGAAGTTCTTCAAAATCCTTGAATTGTGCAGAATCATGATCATCCTCATGATGTGTAGAGTAGTGAATAGGAGTTTGAGGTTCGGGAGGTATAGGATTGGATGTGGAAGGCATAGAAGTGGAAGTGGTGACTTGGGCATTGGCACCCAAGGGGAGTACTAGCTCGGGGTTTTGGGATCTCCTACCTTCCATTGGGTTGGGTTTTGAAAGCGAGTTTTAAGAAATCAGTCACAACTCAATGGAAAGAATAAATCAAGCTCAATCTCACAAAAATCAGAAATCCCAATCAAATCTCAATCAATCAATAGACCACTCAACAAGCAAGCGAGAAGAATCAATTTTTACCTAGAGGCTGCTATGCAAAGTAATGCAGTGTGCAAACAACTGTTTCAAACAATTATACGTGTCCTAAGATGAACCTAGCGGAGTGCAGACCTCTAAAATCCACTGGGAGTCTCGATAAGACTGGCATGCAAATCCAGATCCTGTGAGTGCTGAAGGAGATGAGGTAGAAACCTGATTGCATAGCAAGTTACGCCAATAAATATGCCATCTTATGTTATTTCCTAGCATTACCCATGCATCTTATGTAGCCATACTTGCATTTGTAAATATACACTTGCATGCATTTATAAAGAGGGGAAGAGAGTGAGAATAAATGGCCACTAAATCCACTTTTATAGTTAACATCTTTATTGTGTGTTGCATTGCAATTTCACCATTCACATTTTTTATTTTTCATGAGGCAGGGCGTGGTGCTGTGCATGTCTCCTCGCCTCTCCTCATGCCAGCAGTATGGGGAGAGGTATGCAGCCCTTCTATAAAAGAGCATGCACCCTCCCATGTCCAGGGGCCGGTCTGCACCCTCAGATACACCATCCACCTCAGACAACACACACAACACACACAACACCAAGCGCACTCGCCGGCCACTCTCCTTCCCTTTGCCTCTCCATACACAACACCTCTTCTCACAAGTTGAGAAGAGGTACACTGTATGCAGGGGAGAGTTCACAGTGGTCTCAGACCCCCACTGTGAGCCCCACCACCGCTCAACTCCTTCGTGAGCAGGTGGGCATGGTGGATTCTTGCTTAGTTTTTTTATTTGCATATTTTTCTTTTTTGCTTCATTTTTGTTTTCAATTTCTTCTCCTTTGCCATTGTCGAGCTTCAAGCTCTGAAGCCCACCTTCAGCCATCATGCGCTCGCCATGGCCCTCTGCATGCCTCTACGCACCTCAGGGTCGCCCTTTCGTGTGCTTTGAGCACATCCTCACCCTTCTTCGCACCCTCGCTGGTCGAAACTGCCTCAACAGGTCACCTGCACCCGCACGTACTGTTCACGCGCAGTCTGCGCGACATTGTAGCCACCGGAAAGTTTCTCACTTATCCGGTAGCAAGTCGCTCTCTCTCCTCTCCGCAATCCGCTATAGACGGTCGCCACGCCCCACGTGCTTGTTCTCCCTACATGCCCGCATTCTCGCTCTCAGCGCTGTGCACTTCACCCCTGCAGCACGCGTGTTTCATCCCACGCGTAGCCCTTGTGCGTTGCGTGTTTCCTCGCACCTGCGTGCGTATGTGACATAGGGAAGACGCGTATGTTTAAAAGGATCGTTATAGCTTGCGCTTGCTTTTTGCTGTTAAATTATGATGTGTTTTCTGTGCATTTTGCTCTTAAGATAAACCCTAATTGACAGAATTATCACCTCAAGATGCAGTGTTATCATACCCCCATGCTTACTCCTTGTTAGTCTCTAACAAGGTTTATTCTAGTCTTTATTTCTAGTCAGAATTTAAGAAGTAATTACTTGGACACTTCGTCACTTGTCAATAGGGGAAAATATACTAAGATCCTAATCTACAAAGACTAAGCAGTGCTCGAGTGTCTGCCAAAATTTGAATCGCCTGAATCCTTTCTTTAATGCATGTATATATATATTTTCTTATTTTTAGATTTTGGAGTTAAGAGTGTGTTGGTAACTTTTTACAACTACCCAACCCACCTAAAACTCAGACAAAACTCTAAGTGCTAATCATCTTGGTGTGAAGATCGTGATAGACTCACTCAACGGTAATTTAGACAGACTTCAGGTTTCTACGCCCCTAGGTGACTGGAAGAGGAAGTGTTTTGCCTGAAGGTGTATTTATTCGATCGGTAACTTTCTCCCTACATTTGTTTTACTTGGGGTCAACACAAGGATTTTTGCAGTGTATATCTCCCTAGCTTGCTCTACTTCCCCGCTTCTTCCTTGAGTGTTTTGGTTCTTTTTGTACATTTACTGGGTTGGGCTTTGGACAACCGATCAATGGGCTGTTACCCACAATCACTTGCCAGCCATACTTGTGCGATGAATGTGGTTTATTTTGTTCTCTTTTTTCTTCTTCTTCTTCTTCTTTTCTTATTGGGTAGGTGGCTTCCCTGATCTCAAATTTACCTAGAGGCAATAAAGAGGTGGTGGTCTCGTGGCTGGGCTCTAGACAACTTGCCAATGGATTGTTACCCATGATAACTTGCTAGCAATACCACCCTAGAAAGTTCATTAGCTACCCAATTTCTATCAGAATCTCCGAGGAATGAGTCTATGCAATAATTGTGTGCAGATGCTTAGACTAAAAGTCCTTAGTTAGAGGGTGAGTTGATAAGTCGTATATTTATCACCTTATTTAGTTAGTGGATTAGAGTAGATTAAGGTTGCAAGGATTCAAAGCTAAATCCATATTTTAATGGACACTAGGGCTGATTAAGCCTGAAGGTTTGAAAAGTCTAAGTGTTCAAGTTCTTTCTGTATTATTTCCCACTATTTACAAATTTCTAATGCCTAAGTTTTCATCCTAAATTCAATTTTTTTTAATTTTATTTTATTCTATTCAGACTGATTAAATGAGCTCAGAATCATGCAATTTACCACTCCCCCATACTTAAGTTGCACAATGTCCTCATTGACAAATACATGGATGCAACAGGGGTTCGAAAAAATATTACTTAAGTGAAGTAGAATACCTAATCAGTCTGATTCTTCTGGGTTGCCTCCCAGGAAGTGCTGAGTTTAATGCCTCCAGCTGGGTGGTGCTTCGTGTCATCCCTCAATGAGGGTGACAAACTCCTTTGGGGGAACCTGGGCTAGGAAGTGTTTCAATCTCTGGCCATTGACTGTGAAAGTGTGCCCAGTATTCGGATCAGCGATTTCAACCGCCCCATTGGAGTGGGGCTTGATTACCCTAAATGGTCCTGTCCACTTGGATTTGAGCTTCCCTGGAAAGAGTTTCAAATGGGCATCAAAAAGCCAAATTCGCTGGTTAGGCTCAAAGGTCTTTCTATGGATGAGCCGGTCGTGGACGGCTTTCATTTTCTCCTTATACAACCGACTGTTCTTAAAGGCATCCCGATGAATTTCTTCGAGCTCAGAGAGTTGGAGCGTCCTCTATGCACCGGCTAACTGGGAATCCATGTTACATTGCTTGACGGCTGATGAGAACCTCATCATGAGCCATAACTAGCTCATTTTGACCTAATACAAAGGATAAAAGCTCCTACATAACTTAGCAAAGGGCTTAATTGAGGAATAAGTGTTCTGAGAAGAAAACATGAAATAAAGGTTAAAAATTGTAATTTCACCATTGCAGTACATAAAAGGAATTTCTCAGAGACCGAACATAGGTCAAATGATCTAAATAAGATAAAAAGTGAGTTGAATCAATCAGAAATGGGTTCATGAGCAATTTAAGAATTAAATGACATTCTGTAACCCTAAAATAAACCCACTTCAATTCACGAGGTTCGAGGAAAATTAAAAATGGAATAAACCCTCTAAAATTCATAGAAAAATAATCTCTAGGGTTTAGAACCTTCAATTTGGCCTTGAGAACCCATTTTGACCTACATTGAGAACCATGCCCAATTAACAACTTAATTTGGGTTTTTACGTAATTTGACCGGTCAAACAAGGTTTAATCTAGAAATAAAATTCACCATCCGAATCCTTAGGTCCTAATTAGTCATGTATAAAAACTTGAGCCTAAGAAGAAACCTTCTTGACCAACTTTACACCTTGGTCCTCATATATTTACTTTCTGGCCCTCAACTTTTGAGCCCTCACATTTTGGCCCCTAACTCTCCTTCGTTCTTTGCGTTTAGGTCCCTCCTGCAAAACGTGAGCAGCACCATGCTCCGGCGACCTTGCGTGGAGCATGGCGCCGCGCAGGGTAAGGGGGGGGCCTGCCAAGTCAAATGGGGGTGCCCTGCGTCGTCAGCCATCGTAGGAACACCCACCTGATGGCTGCAACCACCCATACCGGCCGCGCGAACGCACGGACGGTATGGGTACCCTTCCTCCGGCGTCCTCCGGCGAGGGAGACACGTCGTCTCCCTCCGCCCTCCTCTTTGGTTCTGCCCCTATAAATACCCCCGTCGCTCCGCCGTTCTTCCGAGCTCGGATCTGACAGAGATACCCCCTCACTTCCTCTCTTCCCACTCTGATAGACGCCCCCTTGCTCCGGCGGATTCTCCTCCTCCTCCTCGTCTCCCTACCGCACTACCAGCAGCAGGGTTGCCTTCTCTCGCTCTTCCCGCGCCATGCCACACCCAGCGCGCGCTTCTCCGGCCCTCTCCTCGCCGCCGCCCTCTCTTTGGGCAGCTTCTTCTCTGGCGACAGTCGATACGACTGTCGCCTGCTCCGGCCCCTCCTCGTCCTGCTAAGTAGGTATAACTTCTCCTCTTCCTCCCCTCTTTCTTTTCCTCACTGTAAACCCTTACTGTCTCCCTCGATTTTGCCCGATCACCCTCACCTTCTCCATCTCCGGCCAAACTCCGGCGACCCGCTCCCGTCATTCCACCACCCCACACGGCTCGCCGACCCTCACAGAACCTCCGCCTCCTCACCCTGATCAACCTCCTCCCTTCCACTTCCCACCAATCGCCCTCTGCAGACTCACCGACCAAACCCATCTCGCCACCTGCAGTTTGACCTAGGGCGACCCTTAGGCTCCGCCCCGCCACCTGCAGACCCCCCGATCACCTTCGCCGTGCTACGACGAAGGTCCTCCGCATATCTGATTAGGCCGAGAGGCCGTTTCCCTGTGAGCAGGTACTTCGCTCGCCGCTGCCATTGCCGAGTGAAGCAACTCCTTCGACCTGCTGCTCCAGGCGCGCCACGCCCAGATCAGGCTCCCAGGCTGCGCGGGGCATCTCCGCAAAGAAGTCCCAGGCTGCAGTTGGGGTAAAGCCGTCGCGTGAAGCCTCGATTGGGCGCTGCCTCCTCCGCGTGGGCGTCCAATTGAGGTGGGACATTTCGTCCCACCTCGGAAACTCACCGAGGCAAACAAGCGCTTAAAGGCAAAAAGTGCCTTAAGCTGTTTGCCTCAGTTCACGGGGTGAGGTCCCCTTCACCCGCCCGATTACCCGGCCTCATCCGCGCTCACGCCCCGCGGACCTGGCCCCGACCCGATTAGCCCGACCTGCACTCCTCGCCCACCACCGCACACCGGTGGGCCTGGACCCGGGCGCGACCCGCGTACCCGTTTACCCGGTTGCTCTGGGAGAGCTTTCCTAAGAGCGAATTCAGAGAGAGAGAGAGACGCGGGGGAGGGTAGAGTAGGTTTTTTCCCTGACCGAACTGTGAGTGTGCAGGCACAGGAGAAGGAAGGAGGACGCACTATAGCAGCGGGTTACTTAAGTCGTTTGATTGAACAATCAGACGACGCTCTGAGGACGAAGAAGAAGGAGAAGAAAAGATGAGCAGGACCGCAACGAAGAAGAAGGAGAAGAAAAGAAGAACAGAAAAGAAGAAGACAAAGAAGAAAAGCAGAACACAAGGAGAAAGAGAAGAAAAAGCTCTGAAGAAAAAGAACAGAAAAAGAAAGAAGAGAAGAAGCAAGAAAAGAAGAAGAACACGAGCAGAAGATCTGAAGGGAGCAAGCAAAAGAAAGAAAGATTCAAGAGCCAAGAAGAGAGAAGACAAGAAGAACAGGAAGAGAAGAAAGAAGAAAGAAAGAAGAGAAGAAGAAGAAGCCACCAAATTTCCATCTCTATATCTCTCTCTCTCTCTCTCTTTATTTTTGTAATAAAAACTTTGTACCCCTAGAATACGACTTGCTCCTTGAGTTCGACCTCGGGAGAACTTTATTTTCGATTAAAAAATATATGTAATGATGGCAATAACTAGCTGTACTACAACGCTATTTCTATAACAAAGCCTAGTTATCGGCCGATCATCAACGGCCCAGTAAGCCCGTTGTTCCAACTCGACAGGAAAGTGGCAGGCTTTGCCAAAGACCAGGCGATAAGGTGACATGCCTATCGAGGTCTTGAAAGCGGTCCTGTATGCCCACAGGTCATCATCCAATTGTGCGAACCAATCCTTCCTGTCAGGTCTCACAGTTTTCTGTAGAATGTTCTTGATTTGCCTGTTTGAGACCTCGGTCTGCCCATTTGTTTGTGGATGATACGGGGTAGCAATGCGGCGATTAACCCTGTATTTTCTGAGTAGGGCACGGAATTGGGTGTGAATAAAAAGACTTCCACCATCATTGATCATGGTTTTGGTATTCCAAACCGACAAAAGATGTTCTTCTTAACAAAGTCCATGACAGTCTTATGATCTCATTGGCGGGTGGCGACGGCTTCAATCCATTTAGAGACATAGTCTACCAAGACTAGGATGAACTCAAAGCTGTTGGATGGTGGGAAGGGGCCTATAAAATCAATACCCGAAACGTCGAAGATCTCGACAATCAAAATGGGCTGGAGGGGCATCATATCGTTTCTGGTCATGGTCCCCAGCGTTTGGCAGCGAGAGCAAGTCTTGGCAAAGTTGTGTGCATCCTTAAATAAGAAAGGCCAGTAAAATCCGAATTGCAGGACCTTCACAGCCGTTTTCTTTCTTGAAAAGTGACCACCATAAGCTTGGTCATGATAAAAAGATAGCACACTCTGAACTTTGTCCTCAGATATACACCGCTGATGAGTCCATTTTAATGGACTAATATTAAGCCTAAGTACCTTTAATCGTACCTTGTAGGTGTGTTAATAATTGCAATTAAGTTGTAGAAGATTTGTACGCATCATGATTTAAGTTTATAACATTCTATAACTTAATGATTTTTGTTGTTTTTATGTGCAGGTATTATATTGAGAAAGAGCAAGGGTTGGGGAGCAAATTTCCCCAACAACCGACGGGTCTTTTCCCTTTCCTCCGGCTAGTTGTAACTCTTCTCCAACGCCTGCCGGTTGAAAACAGAAAAAGGATTTGAAAATCCCTGGATTGGCGCACGCGGGGGGAGAGAGGTGTTAAAGAGAGGAAGTTGAGAGAAGGAAAAAGCCATCTTCCCCCTTGCGGGGAACGGCTCTATCTTCTCCACTGTGGAGAGGACGAGCACTGTGCTCGCTCCTCCACCTTGCGCGGCCGCAGGCACGCACCCATCACCAGCTTGCACCTATGCCCAACCTCTGCACGCACTGCCTTGCCCCAGCCGCGCCCGCAGGTGCTTCCACCACCAGCGCACATCACCAAGCAGCCGCCTCATCCACCTTCGCCACCCATCTGCACCACCTCTGCCCGCAAGCGCGCCCGCACGCCCATCAGCAGGCGCAGCACCGCTCGCCCGTGCACCAAGCCGACACGCCCATCTGCTGACTGCCACGCCCACACACCCTTTGGTAGGCGCAGCATCGCTCGCCCGCGCTAGCAGGCGCGCGCTGCACCCGCTAGCGCCTTCCTACACTCTGTAGGCGCACCCACAGGCTCCACCTGTAGACTGCCTCGCTCGCACGCCTACCATCGTGCCCATCTGCTGACCGCCGCGCTCGCACGGCCATCAGCAGCACCGCTTACCCGCGCCCGCAGGCGTGCGCCACAACCGCCAGCACCTTCACAGCTGGCGCGCGGCTACAACAGCAGTCCTCTCAGGTTCTCATCTCCTCCGTCGGCTGGCCACCTCCAGCCGTCTCCGTCGACGCCGCCACCTCCATCAGATAGCCCTCATCCTCGCCGTCCTTCTGAGCCTCGCGACAGCCCCGCCGGTGCTCTCTCTCTCTCTCGCGAGGAGGAGAGAGAGCAAATGCTCTGTTTCCTCCACCATTAAAATTTACCGAAAATGCCATTGTCAAATTACTGTTCATTTATTTTCTGAATTAATATATTTATACACAATTTGCGTGGACACCCCTTGCTTAATTCAAAATTACATATAATTGATTTCTCTTTCTGAATGACATACAATATGAGATATTAATTATAGTGTCGTTAGTTAGGAGATTAATATTAACATTGTTTGCCATTACCAAGGTCATTATTTATAATATTATATTGTATTAATTTTGCATATGCACCCTCATCTTCTTGATTAATTATCTATATTGCAAATTTGTGCTGGAAATGAGAGCACTAGTTAGCATGCATCTCTATTAATATTCTCAATTCCTTTATGCATTATTACT
The DNA here is from genome assembly GCA_037157565.1 of Thalassia testudinum. Classification (NCBI taxonomy): domain Eukaryota; kingdom Viridiplantae; phylum Streptophyta; class Magnoliopsida; order Alismatales; family Hydrocharitaceae; genus Thalassia; species Thalassia testudinum. The sequence continues at coordinate 37,639,187 of JAZHRO010000024.1, forward strand.
CATTTTTTTTAGGCTAATTCCTCCCTGTGGAGACGATCTAACTCTTCGTGGTTAGTTTTGAAAATTTAAATATTTTGAAAAGTGATTTTCTACCACACGATTAAATAGAACGACACATCATTTTATGATAAAGTTTTCAACGAAAACGAAAATCGCTCTTTCAACCACCTGATGATCTGGTAGGCACAGAGGTGAAACAGCATGGGATCATCTCAAAAATAATGCTTGGCCTTGTCCAAGAACTTGTCCTGTTGCTGTTTGGACCAGTTGTGCTAGGTTTGTCCTACAGCCAGGTAGTTGACATAGTCAGCATACGAAGGAAGTTTCTTGTCTTGCACAGCTAGAATGTGTTCATCGGGAAAGGTGTCGGATAAAGGCAGGGAGGGTTTAATGTGGTCTGGGTGAAGTCTGGATAAGTGGTCAGCCACCACATTCTTTGATTCGGCTTTATCGCGGATTTCCAGGTCAAATTCCTGCAAGAGCAGGATCCATCTGATGAGCCTGGGCTTCGCGTCCTTTTTAGCCAACAGGTGCTAGATGGCTGAATGGTCAATATAGATGGTCATGTGGGATCCCAGCAGGTAAGATCAGAACTTCTCAGGTTTGAAAACTATAGTGAGCAATTCTTTCTCTGTGACCGTATAATTTCGTTGGGCCTCGTCCAACGTCTTGCTCGCATAGTAGATTGCCACGGGTTTCTTGTCTTGTTTTTGTCCCAGGACAGCGCCTATGGCAAAATCTGATGCATCACACATAATCTCAAAGTCCTGGAACCAATCTGGGGGCTGAAGTACAGGTGCTGTGGAAACTAAGTCCTAAAGGGTGTGGTAAGCCATGATGCAATCAGAGGTCATGTGGAATAAGGAGTCATTGGCCAGAAGGTTGGTTAAGGGTTTGGAAAGCTTGGAGAAGTCTTTGATGAACCTTCGGTAGAAGCCAACATGTCCCAGGAATGAACGGATCTGCCAGACCGAGCTAGGCGGAGGAAGTTTGGAAATCAAATCAACTTTAGCCCGATCCACCTCAATGCCCCTATGTGATACGATGTGACCGAGGACAATTCCTTCTTGAACCATAAAATGGCTCTTTTCCCAACTTAATACCAAATTAACCTCGATACATTGTTTTAGGATTTTCTCGAAGTTGCTCAAACAGTGGTCGAATGAATTCCTAAATATAGAGAAATCATCCATAAAGACCTCCAGGTATTCACCAACCAGTTTTGAAAAAATGTCTAGCATGCAAAGCTGAAAGGTAGCAGGTGCGTTGCATAACTCGAACGGCATACGATGGAATGCAAACGTGCCGTATGGGCAAGTGAATGTGGTCTTCTCTTGATCTTCAGGAGCAATTTTGACTTGGTTATATCCTGGATATCCATCCAGGAAGCAGAAATACTTTTACCCTGCCAATCTTTCAAGAATCTGGTCGATGAATGGCAGGGGGAAATGATCTTTCTTGGTTGCTTCATTGAGTTTCCTATAATCAGTACACACCTGCCATGCGGTGGTGGTGCGGGTGGGGATGGATTTGCCATGTTCATTGGTGACAACGGTGAGCCCAGCTTTCTTCGGAACCACTTGAGTGGGGCTCACCGAGGGGCTATTAGAGATGGGATAGAGGATGTCGGCGTCAAGCCACTTGATAATTTCTTTCTTAACGACCTCCCGCATATTTGGGTTTAACCGTCTCTACATCTAACGGGAGGGTTGCGCCCCATCTTCTAGGTAGATCTTGTGGGTACAATAGGTGGGGCTAATTCCTCTCAAGTCTGAAATGGTTCATCCAATGGCAGCCTGATGTTCCGAAAGGGTCGCGGTTAACTTGAGTTCCTGATCCTTGGTTAGATGAGAGTTAATAATCACAGGGAAAGTCCAATCAGGTCCCGTGAAGACATACTTGAGATTCTTGGGTAGCGACTTTAGTTTAGGTGTGGGTGGAACAATGTTTGATGGAAAGGGGAAAGGTGGGAGTTGATCAACATCAATTTCCTCGAATGACATTGGTTGAGGGTAATCAGCCCTACAGAGGTCCGTGGGCGTAGATGGTGTTGGGTTAGAACAGTTATTACAGGATTGGTAGTCTGAGACAGAACTAAGGGTGAGGCATTCCTTGACCAAAGGTTCCACGGGATCATGTTCCTCGATACAATCGCAATCAAAAGACTTGGTCGCCCAGAAGATATCCAATTGCATTTTCTTGTCTCCGGAGGTGATTTCCATGCATCCCGTGTCACAATCGATGTTTGCCTTAGCCGTAGCTAAGAAGGGTCTGCCTAAGATTATGGGTGCATTCTGTAGTTTTTCAGGGACTTCCATATCGAGCACCAAGAAGTCGACTAGAAAATAGAAGTCCTTGACCCACACAATCACGTCCTCAAAAACCCCCTTCGGGGTCTTCACAGATCTATCGGCCAACTAGATGGTGACAGGTGTGGGCATCAACTCTTCGAAACCAAATTGGTGGTACAAGGTTGTTGGAATCAGATTGGTGGAAGCACCTAAGTCCAGGAGCGCTCAATCAAATGTCATGTCCCCGATATTGCAGGATATCAAGGTTGCTCCTGGGTCAGTTCGCTTGAGCTGAAGGTTGCTTGATATTACGGAACTTGCTTGCTAGGTGCTTGGTATTACAGAACAACCTTCCTAGGTGCTTGAGGTCTTGGCTTACGTTTGGGTGTACAGGCATCCTTTAGAAACTTGGCGTAAGCCGGGATGTGCTTGACGGCTTCGAGGAGCAGAATATTAATCTGAACCTGCTTAAAGATCTCCAAAAGCTCCTCAGTTTCCACAACACTTTTCTTCTTCTTGATTGTCTCCAAGGCCCCGGGGTATGGTGTCTGAACATGGATAGGATCTATTTCTGGGTCTTGGGTTTTTCTAGTTCCTCTTCTGAGTTGGGTGTTTCAGAAGGTGAAGTCTCGGGAAGAGTTGGCCATTTGGGATCCTGGGTTTTGGTGCCTCTTCTCAAGGTTACCGCATTTGCAGAGGCATTGGGACCATGGGTTGCTCCTTGAGAAGATGAGGATGAAGAAGCACTAAACCAACGGGGTGTTTGTGGGGTGGGCTGGACCATGTGAGCCTGCCCGGGATTGCCCTGGAACCCTTGCGAATTGGGGGCCTTTGTTAATCATGTTTCGCGGGTTCGGTTGTGGCTGGGAAGGTAGGGATCCTTGTTGTTTACAGTCCAACAACTGGCTTAACTGTCCCTTTGCTAAAGCCATTTCCTCCTGATGTTTTTGGTTCATCTCAACCATCATCTTTATCAGGGTGTCCATTTGGTTTTGCAGGGGAGGGGCCGCCCTATTTGGATTATATGAGGGTCTAACTGGTGGTCCTTGCTGATAGGGGGCAAGTTTGGCTGCTGGTTTGGCCTGGGCTGGTTCTGGAATTGAGGTGGTTTCTGGTTTGTCCAACCAAAGTTGGGGTGATTACGCCAGCCGGTGTTGTAAGTGTTGGAGAAAGGATCAGGTTTAGCATAACCTTAGACATCTTGTACATCTTCAAGGATAGCAGATGTCGAGGGGGAGGGAAGAGAGTAATCAAGGGAAGAGAGTAATCAAAGGTCTCTCCCTGGAACGTGGTCAGGGGTTGTTCCAGGTTCAGTTGGCTTACGGACTGGACCATGTCAACATTGTGAGCTCCCTTTGTTAAGGAGAAGGTTTGTAATGGGTTCCTGGTCTGGTTTAGTAGCTCATCTATCTTTTTATCCACCAATTCCACTCGATCTAATTTCTTGGCAATGATATCCGTGTCAACCATTCTAGAATTTGCTTGTACCTCATAAATCCCACCACGGGGTTGACGAGATCAGCTAAACTGGGTTATGGAGGCATTGTTGAGTGAATTTTCGCTCATAGACTCAAAGAGCTTAAACGTGCTCTCCTCGTCTTTGTTTAGGAAGTTCCCCCCGCATGAGGCATCGACGAAGTTCCGTAGGTTGCTGTCCAGACCGTGGTAGAAGATTTGGGCCAATTGCCACCTTGGTACTTCGTGGTGTGGGCATTTCCTCAATAGTTCATTGAATCTTTCCCACGCCTCATGGAACTGTTCCCTACCCTGGAGTGTAAAGGTAGTGATGGCTCTTCTGAGGGCATTGGTTTTTCCTACGGGGAAGAATTTCTTTAAGAAAGCATGCCTCAGTTCTTCCTAGGTGGTGATGGATCTACCCAGGGTTCTAAGCCAGTGGAATGCTTTGTCTCTCAGAGAGAAGGGGAACATCTTAATCAAAACAATGTCCAGGCTAATGTTCCTAGGTTCCACAGTTCGGGCTATTCGGTCAAGATCGTCTAGGTGCTAGAAGGGATCCTCATTTGAGCTTCCATGGAAGTGGCTCTGAATCAGACTCAAGACATTTGGTTTTAGCTGAAAATTATCTCCCCCTTCGGGGATCCTAAGGTGCGCCTCGACTCGAATAACGGAAGGATTGTATAAGTCGCGGAGGGGCCTAAGTTGGTCCTGGAATGGTTGTGGATCAAGTGGCGGTTGCCCTTGTGGGTCTTGGAAAGGTGGTGGTGGTTGCCCTTGTGGGTTCTGCAACTGGTGTATGGCTTGCATGATAGTGTGGATCTGTTGCTACTGAAGCAGGTGGTTTGCGTTAATCTGGGCTTGGATGATGGCCATTGTGTCTGGTGGGGGTTGATCCTCAACCTCATCTACCCTAGGTTCAGCCATGTCTCTAGTAGAATCAGGTCTCCTGGATTCCTGTCCCAAAACAAATAACTCGGGATGCAGTGATTGTCTCCCGTGCATACACTAAAGAAGAACAGGAGGGGATGCGAAGAGCGACAGATGCGAGAAGTGTGTGTATACAACCAAACAAACAAGCCTAGTCCTTATGGTGTATTTCTTAGAGGACCTAGAAATCTCCAAAAGGGTGATCAAGTCCATAAGCACTGGACTCCCCTTTCCAAAGTAATATGGCTAGGTTGATTACGAGGGGATTGTAGGGAAGGTTTTTCCTTTGGCTTGCGCCGCCGGTTCCATAGACCTCACAACTGTGGTTGTTTGACACTTCCCCACAGCCTAGTCACTAGATTCTACTAAGGGAATGAAAGTCAAGTGCCCAGCGAACAAAACCACGCCTCTCGAGACTTAACCCAATCCTGCCTAGGGCACGTCTACTCTGTTTTAAAAGGGCTAGGATAGTACTTGTGCTAGGGTTATGTGATGAGGCGTTGATTGGGGTAGTGCCTCTTAGTTTTCTAATTCCAGTGTGAGTGCTTCTATCAAAACATTGTTTTCAAGCAAGGATTTTTTAAGATGTGGTGTCTTTTAATATTTCATCTTTACTTTTGTGTCTTTTAGGATTAACGTGTCTTAATGTTTTCAGACATGTTTCAGGTGGGCATGTCAAGTTTTGCACACAATTGGTGAAAGTGGATTTCCTTTGATGTGAAGAGGCTCTAAAACCCTAATATACTCATTCTAGTGATCATGTAGCTTCTATTGGATGAGTCAATTTTCGGGGTGAGTGGAGCCGCCCAAGTCAAGTCATGGTGGCTTTGCAAACACCACTAAAAAAGAAAGATAAATACTTCAAAAAGCTTAGGTCATAAGAATGTTAGAGTATATATATATATTTTGTTGGGTGATGAGTGAAGGATTTGGATCAGGCAATCATACACCACGCCAAATTTTTTTTCGATTTTACAATTTTTTTAAGATTTTTTTTTGGCAAGCAAACAACCACGGGTGAAGAGTTACTCACAATTGGTCCTTGCTGCACTTACTCCATTTCTACCGTCACGAGCTGCGCTGCTTCGCCGTCCAAGCGCCGAGTTCTTGCAACCATCAAGTAGAGGTAGAAAATGCGTTAGAGGATGTGAGCATGAACATAAAATGGAAGTGACAAAATAAATCCGTAACCTCCCCGGCAACGGTGCCAAAAACTGACGTGGGGAAGACGCGTATGTTTAAAAGGGTTGTTATAGCTTGCGCTCGCAATGTCGGTTTTAAATGAACAAATGGACGTGAGTCCGAGTGTCGATCTCAGGGAGGCGTGAAAACTAGATTTTTCTTGTCACTTAATGTCACGGAAATGACGGGTTTTTGCTTGCGAGAAGACGTGGGTGAAAAGCGAGTGAGAGAGAGGGAGAAAGAGAGAGAGAGAGAGAATAGGGTTAGAATCTTTCATTCACAACATGCAACTTAAACATAAAAGAGGGCAAGTAACTAGATAGGAAACAACTTCATTTGACATGCAACTTTAGTTTTATAATTACAACACTAGATAAATGCTTAAACACAAGTCAAGTAATGCTTAAGAGGGAAAGAGAGAGAGAAGACGGTGAGGCGGCCATGGCGGTGGAGAGGGGCTCCATCGGTGGCTCGTCGACTCCGGTGATTACAAAGGGAGCTAATGGTGGCTAGGAGTGGGGTAGAGCACTTGCAAGTGAATTCAATGCCCCTCCATGAGTGGTTAGATGGAGTTTATATAGGCAAAAGGGTTTTCTAATTTAAGTATGGGCTTTTGCGACGTCTGGGACGTCGCTAAACGCATACCAAATTTGTTGGTGTAGCCCACTTTGCCCGCCAGTCGTCAGCGCGCCCTATGCTTCCTCCGTGGCAATCCGCGCGCGTGCGTTATGAGTCGTCCGATCAGATCTCGCGAAGGGCGCACTGACGGATCGCTGCTGAGGCACGCGCTTCTAACGCGTCATCGCGCGCGTGAGCGTCCGTGAGCATCCGTTGCGCCGCGCGGTTCAATCTTCGCCGTTCGCTGCTGATCGGGTGGCTCAATTTTCCCGCAGCACGCCTTCTCCTTCCAATTGTTGCACAGCGTGGTTTGATCCTGCGTTGGATGCGCGGGCGTGGAGCTGTCGACCACTGCACTGTCGCAGCAGATTGTCGCGGAGAGGGCAGGTGCAATGGCGGCTCTCAGCTCTTCGATCGAAGATCGATGGCCGAGAGTTATCCTTCGGGTGAATGCAAAAACGGGAGGTGGTGAGGGAGCGACAAGCGGGCGCCATGTGGCGCGCTGTGGGCCGTTGATCATTAGATCAACGGTCAGAACTTCTTTGACCCATTGCTGGAGCTCCGGATGTCAGATTTGGCCGATTTCGAGTCCGTTGGATTCTGTTCGTCGCTCTGAATCCATCCGTGTGGTCCGATTGCTCATCTGAGGCCTGTTTTGATATGTTCTTGTACACATGGGCGTTAATAATACATTATAAGCAATCTTGATGTGCAATGCATGCGATGCTCCTATTCCTATTTATGATGTGTTATCTGTGCATTTTGCTCTTAAGATAAACCCCAATTGACAGAATTATCACCCCAAGATGCAGTGTTATTAGTATGCTCTCCAGGACACAGCTCTATCTCTTGCCAGACGACGCCATCGCATAGTAGACGTCTTAAACGGCTGCCCACACTCACACATGCACCCACTCATACCTAAATAGTCGCACACTTACACTCACACTCACAGACACTTACACACTCACATGCATACACACACAGATATATATTCACACACTCTCATCTGCACATTTCTATATATACATAAATATATATCTATATATATATAGTTATAGATACATATACATATACATATATACATACATACATATATACTTATATATCCACATATCCACATTCTCCCATACACATATTCACCTCGCATCCACTACCCACATACCCGTGCAGTCACCCCTTCACCGCGCACAGTATCGCGGGAATATTCGCACTAGTTGCCAATATTTCCTGATACTCGCGCAAAGCAAGCGCTTCCACCCACACTCACACACCCGCTCCACACTCTACGCGACACTTAGTCTTGTTGGTTGCGTCTTGCTAGACGTGGACCAACTTCACACCGTCTTACATTCCATCTCCATTTCCACCTCCCCCCTATTTATATAATATATAACTATATATATATATTCTATATCTTCTACATATATATACATATATATATTAAGCTAAGTGTTTCTTTTCATTTCTTTCCTTGCAATTTATTCTGTTTTCATTTGTCTTTTATTTCTTGCTATTAAAAAGACCAAAAAGGTATAATAGAGAAAAGATAATTCTTGTCTTGCAGGTACTTGATCCTTTGAGTAACAAGATTGATTTTGAAACCATAAGTTGGCTTCAAGCCAAGGACCATTTGGCTCAAGGCCAAGGACTTTATTTTTGAGGGTGTGCCTCAAGAACAAAATTATCACAAAAAAATCTTAAAGTATGAAAACCAAAAATATAACAAACTTGAGGAAGAGATACGTTTTAGGAAAGGCGTAGAAACTTGTTAATCTTCTAATCCTCGCCTCCTTGAGATCAACCCTGGCCTAAAAGTGACCAAGATAAAATCAAGTAGGCTAGGTTAAAAATTTGTGAAACTAGTGTAGACTCGATTTGGGTTAACTCACTATACTAATTTCAATGATAATATCACCAGATTAATAAGACCTATTCGAGTACGCATCAAAACCCGTGTAAGTGAATCTAAAGTGATCGTGCTGTGTGCACAATAGCAGTCAACGCAATGGCGTGAAAATCTCAATCAGGGTTTCACTCAAGTTTTTAACGTCTCCTTTTATTTTGATTCAAATGATTTTAAGGTAAATTCTATGCTACTCGTCTCACTTTTTAATCAGTTCAAACAAGAGATGGTCTTTTTAGAATTTAAGTCAAATACAAGTGTGGCAGGAGTTTGAGAAAGGTAAAGAATGCATACCTAACTCCAGCAATCTACAGTATGCAATTTGACTTCGAATTTAAATCTAGTAGTAAGGAATGCAACATACAGATGGATGCCTAATGATATGCTGCTGCTAGATAAAGATGAGATCTTTTTGGATTTTTGATTTTATAATTTTTTTTGGATTTTTGAAATAATGCAATAAACAAAAACAAAAGAAATAAATCGATACGGAAAATCGCAAACGGAAAACAGTGTCGATGAGAGATGAGTTTGAGAGATAAAAGAGAAAAGAGTCCACAATTATTACAATAATCTGTGAGAACAGGCTCTCACAACTTATGCCTAACAAACGATCCTATGTAATATACCTAAGTCTAACTAAACTATACTACTCTAATCAACTAATCTACTACTATACTATGTAGTTGCTCTGAGGAAAAACTCCACTTGGATGTCGGGTCAGAAGTGCAGCGGATCCGCCAGGAAAACGACCTCTGCCCGGAAGATGACGCTGCTCTTACTCCTCAAGTGCTGTGGAAAACAACAAATGGTTAGAAAAAGAATCAAAGAGTGTATATACAACAAAGAATTAATCAATAAAAGAATAATTATGTATAAACAATGAATATGAATGAATGAAAACAAAACTTATATACAAATGAAGAACTAAAGAGTAATTTTGGCGTATAGAGTTGCCTCCTTGGCAACGGCACCAAAAATGGTAGGGATAATAGGAGCTTTCTGCGACATTTATTCGCATATTTTTCTTTTCTACTTCATTTTTGTTTTCAATTTCTTCTCCTTTGCCATTGTTGAGCTTCAAGCTCTGAAGCTCACCTTCAGCCATCGTGCACTCACCATGGCCCTCCGCGTGCCTCTACTCACCTTAGGGTCGCCCTTTTGCGTGCTCTGCGCACATCCTCACCCTTCTTCGCGCCCCCGCTGGTCGAAACTTCCTCAACCGGTCACCTGCACCCGCATGCACAGTTCACGAATGGTCTGCTCGACACTGTAGCCACCGGAAGGTTTCTTACTTATCTGGTGGCAAGTTGCTCTCTCTCCTCTCCACAACCCACTGCAACCGGTCGCCGTGCCCCACGTGCCTGTTCTCCCTGCACGCCCGCACTCCCGCTCTCAGCGCTGTGCGCTTCACCCTTGCAGCGTGCGTATTTCATCCTGCGCGCAACCCTTGTGCGCTGTGTGTTTCCTCGTGCTTGCGTGCGTACGCTCTCCAGCACGGCTCTCTCTCTCTCGCCAGACGACGCCACAGCACCATAGACATCTTAAACGGTTGCCCACACTCACACATGCACCCGCTCATACCTAAACAGTCTCACACTTACCCTCACACTCACAGACATTTACACACTCACACGCATACACACACACATATATATTCACACACTCTCATCCTCACATATATCTATATATACATAAATATATATCTATATATATATATATAGTTATAGATACATATACATATATATTTACATATATACTTATATATCCACATATCCACATTCTCTCATACACATATTCACCTCGCATCCACTACCCACATACCCGTGCACTCACCCATTCACCGCGCACTGTATCGTGAGAATATTCGCACAAGTTGCCAATATTTCCTGATACCTGCGCAAAGCAAGCGCTTCCACCTACACTCACACACCCGCTCCACACTCCACGCGGCACTTAGTCTTGTTGGTTGCGTCTTGCTAGACGTGGTCCAACTTGACACCGTGCCACATTCCATCTCCATTTCCACCTCCCCCCTATTTATATAATATATAACTATATATATATTCTATATCTTCTACATATATATACATATATATACTAAGTTAAGTATTTCTTTTCATTTCTTTCCTTGCAATTTATTTTATTTTCATTTGTCTTTTATTTGTTGCTATTAAAAAGACCAAAAAGGTATAAAAGAGAAATGATAATTTTTGTCTTACAGGTACTCGATCATGTGAGTAACAAGATTGATTTTGGAACCCTAAGTTGGCTTCAAGCCAACGACCATTTGGCTCAAGGCCAAGGACTTCATTTTTGAGGGTGTGCCTCAAGAACAAACTTATCACAAAAAAATCTTAAAAGTAGAAAAACCAAAAACATAACAAACGTAAGGAAGAGATACGTTTTAGGAAAGGCGTAGAAACTCGTTAATCTCCTAATCCCCTCCTCCCTGAGATCGACCCTGGGCCTAAAAGTGACCAAGATAAAATCAAGTAGGCCAGGTTAAAATTTTGTGAAACTAGTGTAGACTCGATTTAGGTTAACTCACTATACTAATTTCAACGATAATATCACCTGATTAATAAGACCTATTCGAGTACGCATCAAAACCCATGTAAGTGAATCTAAAGTGATTGTGTTGTGTGCATGATAGCAATCAACACAATGGCTTGACAATCTTAATTAGGGTTTCACTCAAGTTTTTAAATTCTCCTTTTATTTTGATTCAAATGATTTTAAGGTAAATTTTATGCTACTTGTCTCACGTTTTAATCAGTTCAAACAAGAGATGATCTTTTTAGAATTTAAGTCAAATACAAGTATGGCAGGAGTTTGAGAAAGGTAAAGAATGCATACCTGACTCCAGCAATCTACAGTATGCAATTTGACTTTGAATTTAAATCTAGTAGTAAGGAATGCAACCTACAGATGGATGCCTAATGATATGCTGCTGCTACGTAAAGATGAGATATTTTTGGATTTTTGATTTTATTTATTTTTTTTTGGAATTTTGAAATAATGCAACAAACAAAAACAACGAAAGAAATCAATATGGAAAATTGCAAATGGAAGATCGCATCGATGAGAGATGAGTTCAAGAGATAAAAGAGAAAAGACTCCACAATTATTACAATAATGTGTAAGAACAGGCTCTCACAACTTATGCCTAATAAATGATCCCATGTAATACACCTAAGTCTAACTAAACTATACTACTCTAATCTACTAATCTACTACTATACTATGCAGTTGCTCTAAGGAAAACTCCACCTGGATGTTGGGTCGGAAATGCAGCAGATCCGCCAGGAAGATGACCTCCGCTTGGAAGATGACACTACTCTTCCTACTCCTCAAGTGCTGTGGAAAACAACAAATGATTAGTAAAAAAATTAAAGAGTGTATATACAACAAAGAATTAATCAATAAAAGATTAATTATGTATAAACAAGGAATATGAATGAATGAAAACAAAACTTATATACAAATGAAGAACTAAAGAGTAATTTTGGCGTATAGAGAGTTGCCTCCTTGGCAATGGCGCCAAAAATGGTAGGGATAATAGGAACTTTCTACGACATTTATTAATCAATCACTTAACAAATAAACGCTGTTTCGAGCTTCGATCCCTAGCAACGGCACCAAAAATGATGATGTGATGTGAAAGTGATCGACCATGGTTCGTATAAAAAAATCGTCGTTGTAGTATGTGTCACAAATACAAACCGTTATCGCGTCCATTTTATTTAATTACATAAGTTTTACTTGTTTATTCTTGGTCATTCACTGGGAGGCAGTTATTGATATACATCACTCTCTAAGTCCAAGATTATTCTTTAATTCCAAAAAAATTAGTTTTATGTGCAATAAGGAATGAATGAATGAATGAGTCAATAATGAATGAGTTAATGGTTTAATTATGTGCAAAAGAGAATCGATGAAATGCTTGCAAACACTAATTACAAACAAGTATCAAACAATACCTAGATATACTCTATACTATCTACTTATAACTTATATTACTATTACTTACATTTATATACAATATTAACTAATAATACATACCATACTTACTGTACTTAACATACTAACATATACAGTAACATATATAATATCTATAGCGACAGATATAAACGTCGCTAAACCTCAGAAAACTATGTACAGAATCTAAGGTAGAAACTAGAGTCTATAGCGTTACTTATTTTATCTTTAGCGATGGTTTATTCTATCAATAAAGCTACGTAGTTATATACATATACATAGCTCAAATACTACCATACTGCTTAACTGTACACTTATTATTTACATACACTATACATTTACATATACTATGCATACGGATATACACATACATTTATCTCTTCTTCTCTATTCTTCTCTTTTGCTTTTCGTAACTCATTCTCTCTTCTCTCTTTTCTTCTCTTTGAGTTCAGTCATTAGGGCCTTACCAAAATTTGGTTTTTGGTTGGCGGGCACACCGTTCGAGGGATACACAGCACCCGAGGATCGGGTGAGACCAGACTTTTACTAAGTGCGGCTCTAGTTCGTTCATTAGGCCGGTTAATCATGTCTTAAGCTCACATTTGGGCTTAATCAAGCCCTCTTATAGTGTCGAGCCCCCAGCTCACACACCGCACACCTTCACATTTCATCACAATGCTCAAAACAAAGCCATATGCCATATCATGCTCGAGGGTAAGGGGATGGTGTTTCGGGCGGTTGGCGCTCGTGATGACTGAAGAGCATATAACACAAATTACATATAAGCGCCTACAAGCACTCCGTGCCACACGACACGATGTGGCACTATTTGTGTCGTGTTTGAGCGCTGGATTTCAGCGCATCAGCGTGCTGATTTACAATGTTTGGCCCTCATTATTATAAATTAAAAATAAATTATAGGATAATAAAATATTTACATTGTACTATATAATTGTACAGTTAATTTAAAGTTTTAATTATATTTACTATATAAATAAATTAGGTAAAGTATACAGTTTATACATACTGAATTTTAGGTTTAATTTCTTTAATTACATATAAATTAGTTAATAAATGGACAAATTGGCCTTATACAGAGTTAGTATATATGTTAAGGTATTTTATAAATATTTTTATTATATTTTACAAGTTTTATTTCGATTTTATTTACATTTAAATAGTAGATTTTTGGACTATTTTATTTATAAATTAAGTTTAAATAGTATATACATTATAAATATACTTAAATTCGCTTAAATTACTTTAAATATATTAGTCTAAATATACAGTATAAGTTAAATTACTAATTTATCTTAATTTAATCTAATAACTTAACTAGTAACTTAATAAATTAATTATTTATTATATGTATATAATTAAATTATGGTACAAGGTTAAATATGTTCATTATATACATATAAATATGTATGTACAGTATTATAACTTAATATGATTATTTATAGAGGATACTATTTTATATAGCCTAATAGTGCATATAAGTTAGTTTAATTAATAAATAGTTATTTAATTTAGTTATATACACTGTAATCTAACCAAAATACTTAATTTATATACTACAATATATACATAAATTATTTAATCCCTATATATGTATAGTTTACATTATAGATAAATAAGCTTTACAATATAGCTTATATATACACTTATATACATAGTATACAAAGGATTTTTAGGTGTTTTTTGAGTTTTTTTAGCTTTTTATGAGTTTTATATCTTTTATGGAGGTAGGAGATGAGATGGAAAGAAATGGTTAAGGAGAAAGAGATGTTTTTGGTTTTTTTTATGTTTTGTTTCTTTTATTAAGTTCCATGATATGCAGAACTGTCGACTGGTATATTCTACAAAGCTGGGGATTCGGATTACCATGAAACTTAGTATACATTTAAAGAAATACATAATCTTCAATCAAATAGGTTTATTTTATTTTTTTAGATTTTTATCTAATTTTTATTAAATTCCAAATCTCACTCATCCTAAGCCTTTTAAAGTTTTTCTAATGAATCCTAAAGGCATAGAATGGAACTAAAGAGCTGGAAAGACAATAAAATGCCTCAATTATGCTCAACAAATGAAAAGGAAAGAATAAGAACAGTTAAGCATGAAATTCAACTCACATTTCACTTAGTTTTAATTTTGGACAGTTCGGCAAAAATCTTTAGCTGACAAAAATTGAATAACTGAATTGACAAGTAATCAAATGCATTTAAAAATCTATAACAGTACAAGAATGCTTGTACAGATTATACAGAACTTTATATACATGTCAGTTATCTACAGAACTGAAACCTAAGCCTACAGTCCTTGTCTTCAGATCAGCATCTACTGCAGCAGAAATGCAACAACAGCAGTAGCAAGAACAGAGCAGCAATGTTGCTACTGGAAGCACTACAGTAAATTCCAACACAAACAGCAGCTGAAGCTACTGTGACCAGACAATGCAGCTAACCAGATTGAATTCCAGATGGCTTAACTGCTGCTGTAGTTAATTCATCTGGAATGAAATCAAGTCTGCAGGAAGGAAGGGAATGTAGTTGCAATTGCAGCAAATTGCTATGAATCTGGGATTCAAAACTCAAACAAAAATCACTTAAATACCATCTGTTACGATCCGGTTCCTGAATCCCTACAGGACACGAGATCGGCCCGACTCAACTGATCCTAAGATCCAGTCGTCTAATAAGAAATAACCAAAAAGCAGGAAAGTAAACCACATTCACTATGCTAAGTAACTAACCATAAAAGAGTACAACAGTAAAGAAAGTAAAAGTTGCTACAGTATATATCACCACCACAACATTAAAATAGTAACAAGGTACAGGAGCGTAAAGGTACAAAAATGTAAAGGTACAAGAGTCTGAACTCACTACAACAGAAAGTACTACAAAAGAAGACTACTGCTACTGGGCTCTACTGGGCCCAGCACCTTCTGCAGCCGGAAACTCGAGCTGCTCAACACCTGGACCTGAAAAGGGCTATGAGTAACAAAGTCAACGAATGCTGAGTAGAGTGGCAACCAGCTAACTAAAGTAGTAAAAGCTAACAGGTAAAACTATATGTTCCAATTTCTTTATTTTACAAGTTATTCCTTTTTCATCCATGGGTTTATTCTTTTCAGATTTCTTTCTTGATCTCGAATGTTCCTCGTGGGAACGATCTTGATTACAGTCTTTTTCGAAGAGTAGAAGTCGCACGTGGTGCTCTGCTGGCCGGGAGAGTCCTCCGTGGTGGTCCTACACCCAATCAACCACCCCAAGGTCACGGACACACGTAACGGTGACTACGGCATGCGCGATAAGTGTGCGGGTAGCTACTCCACACTGGCACGCGGTCAGTTGTTTCCGCTAACGGGTGCGCCCAAGTACAGCATAGAACAGTATGGGACCTAGCCCTCTCAGTAACAGGGGTCTAGCTCCTAAGAACCAAACAGGGGTCTGGCCCCTCCACAGTCCGTGCACCCTCGCCTGACTACCCTAGTTTGCCATGTGAACCTAACAAGTCGATGTAGGGTGGCTAGCTGAACCCCGGGCCCCGTGGGGTGGCTAGCTCTCTCCCTACACTAGTAGCTCTCCCCGGTACAGTGTACACGAGGGCTAAGAAGTCAGTGCAGAGTGGCCAATCCTAACCTCAAGTCCCAACTCAAGGGCGGCTAGCTCTGTTCTACACTGAACAGGGGACAGCCCAGGAGCTTTACTCTTAATTCCCCGTAGGGTTCATGCTCATATTTCTCATGCCATCCCATACCAGGTTTCACCATTCACATCCCATTCTCAGGTTATACACATGCAGCTCGTATTTCTATCATTCACATTTCCATTTTCAAGTTATACACATGCAGCTCGTATTTCTATCATTTAATGGATACGACTGGTAATGTCGCATGTAACTGCTTAACTAGCACATGTAATTCATATTTCACAGGAAACACTTATTCATTAACAGGCAGTTGTAATCATTTCTATTTATTCATTCAAGATTGCAAATCAAACATGCATACAGACATTTCAAGTAACTTCTTGTCCTAGGATTCATGCCGTATCCTAAGTTCTAGTTATTCATTCTACACATGCATTTAGGTTTATGATTAAAATTAAGGAAAACTATTCTACTAGACAACCCAGGAGTATTGGGGGCTCGAACGGCAGGCTCACGTGCCTCAGTAAGCCCCAAACTCGCAATGGAACGAAGTCGTATAAGGAACAATCACAATGGAACATTCATAATAGTATAGGAAGCCTTCTAACAAGTAGAGGGACTCACGAAGAAAACACCGATATCTTGTTTGAGTAAAACGGACCTCAAACGGACCCTAAACGGGTCAAAAATAGGGCTACTAACTCAAATCAGACGTCTGGCACAATGTCCAGACGTCTTAAAGGAGACTAGAAACGCACCTTAGGCTCTGTGTCGACCTCAGACATCTAGGACCTCTTCTGGAATGTCTAGACCCAACTGCAGACATTCGACCACCTCTCCAGACATTCGGGAGTGCTTCCAGCCGTCTGGTAAGCTTCCTAGATGTCTGAAATGCGTAGGATGGCGTGTCCCGTGCCTTCCCGAAGCAATCCTTGCACGCGACAGCAAATCCTCCACAATAAGCCACGCAAAACGTAGCTGCGGAGCGGCCTGCATGGCCATATCAGCGAAAGGAAATGTACCTTCGCGAAGATCAGACTTCAGACGTCTGGAGTCGCCTCCAGACGTCCACTTCGTTGTCTGGACGTCACTCGAGACGTCTGAATCTCGGAAAAACCCAGAACCAGAACCTCCTCCTGCTCACCCTCGCTGCGCGCAGCCGCGCCTCGCCACCTCTCTTGCAGCTCTAGTTGCAGCAGTGTCGGGGACGACTCCCCCGATGCTCTCCTCCTCCTCCCTCATGTGCCACTCCGCCCGTGTGCCCTCTGGTGAGCTCCTCCTCTCCTCACGCCACTCCTCCTTATCGCCACTCTCGCGCTCTCTCTAGGGCACGCTCCTCTCGTTGGGGTGGAGAGGAAGAGAAGAAAGTGGTTGGAGGTGGAGTGGGGAGAACTAGAGAGGAGAAGAGGGGTTTACAAAGAGTGCGTTAGGGTTCGTATGGGGAGGGAAGAGAGAAGAAGGGGAGAAAAAGTTGGTACTGTCTGGGCACCGCCCGTGCGCGGACGTGAAGGCTTGCACAAAAATTTCAATTTTCAGACGTTTGACCGACAGTCCAGATGTCTTAAAAGGCTTAGGACAGAACGGGTCTTGACATCATATCAAACCTAAAGGAAGTTTCATCCCCGAATCTTGAGCTAGCTAGGGTGCGGAAAAAGAACTGTATATGCATAACAAACTTAAAGAGGATCGAATCCAGTCCGAAAAGACATACCCTCAAAAAGCTCTGAGTACCGCTCTCGCAACACCGCCTCAGGCTCCCATGTAGCCTCCTCGTACCTCTGGCTCCTCCACAAAACCTTCACTAGGGGTACCTGCTTCCGTCTCAAACTTCGGATGGCTCTGTCTAGTATCTGCATTGGTCGCTTGGGATAGGTCAGGTCGTCACCCACTTCGACACTCTCGTGGCTCACAACGTGATTGGGATCGATGACATACTTTATGAGGTTGGACACGTGGAACACGTCGTGCACATTAGAAAGCTGGGGAGGAAGGGCAAGCCTGTAAACAACGGGTCCTACTTGCTCCAGGACCTCAAAGGGCCCCACAAACCTCGGCGCGAGTTTTCCTTTCACCCCAAAACGCTGCAGGCCCTTCATGGGTGAAACGCGAAGAAAGACGTGATCCTTAACCTCAAACTGCACCTCTCTGCTCTTCCGATTGGCATAACTCTTCTGTCTGCTCCTGACAGTGCGAAGTTGTCTGTGAATCTGCTCTACCACCTCCTAACTTTGCTGGATCAGCCTGGGGCCAACCTCCCACTTGGTCCCCACCTTAACCCAACTCAAGGGCGCAGTACACCTCCGTCCGTACAGAGCCTCATAGGGTGCCATACCGATACTCGAGTGATAACTGTTATTATATGCAAACTCTGCCAAGGGCAAGTACTCCTCCCAAGAGCCCCTCTAGTCCAGTACACAGGCACATAAAAGATCCTCAAGTGTCTGTATCGTGCATTTTGATTGTCCGTCTATCTGGGGGTGGTACGCCGTACTAAACCTCAACTGTGTCCCCAAAGCCTGCTGAAACTCAGCCCAAAATTGGGACGTAAAACGAGTATCCTGGTCGGATACAATCTCACATGGAACTCTGTGCAGACGTCCCATGTCACGAATATACCTCTCTGCCAACTGCGTCGGTCCCAAGGTGACTCGGATCGGCGAGAAACGTGCTATCTTCGTCAATCTTTCTACAATCACCTGGACTGCGTCGTGGTCTCGCTGGGTAATGGGCAAGCCCACCACCAAGTCCATGGTGATGCTCTCCCACTTCCACTCTGGCACAGGAAGTGGCTGCAATGGCCTTACAGGCCTCTGATGCTCGGCCTTCACTTGCTGGCACACTAAACACTACTGCACGAACTCACCTGCATCCCACTTACCAAAAGTCGCATTTTAGATCATGATACATCTTCGTGTTCTTGGGATGTATGGTGAACTTGGACCCGTGTGCCTCAGTCAGGAGCTCTCTCAACAACTCCTCGTCTTTGGGAACGCACAAACGTCCCCTCATGCGTAGTACCTTGTCTGAAAAAGAGAAATCTCCTGGGTCCCCTGACAGTACTCTGTCTCTCAACGACTGTAGGTATGGATCTGTCATCCGTCCTATAATGATGCGGTCTATCAACTCTGGTCTCGTTTGTCGTGTCACTGTCACTGCCCCACAATGCCCCTGTAACTCTAGGGGTCACCAACTGGCCAACTCCTCCATAAGCCTCCAACTCTGTGCCTGTAAACTGGCCAGCTGGGCGGGCGCCTTCCAACTCAAGGCGTCAGCCACCGCGTTGACCTTCCCTAGATGGTAGGAGATGCTACAGTCATAGTCCTTCAGGAGCTCTAACCAACGTCTCTGTCTCATGTTAAGCTCCTTCTGATCAAACAAATACCTGAGGCTCTTATGATCCGTGAATATCTCAAAAGTCTCACCGTAAAGGTAGTGCCTCCATGTCTTCCGCGCGAAGACAACAACTGCCAGCTCTAAGTCGTGATTAAGGTAGCTATGCTCATGGGGCTTCAGTTGCCGCGAAGTGTAAGCGACAACGTGACCCCGCTACATGAGCACACCCCCTAACCCTTACAACGAAGCGTCCGTGTAGACAATGAAACCGCCACTGCTGTCCAGGATGGTAAGCACAGGAGTTGAAGTCAGCCTCCCCTTCAACTCTTGAAAACACGCCTCACAAGCATCTGTCCAAGCAAAGGGCACGTCCTTCTAGGTCAACTGAGTCATAGGACGCGCAATCTGTGAGAAACCCCTGATAAACCGCCGATAGTAACCTGCCAGTCCCAAGAAACTACGAATCTCTATCACTGTACGTGGCCTCTCCCACCTGAGTATTGCCTCTACCTTGGCTGGATCCACATCCAGGCCATCCCCTGAAATTACATGACCCGAGAAGGTCACTTGCCCCAACCAAACTCGCACTTACCGTATTTGGCATACAGCCTACGTTGTCTCAACGTGTCTAGAACCATCTGCAAGTGTTGTACGTGCTGCGCTTGATCCCGTGAATAAATGAGCACATTATCAATAAATACCACCACAAACTGATCCAGATAAGGTCTGAACACT
Organism: Thalassia testudinum; assembly: GCA_037157565.1. NCBI lineage: Eukaryota > Viridiplantae > Streptophyta > Magnoliopsida > Alismatales > Hydrocharitaceae > Thalassia > Thalassia testudinum. The sequence continues at coordinate 37,659,272 of JAZHRO010000024.1, forward strand.
CGATTCATCAAATCCATGAAGGCAGCGGGGGCGTTGGTCAGCCCAAATGACATGATCAGAAACTCGTAGTGTCCGTACTAGGTGCGGAAAGCTGTCTTGGAGACGTCGATTTCCTTGATCCTCAATTGGTGGTAGCTAGATCTCAAATCTATCTTGGAAAATACCGTGGCACCTCGCAACTGGTCAAAAAAATCATCGATCCTCGGCAGTAGATACCTGTTCTTGATGGTGACCCTATTCAGCTGTCTGTAGTCCACACAAAGGCGTAGGGTACCATCCTTCTTCTTCACAAATAACACCGGGGCTCCCCACGGGGACGTACTGGGCCTCACAAAGCCCTTCTCCAATAGGTCCTGCAACTGGGACTTGAGCTCTCACAGGTCAAGTGGTGCCATCCTGTAAGGTGCTGTAGAAATGGGGCTGGTCCCCGGTACAAGTGAGATCTCAAACTCGATCTCACGCTCAGGCAGTAGTCCGGCAGCTCCTCTAGAAACACGTCGGGGTACTCTCTGATCACCGGGATGCTCTGAAAGTCTGCCGTGGGGCTGGGTTTTGCCACTACACAAGCTAGGAAGCCCTCACACCCCTAGCCCAAAAGTCTCGCTGCTCGAAGTGCAGAAATGCACCTGAAGCCTCCGTCCACTAGCTGTCCGTGAAACTCAAAAGAAGGTATCTCCGGTATGGAGAAGACAATCTTCCTCTCAAAACAGTCCACCAAAGCATGGTAAGCGGATAGCCAATCCATCCCCAGAATCACGCCAAAGTCCTCCATTGGTATCACAATCAGGTCAGCGGGGAGGCTGTGTCCCACAACACAGACCTCACAGTCTATGTAGACCTCCTCAGCTACAAACAGCTGACCACCTGAACCTCTGATCACAAAAGGATCCTCTAACAACACACAGTCCTATCCCAAACTGACAGCAAAACTTGCAGCAACAAACGAGTGCGTGGCACAGGAATCAAAGAGTACGTAAACTAATCTGCCAGAAACTGTAACCATATCATCCACCACTGAACCTGATGCTCTGGTGTTTCTGTGTGTCAGGGCATTGATACACCCCTCAACTCTCGGTACCGAAGAAGCAGCCACACTCTGTGTTGGACGGGTAGCTGCTGGTCGGTACCCTACCCGCGACTGCTGTCCTCTCCCACGCGCCTGGGAACCACGGCCACCTGCTCGACCTCCAGTGCTCGGTGAGGGGAGCATCTGCTGCACTCCAGCCCTAGACGGGCAGTCCCTCCTGATGTGGCCCGGCTAGCCACATTTGTAGCAGAGGGGAACTCGACTCCCGCCCTCGATAGGTCCCTACTGATGGCTGGGTGGGGGCCTAGTGCTGGCTGCTGGACCCTATCGGGGGCCCCCAAAGGCTGTTGACAGCCCTGCGAAACGTGATGGCTCTCCTGCGGGCGCCGCGTGCCTCCTCTCTCGCCGGCCCTGTGAGTACTCTGGCTGGTAGGGCCTCTTCCGTCTGCTGTTAGTGTCTCGTGCAGCCGGGTTGGTCTCCTCATATGTCATAGCGGCCTCCACCACTCTCGAGAATGTGAGCAATTGCAGGGGTTTGACATACCCCCAAATGGCAGGTCAGAGCCTCTCAGTGAACCTCCACAAGCGCTCCTCCTCAGTAGCCACAGCTATCGCAGCAAAACGTGACGGCTCCAGAAAATGAGTACGATACACGCTAACAGTCATCGTCCCCTGGCGGAGAGTGTGGAACTCCTACCTCCTCTGATCCTACCACGTCTGCGGGAAGTACTGCTCGCAGAAGAGGGTCACAAATTGGTTCCACGTTGGCTCTGCCCTCTCCTGGCCTCTGTCTGCCCTCCACCACCTATGTGCCGCACTCTCCAGCTGGTATGTGGCAAAGGCCACACGGCACTCCGTAGGGGGGCGAAGGGTGTCAAACACCTTCTCGATATGCTCCAACTAGTCCTCCGCCTCAGTCGAGTCCTCATCCCCCTTGAAGGAGGTGGGCTTCAGCTTCCGGAACTGTCCAAAAAGGTCGTAGTGTTGTAGTAGTGGAGGAACGGGCACACCTCCAGGCAGGGAGGGCTTGTGCTCGGAAGTGTCAGAGTGCAGTGGGGGCGGTGGGGGACCACCTCCCCCACGTCCAGTGTTGTGTCGGTCTCACGGTCCCACAGAGGACTCCTCCTCCACGTCCCCAAGGAGAGGTGCTTGTGGAGGCGGGTGGAGCTCCTCTCGTACTATCTCTTATATCAACTAGGCGAGGTCTTGGGCCTGAACGCTAGGAAGAAGTGGCTGGTCCACTGAAACCTCGAGCCCAGCACGTCCGCCCCTTCGACCTCGTCCATGGCCGCGCCCGCGGCCCGCCTCAAGGACTCTACATTGAGGCATCTCTTGCAAGGAGACGCACAAAACATAACCAAAAAGACATCAACTCTTACGGACATTCAGCAAAAGAACCTCAACACAGATGTCAAAAGGTATGTTGTGGTGGTTACTCTAGTTATATGCACGTAAATTGGTTATTCTCAAGTTAGTTGATTCATTTCTCGAGACGATCTTGCTCTGATACCATGTTGTTATGACCTGGTTCTCGAATTCCTACATGACATGAGACCGGCCCAACTCGGTTGATCCCAAGACCCAGTCATCCAACAAGAAATAACCAAAAAGCAGGAAAGTAAACTACATTCACTATGCTAAGCAACTAACAGTAAAAGAGTACAGTAGTAAAGAAAGTAAAAGCTACTACAGTACATATCACCACTATAACATTAAAACAGTAACAAGGTACAGGAACGTAAAGGTACAGAAATATAAAGGTACAAGAGTCTGAACTCACCACAGCAGAAAGTACTACAAAAGAAGACTACTACTACTGGGAGCTATTAGGCCCAGCAACCTCTGCAGTCGGAGACTCGGGTTGCTCAACACCTGGGCCTGAAAAGGGTTATGAGTAATAAAGTCAGAAAACGCTGAGTAGAGTGGCAACCAGCTAACTAAAGCAGTAAAAGCTAACAGGTAAAACTGTATGTTCCAATTTCTTTATTTTACAAGTTATTCCTTTTTCATCAATGGATTTATTCTTTTCAAATCTCTTTCTTGATCTCGAATGTTCCTCTTGGGAACGATCTTGATTGCAGTCTTTTTGGAAGAGTAGAAGTCGCACGTGGTGCTCTCCTGGCCGGGAGAGTCCTGCATGGTGGTCCTATACCCAATCAACCACCCCAAGGTAACGGACAGATGTAACGGTGACTACGGCACGCGCGATAAGCGCATGGGTAGCTACTCCACACTAGCACGCGGTCAGTTGTTTCCGCTAACAGGTGCGCCTAAGTACAACATGGAACAGTATGGGGCCTAGCCCTCTCAGTAACAGGGGTCTAGCCCTTAAGAACCAAACAGGGGTCTAGCCCCTTCACAGTTCGCGCACCCTCGCCTGACTACATTGGTTTGCCTAGTGGGCCTAACAAGTCGGTGTAGGGTGGCTAGCTAAAGCCCGGTCCCCGTGGGGTGGCTAGCTCTCTCCCTACACTAGTAGCTCTCCCCTGTATAGTGTACACGAGGGCCAAGAAGTAGGTGCAGAGTGGCCAATCCTAACCCTAGGTCCCAACCCAAGAGCGACTAGCTCTGTTCTACATTGAATAGGGGATAGTCACTCTCCTTGGTACCACATACTCAAGGGCGAGCACACTTCCCCACTCACATTTCCAGATCCATTTCATTTATTTCCAGGAGCTTTACTCCTAATTCCCCGTAGGGTTCATGCTCATATTTCTCATGCCATCCCATACCAGGTTTCATCATTCACATCCCATTCTCAGGTTATACACATGCAGCTCGTATTTCTATCATTCATATTTCCATTCTCAGGTTATACACATGCATCTCGTATTTTTATCATTTAACGGATACGACAGGTAATGTCGCATGTAACTGCTTAACTAGCACATGTAATTCATCTTTCACAGGCAGCTCTTGTTCATTAACAGGCAGTTGTTATCATTTCTATTTAATCATTCAAGATTGCAAATCAAACACGCATACAGACATTTCAAGTAACTTCTTGTCCTAGGATTCATGTCGTATCCTAGGTTCTAGTTATTCATTTCACACATGCATTCAGGTTTATAATTAAAATTAGGGAAAGCCACTCTACCAGACAACCCAGGAGTATTGGAGGGCTCGAATGGCAGGCTCACGTGCCTCAGCAAGTCCTGAACCCGCAACGGAATGAAGTCCTATAACAAGGAACAATCACAATGGAACATTCATAATAGTATAGGAAGCCTTCTAACAAGTAGAGGGACTCACGAGGAAAATACCGATATCTTGTTTGCGTAAAACAAACCTCAAACGGATCCTAAACGGGTCAAAAATAGGGCCACTGACTCAAATCAGACGTCTGGCACAATGTCCAGACGTCTTAAAAGTGATTAGAAACGCGCCTTAGGCTCTATGTCGACCTTAGACGCCCAGGACCTCTTCTGGATCGTCTGGACCCAACTCCAGACGTCCGACCACCTCTCTGGACGTCTGCGAGTGCTTCCAGCTGTCTGGTAAGCTTCCCAAACGTCTGAAATGGGTGGGAGGTCATGTCCCGTGCCTTCCTGAAGCAATCCCTGCACGCGACAACAAATCCCCCACAATAAGCCATGCAAAAAGTAGCTGCGGAGTGACTTGCATGGCCGTATCCGCGAAAGGAAACGTACCTTCTCGAAGATTGGACTTCAGACGTCTGGAGTTGCCTCCAGACGTCCACTCTGTCATCTGGACGTCACTCCATACGTCTGAGTCTGGGAAAAACCCAGAACCAGAACCTCCTCCTGCTCGCCCTCGCCGCGCGCAGCCGCGCCTCACCTCCTCCCTTGCAGCTCTGGCTGCAGCAGTGTCAGGGACGACTCCCCCGACGCTCTCCTCCTCCTCCCGCATGCGTCACTTCGGCCGTGCGCCCTCTGGTGAGCTCCCATACGAGCTTGCGAGCTCAAGCTCTAGTAATCGCTGGTGAGAGCTCATTTCGTCGTTATGGTTATTTACAGTCGTTATAGTATATGACAAAATAGCTACCAGATTACTACAAAATTTTTTACTCGGAATACAAGTTTTCCCGAGGTCGAACTCAGGGAGAAACCATAATTCTAGAGGTATAAAAGTTCTCAATTATGTTACAAAAATAAGAGAGAGAGAGAGGGATCAAAAGTTCTCTTAGCTTCTTCTTCTTCTCTCTTCCTCTTCTTTCTTTTCTTCTTCTCTTTCAGCTGATGTTTCTCTTCTTCTCTTTCTCTGTGGCTGCAGAGGCTTCTACCTTCTTTCTTCTTCTTCTTTCTTCTTTTCTTCCTGCCTTCTTCTTTCTTCTTTAGCTTGCGGCTGTGGTGATCTTCTTCTTTTTCTTTCTCTTTTCTTCCTACCTTCTCCTTCTTTCTCTTTTCTTCTTCTTATCTGCTTCTGCTTCTTTTCTTTTCCTCTTCTTTCTTCTCTGGCCGCTGACCTTCCTTCCTCTTTTCTTCTTCTTTTGGCTGTTGCCCTTCCGACATCTGATGCAGTGCTCTGATGGCTTATCTGTGCATTTGCTACAGTGCTTTCCTTCCTTCTTCTTCAGCTGCTCAGTGCGGCTAAGGCTTCGGCCACTCCTCTCTTCTTCTTCCTTAGCTTGCTTCTTCTTCTTCTTTCCTTCTTTATTTCCTGCGTGCACACAGTGGTCAGTGCAAAACCTACCCCTACCCCTTCCCCGCATCTCTCTCTTTCTCAGAATCTCTCTTAGGAATGCTCTCTTAGAGTCGGGTAATCGGGTTCGGGTAGCGCGCCCGGGACCAGGCCCACCGGTGTGTGGTGGTGGGCGAGGAGTGCTTGGTCGAGTAGTCGGATCCGGCCCAGACTCGGGAGGCGTGAGCGCTGGCGAGGGCGGGCGAGCGCGTGGCGTGCTGCGTGGGGGTGAGAGGGACCTAACCCCTGTGTATCAAAGGCAACCAGCCCGATACACTTTTTCAATGTAAGTGTGGGTGCGCAGCCGCACACTTACGAGGTGGGACTAAAGTCCCACCTCCAGATGCCTCACCCGCCACCGAGGAAGCTACTGCCGTGAAAACACAGAGACGGCCTCTCGGCCAAGTCAGATAACGTGGGAAGCTTCGCTGGAGTGTGGCGAAGCTAGTGCGGGGGTCGGCGAGGCGTGAGAACGCCTGTGGCGGTGGACCTAGGTCAGAATGTGTGCGTGGAAATGGGTCTGTTCGGGGGGTGGTCGGGCGGTGAGTGGCGATGTATGGAGTGGGGGAAAGGGTTGAGTGGAGTGAGGGGGAGCTTCTGGGGTAGTCGACGAGGGATGAGGTGGTCTGTGGAAGTGGGATGGCCTCACCGGAGAAGGCGACCGGAGATGGGGAAGATGGAGTTGGACAGTTGCGGTCGGGTGGTTGAAATGGAAAATTAGTAGGGGGAAAATACATGGGAGAGAGAGAGAGGAAACTTTGTACCTATTTACTCGACGAAGGGGGAGAGAGTAGCGTCCGGCTCGTGCCTGCCGGAGCTGAGGACGAAGATGCCCAGGAGGAGGGTATCGGCGACGAGGAGGCGATCTGAGGGTGCCAGCTGGTATGGCCTGGTGCGGACGACAGGGCAAAGTAAACTCTGCTGTAGGTTGGGCAGCAGAGTGACGAGGAGGAGGAGAAGATCGCCGGAAGCTCGAGCGCTCTGACCGGAGAGGGAAGGGATGAAAAGTGGGGTATTTCTCCGCCAGAGGAAGCTTGAAAGAGTCGGCAGACCTTGCCACTCCTTATAAAGGCCTTGGCGCGGAGAGGGGACCGAGGTGGAGACATGCCAGCCTCGCAGGAGAGTGGCTGGAAAGGATGCCTATGTCTTTCGTGCGTTTGCACGAGAGACATGGTCGATGGCAGAGGGCAGGGGAGGGTCCCTGCGATAGAAGACGTTGTAGGGAACCCCCTGTTTGTTCTAGAGGATGGTCGCCCTGCCCTGCGCAGCGCCATCCTCCACACAAGGTCGCCAGAGGTATGGCGCTGCACAGATATGGTAGGGAGGACCGTTCTGCAAATAACGACGATAAGTTGGGGGTCTAAATGCAAGGGTTTCAAAAGATAAGGGTCAAAAAGTAAATTAAGAGGACCAATTTGTAAAGTCGGTCAAGATGATCTTCTCTTAGGCCCAAATTTTTATACCAGATAAATTTGAAGCTAAGGATTTTAATGGTAAAATATGATTTGAGGTTGGACCATGTTTGATCGGTCAATTTACGCAAAAACCCAAATTAAGTTATTAATTGGGTATGGTTCTCATTTTAGGTCAAAATAGGTTGCAAAGGCCAAATTGAAGGTTCTAAACCCTAGGGGATATTTTTCTATGAATTTTAGAGGGTTTATTTGATTTTTATCCTTCCTCAAACCTCGTGAATTAAAGTGGATTTTTTTTAGGGTTACAGAATGTCATTTAATTCATAGAAGTTGCTATAACCCTTTTCAGATCAGATCATCCCACTTCCCTTCTTATTGAGCTTGTTTGACCTATGTTTGGATCCTTAATTACCCTGTTTGCATATTGCATTGGTGAAATTACAGTTTTACCCCTGATGATTTGTGTTATTCTTTAACTCAGAATTCTCTGAGTTAAGCCTTTCTTTGGGTTTTGTAGGAGCTTTTTCACACATATTTGGATTAGATTGTGCTAGTTAGGGTTCATGATGAGGTTCTCATCAAGCTCCTCCTCTCCTCACGCCGCTCCTCCTCATCACCGCTCTCTCATTCTCTCTCGCGCTCGCTCCTCTTGCTGGGGTGGAGAGGATGAGAAGAAAGTGGCTGGTGGTGGAGTGGGGAGAACGAGAGAGGAGAAGAGGGGTTTACAAAGAGTGCGTTAGGGTTCGTATGGGGAGGGAAGAGAGAAGAAGGGGAGAAAAAGAGGGTACTGTCTGCGCGTCGCCCACGCGCAGACACGAAGGGTTGCACAAAAATTTCAATTTCCAGACGTCTGGGAAGGGGTCCAGATGTCTGACCAGACGTTTGACCGATAGTCCAGACGTCTTAAAAGGCTCAGGACAGAACGAGTTTTAACACCATCTGACAAGGGTTTCAATTCACAAATCCTAGAAAAACCACTCAGGAATGCATCTTAAAGTCCAGATCCCTTGTCGAGAAAATCTCATCAAATCAAATCTAAAAGAGAGCTGATCTAGCTCTTTCTAATGCTATAGACAGCATGTAGAAAGAGTTAAATCAATCCATCTAAAACACACATTTAAATTCCAGACTCTGGAAACCCTAAGGAGTATTAAGAACTCCTTAGATTAGAAAATCAGATTTCCCCTTTACACTTGAATACAAGAAAGAACCTCAAATCACCAAAGTAATTTTCCTTAGCTCTATCATGCATTCAAGGCATTAAATTCCTCACAAAAATCTAGATCAGATTATGGCTCATCTGAGGTGAATTCTGACTTCAGAATCACCTCAGATTCCTAGCCAAACAGTGAATCGCAATCAAAGATATCTCAGTTTGCTAGATCAAAACATTCAAAGCCCAAAATGGATAAAAATCCTTAAAATCTGAATTCATAAAACATTTGGCAAACTGATTCAATTTTAGCTCAGATCAGGGACTTTTGTGATAAAAATGGGGTGAATGGGAAGCCCCTAATGTGATTTTTGATGCTAATTTCAGATATGAGATTGGAAACCAATCAGAAATGAAATTAGGTCTATTGAGTGGGTGAATTGCGAGAAATAACTCGTGGGAATCAGAAGCAATATGGAAAACATGGAGAGGAAGAAAATTCATGATCAGTGATAGTGTGAAAACATCTCCTATGATCTGGAATGATCAGAGGAGGTGAGGGGGGGTTCTAATTCTAAATCTACTCCTAATGCTAAACTAATCAGAACAGTAGATCAATCACTAATTCTAACTCTAATTCTACATCTAACCTATTTAACTACAGCTACAGCTAACCTACAAAGTAGTAAAACTATTCTAACAAGAAGAATGGGACTTGTGGGTCCTTAGCCGGTGGCTAAGGAAGAAGAACGGAGGGAGATGGACTCTAGCGGAGGGGAAAAGCCCTCTAGTGAAGCTTCTGGGTCGTCCTCAGGCGTATGTCATCCTTATCGACGAGGAAAGTTGGAGAGAAGCCGGAGAATTCACAGCTGGTGGCTGTGAAATCTGGGGATCGTTGGGGTGGGGTGACCAGAGTGAGAATGATTGCTAAGAATGTAGGAGGGAGCGATCCTTTACGCGCGCGACCAGGGAGCTGCTTAAGTAGCCAGCATAGTGGATTAAGGCACCGCGTGAAGGAGGTTAGGCGACGAGGACACCGGCGGTGAGGATGAAAGGAGAGAGTGCACGGGGTAGCCAAGTCAAAATCTGACCGTAGGATGTGATCTGAGGGTAGTGGTGACCACACACGCCAAGTCGTGCGAAGGTTCGAATCAAATTGAGCCGCAGATCAAGATCAAGTGAGAACAGACCTCCTGATGGCGCGTGTTCTTCACGTGCTCCAGTGTTTGCGCAAGTAGCAGGAGACGCTGGGTTCTAATGGTGAAATTGCAGGGAAGGCCCCTTGCGAAGGGGTATGAAAATTACATTCAGGCCCATAAGTGATAAGAATATGTAACTGAATGGCCCCTAAGGGCTTACAGAAAGGTCCCTGTGTGTTACAAATAGGTCCTAGGAAGTTATCTAATGAAGGAAATGCAATGCATAAAGGACCTAAATGTAAATCTTAAATTTCAAAGCCTTAATGATGTTCAAATGCCTTCAAGTTTTTATATATGCCTAATTGAATATTTAGGAAGTTAATTGCACTTTTGATTTGAACTTTTAAACTTGTTTGTGTGTTTAATTTACACTTGGATCACCATTTGACTTTTTTCTCAAGAATATTTCATTTTATAACCTAATTATGCAATTTTAACACAGAATTAATGTTTTAGGTCTTTTTCTTTGATTCCCACACTTAGCCCTTTTTATGTGTTAATTTGATATTGTTTAACCCATTTTCTAGCTTAACTTTAGCTTTTTATCTATGATGAGTAGCCACTCATCTGTGGTCCAACTACTATCCTCAACCTTACTACTTTTCTCTAGGACTTCCAACGTGCTTCGGGCTAGCGGATTAATTTATCCAAAAGTTTCTGCTATGTTGGGAGACATTTCCCTACTGATAGATTGTCCAATACTCTACGGATTTTGGGATTCCAGCAGGGTTCCTTCCCCTTCAATTACTTGGGTTGCCCCATTTTTGCGGGTCGCACTAAAAACTCCTATTTTTACCACTTGATTGATAAAATCCAGGCTAAGTTGGCAAGCTGGAATGCCAATCTATTATCCTCTGTCTCCCACCTTTTGCTGATTAAACTTCTCTCCTGTATCCCCATTTATACCCTCTCCATCCTTGAAACCCCCAACACCATCATTAACAAACTGGAATCTATTTTTGCAAATTTCTTTGGGGATCCACTTCTAATGAGAAGAAACATCACTGGACTGCTTGGAAGAAAATCTCTAAACCTCTCCCTAATGGTGGTCTTGGGGTTCTTAACCTCAATCTTTTTGTTGATGCTTTGAGGATGAAAAGAGCTTGGAATATCCGATTTCAGGAATCCCCTTACTCCATCTTGATGAGGCGGCTCTATGGTGCTTCTCTCTTGACATCTGGGTGCATTCCGGCCAGGGTTAAAAAGATGAGGGATGCCTCCTCGATCTTAAAGAATTTTGTTCGCTCGGAAGTGCATGAAGGCACCATTGATTTTTGAGTTGAGACTTGGATTGGTTACAAGGCGCTCAATTCCTTCTTTCCTGCGACTGTCATTCCTCCTCCTACTCAAGTCAAGGATTTCGTTGTCAATAGCCATAACTATTTGGCGAGGTCCTTCATTCCTCAATTTCTCTTAGATCAAGTGATCTAGACTTCTTTGAATGATGGGAAGGACCTCCCCATTTGGTCTTTGACTTCGTCTGGGTCTTTCACGATGGTGTCGACTTACCAATCCTACTTCAGATTGATGCCTATTAACAAAGCTACCAAAGACCTCTGGAACTTAAACATTCCACTTTGTTTGGTGCTCTTAGTGTGGAAGGTTCTCCACTTCAACACCCCTATTGATGATAATATCAGCAAGCTTGGCATACCTTTGGCGTCCAAATGCTCTTGCTGCCGTATTTCGCCTAAACAGGAGACCGTCATTCATGTCTTTACTGAGAGCGAGATTGTTAAGCAAATATCCAATTGGGTTTTCAACAGATGACTTTTTAAGCCTATTAGTCCTGCCTTGTTTATTCGTATTATGCATGCTCCCTCCAGCAATCCTAATCACCGTAGGCGTAAGGGTTTGATCTCTTTTATTTGGTACAATGCTTGGTGGTGCCGGAATAAACTTAGACATAATGAGATAACTTGGAATAAACTTAATCTTATTCTGGATAATAATTGGTGTTCCTTTGATATGTTCGATTGGTTTCATGCCTCTAAACCTAAAGTTTTTGCTGTTACTTGGGTTTGGCCCACTAGCGGCTTCAAAATCAACATTTCAGTGACTCCTAATGATGGTTTTTTTAAGGTTGGCTAGGAATACTGATGGTGATTTTGTTGCTGGAGCGACGAGTAGGATACATACTGATATTAGAGAGAAGGCCATTATTATTGCTATTGTTCATGCAGTCAACACTTTGCCTCCCAATTCAACTCTCCATCTTGACATGGACTCCTTGCTGATTTACAACTAGTGGAACGGTAAGATCTCTGTCCCATGGAAACTTTGAAATCAAATTTGGGATCTTGAGCTGATCAAACATAAGATCACCTCGCTTAGCTTTATATGAACTGGGGCGAACAGGCTTTCCTTCTAGCTGGCTCATAATGTTGCTGATGACTAGAGTGTCTTCCAGCCTTCAGATATTTCCAGTCGTCTTCGTGGCATCATCTTTTTGGACAAGTTGCAGTTCCCGTATATCATCTTTTGACCCCATTTAGGTTGGGTGTGTGGTTTGTGTGTGTTGTAAGGCCACGAGTCGTGGCCCGTTTTGAATTTTCTTGTACTTGGGCGAGTTTTGATTTGGTCCCCCTACCCTTCTTTTCTGCCTACGGGGAGTGGGGGATGAATAAGAGTTACTCCCACTTTTATTAAAAAAAAAATGGATTAAAATTAAAATCAATCGTTTGAAAATGAAAATCAAACGGTTCAAATTAAGCAGACTAAAATATACCAGTTAAAATCAAAATACATCTGCTAAAAATGAAAATACATTGATATATTTTAACTTTCTATTGGTGATAAATGATTTTTCACTTAGAACGTGATTTTTCATATATGGAAAATGATTTTTCATTTATGTAAATAGATTTTCATCGATAGAAAATTAAAATACATCGATTGAAATTACCATTCCTACTGTGTACGTTGCAAAATATGTTGTACCATGTGTATTTACTTTTTAGCATGTATTTATCATAGTTTTTCTTTGGGGAGTTGTTGGGGTGTTTTATGGAGATCTAAGTTTAATTACGCATGCAATTAAAGGCAATTTAGTTTTTGATCCCACTTTCCTTTCTGTGCATACATCGCTCATGGGTCTAGAGCAATGGCTCTGTTAGCTAAAGTATTCACCGGCCAATCGACATGCCAATATTTTGCAAGTTGTAGCATATTGTTATTATGTATATTAAACCTCAGCAGATTCTGTAGCCGTCATGAGTAACACCTCCTCTATTTTTTGATTTACAAGTTACGTGCATTTAAAAAATGAAATGAAAATTGATGATTAAACATGCTTTTTTTAAAAAAAAATATATATTTCATTGATAAAAAGGAGAAGTACCCATTACATAAGATGCATACCAGAGGAAAGGAAGAAGAAACAATTCTGAATGCACTCAAGAGGAGAAGGTTATTCTCCGTAGAAATGGAGAGAAGCAAAAACACATAGGACCAACATATAAGAAATAAAGGAAAACGAAAATGAAGTGTCCCACAATAGGAATTGGATGACCTTCTGAAGGAGGGCGACCCCATACTTGCAGATACGACAAGCACCAACGAAATAAACTCAAAGAATGTGCTAAATGAGAGCTCAAATTGCAACGACCTGAAGGTCAAAATCGACCAATGACAAACATTAGTAGACTTAGTCGTATAGAGTTCTAGGTCCGACGTAGTCCTCGACAAAATTAAACCACACAAGCCACCACAGCAACCATAGTAATAAACGACCTGCACAAAGGAGAAAACATCAACAAACATAGCAACCCATCCATCGCTATGACAAAGTCATTGCTGACCAGCCCTCTGATGCTAGACATCATCGCGCTCGCCAGCGCATACCCTCCACGGTCGCTCGTCGCTGACGAGCCACCACAGCTTTGACCAGCGCGAGGAAGAGGGAAGCAACCACCAAATGCCCCAGACGAGCAACACGGACCCGCACCCACTGTAGACGTCACCTCGCCATCGCCGCGCTGACATCACACCTTCTGACACCTCTCCCACGCATGGCTGCTACATGCCACCAACGGCCGTGCATGTCAGCCACGATAAAGATAAGAGGATCTCGAGGGAAGAGGAGGGGAGTTGGAAGGAGGGGGCTCCGATCAGCACCAAACAGCCGATCGGAGCCCCTTCGCTATAGCAGAAGGCTTTCGTGACGATTACACATGCTATGCAACGTTAGGACTACCATTTGTAGGCACATGAAAAGAATACCCATATATGATGATGGTCACGTGTGAACTACTGTAGGCACCAATAGGTTCTCTGACTTCTCCAGCATCTCGCCTCTGAACTCTTTCCTCTAGCTCGAACTCTGGTGGGGCATCCTCGACGCCTTCCTCATCATTCGGAGCTTGTGCTCTCCTCCTCCCTCTTCATCCATACTTCAGTGGGGGAGAGGAGAGGGGTGGTGGGGAGGAGACGAGAGTGCGATGGGGTGGGTGCTTGGTCATCGTCGACCATCTTTGCAACCTCTTTTGTCGAGGTCACATTAGAGCTCGAGACTTCACACGATTGAGACTTCATCGGATCTTATTCAGCTGCAGGTTCTCCATATGTCGTTGGTGCAGAACACTGAAACAACCTCTTTAGTGGCAGCATTGTCATTTTACGACGTGGAGAAAATTAATGTCGGTTTGCTATGACTTGATTGCGAGGACATCTTCTTTGAATTTTTTTTTTTCCTTTTTGTAGTTGGTTTTTCTACTTCTTTTGTCTCCTTTGTTTAGAGTTCCCCCATCTCTTGTGGGGTGAGGTGTAGTGTTTTCCATCCTTAGGATGGGTGGAGTTCGATTACCTTTCTCTCTCATTCAAGGTTTGGCATCTTTGTAATTGTTTTGTTCTTATTTAATGGAAAATCTTTGTTAAAAAAAAAAAATTCAGACGGAGAGGTTGGAAGAGTGAGACTCGATGGGAGCCCAGATTGACAATGAAAAAAAAAAAGGCTTGTTACACCTACTTTAGGTTTTTTTTTTTTTTTTTTGACAAAATGCATTCCATGAAGGGAAATATCCAAATACAACATGATGCAATCCCAAAGAGAGAAAGCGGAGAGATGATAATGAGACACTCTCACAAGGAGAGGAAAGCAACTCGACTCCCAGTAGGAGGAGACAAAAGACAATAAGAAAACAAAAAAGAAATGAAAAAGCATCAAATAACAAAGAAATTGTCCTTTACAGATGTCATCTAGCAACACTCTTCAAGAATATCAAAGAGAAGCAACTCCATGCTCGTAGAAAGTGACTACGCCATCAAATATGAACCTATCAATCATCATGATCTACGTAAACGAGAAATTGATAAGACGTTGGAACTCAAAATAAGTCAGGAAATTTCATAATCACATAAGATCCAGAATTACACGTGATCTCCAACATCTACAAAATGTCCACTGCAATTGTGAAGTGGAACTCGAGCATCAACACAATACTGAAACAAAATCATAGTGGGGATGAACACCATGACTAATGAACAATATATACAATGAACTCCGCATCAATCCACACACATAGAAGCCCAACCGAACAAGACGATCAACATCAAGGCCACCCACGGCGAGAACGATCGTCCCGAGAAGGTGAGAAGGCAGCAAGCAGCATTGGCAGCAGGCAACAGCCTGAGCAGGCGCAGCACTGTTACCGGCAACACGAACTGGCCAGAGCTACCCGACCAGCAGGTGCACCTGTCGGTGCGACCGCCAATGACGCAACCACCGCCACTGCCACCCCTGCGAGGGAAAGTGCCAACCCTGACGTAGCCACCTCTACCGCAGTGCAAGCCATCGATGCAGCCATCGCCACCGCTGCTCACGCCATCGACGTAGCCACCTCCAACGCAGCTCAAGCCACCGACGAGTAGGAGCACCAATCGAAGCGAATCGACCAGCTCAAGAGGGAAACAACGAATAGAGACCAAGGAGGGTGGGGTGGGGGGGTGTGGGGAAGGGTGGTGGTCCCAGCTGGCATGGCGCCGCCGGCCGAGGACCCAAACAAACTAACTCATTTAGTGGAACGCAACATCCAGGCGAATGGGGCTTGAGGACAAGCCCCTATCTTCGCACCGAGGACGGTGGTCAGTCTTTGGTGTTGCATTCAAGATTCCTAGGGTTCCTGTTCGGGGTGGGAGTTGCTTGCGCTTACACCTGCTCTGGTTGTTAAAGCAGCCACGGACACTCAAGCCAATTTACAAGGGTACCCTTGAGTTACAACAAGTCTAACATCCACACCCCCCCCATCCCCTCGGAAACACAAACACAGTGATTTAAAATACTTGCAGTTTGATACATAGGAGTTTAAAACATTCCGCAGGAAGATGTTTCGTCAGAAGATCAGCCAAGTGATCAGTAGAAGTAATACGACGAACAAAGAGCTCTTTAGGTGCCACTTTGTTCCTAACAAGATGAAAACCTATTTCGATGTGCTTCATTCTTGATTGGAAAATTGGATTTTGAGTGAGATACGTAACACCAATGTTATGGCATCATAACTTAGGTGCTTGAGAAATGGAGATAAATAATTCATTACATAAAAAACAAACCTGGATAACTTTAGCAACCACGTTTGCAATCTCACGGTATTCAACCTTGATTCTTGAATGCGTCACCGTAGGTTGTTTTTTGGCTGGCCAAGATACCAAGCAATTTCCCAGAAAAATCGCATGCGCAGATGTCGATTAATGATCATCGAGGGAGCTCACCCAATCGATATTAGACAAGGCACGTAGCTGAAGTTGTGGTGATTTAATGAAATGCAAATAATAAGAAATTGTGCTCTTGAGATAACGAAGCACACGTTTCAGACTTTCAAAGTATTTGTTAGTTGGTTTGTGCATCAATTTGAGAGAGTTCAGCACAAAATTGATATCTGACCTGATGAATGTAAGGTATTTAGGACCATCGCAATCTGTCGATACATCGTAGGATCAGTAAAGGGGCAACTAATATCCTTTTGAATTTGTTGGGCAACAACATTGGACATGGGTGTCTTAACATGTCCACTTCCATCTATACATCCATCTATCTAATCTATGCATCACACACACACACACACGGAAAAGAGCCATCCAGTAGGCCAGAGAATTATCTAGTGAACTTAATTGTAAAATTTGTATTTGAAATAATCATGGAAATTAAACATATAATAGGAGGACCAGAGATGAATATCAAGGATCAAAGGGGTGGAATCGGGTTTCGTAAATTACAAGAGAGTATTAGTTTATGGGATAAGGGTTGGAGATGCAATGAATAATATAGGTTGATTTCGTCTCCGCTTATTGAATTTTCCTTTTATGGACGTTTTTATTTTTCTCTTCGAAGGGGTTGGATTGGGTGTATACTAAAGCAAATATATATTAACGTAAAATTTTCATGCATCTCATTATAAATTAATTAAATTAGATCATTAATATTTAAGTATGGATAACAATATTTTAATTTTAAATTAAATATCACCAATAATATTTGAATATTTTAATTTTTAACCAAATATCATGGATATAATATAACAAATACCACCTATTATATTCAATCTTTAAAAGATATATAAACTTTAACGTGAACCTGTACTTTTGACAATGGTGTCAAAAAAAAATATAAAATTAATATTAAAGTGTGTTGTGAATATTTGTGGAGTGATGTAAATATAAATTTATATTTATTTAAATTGATATTAAATTGTAGTATTAAATTTAGTGATATTTAATTGATAATTGTGTTACAAATATGAAATATGAGATTGATAGAGACGTAAATAGTGTATGATTTTAATATAGAAATTAGTTAATATCAGTTAAAATTGATATTAGATAAGTTCGTATTAAAGTGATTAAATCTAAATTATCAAATATAGAATTAAATAGTCAAATAAATAAAAATTAATCTCTCTCTTAAGAGAGTAATTTCTCGAGTAAGCTGGACGTTGAAGATCAACTGATTAGACAATTTTAATTTTACGCTGTTTTTTTTACTCCATCCGGCGAAAAGCACTTCAATTATCAGATAAGGCCAAAAAGCAAGAGGCAAAAGTAGCCGCAACAGAACTCCTGCAAGCTTTGCGCAGACGTAGGCCGAAGGAAGCAACCCAAATATTT
This sequence comes from Thalassia testudinum, assembly GCA_037157565.1. Taxonomy (NCBI): domain Eukaryota; kingdom Viridiplantae; phylum Streptophyta; class Magnoliopsida; order Alismatales; family Hydrocharitaceae; genus Thalassia; species Thalassia testudinum. Next base: position 37,676,804 of record JAZHRO010000024.1, read on the forward strand.
GAAACTTTCCTCTGCCTCAAAAACGCCAAATATTTCCGTCAATCGTTGCCCGCGAACACAAGAAAAGGCTTCCCCGTCCGGGTACGCACCCTTGGAATAATTCAGCACACATGTGGGAACCCGCAGACCAATCAAATTCCAATTCCGAGCCTCGTGCTTTCCCACGTCGCCCACGTCTCCCTCGCATCCCTCTCACGACGAACGTTTATAAATAACGCACATCCACAGGCAACGTTAACCCTCAAGCGTACATTCCAATCAATTAAGCTTCATCTCACGTAACAACTCTCTCTCTCTCTCTCTCTCTATATATATATATATATATCTTGCCTTCCTACTATTACAATACAAAATTTATTGGGTCAATCGATCCCTTCGGAACGTACGTAAGTACACAGCAGCGTCGTCGTCTCCGGCCATGAATCAAACGAGATTGCCCGAGGGTTCTGCCGCCGCTTCGTCCGCGGTGCGTAGAGGTGGCATGCCATCGGCTTCATCTAACCAGTACATCACCGTTTTGAGCATCGACGGCGGTGGCGTGCGAGGAATCATCCCGGGGACCATCCTCGAGTCCCTTGAAGCTAAGCTCCAGGTCTAAGATGCTCATATTAATAATATATGCACTTATTCATATACGTATAAGCTTACAAGTGTATGGCGATCGATATATATATATGTGTGTGTGTATATAGGCACTTGATGGAGCGGATGCAAGAGTGGCAGACTACTTTGATGTCATTGCCGGGACGAGCACCGGAGGATTGGTGACCGCGATGATCGCTACCCCGGATGACAACGGCCGCCCGCGCTTCGCTGCCAAGGACATTACCCAGTTCTACCTCGAGCAGTGCCCCAAGATCTTCCCACAAACCGGGTAAGTGTAATGTAATGTTCTGATGAAGCATGCACGAATCTGATTGCCTTCTTTTTACCACGAGCACACACCCGATGTATAGATATATATATGTGCACGCATCTAGCACATGTGATTTCTAACTTTTTACCGTGGGTCTGGTTGCGTGCAAGTATATATATGAATGAATGACATATATACATGTATTTTGTGTTAACTAACTAGGTCATGGATTGGAAGAATTTTCGACAACGTGCTGGACATTCTCCAAAAACCCAAATATGATGGGGTGTACTTGCGTAATCTCGCGAAAGAGTTGCTCGGACAAATTAAACTTAGTGACGCTATCACGAATATAGTTATCCCAGCCTTCGACGTCAAGTACATGCAGCCGGTTGTCTTCAATTCCTTTGAGGTACGCAATGTACTCCAGGGATATCTCATACTTCTTTTAGTTATACCAATAGATTAGTGTGTTTGACCTCTTGCTTCGTTGGGGGATTGATGAGGGGAAAAAATAGAGAGAAATAGATGTGTTACTCCATGCGGAGTGGATAAGATATGCATGCATATGTATTAAATTTAAAAATAAATATGTAAATTCAAATGAACTTCTTCCTATTTATTTTTTTATATCCAATGCCATTAATGTATAATGTATAATAATTCATACAAAATAAATTATTCCAATAAAAAAAATAGTTATTTTTCCTATAAAATAAATAAATAAATAAGTAATGCATGTCACACATATAGAGTAACACAGTTAAGTTTACCTTTACAACACATTAAAATTATTTGTCAAAAAAAAGTTATATAATAATATATAATTTATATTTTAAGATTATAATTAAATATAAAATAATTATCGGATTAGGTAGTGTATGATGCTGACAAATAAAACTTAATCGACCCTTGTTGAGTAATACATTATTCTTTTATTAAAGAAAAAAGAGAAATAACATATTTCCACTTCTATAATTTTAATAAACAAAAGGTCCACTATGCATGACGTTTGTTACCGACAACCACCAAAATTTAATCTCCGAAAGAAATATCAATTTGATCTTCTTTGTATTATGTATTATATTTAGCTTTTGACAAAATATTCTAACCTTCCACTGACTCTTCTACGTTTATTGTAACCTTTTATATATATATATATATATCGTGCTACAAAAAAAGTTTACAAAAAATATTACATCAAAAATCTAATCTCCAAAAAAATATAACGATTTCCTCATCTATGAATTACGTATCGTATTTAATTTTTGACGAAGTATTCTAACTTCCACGGACTCTTCCATGCTTATTATAACTTTTTCAATTATCAATAATATATATACCTCCTGCTACACAAAAGTCACCTTTTACTAAATATATGTTTAGTCTTTTAGAGGGAAGAAGGGGGGAAGTCGGGGGAGCGCCGGAGGGGTAGGGGGAGGAGAGGGGGTGGAGGGTTGACATCTGGCAGGTAAAAATCCTGCTTTAGTTAGTAGTATAGATTTACAGGAACGTCCCATCAATTTACGTTCAAGATTAAACGTTTATCCACATATGAAGTTGCAATTAATCCTATCATTTAGGTACTGTTGAATTGGAGAATAATTCAAAGGTTATCTTTTAATTAAAAAATTACAAGAGAAAGTTAATAAAATTAATTTAAAAATTAAAAAATATAATTTATTTAATTCTACCGATCAACATCACATCACATCAAATTATCCCACTACATTACAACATCACTGTACAATAAAATATATTAACTTCAACATAATATATCTATTAAAATATATTAATTATATCATATCATCTAACTTATATATATATCATAATATTAAAAAATCATCCACCAAACATCACCCTCCTAATTATTTTATCATATTACTTATTCTTATACCACCAATCAAATACCTCTCAACTTATCCAATAATACTTTCTCCCGATATAAACATCATCCTCTTAAGTTAGCAATGATCGATCGTATGTATTACTTTATGGTAAAATGCATGATATGCATTATTTGGCGAAGTCGCACGCTAAGGATTCGCCGTTCAGAAGCACATCATGGACGCCGTGGTAGTGAATTGCAACCATTGTTTCCTCGTCAATTTGGAGGCTAACAACAGTGACATTTACACGTATATGTATGTATATACAGGCAAGAGCGTCGCCGTTGAAGAACCCTTTACTGGCAGATGCTTGCATCAGCACGTCCGCTGCTCCAACGTTCCTTCCCCCGTATTTCTTCGAGACTACAGACCCGACCAGCGCCGTTAGAACCTTTGACCTCGTCGATGGAGGTGTGGCTGCTAATAATCCGGTAATGATGTCCATTTATATATAGTCACCATCATAATAATTATCCTTCGAATTAAAATCTGTATATATATATATATATATATATATATATATATAAAAGATCGACAGCTAGCAGCGGGCCAACGGCTCCAATTATATAATTAATTCTAAAGTTTTCATGAAAGTGCCAAATCAAACTTGAGAATCCAAAAATGCTGACATGCGTTTATCATACGTACCCTGGAAGGAACCTTTGTAAATTGTGGTTCTGGGAACTCTCTTACATCGAAAACAAATTAAAATTTCCGGTTATGATATTGCAAGGAGCAAAAGTATGTATTTACTGATCATGTGCAAGATATGTTACGTACATCTGTCTGAATAGGCGATGGCTGCCGTAAGCTTGGCCACAAGGGAGATGATCAAGGAGAAGAACCTGAATGGTGATCCCAGCAAGGCTATGGATTTTAGGAAATTTCTCGTGATCTCCCTGGGTACTGGCGTGGCCCAACACGAGCTCAAGTATAATGCCCTGGACGCAGCCAAATGGGGTGCACTTTCATGGCTATATCAATCAGGGGGCAGCACCCCACTAATCGACGTCTTCTCGCAAGCCCAATCCGACATGATTGACTTCCACGTAACTGTCATGTTCCAAGCACTCGACACTCAGGACAATTACCTTCGTATCCAGGTACGTTTAATTGGCATTCTGCTTGCATGCTTGAATCGTCAACAATATATATATATATATATATATATATATATATATATATATATATATATATATATATATATATATATGCGGCTGCAATTAAATTATACATACAGGATGACTCGTTGACGGGAACGGCAACATCGATGGACAACGCGACGGTGGAGAACTTGAATAACCTGGTGGAGATTGGGAAGGAGCTCTTGCAAAAGCCAGTTTCAAGGGTGAACATAGAGAACGGGAGGATTGAACCCATACCAAATGGTGGGACCAATGATGAAGCGTTGGCTCGCTTTGCCAAGATCTTATCTGATGAGAAGAAGCTCAGGGAATCGTCAATTCCACAAACAATTGGTGTTTAGCTGCTAAATTATTGTCACATACGAATATAAATACTGTTGTTATTAATTAGTGATTAATTCTTTAGTGCAGTTAAATATGCTGCTCGCCATGTAACTTTGCTAGGCTATGGATTATCCTTTTTTGTATTAAGTATGGTGTTAACGATCATGTCAATCTGGTTAGGTTGTTGGGGGTTAATCTCGCAAAACATGGGTTAACCACTTCTTGGGTTTTCAGCAACCATTGATGGGAGAAGAACCCTCGTGTCTAGAAAGCCCGAGTATGGAGGGGAATTGCGCTGCAGTTATTGGATTTTACCCTGATAAAACAGTGCTTCGTTACTGCTTAATCCCGCTTGAATAAAATTAAAGTCACTGTTCATGTTGGGAATAAATAAAAACTTCCGAGATTAAAAATCGAATAATCTATCCGATGGAAGCATTGACATGTTGCAAAATATACCAATAAACACAACCGTGGTGTATATACACAGTATTTTTAATATGTAAAAATCTCCCAAATATGTGAGGGTCAAAAATAAAGAGACCCCCACGACACTAAATTAATCCACTATGATCAACGAAAAGTTCTTCCTCACAAGGAGCTACACAAAATCAACCTTTGTCCCAAGGTAAATCTCACCGGAAGAGGTTAAAAAAAAAAAAAAAAGGAGGAGATAGGTGAAAGAATATCACCGAAAGACAATGATAATTGATCTTCCCACCAACAAGAAAAGCCAGCGATGCCTTGACCAAAATGAAATAACACCTCCGATCCAAATGGATCCCCGGGAAGAGTAGCCGTTGCCACCTCTACTTTTCAGCTGCACAAGATCAGGAGAGAAAGAATACATAGGACACACGTTATGCCTTCTCAACCTCTCTCTTTCTCTTATCCAAAAGATAACGTGTTAGAGCTCTCCCCCCTCCTCTCACCTTCAACCCTACCGCTCATCTCCCATCCTCTCCCCGTCTCTCTCTCTCCACGTTACCCAACCAGTGATAGTTGGGGAGAGGGACACTGCCTCGACAGCAGGACGTCGGATTTGCATGCCCATTTTTATTTTTATTTTTATTTTTTTAATTTTCTTTCGCATGCTATTACTGCCGTCGAATTTGCATATCCAATTTTATTTGTATTTTTTTCCTTTAATTTTCTTTTGCATGAGTGGATATAGCTATTTATTAGATGAGTGTTGGTCTTTGACAAAAGAAAAATTAAGGATGGATGTTTAAGGAGAAAAATTATAATAACAACATTTTATGTACGTGGAGCAATTATGTCACAAGTTTTTTAGTACATTAAATGTTAACTAAGACATCTTGAGTAGCTTTTAAGTGGATAGAATAGCTATAATGCATAGCATTCTATAATTAAAGAAGGAAAACATATGGAAAGAATTATGTAAGGTAATCTTTGGTTATCTTAATTTCTTGATAAGCTATATTTCATACATATAATTTTTATAATTTCTTTTATGGATATTTTATTGGAAAAACACTTTCAATCAATATAATGATGTTTTGAAAAGTATTTTGTATAATGATCTTTGACTTTCTCCACTTAAACTTTCATAAGGTCACTCCTTTATACATGCGGCGTGTTTATACATATAAAACTTAATTCCTCAAAAAAATATTCTTTAAAAGTTGATAAAGTACCTAAATTTTCATAATCTCGTGATTATTTCAAACACCTAATCCATGCATACAAGTTCCATCTTAGAAGGCATATCCAAAAAGGTATAGTGATCCGACCCATAAAATTAGGTTAGGTTAGGTTGGTTGAATGGGTTATTAATTAGTTAAAACTCATGTCTATCTTCTACATGTTTCAGATGTCTTCCATATTTATTAATAAAAAAATTTAAACTCATAAATAACTTATATTTTATAAAAAAATAAATAAAATAGGATAAAATACAAAAACAAGCTTCAAATAAAAAAAATAGAGATATCATTTAAAAGTAAAGAAAAAAAATAAAATTATTCTTGATAAATTTTAACGACAATCAAATAAGACATAAATGCATTTCCTCACCATCATTCGAATCAACAAACATATAAATAGAAATAGTTAAGAGTTGATGGGGGGGAAGGGGGAGGATGTTCGGTGGTGGTGGTTGGTAGGGACCGATCATCATAGGGAAGGGGGATGGTGGTGCTGATGGAGAGGGGTTGTTTGATCGTAGTGGCTAGGGGGAACGATGGTGGTGGTGTTTTAGGAGAAAGGTTATTCGGTGGTGGTGGTGGGATCTTTGTGGGGGAAGAAGAGAAGAGATGTGGGTTGTCCAATGGTAATGGTTGGGTTCTTGCAGAAAAGAAGAGAGGAGAGGTGGTTGTTCGATGGTGGGGGGAGGGTTGTTAGGGAGAGAGGAAGGGGGAAGGGTAGCAGTGGTGTGGTGGGAGAGGGATCTTGTAGGGAAGTAGAAGAGAGGACAGGTGGGCTACCTAAAGAGTGTAGGGTGTTGTCAGCCACTGTCGAGGAGAGAAGATGACATTGCCTAGAGCTTGGAGCTGATGAGAGAAGAGGAGATCACCTAGAGCTTAAAGCTGGTGGAGGTAGGAAAGATGAGAGGTCGGTGAAATTGTAACTTGCAAGGTGAGGGTTGCGATTGGAAATTTAGGAGGTAGGATAGATGAGGGGTTGACAAGATCATGAAGGTTGTGATCGGAAATTTGGGTGGGAGAGTGAAGAGTTGTCAATGAGACAAGAGTTTCACTTATATATATATTAGGTCATATTAGATTGTCCGTGGGATTGAGTTGATTAATCCTTAAATCTAATTTAATTTATTTTTTATGAGATTGAAAAAATTCTGATCTATAACTCTTATTCTAATCCAATCAGATTTAATTAGGTTGAGTTCGAATCAAACTTAGACGCATGTACGCCCCAACCTACGCCTATTTGCGCTCCAGCATAGAGGGAGCTCCAGTGGTAGAATTAAAATCTAATAAAAGATCCTCTGAAGGTCAGAAGGTGCTAGACGGATTGGACGATAGATGAGCCCATATGGGGGTGCAACTAAGCATGTTATGGGCTCCCAAATGGGCTGCAGTATGAGAGAACTTTAGAAAGGCAACTTTCAAGCCCCGATGCGGCAGATAGGCCTAAATGGGTGGGCCTGTGTAAAACACAACTACAAATCCTATACCAAATGGCATTGAGGGAGTTTTGACCAAACGTAAACTCCAACTCTCGAAATTTCTTAATTCCAAACCGAGTTGCAGTCTTTAGAGCACCCCCAAGCGCATACAAATACAAATAGTTCCCCATCAACTATAGATCTGCATTAAATGGGTAACTTTCAATAGAGTAGTGATAGACGTATACTTAAGCATACATTGATCTATGTATTTGAATTTATAGCCAATGACGCTGTTCAGACATTACGATGTCGTGAGATACGACATCCCCTCTCTGTTAAAAAGAAAAAAAATGTATATTTTAGTGTACACCAAACGCCATGGTTTCGATGTTCTTTGCGTCTCCGTCCCGGTAGGATTTTGTTCTTTTTGCATTCTTTTTCATTCCCATCGTCAATAAAAGCTTAGCCTAGGTACTTCTTTTCATTTTATTTGTATTTGGCATTCAGCTCATCATAATTTTCTTTACGCTGCCCACTCGTAATTATATTTTTAACTCTTCTTAACACTTTTCGTATTTACTTTGATTCATCATACATACATGAAATGATTTTTTTCAAGGTCGTTTGGCATTTTCAAAATTCATATGGATTTTCTTATAATTTTAAATCCCCTATCTTTTATTCTAGGGGATTGTGAGGGGAAGAGGAAAATTGTAGGGACGTCCATGCAATTTTCCCATCACCTCTCCCCACCGTACGTGTTCCATCCCCTTCTCACCTCGCACGCTGCGCCATCCCCTTGCGACACCCTCACCTCCTTCTCTCGACCATTCCCTCCCCCATACCTCCTCCATTTAACCCCCTCATTCCTCCTCCATCCTCTGCACACTGCAGCCGAGAGGAGAAGGAGAAGGAGGGTGGGGAACCAGAAGAGCGGTTGTCGGAGAGGAGGCGAGCTGTTGCTGTAGCGAGTTCTGCTGTAGCTGTAGCGAGTTCTGCTGTCGCAGAGAGGAAGGCGTCGCGAGGAGAAGAACTCGTTAACTGTTCTGCGGAAACATTTTTCCACAGAATCAGATGTTTACGGAGTGTGACAGACGTCTTGGCAGACGTCCTGAGGTATTTCCGGACATCTAATAGTGCATGTTTTTGATTTATTCTTTCCTGCAAAGTTATGATCATGCATGTGCATGTGCCAGAGGTTGGGAAGAGCGCTGGTGCGAGAACAGAGGCAGTTTCAGACGTTCGGACGTGTTTCCAGACGTCTGAAGGCACCCTCAGACGTTTGCATTGAGCCCCAGACATCTGAGGAAGGCGCATCGAGCAAGGTATGCCTGTGAGTTCACTTAAGACGTCTGGGACCTTTCCCAGACGTCTGATTTTAGTTGAGATTGGTGTTTTTGGGCCCATTCACGACTCAAACGGTGTCGATTTTCTGCAAACGAAACGCCGTTGGTTTCTGTGCGAGTTTCTTTATGTAATGGTACTTTGTCCTTGTCATTTTGAACACTTTTGACCTGCTGACCCATGGCATAGGTCGCCAGCCCATCGAGTATATGGGACTTGCGGAGATGTCGAGAGCTACTGTACGAGCCTCCATTCCACCCAGTTACCCTGATAAAATGGTTTTACCCTAATCTCAACATTAATAAAGTACATGCATAAAATTAGTTGAACATAGGATATCCCTTATCTTTTATTCTAAGGGTTTGTGAGGGGGAGAGGGAAATTGCAGGGACGTCCCCACAATTTCCCCACCACCTCTCCTCACCATACATGCTCCATCCCCTCCTCACCCCGCACGCCACGCCATCCCCCTGCGGCACCCTCACCTCCCTCTCTCGACCATTCCCTCCCCCATAGCACCTCCTCCATTTAACCCCCTCATTCCTTCGCCATCCCCCACACACCGCAGCCGAGAGGAGAAGGAGAGTGGGGAACCGGAAGAGCATGTGCAGGAGAGGAGGTGAGCTGCTACTGCTGCTGTAGCGAGTTTTGCTGCAGTTGCAGCAGCATGCGGAGAGGAAGGTGTCGCGAGGAGAAGAACTCACCAATGGTTCTGCGGAATCATTTTTCTGCGGAATCAGACGTTTGCGGAGTGCGTCAGACGTCTTGGCAGACATCTTGAGGTATTGCTGGACATCTGATAGCGCATATTTTTGATTTATTCTTTCCTGCAAAGTTCTGACCGTGCATGCGCGTGTCAGAGGCTGGGAAGCGCGTTGATGCCAGGACAGGGGCAGTTTCAGTTGTCCGGACGTGTTTCCAGATGTATGCACCGAGCCCCAGACATCTGAGGAAGGTGCCCTGAGTGAGGTATGCCTGTGAGTTTGTTTAAGACGTCTAGGACCTTTTCCAGATGTCTGATTTCAATTGAGATTGGTGTTTTTAGGCCCATTCAGGAGCCAAACGGTGTCGATTTTCTACAAATGAAACATCTTTGATTTTTGTGCGAGTTTCTTTATGTAATGGTACTTTGTCCGTGTCATTTTGAACACTTTTGACCTATCGACCCATGGCATAGGTCGCCAACCCATCGAGTATACAAGACCTGCGTATATGTCGGGAGCTATTGTACGAGCCCCCATTCCACTCGGTTACCCTGGTAGAGTGGTTTTTACCCTAATCTCGACATTAATAAAGTACATGCATAAAATTAGTTGAACCTAGGATATGAACTGAACCCTAGGAAGAAGTAAACGCATGCTTTAGAAAACATCTATTCGATTGAACCCTAGGTTGTGACATGAACACTAGGGCTAGAGAAGATGCATGTGTAAAGAGATTGAATAAATAATAAGCTACCTGTACTACCTGAAGTGAACTACGTTATGAATCGAAAAATGAACTCGTACTGTGGGAACTGAGATGCCTATTCTGTATGTAACAAACCGGATATGAAATAAGAAAAGTTCATGTACGAACCCTATGGGGAATGTAGAACGAGACAAGATGGTATCAAAGCAAGATCATTCCCTTAGGGAAATGGAAGATTGAGTAATGTCATGGAACCCGATTAGAGTACTTAAATTAGCAGTACGTAATAAGATAATTGGAAGTGGAAGATAATATTTTAAGCTGCTTATTTAAATTACATTGCATGTTTTAGCCACCACTCTACTTAGCGTTAGCTGACTCTAGATGTTATAACCTTGTACAGGTCAAGGATTCGAGCAGTCAGAGCCACCGGCTGCTGAGGATGCTGGGCACAGTCGAGCCCAGTTGTAATTTTCCTTCTGCTAGTGTTGTAGTGAGTTCCTATAGTGCATGTTATTTCAGTTGTATCTCGATAATCCTGTACTAGTTCTGCTGTGCTGGCTTTTAATATTATGATGATTGTCGTTCTCTTACATTACTGTCATTTTTATATTTTGTTGCTTAGTTACATTACTTGTGTGGTTGTGGAATGAATGGGTATTCGGTTATTTCTCGCTGGACGACTGGGTCTTGTGGTTCATCAAAGCTGTTGGTGCTAGAGCACCACGATCATTTGTTTTGATGATAACAAAACACGTGTTATTTAACATTTGCAATTTGAGTCCTAGATTTCAGGTCAATTGCAAATGTGGACGTGTTTAGACGGAGTTCGAGCTCGCATCCAGGACGGATTGGAGGAGCTTGACGGAAAACAGAGGAGGTTCGCGTGGAGCGACAGATTGAAGATGGAAGGAAATGAAGAATAGGATAGATTTCCTTCTTTTGTACTTGTTGTATTTTTCGTTTCTTTTGTTGCTCTTTATTTCCTTAGATATTTCATGTTAAAGAGCCTCAAAGAACCCTAACAGTAGTCCTAGGAACACCGGCACAACCCTAGGATACTTAGGTTTTCTGTAGAATACTTAGAAAACCAATATATGGTTCAAACAGCACTTCCAGACGTCTAATTCCCAAATCAGACGTCTGATAAAGTATTTTAAGACGTCCGACTGTTGTTTCAGACGTCTGATATCTGTTAGGCTGGACATAGCTAGTTCTGTCTGATGAAATCAGACGTCCAGACCTTATACCAGACGTCTTAGGAGACGTCTGATGGACTTGCCAGACGTCCAGATAGTGGACCGTTGGCTAGCTTAGCAGGCACTCAAGATTATGACCGTTAGAGCCTTATCAGACGTCCTTAGGCCTTTCCAGACGTCTGATAAATGACCGTTTTGCCTCGGCTGACCCAAAATCTCTTCTCAGAGATTTTCTAGCCGTTGCAACGTTTGGAAATCAATTCCCACAGTAAAAGTAGGTTTCCAGACGTCCAGACTTAGTGCCAGACGTCCTGTATGTCGTCTGATGGACTTGTGAAAAAACCCTGTTTAGATATGATTCAAGTCAGGGAGAGACCCGCCCAAAATCAGACGTCTGACCTTGAAATCAGACGTCTTAAAGTGAACTTCCAGACGTCTGATGCTAGAATTAGACGTCTGTTAAGCCTGTCAGAACAGTGATTGTTCCTGATTTCGGGCTGATTCTCTTGGACTTTGTTCCCAACGGCTATAGAACCTTTCCTAAGCCTTCCAAAGCCTTCCCAAGGCCTCTATAAATAGAGGGGAGCCTTTGACACACTAACACACACTTGGATACACCTAAGCAACATACTTTCTACCCTTTTATGTCCAAGGAAAGATCTTGCTCTCCAAGCTTAAGTTCCATCACCTAGAGAGCTAAATTCCCTTTGCGCACTCACTCTCCCGCCGTTGTTCACGAGAGCGACATTGCGCCGTCGCGTGGCTCACGCACCGCGTCATCAACTCGACGCACTCCTTGCAAAGGGGAGTTTCCTTATTCCTATAGAAGCTAGGTTCATAATTTCTTTGTTGGCTCTATAGGACTTGTTGCTTATTTTATCTTTGCTATTTGGTTGGGTATTCGCTTTGCGAATTCCCGTCTCCTTCGTGGGACAAAATCCTTCTCGTGGAGAGAAGGGGTTGAGGAACGCTACCCTCGTACTTGCAGCGTGGTTGTACTGAGGTTGAATCACCCTCGTTTTAAAGTGATTCGGTTAGTGGATTTGATCAACTAGGTTGATCGGAAAATCCTAACTCGAGAGGGTTAGGTGGTGGTTTTCACCCGGTTTGGGTTTCCACCTAAAAATTCTTGTGTACTTGTGTGATTGATTATTTGTGAGATTGTTTATTTTATTTCCGCAATTATTACGTCACCCCCTCCTAGTAGGGCGAAACCTACAATTGGTATCAGAGCAGGTTCTTGCGAGTTCGGAGTAACACCCGGCAAGAAGATCATGGAGGGAAGTTGTTCCACAAGCAGGATTTCCGAGGGGCAGTCCACAACCCGTCCGCCGTTCTTCGACGGGAGCAACTACCCCTACTGGAAGTTGCGGATGAAGACGTGGCTCCAAGCCACTGAATTCGAGATATGGGGATGTTGCGAAACCCCATACGAGATCTCGAAGCGACCCCAAGGAGGCTACTCGCAGCTGCAGATTCGGGAGCTTTCACTTAACGCAAAGGCAATGAATGCCCTGTATTGCGCATTGAGTCCGAAAGAGTTCGAGAAAATCCAAGAGTGCACTACCGCCCACGAGATATGGAGGAAGTTAGAAGACACTCATGAAGAGATGAGCTCGGAGGAAGAAGAAGAAGAAAAAGAAGAAACCGCTTGCTTTGGTTTCATGGCCAGAGGAAGCAATAGCGACAACGAAAGCGGAAGCGACAGCGACAATGAGGTAAGTTATGATTTACAAGAAGCTTTTAATGAACTATTTGAGATTAGTAAATCACTTAAAATAGAAAACAAAAGCATGAAAAAGAATCTTACCTTTCTTAAAAATGAAAATGATAGGTTAGAAAAATAACTTAAGGACATAGAAGCTAGTCCTAAAAATGATAACCTATTATTAGAAAATCATAACCTGATCAATGAAAATAATAAATTGATTGAGGAAAATGATAGTCTAAAGTTAGAAATCTATGATTTAAAGACTAAGATGCAAACTATAGAAAAAGAAATTGCATGTCTTAGGGAAAATTCTAACAAATTAATCAACAAAGTAGACAAGTTTTATAGCCCTAAGATTGAGAAAGGATCTCCATCAAGGAGACCCGCTAACAAATCCGGATCCAAGCCCACTTGGATACCGAAAAAAGAATTAGAATCTTGTTTTGTAGGGTTCAGGGATAATTACAACATAAAGGACTGGACCTACAAGCTCAAGTCTGGTCAACTCGAGTTGGGAGAACCGAGGAGTAGACCAAGGAGGAGAACAAGAAGACCGACGAGACGGCGAACAAACGACGGACCCGCCGCACGTCGACCACCAGACTGGAGACCGGCGCCGATGCCCGGGCCTCCAAGCTACGGATGGGAGCCCCATCCGATGTGGCATCCACCACCACCATTCGGGCCATTTTATTGGCCATGGTAGGTGAGGTAAAACCTTTTACCCTATCTTTTTATCATAATCATTTAGATAGGGGGAGTTAAAAAATGATGAGCTAATTGTCAATTTTTTAAGGGGGAGATGTAAGGTAGCTAAATTTCCTTTAGTAAGGGGGAGAAAAATAATAGCTATCTTGTTGTTATAAAAAAAGGGGGAGGACATCACCTTTGTTAAAATAAATTCATAGAAGAGCATGTCTTAAGGGGGAGTTATAGGAAATTTAAAACCAATCAAACCTTTTTGATAATGTCAAAAAGGGGGAGGTTTTTTATGCATTATTATTTACGGTTTTGTCATCATCAAAAAGGGGGAGATTGTTGGTGCTAGAGCACCACGATCATTTGTTTTGATGATAACAAAACACGTGTTATTTAACATTTGCAATTTGAGTCCTAGATTTCAGGTCAATTGCAAATGTGGACGTGTTTAGACGGAGTTCGAGCTCGCATCCAGGACGGATTGGAGGAGCTTGACGGAAAACAGAGGAGGTTCGCGTGGAGCGACAGATTGAAGATGGAAGGAAATGAAGAATAGGATAGATTTCCTTCTTTTGTACTTGTTGTATTTTTCGTTTCTTTTGTTGCTCTTTATTTCCTTAGATATTTCACGTTAAAGAGCCTCAAAGAACCCTAACAGTAGTCCTAGGAACACCGGCACAACCCTAGGATACTTAGGTTTTCTGTAGAATACTTAGAAAACCAATATAGGGTTCAAACAGCACTTCCAGACGTCTAATTCCCAAATCAGACGTCTGATAAAGTATTTTAAGACGTCCGACTGTTGTTTCAGACGTCTGATATCTGTTAGGCTGGACATAGCTAGTTCTGTCTGATGAAATCAGACGTCCAGACCTTATACCAGACGTCTTAGGAGACGTCTGATGGACTTGCCAGACGTCCAGATAGTGGACCGTTGGCTAGCTTAGCAGGCACTCAAGATTATGACCGTTAGAGCCTTATCAGACGTCCTTAGGCCTTTCCAGACGTCTGATAAATGACCGTTTTGCCTCGGCTGACCCAAAATCTCTTCTCAGAGATTTTCTAGCCGTTGCAACGTTTGGAAATCAATTCCCACAGTAAAAGTAGGTTTCCAGACGTCCAGACTTAGTGCCAGACGTCCTGTATGTCGTCTGATGGACTTGTTAAAAAGTCCTGTTTAGATCTGATTTAAGTCAGGGAGAGACCCGCCCAAAATCAGACGTCTGACCTTGAAATCAGACGTCTTAAAGTGAACTTCCAGACGTCTGATGCTAGAATTAGACGTCTGTTAAGCCTGTCAGAACAATGGTTGTTCCTGATTTCGGGCTGATTCTCTTGGACTTTGTTCCCAACGGCTATAGAACCTTTCCTAAGCCTTCCAAAGCCTTCCCAAGGCCTCTATAAATAGAGGGGAGCCTTTGACACACTAACACACACTTGGATACACCTAAGCAACATACTTTCTACCCTTTTATGTCCAAGAAAAGATCTTGCTCTCCAAGCTTAAGTTCCATCACCTAGAGAGCTAAATTCCCTTTGCGCACTCACTCTCCCGCCGTTGTTCACGAGAGCGACATTGCACCGTCGCGTGGCTCACGCACCGCGTCATCAACTCGACGCACTCCTTGCAAAGGGGAGTTTCCTTATTCCTATAGAAGCTAGGTTCATAATTTCTTTGTTGGCTCTATAGGACTTGTTGCTTATTTTATCTTTGCTATTTGGTTGGGTATTCGCTTTGCGAATTCCCGTCTCCTTCGTGGGACAAAATCCTTCTCGTGGAGAGAAGGGGTTGAGGAACGCTACCCTCGTACTTGTAGCGTGGTTGTACTGAGGTTGAATCACCCTCGTTTTAAAGTGATTCGGTTAGTGGATTTAATCAACTAGGTTGATCGGAAAATCCTAACTCGAGAGGGTTAGGTGGTGGTTTTCACCCGGTTTGGGTTTCCACCTAAAAATTCTTGTGTACTTGTGTGATTGATTATTTGTGAGATTGTTTATTTTATTTCCGCAATTATTACGTCACCCCCTCCTAGTAGGGCGAAACCTACAAAGGCGACCTATTCTTAGGTTCTGTAGGGAGCCAGGAACGTGCCGTGACAAGATGGTATCAGAGCAAGGTTGTCCCGAGAAATGAATTGAAGGGTTTGGAAATAATCACGCTTGTACATGTAGCTAGGATGGCCATCACATCATTTTATCTTGGTTGTCACTTCCAAGTCTTACTTTTCCTCTGTAATCAAATAGTTTTGTTTCTTCTTTGATCTTCGTGCAGGAGATGCCTCGCCAGGGGGCTCTTGAGGTGGGCCGCAGACGTTGTCGTGGCCATGGGTGTGGTTGTAGGGGAGGGCATGCAAGGGTCGAGGATGGGCCCTCTCCACCTCTCCTTCCGGGCATTCAGGCCCCGGACCTTGCCCAGCTGATTCGTGATCCCATACGGGAGGAGCTCTAGCAGCCTCCTCCTCAGCCACCTCTTCCTGGGAATGCAGAGGAGTCCTTCGTGAGGCAGGCAAGCCGCCACGGTGCTGGACGAGCTGGAGGGGAAGGGGGTGATCCTCCACCGTCCCCACCTTCTTCAGACACTTCGGGGAACGAGTCCTCTTTGCTTGGAGGTGCACCCGTTCCCCCGTTGTGACTCCACCACGAGGTCTTTGGCCAGTTCAGGATGCTGAAGACCCCTTCCTTCCAGGTGGAGGAGAGCTTGTCTGAGGCAGAAGACTGGCTGGAGCAGATGGAGAAGATCTTCGACATGCTCCGTCCTCTTGCAGAGTTTTGCGTGGCCTTCGCACATTTCAGCTGGAGAGTGTAGTCCACAGGAGGTGGAGGGCGGTCAGATGACAGGAGGAGGGAGAGCCAGTGTGGGACCGGTTTGTGGCACTCTTCTACGAGCAGTACTTCCCACAGACCTAGCAGGATTAGAAGAGGTGGGAGTTCCACACTCTCCGTCAGGGGCAATGGCGGTTAGTGCATATCGTATGTGTTTCCTGGAGCTGTCACGCTTCGGCCTGACAGCCACATCCACCGAGGAGGAGCATCTGTGGAGATTCACTGAGGGCCTCCGACCTGCCATTCGGGGGTATGTAAAGCCCTTGAAGCTACCTACCTTCTCCCGCGTGGTCAAGGCTGTCATGACCTACGAGGAGACCAACATGTCTGTGCGATACGTCGACGAGGGAGGACGGAAGAGGCCCTACCTGCAAGAGCACTCACAAGGCCGCCGAGAGAGGAGGCACACGGCACCAGCGAGAGAGCCGTCCTATTCTGTGGGTCCACCAAGGACCTTTGGGGGCCCCAGACAGGGACCCGCCGACTGTAGCAGACCCCCGCCTAGTTTCCAGTAGGGGCAGCTGATAGAGGGAGGTCGCGTTCACCTCTGCTACCAATGTTGCCAGCCGAGCCACATACGGAAAGACTGCCCATCCAAAGCCAAGTCATAACAGATGCTCCCAGCACCGAGCACTGGGAGCCAATCTGGCAGTTGCGGTTACCAGGCTTGAGGAGGAGGGTAGCAGTCATGAGGAGGGTACCGGCCAGCTACTTCTCGCCCGACCCAAAGAATAGCTGCTTCTTCTGCACCGAGGGCTGAGGGGCGTATTAATGCCCTTACTCACAGAGATGCTAAAGTTTTAGGCATCGTAGTGGCAGGTATGGTTACAGTTTCTGGCATGCTCTTTTACATGCTTTTCAATTCCGATACCACGCACTCGTTTGTTTCCACAGGTTTTGTTGTCAACCTGGGATCAAGCAGTGTACTTTTCGAGGAGCCATTCCTGATTAGAGGCCTAGGTGGACAGGTGTTTGTCGCTGAGGAGGTTTTCATTGACTACGAGGTCACGATAGGGGGACATGGTCTTCCGATTGACCTGATCATGATCCCGATGGAGGATTTCGGTGTAATCCTAGGGATGAACTGGTTGGCTGCCTACCATGCCATAGTAGACTGCTTTAGGGGGAAGATCGTTTTCTCCATACCAAAGTTGCCTCCCTTCGAGTTCTACGGCCAACCAGTGGACGGAGGATTCAGGTGCATTTTCACGCTTCGGGTAGCGAAGCTACTGAGCTAGGGGTGTGAGGGCTTCCTCACTTGTGTTGTGGAAGAGCCTAGCCCCGTAACCGACTAACAGGATATCCCGGTAGTCCGTGAGTACCCCGATATCTTTCCAGAGGAGCTGCCAGGATTACCGCTTGAGCGTGAGATCGAGTTTGAGATCTCACTAATACCGGAGACCGGCCCCATCTCTACTGCACCTTACCGGATGGCCCCGAGTGAGCTGCGAGAACTGAAGTCACAGTTACAGGACCTGTTAGAGAAGGGCTTCATGAGGCCCAGTGCCTCCCCATGGGGAGCCCCTGTTCTATTTGTAAAGAAGAAGGATGGTACTCTTCGACTGTGCGTCGACTACAGACAGCTGAATCGGGTGACCGTCAAGAACAAGTACCCATTGCCTCGCATCGATGATCTCTTCGATCAGCTGAAAGACGCCACAGTATTTTCCAAGGTAGATTTGAGGTTGGGTAATCATCAGTTGAGGATCAGGGAGACCAACATCTGCAAGACATCCTTCCGCATGCGGTACGGTCACTACGAGTTCTTGGTCATGCCGTTTGGGTCGACCAATGCCCCAGTCGCTTTCATGGACCTGATGAACCGCATCTTCCGATCGAGCCTGGATCAGTTCGTGGTGGTTTTTATTGACAACGTACTCGTCTACTCTCGGGATCAGACACAGCACGAACAACATCTCCGCATGGTCTTGGATACTTTGAGACGGCATAGGTTGCACACCAAATATAGCAAGTGCGAGTTCTGGTTGAGACATGTTACCTTCTTGGGCCATGTGATCTCGGGAGATGGGCTGGCTGTGGATCTAGTCAAGGTTGAGGCCGTACTCAGGTGGGAGAGGTTGTGTATAGTGATAGAGATTCGCAGCTTCCTCGGGCTAGCTTGTTACTACTGGCGGTTTATCCGAGGGTTCTCGCAGATCGGACGTCCTATGACTTAGTTGACTCGGAAGGACGTACCCTTCGCCTGGACAGACGAGTGCGAGTCTTGCTTCCAGGAGCTGAAGGAGAGGCTGACCTTCGCTCCTGTATTCACCATCCCAGACAGTAGTGGCGGATTCGTCGTCTACACAGATGCCTCGTTGCAGGGATTGGGGGGTGTGCTCATGCAGCAGGGTCACGTTGTCGCCTACGCTTCGCGACAACTAAAGCCCCATGAGCATAACTGCCCCACCCATGACTTGGAGCTGGCAGCAGTTGTCTTCGCACTGAAGACATGGAGGCACTACCTGTACAGAGAGACATTCGAGATTTTCACTGATCATAAGAGCCTCAGATATCTGTTTAACCAGAAGGAGCTCAACATGAGACGAATGTTGGTTGGAGCTCCTGAAGGACTACGACTACAGCATCTCCTACCATCCAGGGAATGCCAATGTGGTGGTTGACGCCTTGAGTCGGAAGGGGCCCGCCCACTTGGCTTGTTTACAGGCATAAAGTTGGAGACTCATGGAGGAGGTGAGCAGTTGGCGACCCTAGGAGTCACAGGGGTACTGCGGGGCGATGACAGTAGCGAGGCAGACATGACTAGAGCTGATAGATCATATCATGTCTAGACAGATGACAGAGCCATATCTACAGACACTGCGAGATCGAGCATTGGTAGGGAGCCCAGGAGAGTTCTCATTCACTGTCAGGGTTTTGCGTATGAGGGGACGCTTGTGGTTTCCTAGAGACGAGGAGCTGTTGAGAGAGCTCCTAACTGAGGCACACAGATCCAGATTCATGATACATCCCGGGAACAAGAAGATGTACCACGACCTACGGCGTGATTTCTGGTGGAGGGGCGTGAAGCGGGATATTGGTCTTTTTGTTCAACGATGTTTGATATGTCAGCGTGTGAAGGATGAGCATCGGAGGCTTGCAGGGCTGTTACAGCCACTTCCTGTGCCAGAGTAGAAGTGGGTGAGTGTCACTATGGACATGGTAGTAGGATTACCCGTGACACAGCGAGGACACGACGTAGTCTGGGTGATAGTGGACAGATTGACGAAGACAGCACGTTTTCTGCTGATTCGAGTCACGTTTGGACCAGCACAGCTGGGGGAGCGCTACATTCGAGACATGGTGCACCTTCATGGGGTCCCTCACGAGATTATTTTAGACATAGACACTTGTTTCACTGCACAGTTTTGGGCAGAGTTTCAACGGGCTCTGGGGACTCATATGAGGTTTAGTACGGCATATTACTCCTAGGCTGATGAACAGTCAGAGCACACCATTTAGACCCTTAAGGATCTTTTATGCGCTTGCGTACTGGACTAGAGAGGTACCTGCGAGGAGCATTTTCCCCTGGCGGAATTTACATATAGTAACAGCTATCACTCGAGCATCCGCATGGCACCGTATGAGGCTCTGTATGGGAGGAGGTGTACTGCTCCTTTGAGCTGGGTTGAGGTGAGGACCAAGTGGGAGGTTGGTCCCAAGTTGAAACGCCAGAGTTAGGAAGTGATCGAACAGATCCATTGAAGACTCCGTACCGTTAGGAACAGGCAGAAGTGCTACGCTGATCTGAAGCCTAGAGAGATACAATTCGAAGTTGGGGATCACGTCTTCCTCCGTGTTTCGCCTATGAAGGGCTTGCAGTGGTTTGGGGTGAAAGGGAAGCTTGCACCGAGATTCTTGGGGCCTTTTGAGGTCCTGGAATGGGTAGGACCTGTTACTTACCGGCTTGCCCTTCCTCCCCAGCTTTCTAGAGTACATGACGTGTTTCACATATCCAACCTCAGGAAGTACATCGTCGATCCTAGCCATGTTCTGAGCCACGAGAGCATTGAGGTGTGTTAAGACCCAAGACATCAAACACTTTTAAGACGTCTGGGAGTTGGTCTAGACGTCTGGTCAGACGTCTAGACGCCTTCCCAGACGTCTGGAAATAAATTTTTGCGGCGTACGATTGCGAGTTTGCACGCGTGGGCTCGCAGACTGAGCCTGCCGACCTGCAGGCGCTTTTCTCCCTCCCCACGCCTTCAAATACCCCTTCCCTCTCCCTCACCCATCACCCCACCATCCCCTCCTTCTTCCAGCTTAAGCACGAGAGAGAGAGAGAGCATGGGCAGCAGCTACTACCGGGTGCGTGAGAGAGGAAGTGCAGCAAGAGGGGAGAAGAGGCAGAGCGCGTGAGGAAGAGAGAGCGAGCTAGCTGGAGCAGCCCAGGGCCGGCCGACTGGTGCGCAGCGGGAGCGTGGTGCTGGGGAGGTTACCCCGGTGCTGCTGCAGCTTAGGCAGGAAGCGGACGAGCGCGATGCGGCCGCGTGCAGCGGGAAGAAGGCGAGAAGGTTCTAATTCTGGGAAAATTTTCCCAGAATCAGACGTCTGGACCTATGTCCAGACGACATGGGAGACGTCTGGAGGGAGATCCAGACGTTTGAAAGGTACGATATTTCTTATCTTCTTCCTTTCGCGGATACGGCCATGCAGGCCGTTCCGTCGAAAGTTCTGCCTCATTTTTGTGTTGAGATCGTTTGCGTACACGTGCAGGTTTCGTTTCGGGAAGGTACAAGGACACGCCCTCCCACACAGATCAGATGTCTGGGCACAGCACCAGACGACAGAGAGAGTCTCCAGACGTCCGGAGTGATAGTTGGACGTCTGGAACTAGGTCTAGACGGTTCAGCGGGATCCTGAACGTCTGAAGAATAGCTCAGAGTGAGGTATGACCTGGACCACCTTTTAAGACGTCTGAACGGCATTCCAGACGTCTAATTTGAAGCAGAGTTGTCGTTTTTGACCTGTTTAGGATCCGTTCGAAGTCCGATTTCCGCGTTTGAGATTCTGTTCTTCTCAGAAATTGTTCCTCTATTTGTTTAAAATATTTTTATCCTGTTCTGAGTGGTTCCTTGTGATTGATCCTTGTGATAGGACCTCGTTCCGTTGCGGCTCCAGGGGTTGCGGAGGCACGCGAACCTACCGATCACGCCCCCATTACTCTCGGTTTTGCAGGTAGAGTGGCTCCCCTTGGTTATTTACCAACATTAATGCATCTTTGAGATAAATAATAGATTCTAAGATATGGCATGAATCCTAGGGTCTGAAAACTAGATTGAATGATATATCCTAGGATATGACATGAATCCTAGGACTTGAAAACTAGATTGAATGATAGATCCTAGGGTATGGCATGAATCCTAGGACTGGAAAACTAGATTGAATAATAGATCCTATGGTGTGGCATGAATTCTAGGAATAGAAACACTGAAACGAATGTCGTGATTACATGAATTGTAGTCTTGGAAAAGTAGATAGAATAATGGTAATTGCCGGTAATTGGATAACAGCTGCTTGTATTTGAATGGATATTAAATGTTGGAAACACGGGCTATATGAGAATAAAACTGAAACGATGAAACCTAAAATGGCTTGGCTAGAGAAATATGAGCATGAACCCTACGGGGAATTAGGAGTAGAGCTCCTGAAAGGTAAATATAATGAAATTGGGGAAGTGAGCTGGCCCTTGAGTACGGAGTATCAAGGAAAGCGACTGTCGCCCTTGTTTAGTGCAGAGTGGAGCTAGCCGCCCCAGGGACCCGGGGTTAGGTTTGGCCACTTTATACCAACTTTTGGCCCTCGTGTACACAGTACCGGGGAGAGCTACTAGTGTAGGGAGAGCGTTAGCCACCCCACGGGTCCCGGGGTTCTGCTAGCCATCCTACACCGACTTGTTAGGCCTACTGGGCAAACCAGGCTAGTCAGGCGAGGGTGCGCGGACTGTGGAGGGGCAAGACCCCTGTTTGGTTACTGTGGAGGGGCTGGACCCCTGTTACTAAGAGGGCTCTGCCCTATACTGGTTCCGTGCTATGCTTTGGGGCGCACCCGTTAACAGAAACGATTGACCGCGTGCCAGTTCAGGGTAGCTACCCGTGCATTTATCGCGCATGTCGTAGTCACTGTTACGTCTGTCAGTGACCTTGGGGTGGTTGACTGAGGGTAGAACTACCACGGGGGACTCTCTCAGCCAGGAGAGCACCACGTGCTACTTCTACTTTTTGGAAAAGACTGCAATCAAGATCGTTCCCATGAGAAACACTCGAGACCAAGAGAATGACCTGAGAAATAAACCAAGAAAGAGTAAAATAAAGAAAGAAATTAAAACAACAGCTACTTGTTTACCTTTATTATTATTTTTAGCTAGCTACTTGCCACTCTACTCAGTGTTTCGCTGACGTTTTACTTTTGTCACCCTTTTCAAGACCAGGTGTTGAGTAGCCAGAGTCTGCGGCTGCGGAGGGTGCTGGGCCTAGTAGAGCCCAATAGTTATACTTTTGTTGTACCGTATTTCTGTAGTAGTGAGTATTTCTGTTTCACCTTGTACTTTTTATTGTGAACATCATTTTTCTTTACCTGTTTTTAATTCTCTACTGTTGTGGTGATATGTACTGTAGTAGTTCTTTTCTTTATTGCTGTACTTTTGTTACTATTAGTTACTTGCATGGTGAATGTGGTTTATTTTACTGCTTTTTGGTTACTTTCTCGTTGGGTGACTGGGTCTTGGGATTAGTCGAGTCGGTCCGATTCTCGTGTCTTGTAAGGATTCGGGAACCGGGTCATAACAAGGTGGGAGACGGCTTGACCTATCTCGAGAGGCCTGTGCAGATACTAGACCGAGCTGTCTGGAGATTGAGACGGAAGGAGGTACCCCTGGTGAAGGTCTTGTGGAAAAGCCAGTGGTACGAGGAGGCCACTTAGGAGCATGAGGCGGCAATGCGAGCACAGTACCCCGAGCTTTTTGAGGGTACGTCGTTCTGACCTACTTTTATCTTCTTTAAGTTTGTTATACACATTTATTTTATTTCCACACCCTAGTTAGCTCAAGCTTCGGGGACAAAACTTACTTTAAGTTTGTTATGTTGAAATGATCCTTTCCTAGGGTCGTTTGGCATTTTCGGAATTCGTAGTGGTTTTCTTGCAGTTTTAAACCCCTTATCTTTTGTTCTGGGAGTTTGTGAGGGGGAGTGGGAAATTGCAAGGATGTCCCCACAATTTCCCCACCACCTCTCCTCACCGTACGTGCCCCATCCCCTCCTCACCTTGTATGCTGCGCCATCCCCCCTGCGATACCCTCACCTCCCTCTCTCGACCATCTCCTCCCCCATACCTCCTCCTCCATTTAACCCCCTCGTTCCTCCTCCATCCTCTGCACACCGCAGCTGAGAGGAGAAGGAAAAGGAGGGCGAGGAACTAGAAGAGCATGTGCGGGAGAGGAGGTGAGCTGCTACTGTAACGAGTTCTGCTGTAGTTGCAGCAGCACGCGGAGAGGAAGGTGTCACGAGAAGAACTAGCCAACGGTTATGCGGAATCATTTTTTCGCAGAATCAGAAGTCTGCGGAGTGCGTCAGACGTCTGCCTGAGGTATTTCCGGATGTCTGATAGCACTTATTTTTGATTTATTCTTTCTTGCAAAGTTCTGACCGTGCATGCACGTGTCTCAGAGGTTGGGAAGCGTGCTGGTGCGAGGACAGAGGTAGTTTCAGACGTCCGGACGTGTTTCCAGACGTCTAAAGACACCCTTAGACGTCTGCACTAAGCCCCAGACATTCGAGGAAGGCGCCCTAAGCAAGGTATGCCTGTGAGTTCGTTTAAGATGTCAGGGACCTTTCCCAGATGTCTGATTTCAGTCGGGATTGGTGTTTTTGGGCCCATTCAGGGCCCAAATGGTGTTGGTTTTCTGTAAACGAATCGTCTTTGGTTTCCGTGCGAGTTTCTTTATGTAATGGTACTTTATCTATGTCATTTTGAACACTTTTGACCTACCGACCCATGGCATAGGTCGCCAACTTGTTGAGTATATGGGAATTGCAGAGACATCAGGAGCTACTGTATGAGCCCCCATTCCACCCGGTTACCCTGGTAGAGTGTTTTTACCCTAATCTCGAAATTAATAAAGTACATGCATAAAATTAGTTGAACCTAGGATATGAATTGAAGCCTAGAAAGAAGTAAACACATGCTTTAAAATACATCTATTCGATTGAACCCTAGATTGTGGCAAGAACATTAGTGCTAGAGAAGATGCATGTGTAAGGAGATTGAATAAATTATAAGCTACCTGTACTACTTGAAATGAACTACGTTATGAATAGAAAAATGAACTCGTATTATGGGAACTGAGATGCCTATTCTGTATGTAACAAACCGGATATGAAATAACAAAAGTTCATGTACGAACCCTATGAGAAATGTAGAACGAGACAAGATGGTATCAGAGCAAGATCGTTCCCCTAGGAAACAGGAAAATTGAGCAATGTCATGGAACCCGATTAGAGTACTTAGATGAGAAATACGTAATAAGATAATTGGAACCGGAAGATAATATTTTAAACTGCTTGTTTAAATTACATTCATGTTTTAGCCACCACTCTACTTAGCGTTTGCTGACTGTAGATGTTATAACATTGTATAGGTCAGGGATTTGAGCAGCTAGAGCCACCGATTGCTGACGATGCTGGGCCCAGTTGAGCCCAATTGTAGTTTTCCTTCTGCTAGTGCTGTAGTGAGTTCCTATAGTGCATGTTATTTCAGTTGTATCTCGATCATCTTATGTTAGTTCTGTTGTGATGGCCTGTAATATTATGGTGATTGTCATTTTCTTACGTTACTGTTATTTTTCTATTTTACTACTTAGTTACATTACTTATGTAGTTGTGGAATGAATGGGTATTCGGTTATTTCTCACTGGACGACTAGATCTTGAGATTCATCAAGGTAATGCATTCTCGAATTCTATAAGATATAAAAACAGACCATAACAATACATCAAAAGATTCTATATTTTATAGCCTAAAGTTCTTATCAGCTTGTTGCAGTGTCTCACAAATTTTGGATCCTTGGAATATCATTTACCATTTTGCTCCATTCTTTCCATAGTTTAGATTTAGGTAAAATTTTATAGGAAGTTTAGTTAGTTTGTTATTCATCTTTGGTGAATTTCTTAGGATTTTTAGAATTTCATAAAAATATTCATTCACGGTTTCTCTGCACTTTAGTCCATGTTCGTAGTTTAAGTATTTTATTGTTCTTATACTCAAAATACCAAAATATATGAAAATAAAAATATCAAAATACTAGTTTAGATAGGAATAAGTAATTCTAGACACGTTCACTCCCCTATGGATCGAGTTAGACTTACGCTATACTTAATTATTATTTAAAATTTTAAATAATCGTAATTTTGCACAACAAAGGAGAATTTAACATTTTCAAATCCTCGCAATTAGTGAGGATTGATAAACGCAGCTGTTTACTTTGTTGTAACAGTTGCAATTCAAACTCTTTCTTGATCCGATCTCGTGGGTTGGTCGGCTCCCAAATATTTACAAAAGTAAAACTCTTTCAGTGGCACAATCTAGGGATTCAAAGTCTTGCTCGTGTTAAATGCAACTGTGGTTGATGTGTGTGTGGAGGGGGGGGGGGGGGGGGGGGGGGGGGGGGTGGGGGGTGATCCCACCGTTCATTGCTTGTCACGGGTGAAAGATTTAAGTGTTAGTTTATGACGAGGGTTAGTTAATTTTTATTAGTAGAGTTATAATAGGGGTTAATTTTTATTTTTATTTAATTATAAATAAAAGTTAATTTATGTTTATATTTACTGAATAAAAGTTAAGAATAAGAATTATCTTATAATATGATAGAGGATAAGAGAGAAAGATTTGGGATCAAGTGAGAGATTAGGTTAATTCTTATTCAAATTGATGCTAGGATAATATGAATTAGCAATTCAAAAAAAGATTAAGTTATCTCCCAAGGTAAATAAAGGTTAACTCGCGGAGAGAGAGGTTAACCCCATCTGCAAAGGCGTGCGAAAAAATCCCTCTCCGTGCATTCCTCTCGGATCGAATAATTGAAAGCCCGATCAAGGCATAAATTGCCAATCCAAACGCCCAATTAATCCCTATAAGGGTAATAATGTAATTATAACTCCACCCCCTCCTCTGTATAAAAAGTGGTGGAGCCTTCCATATAATATCTTTATATTCTATATTATTTTTACCCCCTTCGCTGCGTAAGGTCTAGGTCGTAATTGTGCTCTGTTAAATCATGTTCAATGTTTGTGGATGGTTACCGTTTTGGGTGTGATTTTGGACGGCTCAAATTGAGCTTTTGGTTTTTATTGCATTTCTTACCTTTACAAATGTTGTTGACTGTGGCATTGACCACCTTTCGATGATCATAAACAGCTCCTGCAAAAATGGGTTAGTTTTTTTATTTATATGAAAAATTAAGGTTATTTTCCATTTTGAGAAAGTAAATACGATGGTAAAATAATTTGATTCGATGACTGAAAAGTTATATAATTATGCCAAACCCTTTAAGGCAAAATGATTTTATTTTGCTTCTATAATATTATAATATAATCAAAGATCATTATCTCTCAACCATTTAAGTTTTTCTTTGTGGGCTCTATATTTCTATATTCTTTATGTGATATTATAGAGGTATCATTTTTGTCGTTGAGTACTGCATTTAATTATTTGTTAAAAATGCACACGACTAGTTAATAACGTCTAGCTTGTGTTAAAATTGATGATGTACTCCTTTCTCGTCGATATATACTTTTTTTTCTTTTCTTAAAAAGAGGTGTTAATTTCCTTTAAAATAAATTCTGAAAGCTCTAGAGATAATCTAATTGTCAATATAATTTATTAATGTCAAAACGTATAAATTGATTTTGACATTTATAAGTTTAGAAATTGAGATAATTACATCACTACAACAGCTGGCACGTCATGTGATAGTTCAAAATTGTCGCCAATTCCCATTAAACCATCGCCAATGATTGTCGTTGTAGATTACTTCGCTATTTTAATATAGCAGTGGTTAAATTCCCTTATCATTGCCATTTCAATAGCGCAGACATGCAGGGAACTAGGGTTTAGCGATGATTTTCAAACTACTGCTAAATTAAATTAAGAACAGTTTTATATTACACCATCGCTACTGATTTTGGCGGGAACCTAAAATACGTGCCAAAAAATTACATATTTTTAACGACGGATTTCATTAAAAATGTCTTATATATGTAATGGCGATAATTTTACAAACAGTGTTGAAATACCTCGCTAAATGGAATGTAATATCTCGTGCTAAATTTAATGGGGCACCTAAGTGACATATGACAATGATTTTAAAACTGTTGCTAATAATATTTCAAATTTTTTTAAAAGCAATTCATTTTTTTAGTACAAGAATTAATAACATATAACAAATAAGGGATGTTTCAAAATACCATAAGTTGTTCAAAATATTCAATCAGAATAAATTATATAGTTAAAATAATTTATATATATATATAAACAATGTTCAAATATTACAACAAAAGGGAACATAATATAGAAACATGAATGTTATGGTAGGGCACTTACGCTACCAGCCCCAGAACTATCACCATCATCGTCCTCACCACGACTCGAAATGTGGAATGACGAATGATCAGGTCCAAATCCTTGAAGATAAGACAAGACCTGCACCTACTGCTTGTTGTGCCACTCCAACAACTCTTCTTAGCACTCCATCTTGCAAGTGGCGACTTGCAACTGTGAGGTGACCTCGTCCAACCTTTTCGCTCGCTCCACATCCCCAAAGAATATAATGAATCAAAGAATGTATATATAAGAAAGAATTTGAATAAAAGAATCACTACATGCAAAGAAAAAAATAATGTACACAAAAGAAAGAATAAAAGAAATTTTGGCGTATAGAGAGTTATCTCTCCGGCAACGACGCCAAAAAATGATGTGCCATCTGGATTGCTAGTTAATTATGTTTAATTATCGCGTTATAGTATAACGTCGTAATTCTGAAGGATGCCATTTATTTATATACAATTGTTACTAGTTTTATTCTAGGTCATTCGCTGGGAGTCAATTATTGATATATATCACTCTCTACTATCCAAAAATCATCTTTTATTTCAAAATTATGAAGTTTATTTATAAATGAATGAATAATGAATGAAAGAATCAAAAAATGACCTAATCTAAGTCAATTATGTACAACAATGAATGAATTATGTTAATGACAATGCCTCATGAAAATATAAAAGTATAAAGGCATAAAAGACTAATCTAGACTAATCTATGTTAATTATGTATACTAATAACTAAGTAATGCTTTAATATAAGTACAAAAAGAATATATATACTAACATATACTAACATATGTAAACTACGTATACTAACACATATAAAAGTTACTAAAAGGCCTTAAAAACACTTATATACAAAATAAGGCAAAAAAAATGTATACATAACTCCATACATATGTACACTTATATACTATACTAATCTTATACATATACTAACTTTATATACTTATACTTACATTTAAACACAATACACACACAACTAATATAACACACGCACACTATACACTTAACTCACACAACACACACTAACACACACTACAACCAGCACTTAGCCAAATTTACCACTCAACTCACATAGCTAGCCTACACTTTAACAAAAAATGTTGTATTTGTGGGCTCACTTTTTGTATAATCTACAACCCCTCACGGGGTCGGATCGACCACTATTAGGTAAGCCTTAGTTATTAATTGTATATTTTAGCGTAGTTTTGGGTTAATACCGACCCAACCTAACTGCACGACCCACCTGAGCCCAGGCTCCTAGCCCACTCTCTTCTCTCTTTCTCTCTCTAGTTGTAGGTTTATCTAGGCTATCGGATCTAATCCCTGAACTAGGACGGTAAGCCTAGCTGTGCAAATCGTTAAATACTACAACAAGCGATCCAAAGGCCATGATGTGGCACCTTGTTTGGGTGCCAATTTGGCGCACTTAGCATAATTTTAAAGGGTTTTTGAGGTGTACTTTAAGGATTAAATTATGAATTATTTTATAATTAAATTATATGTACATATAGCTTATACATCAGGCTACTTATTGGTGTAGTTTATTTACAATAATTAAATATATAAATATATTTAAAAATTAGTTAAAGTTAGGAATAATTATACATTGATTTATTGATGAATTCCTTAATTAAAGTATAAATTAATGGATTACTAGTACAATTGACTTATAAATTAGTTAGTTTATGTTATTGACTTATTATTACATATTTTTAATTTATTTTTATTGATTTATTACAATTTCTATACATTTAAATACACAGTTTACATATATATATAGTTTAACTACTATTTTACTATATAAATAAGTTATAAGTATACTGACAATACTTTAAACTATGATATACAAGTATCCAACATAATTTATTTCAATGGTTTATTAATTTACTAATATAAATTATATTAACTTACTAATATACCTAATTAACTCATGAATATAAATATATACAATATATAGGTAAATAAATAAATATAGGGATATATTCCTGTACATAGTAATTACTTTAAGTTATATATATATATGAAAACATTATTATAATACATACCGTATGACTCAATATAAATATCTACCTAAGTAAATAGAATTGGTATATAAGTTGTATACATACTTTATGTACATATAAGATACTATATACAGTTAAGTTAGTATTATTTATAAGTATAAATACTATGTACAAGGGTATTTTTATGGAATTTTTGGTGTTTTTCGTATTTTTATCTTCTTTTTGTGTTTTATAGAGATAGGGAAAGAGAAAGGAAAGGTGAGAAGAGAGGGAAGAAGACTCTTTTCGATATATTTGTTCTTGGTTCTTTTATTTCAAAATCAGAGTAGACCTAAACTTCTAATGGTCTGTTATACTAGCTACAAAGCTCAAAACCTAAATCTAATGACTCACACACCTAAAACTAAAGCTAAGCTAACTCAAGACACCTTTATTTTATTTATTTACAATTATTTTTTATTTTTTTCCTGTATTTACAAGTTAGGAAAAATAGCTTTAAAAGAAGGTTAAAACGTGAAACCTAATGCCTTAAATGAATTCTCAGTGCTGGAAATGAAAGATGCATTTAGAATACTTCTAGATATCCATAGAAATTGGAATCAAATTAGAAACATGATTTACATAAAATTCCATCAGATCAGTCATTGGGCAATTTAGAACATGTTTTATTGCTGAAAGAATATTGTAATCAGATTTAATAAGCTATTTTAGTCAAATTTAAGCACAACAATACATGAATGCTTCTTCTATCAAATCTATCATTACAATATATCAGACAACTCAACAGAACTTAGAACCACATCAGAATTAGCCTCTATGAGATCTAACAGTAAGAGAAGTTACTGTTGCTGTCAAAAAGAAGATCAAATTAGATTGTGTTAAGATCTGTTCAATGCATTCTAAGTTGCTTCATATATCTTAGAAATAGAGCTTTGTGAGATACACTCTAAGACATTCTGATGAGAACCTCATCATAAACCCTAACTAGCACAATCTAACCCAGATATGTGAGAAAAAGCTCCTACATAACCCAAAGAAAGGCTTAACTCAGAGAATTCTGAGTTTAAGAATAAAACAAATCATAAGGGGTAAAACTGTAATTTCACCAATGAAGTTTGCAAACAGGGTAATTAAGGGTCCAAACATAGGTCAAACAAGCTTAACAAGACGGAAAGTGGGATGATCTGATCTAAAAAAGGGTTGTAGCAACTTCCAAGAATTAAATGACATTCTGTAACCTTAAAACACACCCACTTCAATTCACGAGGTTCGAGGAAGGATAAAAATCAACTAAACCCTCTAAAATTCATAGAAAAATACTCTCTAGGGTTTAGAACCTTCAATTTTGCCTTAGAAACCTATTTTGACCTAAAAAGAGAACCATGCCCAATTAATAACATAATTTGGGTTTTTACGCAAATTGGCCAGTCAAACATGGTCCAACCTAGAAGTAAAATTCACCATTAAAATGCTTAGGTTCAAATTGGTCTTGTATAAAAGCTTGAGCCTAAAAAGAGACCTCCTTGACTGACTTTCCAATTTGCTCCTCTTCATTTACTTTTTAACCCTTATCTTTTGAAACCCTTGCATTTAGACCCCCATCATTTCATCATTCTTTGTAGAACGGTCCTCCTTGTAACTTCTGCGCAACGCCATACTCCGGCGACCTTGCACGGAGCATGGCGCCGCGCAGGGCAGGGCTGCCGTCCTGCAAAGCAAAAGCGGGGTTCCCTGCGACGTCCTCCGTCGCAGGGACCTGCCCATGCCCTTTGTCGACCACCATACCTTCCGTGCGAACGCGCAGAAGGTATGGGTGTCATCTCCGACCTTACTCCAGCGAGGCTGGCATGACGCCAGCACGCCCCTCCCTCTGCGCCAACCCCTTTATAAGGAGCGGCACACCTTGCCGACTCCGATAAGCTTCCTTTGATGGAGAATCACCCCCCTCTTCATCCCTTCCTCCTTTGGTCAGAGAGCCCGAAGCTTCCGGCGAACTCCTCCTCTTCCTCCTCGTCGCTCTGCTGCCTTACCTGTAGTAGGGTTTGCCTTGCTCCATCGTCCGCACCTGGTTGTACCTGCCGGCGCCCTCCGTCTGCTTCCTCGTCGCCGAAACCCTCCTCCGGAGCGTCTTCGTCTCCAGCTTCGACAGATATGAGCCGGCTGCTCTGCCCTCCCCCTTTGTCGAATACTTAGGTAGATATCTTCCTCTCTACTTCCCTTGCATTTTCCCCCTTTTAACCTGCCCTTTTGACCACCCGACCGCCACTGTCCAGACCACCCTCTCCACCTCCGATCACCCCCTCCGGCGAGACCATCTCACGACCACAGACACTCCTGCACCTCGCCGACCATCTCACAAGCTCCCGCAAACTCCACTCTATCGATTCTCCATCTCCATTCACTGCAAAACGCCACTCGACCATCCCCCGAAAACCCACCTCTCCGGCCACAGTCTGACCTAGGTCAGCCTCTTCACGCACTCACGCACCCCGCCGACCACTGCACAAGCTTCGCCTCACTCCGGCGAAGCTTCCTGCGCGTTCTGACTGGGCCGAGAGGCCGTTGTTGTGATTTCAGGTGCGCGCCCCTCGCCGCCATTGCCGACGAGCTGCAGTAGCTTCACCTGTAGCTGCAGGTGCCCTCCAGCCTAGGTGTGAGTCACAGGTCACGCGGGTTGTCTCTGCGAAGGCACCCAGGCCTGCAGCTGGGGCAAAGGTGCAGCGGGCTACTTCAATTGGCAGTAGGTAGCTCGCCTACGGGCGCCAATCTGGGAGGTGGGACTTTAGTCCCACCTCAGAAGTGCGTGGCCAAGCGCCCGCACTTAAATTGAAAAACTGCCTAAGGCTAATCGCCTTCGAACACAAGGGTCAGGTCCCTCTCCTGCACGCGGCGCGCCATGCGCTCGCTCGCCCTCGCCCGCACTCATGCCCCGCGGGTCTGGGTGGGATCCGATTACCCAAACCGCGCACTCCTCGCCCACCACCGCATGCCGGTGGGCCTGGTCCCGGGCACGATACCCGCACCCGATTACCCGGCTCTGGGAGAGCAGTCCTAAGAGAGAAATCTGAGAAAGAGAGAGACGCGGGGAAGGGTGGGGGTAGGTTTTGCTCTGACCCTTGTGTGAGCGTGCAGGAAGAAAGAAAGAAGAAGGCAGGAAGGAAAAGAAGAAGAAGGGAAGCAGCCGAAGCCTTAGCCGCTCAGGGCAGTTGAAGAAGAAGTGAAGGAGAGAAACAGAAGAAGAAGAAAGGAAGAAGAAAAGAACTGTAGCAGAGACACAGATAAGTCGTCTGAACGCAGTATCAGACGTCGGAATCCCCACAGCTGCAGAAGGCAGGAAGGAAAAGAAGAGAAAGAAGAAGAAGAGCGCCACAGCTGTTGGCTAAAGAAAAGAACGAAAGAAAAGAAGAACAGAAGAAGAGGCCAAGAAAAGAAGAAAGAAGAAGGCAAGAAGAAAAAGAAGGAAGAAGACATCACCGCCAGAAAGAAAGAAAGAACAGAAGAACAAAGAGGAAAGAACAAAGAACAAAGAAAGAAAGAAGAAGAAGAGAAACAGTCAAGGAAGAAGAAGAAGAAGAAAAGAGAAAGAGAAGAAGAAGCCAAGATCTCCCTCTCTCTCTCTCTCTTATTTTTGTAACATAATAGAGAACTTAATTAGACTTCTAGAAGCATAGTTTCTCCCTTAGTTCGACCTCGGGAAAACCTTGTTCCGAGTAAAAAATTTGTAATAGTAATCTGGTAGCTGTGTTGTCTTATACTATAACGACTGTACTTAAACTATAATAAACACAAAGACACAATAAGCCTTACCAACGTTACCATTTTTTGGCGCCGTTGCCGGGGAGCAACGGCTATTCTAGAAGCTATAAAATCTCTATTTGTAAGTTTCTAATAATCTCCTCTCTTTTGTGTGCAGGTACAGGAAAATCAAGAAGCAGCCACACAACAACCACTCCAAGGACAGGTAATTTCTATCCTCTCTCTATTAACCCCTGAATTCTAAAGAGGAAGAAAAAGAAAAGAATAAACAATATAGGTATAACCTGTCTTTCATACCTAGTAACAGCTGCATGTTTTCAAAACACTATTCCTGCACACACTATTAAGGGTATTTAAGGGCTAACACCTTCTTGCCTAAGCCCTAATTACCCAACAAGGAGTTAACTGGACCAAGTAGAGACAACATAGGAATTAACACTGGGGTTTTAGAGACACACTCCTTGTAACGACCTGATTCCGGAATCCCTACGAGACACGAGAATCGGACCGACTCGACTGATCCCAAGACCCAGTCGTTCAATGAGAAAGTAACCAAAAGAGCAGTAAAATAAACCACATTCACCATGTATATAACTAGCAGTAACAAAATACAGCAGTAAAGAAAAGAAATACTACAGTATACACCATCACAACAGTAGAGAATTAAACATATACATAAACATGAAGCTTACAATGAAAAGAGTACAGGGGTAACAGAAACTACTCACAACAACAGCAAGAAAAGTACAGTGGGTACTACAAGTAACACTACTGGGCTCCACTAGGCCCAGCGCCCTCTGCAGCCGCCGACTCTGGCTGCTCAACACATGGTCTTGAAAAGGTAACAAATGTGACACGTCAGCGAAACGCTGAGTAGAGTGGCAACTAAAAGCTAAGAAGCAGTAAGGTGGACAGTAGCTATTATAAATTTTAATTTCTTTCTTTATATTCTTCTCATTTATTCATTATTAGATTATTTCTCAGGTCTTTCTCTTGGTCTCGAGTGTTCCTCGTGGGAACGATCTTGATTGCAGTCTTTTCCAAAAAGTAGAAGTAGCACGTGGTGCTCTCCTGGCCGAGAGAGTCCCTCGTGGTAGTTCTACCCTCAGTCAACCATCCCAAGGTCACTGACAGACGTAACGGTGAATACGACATGCGCGATAAACGCACGGGTAGCTACCCTGCACTGGCATGCGGTCAATCGTTTCCGTTAACGGGTGCGCCCCAAAGCATAGCACGGAACCATTATAGGGCAGAGCCCTCTTAGTAACAGGGGTCCAGCCCCTCCACAGTAACCAAACAGGGGTCTTGTCCCTCCACAGTCTGCGCACCCTCGCCTGACTACCCTGGTTTGCCCAGTAGGCCTAACAAGTCAGTGTAGGATGGCTAGCAGAACCCTAGGACCCGTGGGGTGGCTAGCGCTCTCCCTACACTAGTAGCTCTCCCCGGTACTGTGTACACGAGGGCCAAAAGTTGGTATAAAGTGGCCAAACCTAACCCCGGGTCCCTAGGGCAGCTAGCTCTGCTCTGTACTAAACAAGGGGGACAGTCGCTTTCCTTGATACTCCGTACTCAAGGGCCAGCTCACTTCCCCAATTCTATTCCATTCACTTTCCAGGAGTTCTACTCCTAATTCCCCGTAGAGTTGATGCTCTTTTAACTCAGCCAATTTAGGTTTCACCGTTCCAGCTTTATATCCATATAACCCATGTTCTCAACAGTGATTATTCATTCTTAAACAGGCAGCTGTTAACCAATTTACAGGCAGTTATCGTTTCCTTTCTACTTTTCCAAGACTGCAATGTATATATATTCAACTAGTTTTCCAGTCCTAGGATTCATGCCATACCTTAAGATCTATCATTCAATCTAGTTTGTCCTAGGGTTCATGTAATGTACTAGGATCTATCATTCAATTTAATTTTTTAGCCCTAGCGTTCATGCAATGTCCTAGACTCTATTAATTGTTTCATAAATGTACAATTTTTGATAAATAAATTAAAGGGCCACTCTACCCACAAAACTGGGAGTACTGAGGGCGTGGTTGGCAATCCCGCGCACCTCCGCAACCCCCAGAGCCGCAAAGGAACGGGATCCTAACACAAGGATCAACACAAGGAGTTACTCAGAATAATATACAATTACTGTAAATAGGTAGAGGAATTAAATCTGGGAAGAACGAAACTTGAAACGCGGAAAACAGACTCCGGGCAGACCCTAAACGGGTCAAAAACAACCAGTCTGTCCAAAATCAGACGTCTGGAACTTCTTCCATACGTCTTAAAAGGTAGCTCAAGTCATACCTTGGTTTGCGCAGTCCTTCAGACGTCCAGAAGCCCGCTGAAGCGTCTGGACTTGGTTTCCAAACGTCCGATTGTCACCCCGGACGTCTAGAAGCCCTCTCCATCATCTGGTGCTGTGCCCAGACGTCTGATCTATGTGGGATGGCGAGCCCTTGCGTCTTCCCGAACAAGTCCTGCACACACACACGCCCGCTCTTATCACGAAAGGGTGTAGAAGACCTCGGCGAAACGGCTGCATGGCCGTACACGCGAAAGGAGAGGATAAAAATAACGTACCTGTCAGACGTCTGGACCTTCCTCCAGACGTCTCCTGTGTCGTCTGGACGTAAGTCCAGACGTCTGATTCTGGAAAATTTTCCTAGAATCAGAACCTTCTCGCTCTCCGCCCACAGCGCACGGCAGTGCTGCACCGCGTCCGCTTGCTGCCTGAGCTGCAGCAGCTCCTCCGCGGCACTCCACGCTCGCTGCTCTCTCGCCGGTCGGCTCTAGCTGCCCCGGCAAGCTTGCACCCTCGCGGTCGAGCTCCTTCTTCCTCTTGCAATAGCTTCTCCCCACATGCCCGCAGTAGTCGCTGCTGCCGCTCTCGCTCGCCTGCTCTCTCGCTCACAGGGAGAAGGAGAAGAAGAAGGTGGTGGAGTGTGGGTGAGGGAGAGGGAAGCGTATTTGTAAGGCAGCCGCGGGGAGATAGAAAGAGGAAAGGCGGCGTCTGTAGGGAGGGAGAGGAAAGAGAAGAAGGAGGGTGGCAGGTTCAGTCTGCATGCGCATGAGCACAGACGCGAACCCCTACGCCGGAAAAATTTGATACCAGACGTCTGGGAAGGCTTCCAGATGTTTGGGCCACTTCTTAGACGTCTTAAACGACGCTTGATGCCCTGTTCGTAACACTCCTTAATCAAGAATTGAGAAATCCCAAAAGAAGTGTGCCTAAGCGATTGTCTGAAAATACCTACTCAGAAAAACCCTAAGCAATCGGCTCTCTAAAAATACTTGAACCCTAAAAGACAAGACCTAATAAGTTTTCAAAGGAATTAATAGGTGAAGTTAACCCCTTGGGTCGACCAACCTTCAACTCAGGTCACTCTTTGCACTCAAAAAGCTTAAGGTTCAAGTGAAAATCTAAGCACCTTGATCTTAAACTAAAAGTAGTAGACTTAAGAGGTCAACATCCCCATTCTGGTCTACCTGGAATCTCAGTGACAAGAGAGGTCGGGTGGGGGAAACCCTGTAACCCGTGGGGATGCTCTACCGTGTAGGGGTCTTCGCGGGACTCACCCTCTCTGGCTGCCTAGGTAATTCTCAGGCGGACGATCTTTTGATCAAGGGGTCCATCTGCCCCGCACCTCTATAGTCACCCTACATTTTGTGTGTCTTGATTGGGTCCAGCACCTGCTAAACTCATCTTCTCCATTGGTGTATGTTTGGTAGGAGGTCCTTGAAACCTCCCTTAGAACTTCACTCTCCTCGAGGCCGAGCCTCAGTGCCCTTGTCTGAGAAAACAACACTTCACATCGACCTCTCCTCCGACTCCGAACCCAACTCACCTTCTTCTTCCACAATGGCTCAGCCAGTTGAGGAAGAGAACAATCTGGAGCACTAGCTCCAGCGACTCAATGACCTCTTCCAGAACTTTGTGCACCCATCGCAGCGTCCTATGATGCGGGACCATTATAATCCTGCTGCGGTGGTTATTGAGCCTCGAGTCAGAATCCCGACTGGAGGACCTGATTCTGAATTAAAGCCTAATATGATTCATGCCATACCTAAATTTCATGGGCTTAATTCTGAAGACCCCTTCCAGTACATCAAACAGCTAAAGCATCTAGCCTAGACTTTTGGGTCAGATGCACAAAATCGGGACACTCTCCTCATGAAGATGTTCTTCTTCTCCCTTATGGACAAGGCCGCTCATTAGTACCAAACGTAGACTCGGCCGATCAACAATTGGGAAGAACTTCTGTCTGAGTTCTTGAAGTAGTTCTTTCCCGTTGGTCTAACCAATGCCTTGCGCCATCAGATTACCCACTTCACTCAACAAATAGGAGAACCTCTCCTTGAGGCATGGGATCGCTTTCAGGATCTCATGAGAAAGTGCCCCCATCACGGAGTTCTTAAATGGGAACAAGTCCAGTCTTTTTACCAGGGACTCCGTGAGGACATTAGGCTTTTCGTCAATGCAACTTGCGGAGGGAATATCATGGGTCAACATGAGGACACCGTGTGGGAGATTCTCGAAAACATGTGCGAGAACTCCATCAACAATGACTCCATGGGGTTATTCGACAGGACGAATACCCGCGCATCGACGAACCTTAGGGGAGCACACGAAACGTAGGGCTTGTCAACATCAGTCAACCTGGAACTAATGGCCAGTCGATTGGACAAGGTCTCCATCATCGAGAAGGTGGATGAGCTGACTCAGCACTTGCAGTGAGCCACCTCTGCGCATAGCTCCTTTGTACAGCCTCCTTCCACACGGGAGACTGTGCAAAACATTCTCCACCAACCTTCTCCAGGGATGGATCCGTATCCCCCCCATCTGATTCTCGGATCAAAGGATCCTCCGATCCTTTCTATACTAGCTCGGGGAATTCCACTTCCCCATTCTCTGACTCTTTGGAGGTTCCTCAGACTTGCGAGGACCTCAACGCCATCCAGAATGATCCATTCTCCAACACCTACAATCCTGGATGGCGAAACCATCCCAACTTCCAGTGGGCTGGAAATTCTCAAACTCAGAGACCACCCTTTTAGCCCCGTCCACAACTATCTCGTCCTTACCAGCCACCTCAGCCTCGGCCCAACCCTCCTTATCCATCAGGGCCAAACCAGGACCAAACGTCCCTCATCCTTCAGACTCTGGCTGACATTCAAAGAATGAATGAGGCTATTCAGAAACAACACAAGGACGAACTTACAGAGGTTCGAAATCAACTGGCTCAGTTGGCAAATGCTCGTCAACCAGGCACACTTCCTTCCCAACCTCTTCCTAACCCTAATAATGTGCCGACCCAGTGGCGCGTTATGAACCCAAATCCAGGTCAAGCACACATGATTTATCAGGCCCCCTCTGTTCCTTCACCCGATGGGATGGAGGCTTCCACTTCTTATGCAGGCTATCAGCAGCAACCCATCCTATCCAACCCTAACCAAAACCAGGCAGGACTGAATTCTGTAATGACCCGTAGTGGTAAGGAGACCCAAGATCCACCCTATCCAAACCACTCCAAGCCTGGTAGTAATCCCAACCCTAGGACAGTAATCCAAGATGTTCCTATCCCCGTCCCAGATCAAAGACCTGGACCTATCCTAGAAGAACCAACCAAGGTTCCATTTCCCGAGGCCTTGACCAAGGGAAACAAGGCAACAAAACCCGTGGCACCTGAGGAGGACCTAGTCAAGCTCTTTGAGCAGGTCCAATTAAACATCCCTTTGATGGATGCAATTCGCCACATACCGGCTTACGCACGATTCTTAAAGAATGTGTGTACACCTCAGCGTAAGCCGCGAACCAAGAGTGGGAGTCCAATTGTTCTATCAGAGCAAGCCAGCTCTGTAATCCTAAGCAGGCTCCCACCCAAGGTAAAAGATCCTGGTACTCCCCTGATTTCCTGCAAAATAGGTGAAACCCAATTCGACAGCGCATTGCTAGACTTGGGTGCTTCTATAAATTTGATACCCACATCCTTACTTAACCACCTAGAAGAATCTGAGCTAAAACCAACTGAGGTG
Organism: Thalassia testudinum; assembly: GCA_037157565.1. Taxonomy (NCBI): domain Eukaryota; kingdom Viridiplantae; phylum Streptophyta; class Magnoliopsida; order Alismatales; family Hydrocharitaceae; genus Thalassia; species Thalassia testudinum. The sequence goes on from JAZHRO010000024.1 coordinate 37,716,682, forward strand.
ACACTACAATTAGCAGATCGATCTATAAGGTCACCTAAAGGGATTCTCGAGGATGTTATTGTAAGAGTGCAGGATTTTTATTTCCCTGTAGACTTTATAGACTTGGACATGGACGCACCTGGAACCCTAGGGATACACCGATCATTCTAGGGAGACCTTTCCTGGCTACTGCTAGAGCCAACATCAGCTGTGAGGAGGGACAAATAGAGCTCAAATTTGGGAATCAAACCCTCAAAATTGATATATTTAAGGCCCAACAAGGAATCAATTGCGGTGTCATCGAACAGATCTGTGATATCAGGGCTTTGGTTGATGAAACACATTTTGAGAATGACCTGATCATACCTCATCAACCACAGAAAGATCTTGAACCGCAATTAGAGGAGTCAAAGACATATTTAGACAGACGCATAACTCCTACCCTTGAACCTCACATTTTCCTTGAACCACCCGTTGCTGCTGATAACCCCGTCCTTGAACTGAAACCCCTTCCCGATCATTTGAAATACATCTTTTTGGGTTCTAATCAGACCCTTCCTGTGATTATAAATTCCAAGCTCACTCCTGATCAAGAATCCCGTCTGATTACTGTTCTCCAGCAACATCACAGAGCCATTGGATGGACTCTCGATGATCTGACTGGAATAAGTCCCTCTTATTTCACACATCATATTTATTCAGAAGAGGGCGCACGACCTTCTCGTGAGATGCAGAGACATTTAAACCCCAATCTGCAGGAGGTCGTGAAAAAGGAGATCATCAAGTGGTTAGATGCAGGGATCATCTACCCGATCTCCGACAGTCGTTGGGTGAGCCCGATTCAGGTTGTGCCTAGAAAGGCAGGGCTCACTACCATTACGACTGAAACTGGAGAAGTCATACCTACCCGATTAGCCAACTCGTGGAGAGTTTGCATAGATTATAGACGACTCAATTCCTCCACGAAGAAGGATCATTTCCCACTACCTTTCATTGATCAGATTCTCGAGAAATTAGCAGGAAATTGATTCTTCTGCTTTCTTGACGGGTGCTCCAGTTATAACCAAGTAGCTATTCATCCTGAGGACCAAGAGAAGACCACGTTCACCTGCCCCTTCGGAACTTACGCATTCCGAAGGATGCCGTTCGGTCTCTGCAATGCACCCGCGACTTTTCAGCAGTGCATGCTTGCCATATTCTCTGATATGGTAGGTGATTATCTGGAAGTCTTCATGGATGACTTTTCAGTTTTCGGGGCATCATTTGATGATTGCCTCCAACACTTGGTTCATATACTCTGGCGCTGTATCGATGTTAATTTGGTTCTTTCTTGGGAAAAGAGCTATTTTATGGTGCCTGAGGGGATCGTCCTAAGACATCTGATTTCTAAGAAGGGCATCCAAGTGGATCGAGCCAAGGTTGATCTAATTTCTCGTCTTCCTATGCCTAGCTCGATCAGGGACATCCGCTCTTTTCTGGGGCACGTCAGTTTTTACCGTCGTTTCATTCCTGATTTTTCGAAAATCGCGCACCCCCTGACGACTCTTCTCTCTAAGGGTGTACCCTTTGAAATCTCCAAGGAATGCACTCAAGCCTTTGAGAACCTCCGTGACCGAGTCACCCAGGCCCATATCCTACAATCCCCTGATTGGTCTCAACCCTTTGAGATCATGTGCGATGCGTCTGATTTTGCTGTAGGAGCGGTTCTGGGGCAGAAAGTTGACGGGAAGCCCGTGGTCATCTACTATTCTAGCAAGACACTTGACGAGGCTCAGCGTAACTATACAGTTACGGAGAAAGAGCTGCTAGCCGTAGTATTTGCCCTTGAAAAATTTCGATCTTATCTCCTGGGTTCCACGTCATCATCTACTCAGATTACACAGCTGTGAGGCATCTCTTTGCCAAGAAGGACGCGAAGCCTCGACTAATCCGATGGATCTTGCTGTTGCAAGAATTTGACCTCGAAATTTGCGACAAGGCGGGAAGACAAAATGTGGTAGCGACCATTTGTCCCGCCTTCCTTCTGGGATCATCAACCCTTCCGGACCCATCACGGAGCATTTCCCTGATGAGCACCTGCTGACTATTGGTACTAAACTTCCATGGGTTGTTGATATAGTAAACTACTTGGCATCTCATCAGATCCCGTTTGATTGGCCGAAGGCCAAGAAAGACAAATTGCGCTCTGATGCCAAGTATTGCATTTGGGAAGATCCGTACCTCTTCCGCATAGGTGCCGACCAAATCATCCGGAGATGTGTCCCGGAAGATGAAGTCAATAATATTCCCTCCTTCTGCCATGACCAGGCATGTGGTGGCCATTTCTCTGGGCACAAAATCGCATCGAAAATCCTCTAGTGTGGCTTTTATTGGCCCACTCTGTTCAAGGATGCATACAATCACTGCAAGGCATGCAATCGTTGCCAAACTTTGGGCAACATGTGCCACCGCGACATGATGCCTCTGCAGCCGATTCTCGTATGCGAAATCTTTGATGTTTGGGGGATTGATTTTATGGGCCCCTTTCCTGTTTCAGATGGTTTCGAATACATTCTACTGGCTGTGGACTACGTGTCCAAATGGATCGAAGCCATACAGACCCGAACCTGTGATCACAAAATCGTTCTCAAATTCATTCATCACAATATCTTCTCACGATTCGGGATTCCTCGTGATATCATCTCAGACGGTGGGACCCATTTCACAAATGCTCAGTTCAGGTCACTAGTGACGGGTTTTCTCCCAACCGCAGCTAGTCTTCGTGCATTTTAATGCTTATTACAGTAATGTCATTATGGTATAAGATAAGATGGCTACAGTTGTCGTTACTATCAAAATTTTTTACTCGGAAATAGTTTGCCGAGGTCGAACTCAGGGAGCTACTGGAATTCTAGAAGTACAAAGTCTCTTTATTACAAAAATAAGAGAGAGAGAGAGAGATATTTTGTCTTGGCTTCTTCTTCTTCTCTTCTTTCTCTTTGTGCTTTCCCTCTTCTTTCTTCTGCTGCTCTTCCTGTCTATTTCTTCTCTTCTTTCTCTTCTCTTCAGCTGCAGTATCTCTCTCTATGAGTCTTCTTCTTCCTTGGCTCTGTTTGCCTTCAATTCCTCTTCTTCTTCTTCTTCTGCTTTAGCTCCTCTGAAGGTTTATCCATCGTCTGATATCGCAGTCAGACGACTTAAACGGCGGTCTGCTACAGTGCTTCCCCTCTTTTTCTTCCTTCACTGCTTCTTCTTCTTCTCTTCTTTGGCAAGCCTTCTTCTTCCTCTACTTCTTCTTCCTTGGTCTTTTGCCTTGCTCAGCTGCAAGACTTCTTCAGAGTTTCTTCTTCTTCTGCTCCTCTTCTTCTTGCGGCTAAGTGTTTAGCCTTCCTTCTTCGCGCCCTGTTCTTGCACAAGGCACAGCAAAACCTAGCCCTTCCCTCTACCCGCACGTCTCTCTCTCTCTCTGCAAACCACTCATAGGAAGCTCTCCCAGAGCCGGGTTATCGGGTCGGGTAGCGTACCCGTGACTAGGCGCACCGGCGTGGGTGGTGCGCGAGGAGTGTAGGGTAAACGGGTCGGCCAGGTCCACGTGGCGTGGGTCGCGGACGAGGCGGGCGAGTGGGCGAGGGGACCTCACCCCGTGTTCTGAGGTGTTAAGGTAAAAACACAAAATCAATTTAAATGGGTGCGGCGCTTCAAAATCTTACGATGTGGGACTAAACTTTGTTCCTTCTCGCGTGTGCTCGCAGGAAGAACGTGACCTCGCCTCAGCAACTGCGTCCTCGTTTCCCCTCGTGTGCCAGCTGCCTGCCTTCACTCGATTCTCCCCAATTCGCTTCAGCTAGAGATCTGACGCTCTGAGGCCTGGAGCTCGCTTGGAAGCTCCTTGCATCGTCGCCAATGGCGGCCGGGGTAGCAGGTCTGTCTAACACAAATAGGCCTCTCGGCCTAATCAGACCACAGGGGTACATTCGCCGTGGCATGGCGAAGGTGGTGCGAGGTGCAACAGGCCGTAGGACGGCCTAGGCGTGCGTGCCTAGGTCGTTCTATGGCCGGAAAAATGGGTTTGATCGGGGGAGTGTTGTGGAGGTGTGGAGTGGCAGTGGAGGGCCGGAGGGTGTTTGGTGAGGTGTGGCGGAGCTTTTGGTGCAGTTGGCGAGCCGTATGGGGTTGTGGGATGACGGGAACGACTCGCCGGAGAGTGGCCGGAGGTGGGGAAGATGAGGGTGGTCAGGCGTGGTCGTAGGGCGATCAAGCAAAACAAGTTGGGGAAAAGAAAAAGGGGAGGAAGGGAAATAACTGTTGCTTACCTACAGGGACGAAGGGGGGCCGGAGCGGCGACTGTCGCCGGAGAAGAAACACCCAGAGGGAGAGAGCAGCGGCGAGGAAGAGGGCAGGGAGGCGCGCGCTTGGTGCGGCACGACACGGGGAGATCATGTGAAGGTGGCTCTGCTGCTGGTATTGCAGCAGAGTGACGAGAAGGAGGAGGAGCCGCCGGAGCTGGTGGGTTCCTGTCGGAGTGGGGAGAGAGGCAGGGATGAGGGATTCTCCGTCAAGACCAAGCTGATAGAACCGGCTGGCGATGCTGGTCTTTATAAAGGTGGTGGCGGAGGGTCGGATGCAGGGAGGCAATGTGCGTCCCTCGCCGAAGTATGGTCGGAGACGAGACCCATACCTTCCGCGTGTTCGCACGGAAGGTGCGTGCGTCGTCAGGTGGCATGGCTGAGTCCCTGCGACAGCAGACGTCGCAGGGAACTTCGCGTTTACTTTGCAGGATGCCTCCCTCACCCTGCGCGGCGCCATGCTCCGCACAAAGTCGCCGGAGCATGGTGCTGCGCAGAGACTTGCAGGAGGGACCAAAATGCAAAGAACGACGAGGAAATTAGGAGCCAAAATGCAAGGGTTTCGAAAGTTGAGTGTCAAAAACTAAATGATGAGGACCAAATTGCAAGGTCGGTCAAGGAGGTCTTTTCTTAGGCTCAAGTTTTTATGCATGACTAAATTGGACCTAAGGATTTTAATGGCGAATTTTGTTTCTAGGTTAGACCTTGTTTGACCGGCCAAATTAAATCATTAATTGGGCATGGTTCTCAATGTAGGTCAAAATGGGTTTCTAAGGCCAAATTGAAGGTTCTAAACCCTAGAGATTATTTTTCTACGAATTTTATAGGGTTTAGTTGATTTTTTTTCCTGTCTCGAACCACGTGAATTGAAGTAGGTTTGTTTTAGGGTTATAGAATGTCATTTAATTCCTTGGAGTTGATGTAGCCCTTGTTAGGTCAGATCATCCCACTTTCCTTCTTATTAGGTTAGTTTGACCTGTGTTTGGACCCTTAGTTACCCTATTTGCAAATTTTGTTGGTGAAATTGCATTTTTGCCCCTTATGACTTGTTTTCTTTTTGAACTCAGAATTCTCTGAGTTAAGCCTTTCTTTGAGTAATGTAGGAGCTTTTTCTTGCATATCTAGGTTAGATTGTGCTAGTTAGGGTTCATGATGAGGTTCTCATCATACCCCTATGCCTTACTTTTGCTAGTCCCTTAGCAAAAACTTAAGGTTTCAACCTTTGTTCTAGACCATGAAGTTCTTAATGGTTTCAGATAAGTGCTTTTTTTTTATTTGAACCTCGATTAGGTCAGAATGCTGACCATAGGCCTAATAGGTACTCTAGTACCAACCAAGATCCAGATCTGTCTAGCCTCAGCCTCAGTCCTTAGAAAAGGTTTTTAAGGCCCACAAGAACTAACCTAAGGTCTATTGGACTTTGTGGTTAAAGCACCTGTGCTTGAAATAATTTTAGCCCTGGCTCAGTTCAAAGTGCATTTTGTAAGAGAGAGTGTAACGACCCGGTTCCCGAGTCCCTACGAGACACGAGAACCTGACCGACTCGACTAATCCCAAGACCTAGTCGTCCAACGAGGAAGTAACCAAAAGACAGTAAAATAAACCACATTCAGCATGAATATAACTAACAGTAAGAAAGTACAGCAGTAAGGAAAGAAACTACTACAGTAGGTACCACCACAACAGTAGAACAACATTTATCATATAACAAGAACTGCAGGTAAAGAAGGTACAGCGGAAACAAACACTACTCACTAGAACAGAAACAAAAGAGGTACAAAAGACTGTGGTAACTCTACTGTACCCTACTCGGCCCAGCGTCCTCTGCAGCCGCCGACCCTGGCTGCTCAACACCTGGTCCTGAAAAAGGTAACGAGTGTAACACGTCAGCAAAACGCTGAGTAGAGTGGCAAACTAGCTACAGGCAACAGTAGAGTGTACAGTAGCTGTTATGTTCTATTACTTCCTTTATTCACATCTTTCAATTTTTCTAGAATTTCATTTATTTCTCAGATCCTTTACTTGATCTCGAATGTCCTCATGGGAACGATCTTAATTGCAGTCTTTTCCAAAAGTAGAAGTAGCACGTGGTGCTCTTCTGGCCGGGAGAGTCCCCCGTGGTGATCCTACCCTCAGTCAACCACCCCAAGGTCACTGACAGACGTAACGGTGACTACGGCACGCGCGATAAACGCACAGGTAGCTAGCCCGCACTGGCACGCGGTCAGTCGTTTCCGTTAACGGGTGCGCCCAAAGCACAGCATGGAACCAGGGCAGAGCCCTCTCAGTAACAGGGGTCCAACCCCTCCACAGTCCGCGCACCCTCGCCTGACTACCCTGGTTTGCCCTAGTGGGCCTAACAAGTCGGTGAAGGAGGCTAGCAGAACCCCGGGGCCCGTGGGGTAGCTAGTACTCTCCTAACACTACTAGCTCTCCTCGGTACTACGTACACGAGGGCCAACAAGTCGGTACAGAGCGGCCAATCCTAACCCCGGGTCCCTGGGGTGGCTGGCCCCACTCTGCACTAAACAGGTACAGGTACTTCCCTTGGTACTGCGTACCCAAGAGACAGTACAAACTACATCTCAGTTTCATTCCTTTTTCTTTCCAGGAGTTCCACTCCTAATTCCCCGTAGGGTTCCAGCTCTTTATCTCAGAACATCATATGTTTCACCTTCCAGTTTCACGTTCTCACAATCCATGATCTCAATCATGTTTCTTTATTCATAACAGGCAGCTGTTAATTCAATTTACAGGCAGCTTTATATTCCTTTCCATTTTTTCCAAGACTGCAGTATTATACATTCCACTAGTTTTTCCATCCTAGGGTTCATGCCACATCCTAGGATCTAGCATACAATTAGTTTCCAGCCCTAGGATTCATGTATCACCTAGGAGCTATTATTCCATACATTTCTCATTCCTAGGATTCATGCAATGTCCTAGATTCTAGTTATGGTTCCATACTTTAACAGATTTTATTAATAAACTTAAGCCACTCTACCAGGTACAACGGGAGTAATGGGGGCGTGATCGGGAATCCCGCGTGCCTCCGCGACTCCCAAGACTGCAACTGAACGGGGTCCTGTTCAGTGTGGTTTCCCAGACGTCCAGAAGTCTGCGGGGACGTCTGTCCTAGCTCCCAGACGTCCGATGGTCACCCCGGACGTCTGGAGGTCACTCCCGCCGTCTGGTACAACTTCCAGACGTCTGATTCGCAAAGGATGGCGAATCAGCGAACCTTTCAGACGTCGGTATGAGTTACCAGACGTCGTCCTCGCCGTCTGCCTAACAACCCAGACGTCTGATTCTGGAAATTTTTCCAGAATTAGGGCGCGAACCGGACTCTGCTCGCGACGCCGCCCGTGTCGCACCTCGTGCTCCTGCTGCTCAGACTGCAGCAGGTCCCTCTCCGCGTCGTTCCGCGCCCCCTGCGCCCTCCGCCGGCCGGCCAAGCCGCTCCGGCGAGCTAGCCCTCACGGCAGAGCTCTGCCCTCGCACGCCGCGCCTCCTCCGCGCTCACTGCGGCCGCCGCTGCAGCCCTCGCGCTCGCTCGCTCTCGTGCACAGGAAGGAGAAGAAGAAGGAGACGGTGGAGACGGGAGGGGAGGCGTGGCCCTTTTAAGGCTGCGCTGAGAGGAGAGAGAGAAGGCGCGGCCGGCGTCTGCAGCCGCAGAAGAAAAAGAGGGAAAACGAATATGCTGTCTGCGCGTGCAGGCGCGCAGACGAATCGCAGGTGTGGACGATAACGGTTTTTCAGACGTCTGTAAACCATCCCAGACGTCTGTCAAGACGTCTGAATGTGATCCCAGACGTCTGGTCAGACGTCTGGGCCACCTCCCAGACGTCTTAAAATACGTCCGGGGCACGCGTTCGTAACAGAGAGAGATAGAATATTTTTCTGTTTGGAGAGTTTTCTCTCTCTTTTTCTTTTTAATTCTAGCTTAGGATTAGCTTTTCAACACGGTTTGTATCAGATTCCTTGTTCCCATCATCAATCCTCAAGGGTTCCTGGCAATCGATGCTTCGAGATAGCACCGCCTATGACAACCCCCTGAACCCTGGCTATTGAGATTTCGAGATAATCTCATCCATGGTGTTCCGTGGCCGAAGCCAGACCCTGGCAATTGACACTTCGTGATAATGCCATCCATGGAATCTGAACCAGCAGAGTGCTTACATGCCCCCAGTAGGATATGTAAATATCCTAAGAGACAAGCACCGAGGAGATGATATTTTGTTACGCATCTTCGAGGGGGGTTTCCCACCTCTCCGCGCTGGGAACTCGTCCAAATCAACTTGTATTGATTGGCCGCTCCTACTCTAGGTGTTTTTTTCAGAATTTTGCGACGCGTTTGCATGATTTTGATTTTTACGCTTACTGAACTAGGCTGTGTGTGAGGTTAGGGTTCTTAGGTTACTGAGTCCTGTAAACCAAAAGTTAGTTAATGAGGCCAAATACTCCCTAAGCCTTGGACCTAATACTTAAGCTTTTCATTTTCCTCAACCTCTTGAGGAGTGTCCAGATCTTAATGGGTACTAAGAGTCTATCCAAGAATGCCTAAGATTTGCGTTCTTACTAATCTCACCATGCACTTTTCATTTCTTTTCTTGAATGAGGTCTAGAATTTAGGTCAATTCCTTAGTTTTTTACTAATGACTATTACTCTTTTCTCATATTTTTGTGCTCCTTTTTCATTTTGTTTCTTTTCCTTCTCTCACGAAATTTCCTTTCTCCTCTTATTCTCTTATTCTTTTTCAAAATTTTTTTTTAATTTTTATGATGTTTTTGGCATATGTGATTTTTTCTATTTAAAACCTTTTCTTACAAGTTTTGCACTTTCATACCCCCCATGCCTAAGGTTTGCAATGTCCTCATTGTGACTTAGGGGGTTTTTATTTAGCTTAGTTTATTCCTTAGGACAGGTATTTTAGTGAGTGAATAGGTCGGGGTGATTGTTGCGAACGATTTCTAATCCCAGATGCAAGCATCTGAGGTGGAGTCGGCTGTCTTAAAGGGTAAACCTTAAGTGCACAAAGGTGTCAAAAATGTTTTAGGTTTTCAAGGAAAATGACGGGCTACCTCCCGTTAAGCGCTGAGTTTTACGCCATCGGCTGGGCGCAATAAGCTCAAGGGGAATGGAGGACATAAGATGATTCAGCCAAATCAGTAGAAGTTATATCAATGAACGGCTTGAGTCTTTGACCGTTCACGATAAAAGGTTCGGAATCACGGCCGAGCGGACTGATTTCGATGGCTCCATTTCCAAAAACCTGTCGGACCAAGTATGGTCCGACCCGCTTGGATCGCAACTTTCCAAGGAAAGGTTTGAGTCGGGCATCAAAGAGTAGGACCTTCTGACCAGGATGAAAGATCTTTCTCATGATATACTTGTCATGGAAGGCTTTAACCCGCTCCTTGTAGATTCGCGAGATCTCATACGCGTTCAGGCGTAATTCATCGATCTCACTGATTTGAAGCTTTCTGTGGGTTCCAGCCTTCGAAAGATCTAGATTACAGTTCCGTACTGCCCAATAGGCTTTATGCTCCAGTTCGACGGGAAGGTGACACTCCTTCCCATACACCAGTCTAAAGCTAGACATACCTAATTGGGTTTTGTGGGCGATCCTATAGGCCCACAAGGCTTCCAGAAGTCGGGACGACCAGTCCTTCCTGTCAGGTCGAATAGTGACGTGCAGGATTTTCTTGATCTCCTGATTTGATAGCTCAGCTAGACCATTAGTCTGGGGGTGATAAGGAGTAGAGATTCGGTGAGACACCTCGTACTTGGTCATCAGTGACCTAAACTGAGCATTTGTGAAATGGGCCCCCCCATCTGAGATTATAGCACGAGGAATCCCGAACCTTGAGAAAATGTTTTGATGAATGAATTTGAGAACGATTTTGTGATCACAGGTTCGGGTCGGTATGGCTTCGATCCATTTGGACACGTAGTCCACAGCCAACAGAATGTATTCGAAACCATCCTAAATAGGAAAGGGGCCCATAAAATCAATCCCCTAAACATCAAAAATTTCGCATACGAGAATCAGCTACAAAGGCATCATGTCGCGATGGCTCATGTTGCCCAAAGTTTGGCAACGACTACATGCCTTGCAGTGACTGTATGCGTCTTTGAACAGCGTGGGCCAGTAAAAGCTTTACTGGAGGACTTTTGATGCGGTTTTATGTCTAGAGAAATGGCCACCGCATGCCTAGTCATGGTAGAAAGAGAGAATATTATTGACTTCCTCTTCCGGAACACATCTCCGGATGATTTGATCAGCACCTATGCGGAAGAGGTACGGGTCTTCTCAAATGTAATACTTGGCATCAGAACGCAATTTGTCTTTCTTGGCCTTCGGCCAATTAGATGGGATCTAATGAAATGCCAAGTAGTTTACTATATCAGTAAACCATGGAAGGATAGTACCAATAGTCAGTAGGTGCTCATCAGGAAAATGTTCCGTGATGGGTCCGGAAGGGTTGATAATCTCAGAAGGAAGGCGGGACAAATGGTCGGCTACCACATTCTGCCTTCCCGCCTTGTCGCGAATCTCAAGATCGAATTCTTGTAAAATCAAGATCCATCGGATTAGTCGGGGGTTCGCGCCCTTCTTGGCAAGGAGATGCCTTACAGCCGTTTGATCCGAGTAGATAATGACGTGGGAACCCAGGAGATACGATCGAAATTTTTCAAGGGCAAATACTACGGCTAGCAGCTCTTTCTCCGTAACCGTGTAGTTACGTTGAGCCTCGTCAAGTGTCTTGCTAGAGTAGTAAATGACCACGGGTTTCTCATCAGTTTTCTGCCCCAGGACCGCTCCTACTGCGAAATCAAACGCATCGCAGATGATCTCAAAGGGTTGAAACCAGTCAGGGGATTGTAGGATAGGTGCCTGGGTGACTCGGTCACGAAGGTTTTCAAAGGCTAGTGTGCATTCCTTGGAGATTTCAAAAGGTACATCCTTAGAGAGAAGAGTAGTCAAGGGGCGCACGATTTTCGAGAAATCAGGAATGAAACGACGGTAAAAACCGACGTGCCCCAGAAAAGAACGGATGTCCCTGATCGAGCTAGGCATAGGAAGGCGGGAGATTAGAACTTTAGCTCGATCCACTTGGATGCCTTTCTCGGAGATTAAATGTCCCAGGACAATTCCCTCAGGCACCATGAAATGGCTCTTTTCCCAGGAAAGAACCAAATTCACATCGATGCACCGCCTGAGTATTTGGACCAAGTGTTGGAGGCAATCGTCAAATGATGCTCCAAAAACTGAAAAGTCACCCATGAAGACTTCTAGATAGTCACCTACCATATCTGAGAATATGGCAAGCATGCACCGCTGAAAAGTCGCGGGTGCATTGCAAAGATCGAAAGGCATCCTTCCGAATGCGTACGTTCCGAAGGGGCAGGTGAACGTGATCTTTTCTTGGTCCTCTGGATGGATTGCCACCTGGTTGTAACCGGAGTACCCGTCAAGAAAGGAGAAGAACCTATTTCTTGCTAGTTTCTCGAGAATCTGATCAATGAAAGGTAGTGGGAAATGATCCTTCTTCGTGGAGGAATTGAGTCGGCGGTAATCTATATAGACTCTCCACGAGTTGGCTAATTGGGTAGGAATGATTTCTCTGATTTCAGTCGTTATAGTGGTGAGTCCTGCCTTTTTAGGCATGACTTGAATTGGGCTCACCCAACGACTATCGGAGATCGGGTAGATGATCCCGGCATCTAACCACTTGATGATCTCCTTTTTCACGACCTCCTGCAGAATTGGGTTCAAGCGTCTCTGCATTTCACGAGAAGGTCGTGCGCCCTCTTCTGAATAGATATGATGAGTACAATAAGAGGGACTTATTCCAGTCAAATCATTGAGAGTCCACCCGATGGCTCTACGATGTTGCTGGAGGACAGCAATCAGACGGGATTCCTATTTGGGATTGAGCTTGGAATTAATGATCATAGGAAGGGTCTGATTAGAACCCAGAAAGATGTATTTCAAGTGATTAGGAAGGGACTTTAGTTCAAGGATGGGGTTATCAGCAGCAGCGGGTGGTTCAGAATAGATGTGAGGTTCAAGGGTAAGAGTTATTGGTTTGTCTAAATCTGGATTCGACTCCTCTGTTTGCGGGTCAAGATCTTTCTGCGGTTGATGAGGTATAATCAGGTCATTCTGAAAGTGTGTTTCATCAACCAAAGCCCTAATGTCACAAATTTGTTCGATGACACCGCAATTGATTCCTTGTTGGGCCTTAAATATATCAATTTTCAGGGTTTGATTTCCAAATTTGAGCTCTATTTGGCCCTCCTCACAGCTGATGTTGGCTCTAGCAGTAGCCAAGAAAGGTCTCCCTAGAATGATCGGTGTATCCCTAGGGTTTTCAGGTGCATCCATGTCTAAGACTATAAAGTCTACAGGAAAGTAGAAATCCCGCACTCTTACAATAACATCCTCGAGAATCCCTTTTGGTGACTTTATAGATCGATCTGCTAATTGTAATGTCACCTCAGTTGGTTTTAGCTCAGATTCTTCTAGGTGGTTAAGTAAGGATGTAGGTATCAGATTTATGGAAGCACCCAAGTTTAGCAATGCTCTGTCGAATTGGGTATCACCTGTCTTGCAGGAAATCAGGGGAGTACCAGGATCTTTAGCCTTGGGTGGTAGTCTGCTTAGGATTACAGAGCAGCTTACTCTGACAGTACAATTGGACTCCCACTCTTAGTTCGCGGCTTACGCTGGGGTGTACGCACATTCTTTAAGAATCGTGCGTAAGCCGGTACATGGCGGGTTGCATCCATCAAGGGGATGTTTATGTGGACCTGCTCAAAGAGCTTGACCAGGTCCTCCTCAAGTGCCACGGGCTTGGTAGTCTTCTTTCCCTTGGTCAAGGCCTCGGGAAACGAAACCTTGGTTGGTTCTTTTAGGATAGGTCCAGGTCTTTGATTTGGGACGGGGATAGGAACGTCCTGGATTACTGTCCTAGGCTTGGGATCACTACCAAGCTTGGAGTGGTTTGGGTATGGTGGATCTTGGGTTTCCTTACCACTACGGGTTGTTACGGAATTAAGTCCTGCCTGGTTTTGGTTGGGATTGGGTAAGATGGGTTACTGCTGATAGCCTGCAAAAGAAGTGGAAGCCTCCATCCCGTTGGGTGAAGGAATAGTGGGGGCCTGATAAATCATGTGGGCTTGGCCCAGGTTTGGGTTTATAACGCGCCGCTGTGTTGGCGCGTTATTTGGGTTAGGAAGAGGTTGGGAAGGAAGTGTGCCTGGCTGGCGAGAATTTGCCAACTGGGCCAGTTGATTTCGGACCTCTGTGAGTTCGTCCTTGTGTTGTTTTTGGATAGCCGCATTCGTTCTTTGAATGTCAGCCAGAGTCTAAAGGGTAAGGGACATTTGATCCTGATTTGGCCCTGATGGATAAGTAGGGTTGGGTCGAGGCTGAGGCAGCTGGTAAGGACGAGGGGGTTCTGGGCGGGGTTGAAAGGGTGGTCTTTGGGTTTGGGCATTTCCTGCCTACTGAAAGTTGGGATGGTTTCGCCATCCAGGGTTGTAGGTGTTGGAGAATGGGTCGTTCTGGATGGCGTTGAGGTCCTCGCAGGTCTGAGGAACCTCCAGAGAATCAGAGAAAGGGGGAATGGAATTCCCCGGGCTGGTATAGAAAGGATCGGATGACCCTCCGATCCGAGAATCAGATGGGGATGGATATGGATCCATCCCAGGAGAAGATCGGTGGAGAATGTTTTGCACAGTCTCCCGTGTGGAAGGAGGCTGTGCAAAGGAGCTATGCGCAGAGGTGGCTCGCTGCAAGTGCTGAGTCAGCTCATCCACCTTCTTTTCAATGATTGAGACCTTGTCCAATCGACTAGCCATTAGTTCCAGGTCAACTGATGCGGACAGGCCCTGCGTCTCATGTGCTCCCCTAGGGTTCGTCGATGCGCGGGAATTCGTCCTGTCGAATAACCCCATGGAGTCATTGTTGATGGAGTTCTCGCACATGTTTTCGAGAATCTCCCACACGGTGTCCTCATGTTGACTCATGATATTTCCTCCGCAGGTTGCATTGACGAAAAAATGGATGTCTTCACGGAGTCCCTGGTAAAAAGACTGGACTTGTTCCCATTTAGGAACTCCGTGATGGGGGCACTTTCTCATGAGATCCTGAAAGCGATCCCATGCTTCATGGAGAGGTTCCCCTGGTTGCTGAGTGAAGTGAGTAATCTGATGGCGCAAGGCATTGGTCTGACCAATGGGAAAGAACTTCTTCAAAAATTTAGACTGAAGTTCCTCCCAAGTGTTGATCGACCGGGTCTGAGTTTGATACCAATGAGCGGCCTTGTCCATAAGAGAGAAGGAGAACATCTTCATGAGGAGAATGTCTCAATTTTGTTCATCTGACCCAAAACTTTGGGCCAGATGCTTCAGCTGTTTGATGTGCTGGAAGGGATCTTCGGAATTAAGCCCATAGAATTTAGGTATAGCATGAATTATATTGGGCTTTAATTCGGAATCAGGTCCTCCAGCCGGGATTCTGACTCGAGGCTCAATGGCCACCGCAGCAGGATTATAATGGTCCCACATCATAGGACATTATGTGGAAGAGGTCATTGAGTCGCTGGAGCTGGTGTTCCAGATTATTTTCTTCCTCAACTGGCTGAGCCATGATGGGGGAAGAAGAAGAGCTTGGTTCTGAATCAGATGAGAGAATAATGTGGTGGGGTTGCTACACAAACACGGGCGTCGAGGCTTGGCCTTAACGAGAGTGAATTTATAAAGGAGGTCTTAAGGGTGGTCTTAAGGACCTCCTACCGTACATGCACTGTTGGAATAGATGAGTTTAGAAGGTGCTGGACCCAATCGAGACACCCAAAAATTGTTGGGTGACTATAGAGGTGCGGGGCAGATGGACCCTTTGATCAAAAAGATCGTCCACCTGAGAATTACCTGGGCAGCCAGAGAGGGTGAGTCCCACGAAGACCCCTACACGGTAGAGCGTCCCCACGGGTTACAGGGTTTCCCCCACCCGACCTCTCTTGTCACTGCGGTTCCAGGTAGACCAGAATGGGGACCTTGACCTCTTAAGTTTACGTCTTTTACTTTAAGATCAAGGTGCTTAAGGTTCCACTTGAACTTTTAAGTATTTTGAGTGAAAAAGTGACCTAATTTTAAGGTTGGTTGACCCAAGGGGTCAACTTCACCTCTTGTTCCTTTTGAGAGCTTTTGGGTCCTTTCTTTTAAGGTTCAAATGGATTTAAGAGCCTGATTTGCTTAGGGTTCCTCTTGTATAGATCTTTTCAAACAAGGTTTAGGCACACCTCTTTTTGGGAAGATCTTTTCTTTGTTAATAGAAGGTGTGTCTCTAAAAACCTTAGCTTTTCAATCCTTGAGTTGGCTCTAGTTGGTCCATTTTAGTTGCCTCAAAATTTAGTAACTAGGGCTCAATCAAGAAGGTTTTAGCCCTAGTTACTTTAATTGGATGGACAGTTAAAATGTGTTGAAATGAAAAATTAGGCAACTTTGATGAATTACTAAGTATAACACAGGTAGCCCTAAGTTGATTCTTCTTTTCGTTTCTTTCAGATTTCAAGGAAGTTTAAGAGAGGGCTGATAAAGATTACCTGCTTGTTGGAGTGTTTGTTGTGCGGCTGCTCTTCCAATTCTTTTCCTTTACCTGCACACAAGAGAGAAAAAGATTAGCAATTTTTAAATAAAGGGTTCAAAACTTCTAGAATAGCCGTTGCTCCCCGGCAACAGCGCCAAGAATAGTGACGGGTTTTCTCCCAACCGCAGCTAGTCTTCGTGCATTTTAATGCTTATTACAGTAATGTCGTTGTGGTATAAGATAAGACAGCTACGGTTATCGTTACTATCAAAATTTTTTACTCGGAAATAGTTTCCCGAGGTCGAACTCAGGGAGCTACTGGAATTCTAAAAGTACAAAGGTTCTTTATTACAAAAATAAGAGAGAGAGAGATATTTTGTCTTGACTTCTTCTTCTTCTCTTCTTTCTCTTTGTGCTTTCCCTCTTCTTTCATCTGCTGCTCTTCCTGTCTTCTTCTCTTCTTTCTCTTCTCTTCAGCTGCAGTATCTCTCTCTACGAGTCTTCTTCTTCCTTGACTTTGTTTGCCTTCAATTCCTCTTCTTCTTCTTCTGCTTTAGCTCCTCTGAAGGTTTATCCGTCGTCTGATATCGCAGTCAGACGACTTAAACGGCGGTCTGCTACAGTGCTTCCCCTCTTTTTCTTCCTTCACTGCTTCTTCTTCTTCTCTTCTTTGGCGAGCCTTCTTCTTCCTTGGTCTTCTGCCTTGCTCAGCTGCAAGACTTCTTCAGAGTTTCTTCTTCTTCTACTCCTCTTCTTCTTGCGACTAAGTGTTTAGCCTTCCTTCTTCACGCCCTGTTCCTGCACAAGGCACAGCAAAACCTAGCCCTTCCCTCTACCCTCACGTCTCTCTCTCTCTCTGCAAACCACTCATAGGAAGCTCTCCCAGAGCCGGGTTATCGGGTCGGGTAGCGTACCCGTGACCAGGCGTACCGGCGTGGGTGGTGCGCAAGGAGTGCAGGGTAAACGGGTCAGCCAGTTCCGCGTGGCGTGGGTCGTGGACGAGGCAGGCGAGTGGGCGAGGGGACCTCACCCCATGTTCTGAGGCGTTAAGGTAAAAACACAAAATCAATTTAAATGGGTGCGGTGCTTCAAAATCTTACGATGTGGGACTAAACTTTGTTCCTTCTCCCGTGCGCCTGCAGGAAGAATGCGACCTCGCCTCAGCAGCTGCGTCCTCGTTTCCCCTCGCGTGCCAGCTGCCTGCCTTCACCCGATTCTCCCCAATTCACATCAGCTGGAGATCTGACGCTCTGAGGCTTGGAGCTCGCTTGGAAGCTCCTTGCGTCGTCGCCAATGGCGGCCGAGGCAGCAGGTCTGTCTAACACAAATAGGGCCTCTCGGCCTAATCAGACCACAGGGGAACCTTCGCCATGGCACGGCGAAGGTGGTGCGAGGTGCAGCAGGCTGCAGGATGGCCTAGGGGTGCGTGCCTAGGTCATTCTGTGGCCGGAAAAATGGGTTTGATCTGGGGAGTGTTGTCGAGGTGTGGAGTGGCAGTGGAGGGCCGGAGGGTGTTTGGTGAGGTGAGGCGAAGCTTTTGGTGCAGTTGGCGAGCCATATGGGGTTGTGGGATGATGGGAACGACTCGCCGGAGAGTGGCCGGAGGTGGGGAAGATGAGGGTGGTCAGGCGTGGTCATAGGGCGATCAAGCAAAACAAGTTGGGGAAAAGAAAAAGGGGAGGAAGGGAAATAACTGTTACTTACCTACAGGGATGAAGGGGGGCCGGAGCAGCGACTGTCGCCGGAGAAGAAACACCCAGAGGGAGAGAGCGGCGGTGAGGAAGAGGGCAGGGAGGCGCGCGCTTGGTGCGGCGCGATGCGGGGAGATCAGGTGAAGGTGGCTCTGTTGCTGGTATTGCAGCAGAGCGATGAGAAGGAGGAGGAGGAGCCGCTGGAGCTGGTGGGTTCCTGTCGGAGTGGGGAGAGAGGAAGGCATGAGGGATTCTCCGTCAAGACCAAGCTGGCAGAACCGGCTGGCGATGCTGGTCTTTATAAAGGTGGTGGTGGAGGGTTGAATGCAGGAAGGCGACGTGCGTCCCTCGCTGGAGTATGGTCGGAGACGAGACCCATACCTTCCGCGCATTCGCACGGAAGGTGTGGGCATCGTCAGGTGTCATGGTCGAGTCCCTACGACAGCAGACGTCGCAGGGAACTTCGCGTTTACTTTGCAGGACACCTCCCTCACCCTGCGCGGCACCATTCTCGGCGCAAAGTCACTGTAGCATGGTGCTGCGCAGAGACTTGCAGGAGGGACCAAAATGCAAAGAACGACGAGGAAATTAGGAGACAAAATGCAAGGGTTTCGAAAGTTAAGGGTCAAAAAGTAAATGATGAGGACCAAATTGCAAAGTCGGTCAAGGAGGTCTCTTCTTAGGCTCAAGTTTTTATGCATGAATAAATTGGACCTAAGGATTTTAATGGTGAATTTTGTTTCTAGGTTAGACCATGTTTGACTGGCCAATTTACGTAAAAATTCAAATTAAATCATTAATTGGGCATGGTTCTCAATGTTGGTCAAAATGGGTTTCTAAGGCCAAATTGAAGGTTCTAAACCCTAGAGATTATTTTTCTACGAATTTTATAGGGTTTAGTTGATTTTTTTTCCTGCCTCGAACCACGTGAATTGAAGCAGGTTTGTTTTAGGGTTATAGAATGTCATTTAATTCCTTGGAGTTGCTGTAGCCCTTGTTAGGTCAGATCATCCCACTTTCCTTCTTATTAGGTTAGTTTGACCTGTGTTTGGACCCTTAATTACCCTGTTTGCAAATTGTGTTGGTGAAATTGCATTTTTACCCTTTATGACTTATTTTCTTTTTGAACTCAGAATTCTCTGAGTTAAGCCTTTCTTTGAGTAATGTAGGAGCTTTTTCTTGCATATCTAGGTTAGATTGTGCTAGTTAGGGTTCATGATGATGTTCTCATCAGTCACTAATGACCAAATACAGGGTGTCTCATCGAATCTCTACTCCTTATCACCCTCAGACTAATGGTCTAGCTGATGTGTCAAATCGGGAGATCAAGAAAATCCTGCAGGTCACTGTTCGGCCTGACAGGAAGGACCGGTCGTCCCGACTTCCGGAAGCCTTGTGGGCCTATAGGACCGCCCACAAAATAAAATTAGGCATGTCTCCCTTTAGATTGGTGTACGGGAAGGCGTGTCACCTTCCCGTCGAACTGGAGCACAAAGCCTATTGGGCAGTACGGAATTGTAATCTATATCTTTCTAAGGCTGGAACCCACAGAAAGCTTCAAATCAGCGAGATTGATGAACTACGTCTTGATGTGTACGAGAACTCGCGAATCTACAAGGAGCGGGTTAAAGCTTTCCATGACAAGCACATCTCTAGAAAGATCTTTCATCCTGGTCAGAAGGTCCTACTCTTCGATACCCGACTCAAACTTTTCCCTGGGAAGTTGCGATCCAAGTGGGTCGGACCATACTTGGTCCGACAGGTTTTTGGAAATGGAGCCGTCGAAATCAGTCCACTCAGCCATGATTCCGAACATTTCATCATGAACGGTCAGAGACTCACACCGTTCATTGATGTAACCTCTACTGATTTAGCTGAATCATCATTTATCCTCCATTCTCCCTGAGCATATTGCGCCCAGCCGATGGCGTAAAACTTAGCGCTCAACGGGAGGCAGCCCGTCATTCTCTTTGAAAACCTGAAACCTTTTCTAACACTTTTGGGCACTTAAGGTTCATCCTTTAGGACAGCCGACTCCACCTTAGGTGCTTGCACCTGAGATTAGAAATCGTCCGCAACAGTCACCCCAACCCATTCACTCATCAAAACATCTGTCCTAATGTATGAACTAAGTTGAATAAAAACCCCCTAAGTTACAATGAAGACATTGCAAATCTTAGGCATGGGGGGTTATGAAAGTGCAAAAACTTGTAAGAAAAGGTTTTAAACAAAAAAATTCACATATGCCAAAAACACCATAAAAATTAAAAAAAAATTTTTTGAAAAAGAATATGAGAGGAGGAAAGAAAATTTTGAGGACTCTACAAAGGAGGAGGAGAAGAAAAAGGAACAAAATGAAAAGAAGGAGCACAAAATGAAAGAAAATTGATAGTCATTAGCAAGAAATTAAGGAATTAACCTAAGTTCTAGACCTCATTCAAGAAAAGAAATGGAAAGTGCACAGTGAGATTAGTAAGAACACAAACTTTAGGTATTCTTGGATCGACTCTTAGTACCCATTAAGATCTAGACATTCCTCAAGAGGTTTAGGAAAATAAAAGGCTTAAGTATTAGGTCCAAGACTTAGGGAGTATTTGGCCTCGTTAACTAACTTTTGGTTTACGGGACTTAGTAACCTAAGCACCCTAACTTCACACACAGCCTGGTTCAGTAAACATAAAAATCAAAATCACGCAGAAGCATTGCAAAAATTCTGAAAATAACACCTAGAGTAGGAGCAGCTAATCAACACAAGTTGATTTAGACGAGTTCCCAGCGTGGAGAGGTGGAAAACCCCCCTCGAAGATGCGTAACAAAATATCATCTCCTCGGTGCTTGTCTCTTAGGATATTTACATATCTACTGGGGGCATGTAAGCACTCTGCTGGTTCAGATTCCATGAATGGCATTATCCCGAAATGTCAATTGCCAGGGTCTGAATTCGGCCACGAAACACCATGGATGGGATAATCTCGAAATCTCAACAGCCAGGGTTCTGGGGGTTACCATGGGCGGTGCTATCTCGAAGCATCGACTGCCAGGAACCCTTGAGGATTGATGATGGGGACAAGAAATTCGATACAGACCGTGTTGAAAAGCCAATCCTAACCTAGAATTAAAAATAAAAACAGAGAGAAAACTCTCCAAACATATAAATCTTCTACCTCTCTTTCTTACAAAACGCACTGCGAACTGAGCCAGGGCTAAAATTATCTCAAGCACGGGTGCTTTAACCACAAAGTCCAATAAACCTTAGGTTAGTTCTTGTAGGCCTTAAAAACCTTTGCTAAGGACTGAGGCTGAGGCTAGACAGATCCGGATCGTGGTTGGTGCTAGAGTACCTTTTAGGCCTATGGTTAGCATTCTAACCTAATCTAGGTTTCAAATGAAAAGGCACTTGTCTGAAATCATTAAGAACTTCATGGTTTAGAACAAGGGTTGAAACCTTAAGTTTTTGCTAAGGGACTAGCAAAAGCTAGGCATGTGGGTATGATGAGAACCTCATCATAAACTCTAACTAGCATAATCTAACCCAGATATGTGGGAAAAAGCTCCTACATGACCCAAAGAAAGGCTTAACTTAGAGAATTTTGAGTTTAAGAATAAAATAAATCATAAGGGGTAAAACTGTAATTTCACCAATGCAGTTTGCAAACAGGGTAATTAAGGGTCCAAATACAGGTCAAACAAGCTTAACAAAAAGGCAAAAGTGGGATGATCTGATCTAAAAAAGAGTTGTAGCAACTTCTAGGAATTAAATGACATTCTGTAACCCTAAAACACACCCACTTCAATTCACGAGGTTCGACGCAGGATAAAAATCAACTAAACCCTCTAAAATTCATAGAAAAATACTCTCTAGGGTTTAGAACCTTCAATTTGGCCTTAGAAACCTATTTTGACCTAAAAAGAGAACCATGCCCAATTAATAACTTAATTTGGGTTTTTACGCAAATTGGCTGATCAAACATGGTCCAACCTGGAATTAAAATTCACCATTAAAATTCTTAGGTTCAAATTGGTCTTGTATAAAAACTTGAGTCTAAGAAGAGACCTCCTTGACCGACTTTACAATTTGGTCATCTTCATTTACCTTTTGACCCTTATCTTTTGAAACTCTTGCATTTAAGCTCCTAAATTTTCATCGTTCTTTGCAGAACGGTCCTCCCTGCAACTTCTGCGTAGCGCCATACTCCGGCGACCTTGTGCGGAGCATGGCGTCACGCAGGGTAGGGCTGCCGTCCTGCAAAGTAGAAGCGGGGTTCCCTGCGACGTCCTCCGTCGCAGGAACCCGCCCATGCCCTCTGTCGACCACCATACCTTCCATGCGAACGCGTGGAAGGTATGGGTGTCATCTTCGACCTTTGGCGAGGCTGTCACGATGCCAGCACGCCCCTCCCTCTGTCCCAACCCCTTTATAAGGAGCGGCACACCTTGCCGACTCCGATAAGCTTCCTTTGATGGAGAATCACCCCCCTCTTCATCCCTTCCTCCTCCGGTCAGAGAGCCCGAAGCTTCCGGCGAACTCCTCTTCCTCCTCGTCGCTCTGCTGCCTTACCTGTAGTAGGGTTTGCCTTGCTCCATCGTCCCTGCCGGGCTGTACCCGTCGGCGCCCTCCGTCTGCTTCCTCGTCGCCGAAACCCTCCTCCAGGGCATGTTCGTCTCCAGCTCCGGTAGATACGAGCTGGCTGCTCTGCCCTCCCCCTTCGTTGAATACTTAGGTAGATAGCTTCCTCTCTATTTCCTTTGCATTTTCCCCCTTTTAAACTGCCCTTTCGACCACCCGACCACCACTGTCCAGGCCACCCTCTCCACCTCCGATCACCCCCTCCGGCGAGACCATCTCACGACCACAGACACTCCCGCACCTCGCCGACCATCCCACAAGCTCCCTCACACTCCACTCTATCGATTCCCCATCTCCATTCACTGCCAAACGCCACCCGACCACCCCCCGAACAAACCAACCTCTCTGGCCATAGTCTGACCTAGGTCAGCCTCTTCACACACTCACGCACCCTGCCGACCACTGCACAAGCTTCGCCTCACTCCGGCGAAGCTTCCTGCGTGTTCTGACTGGGCCGAGAGGTCGTTGTTGTGATTTCAGGTGCGCGCCCCTCGCCGCCATTGCCGACGAGCTACAGCAGCTTCACCTGTAGCTGCAGGCGCCCTCCAGCCCAGGTGCGCGTCCCAGGTCGCGCAGGTTGTGTCTGCGAAGGCACCCAGGCTTGCAGTTGGGGCAAAGGCGCAGCGGGCTGCTTCAATTGGCAGCAGGTATCTCGCCTGCGGGCGCCAATTTGGGAAGTGGGACTTTAGTCCCACCTCGAAAGTGTGTGGCCAAGCGCCCGCACTTAAATTGAAAAACTGCCTAAGGCTAATCACCTTTGAACACAGGGGTCAGGTCCCTCTCCCGCACACGGCGCGCCACGTGCTCGCTCGCCCTCGCCCGCACTCACGCCCCGCGAGTCTGGGTAGGGTCCGATTATCCAAACCGCGCACTCCTCGCCCACCACCGCATGCCGGTGGGCCTGGTCCCGGGCGCGATACCCGCACCTGATTACCCGACTCTGGGAGAGCAGTCCTAAGAGAGAAATCTGAGAAAGAGAGAGACGCGGGGAAGGGTAGGGGTAGGTTTTGCTCTGACCCTTGTGTGAGCGTGCAGGAAGAAAGAAAGAAGAAGGTAGGAAGGAAAAGAAGAAGGGAAGCGGCCGAAGCCTTACCTGCTCAGGGCAGCTGAAGGAGAAGAAGTGAAGGAGAGAAACAGAAGAATAAGAAGAAAGGAAGAAGAAAAGAACTGTAGCAGAGCCACAGATAAGTTGTCTGAATGCAGTATCAGACGTCGGAATCCCCACAGCTGCAGAAGGTAGGAAGGAAAAGAAGAGAAAGAAGAAGAAGATCACCACAGCTGCCGGCAAAAGAAAAGAACGAAAGAAAAGAAGAACAGAAGAAGAGGACAAGAAAAGAAGAAAGAAGAAGGCAAGAAGAAAAAGAAGGAAGAAGACATCAAGAAGACATCACCGCCAGAAAGAAAGAAGGAATAGAAGAAGAACAAAGAGGAAAGAAGAAAGAACAAAGAAAGAAAGAAGAAGAGAAGCAGAGAAACGGTCAAGGAAGAAGAAGAAAAGAGAAAGAGAAGAAGAAGAAGCCAAGATCTCCCTCTCTCTCTCTCTTATTTTTGTAACATAATAGAGAACTTAATTATACTTTTAGAAGCATAGTTGCTCCCTGAGTTCGACCTCGGGAAAACCTTGTTCCAAGTAAAAAATTTGTAATAGTAATCTAGTAGCTGTGTTGTCTTATACTATAACGACTGCACTTAAACTATAATAAACACAAAGACACAACAAGCCTTACCAGCGTTACCACATTCCTTACAAACTCGAGATGGTTCAAAATCCATCCAAATTCCTTAATCAAAATCACTTCAAAACCCATTCAATTTTCATCTAGAAAAATAACCCAATTCCATTGCTATTGTCATAAGCACATTTAATGAACTAAAATCTGATTTTAATCTTTTCAACTTTGCTCATATAGATTAAACATGTAGTGTTACGACCCAGTTCCCGAATCCCTACAGGACCCGAGACCGGCTCGACTCGACTAATCCCAAGACCCAGCCGTCCAACAAGAAATAACCAAAAAGCAGGAAAGTAAACCACATTCACTATGCTAAGTAACTAACAGTAAAAGAAGTAAAAGCTGCTAACAGTACATATCACCATCACAACAGTAAAGCGGAAACAAAGTACAGAACGTAACAGTAACAAGAGTCTGAACTCACTAACAAAAGAAAGTACAACAACAAGAAGACTACTTCTACTAAGCTCTACTGGGCCCAGCACCCTCTGCAGCCAGTGACTCGGGCTGCTCAACACCTGGACCTGAAAAGGGTTATGAGTAACAAAGTTAGCGAACGCTGAGTAGAGTGGTAACGAACTAACTAAAGTAGTAAAAGCTAACAGGTAAACTATCCATTCCAATTACTTTATTTTACAGCTATTCCTTTTAACCCATTAGTTTATATTTTCAAATCTCTTCCTTGATCTCGAATGTTCCTCGTGGGAACGATCTTGATTGCAGTCTTTTCCGAAGAGTAGAAGGTGCACATGGTGCTCTCCTGGTCGGGAGAGTCCCCCGTGGTGATCCTACACCTAGTCAACCACCCCAATGTTACGAACAGACGTAGCGGTCGCTACAGCACGCGCGATAAGAGCACGAGTAGCTAACCTGCACTAGCACGCGGTCAGTCGTTTCCTCTAACGGGTATGCCCAAAGTACAGCACGGAACAGTAAAGAGCCTAGCCCTCCAAGTAACAGGGGTCTAGCCCCTCAGAACCAAACAGGGGTCTCACCCCTCCACAGTCCGCACACCCTCATCTAACTACCCTAGTTTGCCCAGTGGGCCTAACAAGTCGGTGTAGGGTGGTTAGCTGAACCCCGGGACCCGTGGGGTGGCTAGCTCTCTCCCTACACTAGTAGCTCTCCCCGATAGAGTGTACGCGAGGGCCAAGAAGTTGGTGTAGAGTGTAGTTTTCCCTTCGAAGAGGGGTGACATAATAAATGCGGAAATAAAATATAAAGCAATCTCATCAAAGAAAACCAATCACACAATGTACACAATTACTTTTAGGTGGAAACCCAAACCGGGTGAAAACCACCACCTAACCCTCTCGAGTTAAGATTTTTCGATCAACCTAGTTGATCAAATCCACTAACCGAATCACTTTAAAACGAGGGTGATTCAACCTCAGTACAACCACGCTACTTAGACGAGGGTAGCGTACCTCAACCCCTTCTCTTCACGAGAAGGATTTTGTCTCGCGAAAGAGACGGGAATTCGCAAAGCGAATACCCAACTAAATAACAAAGATAAAATAAACAACAAGTCTTATAGAGCCAACAAAGAAATTATGAACCTAGCTTCTATAGGAATAAGGAAACTCCCCTTTGCAAGGAGTGCGTCGAGTTGATGACGCGGTGCGTGAGCCACGCGACGGCGCAACTTCGCTCTCGTGAACTACGGCGGGAGAGCGGGTGCGCGAAGCTTGATGCTCTCAAGAGAATGGAGCTTGAGCTTGGAGAGCAAGAGCTAGCTAGGACACAAGAGAGTGGAACTATGTTGCTTGGGTGTCTCTAGGTGTGTCTTAGTGTATCCAAGTGTCTCTTTTGGTGTGTAAAGGTTCCCCTCTATTTATAGAGGCCTTAGGAAGGCTTTGGAAGGCTTAGGAAAGGTTCTACAGCCGTTGGGAATAAAGCCCAAGAGAATCAGGTCGAAATCAGGACAATGATTGCGCTTGACAGGGTAATCAGACGTCTAACTCTGGCATCAGACGTCTGGAAGGCCACTTTAAGACGTCTGATTTCATGCGGGTTTCCTCCTGACTTGAGTCAGATCTAAACAGGGTTCTTGTTCAAGTCTATCAGATGACATACAGGACGTCTGGCATTATGTCTGGACGTTTGGCATTATGTCTGGACGTCTGGAAACCAACTTTTACTGTGGGAATGGATTTCCAAACGTTGCAACGGCTAGAAAATCTCTGAGAAGAGATTTTGGGTCAGCCGAGGCAAAACGGTCAATTATCAGACGTCTGGACAGTCCTATGGACGTCTGATAAGGCTCTAACGGTCATATTCTTGAGTGTCTGCTAAGCCAACCAACGGTCCACTAATTGGACTTCTGGCAAAGTCATCAGACGTCTCCTAAGACGTCTGGTCTAAGGTCTGGACGTCTGATTTCATCAGACAGAACTAGCTATGTCCAGCCTAACAGTTATCAGACGTCTGAAACAACAGTCAGACGTCTTAAAAACCTTTATCAGACGTCTGATTTGAGAATTAGACGTCTGGAAGTGCTGTTTGAACCCTATATTGGTTTTCTAAGTGTTCTACAGAAAACCTTAGTATCCTAGGGTTGTGCCAGTGTTCCTAGGACTACTGTTAGGGTACTTTGAGGCTCTTTAACATAATATTCTAAGGAAAATAAAAAGAGCAAGAAAAATAAATACAAGAGATACAAGAAAGGATTAAAAAGAATCTATCCTATTCTTCTTGTCTTCTATCTTCAATCTGTCACTCCACGAGAACCTCCTCTGTTTTCCGTCAAGCTCCTCCAATCCGTCCTGGATGCGAGCTCGAACTCCGTTTAGCACGTCTACATTTGCAATTGACCTGAAATCTAGGACTCAAATTGCAAATGTTAAATAACACGTGTTTTGTTATCATCAAAATAAATGATCGTGGTGCTCTAGCACCAACATAGAGTGGCCAATCCTAACCCTGGGTTCCAACCTAAGGGTGGCTAGCTCCACTCTACACTAAACAGGGAACAGTCGCTCTCCTTGGTATCACGTACTCAAGGCCCAGCACACTTCCCACTCATATTTCCAGATCCATTCCATTTATTCATAGGAGCTCTACTCCTAATTCCCCATAGGGTTTATGCTTGTATTTCTCATGCCATTCCATACCAGGTTTCATCATTCACATTTCCATTCTCAGGTTATACACATGCAGCTCGTATTTCCATCATTTAACATATACCACAAGTAAGGTCACAGGTAATAGTTTAACTAGCACAAGCATTTCATATTTCACAGGCAGCTCTTGTTTATTAACAGGCAGTTGTTCATATTTCTACTCATTCATTTAAGACTGCAATTTCAAACATGCATGCAAACAGTACAAGTACTTCTCGTCCTAGGTTCATGCCACATCCTAGGTTTCTAGTTATCCAATTCACATATGCATTCAGGTTTTATAAGTAAATTAGGGGAAGACCACTCTACTAGACAACCCGGGAGTATTGGGGGCTCGAACGGCAAGCTCTCGTGCCTCAGCAAGCCTCGAACCCGCAACTGATCAAAGTCCTATAACGAGGAACATGCCACAATGGAACATTCAAAATAGTATTAAAGGCCTTCTAACAAGTAGAGGAACTCATAAGGAAAACATCGATATCTTGTTTACGTAAAACGGATCTCAAACGGACCCCGAACGGGTCAAAAATAGGACTATAGACCTAAATCAGACATCTGACATAAGGTCCAGACGTCTTAAAAGTAACTAGAAGCTCACCTCAGACTCTGCGTCGACCTCAGACGTCTAGAACCTCTTCTAGACCATCTGGACCCAGCTCCAGACGTCTGACCTCTCCTCTAGATGTTTGGGCGTACTTCCGGTTGTTTGGTAAGCTGTCCAGACGTTTGAATCGCATGGGAGGGCGTGCCCCGTGCCGTCCCGAAGCTGTCTCTGCACGCGACAGGAAAAATCCACCACTTTTAGCCTTGCAGATCAAGGTTGCGGTGCAGCTTGCATGGTTGTATCCGCAAAAGGAACGTACCTTCGCGGTAAGCTGCTTTCAGAAGTCCAATGTAGTCATCAGATGTCCGCCCCGTCGTCTGGACGTCACGCCAGACGTTTGATTCTGGAAAAATCCCAGAATCAGAGCGACCTGTTGCTCTTCCTCGACGCACACAGCCACGGGCTCGCCTCCTCGCCTGCAGCTCCAGCTTCAACAAGTGTAGGGGACGGCTCCCTCGACACACTCCTCCTCCAGTACGCGTCGCTCCGGCAGTGTGCCCTCCAGCGAGTCCCCATGGGCTCGCGAGCTCAAGCTCTTCCTCCTCTCCTTACGCCGCCTCTCCTCCTCGTCGCCGCTCTCGCGCTCTCTCTCGCACTCGTTCCTCTCGCTGTGGTGGAGAGGAAGGGAAGAAGATGGCTGGCTGTGGTGAAGTGGGGAAGAAAGGGAGAGGGGTTTGTATAAGGGTGCATTAGGGTTCAGTGGAGGAGGGAAGAGGGAAAGAGAGAGAAGAGAGGTACTGTCTGCGCGCAACCTGCATGCAGACCCGAAGGCTTGTACCAAAATTTTGATTTCCAGACGTCTGGGAAAGGGTCCAAACGTCTGACCAGACGTCTGACCGACAGTCTAGAAGTCTTAAAACTCTTAGGACAAAATGGGTCTTTACATCATAACAAACTTAAAGGAAGCTTCATCCCTAAAACTTGAGCTAGCTAGGGTGCGGAAAAAGAAGTATATACGCATAACAAACTTAAAGATGACCGAAGCCTATCCGAAAAGTCATACCCTCAAAAAGCTTTGGGTACCGCTCTCGCATCGTCGCCTTAGGCTACCAAGTAGCCTCCTCGTACCTCTGACTCCTCCACAAGACCTTCACTAGGGGTACCTGCTTCCATCTCAAACTCTGGATGGCTCTGTCTAGTATCTGTACTGGTCGTCGGGGTAGGTCAAGTCGTCTCCCACATTGACACTCTCGTGGCTCAGAACGTGATTGGGATCGGCGACGTACTTCCTGAGGTTGGACACGTGGAACATGTCATGCACACCAGAAAGCTGGGGAGGAAGGGCAAGCCTGTAAGCAACGGGTCCCACCCGCTCCAGGACCTGAAAGGGTCCCACAAACCTCGATGTAAGCTTCCCCTTCACCCCAAAATGATGCAGGCCCTTCATGGGCGAAACGCGAAGAAAGACGTGATCCCCAACCTCAAACTGCACCTCTCTGCACTTCCGATCGGCATAGCTTTTCTATCTGCTCCTGACAATGCGAAGCCGTCTGTGAATTTGCTCTCTCACCTCCTGACTCTGTCGGATCAGCCTAGGGCCAACCTCCCACTTGGTCCCCACCTCAACCCAACTCAAGGGCACAGTACAACTCCGTCCATACAAAGCCTCGTAACGAGCCATGCCGATACTCGAGTGATAGATGTTATTATATGGAAACTCTGCCAGGGGTAAGTGCTCCTCTCAAGAACCCCTCCAGTCCAGTACACAGGCACGTAAAGGGTCCTCAAGTGTCTGTATCGTGCGCTCTGACTGTCTGTCTGTCTGGGGGTGGTATGCCGTACTGAACTTCAACCGTGTCCCCAAGGCCTACTGAAACTTAGCCCAAATCTGGGAAGTAAAATGGGTATCCCGGTCGGATACAATCTCATGCAGAACTCCGTGTGGACGTATCACGTCACGAATATACCTCTCTGCCAACTGCGCTGGTCCCAAGGTGACTCGGATCGGCAAGAAATGTGTCGTCTTCGTCAATCTATCTACAATGACCCAGACTACGTAATGTCCTCGCTGGGTAACAGGCAAGCCCACCACCAAGTCCATGATGATGCTCTCCACTTCCACTCTGGCACGGGAAGTGGCTGCAACGGCCCTGCGGGTTTCTGATGCTCGGCCTTCACCTGCTGGCACACCAAACACTACTGCACGAACTCACCTACATCCCGCTTCATCCCTCTCCACCAAAAGTTACGTCTCAGATCATGATACATCTTCGTGTTCCTGGGATGTATGGTGAACCTGGACCCATGTGCCTCAGTTAGGAGCTCCCTCAACAGCTCCTCGTCCCTGGGAACGCACAAACGTCCCCTCATATGCAGCACCTCGTCTGTAAAGGAGAAGTCTCTTGGGTCCCCTGACAGTACTCTGTCTCGCAACGACTGCAGGTACGGATCTGTCATCTATCCTGTGATGATGCGGTCTATCAGCTCTGGTCTCGTCTGTCGTGTCACTGTCACTGCCCCACAATGCCCCTGTAACTCTAGGGGTCGCCAACTGCCCAACTCCTTTATAAGTCTCCAACTCTGTACCTGTAAGCTGGCCAAGTAGGCAGGCGCCTTCCGGCTTAAGGCGTCAGCCACCACGTTGGCCTTCCTCGGATGGTAGGAAATGCTGCAGTCATAGTCCTTCAGGATTTCTAACCAACGTCTCTGTCTCATGTTAAGCTCCTTCTAATTAAACAAATACCTGAGGCTCTTATGATCCGTGAATATCTCAAAAGTTTCACAGCAAAGGCAGCGCCTCAATGTCTACAGCGCGAAGACAACAGCTGCCAGCTCTAAGTCATGGGTAGGGTAGCTATACTCATGGGACTTCAGTTGCCGCGAAGCGTAAGCGACAACGTGACCCCACTGCATGAGCACACCCCCTAATCCCTGCAACGAAGCGTCCGTGTAGACAATAAAATCGCCGCTGCTATCTGGGTTGGTAAGCACAGGAGCCGAAGTCAGCCTCTCCTTCAACTCCTGAAAACACACCTCACAAGCGTCTGTCCAAGCAAAGGGCACATCCTTTCGAGTCAACTGAGTCATAAGGCGTGCAATTTGCGAGAAATCCCTGATAAATCGCCAGTAGTAACCTTCCAGTCCCAAGAAACTGCGTATCTCTGTCACTGTACGTGGCCTCTCCCACCTGAGTACTGCCTCTACCTTGGCTGGATCCACAGCCAAGCCACCCCCTAAAATCACATGACCCAAGAAGGTCACCTGTCTCAACTAGAACTCGCACTTGCTGTATTTGGCATACAGTCTACGTCATTTCAACGTGTCCAGAACCATCCACAAGTGCTGTCCGTGCTCTGCCTGATCCCGCGAGTAAATGAGCACATCATCAATAAATACCACCACAAACTGATCCAGATACGATCTGAACACCCGGTTCATCAAAACCGTGAAGGCAGCAGGGGCGTTGGTCAGCCCGAACGGCATGACCAAAAACTCGTAGTGTCTGTACCGGGTGCGGAAAGCTGTCTTGGAGACGTCGGTCTCCCTGATTCTCAACTGGTGGTAGCCTGATTTCAGATCTATCTTGGAGAATACCGTGGCA
The DNA here is from genome assembly GCA_037157565.1 of Thalassia testudinum. Lineage (NCBI taxonomy): Eukaryota > Viridiplantae > Streptophyta > Magnoliopsida > Alismatales > Hydrocharitaceae > Thalassia > Thalassia testudinum. The sequence continues at coordinate 37,747,904 of JAZHRO010000024.1, forward strand.
TCTCGCAACTGGTTAAACAAATCATCAATCCTTGGCAGCGGATACCTGTTCTTGATGGTGACCCTATTCAGCTATCTGTAGTCGGCACAAAGGCGCAATGTACCATCCTTCTTTTTCACAAATAGCACCGGGGCTCCCTACGGGGACGCATTGGGCCTCACAAAGCCCTTCTCCAATAGGTCTTGCAGCTGTGACTTGAGCTCTCGCATCTCAAATGGTGCCATCATGTACGGTGCCATAGAAATGGGGCTGGTCTCCGGTACCAATGAGATCTCAAACTCAATCTCACGCTCAGGCGATAGTCCTGGAAGCTCCTCTGGAAACACGTCGGGGTACTCCAGACCACCGAGATGCTCTGGAAGTCTGCCACGGGGCTAGGCTCTGCCACTACACAATCCAAAAAGCCCTTACACCCCTGGTCCAAAAGTCTCGTCGCCCGAAGTGCAGAAATGCACCTGAAACCTCCGTCCACCGGCTGTTCGTGAAACTCAAAAGAAAGCATCTCTGGTATGGAGAAGACGATCTTCCTCTCAAAACAGTCCACTAAGGCGTGGTAAGGGGACAACCAATCTATTCCTAGAATCACGCCAAAATCCTCCATCGGTATCACGATCAGGTTAGCAGGGAGGCTGTGTCCCCAAACACTGACCTCACAGTCTGTGTAGACCTCCTCAACTACAAACAGCTGACCACCCAGACCTTTGATCACAAAAGGATCCTCTAACAGCACACAGTATGGACAGCAAAACTTGCAGCAATAAACGAGTGCGTGGCGCCGGAATCAAAAAGTACGTAAACTAATCTGTCAGAAACTGTAACCATACCTACCACCACTGAATCTGATGCCCCGGTGTCTCTGTGTGTCAGGGCATTGATACACCCCTTAGCTCTCGGTGTAGAAGAAGTAGCCACACTCTACGTCGGATGGGTAGCTGCTGGCCGGTACCCTCCCTGCGACTGTTGTCTTCCCCCACGCGCCTGGGAACCACGACCACCTGCTCGGCCTCCAGTGCTTGGTGCAAGGAGCATCTGCTGCGCTCCAACCCTAAACGGGTAGTCCCTCCTGCTGTCGCCCGGCTGGCCACGTTGGTAGTAGAGGGGAACTCGACTCCCTCCTTGGGTAGGTCCCTACTGACGGCTGGGTGGGGGTCTAGTGCTGGCAGCTGGCCCCTGTCGGAGGCCCCCAAAGGCCACTGACGGCCTCGCAAAACGAGATGGCTCTCCTGCGAGCGCCGCGTGCCTCCTCTCTTGTCAGCCCTGTGAGTACTCTGGCTGGTAGGGCTTCTTCCGTCTACTGTCGGTGTCTCGTGCGGTCGGGTTGGTCTCTTCGTATGTCATAGCTGCCTCCACCACTCTCGAGAAGGTGGATAGCTTCAGGGGTTTGACATACTCTCGAATGGCAGGCCAGAGCCCTCAGTGAACCTCCACAGGCGCTCCTCCTCAGTAGCCACAGCTGTCGCAGCAAAACGTGACAGCTCCAGGAAGTGCGTGCGGAAGGTGCTAACAGCCATCGTCCCCTGGCGGAGAGTGAAACTCCCACCTCCTCTGGTCCTGCCACGTTTGCGGTAAGTACTGCTCGTAGAAGAGGGTCACAAATTGGTCCCACGTCGGCTCTACCCTCTCCTGGGCTCTGACTGCCCTCCACCACCTGTGTGCCGCACTCTCCAGCTGATACATGGCAAAGGCCATGCGGCACTTCGCAGGGGGGCAAAGGGTGTCAAACACCTTCTCAATCTGCTCCAGCCAGTCCTTCGCCTCAGACGGGTCCTCATCCCCCTTGAAAGAGGGGAGCTTTAGCTTCTGAAACTATCCGAAAGGCTCGTAATGCAGCTGTAGTTGGGGAGTGGGCACGCCTCCAGGCAGGGAGGGCTCGTGCTCAGAAGTATCAGAGTGCGGTGGGGGCGGTAGAGGACCACCCCCTCCCCTTCTTCCAGCGCTGCATCGGTCTCTTGGCCCCACAGAGGACTCCCCTTCCACGTCCCAAGGAAGAGGCGCTCGTGGAGGCGGGTGGAGCTCCTCTCGTAGAATGTCCCGTATCAATTGAGCAAGGTCCTGGGCCTGAATGCTCGGGAGAAGTAGCTGGTCAACTGACACCTCAAGCCCGGCATGTCCACCCCTTCGACCTTGTCTACGACTGCGTCCACGGCCGGCCTCAAGGATTCCACGTCGAGGCATCTCCTGCAAGGAGACGCGAAAATAGAAAAAAAAGGAGTCAACTCTAACGGACTTCAGCGAAGGAAACTCAGAACAGATGTCAAGCGGTATGTTGTGGTTGTTACTCTAGTTACATGTACGTGAATTGGTTATTCTCAAGCTAGTCAGTTCATTTCTCGGGACGACCTTACTCTGATACCATCTTGTTACGACCCGGTTCCCGAATCCCTACAAGACCCGAGACCGGCTCGACTCGACTAATCCCAAAACCTAGTCGTCCAACAAGAAATAACCAAAAAGCAGGAAAGTAAACCGCATTCACTATGCTAAGTAACTAACAGTAAAAGAGTACAGCAGTAAAAGAAGTAAAAGCTGCTAACAGTACATATCACCACCACAACAGTAAAGCGGAAACAAAGTACAGAACATAACAGTAACAAGAGCCCAAACTCACTAACAAAAGAAAGTACAACAATAAGAAGACTACTGTTATGGGGCTCTACTGGGTCCAGCACCTTTTGCAGCCGGTGACTTGGGCTGCTCAACACCTGGACCTGAAAAGGGTTATGAGTAACAAAGTCAATGAACACTGAGTAGAGTGGTAACCAACTAACTAAAGTAGTAAAAGCTAACAGGTAAACTAGCAATTCCAATTACTTTATTTTACAGCTATTCCTTTTCACCCATTGGTTTATATTTTCAAATCTCTTCCTTGATCTCGAATGTTCCTCGTGGGAACGATCTTGATTGTAGTTTTTTCTGAAGAGTAGAAAGCGCACGTGGTGTTCTCCTGGCCAGGACAGTCCCCCGTGGTGATCCTACACCCAGTCAACCACCCCAAGGTCACGGACAGACGTAGCAGTGATTATGGCACGCACGATAAGTGTACGAGTAGCTAACCTGCATTGGCACGCGGTCAATCGTTTCCACTAATGGATATGCCCAAAGTACAGCACAGAATAGTATAGAACCTAATCTTCTCGGTAACAAAGGTTTAACCCTTTAGAAATAAACAAGAATCTCACCCGTCATCTGCAGCCATTCGATTCCAATGAAATTCTCATAGCTAGTCCTCTTTATTCTCTTCTTATCCTCATTCACTTAAAAAAAAAATTCCTATTATTCTACGTCAGATCGATGAATGGTCGTAATGCCATGTCATATCCATTTGTTACCCCAATTTAAAACGGGATATATATGAATAGAGAAATATGTGGACAAGAATATATATGCCTTAATCTTTAAAAACAGATACATGCATCAGATTTATATGATCCGCCAACGATCTTCGATTCAAATTTAGATATGGATGCGATTTATTAATCATCTTAGCCAAATATGTCTACGTAATAATCATATATCATACACACTTAGATATGGCAAATAACGTCACAAATTAACCATGTGTCACGAAGATATATGCATGGTTACAAATAAGTGGTGAGTATATCTCGAGAAAGGCTATGTTTATAGGAAAACATACAAATTCACGTATGTGTTCATATTCGTACCTATCTTTATATATACAATGGGCCGTGGCCCCGTTGTGCATTTATTATTTTTTTTAAACCTTCAACGGCTGCAGTAGCGTTAGGCTCCCTCCCCGAGCCTTTCCTTTTTTTAATTTCAGTTTTCTTACGTATGGTTAAACACGCATGTTGGATTCGAATTCTATCTCCCCTTGACATGTATTTTTTTTGGGTTAGATGTTAATATTAAATATATATTTATAAGAATATAAGATAATATATGTATAAAATAATACAGTGTAAATATAATTTATGATATTGATTGAAAATTAAAATATATTATATAATTTATTTTCTAATGTACGATGTATTTTGATTTATAATTATTATTTTAATTAAAATTTTTTAGTTTCATTTATAGTTAGAAAATAAAAAATAAAAATATATTATTTTAAAAATTTTAATTAATGTATTTTAATTTTTCATATAAAATTTAAAATATATTAATCGACATCAATAGAAAAACCAACATATATAGATATAAGTGAAAAATTAGAATATATAAAGTATTTATTTATTTTTTTGTTAAAATTTTTATTTATTTAATAAAAAAAGGTGACACAACATTTATCAAATTACTCATTTATTTATATTTTTAAACTTTTATTTACTGTAGCACTGGAAAGCGACGTCACTTTTTTATTTTTCTATTAACTTTTGTGCTCCGATACCGTGGTACGAACTCAAAATTAATCTTTAATTTATATAAAGAGCGGTCGACAAGATACTGTACACATTAGTTGTCAACAGATTTTTTTTTATGTTTTTTCAATCGATGCAATAACTGCAGCCGTTCTTTTTTTTCCTTTGAACTCTCTCTACCGCTATCTCTTTTTAGTTTTTTTTTTATTTTATTTTTTTCAAGTAATATTTATCACGTACATTCATTTTAAATTTTTTATTAATTATTAACCTCTTTATTTTATATTTTTTATTAGATATAAATATTAAATATATTTATACAAAAATATAAAATAATATATATAATTAGATAGTAAAAATTTATTCTAAGACATTGATTGAAAGATTAAAATATATTAGATAAGGTATTTTTTAATGTGTTATGTATTTTGAGTGATAGACTTTTGATGTTATCATGAATCGTTTACTTTTTATATTAATCAATATTAAATATATTTATACGAGATTATAAAATAATATATATATGAAATCTTATAATGATAATTTATTTTAAGATAAATATTGAAAATTAAAATATATTAGATAATATATTTTATAATGTATGATGTATTTTAAGATCATACTAACTTTTATACTCTCACACTGATACGTGGGTTCAAAACTAATTTATATAATTTGACGAGCATTTCCTTTCAAAAAGGACATCAGCCACATGGACGATTAAGGACTTAAATACTGCAAACCTGAAAATATCTAAACCAAAAAGACCAAACTATCCACCAAGGCCCCAACCGCTGCAGACTTAAGCGAAAGGAACGGGACAATCCATTTGCATTTTTTAACTATTAACATCAATTGATACTTACTTTAATTAACATTAAGTTACGACATTTATTTTTATGATATTTACTTAGATTGATGTTACTATTAATTTCTAAAAAGTAAGATTTAAATGTTAAAGAATGAAGAAGTTAATATTTATTTTATTAACACCTCTTGAAAATTAACATATGTTAGTAAAATCGATCTTAAAGATTTTTAACCTAAATTTTCATCATATAAATTAACTTCTCAAATAAATAAAAATTAACCCTACTTCTAAAAAATTAACTCATTGAATAAACTAACCCTCGCACACAGTCAATCATGACTCGTCACATTCTCTCTCTCTCTCTATATATATATATATAAAATACAGAACCCTTCGTCAGTTCAAATAAAAAAACCCAGAACCCTTCGAGTCGTAATTAAGTGCAAGGCAGCAATCGAACGGATGCCCTACAAGATTTGACCATATCCTGATTGGGCAACTCACGTGGACACATTCCCATCCGAGATACAGCAAAAGTAACATAATTTCTTTTCTCTTTCCTAAGTTCCCAAGCAGTATCTACAGCGAGGATGGAGCCAACCCTTCTCCACTCGGCGTCTCTGGCCGCCTTGTCCAGGAGACTCTTTGGTTCTCTCGAAAGCTCAACTCCTACGGCGAAGCGGCGGCCCTCTTGGCCGTCACAGTGGTTCGCCCCCATTACGACCACGCCAGTCTGTCAGGCAACCGTCGGTCGTCGAAGCACTCCTCCCCCTATCGCCGGCAACTACCTCACCGTGTTGAGCATCGACGGCGGTGGTGTGCGAGGGATCATCCCTGCGACCATCCTTGAGTTCCTTGAAGCCAAGCTTCAGTTCGATCAAACGTTATGCATGTCCATCCATCTCTCCGAGTTCGTTGCTCACTTGAAATTGTGCGGTGATCAATCGATATAGGAACTTGATGGACCGGCTGCCAGGGTGGCAGACTACTTCGATGTAGTTGCTGGGACCAGCACGGGGGGATTGGTGACCGCAATGATCACCACCCCCGGCGACAACGGCCGCCCGCTCCTCGCCGCCAAGGATGTCACCCAATTCTACCTCGAGCACTCCGCGAAGGTCTTCCCACAGTCTCGGTAAGGATGCGTTTGCTCCGCGGATAACTTTTATTTTAAGATAAATTTTGGTGCAGTAAGTTAAGACGGATATTTGAAGAAAAAAATAAGCTGAGTAATTGAACAGAAATGATTTTCATTTGCGAAGAAGGGAAAAAAAAAATCTTGCGATGATTTTAATTTTATTGATAAAAACCATAATTTATATAGATAAAAAATTAATTTTTAAGTGAAAAATTATTTTTACAAGTATATTTTTAATTTTCAATTATTATATTTTAATTTTTCAATTGATATAATTTAATTTTTAATTAATTTATTTTATTTTCAATCAAATATTTTAACGTTTAACTGATATATTTTTATTTTTAATTAATTAATTTTAATTTTTCATTTTTTTTAAATAGATGTATGAATGACATTTGCGTATTATAAAATATGTTTTCCTACTCTTTTCATTTATATTTTGACGTGATGTTAAGTTGATGCGACATAGTAAGTATACATTAATAATTTTTATGTTAAGATCTTTATATTTCAATATATATTAATGTGATATAATATTGCTGAATATTATAAAAGTGAGTATATTATGATATATGATAATATTGAGGTGACAGAGGGAGATGATAAATGTTATCCCACCCATTGATTTGATTATTTCACAAGGTATTTCCATCAAAATGTATTAAAATCATCTATTTATTCCTTGTACAAACGGAGCCTAAATGTAATCTTCTTAAGAAGAAGGATTTTACCTTCTTTTTTGAGCACAAGCAAGATCTATGTGTGCATATTACTTCTTGCAAATCTCCTCTTCTAATAATATTAAAATGTTTACGACATGCATATATTTGTATATATTATGAGTTTTAAGTAGGTAATTAGTAGATATTCGTATTAATTAATCGCTAGGTTTTTAACAACTACCCTTGCGTTTGCAGAGGAATATTGAACACTGTAGGTACCATTCTCCGCAAACCCAAATATGATTGGGTGTACTTTTGCGTGAGCTCATAAAAGGATTGCTGGGACAAACTGAACTAAGTCAGGCTATCACGGATATTGTTATCCCACCTTTCGACGTCAAGTACGTGCAGCCAGTAATGCTCAATTCCTTCGAGGTGATTCATGTTGAATTTAAGAGTCTAATTATATTAATTAAGGTGTAATTATTATATGATGATGTAAGAATTTATATTGAAATTTGTGAATTTGGGAGAGGTGTTTAGTCTCATATTGGAAGTAGAAAAATCTCTTAGTGACTATAAAAGATTTATACCTCTCATGACTTATGTAGTAAAAAGTAAGAGGTAGGACTGGAGACCACGCACACGTGCACACGCCCTACTCCACCTCGACTCGGGCTTGGGTTCGAGTAAGAATCAATTTGGAATTTGGAACTTGAACATCTTTTATTACGGATTTTAATCTCACGATTTTAACTTAAATTGATCGACCATATTGTAAAATTGGTCGACCAATTACTTTGGTCGATCAATGTATTTACCTTGGTTAATCAATTAATTTGGTCAATTAATTAGTAAAACTTGATCGACCAAATGGTTTTGGTCGATCAATAGGTTTAATTGATCGACCAAATGGATTTGGTAGATCAATGGACTTAATTGGTTGATCAATTGTTGTGTTTTCATAAAATGAAAATTTTCTTAAACATCTGGTTGTGAGCTCTGTATAAAGGTCACGAGGAGGTTCTCATTTGGTACACAACAAGAGCAGAAAACTCTCTTTACTCTCTCCTTCTCTCTCTCTCTCGTTCTTGCCTCTCTTTCTTGATGCGTTCGTTCAACGTAAGATTAGTAGAAAAATCTCCAATCACTTCTGTTGATCTTACATAAAAAAATTTAGAAGTCCACGAGAAGTTTTTGGTTGATTAAACCAATTGGTTGGTAGATCAATTGTGAATTGGGTTGTGAACCAAATTATCTCGATTTCGTTTTCCTGAGGTGATTTTCGAGGACATACAAGATCGGAATGTGTCACATCTTGGAGGTGGATCGTCGTATCCTGAGAGAAGTTCGTCAGATCCCGACGCACTGGTATTGTGGGGACGATACCTTCTCTAAGGACAATCCTTAATGAGTGTTTCGATCGAAATAAAATCTAATTCCTTCTCGTTTTGTTTATTTGTGCTACTACATATTTTTTGTTCTTTAATTTATTCTGGATTTTGCCTAATCATAATTAATTTGTTTGATTTAATATTTTTAATTTATACGAATATGTTAAAAATACATATATTTTTATTTATTTATTTTTTATATACATTTGTTTCAACGCCTCATCTCCAAAATCACAACAAATTAAATATATCTTACATTGTATTTTGCAATAAGTGGATTAGAACGGTGGTTTTAATCGGTATATTTTAATTTTATATTAGTGAAAATCACTTTTCATAAATGAAAAATAAATTCTCATTGATAAAAAATCATGTTCTAAGTGAAAAGTAAATTTCTAACTTTAAATAATTAGAATACACCAATATATTTTTATTTTCAATCAATATATTTTTATTTTCAATCATTATATTTTTATTTTTAATTAATTAAAAATTATTTTCAATTGACATATGTTGATATATTTAATTTTTAACTGATTAAATTTTATTTTTAATTAATTGAAGGAGAGAGAGAGATCGTGCCATAACAAGTGACCGACTAGCTGTGAAACGCAACCGATCGCTTGCTGTCCCGCTTTCTTTCTCTCTCCTTTATTGACGCCGAGGGATGTGTAAAAGTTGACGTCGACCCTCGGTTGATCGATTCTTGAACGTGTGTCTGTGCAATAATCGATCAATTGAGTTCGGTACTCAGATCCAATTATAAATCTACTGGTGAGGGTAATTAACCGATTAATTAGGTAGCCAATTAAAAATTTAAATACATTATCTCATGTGGGGTAGCCAATCGGTGGCAGCAAGAAACTATAGCACGTCACAGCTCGTAACAATTTTAGACAGGGTTACCCACAGGTCAAATTGATTGGTTTTACGTTTTAGTTTGGATGTATTTCCTCAAATGGTTGCAATTTAATTTACTTGTACACACAAACACTTATCGAGGAGGACGTTGAGAATGATCGATCAATTTCTTTCTTTCTTTTTGTTTTTTCGTTCGAAAGAAATATACGGTACAGATCAAACACACCTAACCACGTGCATCTAGATGTTGAGCATGGTTCCTATTTTCCCCCCCCATTTTGTAAACTGAACGAGACGTATAAATAGATAAATATTATTTACTATTTATACAGGCAAGAGGGGACCCATTGATGAACCCTCCACTGGCAGATGTCTGCATCGGCACCTCCGCTGCTCCGACGTTCCTTCCCCCTTATTTCTTCGAGACGAGAGATGCCATTGGCACTAACACCGTCAAGACATTTGACCTCATCGACGGTGGTGTGGCTGCTAACAATCCGATGAGTAAATGCCTTCATCCCCCTCCTCATTGTTAATATATATTAATAAACTTAAAATTAGGTAGATTTTATTTTACGTATCGATTTTATATGCTACGTACGGTACGTGAGCAGTATTCAAGATTAATTCTTCCACACAAAAAACAAATCAAATCATATGCATTAAATCATTTTATCCATCAAATTAACGTCCTTTAACTGCACTACTTACGCTATAAGAACAAATTCTCACTTAACATCAAATCAACTAATCTCTATCTACTTACTCACTTTCACCGTAATACCTACTAATCTCCTCATCCTTGGAATTTTCTGAATTTGATTCAATATGATACTTTTAACTTCTATCAAATGAATTCATAGGTATCTGCCCAACGGGTTGGCTGCTCTATATATATATATATATTTTCAAGAACTGTAGTGACCTGAGCTTAGAGTTGAGTTGAATAGGAGAAATTAATCTTGATAATTTAATGTGTATGAGTTTCATAGATCCAAGTAATCACAAAAATTTATTTAAATTTAAATTAATAAATATTAATTTTCAATCTTTATATTTCACCATTTACTTTCGTAAATTTACAATATAACACTATCTTTCTTCAAAGATAATCCTCCAAACATAAATGAAGGAATTAACACAAACACAAATGACTATTTTTCTTGATTTAGGTAATCCTTAGAAGAAAGTATCTGTTCATAATTTTTTTTTTCATAATTAATTTTTTTGGATGAAATTTAAAACACTAAAAAGTTATCATCAATCGGTATTGTAGAGTTACCCCAAAGAGTTCAGCAAACTAAGCAAGTCGCAAAGCCTCGTAAACTATTGTAAGGACATATTTGGTTCAATGAGTGAAATTTTGACAAATTATTATGAAATAAATATTTTATGAAATAAATATCTTTCAATGTTTAGACTCAACTTTGAATCGATGATTGGTGTCTAATGTTTGAAGGAAGGGAGGGAACAAAATACAATTATTTCAAAAGTATCCAAAATAATTTTATGTGGCATAAGTGGGTCTAATACAATATAACTTCCACCTAAATTTTCTTAACCCATGCCAACTTTACTTTATTCCCCCGAGCAAGCGACGGAAGGACAGCTCGTTACTTTCGAATGGATGACCTAAATGTCACTGCAATGACAGAGACAAGTAATGAAAATTAATGTCAAACATTACTTGAGTTTATATGTTAAGTTTTTATTTTTAAAATATTTTTATTAGAAGGAAAAGGTCCCGTAACAGGTGAACGTAAAAGGAGACAGAATAACTTCACTTACAGAAAAAAAAAAAAAAAATCCAGTAAAAACGGAGGAACATAAATCATAGAAAATAAGATTAAAGAAAAAACATATAAAAAGAACAATAACTAAACGATCTCCCAAAAAAAACGACCGAACGCTGATAGAAACCACATGACGTCAACAGTCGAAGTCAAATCTAACTGGTCCAAGCTGCTGAAAGCTACTTCTAAATTCTATATTATAATTAATTGAAATCAATTACCAATAATTTAAAGTACAAAACCTATGGATATCTCCCTATCTGACGATCGACAGATTTATTAAATACATAACACCATATATTACAGTTGTTTCTGTTTTTTCTCATTCTTCATTTATAAACTTTTCAATTTATCTCATATTGCAACAAACTTCCTTCTCTTTAACTTAATTTATAACCCCTGAAACTTTGCAGTAGTCATAATCTGTGAAACTCGTTGAACTAATTTACTTGAAAGGTTAATTCAAGTTTTAAAGGATTTACCCTCATTTAGTTCAGGGCTAACACAGTGTTACAAAACTTAGGTTGTGAAAACATAACACCACTTTTGTAAACTCAAGTTAGTAATAGTGTGACAAAAATCCCTTTAGTCAACTTCACTGGTTAATACTTATTTAAGTAAACACAGACGTGCATTAACTCCAATAAATTAAACAAAAATGGCTGCTTATATTACTTGTTAAAACTTGACTCTTCTAACACCCTAAGATCCTATCATTTGAGGGGGCTACCCATGATTTTGAAACTTGGCTCTTAATACAAACCCTACATTATGCTAACATCATTTAATAGTGGTATTATCAAACCTACTTAAAGTGCATCGCCTCTCCTTGTACCCTCAATACAATTTTACAACCTCTTACACTATAAAACCCATTAACCAATAGACAACTTCAGTTGCATTAAAGCTTAACATTACATGTCAAAAGCTTTTTAGGTAAATATAAATAGACATTAACCTGAATGCATAATATAAGTGATTTGATGTAGAAATCAATGCTCAAGGCCTTTTTTATTTTTTTAGTTTTTATACTCTCTCTCTCTTTTCTTTTTATATTTTTTTTATTACATTTTTTTCGTGCATTGTTTAGTATATATGCCTGTTTTGTTTTGAATTTTATCTTCATCATCAATCTCCTCATCAATCTTGTGTTCTTTCGTTAGAGGCTAATATTAAGTGTGGTTCTGCGAGAGTATGAAATAATACATAATTAGATTGATATTTAATTAAAACAAAACTAGGCTAACCTGACACCGATTGTAAATAAAAATATATCAAGTGATGAGGGGCAAAAAGTGTCATTGGATCCAAAACTTTGCACCCGACTCGACAAAGGATTTGACTACCCGGACACGGAGTGTACAGGTGAAACCAGATCTCCTTCTCGCCTGAGGTCAGCTGGATCCCCTGTCAACACCAGCCCGGTCTGCTAGAAGATCTTGCGCAGCCTGGGCAGAAGATATGAAATGATGGACCTAACAACCTGCACCCTAACAGCTACCACGTAGCCTAACAGGTAGGGGTACCAGAGCCAGTCAATGAGAGTTTTCCCCATGTTATAAATAGAGAGGGGGACTCCTCCCCAAACAGGGGGCGAGATCATGTAATATGTACACCTAAAACTATAGTGCATAGTTGGGAGCACCGTTCTCCCCCTAGATGTACACCCTTTACAGTGGAATTGGGTCACAAAACCTTCGTCTCCTTGTGTGTTTGTTTGGTGATGTTCGATTCCTCCCCTAAGCGACAGATGTCGATGGCTAAGTAGTGCCTCCTACGTTAATAAATCTTTTGGTAGGACCTTCCAAGGCACATCAAATGGCGCCGTCCGTGGGAAGCGTCAATAAAAGAGCTATCGCTCTACAGATCATTCAATCGCTGGGAGCAAGGGCCCCTCCGGTGCTTTGCTACGGCCCCCATGGGGAGAGCTTCCGTGGTGGTCGTAACCACCTGCGGCCCCACTCGCAGCCCTCCTCCCTTTAGAGGAGCTCGGTCGGGGTGCGGCATGTATACGCCCTGGTGACCTTGGCTCGTTGCTCGAAATCCCCTAAGCTGGACCTTTCTTCTTGGAGGCACGGCCTAGTCAAGAGGAACAGGGAGCCAAGTCTTGCGGTCCCGGATACATGCCCATGCGCATGTCGCCTGCTTATGTGAGCACGAAGGAATAGAGGTCCCCCATTGGAGGCATATGGAATGCCAGTCACGGCGCAACACAAAAGGACAACTGATCCTGCCTGACACTTTGCTCCCTGAGGAACAATCCTTGAGGTGAGATAGTGCTTGGCCATCCCACGGGAGCCTCCTACCGGGCTCCTCTAGCGGCGCCCGGCTGACAAGGGCTCGCGTGTGGATCGTTTCCTTGGCCAGCTGGACAACCCCTTTTGAGGGTGCCAAGAGTAGGTCTCGAGAGCTCTTCGCCAAGCACTCGTGGACCAGGGGCAACCCCAAGAAGCTATTAGGAGCTGAGTAGCAGGGGATTGAGCTCGCTCGATTTATCTCAGGGCTCGACGCTATGATGAATCAAACCCCGTGAGGTGGCAGACTCGCGGCGCCCCGAGCCAGTCCGTCTGCGCCACAAGCATGGGCGCAATGCCCCCGGCCACGCACCCAAGTATCGAACAAGGGGTTGTGGAGCGAGGTGACTCCCCTCGTGGATTACCCGAAGGACACGGCATCGATGACGCCCGCCGCTAAGGGCGGGAGTACCCCTAGTTAGGCGGGCCCTGGTACCTGATTGAGGAAGAGGCTCCTTCCATCAGTGAAGAGCCGCTATCCTAGGGATAGCAACTGGCCCCTCGAGGGTCATAATTGTGGAATGCCAAGCGGACATGTTTGAGACAGATCGGTCCTTAATGGATCACCCCCATGTAGGGCAATAGGATCCCTCAGTGAATGTACCCCCTTGACCACGAGTTAGGAGGGCTTGCTTAGAAGGGGGGAGACAGACCATGGACTAAGGTTCACCGCCCCTAGGCCCCATGAAGTGAAAAGAGTGGAAGACTTGTAGGGTGCCTGGGGGGTCACCCCGTGGAGGGACCTTGGCAGCGGTAGGTAGCCAGCTCTGCCTTCGTTGGGATTTAAGAGCCAGGCAGGGCAACACCTCGTCCAAGCGGGCAGGCGATGTCACCCCGGTTCCCCGTCGGTTGGACATCACCTCCGAAACCCTAGCAATAGTGCTCGCGCCACTCGAGGTCCTCTCCTCCTATCGCTCGAGTCTGTCAGTACAAAGGCTAAAGTGGCCTCAAACTGACATCATGCCAGGAAACTGAGCTCCCATTTAGCTTTATTTATTTTAATTATTTAAGTTACTTAAGTTACTACATACTTAGGTATAATTAATGCTTAAGTTAAATTAAACATTAATTAGGTAGTTAAATATTTATAATTCGAGTCTAAATCATTATTTAAATTATTAATAACTTTAATTGACATTTAATTTAACATTATTAACTTATTTTATGGTCCTTTAATATATTGTCTCTTATATTATAATTAAACCTGAATAAAGCATATTCCTAACTAATTAACTAGGGAAACTAGTTAATTAAGGGTATTTAAGAGCCATGATGAGTCTCTCATCAAAGCCTAATCAAATGCTCTAGAAGATCTCCTAAGATCTGAAAAGTCAAATCTAAGGTCCCATTAACCATAAATACTAACTGATCCATGAATCCCATAAAAATTTGAGGTTAAATCCACTACAAAGTCATTCAAAATCTTCATTCAAATCAATATCATATTAACAAAAACTAATTCTTTGGAAGTTCAATCTAAGTCATTGCAAACTGTTCTCAACGATTTTGTGCTGATTTAAAGCGTATTACGTTATAGTATAACCGACAAAATGTTTAAACAAATATAAAGAATTTTATTACTCGAACAACTAGAGTATCCGAGGTCGAACACGAAGAGCAATCTCAGTACTTTGTAAAACCAAAGAATACAAGTGTTAAATGCAAATATAATTCATTCAAAGAGAGAATTTTAAAAAGGATTTGGAAAAAAAAGTAGAATTGGACGTCTGATTTATGTATCAGACGTCTTAAATGTGATCTCTCTTTCTCTCTTCTTCTTCGTGGCTCTTCTCCTTTCTTTGCTTCTGTATCTTTCCTTCTTCTCCTGCCTTGCCTTTCTTCTTTCTTCTTCTTCTTCTTCTTTTTCTTCTGATCTCTTTGCAGTCTTCCTTTGTCTTCTTCTTCGTTCTTCTCTCTCTTCTGCCTTGTCTTCCTTCTTCTTCTTCTCTGCGAAGACTTCTCCTTTCACTGCTACAAAGCCTCTTCTTTCTTGTCTTCCTGTTCTGCAGCCGCTAAGTGTTCGCTGCCTTGGTCAGTTCTCCCTTCCTGCACACACCACACAGTAGCAAAAACCTACCCCCATCCCTCTACCCAAGCATCTCTCTCTCTCAAGCAATTCACTCACGGACGCTCTCCCAGAGCCGCACGGGTAGTCGGGTCGGGTTCGCACCCGGGACCAGGCGCACCAGCAAGTGATGATGCGCGAGGAGTGCGTAGGTCAAAGTCGGGTCGGATCCGCCAGATCCGCGAGGTCAAGCCGCGGACGAGGTGTGTGTGAGGGCAGTAAGGGACCTCACCCTTGTGCTTACGGAGGCACTAAGATGAAAACACAAAAACAACTTATATGGTACCTGAGTGTTGCAATCCCATGATGTGGGACTATCTGGTCTCGCCTTCACGCGTGCTCGCAGAGTTTTGTCGCTCGATTGCCCAAGCTGTTGACTCCTCTGCGCTACTGGCTGGCCTCGGTTGCTTCGCGACACTTGCGAGAGTCTGCTGCACCTACCGCCTGGGAAGCCTGACGCCTGCTGCTGCTCCAAGCTCCCTGCTGCTTTGGCTGTTAATGGCGGCTGGGGCGTACACCTGACATCCAACAGAACGGCCTATTGGCCCAATCAGAATAGCTGGAAACCTTCGCCGTAGCACGGCGAAGGCGATGGGTGATGCTGCAGGTTGCCGGTCGGCCTAGGCGTGCGTGCCTAGGTCAACCTGTGGCCGGAGATGGTGGGTTGGTCGGGGGGTGCTTGTGGAGGTCTGGAGTGGCAGTGATGGGGTGGAATGGGTTCTTGGTGGTGAGGCGAAGCTTACGAGGTGGTTGGCGAGCCGTGTGGAGTGGCAGAGTGGTGTGGGCGGCTCGCCGGAGAGTGGTCAGAGGCGAGGAAGATGGAGGCGGTTAGGTACTGTCAAGGGGTAATCAAGTAAAATAGTTGGGGGAAAAGAGAGAGGAGAGGATGGAGAACGTATTTGGGGTTGTCTGGAAGGAAGGGAGGCGGCGGAGAGGACGGCTCGTAACTGCCGTCGTCGGGGAAGAAAGACCCTGAGGGAGGAAGCGGCGACGAAGATAAGGTCAGAAGCGCACGCGCGGGGTACAGCGCGACGCAGGAGGAAGCGGCGGAGAGGACTCTGCTGCTGGTATGGCAGTAGAGCGACGAGAAGGAGGGGAGGAGGTCGCCGGAGCTTGTGGGTCGTTTGGCCGGAGATGGGAGAGAGAGGAATTTGGAAGGGATCTTTGTCAAAATCAAGCTTGCCTTCTGCGGCAGGGTCTGGGGTGTCTTTTATAGGTGCTGGCCGCACCTACCAGCGCATGGAGACCACGCAATCAACGCTGCCGGCTCGCCGGAGATGGAAGGAAGGTGGATACCCAAATCTCTCGTGCGTTCACACGAGAGATTGGGTTCACACCAGCGATTGTAATTGGCTTTAGAAGGAAGGGAATTCCTCAGAGAATCCCCCTTCCATTTCTGGGAGAGAATCTCTGAGGAATTAGAGAGCAATCTCTCTCGAAACTTCGCCGGAGCTCGGTTCTGCCCTAGCAATGGTGGCAGGACCGGCTTGCAAAGGAGGCGAAGAACCTAGGGGGCTCTCTGCAAAGGTATTCAAAAGATAGGGACCAATTTGTGATTTGGGTGTACTAAATTGCAAAGTAGGTCAAGATGACCTCTCCTTAGGTCCAAATTTTGATACAAACCTAATTTGGACCTAAGGAATTCAATGGTGAAGTTGGATTTTAGGTTTGACCTCGTTTGAATGGATATTTTGCGCAAAAACCCAAATTAGGTTAATTGAAAAGCTAGGACCCTAATCTAGGTCAAACTAGGTTCCAAAGGCCAAATTAAGTGTTCTAAACCCTAGAGGATGTTTTTCTATGATTTTTAGAGGGTTTACTTGATTTTTATTCTGACCGAAACCTTGTTAATTTTAGCGGGTCTGTTTTAGGGTTACCAAGTGTCATTTAGTTCTTAGATTACACATAAACCCATTTCTGATTAACTCAACTCACTTTTTATCTTATTTGGATCATTTGACCTATGTTTTGCTTCTGAGAAATCCCGTTTATGTACTGCAATGGTAAAATTACAGTTTTAACCTTTATTTCATGTTTTCTTCTCAGAGTACTTGTTCCTTCAGTTAAGCCTTCTTCTAGGTTATGTAGGAGCTTTTATCTTCTTTATTGGGTCAAAATGAGCTAGTTATGGCTCATGATGAGGCTCTCATCACAAACATTCATGAAACTGTCTTAAACGCATTTAAACTCAGATTGAGGCTCAAAATAGAAACACATCCAAGGATCCTAATCAATCCTTCCCACATCACTATAGACAGTGAAGAGAGGAGAATCACTTCAGAATCTTCACTCAAATCACCTAAAACCTCTAATAAATATCAAATTTGAAATTTTATGTTATTTAAGATTAAAACCCATGTTGCCTTGTTTTAGGGTTTTTGATCTTGAATCACTGAGGTGATATGATCACTTATACTTCCTTCACACCATTAATTAGCGTTCATGAAGATTAGGTAATCCTCAAAAAGCAACTGAATCATTGCTAGAGCCTCAAATCAATACAACTGATTTTCCTTGGCCCTAGCTATCATTGAAGAACAAAGCTCAAAATCTTGAATGAATATTTGGGTATAAACACTATTCTCAGTACAAATCCAACAAAAATAGTTCATGCCCAACACCATTAATCCAATCAAACAAATATCGACTCAATTCGATTACATGATTCCATTAAAGCATCCTCATTCAATCCCAAAACTCAAACCAGATCTAAACCAAATAATCATAGATCAAAGCGCAGTGAGGGTGATTGTGATCTAATGAGATAGATGAGATCACCCTCAAGTGATTTCCACTGTGATTTGGATTTGAAAGCTAGAGAGCTTCAGATCTAAATAAGCTCAAATGAATGAAGTGATTGGGCGACTGAGACAGTGGGTAGATAAGTGAATGCAGATCGTGAGATGGAAGGGAAGAAGAGTGGATCAAAATGGATGGGTGAAGATGTCTCTCTAATAAGAATTGATCAGAGAGATTGGATCGAGTGAAACTAACAATAAAATAATATACTCCTAGATCTAATAATCCATCAGTGAGTTCACTACTTAGTTCAACTCCTAACTAATCTAGAAAGCGAGAAATCTACCTAGAAAGTAGTAAAATCTAATCTAATTAGACGAATGGGACCTTTGGATCAATAGCCGGCGATTAAAGAGGATGAAGTTGGGGAGATCTTCAGCGAGTGGAGCCCACGAGAGGAGCTCTAGGGTTACCCTCATGCTTGCATGACCCCTAGCGGCGAGGAGGAATTAAGGAAGAAGAGCTCCACCCCAGTCATTGATGGAGTGAGTGAAATGGAAGAGGCACTGGAGAGGACAAAGGGATCAACTCTAAGAGAGTAGGAGGGGGAGCTCATGCCGCGCACGAGCTTAAGGATGGTGCTTAAGTAGGCGTTGAGGTGATTCTAAGCACTGCAATGGTGAGATTAGACGGATAGGGCTTCAAGGGTTGGATGAGCATGCGAGGAGCACAGGAAGTTTTAGGACAAAAGTGCCCCGTCAGATGAGATCTAAGGGAGGTGATGGAGCATCGTGCGAAGTCACTAGAATGGAGAATTGGTCACGCTCAAAACTGGTTTGTATGTGTATTTTATTACTCGAAAACAGAAAATCTCTGAGGTCAAACTTAGGGAGCAAAACTTGATTTCAGAAGCGTAAAAAATCATAATTTACAATATATGCTGTTTTACAAAAAAAAAGACTAAAGAAAGGAAAATTGTCTCTTCTTTTCTTCTCTTTCTTTCTCCTTTCGTCTTCCTTTCTCTCTCTCTTTTCAGACGTCTGACTCTAAGGGTTAGACGCCTTAAATGCTTCTTTCTACAGTGCTTCTGCTGCTGGTTCTTCTTCTTCCTCTTGGCTTCTTCTTCTTCTCTGTTGAGCTGCACCAAGTCCTTCTTCTTCTTTCCTTCTTCACCTCAGCTTCTCTACGGCTATAGTGCCGTCTTCATCTTCCTCCTTTGCTTCTCTGCTGTGCGAGTCCTTTTCTCCTGACTTCTGCGTCTTCCTTCCTTCTCCTTCTCTTCTTCTTCTCTCTACTTCACTCCCTCCTCCTCCTTCTTCTTCTCCCACTTTCCTGCACAGTGCACAGTTAGGCAAAACCTAACCCCTACCCTCCCCACGTCTCTCTCTCTCAAATTCACTCCAGGGTTTGCTCTCCCAGAGCCTTAATCGGGTATGCGAGTCGGGTGGCGCACCTGGGACCAGGCGCACTGGTGTGGGTGGTGCGCAAGGTGTGCACAGGTAGGGTTGGTCGGATCCAGGTGCCAGGTCCACAGGGGAAGTGTCGCAGACGAGGCGTGGTGGGGGTGCGAGGGACCTCACCCCTGTGTGTTTCAAGGTGATAAGCCTGAAACACAATTTCAATTTATGCGTGCGCGCCTGCTCGCAAACTTCCGAGGTGGGACTAAAGTCCCACCCGCTTCCGCGCTTGCGCCTGTAGCAGAAGGCTTCCCTCATCGCAGCAGCTACTTCTGCCTTCGACACCAATTGACAGCCCTGAAGTGTGCGCGAATGTCTTCCGCGCAACCTGAGGCAGAGACCTGGGACTGGCGTAGCCTGGAGCTCAAGAACAAGCAAGCTTACTTGCTCGTTAATGGCGGATGGAGACTAGGATCTGCAAGACACGAAAACGGCCTTGCGGCCTTGTCAGACTACGGGAAAACCTTCGCCGTATCACGGCGAAGGTGAAGAAGGGGTCAGCAGGCCACGGGGTGACCTAGGCATGCGTGCCCAGGTCGCCCTGTGGCTGTGAAAATGGGTGTGTTCAGGGGAAGTGTGGAGTGTGTGTGGCGGTCTGTGAGTGGGTGGAAAGTGTTTAGCGGTCGATGGCGGAGGTGAAGAGGTTGGTGGCGAGACGTGTGGAGGCATGGAGTGATGGGTGCATCTCGCCGGAGGTTGGCCGGAGATGGAGAAGATGGCGGTGGTGTGCGACCAGTGAGGCGAAAAATCAGAAATACATGGGGAACAATAAAGAGCAGAGAGAGGGGACTTAACTA
Organism: Thalassia testudinum; assembly: GCA_037157565.1. Classification (NCBI taxonomy): domain Eukaryota; kingdom Viridiplantae; phylum Streptophyta; class Magnoliopsida; order Alismatales; family Hydrocharitaceae; genus Thalassia; species Thalassia testudinum. Next base: position 37,768,243 of record JAZHRO010000024.1, read on the forward strand.
AGAGTATCTACATGAAGGGGGAGGGGGCGGAGGTGGCGGGCGGCTACGTTGCCGTCGTCGGAGACAAGAGAGCCCAAGAGAAGGGACGGTGACGAGGAAGAGGTGCTGGAGGGTGCCTGCTGGTACGGCCAGGCACGGTGGACGACGACGGTGGTAACCCTGCACTGGTATGGTGGCAGGGCGATGAGAGCGGAGGAGGGTTGCCAGAGCCTGCGGGCGAATGGCCGGAGGAGGAAGAGATGAATTTTGAGGGAGTTCCTTGGCCAAAACAGGCTTGAAGGAAGCGGCAGGGGCTACCGTTCCTTAAATAGGTGCTGGCCGAGAGGGAATTGTGAGGAGGAGACGTGGGCTCCTCGCCGGAGGTATGGCTGGAAAAAGACCCATACCTCTTGAGCGTTCACACGAGAGGTATGGTGGCCGGTAGGGCATGGGAGCTAGCCCATGCAGAAGAGGACAACATAGGGAATCCTCCTTTCAAGTCTGGGGCCGGCTCCCCAGGTCTGTGCAGCGCCATCCTTCGCGCAAAGTCGCCGGAGGTATGGTCTGCGTAGGCGGGGGTAGAGGGACCTGTCTGAAGAAAGAGATGAGAAACGTAGGGGGTATCTGCAAGGGTCTAAAAAGCTAAGGGTCAAAAAGTAATTGTTGAGGACCATTTTGTAAAGTGGGTCAAGGCGACCTTTCGTTAGGTCCAATGGTGAAGTTGGATTTTAGGTTTGACTATGTTTGATTGGACATTTTGCACAAAAACCTAAATTAGGTCAAAAATTGGGTATGGTTCTCAATCTAGGTCAAGATAGGTTCCAATTGCCAAATTAAAGGTTCTAAACCCTAGGGGATATTTTTTCATGAATTTTAGAGGGTTTAATTGATTTTTATCTTGCCTGGAACTTCATGAATTAATGCAAGTTTATTTTAGGATTATAGAATGTCATGTAATTTCCAGATTTTTTCATAACCCTTTCTTGATTGAATCATCCCACTTTTTCTCTTATTAATCTCATTTGACCTGTGTCTAGACCCTTAGAAATCCCATTTATGTACTGCAATGGTAAAATTACAGTTTTAGCCCTTGTGAATTATTTTGTTCTCAGATTTGTAATTCCCAGATTTAAGCCTTCCCTTAGGTTTTGTAGGAGCTTTTGTTCAATTTATTAGGTCGAAAAGTGCTAGTTAGGGTTCATGATGAGGTGCTCATCATACCCCCATGCCTAGCTTTTGCTAGTCCCTTAGCAAAAGAATTTAAGGTTTTAACCTATATTCTAGACCATGAATTCCTTTCATAAAATTTGATAAGTATTTTTTCTCTTGTCTCCTTGATTAGGTCAGAATGGCAACCATAGGCCTAAAAGGTACTCTAGTATCAACCAAGATCCAGATCTATCTAGCTTTAGCCTCAGACTTTAGCAAAGGTTTTTAAGGCCCTTAGAAACTATCCTAATGTTTATTGGATTCCGTGGTTAAAGCACCCGTGCTTGAGACATTTTTAGCCTTGGTTCAGTTTGCAATGCGTTTTGTAAGAGAGAGACAGAAGGTTAATTTGTTTGGAGAGTTTTTTCTCTCTTTTCTTCTTTAATTCTAGCTTAGGATTGGCTTCACAATACAGTTTGTATCAGATTCCTCGTCCCCATCATCAATCCTCGAGGGTCCCTTGCAGTCGATGCTTCGAGATAGCACTGCCCATGGTAACCCCTAGAACCCTGGCTTCCGAGATTTCGAGATAATCTCATCCATGGTGTTCCGTGGTCGAATTCAGACCCTGGCAATTGACACTTCGTGATAATGCCATCCATGGAATATGAACCAGCAGAGTGCTTACATGCCCCAGTAGGATATGTAAATATCCTAGGAGACAAGCATCGAGGAGATGATATGTTGTTAGGCATATTCGAGGGGAATTTCCTACCTCTCCGCACTGGGAACTCGTTCAAATCAACTTGTGTTGATCGGCCGCTCCTAATCTAGGTGACATTTTCAGAATATTTGAAACGCTTCTACGTGATTTTTATATTTATGCTTGCTGAACCAGACTGTGTGTGTGAATTTGAGTGCTTAGGTTAGTGAGTCCCATAAATCGAAGGTCAGTTAACACGGCCGAATACTCCCTAAGCCTTAGACCTAATACTTAAGCTTTTCATTTTCCTCAACCTCTTGAGAAATATCTAGATCTTAAAGGGTACTAAGAGTCTAGTCAAGAATGCCTGAGGTTTGCATTCTTGCTAATCTTGTTATGCACATTCGCTTTACTCTTCCTTAATGTGGTCTAGAACTTTTGGTTAATTCCTTAATTTCTTACTAATGACTATCCCTTTTCTTTTTCATTTTGTACTCATTTTTAGCATTCTTCTCTTTTCTCCTCCTCCTTTTGTAAAGTTTATCAGCACTTTCCTCCTTCCTCCAAAATTTTTTTTTTTTTGGTATATGCAGATTTTTTTGTTGAAACCTTTTCTTAGTATGTCATTTCATTATACTTTCATACCCCCCATGCCTAAGGTTTGCAATGTCCTTATTGTACATTAGGTGGGTTTTTATTTGGCTTGGTTCATGCATTAAGATAGATATTAGGTGAGTGGATGGGTCGAGGTGACTGTTGCGGACGATTTCTAATCTCAGGTATGAGTACCTGAGGTGAAGTCGGCTGTCCTAAGGAATGAACCTAAAGTGCAAAGAAATGTCAGAAAAAGGTTTTGGTTTTTCAAAAAGAATGACGGACTGCCTCCGTTAAGCGCTGAGTTTTACGCCATCGGCTGGGTGTAATAAGCTCAGGGAAAATGGAGGATAAATGATGACTCAGCCAAATTTGTGTTGGTTATGTCAATGAACGGTTTGAGTCTCTGACCGTTCACGACGAAGGGTTCGGAATTGTGGCTGAGCAGACTGATCTCGACCGCTCCATTTCCAAAAATTTGTCGGACAAGGTATGGTCTGACCCATTTGGATTGTAGTTTCCTAGGGAACAATTTAAGTCGGGCATCGAAAAGTAGAACCTTCTGACCAGGGTGGAGGATCTTTCTAGATATGTGCTTGTCATTAAAGACTTTAACCCACTCTTTGTAGATTCGCGAGTTCTCATATGCATCAAGGCGTAATTCATCAATCTCGCTTATCTGAAGCTTTCTGTGGGTTCCAACCTTAGAAGGATCTAAGTTGCAGCTCTGTACTGCCCAATAGGCCTTGTGCTCCAATTCGACGGGAAGGTGACACGCCTTCTCGTACACCAGTCTAAAAGGAGACATGCCTAATTGGGTCTTGTGGGCGGTCCTATAAGCCCACAAAGCTTCCGGAAGTTGGGATGACCAGTCCTTCCTGTCAGGTCGAACAGTAACCTGCAGGATTTTCTTGATCTCCCGATTTGATAGCTCAGCTAGACCATTAGTCTGGGGGTGGTAAGGAGTAGAGATTCGGTGAGACACCCCGTATTTGGTCATCAATGACCTAAACTGAGCATTTGTAAAATGGGTCCCTCCATCAGAGATGATCGCACGAGGAATCCCGAATCATGAGAAGATATTCTGATGAATGAATTTGATGTCGATCTTGTGATCACAGGTTCGGGTTGGAATGACTTCGATCCATTTGGACACATAGTCCACAGCGAGTAAAATGTACTCGAAGCCGTTCGAGATAGGTAAGGGGCCCATAAAATCAATCCCCCAAATATCGAAAATCTCGCATACGAGAATCGGCTGTAAAGGCATCATGTCGCGATGGCTCATTTTGCCCAAAGTTTGGTAACGGCTGCATGCCTTATAGTGACTGTATGCGTCCTTGAAGATAGTGGGCCAGTAAAAACCACACTGGAGGATTTTTGATGCGGTTGTATGTCCAGAAAAATGGCCACTGCATGCCTGGTTATGGTAGAAAGAGAGAATTTCATTGATTTTGACCTCCGGGACACATCGCTGGATGATTTGGTCTGCACCTATGTGGAATAAGCATGGGTCTTCCCAGATGTAGTACTTGGCATCGGAGCGCAACTTGTCTTTCTTAGCCTTCGGCCAATCAGATGGGGATGCCAAGTAGTTTACTATATCAGCAAACCATGGAAGCCTGGTATCAACAGTCAAGAGATGCTCATCAGGAAAGTGCTCCGTGATGGGTCCAGAAGGGTCGATGACCTCAGAAGAAAGGCAAGACAAGTGGTCAGCTACCACGTTCTGTCTTCCCGCCTTGCCGCGAATCTCGAGGTCAAATTCTTGCAACAGCAAGATCCATCGGATTAATCGAGGCTTCGCGTCCTTCTTTGCAAGGAGATGCCTCACAGCTGTGTGATCCGAGTAGATTATGACGTGGGAACCCAGGAGATAAGATCTGAATTTTTCAAGGGCAAATACTACGGCTAGCAGCTCTTTCTCCGTAACCGTGTAGTTACACTGAGCCTCGTCAAGTGTCTTGCTAGCGTAGTAGATGACCACGGGTTTCTTGTCAATCTTCCACCCTAGAACTGCTCCTACAGCGAAGTTAGATTTATCGCACATGATCTCAAAGGGTTGAGACCAATAAGGGACTGTGGGATCGAGGCTTGGGTGACTCGGTCACGAAGGATCTCAAAAGCTTGAGTGCATTCCTTGGAAATCTCAAAGGGTACATCCTTGGAGAGAAGAGTTGTCAGGGGGCATGCGATTTTCAAGAAATCAGGGATGAAACGAAGATAAAAACCGACGTGCCCTAGAAAAGATCGGATGTCCCTGATCGAGCTAGGCATAGGAAGTTTAGAAATCAGATTAACCTTGGCTCGATCCACTTGGATGCCTCTCTCAGAAATTAAGTGTCCCAGGACGATCCCCTTAGGCACCACAAAGTGGATCTTTTCCCAGGAACGAACCAGATTTACGTCAATGCAACGCTTGAGTATGTGAACCAAGTGCTGGAGGCAATTGCTGGATCGCTACCAGTATGTATATTTGTTTTTATTACTCGAAAATAGAAAATTTCTAAGGTCGAACTCAGGGAGCAACACTTGATTTTAGAAGCGTACAAAATCACAATTTACAATATAGATATATACTGTTTTACAAAAATAATAAAAGAAAGGAAAATTTGTTCTTCTTTTCTTCTGTCTTTCTTCTTCTGCCCCTTTCTTTCTCTCTTCAGACGTCTGACTCTAGGGTCAGACGACTTAAACTCCACTTGCTACAGTGCTTCTTCTGCTGGTTCTTCCTCTTGGCTTCTTCTTCTTTTCTTATTCTCTGCTGCTTCTCTTTCTCTTCTTCTTCTGTGCAAGGACTTCTCTGTCTTCTTCTTTGCCTTAGGCTTTAACTGCGTCTTCAGCTTCTTCTTCCTTGGCTGCTCTCTGCTTTTGCTTCCTCTTCTGTTGCAGCTCCTCCTTGGTCTTCTTCTCTCTGTCGCACTCCCTCCTCCTTCTTGTTCTTCAGCTTCTGCTCCTCTGTGCGGCTAAGTCCTCAGCTGCTCCTCCTCCTTTCTTCTTCTTCTTCTTCTCCGGCTTCCCTGCACAGTGTAAGGTTAGGCAAAACCTAACCCCTACCCTCCCTACGTCTCTCTCTCTCTCTCAAATTCACTCTAGGGTTCGCTCTCCCAGAGCCTTAATCGGGTAAGTGGGTCGGGTGACGTGCCCAGGACAAGGCACACCGACGTGGGTGGTTCGCGAGGTGTGCACAGGCAAGGACTAATCGGATTGGGTGCCAGGTCCGCAGGGATAGTGTTGCGGACGAGGCGTGGTGGGGGTGCGCAGGACCTCACCCTAGTGTGTTTCGAGGCAATAAGCCTGAAACACAAAATCAATTTATGTGCGGGCGCCCTCCTACACACTTCCGAGGTGAGACTAAAAGTCCCACTCTCTTGTCGTGCGCCTGGCAGCAGCAAACACGCGTAATCGCTGCTTCAGCATAGGCCTCTGCCACCAATTGAAGACCTGGAGCTGTGTGCGGAAGTATTCCGCACGACCTGGGCTGCTGGCCTGGAGCTGGAAAGGCTTGGAGCTGCTTACGAGCTTGCTCCAAGCTCGGTGTCAATGGCGACGGAGGCACGGTACCTAAAACCATGAATACGGCCTTGCGGCTTTGTCAGAACGCTCGGCGAGCTTCGCCAGAGCACGGCCAAGATGACTCGGAGGTTGGCGTGGCGTGAAGACGCCTGTCCGCGTGTGCCTTGGGCACACTGCGTGCGTACAGGTGGGTGTGTTCGGTGGAAGCATGGAGCGCGTGTGACAGTCTGTGAATGGGTGGAAAATGGTCAACGGTCGATGGCGGAGGTGTTGAGGTTGGTGGCGAGACGTGTGGAGGCATGGAGCGATGGATGCGTCTCGCTAGAGGTTGGCCGGAGATGGGGAAGATGCGGGCGAACAGTGACAGTCGAGGGGCGATCTATGAAATAGATTGAGGGAAAATAGAGAGTAGGAGATGAGGAGCTTATCTGGGGTACTTGGAGCTAAGGGGAAGTGGAGGAGACGAACGATGCATTTGTGCCGTTGTCGGAGAAGACGGCCCTGAGGGGGAGATAACGGCGACGAGGGGGAGGACAGGAAGGCGTGCGCTAGTGCGGTGCAACGCGGAAGAACGAGGCGAAGTGAACCCTGCCAGTGGTATGGCAGAAGAGCGACGAGAGGAAGGAGGAAAAATCTCCAGAGCTTGCGGGCTACTTGTTCGGAGAGAGGGGAGATGAATTCTGGGGGGAGTTTGCGGCCAAATCAAGCTTGAAGGAAGCGGCAGCCCCTGCCGTTCGTTAAATAGGTGCTGGCTGGGAGGGAAACGCGAGGAGGCGGCGTGGGCTTCTCGTCAGAGGTAAGGCCGGAAAAAGACCCATACCTCTCGTGCGTTCGCACGAGAGGTATGGTGGCCGGTAGGGCATGGGAATTGGTCCATGCAGAAGAGGACAACGCAGGGGATCGTCCTCTCAAGTCTGGGGCTGGCTCCCATGCCCTGCACAGCGCCATCCTCCGCGCGAAGTCGCCGGAGGTATGGCCTGCTGCTGCGGGTGGCAGAGGGACTGGTTTGCAGAAAATGACGGAAAAGTTGAGGGAGTAAATGCAAGAGTTCAAAAAGTTAAGGGTCGGAAAGTAATTATTGAGGACCAATTTGTAAAGTGGGTTAAGACGACCATCCCTTAGGTCTAAATTTTGGTATAACCCTAATTTGGACCTAATGAATCCAATGGTGAGGTTTGATTTTAGGTTTGACTATGTTTGATCAGACATTTTGCATAAAAATCCAAATTAGGTCAAAAATTGGGTATGTTTCTGAATCTAGGTCAAGATAGGTTCCAATGGCCAAATTGAAGGTTCTAAACCATAGGGGATGTTTTTTCATGAATTTTAAAGGATTTAATTGATTTTTATCTTGCCTGGAACTTCGTAAATTAAAGAGGATTTATTTTAGGGCTACAGAATGTCATTTAATTTCCAGATTTTGTCATAACTCTTTCCTGATTGAATCATCCCACTTTTTCTCTTATTAAGCCCATTTGACCTATGTCTAGACTCTTAGAAATCCCATTTATGTACTGTATTGGTAAAATTACAGTTTTACCCCTTGTGCATTGTTTTATACTCAAATTTGTAATTTCTTGATTTAGTCTTTCCCTTAGGTTTTGTAGGAGCTTTTGTACACTCGTTTAGGTTAAAATATGCTAGTTAGGGTTCATGATGAGGTTCTCATCATACCCCCATGCCTAGCTTTTACTAGTCCCTTGGTCAAATTTTAAGGTTTTAACCTCTATTCTAGACTATGAATTTCTTTCATCAATTTTGATAGGTGCTTTTCCATCTCTTTGTCTCTTTGATTAGGTCAGAATGCCAATCATGGGCCTAAAAGGTACTCTAGTACCAACCAAGATCTAAATCTATCTAGCTTTAGCCTCAGACTTTAGTAAAGGTTTTTAAGGCCCTCAGAAACTATCCTAAAGTTTATTGGACTCCGTGGTTAAAGCACCCGTGCTTGAGATATTTTTATCCTTGGTTCAGTTTGCAGTGCATTTTGTAAGAGAGAGATAGATGGTTTATTTGTTTGGAGAGTTTTCTCTCTTTTCTTTTTAATTCTAGCTTAGGATTGGCTTCACAACCTGGTGAACCTCCAAAGGCGCTCCTCCTCAGTGGCTACCGCTGTCGCTGCAAAGCGGGACAGCTCCAGGAAACGCGTGCGGTACGCGCTCACGGTCATCGTCCCTTGGCGGAGAGTGTGGAACTCCCGCCTCCTCTGGTCCTGCCACGTCTGGGGAAAGTACTGCTCGCAGAAGAGGGTGACGAACCGGTCCCAGGTCGGCTCATCCCTCTCCTGTCCCCGAACCACCCTCCACCACCTGTGTGCTGCACTCTCCAGCTGGTACATGGCAAAGGTCACGCGGCACTCCGTCGGGGGGCGAAGGGTGTCGAAAATCTTCTCCAACTGCTCGAGCCAGTCCTCTGCCTCGGTCGGGTCCTCATCTCCCTTGAAGGAGGGAGGCTTCAGCTTTCGGAACTGCCTGGAGAGCTCGAAGTGGCGCTGCAGTGGAGATGCTGGTGCACCTCCAGGAAAAGGTGCCTCGTGCACAGAAGTGTCGGAGGAAGGCGAGGGCGGTGGCGGCCCATCCCCTCGCCCGTGTCCAGCGCCGCATCCGTCGTGTGGTCCCACAGAGGACTCCCCCTCCGCAGCCCCAGGGTGAGGCGCTCGGGGTGGTGGGTGGAGCTCCTCTCGCATAATGTCCCGTATCAGCTAGGCGAGGTCTTGGGCCTGGATGCCTGGGAGTAGTGGTTGGTCCACTGAGGCGTCGGCAACGGCACGCCCACCTCGCCGACCTCGTCCTCGACCGCGCCCGCGGCCCGTCTCGCCAGTCCCGCGACGAGGCATCTCCTGCAAGGAGACGCGAAACAAAACGAAACACGTCAATATGGAACGATACCTAACGAAAACGTCTAAGAGCTCATGTCAAAGGACATGTTGTGTTGGCTACTCTAGTTATAGACATGTGAATTGGTTATTTTCCAGTAAGTTGATTCACTTCTCGGGACGACTTTGCTCTGATACCATCTTGTAACGACCCGATTCCCGAGTCCCTACGAGACACGAGAACCGGACCGACTCGACTAATCCCAAGACCTAGTCGTCCAACGAGGAAGTAACCAAAAGAGCAGCAAAATAAACCACATTCAGCATGAATATAACTAGCAGTAACAAAATACAGCAGTAAGAAAAGGAACTACTACAGTATGTACCACCACAATAGTAGAACAACAATTATAACATAACATGAAACTACAAGTAAAGAAAAGTATAGAGAGTAACAAGAACTACTCACTACAGTGGAACAAAAGGGGTACAAAAAGAACTGCGGTAACTCCACTGGACCCTACTCGGCCCAGCGTTCTCTGCAGCCGCTGACCCTGGCTGCTCAACACCTGGTCCTGAAAAGTAACGAGTGTAATACGTTAGCGAAACGTTGAGTAGAGTGGCAACTAAAAGTAAAGAAGCAGTAGAGTGTACAGTAGTTGTTATATTTTGTTACTTTCTTTATTTACGTCTTTCTATTATTTTACGATTTATTTATTTCTCAGATCCTTCACTTGATCTAGAATGTTCCTTGTGGGAACGATCTTGATTGCAGTTTTTTCCGAAAAGTAGAAGTAACACGTGGTGCTCTCCTGGCCGGGAGAGTCCCCCGTGGTGATCCTACTCTCAGTCAACCACCCCAAGGTCGCTGACAGACGTAACGGTGACTACGGCACGCGTGATAAACACGCGGGTAGCTACCCCGCACTGGCACGTGGTCAGTCGTTTCCGTTAACGGGTGCGCCCAAGCACAGCACGAAACCAGTATAGGGCAGAGCCCTCTCAGTAACAGGGGTCCAACCCCTCCACAGTAACCAAACAGGGGCCTTGCCCCTCCACAGTCCGCGCACCCTCGCCTGACTACCTTGGTTTGCCTAGTGGGCCTAACAAGTCGGTGTAGGAGGGCCAGCAGAACCCCAGGGCCCGTGGGGTAGCTAGTACTCACCCTACACTAGTAGCTCTCCTCGGTACTGTGTACACGAGGGCCAAAAGTCGGTACAAAGTGGCCAGACCTAACCCCGGGTCCCTGGGGCGGCTAGCTCTACTCTACACTAAGAGGTAATGTGTGCACTCTTTGGTACCACGTACCCAAGAGACAACACACTTCCACTTCTTTCTTTCTCAGTTCCATCCATTCTCTTTCCAGGAGTTCTACTCCTAATTCCCCGTAGGGTTCCAGCTCTTTTAACTCAGCACATTTAGGTCTCACCGTTCCAGTTTTATTTTCATACAACCCATGTTCTCAATCATATTTATTCCCTTATAACAGGCAGCGGTTAAATCAATTTACAGGCAGCTATTATTTCCTTTCCACCTTTCCAAGACTGCAATATTATATACATATCACTAGTTTTCCAGTCCTAAGATTCATGCCGTACCCTAGGATCTATCATTCAATCTAGTTTCCAGTCTTAGGTTTCATGTAATACCCTAGGATCTATCATTCAATCTAGTTTCTCAGTCGTAGGGTTCATGCAGTGCCCTAGACTCTATTAATTATTCCACAATTGTAACAAATTTGATTAAGTAAATTAAAAGCCACTCTACCAGCTACAACGGGAGTACTGGGGGCGTGGTCGGAAATCCCGCGTGCCTCCGCAACCCCTGAGACTGCAATGGAACGGGGTCCTAACACGGGTAGAGGATTTTATTCTGGGAAGAACGCAACTCAAAACGCGGAAAACAGACTCCGAATGGGCCCTAAATGGGTCGAAAACGACGAAACAGTCTAAAATCAGACGTCTGGAACCTCTTTCAGACGTCTTAAAAGGTGGTTCAGATGATACCTTCGCTATGTGTAGTCCCTCAGACATCCAAAAGCCTGCGGGGGCGTCTGGCATAGTTCCCAGACATCCGATGGTCAACCCGGACGTCTGGAGGTCCTCTCCGTCGTCTGGCACTGCGGCCAGACATCCGATTCGCGTTGGATGGCGAGTCTCGCGCCCTCCCGAGTAGAACCTGCACGCACCCATACCCGTTCTCAGTACGACGGGTCGCAGACGAAGGCGCGGCAGACGGCTGCATGGCCGTACGCGCGAAAAAGGAAGAAGATGAAATATCTTACCTCTCAAACGTCTGGACAATCCTTCAGACGTCTTCATCGTCGTCTGGTCGTAAGCCTAGACGTCTGATTCTGGAAAAATTTTAGAATCAGAGCTCCTCTCGCTCTCCGCCCGCGATGCATGGCCGCGTCGCGCCCCGTCCGCCTGCTGCTCGAGCTGCAGCAGTCCCTCCGCGACACTCCACGCCCGCTGCTCCCCCGCCGGCTGGCTCTAGCTGCCCCGGCAAGCTCGAGCCCTCATGGTCGAGCGTCTCCTCCCTCGCGCAACGCCTCCTCCCGCACACTTGTCGCGGCTGCTGCTGCCGCCGCTCGCTCGCTCTTGCACCGGCTCGGAGAAGAAGAAGAGGGACATGAAGGGGATGAGGGTGAGGGAGAGGGCGAGGGCCTTTTAAGGCTGCACGGGGAGAGAGAGAGAGAGCACTGCGCCCTGCAGGAGGAGAGAGGGAAAAAGTGGTAAGAGGGTGGCGGTTGTAGGTCTGCGCGCGCATGAGCGCAGACGCAACCTCGTATGCCGCAGAAATTTAATCCCAGACGTCTGGAAGGGGTCAGACGTCTGGGCCACCTCCCAGACGTCTTAGAAATCATCTTGAAGCCGCGTTCGTACAATATAACAAACTCAAAGGAAGTTTCATCCCCGAAACTTGCGCTAACTAGGGTGCGGGAAAAACGTCATATAAAAACATAACAAACTTAAAGAGGACCGAAGCCGGTCTGAAAGAACGTACTCGCAAAGAGCTCCAGGTACCGCTCCCGCATTGCCACCTCGGGCTCCCAGGTAGCCTCCTCGTACCGCTGGCTCCTCCACAAAACCTTCACCAGGGGTACTTGCTTTTGTCTCAAACTGCGGACGGCTCGGTCAAGAATCTACACTGGCCGCTCGGGGTAGGTCAGGTCGTCGCCCACCTCGATTCTCTCGTGACTCAATACATGACTAGGATCGGCTACGTACTCCCTGAGGTTGGACACGTGGAACACGTCATGCACACCAGAAAGCTGAGGAGGGAGGGCAAGTCTGTAAGGAACGGGCCCATCCCGCTCGATGACCTCAAAGGGCCCCACGAACCTCGGCGCGAGCTTCCCTCTCACCCCAAACCGCTGCAGGCCCTTCATGGGCGAAACACGAAGAAAGGCGTGGTCCCCAACCTCGAACTACACCTCTCTGCGTCTCCGATCCGCGTAGTTCTTCTGTCTGCTCCTTACAGTGCGGAGTCTCCCGTGGATCTGCTCGACTACCTCCTGACTCTGCCGGATCAACATGGGGCCAACCTCCCACTTGGTCCCCACCTCAACCCAACTCAAGGGTGCCGTACACCTCCGTCCGTACAGAGCCTCGTAGGGAGCCATGCCGATGCTCGAGTGATAGCTGTTGTTGTATGCAAACTCCGCCAGGGGCAGGTGCTCCTCCCAAGAGCCCCTCCAGTCCAGTACACAGGCACGCAAAAGGTCCTCAAGTGTCTGTATCGTGCGCTTAGACTGTCCGTCCGTCTAGGGGTGGCAAGCTGTACTAAACCTCGACCGCGTCCCCAGGGCTTGCTGAAACTCAGCCCAAAACTGGGACGTAAAGCGGGTATCCCGGTCGGATACGATCTCCCGCGGAACTCCGTGTAGTCGTACCACATCACGAATATACCTCTCTGCCAACTGTGCTGGTCCCAAAGTGACTCGGATCGACAAGAATCGTGCCGTCTTCGTCAGTCTATCCACAATTACCCAGACTGCGTCGTGTCCTCGCTGGGTAACAGGTAAGCCCACCACCAAGTCCATGGTGATGCTCTCCCACTTCCACTCTAGCACTGGAAGCGGCTGTAGCGGCCTTGCAGGCCTCTGATGCTCGGCTTTCACCTGCTGACATACTAAGCACCGCTGCACGAATTCACCCACATCCCGCTTCATCCCCCTCCACCAAAACTCGCGTCTCAAGTCGTGGTACATCTTCGTGTTTCCGGGATGTATGGTGAATCTGGAACCGTGTGCCTCAATCAGGAGCTCTCTCAGCAGCTCCTCGTCTCTGGGAACGCACAACCGTCCCCTCAGGCGCAGCACCTGGTCTGTGAAAGAGAAGTCTCCTGGGTCTCCTGACAGTACTCTGTCGCACAAGGACTGCAAGTACGGATCGGCCATCAGTCCTGTGATGATGCGGTCTATCAGCTCTGGTCTAGTCTGTCGTGTCACAGTCACTGCTCCACATTGCCCTCGTAACTCTAGGGGTCGCCAACTGCCCACCTCCTCCAAAAGGCTCCAACTCTGTAACTGTAAACTAGCCAAGTGAGCGGGCGCCTTCCGGCTCAAGGAGTCAGCCACTATGTTGGCCTTTCCCGGGTGGTAGGAAATGCTACAGTCGTAGTCCTTCAGGAACTCCAACCAGCGTCTCTGTCTCATGTTGAGCTCCTTTTGATCAAAAAGGTATCTAAGGCTCTTGTGATCCGTGAAAATCTCGAAGGTCTCACTGTACAAGTAGTGCCTCCAGGTCTTCAGCGCGAAGACGACAGCTGCCAGCTCCAGGTCGTGGATAGGGTAGGTATGCTCATGGGGCTTCAGTTGCCGCAAAGCGTAAGCGACAACATGACCCCTCTGCATGAGCACACCTCCTAACCCCTGCAAGGAGGCATCCGTGTACACAACAAACCCGCCACTACTGTCGGGGATGGTGAGCAGGGGAGCCGAGGTCAACCTCTCCTTCAGCTCCTGAAAACACGCCTCACAGGCATCTGTCCAAGTGAAGGGCATGTCCTTCCGGGTCAACTGTGTCATGGGATGCGCAATCTGTGAAAAACCTCTGATGAATCGTCTGTAGTAGCCTGCCAGTCCCAGGAAACTGCGAATCTCGGTGACTGAACGCGGTCTCTCCTACCTGAGCATTGCCTCGACCTTGGCTGGGTCCACCGCCAAGCCGTCCCCCAAGATCACATGACCTAAGAAGGTCACCTCCCTCAACCAGAACTCGCACTTGCTGTATTTGGCGTACAGCCTACGTCGTCTCAGTGTGTCAAGAACCATCCGCAAGTGCTGTCCGTGCTGTGCCTGATCTCGAGAATAGATGAGTACGTCATTAATAAATACCACCACGAACTGGTCCAAGTACGGTCTAAACACCCAGTTCACCAAGTCCATGAAAGCAGCGGGGGTATTGGTCAGCCCAAACGGCATGACCAAAAACTCGTAGTGTCCGTACCGGGTGCGGAAAGCTGTCTTGGAGATGTCTGCCTCCCTGATCTTCAACTGGTGGTATCCAGACCTCAAGTCGATCTTGGAAAACACCGTGGCACCCCGCAACTGGTCAAACAAGTCGCCGATCCTCGGCAGCGGATATCTGTTCTTGATGGTGACCCTATTCAACTGTCGGTAGTCCACACAAAGGCATAGGGTACCATCCTTCTTCTTCACAAATAGTACCGGGGCTCCCCAGGGAGACGCACTGGGCCTCACGAAGCCCTTCTCCAAAAGATCCTGCAACTGAGACTTGAGCTCTCGTAGCTCAAGCGGTGCCATCCGGTATGGCGTGGTGGAGATGGGGCTGGTCCCTGGTACTAGTGAGATCTCAAACTCGATCTCACGCTTGGGCAGCAGTCCTGGTAACTCGTTTGAGAACACGTCAGGGTACTCTCTGACCACCGGGATGCTCTGGAAGTCTGCCACAGGGCTGGGCTCTGCCACCACACAAGCTAGGAAGCCCTCACACCCCTGGCTCAAAAGTCTCGTCGCCCGAAGTGCCGAAATGCACCTGAAGCCTCCGTCCACTAGCTGTCCGTGAAACTCGAAAGAAGGCAACTCCGTTATGGAGAAGACGATCTTCCTCTCAAAATAGTCCACCAAAGCGTGGTAAGCGGACAGCCAGTCCATCCCCAGAATTACGCCAAAGTCCTCCCTCTATATCATGATCAGGTCAGCTGGCAGACTATGTCCCCCAACCCTGACCTTGCAACCCGTGTACACCTCCTCAGCCACAAACAGCTGACCACTCGGACCTCTGATTACGAATGGATTCTCTAACAGCGTATAGCCCTGGCCCAAACTAACTGCGAAACTGGCTGTGACAAACGAGTGCGTAGCGCCGGAATCGAAAAGTGTGTAAATGAGCCTGCCGGAAACTGAAACCATACCTGCCACCATCAATCCCGAAGCTCTGGCATCCCTGTGTGTCAGGGCGTTGATACGCCCCTCAGCTCTAGGTGCGGACGAAGCAACCACACTCTGCGTCGGACTGGTAGGTGCTGACCGATACCGTCCTCGTGACTGCTGTCCTCCTCCTCGCGCCTGGGAACCGCGGCCTCCTGCGCGCCCTCCAGTGCTCTGTGCGAGAAGTATCTGCTGACCTCCTGTCCTAGACGGGCAATCCCTCATGATGTGGCCCGGCTGGCTACACTGGTAACAGAGGGGAACCCGACTCCCGCCCTCAGTGGGTCCCTGCTGTCTGCTGGGGGGGTCCGGTGTTGGCGACTGGCCCCTGTCGAGGGCCCCCAAAGGCCACTGATGACCCGGCAAAACGTGACGGCTCTCTTGCGGACGCCACGTGTCTCCTCTCTCACCGACCCTGTGAAAAGTCTGGCTGAAAGGGCTTCTTCTGCCCGCCGTCAGTGTCTCGCGCGGACGGGTTGGTCTCCTCGTAAGTCATGGCTGCCTCCACCACCCTTGAAAACGTAGGCAGCTTCAGGGGTTTGACATACCCCCGAATCGCAGGCCAGAGCCCCTCGGTGAACCTCCAAAGGCGCTCCTCCTCAGTGGTTACCGCAGTTGCTGTAAAGCGGGACAGCTCCAGGAAACGCGTGCGGTACGTGCTCACGGTCATTGTCCCTTGGCGGAGAGTGTGGAACTCCCGCCTCCTCTGGTCCTGCCATGTCTGGGGAAAGTACTGCTTGCAGAAGAGGGTGACGAACCGGTCCCAGGTTGGATCGTCCCTCTCCTGTCCCCGGATCGCCCTCCACCACCTGTGTGCCGCACTCTCCTGTTGGTACGTGGCAAAAGCCACGCAGCACTCCGCTGGGGGGCGAAGGGTGTTGAAAATCTTCTCCAGCTGCTCGAGCCAGTCCTCTGCCTCGGTCGGGTCCTCATCCCCCTTGAAGGAGGGGGGCTTCAGCTTTCGGAACTACCCGAAGAGCTCGAAGTGGCACTGCAGTGGAGATGCTGGTGCACCTCCAGGAAAAGGTGCCTCATGCACAGAAGTGTCGGAGGAAGGCGAGGGCAGTGGCGACCCATCCCCTCCCCCGTGTCCAGCGCCGCATTCGTCGTGTGGTCCCACAGAGGACTCCCCCTCCGCAGCCCCAGGGTGAGGCGCTCGGGGTGGTGGGTGGAGCTCCTCTCGCACAATGTCCCGTATCAGCTGGGCGAGGTCTTGGGCCTGGATGCCTGGGAGTAGTGGCTGGTCCACTGAGGCGTCGCCAACGGCACGCCCACCTCGTCCTCGGCCGCGCCCGCGGCCCGTCTCGCCAGTCCCGCGACGAGGCATCTCCTGCAAGGAGACGCGAAACAAAACGAAACACGTCAATATGGAACGATACCTAACGAAAACGTCTAAGAGCTCATGTCAAAAGACATGTTGTGGTGACTACTCTAGTTATAGACATGTGAATTGGTTATTTTCCAGTCAGTTGATTCACTTCTCGGGACGACCTTGCTCTGATACCATCTTGTAACGACCCGATTCCCGAGTCCCTACGAGACACGAGAACCGGACCGACTCGACTAATCCCAAGACCTAGTCGTCCAACGAGGAAGTAACCAAAAGAGCAGTAAAATAAATCACATTAAGCATGAATATAACTAGCAGTAACAAAATACAGCAGTAAGAAAAGGAACTACTACAGTATGTACCACCACAACAGTAGAACAACAATTATAACATAACATGAAACTACAAGTAAAGAAAAGTATAGAGAGTAACAAGAACTACTCACTATAGTGGAACAAAAGGGGTACAAAAAGAACTGCGGTAACTCTACTGGACCCTACTCGGCCCAGCGTCCTTTGCAGCCGCTGACCCTGGCTGCTCAACACCTGGTCCTGAAAAGTAACTAGTGTAATACGTTAGCGAAACGCTGAGTAGAGTGGCAACTAAAACTAAAGAAGCAGTAGAGTGTACAGTAGTTCTTATATTTTGTTACTTTCTTTATTTACGTCTTTCTATTATTTCACGATTTATTTATTTCTCAGATCCTTCACTTGATCTAGAATGTTCCTCGTGGGAACGATCTTGATTGCAGTCTTTTCCGAAAAGTAGAAGTAACACGTGATGCTCTCCTGGCTGGGAGAGTCCCCCGTGGTGATCCTACTCTCAGTCAACCACCCCAAGGTCGCTGACAGACGTAACGGTGACTACGGCATGCGCGATAAGCACGCGGGTAGCTACCCCGCACTGGCACGCGGTCAGTCGTTTCCATTAACGGGTGCGCCCAAGCACAGCACGGAACCAGTATAGGGCAGAGCCCTCTCAGTAACAGGGGTCCAACCCCTCCACAGTAACCAAACAGGGGCCTTGCCCCTCCACAGTCCGCGCACCCTCGCCTGACTACCTTGGTTTGCCCAGTGGGCCTAACAAGTCGGTGTAGGAGGGCCAGCAGAACCCCGGGGCTCGTGGGGTAGCTAGTACTCTCCCTACACTAGTAGCTCTCCTCAGTACTGTGTACACGAGGGCCAAAAGTCGGTACAAAGTGGCTAGACCTAACCCCGGGTCCCTGGGGCGGCTAGCTCTGCTCTACACTAAGAGGTAATTTGTGCACTCTTTGGTACCACGTACCCAAGAGACAACACACTTCCACGTCTTTCTTTCTCAGTTCCATCCATTCTCTTTCCAGGAGTTCTACTCCTAATTCCCCGTAGGGTTCCAGCTCTTTTAACTCAGCACATTTAGGTCTCACCGTTTCGATTTTATTTTCATACAACCCATATTCTCAATCATATTTATTCCCTTATAAGAGGCAGCGGTTAAATCAATTTACAGGCAGCTATTATTTCCTTTTCACCTTTCCAAGACTGCAATATTATATACATATCACTAGTTTTCCAGTTCTAGGATTCATGCCGTACCCTAGGATCTATCATTCAATCTAGTTTCCAGTCCTAGGTTTCATGCAATATCCTAGGATCTATCATTCAATCTAGTTTCTCAGTCCTAGGGTTCATGCAGTGCCCTAGACTCTATTAATTATTCCACAATTGTAACAAATTTGATTAAGTAAATTAAAAGCCACTCTACCAGCTACAACGGAAGTACTGGGGGCGTGGTCGGAAATCCCGCGCGCCTCCGCAATTTCTCAGTCCTAGGGTTCATGCAGTGCCCTAGGCTCTATTAATTATTCCACAATTGTAACAAATTTGATTAAGTAAATTAAAAGCCACTCTACCAGCTACAACGGGAGTACTGGGGGCATGGTTGGAAATCCCGCGCGCCTCCGCAACCCCCGAGACTACAATGGAATGGGGTCCTAACACAAGGATCAAACACAAGGAGTTTCTCAGAACAGTATATAATTACTGTAAACGGGTAGAGGATTTTATTCTGGGAAGAATGCAACTCAAAACGCGGAAAACAGACTCCGAACGGGCCCTAAACGGGTCGAAAACAACGAAACAGTCTAAAATCAGACGTCTGAAACCTCTTCCAGACGTCTTAAAAGGTGGTTCAGATGATACCTTCGCTCTGTGTAGTCCCTCAGACGTCCAAAAGCCTGCGGGGGCATCTGGCATAGTTCCCAGACATCCGATGGTCAACCCGGACGTCTGGAGGTCCTTTCCGTCGTCTGGCACTGCGGCCAGATGTCCGATTCGTGTTGGATGGCGAGTCTCGCGCCCTCCCGAGCAGAACCCGCATGCACCCATACCCGTTCTCAGTACGACGGGTAGCAGACGAAGGCGCGGTGGACGGCTGCATGGCCGTATGCACGAAAAAGGAAGAAGACGAAATATCTTACCTCTCAGACGTTTGGACAATCCTTCAGTCGTCTTCACCGTCGTCTGGTCGTAAGCCCAGACGTCTGATTCTGGAAAAATTTTCAGAATCAGAGCTCCTCTCGCTCTCCGCCAGCGACGCACGGCCGTGCCGCGCCCCGTCCGCCTGCTGCTCGAGCTGCAGCATCCCCTCCGCGACACTCCACGCCCGCTGCTCCCCCGCCGGCCGGCTCTAGCTGCCCCGACAAGCTCGAGCCCTCACGGTCGAGCGTCTCCTCCCTCGCGCAACACCTCCTCCCGCACACTTGCCGCGGCTGCTGCGGCCGCCGCTCGCTCGCTCTTGCACTGATTGGGAGATGAAGAAGAGGGACACGAAGGGGATGAGGGTGAGGGAGGGGGCGAGGGACTTTTAAGGCCGCGCGGGGAGAGAGAGAGCACTGCGCCCTGCAGGAGTCGAGAGGGAAAAAGAGGAAAGAGGGTGGGGGTTGCAGGTCTGCGCGCGCATGTGCGCAGACACAACCCCATACGCCGCAGAAATTTAATCCCAGGCGTCTTGAAGGGGTCAGACGTCTGGGCCACCTCCCAGACGTCTTAAAAACCGTCTTGAAGCCGCGTTCGTAACAATATAACAAACTCAAAGGAAGTTTTGTCCCCGAAACTTGCGCTAACTAGGGTGCGGGAAAAACGTCCTATAAAAAGATAACAAACTCAAAGAGGACCAAAGCTGATCCAAAAGAACGTACCCGCGAAGAGCTCCGGGTACCGCTCCCGCATTGCCGCCTCGGGCTCCCAGGTAGCCTCCTCATACCGCTGGCTCCTCCACAAAACCTTCACCAAGGGTACTTGCTTTCGTCTCAAACTGCGGACGGCTCGGTCAAGAATCTGCACTAGCCGCTCGGGGTAGGTCAGGTCGTCGCCCACCTCGACGCTCTCGTGACTCAATACATGACTGGGATCGGCTACGTATTCCCTGAGGTTGGACACGTGGAACACGTCGTGCACACCAGAAAGCTGAGGAGGGAGGGCAAGTCTGTAAGCAACGAGTCCAACCCGCTCGAGGACCTCAAAGGGCCCTACGAACCTTGGCACGAGCTTCCCTCTCACCCCAAACCGTTGCAGGCCCTTCATGGGCGAAACACGAAGAAAGACGTGGTCCCCAACCTCGAACTGCACCTCTCTGCGTCTCCGATCCGCGTAGCTCTTTTTTCTGCTCCTGACAGTGCGAAGTCGCCTGTGGATCTGCTCGACTACCTCCTGACTCTGCCGGATCAACCTGGGGCCAACCTCCCACTTGGTCCCCACCTCAACCCAACTTATGGGTGCCGTACACCTCCGTCTGTACAGAGCCTCGTAGGGAGCCATGCCGATGCTCGAGTGATAGCTGTTGTTGTATGCAAACTCCGCCAGGGGCAGGTGCTCCTCCCAAGAGCCCCTCCAGTCCAGTACACAGGCACGCAAAAGGTCCTCAAGTGTCTGTATCGTGCGCTCAGACTGTCCGTCCGTCTGGGGGTGGTAAGCTGTACTAAACCTCAACCGAGTCCCCAGGGCCTACTGAAAGTTAGCCCAAAACTGGGACGTAAAGCGGGTATCCCGGTCGGATACGATCTCCTGCGGAACTCCGTGTAGTCGTACCACATCGCGGATATACCTCTCTGCCAACTGTGCTGGTCCCAAAGTGACTCGGATCGGTAAGAATCGTGCTGTCTTCGTCAGTCTATCCACAATTACCCAGACTGCGTCGTGTCCTCGCTGGGTAACAGGTAAGCCCACCACCAAGTCCATGGTGATGCTCTCCCACTTCCACTCTGGCACTGGAAGCGGCTGTAGTGGCCCTGCAGGCCTCTGATGCTCGGCTTTCACCTGCTGACACACTAAGCACCGCTGCACGAATTCACCCACATCCCGCTTCATCCCCCTCCACCAAAACTCGCGTCTCAAGTCGTGGTACATCTTCGTGTTTCCGGGATGTATGGTGAATCTGGAACCGTGTGCCTCAGTCAGGAGCTCTCTCAACAGCTCCTCGTCTCTGGGAACGCACAACCGTCCCCTCAGGCGCAGCACCTGGTCTGTGAAAGAGAAGTCCCCTGGGTCTCCTGACAGTACTCTGTGGTGCAAGGATTGCAAGTACGGATCGGCCATCTGTCCTGTGATGATGCGGTCTATCAGCTCTGGTCTAGTCTGTCGTGTCACAGTCACTGCCCCACAGTGCCAGGGTAACTCTAGGGGTCACCAACTGCCCACCTCCTCCAAAAGGCTCCAACTCTGTAACTGTAAACTAGCCAAGTGTGCGGGTGCCTTCCGGCTCAAGGCGTCAGCTACCACGTTGGCCTTTCCCGGGTGGTAGGAAATGCTGCAGTCGTAGTCCTTCAGGAGCTCCAACCAACGTCTCTGTCTCATGTTGAGCTCCTTTTGATCAAAAAGGTATCTGAGGCTCTTTTGATCCGTGAAAATCTCGAAGGTCTCACCGTACAAGTAGTGCCTCCAGGTCTTCAGCGCGAAGACGACAGCTGCCAGCTCCAGGACGTGGGTAGGGTAGGTATGCTCATGGGGCTTCAGTTGCCGCGAAGCGTAAGCGACAACGTGACCCCTCTGCATGAGCTCACCTCCTAACCCCTGCAAGGAGGCGTCCGTGTACACAACGAACCCGCCACTACTGTCAGGGATGGTGAGCACGGCAGCCGAGGTCAACCTCTCCTTCAGCTCCTGAAAACATGCCTCACAGGCATCTGTCCAAGTGAAGGGCACGTCCTTCCGGGTCAACTGTGTCATGGGACGCGCAATCTGTGAAAAACCTCTGATGAATCGTCTGTAGTAGCCTGCTAGTCCTAGGAAACTGCGAATCTCAGTGACTGAACGCGGTCTCTCCCACCTGAGCACTGCCTCGACCTTGGTTGGGTCCACCGTCAAGCCGTCCCCCGAGATCACATGACCTAAGAAGGTCACCTCCCTCAACCAGAACTCGCACTTGCTGTATTTAGCATACAGCCTACGTCGTCTCAGTGTGTCAAGAACCATCTGCAAGTGCTGTCCGTGCTGCGTCTGATCTCGAGAATAGATGAGTACGTCATCAATAAATACCACCACGAACTGGTCCAAGTACGGTCTAAACATCCGGTTCATCAGGTCCATGAAAGCAGCGGGGGCATTGGTCAGCCCAAACGGCATGACAAAAAACTCGTAGTGTCCGTACCGGGTGTGGAAAGCTGTCTTGAAGACGTCTGCCTCCCTGATCGTCAACTGGTGGTATCCAGACCTCATGTCGATCTTGGAGAACACCGTGGCACCCCGCAACTGGTCAAACAAGTCTCCGATCCACGGCAGCGGATATCTATTCTTGATGGTGAACCTATTCAACTGTCGGTAGTCCACACAAAGGCGTAGGGTACCATCCTTCTTCTTCACAAATAGTACTGGGGCTCCCCAGGGAGACGCATTGGGCCTCACGAAGCCCTTCTCCAAAAGATCCTGCAACTGAGACTTGAGCTCTCGTAGCTCAAGCGGTGCCATCCGGTATGGCATGGTGGAGATGGGGCCGGTCCCTGGTACTAGTGAGATCTCAAACTCGATCTCACGCTTGGGCAGCAGTCCTGGTAACTCGTTTGAGAACACGTCAGGGTACTCTCTGACCACCGGGATGCTCTGGAAGTCTGCCACAGGGCTGGGCTCTGCCACCACACAAGCTAGGAAGCCCTCACACCCCTGGCTCAAAAGTCTCGTCGCCCGAAGTGCCGAAATGCACCTGAAGCCTCCGTCCACTCGCTGTCCGTGAAACTCGAAAGAAGGCAACTCCGGTATGGAGAAGACGATCTTCCTCTCAAAACAGTCCACCAAAGCGTGGTAAGCGGATAGCCAGTCCATCCCCAGAATTACGCCAAATTCCTCCATCTGTATCATGATCTGGTCAGCTGGTAGACTATGTCCCCCGACCCTGACCTCGCAACCTGTGTACACCTCCTCAGCCACAAACAGCTGACCACTCGGACCTCTGATTACGAACGGATTCTCTAACAGCGTATAGCCCTGGCCCAAACTAACTGCAAAACTGGCTGCGACAAACGAGTGCGTAGCGCCGGAATCAAAAAGTGTGTAAACGAGCCTGCCGGAAACTGTTCTTTTCTTTTTCTTGAGTGGTGTTTGCGAAGCCATCGTGAATTGACCTGGGCCGCACCACTCAACCCTTAAACTGACTCATCTAATAGAAGCTGCATGATCATCAGGATGAGTACACTAGGGTTTTAGAGCCTCTACAAAAGAAAAGGAAATCTACTTTCACCAAGTTGTGTGCAAAACTTGACGTGCCGACTGAAACTTGTTTGAAAACATTAAGACACGTCAACCCTAAAAATGTACTAAAGTAAGGATGAAACACTAAAATACACCACATCTTAACAAATCCTTGCTTGGAAACCATGTTTTGCTAGAAGCACACACTTTGAAAGTGGAAAATTAAGAGGCACCACCCCAATCAACGCCTCATCACATCCCCCTAAGCACAAGCACTATCCTAACCCTTTAAAACTGAGTAGACGTGCCCTAGGCAGGACTGAGTTAAGTCTCAAAAGATGAGGTTTTGTTTGCTAGGCACTTGGCTTTCATTCCTTTGGTAGAATCTGGTGACTAGGTTGCGGGGCAGTGTCAAACAATCGCGGTTGTGGGGTCTATGGAACAGGAGGCGCAAGCCAAAGGAAGAACCTTCCCTACAATCCCCTCGTAATCAACCTGGCCAGATTAGCCTTGGGAAGGGGAGTCCAGTGCTTACGGACTTAATCACCCTTTGTGAGATTTTTAGGTCTCCTAAGGAATACACCATAAGGATTAGGCTTGCGTGCTTGATTGAAACACATTTCTCTCATCTGTCGCCCTCCGCATCCCCTCCTGTTCTTCTCTAGTGTATGCACGGGAGGTGCTCATTGCATCCCGAATTGTGTGTTTTGGGGCAGGAATCTAGGCGACGTAATTCTGTTGAAAACATGGCTGAACCTAGGGTAGATGAGACTGAAGATCAACCCCCACCAGACGCTATGGCCATCATCCAAGCTCAAATCAATGCTAACCATCGGCTTTAGAAACAACAAATCCACATCATCATGCAGGCCATACAACGGTTACAGAACCCGCAAGAACAACCACCACCTTTCCACAACATACCAGGGCAACCACCACTTGATTTACCGCCATTTCAGGACCAGCTAAGACCCCTTCGCGATTTTTATAATCCCTCTGCTATTAGAGTTGAGCCACACCTTAGGATCCCCGAGGGGGGAGATGATTTTGAGTTGAAACCAAACGTCTTAAGTTTGATCCAGAGCCACTTTCATGGAAGCTCAAATGAGGACCCCTTTCAACACCTAGAGGATCTTTACCGCATAGCACGAACGGTGAAACCTAGAAACATTAGCCTTGACATTGTTTTAATCAAGATGTTCCCTTTCTCATTAAGAGACAAGGCTTCTCATTGGCTTAGAACCCTAGGTAGACCCATCACCACCTGGGAAGAACTGAGGCATGCATTTTTAAAGAAATTCTTCCCCATAGGAAAGACCAATGCCCTCAGAAGAGCTATCACTACCTTCACACTCCAGGGTGGGGAACAATTTCATGAGGCGTGGGAAAGATTTAATGAACTTTTGAGGAAATGCCCACACCACGAAGTCCCAAGGTGGCAATTGGCCCAGATCTTTTACCATGGTTTGGACAGCAACCTACGGAACTTTGTCGATGCCTCATGCAAGGGAAACTTCCTAAACAAAGATGAGGAGAGCGCGCTTGAGCTCTTTGAGTCTATGAGCGAGAATTCGCTCAACAATGCCTCCATGAACCAGTTTAACAGGTCCAGTCAACCTCGTGGCGGGATTTATGAGGTACAAGCAAATTCTGGAATGGTTGACATGGACATCATTGCCAAAAAGTTGGATCGAGTAGAATTGGTGGACAAAAAGATTGATGAGTTACTGAACCAGACCAGGAACCCCTTGCAGACTTTCTCCCTAGCAAAGGGAGCACATAATGTTGACCTAGTCCAACCCTTTACCCAACTGAACCTGGAACAACCCCTAACCACGTTCCAGGGAGGGACCTTTGCTCCCTCGACCCTTGATTACTCCCTTCCCTCTTCATCAACATCGGCTATCTTAGAAGATGTTCAAGCTATCCAAGGTTATGCGAAACCTGACCCTTTCTCCAACACTTACAACACTGGCTGGCGTAACCACCCCAACTTTGGTTGGACGAACCAGAAACCACCGCAATTCCAAAACTAGCCTAGGCCAAACCAGCAGCCACACTTGCCTCCCTATCAGCAAGGACCACCAGCTAGACCCCAATATAACCAGAATAGGGCGGCCCCTCCCCCACAAAATCAAATGGACACCCTAATAAAGATGATGGCTGCCATGAACCAGAAACATCAGGAAGAAATGGCCTTGGTAAAGGGACATTTAAACCAACTCTTGGACTGTAAACAGCAAGGATCTCTACCTTCCCAACCACAACCGAACTCGCGAAACATAATTAACAGAGGCCCCAATTCGCAAGGGTTCCAAGGCAACCCCGGGCAGCTCACATGGTCCAGCCAGCCCCACAAACACCTCCTGGGTTTGGCGCTTCTTCATCCTCGTCTTCTCAAGGATCACCCCATGGCCCCAATGCCTCTGCAAATGCTGTGACCTTGAGAAGCGGCACCAAAACCCAGGATCCCAAATGGCCGACTCTCCCCGAGACTTTACCTGTTGAAATACCCGACTCAGAAGAGGCACCAACCAAGGACCCAGGCATGGAACAATCCACATTCAGACACCCTACCCTGAGGCCTTGGAGACAATCAAGAAAAAGAAGAATACTGTGGAAACTGAGGAGCTGTTGGAAATTTTTAAGAAAGTACAGATTAATATTCCACTCCTAGAAGCCGTTAAACACATCCCTGCTTACGCCAAGTTCTTAAAGGATGCCTATACACCCAAGCTTAAGTTGAGACCGCAAGCACCTAGGAAGGTTGTACTTTTTGAGCAAGCAAGTTCCGTGATATCAAGCAACCTTCCACTCAAGCGAACTGACCTAGGAGCGCCCCTGATTTCCTGCAATATCGGGGACATGACATTTGATAGAGCGCTCCTGGACTTAGGTGCTTCTATCAATCTAATTCCAACAACCCTGTACCACCAATTTGGTTTTGGGGAGCTGACACCAACCCCTGTCACCATCCAGCTGGCTGAAAGATCTGTGAAAACCCCGAAGGGGGTTGTCGAGGACGTAATTGTACGGGTCAAGGACTTCTATTTCCCGGTCGACTTTTTGGTGCTCGACATGGAAGTCCTTGAAAAATTACAGAATGCACACATAATTTTAGGCAGACCTTTCTTAGCTACGGCTAAAGCAAACATTGATTGCGACACGGGATGTATGGAAATCGCCTTCGGAGACAGGAAAATGCAATTGGATATCTTCTGGGTGACAAAGCGTTCTCATTGTGGTTACATTGAGGAACATGATCCCGTGAAAACTTTAATCGAGGAATGCCTTACCCTCAGTTCTGTCTCAGACCACCAAACCCGTAGTGACGGTTCCGACTCGTCACCAGGCTTACCCATGGACCTCTGTAAAGCTGAGAACCATCACATGACACCATTTGAAGAGATCGATGTTGATCAACTCCCGCCATTTCCATTCCCATCGACTGTGGTCCCACCCGTACCTGAACTTAAACCATTGCCCGAGAATCTCAAGTATGTCTTCTTGGGACCTGACCAGACCTTCCCAGTGATTATTAATTCCCATCTAACCAAGGATCAGGAACTAAGGTTGACTGCAACTCTTTCAGAACATTGGGCTGCCATTGGTTGGACCATCTCGGATCTAAGAGGAATTAGCCCCACCTATTGCACCCACAAGATTTACCTGGAAGATGGGGCCCGACCTTCCTGCTAGATGCAGAGATGGTTAAACCCTAACATGCGGAAGGTCGTTAAAAAAGAAATTATCAAGTGGCTTGACGCCGACATCATCTACCTTATCTCCGATAGCCCCTGGGTGAGCCCCACTCAAGTGGTTCCAAAGAAGGCTAGGCTCACCGTTGTCACTAATAATCATGGCGAATCCATCCCCACCCGCACCACCACCCCATGGCGGGTGTGTATTGATTATAGGAAGCTTAATGAAGCCACTAAGAAGGACCACTTCCCCTTGCCATTCATCGACCAAATCCTTGAAAGATTAGCAGGGCAGAAGTATTTTTGCTTCCTGGATGGATATTCAGGATATAACCAAGTCGCAATTGCTCCGGAAGATCAGGAAAGACCACATTCACTTGCCCGTATGGCACGTTTGCATTCCGTCGAATGCCGTTCGGGTTATGCAACGCACCTGCGACTTTCCAACGTTGCAAGTTAGCCATTTTTTCAGAAATGGTGGGTGAATACTTGGAGGTCTTTATGGATGATTTCTCTATATTCGAGAATTCATTCGACCATTGTTTGAGCAACTTGGAGAAAATCCTGAAACGATGTATCGAGGTTAACTTGGTGTTAAGTTGCGAAAAGAGCCATTTTATGGTTCAAGAAGGAATTGTCCTCGGACACATCATTTCGCATAGGGGCATCGAGGTAGATCGAGCTAAGGTTGATTTAATTTCCAAACTTCCTCCACCTAGTTCGGTCCGGCAGATTCGCTCTTTCCTAGGACATGTTGGCTTCTACCAAAGGTTCATCAAAGTCTTTTCCAAACCTTCCAAACCCTTGACCGACCTTCTAGCCAACGACGCCACTTTCCACATGTCTCCTGATTGTATCCAGGCTTATCACACCCTCCGGGACTTAGTCTTCACGGCACCTGTACATCAACCCGCAGACTGGTCCCAGGATTTTGAGATTATGTGTGACGCATTAGATTTTGCCATAGGCGCTGTCCTGGGACAAAGGCAAGACAAGAAGGCCGTGGTGATCTACTACACGAGAAAAACGTTGGACGAGGCCCAACGTAATTATACGGTCACAGAAAAAGAGTTGCTCGCTGTAGTCTTTGGACTGGAAAAATTCCAATCATACTTGCTGGGATCCCACGTGACTATATACACCGACCATTCAGCCATCTGGCACCTGTTGGCCAAAAAGGACGCAAAACCCAGGCTCATTAGATGGATCCTGCTTTTGCAGGAATTTGACCTGGAAATCCGAGACAAGGTCGGATCGAAAAATGTGGTGACTGACCACCTGTCAAGACTTCATCCAGACCACATTGAACCCTCCCTACCTCTATCTGATACCTTCCTTGATGAACACATCCTAGCCGTGCAAGACAAGAAAATGCCATGGCATGCTAACTATGTCAGCTACTTGGTTATAGGACAAACCCCGCACAGCTGGTCCAGACAGCAACGGGACAGGTTCTTGGCTGAGGCCAGGCACTATTTCTGGGATGATCCCATGCTGTTTCGCCTCTGTGCTGATCAGATCATCAGGAGGTGCATCCCCGAAGACGAAGTTCAGAGTGTACTTTCCTTTTGTCATGACCAATCGTGTGGCGGCCATTTCTCTGGCAAGAAACAGCTGCAAAAGTTTTGCAGTCTGGATTTTATTGGTCGTCCCTATTTAAGGATGCACACATCTTTGCCAAGACTTGCTCACGATGCCAAACACTGGGGACCATGACCAAGAAAGATATGATGCCCCTTCAACCCATCTTGATTGTCGAAATCTTCGACGTTTGGGGTATCGATTTTATGGGCCCCTTTCCACCATCCAACGGCTTCGAGTACATCCTGGTCTCGGTAGACTATGTTTCCAAATGGATTGAAGCCGTCGCCACTCGACGATGCGATTACAAGACGGTCATGGACTTTGTGAAGAAGAACATCTTTTCCCGGTTTTGAATACCCAAGGCCATGATCAGTGATGGTGGAAGCCATTTTATCCATTCCCAATTCCGTGCCCTACTTAGAAAATACGGGGTAAACCACCGCATTGCCACCCCGTATCATCCACAAACAAATGGGCAAACTGAGGTCTCAAACAGACAAATCAAGAACATTTTACAGAAGACTGTGAGACTTGACAGGAAAGACTGGTCCACTCGACTTGATGATGCCCTGTGGGCATACAGGACCGCTTTTAAGACCCCGATAGGCATGTCGCCTTATCGCTTGGTCTTTGGCAAAGCTTGCCATCTCCCTGTCGAATTGGAACACCAGGCTTACTGGGTTGTCAAGCAATGTAACATGGATCCCCAGTTAGCTGGTGCGCAAAGGACGCTTCAATTATCTGAGCTCGAAGAAATTCGTCGGGACGCCTTTGACAATAGTCGGCTATATAAGGAGAAAATGAAAGCCGTCCACGACCGACTCATTCATAGAAAAAACTTTGAGCCGAACCAACAAGTCTGGTTGTTTGATGCACGCCTGAAACTCTTCCCAAGGAAACTTAGGTCCAAATGGATAGGACCATTTCGGGTGGTCAAGCCCTATTCTAATGGGGCGGTTGAAATCGCTGATCTTAACACTGGGCACACTTTTACAGTTAATGGTCAAAGATTGAAGCATTTCCTGGCCCAGGTACCCCCCAAGGAAAGTGTCACCCTCGTTGAGGGCTAGCACCAAGCACCGCCCAGCTGGAGGCGTTAAACTCAGCGCTTCCTGGGAGGTAACCCAGAGGATTCAGACTGATCTGGTAGTTTACGTCACTCAGGTACTATTTTTTTGAACCCTTTTGCATCCATGTATTTGCCAATGAGGACATTGTCCAACTTAAGCATGGGGGGATGGTAAATTGCATAATCCTGAGCTTAATTAATTAGTCTGAATTAATTAATTAATTAATTTTAAGAAAAATGAATGTAGGACGAAAACTTAGGCATTAGAAACTTGTCATTGGTGGGAAATAATACAAAAAGAACTTAAACACTTAGACTTTTCAGGCCTTCAGGCTTAATCAGCCCTGGTGTCCGTTAAAATATGGATTTAGCGGCGAATCCTTGCAACTTTAAGCTATTCTAATCCACCTACTAAATAAGGTAATAAGTATACGACTTATCAACTCACCCTCTAACTCAGGAAAACTTTGAGTCTAAGCATCTGCACACATTTTTGCACAGACTCACTTCTCGGAGATTTTGACAGAAATTGGGTAACTAATGAACTCTCTAGGGTGGTATGGCTGGCAAGTTGTCGCGGGTAACAGCCCATTGGCAGGTTGTCCAGAACCCAGCCACAGGCCATTTCTTTTTCGCTGCCTCTAGGTACATTTGAGATCAGGGAAGCCACCTACGAAAAAAAAAAAGGGGAAGAAGAAGAAAAGAAAATAAACCACACTTCACCGCACAAGTATGGCTGGCAAGTGATCGTGGGTAACAGCCCATTGGTCGGTTGTCCAGAGCCCAGCTTAATAATTACACAAAAAAGACCAAAACACCTCAGGAAGAAGTGGGGAAGTAGTACAAGCCGGGGAGATATACACTGGAAAATCCTTGTGTTGACCCCAAGTAAAACGAACGTAGGGAGAAAGCTACCAATCGAGCAAATACACCTTCAGGCAAAAATTTATTTTCTTTTTCGGTCACCTAGAGGCGTAAAAACTCGAAGTCTGTCTCAATTACCGTTAAGTGAGTCTATAACAACATTCACACCAAGATGCTTAGCACATAGGGTTTTGACCGAGTTTTGGGTGAGTTGGGTAGCCGTAAAAAGTTACCAACCCACACTGAATTCCGAAAATTCTAAAAAAACACACACATATATATATACGTATACATATGTATAGTTATATATACAAAGCAAGGATTCGGGCGATTCATATTTTGGTAGACATCCGGGCGCTGCTTAGTCTTTGTAGATTAAGATCTTCGTATATTCCTCTTATTGACAAGTAACGAAGTGCCTAAGCAATTACTTCTTGAATTCCCTAAGGAAATAAAGGCTAGAATAAACCTTGCTAGGGACTAGCAAGGAGTAAGCATGGGGGTATGATAACACCACACAAGGGGGTAATAATTAGGGTGAATATGGCCCATCTTTAGAATAAAAAGCACAACATAAGTAGAATAGGAGCATTACATGCATCAAGTACCAAGATTGCTTATAAACTGTATTAATGGCCATTTGTGTAAAGCACTTGTCAAAGCAGGCCTCAGATGAGCAATCGGACCGCACGGATGGATTCAGAACGACGAACGGAGTCCAGCGGACTCAAGATCGGCCAAATCCGACATCCGGAGCTCCCACAATGGGCCTAAGAAATTCTGACCGTTGATCTGGAGATCAACGGCCCAGAGAGCGCCACATCAGGCTGCCCCCACCGCACGCACACCCTCAGCCGGCCAAGGAAAAATCTCGGCCGTCGATCTTCGATCGAACGACCGAGATCCGCGCGCTCGCCTGCGGTCGCCGCGACAAAGCGCGGGCGTGGCGCAACAGTTAGCGCGCACGCCCGCATCGCCGCGACGCGCATTCAAGCCGCGCGGAGCGGATTTTGAAGGCAAGCGGGGAGGCGTGGAAAAATTGGGCCGCCCGATCAGCAGCAGGCGGCCAGGATCTAGCCACGTGGCGCGACAACAGCTCGCGAGCACCCACGCTGGGTGGAAATGCGCGCGCACACGCACGCCCATGGCGCGATCTCAGCACGGGCGTAGAAGGCTCTTAGCCGTCCGATCTTCGATCGGACGGCTCTCGTTCAGCGGCCACGGATCGCGCGAAGAGGAAGACCGGGGCGGGCAGCTGACCGGTGGCAGGAGGGCTTCACCGACGTTTGTGGAAGCGGTTTTAGCGACGCTCCGGATGTCGCTAAAGCCCATTCTTCTTTTAGGAAGCCCTTAACTCTATTTAAACCCCCTTCTACCACCATTCAATGCATACTCTCCCACTTGCAACTACTCCACTCCTCTCTTAGCTAGCTTTAGGCACTCTTGTAATCGTCAGAGACGACGAGCCGCCGACGGAGCCTCCTCCACCGCCGTGGCTGCCTCGTCGCTCTCCACTCTCTCTCTCTCTTTTAAGCTTTCATTTACTTTTGTTAAAGCATGTATTTAATGTTGTAAGCTATGAACTATGAATGCATGTTTAATGAAATCATTTTCCGTTCAATCGCCATTTTAATTTCTGTTCAAAGTGCATGATCAAAACCAAGAACTTTCTAACCCTAAACTCTCTCTCTGTCTATCTCTCGCTCTCGCTTTTCAAAACCGTCTCTTTCACAAGCAAAACTCCGCCTTTTTCGTGACAACAAGTGATAAACAAAATTCAATTTCCACGCCTCCCTGAGACCGACACTCGAACTCACCTCCGTTTACTTCTTTTAAAACCGACGTATCAAGTGCGACTATAACGACACCTCTTAACACACATGCATAAGAGCACGTCAGTAAGCCCTGCCTTCTTAGGCACAACCTGGATTTGGCTCACCCAACGACTGTCGGAGATCGGGTAGATGATCCATGCATCTAACCACTTAATGATCTCCTTTTTCACGACCTCCTGCAGATTGGGATTCAGACGTCTCTGCATCTCACGTGAAGGTCGTGCATCCTCTTCAGAATAGATGTGGTGTGTGCAATAAGAGGGACTTATTGCAATCAAATCATCGAGAGTCCAACCAGTGGCTCTGCGATGTTGCTGGAGGACAGCAATTAGACGGGATTCCTGGTCAGGTGTGAGTTTGGAGTTTATAATCATCGGAAGTGTCTGATTGGAACCCAAAAATACGTATTTCAAATGATCGGGAAGGGTTTTGAGTTCAAGAATGGGGTTATTAGTAGCAGCGGGTGGTTCAGAGTGAGTGTCGGGTACAAGGGTAGGAGTTATGGGTCTGTCTGGATCAAGTTCTGACTCCTTTAATTGAAGTTTTAGATCTTCTTGTTGTTGATGAGGGATAATCATGTTGTCGTCAATTTGTGGTTCAACAACCACAGCTCTGATGTCAAAAATTTGTTCAACGACACCGCAATTAATCCCTTGTTAGGCCTTAAAGATATCAATCTTGAGAGTTCGATTCCCAAATTTCAACTCTATTTGGCCCTCTTCACAACTTATATTGGCCCTTGCAGTGGCCAGAAAAGGTCTCCTTAGTATGATTGGTGTATCCCTTGGATTCTCAGGTGCGTCCATATCTAGAACTATGAAATCTACAGGGAAGTAGAAATCCCGCACCCTAACAATAATATCCTCAAGAATTCCCTTAAGTGACTTAATAGATCGATCGGTTAACTGCAATGTCACCTCAGTTGGTTTCAATTCAGATTCTTCTAAGTGGTTAAGTGGGGATGTGGGTATCAAGTTTACGGAGGCACCTAGGTCTAGTAATGCTTTATCAAACTGGGTCTCACCAATCTTACATGAAATCAGGGGAGTGCCTGGGTCTTTTGCCTTGGGTGGGAGTCTACTCAGGATTACAGAGCTGGCTTGCTCTGACAGTACAGTTGGACTCCTACTCTTGGTTTGCGGCTTACGCTGAGGTGTACGCACGTTCTTCAAGAATCGTGTGTAAGCTGGTACGTGGCGGATTGCATCCATCAAGGGGATGTTTATTTGGACTTACTCAAAGAGCTTGATCAGGTCCTCCTCAGGAGCCACGGTTTTAGCTGTCCTCTTTCCCTTAGTCAAGGCCTCGGGAAATGGAACCTTGGTTGGTTCTTCTAGTATAGGTCCAGGTTTTTGATCTGGGACAAGGATAGGAACATCCTGGATGATTTTCCTAGGGTTTGGGTCACTACCAAGCTTGGAGTGGTTTGGATAGGGTGGATTTTGGGTTGCTTTACCACTACGGGTTGTTACCAAATTTAGTCCTACCTGGTTCTGGTTGGGGGTTGGTAGGGCTGCTGTTGTTGGTAACCCGCATAGGAGGTTGAAGCTTCCATCCCGTCAAGTGATGGAACAGAAGGGGCCTGATGGAACAAGTGTGCTTGGCCCAGGTTTGGGTTCATAACGCGCCGCTGGGTCAGCATGCTATTCGGGTTAGGAAGAGGCTGAGAAGGAAGTGTGCCCCGTTGGCGAGAATTTCCCAACTGGACAAGTTGGTTGCGGACCTCTGTGATTTCATCCTTATGTTGTTTCTAGATAGCTGCATTTGTTCTTTGAATGTCAGCCAGAGTTTGGAGAATAAGGGACATTTGGTCTTGGTTAGGCCCGGGTGGATAAGTGGGGTTGGGCCGAGGCTGAGGCGGCTGATAAGGATGAGGGGCTTGTGGACAAGGTTGAAAGGGTGGTCTTGGGTTTTGAGAATTTCCCGCCCACTGGAAATTGGGATGATTTCGCCATCCAGGATTGTAGGTGTTGGAAAATGGGTCATTCTGGATGGCATTGAGGTCCTCGCAGGTCTGAGGAGCCTCAGGAAAGTCGGAGAATGGGGGAGTAGGGTTCCCCCAGCAAGGATAGAAAGGATCAGAGGTCCCTCCGGCTCTGGAGTTAGATGGGGGTGGATACGAGTCCATCCCAGGAGAAGGTCAGTGAAAAATGTTCTGCACAGTTTCCTGTACAGGAGGGGGCTGTGCGAAGGAGTTCTGCGCAGAGGTGGCTCGCTACAAGTGCTGAGTCAGCTCATCCACCTTTTTCTCAATAATTGAGACCTTGTCCAGCTGACTGGCCATTAATTCCAAGTCGACTGATGCGGACAGGCCCTACGTTTCATGTGCTCCCCTAAGGTTCGTCACTGCGCGGGTATTTGTCCGGTCGAATAATCCCATGGAGTCATTGTTGATGAAGTTCTCGCACATATTCTTGAGAATCTCCCACACGGTGTCTTCATGTTGACCTATGATATTCCTTCTGCAAGTTACATTGACGAACAGTCTAATATCTTCACGGAGTCCCTGGTAAAAAGACTGGACTTGTTCCCATTTAGGAACTCCGTGATGGGGGCACTTTCTCATGAGATCCTGGAATCGATCCCATGCCTCATGAAGAGGTTGTCTCGTCTGCTGTGTAAAGTGAGTAATCTGATGGCGCAAGGTGTTTGTCCGACCAACGGGAAAGAACTTCTTCAAAAACTCGGACTGAAGTTCTTCCTAAGTGTTGATCGAGCAGGTCTGTGTCTGATACCAATGAGCCACCTTGTCCATAAGGGAGAAAGAGAACATCTTCATGAGCAAGATATCCCGATTCTGTGCATCTGACCCGACGGTCTGGACCAGATGCTTAAGCTGTTTGATATGCTGGAAGGGATCTTTAGAGTTAAGCCCATAGAATTTGGGTATAGCATGAATCATGTTGGGCTTCAATTCGGAATCAGGTCCTCCAGCCCGGATTCTGACTCGAGGCTCAATTGCCACCATAGCGGGATAATAATGATCTCGCATTATGGGGCGCTGTGGTGGGTTCATGAAGTTTTGGAAGAGATCATTGAATTGCTGGAGCTGGTGCTCAAGATTATTCTCTTCTTCAACAGGTTGAGCCATTGTGGAAGAAGGGGAATTAGGTTCAGAGTCAGAGGAGATGTCTATGTAGAGCGGTTGTCACACAAACAAGGGTACCGAGGCTTGGCCTCGGGGAGAGTGAATTTCTAGAGGAGGTTTCAAGGACCTCCTACCGAACATACATTGATGGATTGGATGAGGTTAGAAGGTGTTGGACCCAATCAAGACGCCCAAAATGTTGGGTGACTATAGAGGTTTGGGGCGGATGATACCCTTGATCAGAAGGTCGTCCACCTGGGAATTACCTGGGCAGCTAGAGAGGGTGAGTCCCGCGAAGACCCATACACTGTAGAGCGTCCCCACGGGTTACAGGGTTTCCCCCACCCGATCTCTCTTGTCACTGAGATTCCAGGTAGGCTAGAATGGGGACCTTGACCTCTTAAGTGTACCACTTTTAATTAAGATCAAGGTGCTTAGGGTTTCACTTGAACTTTAACCTTTTGTGTGCAAAAAGTGACCTAATTTAAAGGTTGGTTGATCCAAGGGATCAACTTCACCTATTAGTTCCTTTGAGAGCTTAGTAGGTCCTTTCTTTTAGTGTTCAAGTGAATTAAGAGCCGGATTGCTTAGGGTTTCTTTTAATAGGTCTTTTCAAGCAATGGTTTAGGCACACCTCTTTTTAAAATTTTCAGTTCTTGACTAGAAAGTGTCTCTAAAACCCTAGCTTAGAATCCTAGGTTGGCTCTAATTGGTCTAATTAGTTGCCTCAGAATTGGGTAACTAGGGCTCAAGTAAGAAGGTTTTAGCCCTAGTTACCTTAGGTGGATATGCAGATAAAATGTGTTGAAATTTAAAAGCAGGCAACTCTGTGATTTACTATGTATAGAAGATAGGTAACCCTAGATTGATTTTTCTTTTCTTTTTCCTCTTTAGAATTTAAGGGGCTTAAGAGAGAGGGTAGAAGGTTACCTGTCCCTTGGTGTGGTAGTTGTGCAGCTACTCGTTCCTTCTTGCCTTCCTGTGCCTGCACAACAGAAGAGAGATTAAGTTAGTAGTCAATCAGAAATTGTGATTTAATAGCTTTTAGAATGCCCGTTGCTCCCCGGCAACGGCGTCAAAAACTGGTCACGTTCAAAACCGATTTGTATGTGTATTTTATTACTCGAAAATAGAAAATCTCCGAGGTCGAACTCAGGGAGCAAAATTTGATTCCAAAAGCGTAAAAAATCACAATTTACAATATATGCTGTTTTACAAAAAAAAGACTAAAGAAAGGAAAATTGTCTCTTCTTTTCTTCTCTTTCTTTCTCCTTTCGTCTTCCTTTCTCTCTCTCTTTTCAGACGTCTGACTCCAAGGGTCAGACGCCTTAAATGCTTCTTTCTACAGTGCTTCTGCTGCTGGTACTTCTTCTTCCTCTTGGCTTCTTCTTCTTCTCTGTTGAGCTGCACTAAGTCCTTTCTTTCTTCGCCTCAGCTTCTCTACGGCTACAGTGACGTCTTCATCTTCCTCCTTTGCTTCTCTGTTGTGCGAGTCCTTTTCTCCTGACTTTTGCGTCTTCCTTCCTTCTCCTTCTCTTCTTCTTCTCGCTACTTCACTCCCTCCTCCTCCTACTTCTTCTCCTACTTTCCTGCATAGTGCACAGTTAGGCAAAACCTAACCCCTACCCTCCCCACGTCTCTCTCTCTCAAATTCACTCCAGGGTTCGCTCTCCCAGAGCCTTAATCGGGTATGCGAGTCGGGTGACGTGCTTGGGACCAGGCGCACCGGCATGGGTGGTGCGCGAGGTGTGCATAGGTAGGGTTAGTCGGATCCAGGTGCCAGGTCCGTAAGGGAAGTATCGCGGACGAGGCGTGGTGGGGGTTCGAGGGACCTCACCCCTGTGTGTTTCGAGGTGATAAGCCTGAAACACAATTTCAATTTATGCGTGCGCGCCTGCTCGCAAACTTGCGAGGTGGGACTAAAGTCCCACTCGCTTTCGCGCTTGTGCCCGCAGCAGAAGGCTTCCCTGATCGCAGCAGCTGCTGCTGCCTTCGACACCAATTGACAGCCCCGAAGTGTGTGCGGGTGTCTTCCGTGCAACCTGAGGCAGAGACCTGGGACTGGCGTAGCTTGGAGCTCAAGAACAAGCAAGCTTGCTTGCTCGTTAATGGCGGATGGAGGCTAGGATCTGCAAGACACGAAAATGGCCTTGCGGCCTTGTCAAACTACTGGAAAACCTTCGCCGTATCACGGCAAAGGTGAAGAAGGGGTCAGCAGGCCATGGGGTGACCTAGGAGTACGTGCCCAGGTCACCTTGTGGCTGTGAAAATGGGTGTGTTCGGGGGAAGTGTGGAGTGTGTGTGGCGGTCTATGAGTGGGTGGAAAGTGTTTAGCGGTCGATGATGGAGGTGAAGAGGTTGGTGGCGAGACGTGTGGAGGCGTGGAGTGATGGGTGCATCTCACCGGAGGTTGGCAGGAGATGGAGAAGATGGCGGTGGTGTGCGAGCAGTGAGGCGGAAAATCAGAAATACATGGGGAAAAATAAAGTGCAGAGAGAGGGGACTTAACTAAGAGTCTCTGGACGAAGGGGGACGGGGCGGAGGTGGCAAGCGGTTGCGCTGCCGTCGCCGGAGATGAAAGAGCCTAGGAGAAGGGACGGCGACGAGGAAGAGGTGCTGGAGGGTGCCTGTTGGTACGGCCAGGCACAGTGGACGACGGCGGAGGTAACCCTGCCACTGGTATGGTGGCAGGGCGATGAGAGCAGAGGAGGAGGGTCGCCGGAGCCTGACGGCGAATGGCCGGAGGAAGAAGAGATGAATTTTGAGGGTGTTCCTTGGCCAAAACAGGCTTGAAGGAAGCGATAGGGGCTGCCGTTCCTTAAATTGGTGCTGGCCGAGGGGGAATTGCGAGGAGACGTGGGCTCCTCACCGGAGGTATGGCTGGAAAAAGACTCATACCTCTCGAGCATTCGCATGAGAGGTATGGTGGCCGGCAGGGTATAGGAACAGGCCCATGCAGAAGAGGACAACGCAAGGAATCCTCCTTTCAAGTCTGGGGCCGGCTCCCCAGGTCTGTGTAGCGTCATCCTCCGTGCAAAGTCGCTGGAGGTATGGCCTGCGCAGGCGGGGGCAGAGGGACCTGTCTGAAGAAAGAGACAAGAAAGGTAGGGGGTATCTGCAAGAGTCCAGAAAGTTAAGGGTCAAAAATTAATTGTTGAGGACCGTTTTGTAAAGTGGGTCAAGGCGACCTTTCCTTATGTCCAAATTTTGGTATAACCCTAATTTGGACCTAAGGAATCCAATGGTGAGGTTGGATTTTAAGTTTGACCATGTTTGGCCAGACATTTTACACAAAAATCTAAATTAGGTCAAAAATTGGGTATGGTTCTCAATCTAGGTTAAGATAGGTTCCAATGGCCAAATTGAAGGTTCTAAACCTTAGGGGATATTTTTTCATGAATTTTAGAGGATTTAATTGATTTTTATCTTTCCTGAAATTTCGTAAATTAAAGCAGATTTGTTTTAGGGTTATAGAATGTCATTTAATTCTCAAATTTTGTCATAACTCTTTCCTGATCGAATCATCCCACGTTTTCTTTTATTAAGCCCATTTGACCTGTGTCTAGAGCCTTAGAAATCCCGTTTATGTACTGCAATGGTAAAATTACAGTTTTACCTCTTGTGAATTATTTTGTTCTCAGATTTGTAATTCCCAGATTTAGGCCTTCCCTTAGGTTTTGTAGGAGCTTTTGTTCAATTTATTAGGTCGAAAAGTGCTAGTTAGGATTCATGATGAGGTACTCATCAAGAAGGATCAACCGTCAGATGATTGGATCAAGGGCTCAACGGTGGCTATAGCGCGAGTTCTTCGTAGCTACAGTGCACCCACAATGTCAGTTGTATTTGGTGTTTTTGGACATGGTACTAATTGAGTGATATGATAGAAGAATTGTGCAAAGATTCATAACTGGAAAGATTTGCAACAGAGCAATCCTTGAAGTCCTACAAATGGGTCCCTACAGGTTTGCAGAAATGCCCCTGGAGGTTTTATGCATGAATAAATGTGAATGCTTAAGGACCTAAGTGTAAAATCATTAATGAATGGTCCTATTGATGCCCAAATAACATGAGATTTTTATCGGAGTATAATTGAACATTTAAAAATATAATTTCACTCTTAATTTGAACTTTTGAGTCCAAGAATGTGTTCAATTGACAAATGGATCATCATTTTGCATTTGTAAATAAAATATCTAATTAACTAACCTAATTATATATTTTTTACACGAATTGAACATTTTAGGTCATTTCTGTTAATTTACATATTTAACCCTTTTAATATGTTAATAATGTAGTATTTAACATAATTTTCAACTTAACTTAAACATTTTAACTATGATGAATCACACCTCATCCTTGATACCTGGAAAACCAACCCAGATCGAAACTTTAGGGATCGAAGCACCAGTACGAAAGGATGGAGTCTAGCAAACAAATTGAAATCTAACCCGATCAAGAACAACTGATCCCAAAGCATAGATCTTAGGAAAATTCAATGAACCGCAGCAGATGAGCCAACGAAGAAAATCCAACGAAAGAATGGAAGCATTGGCACCAATATTCAAGCGCTTAGAGAGAAACTCGTGCAACCTCAAGAGGCGGGGCTTGGGACCCAGGCCTTGACCATGACGGAGGAAGAGAAAGTGCGACTAAGGTCAGAGATTTCGGCACTAGAAAACGAGGTCGAGGTACACAAAACCCCATCTCTTATCTCAGGGCGCCGAACCTGAAGGGCTAGCTCCACGAAAGGAGGGGGCTCCGACGAGCCTGCGCCAGCAACTACCGAAGCAAAATATTGCTTCGGTAAAGAGGTCCGATTCCCCGGAGGTGAGGGAGGGGGATTTGGGGACGGCATCGAGTAACCTCCAGAAAAATCAACAAAGCAAAGACAACACAGAAAAGCAACACGATCGAGGACGAAGAGCCACAGGGAAAGCCACCACGAAGAAAATGAAAGAAACAAAGCAAAACGAAACGGAAAGCAACAAAGACTCAAAACCAGGGTCGCTCTAAAAGACACCCCACAAGGAGTGCATCGCCAAAGGCGAGGGGCTACACCCCTCCCTACGTTGTGGGGGGGGGGGGGGGGAGAGGGGGGGGGAGAAGAGAAGCGAGGGCCACGCCAAGAAGGGGAAAGCCAAACCCTAGCAAGGGAAAGGAAAAGGAGAGGAGAGAGAAAAGGAAGGGGAGGAGGGGGGAGCAGGGAAAAGAGAGGAGAGGGGATGCGGGGGGGGTGGGGAGGGGAGAAATGGGCAGCGCCTACATCGGGGGCCCTCTGCAGTAGGGAGGGGACCATGCGGGGGGCTAATTGACACGTGGCTGTTAAAACCTTACCATAGTATATTAGTATAGACACCCTTGCATATCAAAATAGTGACAACTCTCTGCTACACTACGGTGTACCTACGTACACGTACACCCTTGGATTGAATATTTTTTTTTCTTCTGATGTTAAAAATGGGAGATCCATTCCTTTCCTTAGGTTACAGTAAAATCCTCCAGATACATTTTGAGAGAGAAGCAGGAGGAATATTAACAGCGTAAAAGTAGTTAAAATAGAGAGACTATTCCCATATAAGAGAGGAGGAAAGGCAGAGAATTGCAATAAGGAGGATCTCCAGTGGATTGCATTGAGTGACTTTGACCTACTGAGAAGAGTGTGGCAGAGGGTGATCCCAGCCAAGAGGCCGAAGAAAACGGCAAAGATTCTCGAAGACAGTTGCAATTGGTGTGTAAATCAAGATGACAAGTAAACAGCTGATCATAATGGGCATTGAATTGAGGAAGGCTCCCATACTCCGATGGTGCTGTTCAACTTGCAGAATTTTGCCAAGTTATGAGCTTTTTGGACCCTCAATATCTTCACACGTGTGACTTTAATTTCAGGTAACTCGAGAAGGGATTATTAGCATTTGCTGGTGACGTGGAGGGAGCACCAGGGGGGTTCCATTAATCCATTCATTTGGCGCACCGGGGACAGAGCATCACTAAGAATCATCCCCTTAGTAACTCCAGAATTATGTGCGAAGTGAATTCCTTGAAGAATTGCAAATGCCTTAGCCTCCTCATGACAAGAGGAGTTGTTTCTCGAGGCCATAGCAGCAAGAATTGAATTATCCTCATTAAGAATCACCGCTGCCAGGATGGAGTGGTCGGTGGACACAGCTGCGTCAACTAGGATCCTCTTGGCGTTCCTGTCCGTAAAGGGGGCTGCTGCTCTTTCCATTCCATTAGGGGGAGTACCTGTAGAGTCCTGATGGGAGTTTTGTAGTTGGAAATGGTCAGAGTGCAAGGCAATACATGCCATTGTATGGTCCTTCACCTCCATCAGGTTTGGCATGGACTGTCCATGGACTATGTTACATCTATTGATCCATAGACCATATGCCACATAGTAAGGAAGTGAAGCATTTAAATCAGAGTGTACTAGTTGGTGGCTGATATTTTTATATTCCTCAAACCAGTTACCATGTAGGTTGTCAGTGCGAAAACCGAAAAGAAACCAAACCTCTTTAGCATAGGGACAAGAGAGAAATATATGGTTTATGTTCTCTCTTTCCCAGCCGCGTAATTCGCAGGAGGGATCCACCCCACCTATCCTCTTCACCAATTGGTCTCTCGTACATAATGCCCCAATAGTCGCCTTCCATAGAAGAATCTTTATTCTTGGAGAAACATTTAACGGCCAGATATATTTACAGTCAGATATAACTAAATCATTTTGGGCAGACCTACCAAAATGAGATAATAGAGACATGTAGGCTAATCTGACATAGAATATACCTTTAGGATGTGCAACCCATATCAACTTGTCCTCCAGGCCACGATGGATAGGGGTGTTCGGAATGTATGGAACCGCATTTGGAGGGAAAATGTTTTGAATAATATCAGCTTTCCAGGTGCTTTGATGACTGTTAATAAGGTCCTTCAAAGAGTTGATGTGTGGGTAGGGGAGTGGGTTTGAGAGGAGGGGTCCCTGAAAATCCCTCACCTAGTTATCCCTCCATAAATTAATATCTTTACCGTTTCCAATCAGCCAAGAGGTACCAACGAATAACCAGGTCTGAATGAAGAATAGAGCTTTTATAAAGGGCGAGTCAGCAGGCTTTGGGTTATAGGTCCCAGAAAATGCCTTCCGAGAAGTATATATTTAGCTTTGATCTAAGACTGCCACGATCCATCGGGCTGGGTGATCAGCAGCTTCCAGCCCATCTTCATGAGGAAGGCTAAATTAGATAATTCCGTGTCTCTGAATCCAAGACCACACAGATGCTTAGGAAGGCAGATTAAGGACCAAGTCCTGGGTAAAGATGCTTGGTCCCTTCTTGAAATCGCCACCAAAAGTCTCTAGCCATAGAATCAAAATCACCTCGCATAGCTTCTTTGGAAAGAGGCAGGTGGCCATGAGATAGTTGGGAATGGCTAGGAAGGAAGATTGAAGCAGAACTCCCCTTCCTGCTTGAGAGAGGAATCTTCCCTTTCATCCCGACAGCTTCCTCTGACATTTAGTAGTCACCAACTCAGATAGCTAGCATCTTCTGCCCTTTGACATCAATGAGAGGGTTCCCCAAGTATGGTTCAGGCTTGGTCATGTTTTTCATCTGAAATTCCAGCTTGATGCTTGTCCTATCCATTTCATATATTCTTGATTTGAGGAAGTTCACTTTTTGTCTAGAACACTTCTCATAAAGGTGGAGAATAGATTTAATTTCTTGCACTTCTAGAACTACTGCTCGTGCAAAGAGAATGGTATCATGGACATACATGAGGTGTGTTATAGGTTGGCCGTTGGCAGCTATTCCGTATCCTGAAATTCTTTTACAGTGCAAAGAAGTGGATGGTAATCTTGATAAAAAAATCAGTACACAAAATAACAAGATAGGGGGAGAGTGGGCATCCCTGTCTCACACCACGGGAAGGTTGAATGGGTTCAGTAGCATTGCCATTCATGATGATTTCGAAAGATGCATAGGAGACACAGGACATGATAAGATTAAGTAAGGACAATGGAAAATGCAACTGACATAGACAAAATTGAATGAAACTCTATTCCAATCTATCGGAGGCTTTTTCCATGTCCAGTTTCATCGCCATAGCTCCCTGCTTCCTCTTCTTGGTTCTCAAAGTGTGGAAGATCACCTTCTCAAGAACCACATTATCAGTCGTTTGTCATCCTGTCAAGGAGCTAGATTGGTTAGGTGCTATCATTCTGCGAAGAGCAGGGGAAATGCACCTAGCCGCTAGTTTTGTAACAACATTGTATAGGGTGTTTGATAAACTGA
The DNA here is from genome assembly GCA_037157565.1 of Thalassia testudinum. Classification (NCBI taxonomy): domain Eukaryota; kingdom Viridiplantae; phylum Streptophyta; class Magnoliopsida; order Alismatales; family Hydrocharitaceae; genus Thalassia; species Thalassia testudinum. The sequence continues at coordinate 37,811,808 of JAZHRO010000024.1, forward strand.
TAGGCCTATAATCTTTCGACTCCAACGGGTTAGTTACCTTGGACACCGGTAGAAGGAGGGTTCTTCCCATCTCAGAGGGCATTGATGATGTTGCAAAGCATTCTTGGACAAAGTGAACCACCTCTTGTCCCACAATATCCTAGCTTTGTTGATTGAAGAGGGTCGGGAAACTGGCCGGGCTCGGGCTTTTTGAAGGAGGCCTGTAGAACATAGTATTCTTTATTTCCTCTACCTCAGGGAAAGAGGCAGACCAAGTCAACTCGCTGCCATTTACCCTGTCCAGGGGTTGATAGATAAGAAGGATCTCCACTTCTATCCTTTGTGCTTGGTATATAGTAGAGAAGTGTTGGTGGAAGCATGCCTCTACAAGTTTCTGATCTCCCATTTCTCGACTATTAGGCAACTGTAGCCAATCAATCGTGTTCTCTCTTTTTCTATTTGTAGCAAACAAATGGTAAAATTTAGTGTTTTTGTCTGCGCTATTTACACAAGTATGCCCTGACCATTGGTGCCAGTAACTTTCTTTCTTCCTTTAATAAAACCTCTTCGTATTTATTTCTTAGCTCTGATTCCTTTGAGTGATTTTCAATGGAGGGCTGGAGGTTTTGAAGTCTTCCAATGTGGTCTTCAATTGATTTTTTAGAGGTCTCCCAATTTGGAGATTTTTTCCTTCAGTTGTTGATGTCCAGAGACAGTTTTTCTAAATTTTTGTGTATAGGAATATTTCCATTGGAGCCCGTCCAGTTGGAATTCATTGTATCTCTGAAGTTGTCTTCCATGTACCAGTTAGCCTCAAATCTCCAGATATTTCCATTTCTTTTTGGTTTCCTCTGAGATCGAAGCAAGATGGGACTGTGATCATTGCCGATTGCCGGGAGATGCAAAACTCCACCTTTAGGATTATCAATCCACCAATCACCCGAGACAAAGAGTCTATCTAGTCGTTCACGAATCAGAAATTCAGGTTGTCTCCTGTTTGACCAAGTAAATCCCTACCTTGCATACCCTAAGTCCATAAGACCCAAGTTGCTAACAATGTTTTTTAGGTGGTTGAATCCATTGGCTGGTACAGCCAGGCCTCCCAATTTGTCTACTTTGCTTAGATTTGCATTAAAATCACCCATGCAGACCAAGTTTTGAGTGTACGGCTCCAACAGACGTGTCATTCTAAGCCAAAATGACTTGCCTTGTACCGACGTCCCATAGATACAACATAAATAGTATGTTTGTGCTTCCAAAATTATCTCCACAATAATACAATGTTTTCCAGAATATACCAGTTTGATATTTAAATTTTGCTCATATAAGAGACATAATCCACCAGATCTCCCCTCTGCCTCAACAGATAAATTTTTGTAACTCCTAACTTATCCACAATCCAAGCTATTCAACAACATTTGATGTGTGTTTCTGAGATGAAAACCAAGTCTGTCGATGTAGCTTAAGGATCAGACTTTTCAAATGGTGAATTGTAGAGCGAGTCCCCAACCCTCTACAGTTTCAAGAGAGCAGGTTTATTTTTCCATGGCTAGCTGATGTGGTTCAGCTGCCTGAAGCCTTAGTGGGTCAGCTTCATCCCGTAGCTTCTTCCGGCTTCCCTGTAGGGAGGAGTTTTCAGACTTTCCTTTTCGGAGAAGAGTTAAAGTATCAGTTAATTGATCACGTTTGGCCCTCGCAACCTTCTTGAAGCTCTTCTTTGTAATGGTTTTCCCTCTTGGGTATTCATGGATGGATGAGGGTAACTGCTACTGGGAGTTGGGGCATAGAGCTGTGCAGTTGGTAATTGGTTATAGCTTTGGATGTAGGTATTTACCAACATTGGTACAGGACAGTCCGGCACTGGAAGGGGGTTGGTTTTGAGTTTTGGATGGGCTGTCTGAGGTATAGTTTTTTTTCGGTGAGGGGTGGATGGGTGATAGGGTAGGGGTCATATCAAAAGTTTCTAGTGTGTGAGGTGGAATAGGTTCAGAATAAGAGGGGCTAAAAGAAAGTTGTGTAGAAGGTTATTTTTCATATGATGGGGTCAAAAAGGTAGAAGGGCTAATAGTTTGGATGCAGTAGATTGGTGATCGAAACCTTAAAATAGGAAATTCAATTCAAATGTAAATATAAATAAGAGATTGTTGACCTAATTTCATCTATAAAGGTATATATCTTGGGAGAGATAGGTATTCCCAAATTTTATTAATTTTGATGAATAATACAAATGAAACTCTCACTCTTATTTCTATGAGATTGTGTAAAAAAAAAAAACTTACGCAGGACATGGTATTTATAGGTTGTGTAACTCTTGATCGTGGGTATCGTGGGGTTTTTCTACGATCCCACGATCTAATAATTAAAGAGAGGATATTTCGTAATCGTCAAATAGTAAGTTGGTGCAATAATCGGTGCCATGGCTCGTGCGTTTCATCTTCGATCAACTGAGTTCGTTGATGGGTTATTGGATCCTTAGGTGTGTCGGGTTATGGGATCCAACCGAATCTACCATGCCAGGTAGTAGGATCCACTAGGATGTCGAGTAATTAGATCCCCTCGATGTCATGTCATGAAGTTTATGAGATAATTTTTCTTCTCTCGTCAATATGTTTGGAGAGCTTTTTTTTTTTTCTCAATGGGTTGGTCGAGTATTTGCTTTGTCTTTAGAGCGAGGGGTGGGGGAGGGGGGTTGGAGGTTTAGCGTTCTCGGTGGTCATCCGTGGATGTGTAAGAAGATGTGGAGGAAGTTCTTTGAAATCCTTAAACTGTGTAGAATCATGATCATCCTCATGATGTGTGGAGTAGTGAATGAGAGTTTGAGCCTTTAGAGGTATAAGATCAGATGTGGAAGGCATAGAAGTGGAAGTAGAAGCTTGGCCATTGGCACTCAAGGGAGGTACAAGTTTAGGGTTTTGAGATCTCTTACCTTCCATTGTGTCAGTTTTTGAAAACGAGTTTTAAATTAGTCATAACTCAAGAAAGGATGCAATCTTAATCGAAATCTCACAAAAATCAGAAATCCCAATCAATTTCAATCACAGAAAAGACCAATCTAGCAATCAAGCGAGAGAAATCGAATTTTTCCTAGAGATTGCTACGCAAAATAGTAGTACGCAAACAAATGTTTCAAACAATTTTATACGTCCTAGAGATAAACCTAGCGGAGTGCCGACCTCTATAATCCATTGGGAGTCTGGATAAGACTGTCGTGTGAATCCAGATCTTGTGGTTGCTCAAGGCGATGAGATAGAAACCCGTGTATGTGATTCTTATGTGTTCGTGTTGTGTGCACGATAGCAATCAACACAATAGTGGTGAAAATCTCAAACAGGGTTTTAGATAAGTTTTTAATGTCTCCTTTTGAATTTGATTCAAGTGATTAGAATTTGTTTTCATTGTTGCTTGTCTTGCTTTTTAATCTTTTTAAACAAGAGACGGTCTTTTTAGTTTTAAGTCAAATGCAGGGATGGCAAGAGTTGAGGAAGGATAGGGAATACATACCTGACTCCAGTAATTCTACAGTATGCAATTGACTTGGAGTTAAAATTTAGCAAATAATGATGCAACCTAGAGATGGATGCCTAATACATGTTGCTGCTAGATAAGGATGAGATCTTTTTGAATTTTTGATTTTATAATTTTTTGGGTTTTTGTATAATGCAACAAACAAAAACAAAATAAAAGAAATCGATACGGAAAAATATCGAATGGAAAACCGCGTTGATGAGAGATCAGTAGAGAGAAATAAGAGTCCAGAGAGTCCACAGTTATTACAAACTAATATATGACAACAGGCTCTCACAACTTATGCCTAACAAATCATCCTAATATATTATACCTAAATCTAAACTATACTATACTAAAAAAAATGAAAATGCAGCTCTATGGAAAAACTTCGCTGGGAAGTCGAGTTAGAATCGCAGTGAGCCCCACTAGGAAGAAGATCTCCGCCTGGAAGACAATGCTACTCCTACTCCTCAAGTGCTGCAAAAATAATAATTAATTAGTAAAAGTTAAAGAATTTATATACAAAAAAATTAATGAATGAAATGTATACACAATTAAGAATATGAATAAAAGAATGTTTATATACAAACAATGAATATGAATGAATGAATTTTATATACAAAAGCAAAAATTATTTACAAATTAAGAACTAAAGAATAATTTTGGCGTATAAAGAGTTACCTCCCTCGCAACGGCGCCAAAAAATATGATCAACGACATATCAATCCTCACAATAAAGCGCTGTTGTCGGGTTTTAATCCCTGGCAACGTCGCCAAAAAATATGATGCGATCGACCACGGTTCGTATAAAAAAACGTCGTTGTTGTAGTATATGTTACAAATACAAACTGTTGTCGCGTCAATTTTATTTATTTACTTAATTTATACTGGTTTATTCCAGGTCGTTCACTAGAAGGTAATTATTGATATATATCACTCTCTAAGCCTAATATTATTCTTTTATTCCAAAAAGATTAGTTTTATGTACAAATATGAATGAATGAATTAATAAAAGAATGAAACAATTTATGTACAAAAGAATGAATTACAAATAAATACAATGCTTGAAAACAACTATGTATAAACAAGCATCAAACACTTTAATTAAATACTATATACTATCTATTTATAACTTATATTGATAATCTTTAGATATATGTACAATAATAAGTAATAATATATAATATACTAACTTAACATACTAACATTTACAGTAACATATAATATATGTACAGCAACATATATAAGTGTCGTTAAACCTTAGAAAAACTATAAGGATAAGCTGAGGTAAAAGTAGGATCTATACTGATGTTTATTTTATATACAGTGACACATAAAAATGTTAGTATAGCCTTAGTAGCATATTTACAATACATAAGGCATACACTACTTATACTAACAGATATATCTATATACAGTGACATATGTATTGGTCACTAAAGCTATTATGTTATTTATGTACATATATAGCTCAAACACTTTATATATTACATATTCTATGTTATTATATTATTTATCTACAGTATACAATATATACTTTCTACTTGTATATATAAATTATATATATACACATACATATATACGGTCGTTCTTCTTCTTTCTCTTTTGTTCTTCACTTAACCGCAAAGAGGCATAAGGCCTCTCTCCCACACTTAGGTTCTTTCTTCTCTTCCCTTAGGTGATTAAGGCACGATTACTGTTTATCATTAACAAAAATTAGGTTTTTAATTCGTGGGCGACCTTTTCAAGGGATACACAACATCCTAATGAGTAGGATCAGACTTCTACTAAGGTCACCCTAATTTGTTAATTAGCCCATTAAGCTCATTAGTCACGCCCTCCGGCAACGGTTGGGTTTATGTTATTATGGTTTACAATCGTTGCAGTACAACACAACTACCGGATTACTACAAATTTTTACTCGGAAAAAGTTTCCCGAGGTCGAACTCAGGGAGCAACTAGAATTCTAGAAATATAAAAATTCTCAATTAGGTTACAAAAATAAGAGAGAGAGAGAGAGAGAGAGAGAGCTAGAGTTTCTCTTGGCTTCTTCCTCTTCTCTCCTTTTCTTTCTGTCCTTTTTCTTTCAGCTGATCTCCTTCTCTTCTTTTTCCTGTAGAGTCTTCCTTTCTTCTTCTTTCTTTTCTTTTCTTCTTCTGCGGCTGTGGTAATCTTCTTCTTCTCTCCTCCTTTCTTTTTCCCTTACAGCTCCTCTTCTTTTCTCTTCTTTCTGTTCTGGCCGCTGCCCCTCCGTCGTCTGATGCAGTGGTTAGACGACTTAACTGTAGGTTTGCTACAGTGCCTTCCTTCTCTTCTTCTTCTTCTTCTGTTTCTCTCCTTCGTTTCTTCTTCTTCAGCTGCCCTGAGAGGCTGAGGCTTCGGTCGCTCCCCTTCTTCTTCTTTTCCTTCCTTCCTTCTTCTCCTTCTGTTCCTGCACACTCATACAAGGGTTAGAGCAAAACCTACCCCTACCCTTCCCCGCGTCTCTCTCTCTCTCTCTCTCAGATTTCTCTCTTAGGACGACTCTCCTAGAGCCGGGTAATCGGGTGCGGGTATCGCACCCGAGACCAGGCCCACCGGCGTGCGGTGGTGGGCGAGGAGTGCGCGGTTTGGGTAATCGGATCCTGCCCAGACCCACGGGGCGTGAGCCCGAGCGAGGGCGAGCGAGCGCGTGGCACGCAGTGTGCGTGAGGGACCTGACCCCTGTGTTCGAAGGCGAATAGCCTTAGACACTTTTCCAATTTAAGTGCGGGCGGTTGGCCACGCACTTACGAGGTGGGACTAAAGTCCCACCTCCCAAATTAGCGCCTGCAGTTGAGGAAACCGTAGGCAATTGCAGCAGCTCGCGACGCCTTCGCCCCAACTGCAGGCCTGGGTGCCTTTGTAGAGGTAAACCGCACAACCTGGGGTGTGCACTTGGGCTGGAAAGCGCCTGCAGCTGCAGGTGGAGGAGCTGCAGCAGCTCAGTAATGGCGACTAAGGGGCTCCGACCTGAAAGCAGAAATACGGCCTCTTGGCCCAGTCAGAATACGCAGGGAGCTTCGCCGGAGTGCAGCGAATGCAGTGTGGGTGTTGGCGAGGCGTGAGGGCGCGTGTGGGGGTAGGCCTAGGTCGGACTGTGTGCGAGGTGATGGGTTTGTTCTGGAGGTGGTCGGGCAGTGGTTGGCAGTGAATGGGGAGGGGGGATCGGTTGAGTGGAGTGAGGGGAAGCTTCTGGGGTAGTCGGCGAGGGGTGAGGAGGTCTGTGGAGGTGGGATGGACTCGCCGGAGAAGGTGGTCGGAGACGGAGCAGGTGGAGGTGGAAGTCGCATGCGGTGGAGTAGAAAGGTAGATTAAGAGAGGGAAAATGTAAAGGAAATGGAGAGGAAGCTATTTACCTAAGTATTAGACGAAGGGGGAGGGCGGAGCAGCCAGCTCGTATCTGCCGGAGCTGGAGAAGAAGGAGCCCTGGAGGAGGAGTGCGACGACGAGGAAGCAGGTAGAGGGTGCCGGCGGGTACAGCTTGGCACGGACGATGGAGCAAGGCAAACCCTGTTGCAGGTAGGGCAGCAGAGCAACGAGGAGGAAGAGGAGGAAGTCGCCGGAAGCTTCGGGCCTTCTGACGGAGGAGGAAGGGATGAAAGGGGGGGTTCTCCGTTAAAGAAGAGCTTGAAGGAGCCGGCGGGGGGTGCCGGTTCTTATAAAGGGGTTGGCGTAGAGAGAGGGGTGGGCTGGCGACGTGCCAGCCTCGCCGGAGTGAGGCCGGAGATGACACCCATACCTTCCACACGTTCGCACGGAAGGTATGGTGGTCGGCAGAGGGCATGGGCGGGTCCCTACGACAGAGGACGTCGCAGGGAACTCCGCTTCTGCTTTGCAGGGCGGTAACCCTTCTCTGCGCGGCGTCATGCTCCGCACAAGGTCGCCGGAGCATGGTGCTGCGCAGAGTTTGCAGGGAGGACCGTTCTGCAAAAAACAATGAAAAGGTGGGGGCCTAAATGCAAGGATTTCAAAAGATAATGATCAAAAAGTAAATGAAGAGGATCAAATTGTAAAGTCGGTTAAGGAGGTCTCTTCTTAGGCTGAAGTTTTTATACAAGACAAATTTGAACCTAAGGATTTTAATGGTGAATTTTAATTCTAGGTTGGACCATGTTTGACCGGCCAATTTGCGTAAAAACCTAAATTAAGTTATTAATTGGGCATGGTTCTCTTTTTAGGTCAAAATAGGTTTCTAAGGCCAAATTGAAGGTTCTAAACCCTAGAGAACATTTTTATATGAATTTTAAAGGGTTTATTTGATTTTTATCCTACCTTGAACCTCATGAATTGAAGTAGGTTTATTTTAGGGTTACAGAATGTCATTTAATTCCTGGAAGTTGCAATAACCCTTATTTAGATCAGATCATCCCACTTTTTTTCTTGTTAAGCTTGTTTGACTTATGTTTGGACCCTTAATTACCTTGTTTGCAAACTGCGTTGGTGAAATTGCAGTTTTACCCCTTATGATTTATTTTATTCTTAAACTCAGAATTCTCTGAGTTAAGCCTTTCTTTGGGTCATGTAGGAGCTTTTTTTCACATATCAGGTTAGATTGTGCTAGTTAGGGTTTATGATGAAGTTCTCATCACTCATTTTATGCTCAATACTGGACCCACACAGGCTCACATACAGTGCATGGCTCTTAGCCCGTGCACCGCACACTTCTAAATGCCAAAGTCATATTCAATGCCAATGCTCAAGGGGTATATGAGGGAATCGTGTTCCGGGCGCCCTGGTGCTCGTGACAACTGTGTAGTGAGGGAAGGAAAGCAATTTAAGGCATAGTGGGAGCTCCAAAACTCCCCATGTGGCGCTAAATCTCAACACACATGTATTGATTTAACGTTTTTGGCCCTCGATTTGAGGGCTATAAATTATTATAATTTAAAAGTAAATTGTATGGTGTTAGAGTATTTACATAGGGCTACGTAATGGTATAATTTATTTTCACAATTAATTACATTTATTATATAAATAAATTAGTCAAAGTTTATAGTTTATTTATACTGTTTATTAGGTTTATTCCTTAATTACAGGTTAAATTAGTTAATTAATGGTCTATTGACCTATTACAGTAGTAATATACATATTAAAGTATTTATTGCATATTTTTATTTTATTTTACATGTTTTATTTTAATTTATTTACATTTAAATAGGTGAATTCATGGTGTATTAATATAATTTAAGTTATGAATAGCATAATAAATTATAAATATAGTTAAATTAGCTTAATTTACTTAAAATATAATAATATAAATGTACAATATAAGTTAGTTCAGTTATAACTTAAATTACTAATTTAATTTAATTTAATTTAATAACTTAGCTAGTAAATTAATAAATAAATTATTTATTATATATACATAATTAAATTATGTTATAGGGTTCATAATTTACATAATACATATATAGATATGTATATACAATATAATTAGAAATTAAATTTATATACAGGGTTTTATATATTTACTTAAGTTATAATGCTATAAGTTAATATTAATAGTAGGTAATTATATAATTGGGCTATGCATAGTTTAAATAATCTTAAATATTTAATTTATAATATATATATATATATATATATATATATATATATATATATAAAAGCTATTTACACCTATTATACATCTATTTTACAATATATACATGTATAACTTACTATATAGGCTATATTTACAACTATATACCTAGTATACATGGTATTTTTAAGATTTTTTGGGGTTTTCTTCTTTTTATGGGTTTTATATATTTTGTAGTGATAGGGGATGAGAGAGAAAGAAAGAGATGAGAGAGAGTGTGTGTGTGTTTTTTTTCCATTTTTAGTTTAGGGATTTTTATTAAGTTAAGAGGTATACTGAACCGGTTAGTATGTTCGACCAGGTCGAGGGTTCAGATGACCTTGAAACTTGGTATACACTTAAAAATATATCTAATCCTACTCGCTACACATTTATTTTATTTTTTTGGATTTTTATAACATTTTTATTTATGTGTAAGTGAAGCACATTATAGGCCTAAAAAAGGATTGTCTAATGAAACCTAAGGCCTAGAAAACCTTTCTAGTGGCTGGCAGAGAAGTCTAAATAGGTAAAAACATCCAACACACTATAAAAGAGGTATATGGTCGGTTAAACCCAACTTATATTTCAAATTTCATCAATTTCTAAGATTGGACAGTTATGCACATGTTTTAGCTGACAGAAGATGTTTAAATCAGATACATGCATTCAAATTGGATCAAAAGACATTTAACTATACATGAAAGCTTGTACATAAAAAATACACTTTGCAAATCATGTCAACTACTTAAAAACTCTCAATTCAAGCCATTGTCTTATTCAATTCACTTCATGTCAACCAGTTGCAGCAATACAGCAGCCACAGTAGCAACTTCAGCACCAACTACAGCAGCAGCTGGATCAACTCTCAGCAGCTATATGAATTTGCTGCAACTGTTGAGACTCAATTTAGATGTTCAAAAATTATATTAGACGTCTAAAGTTAATTCAAAGGTTGCTGTTGCAGCCAAATCTGAAATCCAGCTCAGATCAAACCTAAAAAGGTCTCATCTGAGGCACACTAAATTCATTTCTCATCAAATTAGTAGCTGAAACATCATTTAGGAGGGAATTCAGATGTTTTAAAACCTTTCTTAAGTGCTGCTGTGTAGCCATTACCTTAGTTTTAGTAGGTCTGATCATCAATTTTAGTTTGAAAACACCCAAGATCAGACTTAGTGAAGTTTGATTTGGGATGTTTTAATGTCTGAATTAGGGTATAATTCTTATCTTAAGATCTCTTTAAAATTTGGGAAAAAAATCTGAAATCAATGTTCATAAAAATAAGTTTACAAACACTTTGAAACTATTTCAAATCTCCTTCCAAAAATCTGTTAAAATCCCAATCACACCTCCAATATAAAATTAGGAAAGTAGATATATGGAGGGTAAAATGTCACCCGAATTGGGCTTTTACTTTGGGTCTTATGATGATCTTCTCCACTTAATCTCCTTGAACACCATTGATGGGTGTTCAAGGTAATTTTGTGGATTGATCAAGATCCATTGGGTCCTTGTTTTATGTCAAATCAGGGAGACTGATTCTACTTGATAGAACTCTCCAACTTTGGGCTTGATTCAGGTATATGCTCATCCATAATTTAAAAACCAAATCCCAAAACATTGGATTCATTGCATACATCCAATTCAAGCATTGAAAATCCTCCAAAAGCTCAATCAAAATCAATGAAACCTCAAATTGATTTCAAATAAGTGATTTGAACATTAAAAATCATTTTAAAACAAGATCGAGCAATTCAAGTTGGTGAATTAAGATCGGAGGGTCTTTGTGGATTTGTGAAATGAGTGAGAGACCCCCCAAAGTGCTTTATGACGTTAATTTCATATCTAAGAACCAAGATCCTTAGATATGAATTAGACCATGATGAAGGGGTAATCAATGAATTTAAAATCGAGCGAAAAAGAACTCGATAAAATGGAATGTAATGGAAGAGAAATGATCAAGTGAATGTGGGTGGATTCTTCTCCTCTGATTTGAATTGGTTAGAGGAGGTGCGGGATCTACTTTACCTACTCCTAAACTACACTAACAATTGTCACACAGATCTCTAATTACTCCTACTCCTAGAAAGCAATAAATCTAATCTATGAAAGCAGTAAAAATCTACTCTAAGGGAGGAATGGGATTCCTTGGTTGCAGCTGGTCATTGCAGCAACGAATGGGGGTGAGGAAGACTCTAGTGAAAAATGGGATCCCTGGCCTACAGCTGGTCTTTGCAGCAATGAAGTTGAGGAGGGAAGCTACTTTTGTCATCAGCAGCCGAAGAATGGGGGAGGGAACTGGAGGTGGATGAAAGGATCACTCAGGGTAGAGGGAGCGATCGCCGCGCACGCGATCAGGGGAGCACCTTAAGTAGAGTGATGAGTGAATCTTCTCACCACAGAGGTGAGGATAGGTAATTAGGTCTTGGGCGGTGGAGAGTTGAGGAGAGGAGTGCGCGCAATCCTAGGCCAAAAGTGGACCGTAGGATCAGATCTGGGTGAGGTGGTGATCGCACGCGCCAAGTTGCGTGAACGTTCAAATCAAAGAGAGCCACAGATCGAGCGGATCAGCGAATGAATGGCTGCAATAGGCTGAGTTCTTTGCGGTGAACAGTGGTTCGCGAGGAGCTCAGGTGCAGCCGAATATAATGGTGAAATTGCAGGGAGGACCCTTGTTACGACCCGGTTCCCGAATCCCTACAGGGTACGAGATCGGACCAACTTGACTGATCCCAAGAACTAGTTGTTCAACAAGAAAGTAACCAAAAAGCAGGAAGGTAAACCACATTCACTATGCTAAGCAACTAAAAGTAACAAAAGTACAGCAGTAAAGAAGTAAAACTACTACAGTAGACACCACCACAACAATATAAAGTAAATGGGTACAGGAATATAAAGTACAAAATGTCAGAGTACAGAGGTGCAAGAACTGCTCACTACAACTGAAAAAGGAGTACAACAGAAAGCTACAACTACTGGGCTCTACTGGGCCCAATACCCTCTGCAGCCGTAGGCTCTGGCCGCTCAACACTTGGACCTGAAAATAGGTTATGAGTACAAAACGTCAGCGAACGCTGAGTAGAGTGGCAACCAACTAACTGAAGCAGTAAAAGTGCACATGTAGCTATCGTTTTTCAATTTCTTTCTTTCTTTAACTAATTATTCTTTCTTTCACCACTTGGTTTATTTATTAGGTCTCTTTCTTGATCTCGAATGTTTCTCGTGGGAACGATCTTGATTGCAGTCTTTTCGAAAGAGTAAAAGTCGCACGTGGTGCTCTCCTGACTGGGAGAGTCCCTCGTGGTAGTCCTACACCTAGTCAATCACCCCAAGGTCATGGACAGACGTAATGGTGACTACGACACGCGCGATAAGCCCACAGTAGCTACCTCGCACTGGCACGCGGTCAGCCGTTTCCGTTAGCAGGTGAGCCCAAACCACAGCACGGAACCAGTATAGGGCATAGCCCTCTCAGTAACAGGGGTCTAACCCTTAAGAACCAAACAAGGGTCTCGCCTCTTCACAGTCCGCGCACTCTCGCATGACTACCTTGGTTTGCCCAGTGGGCCTAACAAGTCGGTGTAGGGTGGCTAGCTGAACCTCGGGCCCCGTGGGGTTGCTAGCTCTCTCTCTACAATAGTAGCTCTCCTCGATACAGTGTACGCGAGGGTCAAGAAGTCGGTACAAGTGGCTAATCCTAACCCCCGGGTCCCAACCCAAGGGTGGCTAGCTCCGCTCTGCACTAAATAGGGGGACAGTTGCTCTCCTTGGTACTCCATACTCAAGGGCCAGCTCACTTCCCCACTCACATTCCCAATTCCATTCCATTTATTTCTAGAAGCTCTACTTCTAATTCCCCGTAGGATTCATGCTTATATTCCTCAGGCCATTCCATACCAGGTGTCATCATTTCTATTCCCACATACCAGGTTAGACACATGCAATTTGTAATTCTATCGTTTACATTTCCATATTCAGTTTATTCATAGATAGCTCGTATTTTCAACATTCACCTTTCCATTTTCAAATTATATACATGCAGCTCATATTATGTGTGCGACAGGAAAATTACATTCAACAATTAACTAGTACAAGTACTATATATTTCGCAAGCAACTGTTATTCATTCACAGGTGTTGGACGTACGAATTGCTACGCTAACGTGTTTGGTTTTAAAACCTTGTCGTTGTAGCTTGAAAGTGAAGAATTCATGTTCAATAAATAAAATTTATACTAAAATTGAAATTCCAGGTCGAATAGGGAGCCTGCGTCGATCTATATTCGTAATTATATTTTTTTAGAATTTTTCTTGAAAAGCGAGGCAATGTAATTACAATGGAGCTATCAGACTAAAAGGAAGAGAGAGAGAGAAAATATGAATTCAATATTTCAAAATGTTTATACAATCAAACCAAATAAGAATTACACTAGAAAGCGGAAAATCAGCTACACTAGAAAACAGGAAAATTCTACACTAGAAAAGCTGTAAAGAAGAATGGGAGAGAGAAGTTATCCTCCTCGACGATCGCTTGCAGGACGAGCCGGACGAGACGATGCCTGGATGAAGGAGGACGGAGCAGAAGAACGGGAACGGAGCAACACGTCGTCGTCGTCGCGGGATCCACTTCAGAATGAGGACGAAAATTTGGACTTTATCTCGCGAGGAGCATCCCAGGTGTGGGACAAGCTTCTCTTGAGCTTTGGAGAGGTAGAGAAGAGAAGGAAGGGATGAGAATTTCGTGTAGAGGGGGTCTCCTTTTATAGTTGCAATGAGTGGGGGCAAATTGGTCATTACATCTTTAAAACATTAAATAAGGGCCATTAGTGACAGATAAAACCGTCGCTAAAGCCTCATCGTGGGCGTAGTGGGCGTTGGATGCCCAGCGGTTGGCTTCCACGTGCTCCTAACGCTCGCCACACGTTCAACGAATTTCAGCCGTCCGATCGCGAGATCGTACGACTTAAGATGCACCTCCCCCGCTCCACAACTCGCGCCCGCCCACTTGCGATGCCGCGTGAGGAGCGGGCGTGCGATAGCGCGTCGACGCTATTGAGCACGGATGGCCGCCCAATCAAGATTTGACGGTCGATTGAGGTCGTGCTCCCTGCTCCAGATCCAACTTTTAATGACTCGAACTCGCATCTGCACCTCGCATTAAGGCGTGGGATCGCTGTGAAGCCTCAGCCAAAAGGTCGCGGGGAAGAATTCAGGGCGCCGCATCCACAGTCGTTGGATCCTGGTCCAACGGCGGAGAAGCGACTCTCTGATTGAAGAAGAGAATGTGTCGCAGTGCTGGCGGCCGGTTGGACGGTTGAGATGGCTCCACGTGGTACCATCTTGGCCGTCCATCTTCTGGATGTTGTAGATGGTGCCACAGGTGTCGGATTGACTCGATTTTTGCGTCGTTAGGCTGCGATTGTCTATCCGAATCCATCCGTGCGGTCGGATTTGTCATTTGAAGTGTGAATTTTCACCATCTTGGCTCTTGCTCTTCTAAGGTTCCCCGGTCGCTATCAGATGCTACAGATGCCTGATTAGGGCGATCTTGGAGTCGTTGAACTCCAATCGTCACCTTGATCACATCTGTATGGTTGGATCTTCGATCTGAGGCCCTGATAAAAAATTTTCCCTGTCCAAGCACATAAAAGGAGATAATTAACCTCTATTTTATTCAAACTACTCTAAATGCAAGATAATGCATGTTATGTAATATTTATATCATGAAATGCAATCCTATGCTTAAGAACATGCATAAATAGACATCTTAAGTAGTGTAAATGTGTTTACATCATACCCCCATTCCTATCTTTTGCTAGTCCCTTGCAAAAACTATATGTTATTTATAAAAGAATTAGGTTGGATTATTTGGGGATAAGTTATTTTCAATCATTAAGAAATTGTCTACTTAAGATTTGAACTTTCAAAGACACAACAGTGCCTGAGTATCTGCCAAAATGTAGATCGCCTCAAGCCCTCACCTTATTCAAAGAAAAATTTCTTTTTCTCTTTCTCCTCTTTTCTAATTTTTTTTGGATTTTCAAATTTTAGGGTTTAAGAGTGGCTTTCTCCGACCATTCAACTCACCTAAGATTTGATGAGAATCCTAAGTTTTAAGCATCTTATTGTGAATGGCCGGCAATTAAAACAGACTTCGGATTTCTACGCCGTTAGGTGACCTAAAAAGAATTCTGCCTAAAGGTGTATCTTTACAATCGGTAGCTTTCTCCCTACTTTTATTTTTTACGGGGTCAACACAAGGTGAATCCAGTGTATATCTCCCTGGTTTATTCTACTTCTTCGCTTCTTCCTAAGTGTTTTGAAAATTTTTAGTGCATTTACTGAGCTGGGTTCTAGACAACCGGTCGATGAGCTGTTACCACTGACAACTTGCCAGCCATACTCGTGTGGCGAAGTGTGGCTTATTTCTTTTTTTTCTTTTCTCCTTTTCTTTTTGATTTTTTCTTTTTTTTTAAAGTAGGTGGCTTCCTTGGTTTAGGATTTACCTAAAGGCAGCAAAAAGAGAAAGGTTCAGTAACTGGGCTCTGAACAACCTACCTATGGGCTGTTACCCACGATAACTTGCCAGCCATATCACCCTAGAAGGTTCATTAGCTACCCAATTTTCGTTAGAATCGCCGAACAACGAGTCAATGTAAAGAAAGTGTGTAGATGCTTAAAACTCAAAAATTTCCTTAAATCAGAGGGTGGGTTGATAAGTCGTGTACTTATCACCAAAACTTATTTATTCCAATTACGATAGAATTAAGATGGCGAGGACTCGAAAGATAAATCCACATTTTAGTGGATACACGGGCTAATTAAGTCCAAAGACCTGAAGGGTCTTTGTGTTCAGATCCTAATGTAAAATTTCATAAGATTGAAAAGTCCTAATGTCCAACTAATCCTTCCTAATTTTGATTTTTTTTATGTATAAATAATAAGAGAAAAATAATTTACATGAATTTCACAAAGCTGACCAAATGATTCAAAAATGAATCCACCCCCCCATGCCTAGCTGATGCAATGTCCTCATTGAAAAAGAGACATGAAAGAAAGGGTAGAATATGAAAGATGTCACCTGAATATGAAGCTCGTATCAACCTTGTGTCATATGTACAACAACTGAGTTTAATGCCTTTAGTTAGGCGAAGTCCAGCCAAAGAAGTCACAGAATGGCTAGAGCAACTGAGTCTGAGACAGGTTCTGGAAGAATACGGTCAACAACAGGCTTCAGACGTTGACCGTTGACTTTAAATGTGTTACCCGTCTTTGGGTCAGAAATCTGAATGGCTCCATTTGGAAAATCTGGTCAATTATGAATGGGCCATTCCATTTAGATCTAAGTTTGCCAGGAAAGAACTTAAGTTTAGAATCGAATAACCAGACCTTCTGGTTTGGCTCAAAGCTCTTGCGGGAAATCAGTTGATCATGTAGAGCTTTGATCTGAGCCTTGTAGATCTTAGCATTCTCATAAGCATCATTTCTAAGCTCCTCCAACTCAGATAGTTGGAGATTCCTAGTCTTCCCAGATAAATTCAGATCTAAATTGCATTGTTTGATTGTCCAGAATGCTCTGTGTTCAATCTCTACGGGTAGATGGCATGCCTTTCCATACACCAAACGGAATGGAGACATGCTGATGGGCGTTTTATACGCTGTACGGTAAGCCCAAAGAGCGTCCTCAAGCTTTTGAGTCCAATCTTTGCGATCAGGTCTAACCTATTTCTGTAGAATGTTTTTGATCTCTCGATTGGAGATCTCGGCTTGTCCATTCGTCTGGGGATGGTAAGGTGTGAAAATTTGATGATTAACCCTGCATTTGGCCAATAAATTCTGGAATTGGGCATTAGTAAAATGAGTGCCACCATCACTGATGATAGCCCTCGGAATCCCGAACCTACTGAAGATATTTTTCTTGACAAAATCGATAACCACCTTGTGGTCATTGGTTCGGGTAGGAATCGCCTCAATCCATTTAGACACATAATCAACAGCAACAAGAATGTACTGATGTCCAAATGAAGGGATAAAGGGTCCCATGAAATCGATGCCCCAAACATCGAAAATTTTGACATGAAGAATAGGGTTTAGGGGCATCATATCTCTCTTAGTTATGCTCCCGAGTGCCTGACATCGAGAACATGACCTTGAGAAATCCTGCGCATCCTTGAATTAAGACGGCCAATCGAGGCCAGATTGTAAGATTTTTGCAGCTGTCTTTTTCCTGGAGAAATGTCCACCACACCCAGATGCATGGTAGAACTCGAGTATACAGTTGAATTCATTCTCCGGTATACATCGGCGAATAAGCTGATCAGAGCGGATGCAGTACAGCTCAGGGTCCTCCCAGAAGTAGTATTTGGCCTCAGATTTGAGTCTATCTCGTTGTTGCTTGGTCCAATCCTAGGGGATTTGACCAACAGCCAAATAGTTAACAATGTCAGCAGACCATGGGGTGTGGACACCTAAAACTGTAAGAATAGTTTCATCCGGAAAAGTGTCAGCAATTGGAATGTCCGGACAAGAAGAATCACCTAGGAGGCTCGACAAATGATCCACTACCACATTTTGTACCCCGATTTTATCCTTGATTTCAAGATCAAATTCTTGAAGAAGAATCCAACGAATAAGCCGGGGTTTAGCATCCTTTTTGGCCAAGAGATGTCTCAAGGCCGAGTGGTCGGTATAGATGATAACATGAGACCCTAAGAGATAAGCCCTGAATTTTTCCAAAGCAAACACTACAGCTAGTAATTCCTTTTCAGTAATAGTGTAATTCCTCTGGGCTTCAACCAGAGTTTTACTAGCGTAGTAGATGACAGAGGGCTTTCGATCAATTTTCTAACCCGAGATAGCCCCGACCGCGTAATCAGAAGCGTCGATCATGATCTCAAAAGGGGTTGTCCAAATTGGTGGTTGCAAAACTAGAGCACAGGTGACTACCGTTTTCAGGAAATCAAATGCCTTTCGGCATGATTCATCAAAAGCAAACAATGTTTCTTTGGCAAGAAGATTGCTCAAAGGACGAGCAACCTTCGAGAAATCCTTGATGAATCTTCGATAAAATCCTATATGGCCAAGAAATGATCGAATTTGTTTAATAGATGTGGGAGGAGGAAGTTTGGCGATAGCATCAACCTTAGAGATTACATAACCCAAAACGATGCCTTCTTGGGTCATGAAATTACTCTTTTCCCAACTAAGGACCAATCGTGTTTTGATACATCGCTTAAGAATCATGTCCAAATTAGCTAAACAAGAGTCAAATGATTCTCCGAAAATAGAGAAATCATCCATGAAGACTTCCATAAACTCTCCTACCATGTCAGAAAATATGGCTAGCATACACCTTTGAAAAGTCGCAGGTGCATTGCATAACCCGAAAGGCATCCTACGAAAAGTAAAGGTTCCGTAGGGACAGGTGTAAGTAGTTTTTTCCTGATTCTCAGGATGGATAGGAACTTGATTGTATCCCGAGTAGCCATCAAGAAAACAGAAGTACTTCTGCCCGGCTAATTTTTCCAAGATTTGATCGATAAAGGGCAGGGGAAAATGATCATTTTTAATGGCTATGTTCAGCTTCCTATAATTAATACAAACCCTCCAAGAGGAAGCTGAACGAGTTGTGACAGATTCTCCTCTCTAGTTAGTCGCAACGGCAATCCCGACTTTCTTCGGAACAATCTGTACGGGACTTACCCAGGGACTATCAGAGATTGGATAAATAATTCCTGCATCGAGCCACTTGATGATTTCCTTTTTGACCACTTCTCGCATATTTGGATTCAATCTCCTCTGCATCTGGCGAGAAGGGCGGGATCCATCTTCCGAAAATATTCTATGATTACAATAAGATGGCTAGATCCCCTTGAGGTCATGAATGGTCCAACCAATTGCCTCCTTATGTTCCTTCAGGACCTTAATCAATTTAATCTCTTGCTCCTTTATCAATTTAGCACTGATAATCACAAGGAACGTCTTCCGAGGTCCTAAAAATTGATATTTCAAATTCTCGGGCAATGGTTTCAATTCAAGCTTGGGCGGGTTGATGATTGATGGTAGGGTAGATGCTGAAGATTCAGCAAGAGGAAGAGGTTGTGAGTGAACAAAATCAATAACCTCTTCCGAGGATGTCAGGTCAGCCATAGAGGGTTGCGGGTCAAATTCATCATCCAAAGAGGAACTTTCGCTTGAAGAAACTGTCAAATAAGTTTCAATGTTATCATTATCCTCATCAAGTTCCTCAGTAAATCCACAATCCTCAAATTTGTTGATCGCATTAAAAATATCCAATTTCATTCGTTGGTCCCCAAAGGCGATTTCCATACTATCGCTTTCACAATTAATGTTGGCCTTAGCGGTAGCCAGGAACGGATGCCCCAGAATGATGGGCATGTTCGGCAAATTATTAAGTACATCCATGTCAAGGACAAGGAAATCTACAGGAAAATAGAAATCCTTGACCTTAACTATAACATCTTCAATAATGAATCGCGGGTTTGTGACCAACCGGTCCACTAACTGCAGCGTTATTGAAGTTGGCCGAAGTTCACCTAACCCAAACTTCTCGTAAAGAGAAGTCGGAATTAGGTTGATGGATGCACCCAGATCCAAAAATGCTCTATCAAATGTGTAATCTCCGATAACGCAAGAAATCAATGGAGCACCAGGATCTCTCTTTTTCTAAGGGAGGTAGTGCAGGATAACAAAACTAGCCTGCTCGGAAAGTACCACCTTCCTCGGAACAGATTCTCTCGACTTACACTTTTGTGTACATAATTTCTTTAAAAATCTTGCGTAAGCCGGTATGTGCTTGATTACATCAAGGAGCGGGATATTAATTTCAACATTCTTAAATAGATTCAGAAGCTCCTCATTGCTATCCACAGACTTCTTCTTCTTTGATTTGGTTAAGGCCTTAGGAAAAGGAACATGAGTCAGATTTTTGGAATCAGGTTCCTGAGCCTTGATTTCTCCTCTAGAATTCTCCTCTCTCTCCTCAGGTTCTTCAGGATTCAAAAGATCAGAATTTTTTGGTTGTGGATCTTGAGTCTGCTTACCACTCCTCAAAGTGACAGAATTTGCAGATGCATAAGAATTTGGGTCGTGGGGAGGGTTAGGAAAGATTGGAGGGGCTTGATTAACCATGAATTGTTGATTTGCAGAAGAAGAAGAAGAGGACGAGGAACCCTGCTCAACCACCTGAGCATGTGCGTGTGGGTCCCTCTGATTTTCGTATCCATGGGCTTGGTTGCCTGAATTCATAATATTTTGCGGGTTGGGATGGTAGAGATCCGGGTTGACGAGAGTTAGCAATGAGTCCGGATTGCAAGTTGTCCAGCGAGTTTTTCATTTGCTGCATGAGCTGGAGCATGGATCCTTGCATCTCTACCATTTGACGGTTCAAATCAGCCTGCCCTGCGGGTTGACGGGCATTCCAAGCTGGCTGATTGACCTGATTCGGAGGCAACTGAGTATATACTTGACCCTGACCCATTGGTCGTTGCGGAGCATAGTTGCCGGGTCAGAATTGGGTCTGCTGCCCCGGATTTTTCCAAGAGAAGTTAGGGTGGTTTCTCCAACCTGGATTATAGGCATTCGAGTAAGGGTTGGATCTAACATTCTCTTGTATAGCACAGACATCCTCATAGGGTGAGGATGGAGAGAAAGAAAGGGAAGGATCAGAAAAATTGGGATCAAAGGCCCCAGTTTGGAACCCGTGGGGTTCCAAAAAATGCTGACTTATAGGTTGAGCCGCATCAAGTTGATTCACGAACTCTCATCCAGAAGGAGCTTGTGAGGAAAGGAATCCCGAATTTTGGGATTGAGTGGATCGAGAGTTGTTTAGAGAATTACCAGCCATCCACTCTTCCATTCTCTTAGCAACCAAGTCCACCTTATCATGTTTGTTACAAATCAATTCCATATCAAATGAATGAGAGTCATGGACTTCATTGACATTTGATCTGGGCTGCTGGGACCAGTTAAAAGTATCCATGAAGGCATGATTAATTGAATTCTCACTCATTTCCTCAAATAAATCACGTGCACTATCTTCATCTTTATTGAGGAAATTACCCCCGCAAGAAGCATCCACATGATTTCTGAGTTGCTCAGTCAACTCATGATAGAAGATCTGCACGAGTTACCATTTTGGCACCTCGTGGTGTGGACACCTCCGCAATAAGTCCCGGAATCGCTCCCAGGCCACATGAAACTACTCCCCCGACCGCTGGGTAAAGGTAGTGATTGCCCGTCTCAAAGCATTGGTATGTCCGACTGGGAAGAATTTCTTCAGAAAGGCCGATTTCAACTCATTCCAAGTTATAATTGGTCTTCCTATTGTCCTATACTAATGCGTGGCCTTATCCCTAAGAGAATGGGGGAAGAGCCTCATGATCATTTGCTCCTTGTTTACGTTTCGTGCCTTGGTGGTCTGGACCAAAGCGATCAAGTCCTCCAAGTGCTGAAATGGATTTTCGGAGCCAAGCCCATGATAATGTTTAATCAGGCCTAACACCTGGGGCTTGATTTCTACGTCACCGGCTAGAATCTGGATGCCGGGACATTCCCTGTAATTTGAAGGAGCATAAAAATCCTTCAAGGGCTGAGCGCCCTGCATTCTCTGGAACCATTCCTGCATTCTCTGCATTTGTTCAAGTTGCCTTCAAAATTCTTCCTGTAGATTTCCAAGCAGATGAGGCTGTTGTTCGGCCATGGGATCAATTTGACCAAAATCCAACTTGCGCCTCCTAGAATGTTCTAATGGTCCTTCCAATCGGGGATTCAATGACCGTCTACCTAGCATAAACTTGGAGAAGGTCGGAAGGACTGGGGATAGGGACCCTGCAGCACAACAAAACAAGGCTGTCCTTAAGTGGGGTAGCCTAAGGATCTACTGACTCCCAAAACCCGCCTTAAGACTGTAAATGATTTACTCTACTTATGTCTGTTTAATCCAACCAGTTAGAAGAAGGGACTGGGGAGGAGGTTCTTCCTTCGGCTTTCGCCTCCGGTTCCTAGTGTACCCCCCAGCCGCGGTCGTTTGACGCTACTCTCCTAGATAGACATCAGATTAATCAGTACAAGTAGGTTAACCAAAACAATCTCAGACTAGGCCCTGAAGAGCGAATCAGACCTTAAGGCCAACGTCTACTCAATTTTATTAAGGCCTGGGATTGTGGTGCTTATGGAATGTGATGTACCCTTAAAATGGGCTGTGCCCTTAATGATTGATTGAGATTTGTGTAAGTGCGTGCACAACCAGGGTTTTCAAGCAAGATTATTTGTGATGCGTGAATTTTAATGTTCAAATCTTGCTTAAGTAGCTTTTACGGTTTCAAATTAGGTGGATTGCAATCAAGTTTCTAGGCAAACCAAGTTGTAAAACACGGGTGAAGATTATTTTCTTTTAAAACCAGAAAGAAAGTGGAGTGCCTGGAATAGACCTAGATTGAAAATCCTAAGGAGGAGCTACTTGATGAGTTGATTTTAAATAGAGTGGTGCGGCCCAAACAACTCAAACAATTGGCCACAAATGCACCACTAAGTTAGGCACTCAAAGATGGTTAATCTAGAATGATTTCTACTCTTTTATGTGTTGCTTTGTGTGTACCGGTTCCACAGATCAGAACCCGGTTGAGTGGAAACAAATCAATTTGATTAAGTGCCTTGAATGTGGGTGTATGTTGTGTGTTTGTTAAAAATTACCCCACAAGATTACCTTTTTGTTATTTTTTTATAAATGAGGGTGGAATGAATGTGAGTGAGAATCCAAACAACCAAACTATTCCTAGGATTTATGCAAACACCTAGGTTAATTGGAATTTGGATTTAATGTGGCGAATGAAATCTATTGAAGGGGGAAGAATGGGGAGCACTTACAGTTGTCTGCACTTTACTCTAGTCTACCGCTTGATGATTCCCTGATGGAGGTCTCTGCAAAACATTAGACACGTGAGAAAGCAAGTTAGAAAATAATAAAGTGCAAGAAATGCGAAAAGAAGATCAAAAATCGTTGCCTCCCCGGCAACGGCGCTAAAATGTTGGACGTATGAATTGCTACACCAACGTGTTTGGTTTTAAAACCTTGTCGTTGTAGTTTGAAAGCGAAGAATTCGTGTTCAACAAATAAAATTTATACCGAAATTAAAATTTCGGGTCAAACACAGGGAGGCTACGTCGATCTATATTCGCAATTATTTTTTTTTAGAATTTTTCTTGAAAAGCAAGGTGATGTAATTATAATGAAGCTATCAGACTAAAAGGAAGAGAGAGAGAGAAAACATGCATTCAATATTTCAAAATATTTATATAATCAAACCAAATAAGAATTACACTAGAAAGCGGGAAATCAGCTACACTAGAAAGAAGGAAAATTCTACACTAGAAAAGCTGTAAAGAAGAATGGGAGAGAGAAGTTATCCTCCTCGACGATCGCTTGGAGGACGAGTCGGACGGGACGACGCCTGGACGAAGGAGGATGGAGCAGGACGAAGGAGGACGGAGCAGAAGAACGGGAACGAAGCAGCACGTCGTCATCGTCGCGGGATCCACTTCCGAATGGGGACGAAAATTTGGACTTTATCTCGCGAGGCGCATGCCGAGTTTGCGACAAGCTTCTCTCTAGCTTTGGAGAGGTAGAGAAGAGAAGGAAGGGATGAGAATTTCATGTGGAGGAGGTCTCCTTTTATAGTTGCAAGGAGTGGGGGCAAGTTAGTCATTACATCTTTAAAACATTAAATAATGGGTCTTTAGTGACGGATAAAACCGTCGTTAAAGCCCCATCGTGGGCGTAGTGGGCGTTGGACGTGCGGCGACTGGCTTCCACACGTGCCTAACGCTTGCCACACATTCAACGAATCTCAACCGTCCGATCGCAAGATCAAATGGCTTAAGATGCGCCTCCCCCGCTCCTCAACGTGCACTCGCCCGCGTGCGATGCCGCGTGAGGAGCGGGCGTGCGATAGCGCGTCGACGCTATTGAGCACGGACGGCCGCCCGATCAAGATCTGACGGTCGATTGAGGTCACACTCCCTGCTCCAGATCCAACTCGCCGCGACTCAAACTCGCGTTTGCGCCTCGCGTTAAGGCGCGGGACCGCTATGCTGCCTTAGCCAAAAGGTCGCGCGGACGAATTCAGGGCGCCGCATCCACAGCCATTGGATCTTGATCCAACGGCGGGGAAGCGGCGCTCTGATTGAAGAAGAGAAGGTGCGGCGGTGCTGGGGGCCGGTTGGACGGCTGAGATAGCACCACGTGGCGCCATCTTAGCCTTCATCTTCTGGATGTTGTAGATGGTGCCACAGGTGTCGGATTGACTCGATTTTTGCGTCGTTAGGCTGCGATCGTCGATCCGAATCCATCCATTCGGTTGGATTTGTCGTTTGAAGTGTGGATTTTCACCATCTTGGCCCTTGACCTTCTAGGGTTCCCCGGTCACTATCAGATGCTACAGATGCCTGATTAGGGCGATCTTGGAGTCGTTGAACTCCAATCGTCGCCCTGATCACATCTATACGGTTGGATCTTCGATCCAAGGCCCCAATAAAAAGTTTGCCCTGTCTAAGCACATAAAAGGAGACAATTAACCTCTATTTTATTCAAACTATTCTAAATGCAAGATGATGCATGTTATGCAATATTTATATCATGAAATGCAATCTTATGCTTAAGAACATGCATAAATAGACATCTTAAGTAGTGTAAATGTGTTTACATCAGCAAGCATTTGTTATTATTCTATCTACTCATTCAAGACTTAATCCATTCATTCAATATTGACATTCCAGTATTTCTAGTCCTAGGATTCATGCCACATCCTAAGTTCTAATTATTCATTCCATACATGCATTTAGGTTTTAATTAAATTAAGGGGAAGCCACTCTACCAGTAAACCTAGGAGTAATGGGGGCTTGAACGGTAGGTTCACGTGCCTCAGCAAGTCCCGAACCCGCAATGAAAACCAATCCTATCACAAGGATCAATCACAAGAGAATACTCAGAATAGTATAGAAAGTCTTCTAACAAGTAGAGGAATTCATATGGGAAACATCGGTATCTTAATTGCGAAAATCGGACCTCAAACGGACCTTAAACGGGTTAAAAATAGTGTTTCTGACTCAAATCAGACGTCTGGAACAACTTCCAGACATCTTAAAAGTGTCCAGTGCCATACCTCAAGTCCTGCGCCACTCCTCAGACGTCCAGGAACTCCGCTGGGCCGTTTGGACCCAGTTCCAGATGTCCGACCACCTCTTCGAATGTCTAGAAGCACTTCTCGTTGTCTGGTATGTCGCCTAGATGTCCGAAATGCATGGGAGGACGTATCCCGCGCCTTCCCGAAGCGAACCCTGCATGCAATCCACCAAATCTCCTTAAAAAAGCATGCAACAGTGCCTCGGCGGAGCGGCCTACATGGTCGTATCCGCAAAGAAGACATACCTTCACGAAGTCTACTTCTCAGTCGTCAGTAACCTCCTCCAGACGTCGGCTACGTCGTCTGGACGTCGATCCAGACGTCTGATTATGGGAAAAACCCAGAAATATAACCTGCTTCTGCCCTCTCGCGCCGCGCGTGGCCGCGTCGCACCCTCTCCTCTGCTGCTCCGGCTGCAACAGCGTCGAGGAGAACCTCCCCGATGCACTCCTCCGCCTTGCGCACGCGCCGCTTTGGCCGTGAGCTCACTTGCGAGCTTGTAAGCTAATGGTTCGCGTTGCTTTGGTTTTAAATTCTAGACGTTGTAGTAAAAAAAAAGCTGCTACTAGTTTACAATTTATTACTCGGAATTAAAATTTTCCCGAGGTCGAACTCAGGGAGCAAACTATGATTCCGGAAGCATATGAATTCACAATATATATATATATTGTTTTACAAAAATTAAGACAAAGGAGAGAGAGGGAGAGCAAAAATTCTCTTCTTGACTTTTTCTTCTTCTCTCTTCTTTTCAGCCGGTTTTCATCCTGTTTTCTTCTTTCTTCTTTTTTTTTCTTTGCTGCAGAGGTTTCCTTCTTCTCTTTTCTTTCTTCAGCTGCTATGTCCTTCTTTCTTCTTCCTTCTTCTTCCCTTCTTCTCTTCTTCTCTTCTTTCTTCTGCGTCTTCTTCTTTGCTGCAGAGGCTCCCTCCTCTTTTCTCTTTCTTTTTCTCTGGCTTGTCCTCTGCTCTTCTCTTCTGCTTCACTCCTTCCTTTTTTCTGACGTCTGATTCAGAAATCAAACACCTTAACTGTGCTGTTGCTACAGTGCCCCTGCTATCTTCTTTTCTCCTACTTCTCTCCTTCCTTCCTTCTCCTTCCTTCTTCTCTGCAGCTAAGTCCCAGCCGCTGCTCTTCCTCTTATTTCTTTCTTCCTTCCTTCTTCTCTTCAGCTGCTTCTCTGCAGTTAAGTCCTTGCCGCTGCTCTTCCTCTTCTTCTTTCTTTCTTCCTTCCTTCTTCCTCCCTCACCTGTTCCCTGCACACACACACAAGCTCAGTGCAAAACCTACCCTACCCTCTCCCTGCATCTCTCTCTCTCTTTGAATCTCTCTTGGGTACGCTCTCCCACAGTCGGGTTATTGAGTCAGGTCGCGTGCCCAGGTCCAGGCGCATCGGCGTGGGTGGTGTGTGAGGAGTGCACAGGAGGGTGTCGGGTCGAGTCGTGCTAGATCCGTGTGATGTGCTCACAGACGAGGGTTGTGTATAGGTGAGGGACCTCACCCCATGTGTATTCGGAGGCGATCAGCTAATATCACTTTGACAATTTATGTGTGGGCGTGTGGCCACACACTTCCGAGGTGGGACTCTTGCAGGCAAGAAGTTGCTGGCAATTGGGGCAGCAGCGAAGGCTTGCGACCTCAATAGAAGGCCTGGGCACACTCGCGGAAGTATCCCGCGTTGCCTGGGGCCTTCACCTGGTGCTGAAGGGACATGGAGCTGCTCGCTAAGAAGCTCCTACTGTCCGTCAATGGCGGTGAGGGGGTCGAGACCTGAAAGCACGAAGACGGCCTCACGGCCACGTCAGACAGCTTAGGAAGCTTCGCTAGAGGACGGCGAAGGCGGTGCGGGGGTTGTCGTGGCGGGAAAGTGGCTGTGGCCATGTGCCTAGGGCACACTGCAGAGGTGCAGGTGGGTGTGTTCGAGGGGTGGTCTGAAGGTGAAGGGCAGTGAATGGAGTAGGGGAAATGCTTGAGTGGAGTGAGGGGGAGCTTCTGGGCTTGTTGGCGAGGGGTGGAATGGCCTGTGGAGGTGGAGCAACCTCGCCGGAGATGGTGGCCGGAGGGGGAGCAGATGGAGGTGGTAGTGGCAGTCGAGGGGTCTAAAGTGCCAATTTAAGAGGGGAAAATTAAGAGGAGAGTAAGAGGAAGGTTTCTACCTATTTAATTGATGAAGAGGGAAAGAGGGGTGCCCGGTGCGTGCCTGCCGGAGCTGGGGACGAAGGTGCCCTGAAGGGGGGTAACGGCGATGAGGAGGGGATCTGGAGGCACCAGCTGGTTCGGCCTGGTGTGGGAAGACGAGGCAGAGTGAGCTCTGCTGTAGGTATGGCAGCAGAGCGACGAGGAGGAGGAAAGATCGTCGGAAGCTTGGGCTGTCTGACCGGAGTGAGAGGAGACGAAGTAGGGGGTTTTCTTCAACCAAAGCTAGCTTGAAGGAAGCGGCTGCACCTGCTGCTCCTTATAAAGGTGCTGGCGCGGAGAGGATCTCGAGGAAGCGACGTGGGGAGCTCGCCGGGGATGGTCGGAGATGGAGACCCATGCCTTTCATGCGTGCGCACGAGAGGCATGGGCAGCCGCAGGTCAAAGGGGAGGGTCCCTGCGGAAGAGAACGACGCAGGGAACCCCCCATTTGTTCCTGAGAGAGGTCCCCATTTCCTGTGCGGCACCATCCTCCGCGCAAGGTCGCCGGAGGTATGGTGCCTGCGTGGGGTGGCAAGAAGGACCGTTCTGCAAAGAACAAAGGAAAAGATAGGGGACTAAATGTAAGATTTTGAAAAGATAAGGGTCAAAAAGTAATTCAAGAGGACCAATTTGTAAAGTTAGTCAAGATGGTCTTCTCTTAGGCTCAAATTTTTGTACCAACCTAATTTGAACCTAAGGAATTTAATGGTGTAGTTTGATTTTAGGTTGACCACGTTTGACCGGTCAATTTGCGCAAAAATCCAAATTAGGTTAAAATTTGGGCATTGTTCTCAATTTAGGTCAAGATAGGTTCCAAAGGCCAAATTGAAGGTTCTAAACCCTAAGGAGTATTTTTCCATGAATTTTAGAGGGTTCAGTTTATTTTTATCCTGTCTAGAATCTCATGAATTAAAGCGAATTTATTTTTAGGGTTACAGAATGTCATTTGATTTCTAAAAGTTGCTATAACCCTTTTCAGATCAGATCATCCCACTTCCTTCCTTATTAAGCTTATTTAACCTATGTTTAGACCCTTAGATACCCTGTTTGTGTACTGCATTGGTAAAATTACAGTTTTACCCCTAATGACTTGTCTTATTCTTCAATTCAGAATTCTCTGAGTTAAGCTTTTATTTAGGTTTTGTAGGAGCTTTTTCACACTTATTTAGATCAAATTGTGCTAGTTAGGGTTCATGATGAGGCTCTCATCAGCTAACTTCTCTCCCTCTCATGCTGCTCCTCTTCTCCTTCTTGCGTCACACTTGTGCTCTCACCGATCTGCTGCTCTCATTGGAGGAAAGGAAGAAGGTGGCTGGGAAGTGGGGGTGGAACGAGGGAGAGGAGGGGGCCTTATATAAGGGTGTGGGTTTAGGGTTTTCATCGGGCCGGAAGGAGAGAGAAGAAGAAAACGAGGGAAGTGTACTGTCTGCGCGCAGACGCGAGCTCATACTCGAAATTTTCGATTTCCAGACGTCTGGGAAGGTGTCCTGACGTCTGAACAGACGTCTAACCCATAGTCCGGACGTCTTAAAAGGCTTAAACAGCACGGGTCTTAACAACCCTTAGGTGAAGGGGTAGAAAAATATCATGAAAGCCCTTAAGTGGTGAAAGATCATAACAAAGCAGTCCTTAGGGTTGCAAAAAGGTCCCTGCAAGTTTTCAAATAGGTCCTTGGAGGGTTTTCTAAGGATGAAATGTGATATGTGAAGGACCTAAATGTGAATCTCTAAGTTGAAGGTCTTAATGATGTTCAAATGTAATCAAGTTTTTAATGAGGCCTAATTGAACATATTAGAAGTTAATTTTACTTTTGATTTGAAATTTTGAGTTCATTTATGTGTTTAATTTGCAATTGGATTACCATTTTACATTTATTAATATATTATCTCAATAATTGACCTAATTATACATTTTTAGCACAAAATTGATGTTTTAGGTCTTTTTCTCTATTTCTCGCATTTAACCCTTTTTATGTGTTAATTCCGTAGTTTCTAACTTAACTTAGGTAATTTAACTATGATGAGTCACACTCATCATACCCCCATGCTTAAATTTTGCTAGTCCCTTAGTAAACAACTCATTAAAGTGCATAGCAATTTAAGTATCAACAAGGTAAGTGTGATGAGATATCTTTTTTTCTTTTCTTTTTCTCAATAAGTTAAGTGTTTAAAGATGATCTTTAAGTTGAAAGAGTTTCCGATAAATCGACTGTGTTTTTGTTTGGACATTGTGAGAACCTTTTACTTAGGAAGACTGACCAAAACTTAAGACTGATATAACATAGACCATCTCTCGACTAACAAGAACTCTTGATATTTAAACCTTTCAGTCGAATATCCAACTAGAAGATGCCCTCGATAAATATTATGATTTTCTTTCGCAAAAAGCTAAGGTCAGTTGGCTTAAGCCAAGGGAAGGTAACAATGCTTTCTTTTTCACAACCATCAAGAAATGATTTGCAAAACGTTCTCATAATTCTTTGTCCGCTACCATTGGCAATAACTCTTGGGATCTGGCAGCGTCTAAAGCTAGAGACTTTTTCCAATCCCTCCTGTCTTCAAGTGGCACTGGCGACATAGGTGGATTCATGCATGTCATCCCTCCTATCATTACTTCGAAAGATTCTCTTTCCCTGATTACCCCCCAAAAAAGAAAGAAATCATGGATATCATTAACGTTATGCCCAACAACAGCTCCCCTGGCCCCGATGGTTTTAATGTCGAATTCTTTCGTAGCTATTTGGACATTGTTAAGATTGACGTGCTTAATGCCATCTCCCATTTCTTCTCTTCTCACATAGCTCCCTGATCCTTCAATTCCACTTTCATTTCTCTCATCCCTAAGAATCCTAACTCTATGGAGCTAGCTGATTTTCATCCTATCAGCTTGTGCAATGTTACCTTTAAAATTACCTCAGGCATTCTCGTTAACCGCCTAGCTAACTTGCTGCCCAAGATCATTTCCTCGGAATAGGTGGGTTTTATTTAAGGTAGATCCATATTTGATCATATCTCCACTACTTTTGAGCTTACTCAGAGGCTTAATCGCAAAGTTTTTGGCTCCAACATTATTTTCCAGCTTGACCTCCAAAAAGCC
Organism: Thalassia testudinum; assembly: GCA_037157565.1. Classification (NCBI taxonomy): domain Eukaryota; kingdom Viridiplantae; phylum Streptophyta; class Magnoliopsida; order Alismatales; family Hydrocharitaceae; genus Thalassia; species Thalassia testudinum. Next base: position 37,842,347 of record JAZHRO010000024.1, read on the forward strand.
TACGATAGAGTGAAATGGACTGCCCTCTATTGTACGTTGAGTAAATATGGGTTCTCTCCTGATATCATTGCTTTGATTACAGGCTTTGTGGAACATGAAGGATCTTCTATCTTAGTTGTTGGTTACTCCTCCCCTTTTTTCAAGGTCTTACGTGGGTTGAGACAAGGAGATCCCTTATCCCCTTTTCTCTTCGATATCTTTATGGAGTCGTTTATCCGAGGTATCAAGGAGATGGTTCTTTTAAGTTGCCTTGATATGTTTTCTATCAAATGTGGCATAACCCCTCCTGTTGTTCTTCTCTATGATGATGACATCATCCTCTTTTTGAACTAGAGCCTGAGGTCCACTTCCAACCTTATGGCTTTCATCCATGATTTTGAATCTAACTTTGGGCAAAAATTAAACCTCCTTAAAAGCTTTTGCTACGTTGGGAGCCATTTCCCTGTGGGTAGACTATCTCGAATCCTTTCCATCATTGGCTTTCAACTTGGGGGCTTCCCTTTCCAATATCTTGGCTGCTCCATTTTCATGGGTAGAGCTAAGATCGCCTTTTTCCATAATTTGGTTGGCAAAATCCATTCCAAACTCTCAGGTTGGAAGGAAAAGCTTCTTTCCTCGGCAGTCAGGCTCCTCCTTATAAAGCATGTGCTCTCCTCTATCCTTATCCACACTCTTTCGGTGATTGATGTTCCTAAGTCTGTTATCCGCAATCTTGAATCCACTTTATCTAACTTCTTTTGGATCTCCTCTGACGATGCCCACTATCACCACTGGATTTCCTGGTCGTCCATTTGCAAACCTCTCCCTCTTGGTGGCCTTGGCATTAGAAACATTTCTTTGGTTGCTAAAGCCTTTAGAATGAAAAGAGTTTGGAGCATCCTCTTTGATAATTCCCCTTATGCTTCTCTCATGAGGAATCTCTACGACATCACTTATACTTCCTTTCCCACCCGCTGCAGAAGACTCAACTCTCTTGCCTTGGCTTTTAAGGACATGAAATCTTATATTCGGTGGGAGGCTAGAGAAGGTGACCTTCTCTTTTGGTTGGACCTCTATATTGGGGACTTCCCCCTTAAGGAGTTCCTCCCCAAAGATATTGATCCTCCTAGGATTAAGATCAAAGATGCTTTGACCCACTCGGACCTGATCGATCACCTCCATGCCATCCCTGATGACATTAGAGCAAAGATCTTTCAAACTCCTGTTCAAGACAACAAAGATAAGCCAATTTGGTCCCTTTCTTCGAGTGGCAATTTCTTCGTATCCTCTGCATATGACTTCAACTTCAATTCGACCAACCGCTCTCCTATTTTCCGTTGCCTTTGGAAACTTCAGCTCCCCCTCAGGTTGTCCACTCTAGCTTGGAGACTTCTCCTTAACAGGTTTCCCACTGACGACAACATTCTCAAGCTTAGCATCCATCTTCCCTCCAAATGTGTCTGCTATCCTGATCATCCATCCTCTGAATCTTGCCTTCAACTTTTTTGCCATAGCAATCTTGTCATCTCTATTACCGATTGGACTTTTAGAACTATGCACCTCAATCCCATTCCACGTTCTACTCTTTTCAACTACTTCGTCAATTCCAACCCCTCCTTTTCCAATAGGTTCAAGGGTTTCACTACCTTCATCTCGCACAACATTTGGCAAATTCGTAACAAAATTAAGAATGAAAACTTCAACTTGCTCCATTCCCATCATCACCTGGATTGGAATTGGAGATCCTTTAATATGTCTGAATGGCTCAAGTCCTAGAAGCCCAAAACCTTTGCCGTATCTTGGGTTCGTCCGCCTCTTGGCTATAAGGTCAACTTTACAGCTGTCAGATAGCATGATCATCTTAACATGATGTGGGTCCTTAGGGACAACACGGGATCCTTTATTGAAGCTGCATCTTCCAGGTCCCCCTATTCATCCATGGAGGGTGGAATTATTAAGGCCATTTCCCACTTCCTTCATTTCGTTCAGCCCCCTAATATTAGCATATGCTATGAGATGGACTCTACTCTCTTATATTACTGGTGGAACAGGAAAACCCCTGTTGCCTAGCACATCCGTGCAACTTTACAGACCGCCAAGGATGGTTGCCCTCCCGACACCACGTTGTCTTATATCCATCGTAAGGCCAACAAGCTTGCACATACGATTGCATCATTTGCTTCAGGACCATGGCTTCACTACCGCTCGCCCGCTCTCTTTCTTGCTTGATGTCGAGGGCTGCTCAAGTTAGACAGGATTCAATTCCCTTATATCATAGGTTGCAGCTTTTTATTTTTTTGGTTGCCTCTGTTTTTTTCTTTATTTCTCTTCGTTATTGTAGTAGGACACGAGTTGTGATCCCCCTTTCTTGTACGGAACATGTTTTGATCTAATTCCCCTGTTTCCCTTTTTTGTGGCCTCCGGGGAGTGGAGGATAAATAATATAGACTCCTATATTTTGGAAAAAAAAAAAAGTAGAAGGAGTGTACATGGGACATATACAAGTCATTGTACACAAAGTAGGCATCTCGCAGAAGTTTCCTTTTGCCATTCATGCACGTAAGTGTCGCAAGCCAACACACAGAAATTTGACGGGTCAAGTCAGCCACGATAAGAAATCATAGAAATTTGACAGATCAAGCCACCTACGATGAGAAATCTCCCAATCTTCTCCCAAAAGCAGGTAGAAAGATCAAAGTACTGACGTCGATTCAGACGTAAATTTTCCTTTTTATTTGCAATCAAAGGGGTAGGTAGACAGGCATGAGATAGACTTGATTGAAATGTACCCTGGTATTTGAACCGGTCAATTTTTAATTGATGAGAGCCGTTCTCTTTCATGACCTCGTCTACTCTCGTGCATCTTCGACCTGACATGTATGTATATATATCCGATTAATTGGTCCCGTCTCACATATATTTCCATCCAAGAAAGTAAATCACAGCACCTTTGATTTAATTCCTTGTTCTTCCCTAATTAGTCCTCCCAAACAACATTTACAAACAATGATGGGATCAATCCTTTGCCACTCGCCATCTTTGGCCGCCTTGTGTGGGAGATTTTGTGGCCCTCTAAAAATCCTAACGTCCGCTTCCCATCTTAGAATTATTCCTTCGACGACGACTAAGCAGCCCTTCTGGCCGTCCCGACGGTTTGCCACCCACACGACCATGCGTGCTATCGCTCAGGCGGACGTGGGTGGTTGGAGCACTCCTCCCCCTACTGCAGGCAATTACGTCACCGTCTTAAGCATCGACGGTGGTGGTGTGCGAGGGATCATCCCAGGCACCGTCCTCGATTCCCTTGAAGCTAAGCTCCAGGTCCAATGTTTAAGATACGTGTCTATATACACACACACACACGTACGTGTGTCTATATTTATGTATCCACATCGGAATTTATTAAAAAGTATGTGGCGATGAATAGGAACTTGATGGATCGGATGCTCGGGTGGCGGACTACTTTGATGTGGTTGCTGGGACCAGCACAGGAGGATTGGTCACCGCAATGTTGACGACCCCCGATAATAATGGCCGCCCACTCTTTGCTGCCAAGGACATCACCGATTTCTACCTCGAGCATTGTGACAAGATCTTCCCGCAAGCTAGGTGCATGTAATCTTCTTACCAAGGGCGTAAACGAATCGAATCTGTGTGAATCTCTGCACACGTTTGGTTTGGTTCGATAGAAGTTTTTCGAGGTTTGGGTGCATTAAAAGAAAACTTAAAAGTAGGGTTCGATTCGTTTATATTTTCGATGGATTTGTTTGATTCGTTAATTTATAATTTGTTTGAGTGTAAAATTTAAAAATACTGTTAATTTTGATTTAACTCTTCTTGAATTGGACCAAAGGTTCATTTAAGTGTAATTTACTTGATATTTTATATAGATGCAAGATGGATTCTTGTATTTTTATTTGACTTATTTTGGTAATATATATATATATATATATATATATATATATATATATATATATATATATATATATATAACAAATCTTTAATAAATCAAACTTAAACTTACTTATTTTATTTAAGTTTGATTCGTTTATTCAAATAAACTTATGCCTAAGTTTAAATTCAATTTATTTACTTGCAAGTTAAATCTAAATTGAATTTATAGTGAGTTAGACCTAAACGAACATTGAATCCAAATTTTTTTTTTGGGACAATCTCAACTTCGGCTGTTTAGCACAAGCAAAACCTATCGGCACATATTTCATAGTTTCAAATCTCTTTTATGTCAGTAGCGAGAGAGATATCGTTGTTTGTTTGTAATGATATGTAAGATCCTTGATGCACATATTAATTGCTAGATTATTTAACAAGTTCTGCATGCCTTTGCAGATTCCCCTTACAGGGTATCTTCCATGGACCCAGATACGATGGTGTGTACCTGCATCAGCTGATAAAAGGCTTGCTTGGACAAACTAAACTAACTCAGGCTATCGCGGACATCGTTATTCCAGCCTTTGACATCAAGTACATGCAGCCAGTTGTGTTCAATTCCTTTGAGGTAACTTATTAGATTCACGGACATACACGTAAATACACAAGTTTTTAGATTGCTTGTCTACGTATACACACACAGCAGAAGTGTCTCGATTCACGCGTGCATGTGTGCGCGCATGCACTTGCATGAGGTTAATTAGCATCGATCGAACAATCAGGAGGGTCACAATTGAATACAATTTCACAATTCAGATTGCAATGGTTGGAATACAATTTTACAATATTTCAAATTGAATGTGTTTCTTCAAATGCTTAAGTGCAATTCCACATGCGTGCGTGAACGCTTACGAAGGATTCCTTGAAAATATATCACTTCACAGCACAACACATCGAAGTGCATCTGTATATGTTATTGTCTCGTCATTAATCCTGAAATGAAGATATGGTGATCAGATATTTGCATAATTATACAGGCAAGGGAGGACCCGTCGATGAACCCTCTACTGGCAGATGTCTGCATCGGCACTGCGGCGGCCCCAACGTTCCTTCCACCTTATTTCTTCGAGACAATGGACGACGCTGACAAAGTCAGAACATTTGACCTCACGGATGGCAGCGTGGCTGCGAACAATCCAGTGAGTAAAGAGTTACCTGGTGCACCAAGGCCGCACCCTATATGTGCATCCATAAAATGGGAAAATATAGGGAGAATTAAAAAGTTATACGTTCACTACATCCACAAGTATGCATCCCAGTAAACATGAAATGCATTCTGCAAATTAACTTCGGCAACAAAGGCATAGATTGACTTACCAAACTCTATAAAATAAAGTGTAGATAACGTAGAACGACCTCGCAACGAAGCTCAAAACTAATACCACTCCTGTATCACACGATACCAAAACCAACGAAAAGGATATTTCTTCACGACAAAATTCTAGCCTTCAACTCAAAATCAAATTTCACGTCTAACCCTGAATTGGGAAAGCACCTGAGATTTCTTGCCTTTCTAACAATAAAAATCAGACATATTATTAATAACTAGCGCATTGTACTCGCGCTTTGACGTGGGCGTAAGCTTTCGTGGATGTAGGCGTGTAGGCCAGAAATCATCAAGTGTTGTCATCTCTCTGCCATCTACCTTCTACGCATGTCTATTTTTCAATTAAAAAGAATTGCATGCAGACGCACGAAAATTTATCGTAAAGACTTGAGTCTAGTTTCGAATCTAATTAAAATAAATTAACTTTAACACCTTATAATTAGATAAGAATTCAATACTTAAGCAAAAGAATACATAGACATATATCATGACAAATATTCACACACACACACACACGTGTGTGTGTGTGTGTGTGTGTGTGTGAGAACTATGTAAAATCCAAAAAAATAGTTTCTACGTATCTTGTTTCTCCCAACATTGTTAATTAATCTTTCTATTATAACTTTATTCAAATTAAACAGACGATGGCGGCCATGCGACTGGTCACGAGGGAGATGTCCAACGAGCTTGCATTGAATCATCCCAACGAACCTATGAACTTGAAGAAGATCCTGGTCCTCTCCCTTGGCACTGGAACAGCCAAGCAAGAACAGAAGTACACTGCCACCGAAGCAGCCCAATGGCGCACCATTTCATGGCTATTCCAAGGTGGCAACACCCCCATCATCGACATTTTCACACAAGCCCAATCCGACATGGTCGATTTCCATGCTTCCATCCTCTTCCAGTCACTACGTTGCGAGGACAACTACCTACGCATTCAGGTACCATTTATCATCGTAGAATTTTCACATCTGTACTCGAACCCACGACGCTCAATTGTGGGGAGAAAAAGTGTATGCATGCATGCATGCATGCATGGTTAATTAATTAATCTTTCTTTTTCATATATGTATATATATAGTACGATAATTTGCAAGGAGTGGCAGCATCTGTGGATAACTCGACAAACGAGAACTTGAATAACTTAGTCCAAATTGGAAGGGACCTTGTGAACAAAGGATTAGTCTCGAGGGTGAACATAAAGAACGGGAAGACCGAGCCCATACCAGATGGCGGGACCAACAACGAGGCACTGGCTCGCTTCGCCAAGATCTTATCCGATGAGAAGAAGGTAAGGGAGTCATCAACCTGATACGTGACTGGTTGAGTTTCGCTTAAGGCTTTGTCTTGGCTTCTATTAGTGTTCCCTAAGTACGATTACGTGTAATTAACTGTTATATGTAGTGATTAAATGTACCTTTCAGTGAGCTGCGAAATAATGTATATTAGTGATAAATGGCATTTAGTGTTGCAGGAATTCTCAAAATTTGTATGTATATGATTTGATTAAATATTTAAAAGATTTATTCTAATAAAATTTACTCTATTATTTAATTTTTATTTGTATTGAATTGAATGGTTAATAATAATATAAAGTACCATGGTATGGCTGAAATTTTATCAAAAATGTATCAAGAGCCTCACGTGATTTTTCTTAAAACAACTATGATCTATTGATGCGAGTATTTTCCCTGTTTTTGGAAAGTTGATGGAGCAGAGAGAGAGACAGAGACAGAGATGGGGAGGGAGGGATGAATTAGTTGGAAAGATTGGATTCGGCGGTGACGTGGTGGATATGACCCGCACTTTTTTTTAATTATAAAATAGATATTCATCATCGTCACATTGCCCTGATGTGAACATTTGAAGAATATTTTATTAGTAGAAATTATAGCAGCGGTCAAATTTAAGTGAATGCGAGCAAGCACACATAATTTGACTTTTGAGGGTCGTTGTTGCCAGGCTCTCATCATCATTTGCTTACTTAAATATTACCATAGATTCGTCTAAATGATTCTCTTTTATCATTATCATATGTGCACTATGTTTCAATTTTAGTCATTTTTAATACATGTGTTTATGGGAGAGCATAAAATTTAATCACAGCAAAAATGTAAACAAAATCAAGGTTACAATCAAGAAGTCAAGTAGGGTAACTAAACTTTGTTCAAAAGTAAAATATACTGAAGGTGCACAAAAAGGCCCTGATGTTATTAAGAAGAGTCTAATGATCCAAACTCAACACTTCAACCAAAGAATTTGCTGAAGGGCAGATATATGAAAGGGAAGTAATCTATTTTTTGCTATCGCTCGAGTCTTCACATTCCATTTGAACCTTCCAATGTAACAAAATATTTGCATTCCAAAAAAAATGCAAAAGAGTAGACTCTGTCTCTAGGTGAATATTAGAGTGATGGGGAGTGATAACCAAGAAATACTTGATCATGCTGACAAAGGCTATATCATTGTGGGTAATCCCAATCCTGGAGTGGGCATCTGAATCATGGTGGGTCACCAAGAGAGGGATAACATCCAACAACGAAGATGAACCAGAAACATTATCTGAGGAAAGGAGGTTGCTATAGAAATCAATAGAGGACTTAGTGGCAACCTCCTAAGAGCCACTACCAATAGCCATAGTGAGATTGGAGCAAGATTTCTTCGCGAACCCTCTTTTAGTGGTAGCATAGAAAAATTTATTGTCACCCTTGCCATTTTTAATCCACTCAATTTTAGCCTTTTGAGAGAGAGTCATTGAGCTTTGCTTGGGCATCATCAAGTTAGATTTGGATGTCATTGAGCTCAACGGAGAGATTATCATCCCAATAGGATTCCAAATTAGAATCCACCTCATCCTTGCGAATCTCAAGGTTTTTAATGATGGAGTGAATATCCCCAAAAGTTGTTCTATTCCATTGGATGAGTGCCTTAAGAATGGATAGTTTGACGCAAATCTTGAAAAGAGGGTCAAGTAATTGATGAAGATCAGCAGAATTCCAGGTGTCCACCACCAAAGAGAGAAAAGATGAATCTCTGAACCACATGTTTTGGAAACGAATGGGTTGAGGTTTAGAAGGGTGGTTGGAATAAGAGCATAGGACCATAGGTGAGTGATCAAAGTTCCTTCTAGAAACATAGGAGCTGGAGGAGAAAAAAGAAAGGGCTTCAGCGTTCAGAAGAACACGACCAAGTCTCCGATAGATGCGAGTGGAACCCCTACGACCATTGCACCATGAGAACTAGGAGCCCGCCATAGGCATATCAATCAGGGCGACAGAGTCAGTACAAGATCTGAAAGGAGTAGCTTAGGATTCATGAAAGGGAAGCCCACCGGATTTCTCCAAGGCAGACAGGATACAATTGAAATCACCAGCAACAACCCAAGGTTTGGGAAAATTGTTAGCAATGGATGAAAGGTGGTCCCATAAAGACCTACGATCCTCAGCAACACAGGATGCATAAACAACAGTGATCCTAAGGTTGGAATCCCCAACACAGCACTTGACAGTAAGAGCTTGATTCATAGAAGAGAGGAAGGAGATATTAATAGGATCCTTCGACAAATACCAAATCTTAGAAGAGTTTGGGACAAGATCGGAGGTGAAGGAAATCGAATCCTTAATAAAGTCTATAGAAGTAGGGTCAGCAAAAGGTTCTAAAAGAAAGATAAGGTTTAGGTGGTAGCGATGAATCAAGTCTTTTAGATGAAGAATGGTAGGAGCATTAAGTATGCCCCTACAATTCCAAAAGAGGCACTTCATAAGGAAGTCATGGTAGATCCATTTCTAAATCCATCTCCAAAAAGAGAGGTTAACCCTTATCGTAAACTAGGTCTTAAGATATGTTTGGATGAGGGTTAGCATTTGTCCTTTGATAAGAGTTATGAAGGGGTGAGTTATAGAGGCAATGATGTAAGTAGTGGATTAGTGTATAATAGATATCATAAATGGATTGATGTGTTGAGTTGTATATTGATGTGATTAAAATATAGAGAGAGTTGTAATTTATTTGTTTTATATTTTGTATTAGGTTATTTTATTATTATTTTTTTTTTGAAAAATAGAGTAAGTGAGGTTAGATGTGATGAATGATATAATATGTTGTTCTCGTAAATTATTCCTCATCATAGAACTCCTCATAACACTCATCTATTCCTACCATGTCACCTAACCTATGACTTTAATCCTCAACCAAAAGCAACCTCAACGTTTTTCTTCTTCTATATTAGAATCCTCTCTCTTTCTCTCTCTCTAGCTTTGGAAGAGTTTTCTTAAAAATTTTTGTGCATTGCTTTCTTTTCTATGCATGTGTATGCATACTTACATACATACATATATATATAGATATGAGTATATGTATGCATATATATATGTATGCATTTAGACGCACAAGATACATAAGAAGGATTGATTCAATGGTCACCTTAGGCATCAATCTTCCATTTGGTAGCCTTTTAACAAGTGTTTAGCATCATGATGCAATATCACAATGTATTTGATCAAATGACAACTTGGTGCTCTTGTCCAAATTTCAAGATAAGAAATGGAATTTATGAAAGTTTGAAGATAATGGTGGATTGTAAAATGAAAGCTTTTATCGGTCCGATCTCTATATTGTTCAAAGAATTAGTGTGTGGGGGATAATTAATTCCTCCTAATTTACCAGAACGAGATAACAAACATGAAATAACAATATCGGATAGAATTGAATCAGTAAAAAGCCTATGTTAACCTTAAAATATGAAAATAATTTGAGAAGTACTTTATGACATTCATTTCATTGAAAATGTCAACCCTATATACACATTAAGCAAAATATCTACATTGAAAAATGATAGATATTCAAAACATTGTTTACTAATGTTTCAAATTGGACCATAAGGAAATTTATATCTTTAGTATCAAGGAGAAGAAGATTAATAAAATTAATTTTGAACCCGTATCTTGTTATGGGAGTATAAAAGTCAAAATTATATCAGAATTTTATTCTTAAAAAAACTATTAAGAGAGAGAGTTTGGATTAAGAAAATAAATAAATAAATAATGACATGACTAATATATATAATGTTTATTTAACAAGTTTTTATATCATATGTAAGACATTCCAACTTAATAAATTAAATATATTAATGTATTTTAATTTTTAATAGATGTATTTTAATTTTAAATCGAAACATACCAATTGAGAAGCAAAATACATTAGTTGAAATAAATAAACGTCCCCACCCACCAAAATATATCAGTGCATTTTAATTCTCAACATTTGTGCTTTTACTTTATATCAGAATAAATCAATTTAAAATCAAAATACATAAATACATTTTAGTTCTCCATCAAAACATACTTATTGAAATTTAAAATATATCAATTGAAAAGTAAATAAATGTCATAACTCAAAAACATATACGATGCATTTTTATTTTGAATCATTATTTTTAAAATTAAAATATATCATACATTGTAAAAATATTACCTTGTATGTTTTGATTTTAAATTGATATCGTAGATTGAATTTATATAAATTGATTTTGTATTCTTATTATTTATATTATAATAAAAATATATTCAATATTAATTTCTATTAGAAAAATTGAAAATAAAGAAATTGATCATAAATATGAAATTTGAAACAAACATATATCATAAATAATTTATAGAAAAATGAAATAAAATAATAATAATAAAATAGAGATGAGAGAGAGAGGGCGCGGAAAAGAAAGAGAAAAAAAAAGTACGGTGCCGAGTCGAAGTTGCAGAAAAATATACATATAATAGCTGAACTAATAATTACAAGAAGCACGACCAAGTAAATATATAAAGATTGAAAATTTACAGAAAAGAATGCACGTGGTTCTCGTGTAAGCTTGAAATAGAAAGCATTTATTCTTCTCATATGCTTCTTAGATTCGATCGTCTCTGATCTTGCAAGAACGTATTTATTGCCGTTTGTCATTTGTACCTCTTTATCAGACATATAGGATTGCATTAATCCAAACTCTCCAGATTATGTGTATGTTAAGGTTTAATTTACTTAGGGTTATTTGAGGGTTAATTTCTTAAAAAGAGATTAATCTTTATTTACTTAATTATTTAATTTTCCATCTAATAATTTATATTTAACTATTTTAATATGTATTTCTTTAACATCAGTTTCAACAGGATTTAATCAAACCTATATTAAAATCATACATTACTTATATTTTTGACAATTATGATGTTTTATATTTTTAACATCATTATTAATTAAATATAATAAGGATTAATATTATAATGTAACACTAATGGAAGTAAATATAAATTAATATTAATAATAATATGTAAGTAAATATAATTATAGGTTAATATTAATTTTATATTTCTAATCATTTAAGTAAACTAATTATAATCCTAAATGTTAAAGATGCACTTCTATATTTTTCTTTTAAGACCAATTAATCTTCTGAAATGGCACTTAGATTCTTGGAGGACATTAATTTCTTGATTTTTCCATTAGATGAATGCTTTTGAACTTCCAAAAATACAAAGGAGGAGAAGGTGGTTTTTTATATAACAAAATCATCAATACCCAAAAAAAAAAAAATGGCATTACTCTCAGCTTACGTTATTATCAGTGAAAGATTTGGATCCTAATTAAGTTAGCAAAGAACTTCCATAAGATCCTATTTAGGAACTGATTGCTAATTAGCGAGCGCGCACATATCCAACATGTTCCATCCGAAGTAAAGCAATAATGGCCTCCAACAAGTATGGATTAGAATGAAGGTTTCATTAATTTGATTAGACAGCCTCTTTTTCTTCTATACCAGTTATGACTTCTCTTCGTCACGAGAGTGGCTTGTTTTCTTACTTCTATTTCTTCTTCCCTTTACTCGTTCCTATTTCATCTCTTATATATATATATATATATATATATATATATATAGGTAGGTACATATACTCGGTATAATTCTGTCCATTGGAGTGCCGATTGAGACCTTTCATCTCCCAGGAATCACAGGTAACTGGAGCGGGTCTCCCAGCCAACTATATAGTTGTGTGATAATTAATAACGTAATCCAACGATAAAAAAATGAAACCTTTGGCATCCCATCTTTGTCCACTAAATTTACGAAGTCAGTATTTTATTAGGATGGCTAGTAGGGTCCCCTCTCTTACTAGCTCCTCTTATTTCCTGCGGTTGTGGCGTGTCCTCTTTCCTAGCCGTTTCCTTGTTAGCTACCATATGCATCCATGGTCGTTTGCCTAAGTTGGCTGATGGTTTAGCTCGACCTACCTCCTGCACATCCACTTCTTGAGCCATTGGCTTCCCATCTTCTTCGATATAATGTCTCGCAATCAAAGGTGATTGGAGGCTCATGGATCTGATTGTTCTTACTAAGGATGTTTGCTTAGGCAACAAGATTGGCTCTATGAGTACGAAAATACATGCTATAATATATTTTATAACGTACGGCTCTCACTTATGTTTCTATTCGAAAAAGAAAACAAAATACAGCGATTAAAAGTTGAAATTAACAGATTTAAAATGAAAATTCAACGATTGAAAGTTAAGTAAATTGATTTAAAATCAAAATACATTTGTATATTTTATCTTTTCACTGATGAAAAATGATTTTTTACTCGGAACGTGATTTTTCATATATGTGAAGTGATTTTTTACTTGGAAAGTTAGTTTTACTTATGAGAATTTCATCGATGAAAAATTAAAATATAATGATTGAAATGATCACTCCCATTTCGTATATCGAAAAATATGTTGCAACATAAGTTTATTTACCTTTTAATTTGACTCTATAATTGGACAAGCTATGATAGGTCCTAAAATTTGGATATTTATGTCAAATTTTGTTTTTGCTAGTGTTATGTTTAATTTCATACGTCTAGATCATGCATGGAGCGCTTGGTTCCTCCACTCTTTGGATTATCGTATGGAAGTGGGGAGAGCCTCAAAGTGCCTCAACTACACGTTGCTCGAACTCCCAAGCCTTTTTGTTGAGAGGAGAAGCCCAATAAATCGTTCCCATTCCAGAAATACATTTCTTGGGGGCTTAAAGCAAAATTTTCAAATATGACTTTCGCCCTGAGCCTTTCAATGCGATTTTCCACGTGAATACAAGCTCCAACGCCATGGCGGGCATTGAGAACTAATAAAGAAAAGAAGCTGGACCGGTGGGCTTTTGGAGGATGTGCGAAGCATGACAGGTCCATTTCTATCTTAAAAGAAAGGCCCATTAATGGCGTCACTGTGGGCTGGAGCTGGAACTAAAGATAAAAAACGGACTTCAGTAGAATTTCTTGACCAAAAAGATCCCGATTTTGTTGAATTAAGGACTTTCATCCCTCAGCAAAGTCCACTCCATTGGGAAAAAGAAAAGAAAATGAAAAGGTACCTTTTTTTCTCTGAGAACATTATAAATGAAAATATCTTATCCTCATGATTTCTCATCAACCTTGTAAGACCAAGAAATTAACTTAATTTTATCTTATCTTACAGGCTCCAAACACAAATGAAAAGCTCACCAAGTCTTCATTGAAGAGGATCTTCTTTCCTTTAAAAACACTCACCTTTCTTACACATGCCCTTTGTCCCACAGGTAGTGGTTTATATACGCTTCTTTTCAAGGCTTTTTATGCATCACTACGTACCTACTCTCCGATTCTTTTTCCTGTAGTGCTGAGCAATCAAGGAATCTGTGCCGCCCTTTTTGATAAGGCAGGGCGTAGAATGTGGCATGAAAAAATACCTCTTGTAAATTGTTTCTCTTGTGCCACTCCTCTCCTTAGTTCATTTCCAGCATCATCGCTTTAAGATCACTATCATGCATCATCTTTATGGTGGTACTCTCATGAAAAAAGCTAGGGAGAGGTTTTCTTTTTTTTTGTTGGTGACCCAGATTTTCTATTGCCTAATCTCCCTAACAAGGCTCCTCCAGCAAATGAAGGTTTGCTTGGACACATCCTTCTGAGCAGATGGAATGATATATAATAGAACTGTCCACTGCCTAGCATTGCCTGAACAATGCTAAAAGTAAAAGATATATAATAGTTCTTCCAGGCAACGGGCATAACTAAAGGCCTATTTAGTAGAAGTTTAAAGTTTAAGAAGTTTTAAGGAAGGATAAGTGGATAGGCAAGAGAAGGGTTAGTGGATGTGGATGTTGATGTGATGTTAAGGTGATATATTATTATTAGTTTTTATTTTTATTTTTATTAGAAGTGTGTTAGTAGGATAGATGTGATAGATAAGAATAAGTTAGTGCAGGTAGATATAATTTACGAGAGATAGATGTGATGGATGATGGTAAATGTGATAGGTGGGCAATAAACTTTTTTCACTCTTCACTTTAAACCTCTACTCAGCAGAGCCAGAAGCTTTTGTCAAAGGATTGCCCCGTTCAAGAAATCCTCATCAAGCACGTAATACACAATTATCTCGACATGATCCCACAATTAATCACCATCAAAGGGAGCATTACTAGAATGCAATAAATTGATATAAAGCTATCGTACTCCTTCATCCATGTAGCACGGATTAAGTCTCTGAAACATGCCATTAACCGATATAACAGACAAATCGGATCCATCATTATCAATGGAGGCCGACTTGTTCGCCAAAGACATGACTTTGTCCTTGAGCTTACGCTATACTACTACACTTAGCAAATTGAAAGCACTAGCTTTTGTAGAATATACACTCCCTTTGAGTAGAACCTGGTTGAAACTTTCATATAGTACTGTTTGATATATTGTCTCTTGACTGGGTGACTGTTTGGACACTCTCACTAATTTGAGCTTCATTAGTCTAATATCAACAAAGTAACCTGATTAGATTCAGCATGCATATTTTAGCCGAATCTAAGCCTCTGATGAGAGACTTCTCATCATTCTCTCCCGTAGGTTAACTACTCATTGAACTTCTTGTAGATGCAGCTGCCATTTCCGGTAAGTATCTCTCTTGGTAGAGTGGCAGAAGTGTCACAAGTACGGGGCATTATTTCTAAGGTATACACCAATATTGCGATTATTTTCATAAATTGCTCAAGGAAACAAAGCCACAAACAGGATGAATCCGACGGCACATCTGATCCCACGGCCCAGGCCTTTCTCCTGCGCCCTCCAACGCCCAACGGTCGACCTCCCCAGGTTTTAAAATTCAAAAACTCCAAACGGTCATCTTCCACAAACTAGCCGTTAGCCCCCCCCCCGCCCCCCAAAAAAAAGGAGAAACCTGGACCCCCTTCTCCCTCCCTCCCTTAACTCCCGAGAGATCTTCCGAATCCTCTCTCTCCACTCTCCACTCTCCACCTTCAATTAGCTCCCCCCATTTACTGCACTCTCCACTTTCCCAATCCAACACTTTCCAATCCAAATCTCCAATCACCATTCTCTCTCTTTCAGGCACACCCCAAAACGAGAGAGAAAGGGTTGACATGGTGAACAGATCTCCTTCTGCAAACACACTTAGGGCACAGAGCCCAACCCCGAGAACCCCGGATTCGAGCTGCGCTGCCCACAAGAAGATCCCCTGGGTGAACCCCCTCGGCACGCCGAGGCACCACGTGATCTACAGCAACGCACAAGGTAAACGACACGACACCATTACCATTCATGCAAGATTGGTCTCTTGATTCTCGAATGCCCTTTTCCTGTTCGTAGAATTGCCACAGAGAGAACAAGGATCGAGGGGGCGGGCGGCCTTGCCGACCCACAAGGAGAACGACGCCCGCGGGACGTCGCCGGCGCCTCCTTGCTCGAAGGGGGGCACGAAGAATTTCATGGCTCCTACGATCTCCGCCTCCTCGAAGGTGATCGCCGCCGCCTCGCCGAGGCGGAGGGTGCTCTCGGAGAGGAACGATGCCACGAGGTCCTCCTTGAATTCTTCCTCCATTACGGATTCCGTGGAATCTCTCGGTTCCTTCGGCTTCGATGCGAAATCAAGGGGGGCCATGTACACCTCCTTGCAAGACGACTTGGATCTTGCCCATGTTAGAAGGTGGGAATCTGAAGTGGTGGGGTCTGGTGAATTGCACATCCCTCCTCCTCCTCCCCCCTTCTACGCTTCACATTCTCCTGATTCTGCTGCTAACACTTCTCTACCCCCTTACGACCCTGAAACCAATTACCTCTCTCCGAGGCCCCAGTTCCTTCACTACAAGCCCAAGCCGAGGGCCGATCCCGAAGATGGGAAGCATCTTGAGGGCTCCTTTTCTTCTGAGAGCTGCCAGGAATCTCCAGAGAGATCCGAAGATGCCCAGTCCTCCGTCACCCGGAAGAGCCTAGAGGAAGAGGAGGAGGAGGAGGAAGAAGAATGTGAGATCTCCTCCACCGTTGAGTTTGAAGTTGGAGAAACCAGCAGAGAGAAGATCACCGCTCATCCGATCGAAACGGCAAAGTCCGGGTCTTTCTTCCGTGCCAAGTTTGCAACTTTTCTTGTGCTTCTAACCATTGCTTGCTTCGGCGCCACAATCACCGACACTCCCTTGATCCCATCCCCCACCTCCTTACCCAACCGAGACCTCGTGAACCACTTTGCTCCAACGTTTGGGACACTGAAGGATCCAAGCGTCGGGAATTATCTGTCTAAAGCAGCAAACTTTGGTGATTCAGCTCTTGAGGGATTTGGCAAGCTGTTTAATATCTGGTCGGCTAACTTGGTTGCGCGGTTCCCACCTATTCTGCCACATGAGGAGCGTGGTTTGTTTCGTCCTGTGAACTTAACCTCAGTGGCCGACGAAGAAAATCTGTACGTTATAACAGAGACATCATCACATTCGGTAGGTTTGGATTCTGATATGGATAAAGCTTCTGAAGCTGAGACAAAGGAGCCTTTTACTGTGGTTAACGAAGTGTTGGTGGATGCTGACGATGGCCGTCACAATTATCTTAATGATGAAAGCCATGAAGAATTAGAATTTGGTCTTCAGATTGTGGGAGCTGATGGATATCTCTCAGAAGTTGGTCCTCGGTCTGTGGCATTAGAAGCCACAGTTGAAGAAGAAAAGGCAGAGTCTGTGACTGCTGAACCTGAAGCGGGCGAAACGGAGTCACTCAAAATAGATTCTGAGATCAACGATGAGGAGGAGGAGCAGCATCGGAATGAAGAAATCATTAACCATTCCTTGCCAGTGGTTGCTGAATCTGCTGCGGAAGCTAAAGAGCAAGTGGATGGAGTTCTTGAACCATCCATAGAGGATGATGCCACGGTTGAATTGAAATCCAGTGATATCAAGCCTCCTAAAATCGAGCTAGTTGAGAGCATGGAAGAGATTGGAGGCGAAGAGGAGGAGGTCATGGAAGTCAAGAATGGTGGGCCGGCAGAAATGGAATTGGGGGTTAAGGAATCTGCAGGACTGAGTGAACAGGTGGTTGGAGATGATACTGAACCATCCGCGGATGCCATAAGATCGAAATCTCCATGGGGCATTATGTTGGCACTGTCCACATGTGTCATAGCAATCGCTGCTGCGGCAGTGGTGTCCTTTTATGTGAAGAAAACCCGACCTTCTTCTTCGACTGTCGCTGAGATGACCACACAACCCCCAAAGGCCTCTCCTGAAAGGAACACTTCTGTGCCAGATAGCTCTTGCAGCAACATGCAGTTCCAAACGCAAGGAGTACTACATGGGGATTACCCGACCGAGATCGAGACCTTGCACGAATCTGGGCCTGCAGCAAGCAGCAGTCTGCACAACACCTCGCTGAAGAGCAGGAAGACGCCGAGGAAGGTGGTCGAAGAGGCGGACGTCCTCAGCCGCGAGGGAAAGCCGAGAAGGGACTCCACTGCTTCTTCTGCTTCCTTTGGGAGCTTCACAACTTATGAGAAACGCTCTGGTAAAAAAGTAAGTCGGTAATTTTTCTTAAATCTTTTGCTGTTATTCTTGTAGGTCGGTAGTTTCTCTTAATGCCAAACCTGGTGATGATGCAGGGAGGTCAAGAAGAAGTGGTGACCCCCGTCAGACGATCGAGCAGGATTAGAAACCAACTTACTTCACCCTGATGATGAATATTAGCAGTAGAGTAGCAGTTGGTTTACTTCTATTATGCATGGACAGCTCCGTGCTGTTTCCCTGATTCTGTGTGCCCTTCTTTTGTTAACAAAAAAAGGTTGTGCTGATTTTTTTTTTTCGTTTGACAATGGCTAATTTTCTTCTTGGGGCCAAATGGGTTGTGTACCATGTTGATGCGATCTCTTTTCCTATCGTTTTCTAGGTGTGTTGTGGTGTATAATGGAATGGTGGTGTGATTTTTCCAAGTTATTTTCAATGTGTGCCTTTGATTGCTTTCTCCAATTCCATAATGAATGAAGATGGGACCGAGTCTAATGCTGTGGGTTGGTCATTTGCTTGTTCACTTTCCTTTTTAACATAACATACTTGTGAACCCTCTCCAGGAAAGAATGCTGCCTCCGCAATGTCTAAATTCACTTACTTCAAATTAGCAAGAACCACATTCTGTCGTGGAAATAAATAGGTGAGAGCTCATTGTGCAGTTCATACCACAGGTTTGTAAGGCTACTAAGCAAAATCTCAATGAAACTAAATTGAATAAAGAGCCTGTTAGTCTAGAGTATTATAAACTCAGAGATCAGCTGGTACTTGGCCTAACCCTCTTGATTCGTCAAACATTATGGGGATATGATGTATCAAGCTAATTGTCCAATGATTTGCAACTGCGGACTTATCTTTGTATTTGAAATTTATTTCAAGGATTCCCAAATAAATGCCATCCCAACTAATTTAAGTTTTAAAGATTATCTCGCATCCAGTATGGCCTGACTCTTAGTTACCATATATGAATTTTAAAAGGATAACAGAAATTTTCCATTGATTTATGATTATGGACTTATCCTCATATACTAGAGAATTACCTCAGGAATCCCCAGTAGAAGATCATTCCATTCCTGATTTTATTCTCAAGATCGGTCCATATCGTTCTAGCTTTATCTCCTTTGAATTTGACTTACTTTCTTTTAACTCTTCCGGTGGAATATTGACTACGACTTAATCCCCATGTATAAAGGATCGTGTTAGGAATCCTTGCTATCATGCTTTACCATCTCTCGGCAATCAGCTTGGACAGGAACATTTCAGGAGTTTTTCCAGTCTTTTGTTCAATAATTTCTTTTGCAAATTTCTTGTATGGTTAGCCAAACATATAAAGGCATGTTATTTTTGGTCAATTGTTTGTTTTGATGGATTCCTCAATGGGATGATTGTGTCAATTATGCCATCCACCACTATCCTAACTCGACAACATGCCCTAAAGGCCCAATGACTTTTGGATCACTAAGCTCCTTACTACATGTGTTTTGAACCCATACATGGGTAGCATGCAGGATGTTCAGGGTTTTTCTCCGCTAAAAACACCTCAATCTAAGGTCACTTTGAAAGTGGTCTTTTTGGATATCTGTTCCACTAAACAACCTTCTGATCAAATTTCATATGACAATATTAAATCTTTGTTGTAATGTCCCCAAACTAGTATCACATAATAGGTTAAGGGTTGAAGATTACTGGTTGATGACTTGTATTTTAGTATTTTTTGTGATTGCATTGGACCTGTAGACTAAGATCAAACAAGTTCTCAGCATTTTTCTAAATTAGACTTCGTTTATCTTGAGTCATAATAAATGGTATTAGAATCAAACTCTTTTATTCAGAAGAAAAGATTGAATACCAAGAGCGAAGTACCACTAATGATTGAGCAGCAATGATGATTGATATTAAAGCTACCATACTAAGTTGCAATGTCTACATTGAGAATTTTAGTGCAAGGTGTGACACCATAAAAGATGGCATCACATAATTTCCTTTCGAAAATCTCCCATAAATGGTGTGATTGATATGACACGTAATTGTATCCTTAATTTTTAACATGCTCTCATAATCTGCATACAATTGGATTCTATAAATATTGTTGGGAAATAAATTAGAAAATATTTGATTAGTGTTTTTCCTTATTTGATCTTGGTTATTTTTAGTATAAAGCTAATGTGTTTCCATATGCCAAAGCTCTCTATTCAAATTAATAAAGTTTATATTCGCTCCAAAATCCCAACGTGGTATCAAAGTAAGTTTGATCCCGTGGAAAAAGAGAAAAGAAGGCAGAAGAAACCCTAAAGGGGGAGGCCCTTTAGCAGCGGCTCCTCTCCTAAATCCACATCTTCCCTTCTTCTCTCTATTCTTTCTCTGTCTTGTCTTCCTCTTCGTTTGAGTCCGCTCCTATTGCCACTGCCAAAGAAGAACGTGTTGCCTACACCGGCACCAACCTCGGTCTGGTGAAGGACCATCACAGTGGTGGCCGGAACGACCCCTGCTACCGGATCGAACCCCTTCAGGGGACGTCCGACTGGCTTCATGCTGATCACAAGCCAGAACATGTTTGGCGTCGCCCTTAAGGAGGAAGTTCCGGAATGGAGTTTTGAGTTAACACATCACGCTTGTTCGAAGATTTGGAGCACTATTGTGTTCCTTGGAACCTACGCTACTGAACCAAGGAGGTTCAGATTTTATTTGACTCATCGGAGCGTCGCCGCCGTTCTCCTCCACTGTAGCATCTCCCAAAGGAGACCAAAAGGAAAAAAAAAAAGGAAGGAGAAGATAAGCCGATGGGATTCTAGCTGCTCCTTCAACTCTTGCCTATTGAATGTAAAACACAATGGCGCTCGACTGGAAAAAGGTGATTGGAGACACATAAATAATAATATTAATAATAATAATTCCTTTGTTAGTTGAGTCCATTGTTTTCGGGTATTTGTTTGTAATCCTTTAAAGTCTTGAGTTTTATGGTTTTGGGTCCTCATATGTTTGAGTGAAAGAAACAAGGAAGATGGGGGTCACCTCAACATGTCAAAATTACGAGTAGTGTTCTTATGTACCTTAATAGAAATCAAGCGTAAATTGGCTTTGTGAGAACATACAAGAAGAGACACCTAAGGTTGAAGACACGAAAAAGGAATTGTCACATCAACAAGAGTTGATCTCCACTATCTTAAGGATCTAAGTCTTCGCTGTCTCCCATGTCTTTACTTATGGGAGAGTGTTGGGAAATAAATTAAAAATATTTGATTAGTGCTTTTTGTTATGACCCGATTTCCGGATCCCTACAGGACCCAAGATCGGCTCGTCTCGATTAATCCCAAGACCTAGTCGTCCAACAAGAAATAACCAAACATTGGAAAATAAACCACATTCACACATGACATATAACTAAGCAGAAGAAAAGTATAAAGTAGTAAAGAAAGTAGAACAACTATCTTAGTACATGCCACCACAACAACAACAGAAAGCGGAAAGGAAACAGAAGCAGCAGAAACAGTAAACTAGGTATCCATTACTTACTACAACAGTAGAGAAAAAGAAAGTGCTGAAAGAACGACTACGGCTGGGCTTGGCTGGGCCCAACACCCTTTGCAGCCGGAAACTCAGGCTGCTCGACTCCTGGTCCTGAACAATGTTATGAAAAGACAGAGTCACTGAACGCTGAGTAGAGTGGTGTTTATATTATTTGAGTACAAGTACAGTAAAAACAACAGCATATTTATTTCTCATTTCTATTTATCTCATTTATGTGTTTCAGTTTTATCTATTTCTCAAAGTATCTAGGTATTTCTTGATCTTGCAGTTCCTCATGGGAACGATCTTGATTGCAGTCTTTTCCATAGAGTAAAAGGTACACATGGTGCTCTCCTGGCTGGGAGAGCCCCACGTGGTAGTCCTACACCCAGTCAACCACCCCGAGGTCACTGTCAAGACGTAGCGGTGACTACGGCACGCGTGATAAGCGCACGGGTAGCTACCCCGTACTGATACGCAGTTAGTCATTTCCACTAGCGGGTCGTCCAAAGTACAACACGGAACAGTATAGGGTCTTGCCTTCTCAAAACAGGGGTCTCGCCCCTTAGAACCAAACAGGGATCTCGCCCCTCCACAATCCGCGCACCCTTGTCTGACTACCCCGATTTGCCCAGAGGGCCTAACAAAGTTGGTGTAGGGTGGCTAACTGAACCCCGGGCCCCGTGGGGTGGCTAGCTCCCTCCCTACACTAGTAGCTCGCCTCGGCACCACGTATGCGAGGGCCAACAGGAGTCGGTGTAGAGTGGCAAATCCTAACCTCGAGTCTCAACCCAAGGGAGGCTAGCTCCGCTCTACACTAAAAAGGGATAGTTGCTTTCCTTGGTACCGCATACACAAGGGCCAGCACACTTCCCGTCTATATTTCCAGATTTCGTTTATCCACAGGAGTTCTACTCCTAATTCTCCATAGGGTTCATACTCATATTCACCTCATTTATCCAGATCCAGATCTCATGTTTCATAATTCGTTCCTCATCCATATATAGGTAGCTCGTGTTTTCATAATTCAATTCTCAAAAACATGCAACTTGTGGTTTCACAGGCAATTTCTCAATTACATATAGGCAGCTCATGTTTTAACATGCATCTCATAATTATATTAAATGCATTTGCTAGCAATTTATCTTAACCATGCATTCAAGTAAACAGTACAGCTCAAACAGGCTCATTCATTTCTACCCTAGGGTTCATTTTATATCCTAGAGTTCAATTCGACTATTCCAACCAAGTTCATTCTTATTTAAATATTAACTGGGTTAAACCACTCTACTAGGTATCACGGGAGGAATGGGAGCCTGTGCCACAGATCTTGTCATCTCCATGGGCCCCGAACATGCCACTTGCTGGTAACCTTGTGTTTCCTACTGCTGATCAGATGTCCAGACTTCCTTTGCAACTGCCTGGGGACAGTTCCAGACGTCGGACAAGGTCTCCGGTCATCTGGAAGTATTTCTGGATGTCTGGTGATGTGATCAGACGTCCAAAAGTGTATGGGAAAGAGTACCGCGCGCCTTCCCAAAGCTACACCTCGCGATATCCCACTTTCAGATGTCCGGCCTCAGCTTCGGTCATCCGAGTCCCTTGCCAGTCATCTAGATGTCACGCTAGACTTTTGATACTGGAAAACTTCCAGTATCAGAACCTCTTCACATCGCTCACCGCGCTCGTCCTCCGCCCGTAGCGACAACTTCAGCTGCTGCAGGAGCTTGAGTAGCTCCTCGTCGACGTCCTCCTCTCTCCTGCGGCTCCTCCTTGAGCTCCACCAAGCTCTCGTGGTTGCTTTCCTCCTCCCCTACTCTCACTCCCTTGCACTCTCTCGCTCTCGCTCCTCCCCGCTCTCCCCTCGCCGGTGGATCTCCTTCCTTGCTGCAGCTGCAGCAGGGGCGAAGGGGAACTTGGCTGGCAGGAGAAGGTGGAGGTGACGGTGGCTGAGTGGTGTGAGGAGGAGAGGAGAGGAGAAGAGAGGGGGTTTATATAGGAGAGGGTTAGGGTTCGGGGGTGAGGGAGAGAGAGGGGGAGCGGCCTTTGTGCACTGCCCGTGCGTAGAGTATAAAGCGCAGTACAAAAAATTTCACTTTCAGATATCCAGGAACGTGTCCAGACGTCTAACTGAAACTCCAGACGTCTTAAATGGCTAAAAATGTAACGGGTCATTACACTTTTCCTTATTTGGTCTTGGTTATTTTTAATATAAAGTTAATGTGTTTCTAAGTATGCTAAGACCCTCTCTTTATATAAATAGGACTAAGGTCTCTTTTTTCAAATTAATAAAGCTCATTTTCTCCCCAAAATCAAATTAACCAACCTTCACAATGTGAAATAGTTCTATCTGTCACTAATTTTTACATTTCAAAAGATTTTCCACATTAATTCTCATGGTTCACTCTCTATTATTATTTGTTGCATGATTTATTGCTTATGGAAGGTTCCATCCATTGTATCCTTTAGGGAAAATTTTCCCACTTGTTTTTCTTATGTTCTATAAAAGGTTTCTTAATGGATTTAAGGCTACTAATAGGGAAGGGGTTTGGCACATCTAGAATGCTAGGAATGAGGTGTATCTTGGAGGGCTAGGTGAGTCTCCAAGCTATTTGTAAAGATTTGAATGACCCTGCTACAATAGGACCCTTATGTTATGTAAGGGAGATTTGTTTTAATCGCTTGGGTTTTTCGTGACCACATCAACTATGCTTGTAGTATTATTTTTGATGGGATAGACCCCTTTTTTGTAATGTAACCCATTTACTCAAAAAAAGTACTGCAAATTTAGGGGACACCCATGAGAAGAATGGAGGTTATAAAAGCGAATGATTAATTATCATGGTGGCTCCACATTAATGTTTGTATCAATCATTGGAAATGATGTTATTGTTCTTTATTCATTGGGATAGTTGCCACTATTTACAAAAATTATCGATCAAAGCTAATGATGGTGACCATTGTAATTTATAAATGCAGTAATGGCGGTATGACTAGGTTTTGTTGTTTTGTTATAGAAATGGCGTTGTAGTACAGATAGTCATTGCCATTATTACAATTTTTACTCGGAAATAAAAGATCTCCCGAGGTCGAACTCAGGGAGCAAACTGTATTCTAGAGATACAAAGTTTCTATTACAAAAGTGAAAAGAGAGAGAGAGAGAGATTTATTTTGTTGGCTTTTTCTTCTTCTCTCTTCTTTCTCGTCGTTGTCTTCTTCTCTTCTCTTCTTTTGGGTTCTTCAGTCTTCTTCCTTCTATTCTTCTTCTTTCTTTCTTCTTCAGAGCTTCTTCTTCTCTTTCTCTTTTTCTTCTCTACGGCAGTGGTGATCCTCCTCTTCTTTTTTCTTTCTTTCTTTTCTTTCCTTGCTTGAGGTTATGCCTTCTTTCTTTCGTTTCTTCTTCCAAGCTTCTTTTCTTCCTGCAGGCCGTCGTCTGATTTTTCAATCAGATGACTTAAGTAGCTTTTGCTACATTACGTCTTCTTTCCTTCTTCTCTCTGTGGTTCTCTTCTTCTTCTCGCAGTCCTTCTTCTTCTTCCTCTGCGGTCTGCCTTCTCTTCTTCTTCTCCTGTGCCTGCACACTCGCAGTTTGGTCAGAGGGCAAAAACCTACTCTACCCTCCCCCGCGTCTCTCTCTCTCAGAATTCACTCGTAGGATAGCTCTCCCAGAGCTGTCGGGAATTCGGGTACGGGTCGCGCCCGGGTCCAGGCCCACCGGTGTGCGATGGTGGGCGAGGAGTGCAGGTCGGGTAAATGGGTCGGGCTAGGTCTGCGGGGGGTGGTCGCGAATGAGGCCAGGTCGAGCGGGTGAGAGGGACCTCACCCCGTGGTCAGGAGGCGAAGAGACTAAGGCACTTTTTGCCTTTATGCGGGCGCGCGGCCTCGAAATCCCACGATGTGGGACTATCTTCTGCTGTCTTCGCGTGCGCCCGCAGGACGACTCCACCTCGCCCTCTGATCAGCTGCAGCCGATGTCTGGGCCAACTGAAGAGGCAGAAGCCTTTGCGGACTTCGCTCCAACCTGCAGCACCTGGGAATCTGGGGCTGCAGGGCCTGGAGCTCGCCTCGAAGCTGCTTCAGTCGTCGCTAATGGTGACTGGAGCAGCGAACCTGTTAGACAGGAATACGGCCCTTCGGCCTAATCAAACACACGGGGGACCTTCGCCGTGGTAAGGCGAAGGTGGTGCGGGGTGTGGCAGGTCGTGGGTCGACGTCTGGTGGCGGGGCTAGGTCGGACTGTAGCTGCGAGAATGGGTTTGCTCGGTGGAGTATGGTGGAGGTGAGGAGTGGCAGTGAAGGGGCGGAAACAGTTCAGTGGGACGAGGCGGAGGTTTTGGGTCGGTTGGCGAGTCGTATGGAGTGGCAGAATGATGGGAGCGACTCGCCGGAGGTGGGCCGGAGGCGTGGAAGATGATGGTGGTCGAGTCGGTCGAGGGTTTGATTGAGCAAATTGAAATAGGGAAAAGAAAGAGGGGAGGAAGAGAAGTAACTGTTACCTACTTGCAGGGACGAAGGGGGAGGAGCAGGGCTGTAGTCGTGTCGACTGTCGCCGGAGAAGAAGGTACCCAGTGGGGGCGAACGGCGGCGATGACGGGGCTGAAGCAGCGCACGCGGGTATTGCGCGACGCGGAGGAGAATCAGGAAGAAGTCTCTGCCATTGGTTTTGTGGCAGGGCGAAGAGGAAAGGAAAGGGGGCTCGCCGGAGCTCGCTGGGTGTCTGTCAGAGTGGGAAGAGAAGAAAGTTGTGGGTGGTTCTCCGTCAGAATCGAGCTGGAGAGTGTGGCAGAGCGACGAGGGCTTTTATAGAGGCGAAATCAGAGAGGAGGGCGGAGGGAGACGACGTGCCTCCCTCGTCGGAGAACGCCGGAGATGGAGACCCATACCTTCCGTGCATTCGCACGGGCGGTATGGGCGGTTGCAGCGACCAGGGAGGTGTCCCTGCGACGGCAGACGTCGCAGGGCACCCCCGGTTGTCTTAGTAGAGGGTCTCCCTTACCCTACGCGGCGCCATGCTCCGCGCAAAGTCGCCGGAGCATGGCGCTGCTCAGGGTTTTGCAGGGAGGACCCAAATGCAAAGAACGAAGAAGAGTTAGGGGCCAAAATGTGAGGGTTTCAAAAGTTGAGGGTCAAAAAGTAATAGATGAGGACCAAAATGTAAAGTTGGTCAAGAAGGTCTCTCCTTAGCCTCAAGTTTTTATACATGACTAATTAGGACCTAAGGATTCTGACGGTGCATTTTATTTCTAGATCAAACCTTGTTTGACCGATCAATTTATGCAAAAACCCAAATTAAGTTATTAATTGGGCATGGTTCTCAATGTAGGTCAAAATGGGTTCCTAAGGCCAAATTGGAGGTTCTAAACCCTAGAGATTATTTTTATATGAATTTTAGAGGGTTTAATCGATTTTTTATTTACCTCGAACCTCGTGAATTGAAGTGGATTTATTTTTAGGGTTACAGGATGTCATTTAATTCCTTGTAGTTGCTGTAGCCCTTATTGGATCATCTCATCCCACTTTTTTTCCTATTAGGTTATTTTGACTTATGTTTGGATCCTGAGTTACCCTATTTTCAGATTGAATTGGTGAAATTACATTTTTACCCCTTAGTTTCTATTTTCTTTACAAACTCAGAATTTCTCTGAGCCAAGCCTTTCTAGAGTTATGTAGGAGCTTTTTCTTGCAAATCTGAGTTAGATGGTGCTAGTTTAGGGTTTATGATGAGGTTCTCATCATGTAGCAAGATTGATTCTAGGATAAAATGCTTGCAATTACATGGCATGCACCAAAATATGAACACATGATTTAACGATAGTTCATCACCTCTTATAACCTCCATAAGACAGAAAACTTTCACTATAATGAAAACTGAAGTACAACTCTCTTAACGCTTGCTCTCTTCTTTTCTTCTAATCGATCATATTTATAGACCTAATACAAGACTCATGATCCCTTATTAAGGAATACTATTCCTAATAAAATTCAAAATTCATACTCCTATTGGGACTTAAGAATCCTAAACCTATTAAGACTCCCAATTACATGGAAATCAAGTCAATTAAAAAATTGAACAATCAGAATACTCTTAATCCCGATATTCTCCCCCTTAACTTGAATTTCATTACACAAGTCACTTTTCACCAAGTCTTGCATTGGTCCATCTTCCTGCAAAGTTGCACCCACCTTTAGATGTAGTGCCCTATGGAGGACACATGCACAACGCATCATCACCACACTAGTTGAGGTGGCACCATCCATCTCCTGTGACTAGAGAATGTGTCGCCATCCTCATCTAAAGCAAACCTCACTCGCTTCTTCTTGCACACTTCTGTAACAGAGATGTTGACGATCTGTTGCTCTCCTCTTTTACTACTCGTATGGGGAATAATTTGAGCTCCATCATCAATAATGACTCTCCCTTCAAGCCTATACATCTTGTTTGGCATCTTTCTTCTGCATCGGCACGCGTACTCCTTTGCTTACCCTAAGAAGTACATCTTTAAAAGAGATCTAGTGCCCCTCCAATTTTAGAGTTCCTAGCGAAATGAAATTCTTCTTGGTAGTAGGTGCATGTCTAACACCTTGCAGAGTTCACATCATCCCATCAAAAGTGCAAAATCGCACTGATCCCGCTCTTGTGACATTGTGGACTGCTCCACTAGCCAATTGAATCGTGCTTCCTTCCTTGCATGCTTGATAAGTGTTGAATCCTTGGATAAGCACATGTGATCTGAACTTGTTGAATCCAACAACCATCCTGAATTTGACTTCTCTTCCGTCGTCAAGTAGCTAGGTTGCCATGTCTCCTTCTAATAAGACAATAGATGTGGAGCCATTTGAGTCTGAATGAACATCATACTTCTTTCCTCGGATTTTCTCCATCTTTTTCTTTAGCTTTTCATCTTCCTCACATCTTAGACAATTGGCTATCATTGGACCCTTATTATAGTAAAAGCATGTACGTGGTTTGCACTACTTGGATCACCCTCCTCTACTTGTCCTAGCCTTCTATTTCCCTTGACTATTCTCAACTATCAGCGCTCACTCATCCCTAAATGTTGCTTCACTCACAACCTTTCGTCGCTACTTGTTCATCAACAATGAGGCAACAGCTTTGTCTAGTGTGATTGCCTCCTTCCCAAAAAGTAGCACCCTTACTATAACATCAAAGTAAGATGGAAGTGAACTCAAAAAGATCAATGCTTTGTCATTCTCTTGGAGAGATGTCTCCTCCTTCTCGATCTTCTTAACGGCGACTACATTTGTCACAATCTTCTTGAATTCATCCAAGTGTGCCTCTAATTTGGTCCCTTTAGTCATTCTTAGACCATACAACCACTTCTTCACTAGTAACCTATTTGTCAAAGATTTGGACTTGTATCTACTCTCAAGCTTCTCCCATATATCGACCAGATCATCCAATCCAATGACCTTACGAAGGATGTTTCTGCTAAGAATAGTTGTATCATGCTACTTGCAAGATCTCTCCTCGCTTGTCACTTTTTGTCCTTCAACTTCTCTAGCTTCTTCTTCTGGATAGCTTTGATAAGTCCTTTTTGCATGAGGATGTTCTGTACCTACTACTACCACAAAGTGAAGTTATTCCCATTGAAAGGTTTCACGGAGAATGATGTGTCCTTCAAGATAAACTTTGCCATCAGATTTGTGGTTGCAGCACTGTCGCAACCTTCAACTATTTGATCGCTTATGATCAAACTAGATCTCTATTGATTTCCTCGAAAACGATGAAGACTGCATGAGCCTGCACAATCTGAAAAAATCAAAGTCGAATCTACTGGATCCAAGCCATCCACTTTGTTTGGAGCATGTCAAAACCTCAATCTAGACTACTGGATCACCTAAATTGACCTCCAATTGCGTTCAATTTGATCCAATGAATCTGGACTTCGAGAATGAATCCGTCTGAATATACTTCTGCTTTAGGTTTCCTAGATCTCGCTGGTGTCGATTGCTGAAGCAGCTTCTTCAGTGGCGTTGTTGTCATCTTACTGTGTAGGCCATGGGATTGCTACGATCAGTTTATGTAAAGACCCGTTCTATTCTGAGCCTTTTAAGACATCTGGACCCCTTCCTAGATGTCTGGAAATTGAAAATTTTGTATGCAGGGTCACATCTGCGCACTAGCTGCGAGCAGACAGTCTCCCTCTTTTCTCTCTCTCTCTTTTCTTCTCCACAGAACCCTAGCCGCTCCCTCTATATAACCCCTCTCCCCCCTTCCTCTCTTCTCTACTCCACCACCACCGCCTTCCTTCTTCCTCTCCACTGTAGCAAGAGGGATGAGCGTGAGAGAGGGCAAGAGAGAGAGGAGAGAGGAGGAGGAGCTTGAGCTCGCGAGTTCGTGGGAACTCGCCGGAGGACGCACGACTGGAGCGGCACGTGCGAGAGGAGCGCGTTGGGGGAAATGTCCCCAACACTCTGCTGCAACCGAAGCTGCAGACGAGGAGGACAGGCCACAACTGTGTGCGGCGAGGGGAGCAGAAGGTCAGCCTAGTTCTGGATTTTTCCCAGAATCAGACGTTTGGCGTGTCGTCCAAACGACGGGTTGGACATCTGGTGATGACACTGGACGTCTGAAAATAGAGTTTCGAGAAGGTACGCTCATCTTGTGGTTATGGCCATGCAGGCCGCACCGCAGCGCCAATCTGTATGGCTAAAAGTGGGTGATTCGGTCTGTCACGTGTAGGGATAGCTCCGAGAAGGTGCAGGGCACGCCCTCCCATGCATTTCGAACATTTGGACAGCTTACCAGATGACCGGAAGCACTCTCAGATGACTGGAGGAGAGGT
The DNA here is from genome assembly GCA_037157565.1 of Thalassia testudinum. Classification (NCBI taxonomy): domain Eukaryota; kingdom Viridiplantae; phylum Streptophyta; class Magnoliopsida; order Alismatales; family Hydrocharitaceae; genus Thalassia; species Thalassia testudinum. Next base: position 37,872,744 of record JAZHRO010000024.1, read on the forward strand.
CAGACGTCTGGAGCTGGGTCCAGACGGTCAAGTAGGAATTCTGGACGTTTGAAGTCGACACAGGAACCTGAGGTGAGACGCTGGTGACTTTTAAGACGTTTGGACCTTGTGCCAGACGTCTGATTTAGATCTGCAGTTCTGTTTTTGACCCGTTTAGGGTCCATTTGAGGTCTGTTTTACGCAAACAAGATATCTGTGGTTTGCTTGTGAGTTCCTCTGCATGTTAGAAAGCCTTATATACTGTTCTGAACATTCCATTGTGATATATTTTTTGGTATAGAACTTTGATCTGTTGCGTGTTCGGGGCTTGCTGAGGCACGTGAGTCTGCCGTTTGAGCCTCCAATACTCTCAGATTGTCTGGTAGAGTGGTTTCCCCTATTTTAATTATAAAACATGAATACATATGTGAAATTGGATAACTAGAAACCTAGGATGTGGCATGAATCCTAGGACGAGAAGTACTTACACTGTTTGTATGCGTGTTTGAGATTGCAGTCATAAATGAATGGATAGAAATGTAAATAACTGCCTGTTAATAAATGCGAGCTACCTGTGAAATATGAAATGCCTATGCTAGTTAAACAGTTATCTGTGACATTACTTGTTGTATATGTTAAATTGTGGAAATACGAGCTGCATGAGTATAATATGAGAATGGAAATGTGAATGATGAAACCTGGTATGGAATAATATGGTGAATATGAGCATAAACCCTACAGGGAATTAGGAGTAGAGCTCCTGTGGATAAATGGAATGGATCTGGAAATGTGAGTGGGAAGTGTGCTGGCCCTTGAGTACGTGGTACCAAGGAGAGCGACTGTCCCCTACTTAGTGTAGAGCGGAGCTAGGTACCCTTGGGTTGGGACCCGAGGTTAGGATTGGCCACTCTACACCAACTTCTGTTGGCCCTCGCGTACACTGTACCGAGGAGAGCTACTAGTGTAGGGAGAGAGCTAGCCACCCTACACCGATTTGTTAGGTCCACTGGGCAAACCAGGGTAGTCAGACGAGGGTGCGCGGACTGTGGAAGGGCGAGACCCCTGTTTGGTTCTGAGAGCCTAGACCCCTGTTACTGAGAGGGCTAGGCCCTATACTGTTCTATGCTGTACTATGGGCGTACCCACTAGCGGAAACGACTGACCGTGTGCCAGTGCGGGATAGCTACCCATGTGCTTATCGTGCGTGCTGTAGTCACCGCTACATCTGTCCGTGACCTCGGGGTGGTTGACTGGGTGTAGGATCACCACGGGGAACTCTCCTGGCCAAGAGAGCACCACGTGTACCTTCTACTCTTTGGAAAAGACTGCAATCAAGATCGTTCCCACTAGGAACATTCGAGATCAAGAAAGAGATCTGAAAGTAAACCAATGGGTGAAAGGAAATGACTTATAAAATAAAATAATTGGAAAATATAAATTTACCTGTTAGCCTTTACTGCTTTAGTTGATTGGTTACCACTCTACTCAGAGTTCGCTGACTCCGTTTACTCATAACCCTTTTTAGGTCTAGGTGTTGAGTAGCCCGAGTCACCGGCTGCAGAGGGTGCTAGGTCCAGTCGAGCCCAGCAGTAGTTCTTGTTGTTGTTGTACTTCCATTTTGCTAGTGAGTTAGACTGTTGTTACCATTTTTGTTTCTGTACCCTATTCTACTTTACTGTTGTGGTGGTGATATGTACTGTTAGCAGTTTTTATTTTCTTTACTGCTTGTACTCTTTTACTGTTAGTTACTTAGCATAGTGAATGTGGTTTACTTTCCTACTTTTTGGTTATTTCTTGTTGGACGACTAGGTCTTGGGATTAGTCGAGTCGAGCCGATCTCGGATCCTGTAGGGATTCGGGAACCGGATCATAACAGTTTATAAGGATGCTTTTCTTTGTAATTTTATTTCATTTTCTTGTTTTATTTTTGCATGTTTAATTTCTCTCCTTGTTTGGAGTTCCCCTGTCCCTCGGGATGGGGAGTAGCATCCCCCATCTTTGGGATGGGTTGTGTTTGATTGTCCATCTCCCTTTTCCTTCAAGATGTGACATCCTTGTATCCGTTCATTCCCATTAATGAAAAATCCTTATTAAAAAAAAAAAATCTGCCTTCAAGCTACCTGTTGTCAGAGATAATGGATCTTGAACACGTGAGATGGTTGGAGGATAACTTCATTCTTAATTTGACCGCAATATTTTATAAGTTACATTGCATCTGTTGGGTCCGACTGGGGTTGTCTTTTTCTTATCTTTCAGAGTTTAACTCCATAAGCCCAACCGACTCATCCCTCATCCCATCATGCTGCTCCTTCACAAGCCCACTTAACTGAGTCTTCCCAAGCCCACATGTTCCTATCTCCACCTCATTTCTTAAGCCCTCAAGGCCTTGATAAACACCTTGATTCATCTGCTTTGATACATCTTGACCCAGCAACCACATATTGGCCCGCAACTACAGAACCTCATTGATACATCAAAAACCTTGTCACTTAACTCTGCTGATACCCTCCTTATGAGCACTGAAGGTGACATGATCCCATCAACTTCTATAAACAAATTGTCATCTCTTAGTGGGATCAAAACATCAAATTCAAAAAAGATCAAAAAGATTGCCAGAGCCTTCCATAGCAAAGAGAAACTTGCAGTTGTTACTAAAGTTCTGGGCAAGAGGTCTACTGATTCCCCACTGCAAGGAACCCAATCCACCCTACAGAAGAAACAAAGGGATGAAATCTATGACATGGGCCTTATGGCAGTTGAGCCTCATCAACTACCAAAGGAATAATGAACATATTATCTTGGAACTGCACAGGGTTAGGGACTCCCTCAGCAGTTCGTCACCTAAAAAGTCTCATTCAAGCGGCAGCTACAAATATTACATTCATATCGGAGACCCATGTCAACTACAATAGGATGGATAGAATTAAAAATAGACTGAGGGACTTCAAGCATATGGTGGTATCGGCTGAAGGCAGATCAGGAGGATTATGTCTATTATATAAACAAAACATGCAGGTGGCTCCTATTTATACAGAGAAGCATTGTATCATCTTAGAAATTAGCTGGGATGCCAGAACCAATTATTTAGCTTGTATCTATGGCACGCCAATTCAGAGCAAAAGGAAGGAATTCTGGTTGCGTATGGTAAGACTATTACTACCTTATGCATCAAATATTATATGCCTTGGTGACTTCAATTCCATCCTTAACAAGGAGGACAAAGCAGGGGGGGCAGTTCTCTTCATGCTAGGGAGCTTAATCACCTAAAAAATTTTGTCAGAGAACTAGGCCTGATAATAAGAGAAATGATAGACAGAGTATTCGTATCTGGAGATTGGTGGTTAGACCATCATAAAGCTAGAGTGCTCCATCTCCCAGCGATTGGTAGCAATCACAGCCCTATATTACTTCGTACTTGCAGGAAACCTAAGCCCAATATGGCAATATGGAGGCTGGAGGCAAATTGGTTTATGGAGGATTCATTTAGGCCATTGGTGGAACAAAGTTGGCAAAGTTCTGTTGTCAACATTGATATAACCACAAAACTTAAAAAGCTTGCCTTTGATATATCCAAATGGAAGAAAAATTCTACTACAAACTGGAAGGAGAAAAAAATCATCTTAGAAAAGGACACCTCTAAGATATATAATGGCCAACTTTCTCAGTATGATTAGCAAAAGGAAGTAGATCTCAAAATTCAATATGAGCAGATTCTAATCAAAGAGATGTACTAATTCCAACGTTCTCGTCATAATTGGGTGGACAATAGGGATAAAAATACAAAATTCTTTCACTTGTATGCTACTAATAGGAGGAAGAACAGAATAGAGTAGCTCAAACTACTAGATGGGTTGGAAACAAGTGAACAGAAACTTATTGAGAGGTGCATGTTCAATCACTTTAACTCTTTATATCAATCTGAAACCTCTTCTACTATCCAGCTGGTCTCCCCTTTTGGCTCAGACAGTGTAAATGAGGATGAATGGGAATGGACTTCTATCCCGCAGACAAAAGAGATTAAAAATGTGTTGTTCCATATGCCTCCAAACAAGAGCCCTGGCCCAGATGGATTTCCTACATTATTCTATCACAAGAGCTGGAACCTTCTTGAGGGGGATATTATCAATTTTGTGCACAGATGTTTTTATGATGCAGAGAGCCAAAGGAAATGGGGAAAACTTTCTTGCTGCTTATTGCCAAGGTAAATAATCCACTCGAGCCGATGGATTATAGGCTGATAAGCTTAACTAATTCCCCATATAAACTTGTTGCAAAATTGGTGGCCATAAGATTATACCCAGTTCTATCTAGGATCATTGCTCCAAATCAATCCGGATTCCTAACAGGAAGGCAAATCTCCGACAATGTTATATTAGCAAAGGAAGTTATTAAGACCCGTGCTGTTAAAACCCATTAAGATGTCTGGGACTTGGGTCAGATGTCTGGTTAGACGTCTGGACACCTTCCCAGACATCTGGAAATCAAATTTTTCGTGTACGTCCTCGCGCCTGCACGCATGCTGCTCACAGACAGTACGCAGCCGCATTTTCTTCTCTCTCCTCTAGTCGATGAAACCCTAACCCCGCACCTACTCAAACCCCCCTCCTCTCCCTCGTTCACCTCACCTTCAACCACCCTTCTTCCCCAACGAGAATGGTGAGCGGCAAGTAGCGAGGAGCAAACGTGAGCGGTGTGGGGGGAGAGGAGCAGCGAGGGGAAGGGAGGTGAGCACGCACGCGAGCTCGCAAGAGAGCTCGCCGGAGAGCTCATGGCCGGTTAGGCATGCGCAAGGCGGAGAGGTGCATTGGGGAGGTCCTCCCTGACATTGCCGCAGCTGGAGCAGCAGGCGAACAGATGCGGCGCAGCCGCGCGCGGCGCAAGAAGGTGAAGGCAACTTCTGGTTCTGGGATTTTCCCAGAATCAAACGTCTGGATCGACATCCAGACGACGCAGACGACGTCTGGAGGAGGTTCCAGACTGCTGAGAGGTAAATCCCGCGACCTACTCTTTCTTTGCGGATACGACCATGCAGGTCATTTCACCGAGGCACTATCTCGTGCCATATTGAGGAGATTTGTGTCGCTGCGTGTAGGATTCGCTTTGAGAAGGCGCATGGCATGCCCTCCCACGTAGTTCAGACGTCTAGGAGAGGCACCAGATGACGGGAAGTGTTTCCAGACGTCCGGAGAGGTTGTCAGACGTCTGGAACTGGGTCCAGACAGTCCAGCAGAGTTCCTGGACGTCTGAGGACTGGTGTAGGAGTTAAGGTATGGTTCTGGACTCTTTTAAAACGTCTGGAAGGTGTTCCAGACGTCTGATATGAATCAGAATTACTGTTTTGACCCGTTTAGGGTCCGTTTGAGGTCCGATTTCCGCAATTAAGATTCCGTTGTTCTCCGTATAAGTTCCTCTACTTGTTGAAATACTTTTTATCCTGTTCTGAGTAGTTTCTTGTGATTGATCCTTATGATAGGACTTCGTTCCGTTACGGATTTTGGGTTTGCTGAGGCACGTGGACCTGCAGATGAAGCCCCCATTACTCCTAGGTTTACTGTAGAGTGGCTTCCCCTAGTTTAATTAAAAACATGAATGCATACCTAGAATGAATGTTAGATCCTAAGGTATGGCATGAATCCTAGGACTTGAAACATTGGAATAGTTGTATGGAATGTATGAATTGCAGTCTTGGATGAGTAAATAGAATAATAACAATTGCCTGTAAATGGATAACAGCTGCCTGTGAAATATAAAGTGCTATTGTTAACAATTGTTGCATGTAAATTCCTGTTGTTTACAATTAAATACGAGCTGCCTGTATATGAATTGGAAATGGAAGATTGAATGTTGGAAACACGAGCTACCTGCGACTAAACCTGGAATGTGAATAGTAAAGTTACATGCTACATGTATAGAACTTGAGAAATGGAAACAGAAATGATGAAACGTAGTATGGCTTGGCTTGAGAAATATGAGCATGAACCCTATGGGGAATTAGGAGTAGAGCTCCTGGAAATAAATAGAATGGAACTGGAAATGCGAATGGAGAAGTGAGTTGGCCCTTGAGTACGGAATACCAAGGAGAGCGACTGTCCCCCTGCTTAGTGTAGAGCAGAGCTAGCCGCCCTAGGGTTGAGATCCGAGGTTAGGATTGGCCACTTTGTACTGACTTTTTGGCCCTTGCGTACACAGTACCGGGGAGAGCTACTAGTGTAGGGAGAGTGCTAGCCACCCCATGGGGTCCGAGGTTCAGCTAGCTGCCTTACATTAACTTGTTAGGCTCACTGGGAAAATCAAGGTAGTCAGGAGAGGGTGCGTGGACTGTGGAGGGGTGAGACCCTTGCTTGGTTCTTAGGGGCTACACCTCTGTTACTGAGAGGGCTATGCCCTATACTGGTTCCGTGCTGTGCTTTGGGCGCACTTGTTAACGAAAACGACTGACCGCGTGCCAGTGCGAGGTAGCTACCCGTGTGTTTATCCCGCGTGCTGTAATCACCGTTACGTTTGTCAGTGACCTTGGGGTAGTTGACTGAGTGTAGGAGCACCACGGGGGACTCTCCCGGCCAGGAGAGCACCACGTGCTACTTCTACTCTTCGGAAAAGACTGCAATCAAGATCATTCCCATGAGGAACATTCGAGATCAAGAAAGAGACCTGATAAATAAACCAAGTGATGAAAGAAAGAATAATTAGTTAAAGAAAGAAAGAAATTGAAAACAACAGTTGCCTGTCCACCTTTACTGTTTTAGTTAGCTGGTTGCCACTATACTCAGCGTTCGCTGACGTTTTGTGCTCATAACATTTTTCAAGTCCAGGTGTTGAGCTGCCAGAGCCTATGGCTGCAGAGGGTGCTGGGCCCAGTAGAGCCCAGTAGTTGTAGCTTTCTGTTGTACTCCATTTCTTGTTGTAGTGAGTAGTTGTTACACTTCCGTACTCTTTTATTGTGGACTTTATATTCCTGTACCTGTTTAATTTTTTACTATTGTGGTGATGTGTACTGTAGTAGTTTACTTCTTTACTGCTATACTTTTGTTACTGTTAGTTACTTGCATGGTGAATATGGTTTATTTTACTGCTTTTTGGTTACTTCCTCATTGGACGACTGGGTCTTGGGATCAGTCGAGTTGGTCCGGTCTCGTGTCCTGTAGGGATTCGGAAATCGGGCCATAACAGAAGTGCTCCACTCCTTGAGGAAGATAAAGAGGAAGCTAGTTTTGACGGTGGTTAAGTTAGATATGGAAAAAGCCAACCGACTTGAATGGCCCTTCATCATATTCTGTCTTACACAGTTGCATTTTCTTATCTTTTTGGTAAATTTAATTATGTCATGTATCTCATCCACATCTTTCCAAGTCATAGTTAATGGCGATACTACTAAGCCCATCATACCTTCTTGTGGGGTACGTCAAGGATGCTCACTCTCACCTTATTTATTCATTCTATGCTCTGAATTCCTTTCCCATTCTCTTTCCGCTACTTTTCACACTAAATATATTTCAGGTTTCAAAATACCTGCGAACTTGCAACCTATCACACATCTTATCTATGCAAATGACACCATCATATTTGCTGCTGCAACCCTCATAGAAGCTCGCCATTTAAAATCAATTCTCTCATCTTATGAGGCTTATTCTGGTCAAAAGATAAACTACTCCAAGTCAAGACTATTCTTTGGAAGAGGTATTACTCAGGAAGTCAGAAGTTCTATTATAAATGAATTCCAGATGGGATGCATGCATAATACAGAGATTTATCTTGGCAACCCTATTATTGACAGAAAGGGCCAACGAGTTCTCTGTAATATAATTATTTCAAAATGCCAAACCAAGCTGTTGAGTTGGAAAGGAAAAAGTCTCTCCCAGGCTGGAAGGGGAGTTCTGCTAAGCACTTCACTTCTTTCTATCCCTTCCAATTTGATGTTTACTCATCTATTTCCTAAGAAGTTACTGACTCAAATTGATAGAATGGAAAGGGACTTCTGGCGGGGCTTCGATCATGGAAATAGGCACTTCTATCCTAAAGCCTGGAACTCCATATGCATTCCAAAACATATGGGAGGTCTGGGTTTTAGGAATTCTAAACTATGCAACTATGTTTTTTTTATGAAAATGATCTGGTCTCTAGTCATTAATCATAATGGCTTGTGGTAGGCTCAACTCAAGTCAAAGTATTTTCCGAATGATAGTTACTGGACCAACATTCCTAAACCTGCAGAGTCATCTTTCATCAAAGCACTTTGTCATGTGCGTGATTAGATGTTCGTAGGGTCATTCTGGCTGGCTAGAGATGGACAAAAAATTAATCTATGTCATGACAAATGGATCAGAGATTTTGATGGATGTCTTTTACCTCAAAATAACACTTACTTCCTAATTGTCTTTCTAATATCATCAATGGGCTGGATCATACATGGAACGTTCAAGTGATTAATCTGATTTTTCTTCCAAATGTTACAGAGGCAATTCAGAGAACACCTATACATAGGGGTAATGCAGACAAATTAATATGGTCCCCTCACCCTCGAGGGACATTCACCATTAGATTTGCATACCAATCCCTTCTTGGGATTCTCTCCAAAACTCCCCATATGAACCCCACATTGATTATACAATGCAAGAAGATCTGGGCCCTTTCTATCCTGCCAAGGGTTAAAATTAAATTCTACAATGAACACTGCTACCCTTTATGTAATCAAACAAGGGAAGATGTACAACACATCTTCCTAACCTACCCATTTACCAAAGCCATTTGGTTCTTGATAGGATTTCGAATAGCATACTCTGCTGATTGGTTTCAGACCTATATAGAAGTCAGCTCCCAATTTGCCTTGGCTAAACTGAATCCAACAACCCCTTATTATGTGGCTTATGGATTATGGATAAATAGGTGTAATGCAACTCGTGGCAGCCCCTTAGAAGAACCTTTGGTTCTAGTGGAATCTATTCAATCCTCTATAATGTACAACTCCTTAAGAACTGGAATGGCCCAGCAGCTGGAAACTACTGCAGCAAGCGATACGCAAGTAATGTCTATCTCAAACATTGACGGTCATGTTGGATTGATTTGTGATCCTAGCAAACAACCTCTTGCTAGCTCCTCTAGTCCTACAATCATAGTTGATGTAGTAGTACATCCTCATCATTCTATGGCAACGGCTATGATATTGGAAGTTGATGGAACTATTCGTATGGCTCAGGCTGTAGCCATCTTGGCTACCAACAGCCATGAAGCAGAGACTCTAGCAATTCATCACGGCATTATCTTTGCCTTGAAGCAGACTTATATTAATGGGAGAGTCCTTAGCTACGCACTATCCCCTATAAGTTATATCACTGAATTCTCGCAACCTCCTTGACGATCCCTCCACGCTACCACCCTCTGCAAGGATATTTTTCGCCAATTCCCTCACTTTACTGTTATGCATGTTAAGAGATCTAATGTTACTTTAGCACATAACCTTGCTAGTTTCTGTTTGCTAAGGGGTATTACGGGTGTCTGGGATGCACACTCCATCCCGTGCTCTTTATAAGGTTGCTGGATACCTATGAAAGTCTTTTTTTTTTTCCAGATCTATTCCCACTTCAAAGCTGTTGTTTAGAAAGACAAGTTTATGCCACGGTAAAATGACAAAATATCCGACGTAGTGGGTTCAATTCTCCCACGTAGCAGTACTCACTAAGTCAGAGCTAGTGGTATATTAATCTCCAAGTAGTCCACCGATTGAGAGAAAATTGCGGCTTAAAAGTAGGATATCTGACGGCCCCACCTATATATGGAATTTGTCAAACTGTTCCACTGGCGAGAGGGGATGCTTATTGCTGTCAATTCTTTCGGATAATAATCAGCAAATGCTTGGATAATTTATCAAACACGACGTACAAACGTCACGATTGCGAAGAAATGGCCAACAACACCTTTTCTTGGAGGAAACATCTCAAGTTATATATGTAGATAATTAACAAGTTGTTTTCAAGAGGCCATCCATTGATTTCATGAATACCAAACAAAGCTGACGTCTACAATCCTGATTTTTATCATGGAGCCTTATTGTCTCTAGAACTACAATGATTGTATGTATTACCAAATTAATTAAGAGCTTTCAGGTTCATAAAGGTGCAAGTAGCGGTTTGCCATTAGAAAAATGGAATAGGTTAGTTCCTGTAAATTATATGTAGGCTAAGACCATCCCTATTTACCCGTCAAATACAAAGTGAGAAACAACTTGTATGTATCTAATATATATAATAATAATGCAGCATGCACCTAAGAAAAGCTATAGAAGATATATATCATTACGTATACGGCACTAGAAGAAAATTTCACCTCCCTTATCAGAATATTGACAGGAAAATTTTGCCACCAACATAAAATTACGTCTCTCATAAACGTGCATGCTTTCAAACTCTCTATGTCGGAGGCTAAGAATAACGATCGGATAAAATTATGTAACAACGAACATGACATGGGACGAAGAAAACAGTATACACAACCCATAGAAGAATCACATAATCAAGGGATCCAACTGCATATCACAATAATCGATCATGGGAACTTATCAAAATTAAATAAATTGTAATTGATTATAATACCGGTTGTGCGAACTACGACAGAATACATGAATGGCGTAAATCTAGTGAGGTTCCACAATCAACCAAATCTAGGAAGCGTTTAAAGAATTAATGGTTCACCAGATCTCTACCTTGACTTTGAACTTCATCTAAAATGTAATGAAATGAAATCTCCTCGTCATCTAGCTGTCACTGTATTGAATAGGCCAATCAAATCAAGTACACACATGCATTGCACTTCATGAATGAATTATCCCCCATTTAACAATACTACAAAGTATTGTATTTGATATATATATATATAAATTCGTTGCCATGGGCATAGAGTCATGTTCACCATATCTTAATTACTTCCATTAAATTCACTTATGAAGAATTATCTTTCAATTTTTTTTAAATTTAAACTTGCTGCTATTTTGTTTGGAGCTCCGGTGGTTGCTAATAAAACGTCCCTTCTTCTTGTAGCAGTTACAAAATCCTAATGTTCTTAGACTCCTTTGCTAAATTTTATTGAACATTAGTACTGATGATATGCTATGCATCAACCCTCCCTTCACTAGGCCAACGTTTATGTCTCTTTATCCATCAACTTCTTGGAAAACAAAAATGAGTTCACATCCTTTATGGATATTTCCTTTTTTTTTTTTAGCAGAGGAGAGATCAAAAGAGTTCATTAACTGGCTATGCTGACAAATTGCAAGATGGCATTAGGAGGATTGGAGCTACACCAGCTACCCTCCAAACCATCCTTGTTACAAGAAATTGCTAAAATATGAGCTAAAAACACTTCTTCCCCTGGGACATTGATGAGACGAGACCATGGAGAGAAGACAGATCTCCTTGGTAATGATGGATCAGCAATTTGCTGCTCTAATTCGGCGTGTCCTTTCGAAGAATCATGTTAACAATATCAGGACAATCACTCAATATAACTGAGGAGTAACAACAAAAAGTTTCTGCCATATACATGCAATTGCTAATATTTTGCACTTCTTCTAGTCGATTGGCATGAATTAAATGGGAGTCAGCTATCATAAATAAATTGCCAGGTAACAAGCAATTCAAACTACTGCTATCGTTGCCCTACCATATGCAAAAGAGCCATCAACCTTGATATTTCCTATTGGTCATATATGGGAGTCTCTTAAATGTACTTGTAAAATGACTGTGATGAAAATAACAAATAATATGAGTACTTAGAGCGGTACCCATTTCCCATTCAATTTATTCATAGATCCCTCTGCCATTGCAAGAGGCGGGGATGGGTCAAACATGAGGATTGGATGAGAGACCAGGTGGGTCCCCCTTTTTTTATAAAAGAGAGTAGGTTTTTGGGTAGGGGATAAGTTCAGGGTAGAGTTTTCCTAATAATAAAGCCTTATCTTTCAACTTAAAATTTAACATCCCAATCTCATGATCCAAATTTTAGAATTGAATTTATTAATATGTGATATCATGGATGTATCTTTAGTTACATAAAGTATAAAGAACTTGTGCTTTCAACATAACCGGTTTGCAAGAGCCTTAATTTGTTATATAAAGAGATTCCAATTTCAACAATAGATTTATTGCTATACTCTTACACATAGCTTTTCGAAGAACTTTGCTTGGCAAGCATGCTTATTATCAGGACTTTCTTGTCAATTTCCGAAGTAATGCCTTCGACATTCTCGTGGAAATCACTCATATTTTAACCTGCATGGAACAAAATTGGCATTTTAGTCGAACTTTTCATTCTTGAATGCTATCATTATATTGTTGGAGTTGATTAGAATTAGATATAAATTCTAGCCAAAAAGGCTACAAGATAATCAACTAAACAAGAACTTAATTTCTAATTGGGTAAACCATGGCTTGACTAATCTAATAGAAAATCCAACAACTATCCACATTGTCAATGCCCGTGGAATGGCTCCTCTCATGCATTCAACGCATATGTTTGTGGTGGATTTCTACTTATAGACATCCATCGATCATTAATTATGCTTCATCGATATTGTAAGTTTGTTACTTCACTGAAATTCAACACCATCTTTATTGCAGCTTATTGGGGTTGAATCTTCCATCAACAAGAAAGAGAATAAAAATTAAGAGCTAGTAAAGAAAGAACATTATGTTTTAATGCAAAAGGCACCCTGAAGGAAGATGTAAATTACATGAGCGAAGAAGAGAACTACTCTGAAATGAGATGAGATGAAGCATATGCATATGGATTGTTGTTACATACCACTTGTAGGAGAATCTCATTGTCAAAGGATATGATTGCATGTCATATCAATCACATCAATTATAGAAGAATCACATAATCGAAGAGATTGTGGTTACAAGCATATCAATCATTCCATCTATGGGAGATTTCATCACCATAGCAAATACTATGTGATTCCAAATTCAAGACAAATCTAAAACGTGTTAAAGAGATGATCTCAATAGCTTAGCAAGTAGACAAAAAAAAGTAGTAGTAATTGACTTCAAGGTGATAGTTTACATGAAACTCTCCAAAGATGCATATACATTCCATGTAACCCGGAAAATCCAAGCAAAAAGGAATCTTAGTTGATTTTCCTTCATCAATCTTGCATTTTCACAAGTCTGCCATGTTTTCTTAGGCAATTTACAATGAAAAAACAAATGGACTACCATGCTCACAAATGCAATAGCCAAATCCTTCATGCAAAAAACCTAAATGAAGAACAAATGACGACCATATACAATCAAACATAAGAGGATGCCAGCAAGAAGCTAACACTCCCATGATGAATCAAATCTTGCCCTCCTTATTCCTTTCCAATTCCGAAAGGCTCTGGTCAATTAGCCATTGGCCAACACCTCTCCTCAACCTGGAGAATTCATCTCTACGCCCGTTCATCTTGCTGATGTTTCCATCAATAGCTCAATTTTCTTAACCCTTCAGCTATCACAGAAGCCAAGGAATCCCATGTATTGATGCTGCTTGATCATTTCAATACTGGTCTTAATTCCGATAATACCTGAACATGCAAAATCATGATGAAGTTCAGAAGTTGAGAACTGTAGAAGGGCAAAAGAAGCAAAGAGTGCTATGTGTGTTTGGTTAGGATACCCATAACAAGAGCACTGGTGAAAATCACTGAGGAAAGAATGAAGACAATGATGGAGGCCCTTTTGAGAATTAGCACCAACTGCCTCACCAGGTATTGTCCCCAGAATCCCGCAACAATCGATACACTCATGAGGTACAAAGCTGCAAACACAAAATACGAAATCAAACAAAGAAAACTACACGTTTCTAGATGCATTAGGAGTGAGCCCAGTTTGGGAATTTTATAATTAAGATGCCCTTGGCCTGACTTATTTCTTAAATGCTTGAGGTGTACATCTTGTTATGTATAAACTGTGCACATGTGGACAACATGCTAAAAGCTACATCATATGCCATGCTGAAAATTTTTTATATTGGCTTCTTGTTGTCACATGGTACTGGTGTGGAATATATATACCAAAGTCTCTCGGATGTGTAGTTCTGATTAGTTTTGTTGTTATCTGAGATGAAATTCCTTCATATGTTAAGCATCAGGGACGTCCATTTAATTGTCTGCAATTTCCTACTTCAAGTTCATTTACACAAACTTTGTCCTTCAATGAGGTTGGTAGTTTATTTCGACTATATTTCTTTGAGAAGAAAAGCACTCTATACTTTGACATGCAGAACTAATTGACAATTTTAGAAACTAAGGATGATTTTGTGTACTTCTTTGCCTTTATGTGAAACAACAACCAAAGGGAACACTATTCTAACAGCATGATTACTTTTGAAATGCTGCTCAACTATTTGTATCTGTGCCTCGATTAAATCCACTTCATCAGGTATTGAAATCAGCAGGGCTACTAGAAAGAAGCTTATGATTGCTCCAGAGTATAACTTCGTGTGAAATTAAAAGGGTGAGAATTGAGATTAAGTACCATAGGGGATGGGGAACCTCTTGAGAAAGTAGAACTCCACAACCGAGAGGGAAGATGAGAACATCATCACAAATGTAGCCGTGGCACTGGCAACCTGAGCAGAAGTTAAAAAATATAGAAGTGAAAATGTGAGTGGTCCACTTGTACTTTTTTTAAAAATTATCTTCATTGTATTCAAATGTACAGTGATCAGATCACAGGATCGCAACATGTTCAGATGAGGGAGCGCACATGATGGTCGTCATCTGATGACTTTCTTGCAGATGGATAGAATCTTCCTCACATACCATAATACAAACTACACAGTTCCAACTTAATCTGGAGTCAACCATTTTCTTAATCTTAAAATGATTTCATTAGTACCTTAAGGAATGTCACGGTTCCAAAAAGGGGTATCCATTAGCATAATTACAGCTAGGAGACTAGGATGACAGAAGCTTACGCAAAAAGATTAAAAAAAGAAGAAAATAAAGGGAAAACAAATTAACTGGTGATATTAAATATCATCATCGATCACTGTGTTGGTCTGTATCTCTTTCTGCAGGTGAAACATATAAGACTCGGCACTTTGGATTCTTTCCAGTATACCTTTTACAAATGCAGCAACGATTTCATGCGTTTGGAAATTTAGAATTCAAAGGAAAGGTCAAATGTAGTTTAAAAAAGCCATTTCTTAGTTTAGTCCACTAACCATGATTACCAACCACCTAATTGGTTTGGAGTCATCACAAGGACAACCTTGTTTATTCCACAGCCGCTGGCATTGGGATGCCACCAACAGACAAAACTGGTCAGCCCAATTATCTTATTATGCAGAAATTATCGTTCCACCAACCATAATACTTCCAAAAGATATGCTGGCTTGAGCAGGATGGGGGGTAGATCAGGGAACATGGGAAATTTTTACCTGAGGAATTACACCAATCTCAAGTAGCAGAGGGCCTAGAATGAAGCCACCACCAGACCCAAGTAGGCCACCAACCGTGCCACCAAGGATGCCGCAGAAAGCACAGAGGAGGAGCTGAGGTGCTGTCCATTCTATAGAGGCCTCGCACACACATTCCCAGTTGCCACTCATTCTTCTTCTCTTGCTCTCCCTGTACAGCTTCACAGCTTCCCACCCGAACACAGCTATGGATACTGGAAACTGTTGAGCCCACAGGTAAAAGTTTTAAAACAATAATCTACAGTGGAGAAAGAAAGAAAGAGATGCATCTCTTGGGCACACATTCCGAGGTCTTGAGGATATGGATCCCAATAAGTTGACATCTTTGTCCATTTGTGGCGTGCCAAATTAAGGAATTGTTGTTTTTCTGTGCCACTTTATGGAATTATGGGGTACAGGTGTTGGTTTAACTGCTAGATCTTTTGTTTTTTCTATTGCGAGATTTTAGCATGCATGTCAATTCACTAGTTTTACTTGGAAATTGGCAAGCTACCTGTAAAATATTCACTGTCCAATACAATGGGCCGCACACAGGAGCATCATTCTGCAAAGAAAATTGTTTTTTTTTTTTTGAGAGAAAATATCTTTATTAACCAGGAACAAACAACCTTCATTGAAACGAAAATTCAAACTGGGTAATAAGGGTGTGCTCTTGCCCTGAGGAATTGGAGCAGAAGGAAAGAGAACCAGACGAGCATCAGCACCAATATCCCTTTCCACCTCAAATTTGAAGACAGTGTTTCCTAGTGAATTTCCACACAAAAAAAAAAAAAAAAAAACACCATAAGAAATTGATTCAGGGATTAATGTATCTGAGATACATGCATTACAGCAATGCTGATTTTGCTTACGAGAAGAGTCCTCTCCTTTTTAGGCAGTAGTGGCTCATTGGCTTCAATCAGAGCTGCAGAAAGGGAAACATATGTACTTTGAGGAAGCCAGAGGGAATCCAAGCGTGCATGCCTACTTGCTTAATGGTTGAAAACCACATTCCATATTGAACCTTGTATAAATCTAAAATCCTCATCAAATCGAGCCCGAATAAGTTCTTCAGAGAAGGAAGGAAAATTTTTCACAGTAATACCTATAGTAATAAGCCCTAGCTAATCACTATATATTGTGACTTATCATTAGTTGTTTTATATCACTACATTAAGTTGGAATTTGAGGATTTTGGAACTAAACTCCTTGCATTATCAACGGGATGTCACTGAACCATTACTGCAAAAGAAGATGGAAGAAACAATGCAGTGATCTACCACCTACCTCACACTAATAGAACAAATCACATGTAATAAGTCACATCATTAACTAATTATGCTTGAGCTCATCTAGCTGGAATCAAGCTAGTAACAAGGAAAAAACATACAGGAAAAAAAAAAAAAGGAGGAAAAATCATAACTTTGGAACGTGAAAGTCGGTAGAGCATATATATACCTTCATTGCTCATCTCGTGCTTCTCCGCTCTATTTTTCAAGGACTCCATCTTCAAAAAGCCCAGGAACTTCATTAAAACAAATTAACACGTACGTACGTTAAACACAGCCACCAACCAACCCACAACAGCTCTACCTACCTTGTTAAGGGTCTCCTGCTTCCACATCTGGATGGCCTTGAAGAAGGACCTCGACGAAGTCCCTAAAGCACGCAACACCAAAGCAAATTACCCCAAATAATTCTGACACCAACAAATCAATCAAAAGAACCAACAAAGACCCAATTAATTCGGACTGGTACATAGTTAATCAAGTAGTATAGACGACGTATATACCCATGAAGAGGATTATGATGAGGACGGTGACGAGCCAGTAGGGGAAGACGACGCTGAGGGAGACGCCGATGGTGATGCCGAGCATGAGCATGGGCTGGAAGAGGAGTGCGAGGTCGTAGTCGATGATGGGCACGTCCCTGCTCGGGTGGGGGACCCTCAGGTTGTACCACACCGACGACGTGGAGGCCCCCATGATCATGCACTTGGAGAGCGCCGCCGCCGACTTCGCGTCAAACCCCACCACCAGGCTCAGCAGAGGCACGAATATCCCCCCGCCGCCGACCCCCCCGACCGTCCCGAACGCCGACCCCAGGAACCCGATCACCGTCGCCACCGCGCTCCTCCAACTCACCTCCAGTTCCTATTGAAACACACACACACACACACAAACCAAAAAAGAAAAAAAATGGTACGATCAGAATCTACTCGGAATTAATCCATGCAAAGTGATCATTGTCATCGTACGTGCGACATATGTTAATTGAGGGGTGCTCCAATCTTCATGATTTCCGACGGAAGCTATATATATACGACGTTTATTATACGTTGGGATTTCGAATCGTGTTCGAATGATTTGTTTGATGATGAGGGGGGAAGGCGGGGCCATATATATGTACCGGCCAGACGCGGGTGGTGTGGGAGAGGTTGAGGAAGCGGGAGGCGTCGTCGTCGGGGTCGGCGTCGTTGGGGAGGAGGAGGACGGAGAGGACGGCAAGGGAGGAGGCCGTGAGGAGGTACGCGATGAAGGTCTTGGTGTTGATGATGATGATGCCCTCCGTGCCCATGTTGTTGTTTGTTGATTGATCTCTCTGTGTTGTGTTTCTTTCTCCTATATATATATATATATATATATGTTGGGTGTTCTCTCTCACGCTGCAGCTATTTGTCTTTTGTATCTTGAGAGGAGTCTCCGGCCCATATCCATCCTCTTCTTCTATATATGGAGGGATCGATGTACGTGGTTGGGGGTAAGTGCAGATGACCACCTCAAGTTTACTGAAATTTGTAGGGAAATAATTAACTCGTCTTCTCTTATAATTACAAAAAGATGGCTAACTTTTTCTTTCTCGATTATTTGTTGTGCTATATAGTTGGACGTCACAGATTGGAGTTTGGTTGGCACCTGAATCTTTTGCAAGTCCACCCGGAAATATACATAGGGCCTGCTAATTAAAGCAAACGTTTGTCGATAATTATGTAAGTATCACGGAAGGTAATTAAGTAACCGTTGTCAATAAACTAAATCGAAGATGTATGTGCATGCTTGTTGGTCGCGTGCAGGTCGCTCTTCAAGATGGTGAATGGACTCATGCAGTCAAAGTAAATAAGCGCGGTTCCGATGGTGCAACTGCTTAATCAGTAGAATCGATTATAGGTGTGTGTGTGTGTGTGTGTCGATTTCAAGGAAGTAAGTGAGGAGCGAGGGAATTAATTATTGTTAGGAATCAATTAATTCCATCCTTGTGTGGTGGAATTGTTGTGCAGAATTGAGGACTTAAAAGAGTAGTTGTCAAACTTCGAGAATTGAGCATGTCATTCTCGGAATTGAGCCCCCTGATTCCAGGAAACAAATTAAATGGGCCTTCGGTGCTTTCATGCATGACCAAGCAATCAATTTGAGGCATTAGTTACGTACAATGAGCCTATGGCAATTGAAGTGTACCCTTCTTGTAAACTCTCCCTTTCTAATAGTCAACTCAATGTTTGCGAAAGGTTTCGTTGGGCAGGTGGATGCTTCCTGTGGAAGTGCCAAAGGAATCGACAACATCGATCTGAGGTTTTTGTTTCTTTCTTTGGTTTTTTTTTTTTTTGGTCTTTTCTTTTTCGCCTCAGCCTTAGTTTTGGATGCAATCAATAATGAGGGGGGACTACTTGGTAAGGTGCTCCATGGTTACAATGCGTAGATTAGTACGTGGTAGGTGGAAACTGTTGGCGGGAGAGGGGGAGGGTTTGACTGGTGTTGGGAGGGATCGAACATTTGCCCTGTTGGTTGTTGGTAACTTGGTGGGGACGCCATCACCGGAACAATGCGTACAGAGGAGAGCCGTGATGGCCTCGGAGATTGCTGCGGAATAGAGCGTTGCAGCTACTTGGGCTGTGAAGAGGAACGTAATCGAGGACGTAATCGTCGGGAAAAGGCGCGAGCGTATTCGCGTGGGCACATCGATCTGTACCTGCATGCGGGTCCGATTGTTGGACCGTAGCATGTGGATCTGCGGTGGCCATCCAACAGCGGAGGGCACTGCCCCTCTAGTCGGGTAGGGTGGCACATCATCTTACTATTTTAGGGTAATGCACGTAGCACCTCGATACTTAATTGGTACAAGTTGAACCTCCTTTTATGTGAATTGGAAGGATTGGATCCCTAATATGATTAAGGTCTCCATTAAGAATCTGCGGTGGTCAACCATTTGCTCACGAGTCGGTCGAAGTTGAGGTGTTGGCTAATTAACATGCCATTTTCATGGTGAGAATGCACCAGATTAAGCTGATGAGATTCGAGAGTGCCTAATCATTTCAAGCATGTTTTCCCATGCAAACTTGGACTTCGACGTGGGGATCGTGGAAGTTGGATCGATCAGTGATTTTTTTTTTTCTTTTCCCCTTGCGAGGAGGAATCATCTTATGTCATGTAGTCTAACTTTCGCATGGGAACGGAACTAGATCTCAAGGTTATTGATGAAGATGAAGGGAAAATTACTGAAAAGTTACGGAAGCGTGGAAGGAGGAGAAGAGGAAAATCAAGGTTTTCTGAGGGTGTATTTTGCATGTGCCAAACTGAAGGTTGATGTAGAGCTTCTGATGAGCTTTATGCATTGGCGAAATCATTTCGATGGTTTAAGTGGTCAAGGTAAGGGTCATAGCCCTGATTTCAACTTAATTCATATGACCAACTATGTCTATCCCAACTGCCAATTGTCTCATCATCAAATTTGGTGGTTGAATAATATATACTCTAAGTGACTTTATCTGAAATAGTATTGCATGATCTATATAACAATAGAAAGTAAAATATAGAACCACTCATTAGATTCGCTTTCCGGTACAACATCCATGAATTATCTTTATCAAGTCTCCCTGTCTTACCTTGGTCTCATAGATGTGATAATAATTTTGCTTCTCCATCCCCACCTGTAGGATAATGAAACTTGTGGAGAAAGCAATTAAGGAATAAGTCAATAATTCCGGCAACAAAAAATAAATTAAGAATTGAAAATAAATAGTAGCTACCTAATTCCTACACACATTCCCATCTTTTGAAGTAATTAGGCATTCTATTTTCGTACCATCTACTTTCTTTTCTATTCGTTATCTCTTGTCTGGAACTATATAACTTAGTAGATTTCATATGATAAAAGTTGATGCATGCTTTTTGACCTCTCTTTAGTGTAAAAGATGTCAACTCAAGGTGTTAAGAAGAGAGAGAAATAAAATCTAGATGCAAGTGTGCATGACATGCTTCATCTCAAGGGAACAAGAAGATAGGATAAGTAATAGTCAATCCAATAAGAGATAAATAAAGTTAAAACACCCTATTCAGAACATATTCTACTTTTTATTTTAGGCTTGCTTATGAATGTAACTATTTCTACAATATTAATGCTAAGAAGATAATATAGTCGGATTGCGACAACCATAAGGAATCCAATGATACCAATCCCATACAAAAACATTATAGAACATAAATCACAATAGTTCCAAAAGAAACACCAATCACACTGTATATACAAAATCTAAATACAAGTGACTTTCTAGGAAGGAGGTGAAAGAGGCCATGAGGAGGTAATAAAGAATAAGAAAATGATGATGATTATGATGATAACCACGACGCTGATGGTATGGGAAATATAAGAAAATTTCATTTATTTTAGGCAAAAAATTAATTACACTAAGAGCTAATAGAGATAAGATAAACTATTATATAAACAAAACAATCTTAGAGGCATTTATGTAAATGTTGATAAGGGACAATTTTATAATATATCATTTTTGTAGAGGCATTTATATAAAAGTTCCTATATAGAATAAAACTCTATTCTAGTTGTTGGGAGATATGATTACGAGACACGGATGGAATTGAGCCCTTGGAAGAAGGACCTTGGTTAACTCACCTCATTTTTCTTACATGCCTCCTAGAAAACTAAATATCATCAATACCTTTTCTTGGGTTTTCTACATAGAGGCCACCAGAAACTTTGAATATTATGAGCTTGCCATTGGCCGGGTTCTCATTATTGCTTTTCTTGCCATTGTAAACCCTCCTCCATTAGCATAAATGACACACCCTTAACATATCGTTAGAGAATAAACCATGGTTAGGGAAATTTGAACCATGGTTGGGTTGAGGCACATATCTTAAGCCCATATTTAGCAGATGAGATTAAATCTAGTTTAAGATACCCAATCAAACAAGTGGGCATTTATGGGGATGGGAGCCCATGCTTGGTTAAGGATGTGCATCTCTCAAGGTCTAGTAGGGGTCGTGTCAAAGTCATGTTAGCTCCCTATGGTGGCAACACCCCCCCCAACTTCCCTCCACTTATGAAGTCATCTCTCCAAAGAGGTTGAGAGGACAAGAGAAGCGAATTTGAAAGGTTTGTAGCTCGTTTCTCTTCCTCTCCTAAACCACCCACCTAATTCCATCATTCCTCTGTTGCAAGCTTCATTCAATATGCCTTGGAAAGTATGGTGAAGATCCATCCTTATCTATATGATTGTGATTCATGCAAGGGCAATCCATTAATTTCCCCCTATTTAATGATCTCCATGCATCTACTCCTCTTTGTTGCGATGAGAGTCCATTAAACCCATTTGCAAGCTCTCTTTGCATCTCTTATTTCTTGCCTTAATTGTTAATCACAAGCTTTTGCATGTCTCGTAGCTCGTAGGAACACTAATTAGATGTGGAGGAGGACAACCCAAAGGGGAAGGTGGATCCTCCATCGAACAGGGAAAAGGTACATGGGTTGAGGGTCCTTTGGTCAGGTCTAAGGTTTTAGTGATTTGGGGTTTTTGGTTAGGGTTAGGGTATTGGGCATTTTAGGGTTTAGGATTGTTTCTTGCCTATATATTTTTCGATTGTATGCTTGATTTAAAGGTTTAAACACTTTAAGTAGTAAAGGTTGGGTTAAGGCATTGGGGGTTTTGGGCTTTAGGGTCGATTAGGATTTTCATGGCATTGGGTGTTTTGTTCTAGACTAGGTTTGGATACGTTGTATTTCAATTTTGGATCGAATATCACTGGTGATATTTTGATTTAGAACTGAATAACATGAGTAATATTTGGTTCACCGGTGATATTGGGTTGGCATGCATGGATTCAATTAGAGTTTAGTTATTAGGGTAGGGTTTTGGATTTACATCTAATTTCATATTCATTTTCTCTCTAATCAAGATGGGTTGGTTTGGAGGTGAAGAAGGAATAGTTGAGGTGCACATCAAGCATGGTGGAATGAAAAAGTTCATGAGAGGGTCAAAAGGGGAGAAGTATGTGGAAGGAATGAGAAGGTGATTAGCTTGGATTCAATTAGGACTTGTTGGTTTGTCTTGACTGAGTTCATGGTGAAGGAATACCGTTGAGAGGTCAGGAATGTGATGATGGTGGAGTATAAGGATCCAAAATCACAGTCTCGATGATATATTGAGGTAAAAAATTAAGTTAGCTTGATGAAAATGTTTAGAGCCCATATGGATGGAACTCCTATAGAGTTAATAGTCACATTTATAGACATTGATTCCTTGTGTTTTGTTGATAAGTTTAACGAGCATAAACAATTTAAGCTTAACATGAGAACACTTAGTAAAGATTTACCTACTGCACCATTGTCTACTAAAAAATCACATGTTAATTTAAGCCAACCATTTGCAAGTAATTTCATCCCTAATGTTGAAGATTGCGGATCCAACTTGAATACACAGCCCCCTAAGGTAATTGCAACATATGTTAATGTTACTTAACTACCATTGGAAAATGATATTGGTACATTTGATTGCATGGTTAATGAAAGAACTTGTAGTGGTTAAAGCCCTAGGAATGTGGAGAAGTCAATAATGCACAAGATATGGAGGCTTTGATTATCACCACACAAGTTGCAAAGCAACCCTTCATTAGGCTTGTGCTCCACAACCAATTCTCTCAACCCAATAATAAGTTGTGGGAGACAATTCAAGTCTAAATGTCATCCTCTTGCTAGGAGGAGGTCAGTCCATTCCTATGTCATCTAATTTATCCTCATATTCAAAATCATGTTAACTAATTAATATTCTCTCTAGTGGTGTGTCATTGAAACCAATAAGGAGCAATTATAAGAAGAAGGATGAAGCAAAGGCTAGGCCTTCTAGAAAAAGGTGCAAGCCTAAGAAAGGTGGGAGTATTGATATGCTACCTAATGGTCCATCAGTCCAATTGGACTGAGGTAATTATATACCAATAATTTGCATTAACAAACTTAAATTATCCCATGTTTGGACGTCAATTGGTGTTTGTTCCCAAGATTAATTGGTGTGATAAGTTACCCAACAAACATCAAGAAATCATCAATGATCTTCGCATACAATTGAAAATCATCAATGATATTTTGAATATCACTATCAAATGCAAAACTTACCGATGATATTTGATATCTCATTTATTGACTTCATCTTATTATTGCTAAATGCAGGTCTTGTGAATTGTGGATATATAGGCGACTGATTGGTACTTAAGGCAACTCCATTTATATTACATGGAGTCTTACACTAATTTCTAAACAGTTAATTTCCTTTTGGATAGGAACCTTTTAGTGATACTTTTTGAACAAGAACCTTACAACCATATTTTTTGGACAGGAAATGATGGATAGCCTCTTAGATACTAATACCTTTTGGATTTTATGATCGATGTTACTTGGACAGTTGGTAAGAATTTGCTCATGTGATGTATGTTATGTGGGTAGCATTTTTTGGACATATTACATGTCTATCAGTAGAAAACATAGTTCAATTTACATGTTTATTTAGCAATTCTTAAGTTTTGTGAACAGTTGCACATGTATACACTTGTAGGCTCGAGGATTAGAAGCTACGTGTAGATCAAGAACCATGAACAAAGAACTATAAGGTAAAGTCTCCATTCATTAACCATTTATTACAATCTTGACTACTACAATAACAACTATGCATAGTAGTAGGCATTTCATATACAAATATTATTCATTTACTTGCTTTTGAATACATGCACTACAACAAAACAAGGTTTTAGTGTTGACCTATGGGGATGGATTTGCAAGCATTTTCATTTATGCCGTTAATCCTTTGTGTCATTATACATAATTAGGTCACTAAGATATGGCATTTCTTTCTCTTCCATTTACAAGATCAAATCTTCCTTGGAGTTCCATTTGAAGAACCTACAAGCATTCATGCAAGAACCAAAGAACTTCTACTCGCTACTCCACGACTTCTTGAAAGTCGTTAAAGTAGCAAGCATCTTTCAAAACCATGAAACCCGTGCTTGAGGAGATTTGTTTGAGGATACTTGGGAGTGTTCCATTATATTGTCATTCAATTCGTCAAAAGTTTTTGTAACTTTGTGTTCTCCTTCAAGTGTGAAATGAAATGTATTTTTGAAACGACTCGAGCCTAGACCTGAGTATAATTGAAAAAAACTAGCCTTAACAACCTATTGTGTATAGGCTCCATAAACTCAAACAACCACCCCAAATACTTAGCCCAAGTTCACAAGTAGTAATTATAAATCCTTATACCCCACCACTCACTTTCATGAGTTTATGATGGAGACTACTTTTGAGGATGTTTCAACCTCCCCCACTTGAAATCTTGGCATCCTCATTAGGGTTCGATACTCTCAGTAGTAGCGACAGCTCAGCTTCATGGCGTACTCTTTGGCTGTTTTAAGGGCAACCCTTCTCTCCTATTAGAGAGAGTTTGGCTCTGATACCATTTGTAATGACCGAAGCCTAAACCCCAGTCTAATCAAGAAAAATCAACCTTGACAACTTATTGGGTATAGGCTCTATAACCTAAGTAACCACCCAAAATGCTTAAGCCCAAGTTCATAAGTAGCAATTCTCAATTGTTATACCCCACCACTCACTTTCATGCACTACTATTGAAAGTGCAATTTGTAAAAGTTTTTTAGGGACGATTTTATAACCATCGCTGATGTGTGCCTTTTAGGGACAGTTATCTAACAAACTGTTGCCTAAAGACTCCTCCCTCCTCCCCCTAAGCAAACTTAATTCGAGGTAAGATTTAGCAACGGTTTTACAAATAACCGTCACTAATGATTACTAGGGACTGAAGGTCTTTTACGTGCCATATGTGAATTAATTGGGGATTGGCGATGGTGTTTTTGAAACCATCACTAAATGTCTATGAACAAGCATGCCTCTCCAAATTTCGATGTCTGTGCAGAAAATAAGGTAAATTCAATTGGCGACGATTATGGGTACAATCGTCTCTAAGTGTGCCTCCATAATGGCATTTGGCGACCAATTTAGCGACGGTGTCAAGAAAATCGTCGCCAAATCCCCAAATATTTCCACACCATGACTGACCTTCATCTCTTCTCCAGCTCTCTTCTCCTTTCATCTTCTCCATTCCGCGTGCCACTATTGACCTCCTCTGTACGAGCCCTCACCCTCGAGCTCCTCCATGCACCCGCACCTTGGAGCTCCTCCACTGGTATCGCCTCCTCCTCCTTCATGTTGACCTCACCGCACTACCGAACCCGACCACGCCGCTACCCCCTTCGTCGCCCTGTGATGCCCCACGCCCTACAGGCACCCCCCTGTCGTGTCGTCACCCCTCATCTGCATCGCCCCGCAGGACCACTCGCTGCCCCACTCGCCCTTCACCTCCCCTACTCCTTGTTCATTTCAATTTTTATTTTTTTGTTAATTTTTGTGATTTTTTGAAATTATTATAAATGATAATTAGTTGCTAATTGTTAAAATTATAATTAGTTGCATGCAAATTATAAATTTATAATTGAAGTTGACAAATAATTTGTACATGTTAATTGTTATGAAATGTGATAATTAATTTTTAGAATTAAGTTGTTATAACGAATAGTTTATAATTTTATTAACTTTGAATTGTTAGAATTCATTTATTCCTTTAGCATACATAGTTTTGAATTTTATTTTTAAATTCAGTTTATAACGAATAATTACGTAATATTTTAATAATAAAATTTATATCTCTGACAGGAGTAAGTCAGGAAGAACAAGGCCAACAAGGTCCGAGCTCCTGCCCAAACCCACTGCTTAAGTCGAATGAGTATTGACTCATTACAGGACAGATATGGAAGTTTATTAATTCAGTATTTCAAATAAAATTAAAATAATTTAGTTAAATTAAAACTAGATGAAAATATTACTTCATTTTTAGATGGAGGCGCATAAGGGTACCAAGTTAGAGCAAGTGAAAGTCTATGAGCAAACTCATAGCAAAGAAGGACTCAACGACTCACATGCATGGATACATCCCACGTACCAGGAGACACATGTAAGTAATTAAAAGTCAGTTACATTAATTTTAATTATATCAAAATTAACTGCAAATACACACACACAGGATCGTATGATGGATTTGATCCATCCCCCTGAGGTCTCAGATGAGAACTTCGGGAATGTTCCACAGATGCCTCTGATGTTAGAGGAGGCCTTCAGGATTGCGATGCCTCCAGAGCATGGAGGTTTCATCCATAGCTTTGGGAGGAGTGTGACAATCTCCACCTGGTATGGTAGGAAAGGATCCTCCTCGTCCGCCCACGACGACAGTCAACGCACCGAGGTTCAAACCTTACAATGTTGAGGTGTGAAGCGGAAGAAAAGGCTGAAGGAGGTCACTGCCCAACTGTAGACCACCACTCGTAGGATGGAGCGTCAGGAGGAGTTGTTAGAGCGATGGAATAAGTAGTGGGCAGAGGTCTTGTCATATCTCCGAGGTGGTGGTGGACCTGATCATTCATCGTTCCACATTCCAAGGCATAGCGACAACGATGATGGTGATTCTGGGGCTAGTAGTGTAAGTGCCCCAAAATAGCATATATGTTTTTATATTCTTCTAGTCCTTATTATTGTTGTAATATTTTAACCTTGTTTATATATATATATATTTATATATATATATATATATTAGTTCCATTTTATAATATGTTTTGAACAATTTACGTTATTTTTAATCATTTCTGATTTGTTAGGTGTAATTGCTTTAAAAATAAAGTAAAGCAATATTTGCAATGGTTATTAATAAAAATCGTTATAAAATAAGTTAGGCGACGATGGTATGACGACTATACCATCGTCGCTATAGGGTCATTTGGCCCCCCAAGAAATACCGCAAGGTATTACCTGTCCTTTGGCGACGGTTATGCACCATTGATCATATTTCCTTAACTCGTCGCTATTTTAAATAGGAGACAGTTTTGGGGACAACCATCCCAAAAAGTATGGAATTTTCTAGCACGTAAATCGGTATCCCATCAAGAAAATTGGCAACAGTTTAATTAAAAATCGTTAATAATTTTTTTTAGCGACGATTTTAAAATCGTCATTAAAACCCACTTCCATATTTGCCCGCGCACATTCAGAGGGCAACAATAAGGGATTGTAACCATCACCAAAATAAAACGACGCGATATACTATGACAATGGTTGGCTATGGTTTATGGGCTTTTGGCAATGGTTTATAATCGTCGCAAAACCCACATACTATTATAGTAATGAGTCTACGATGTGGGACTATTTTTGAGGATGTTATAATTTTATAAGCATAAATATGTAAAAAACTTGTAGTTACCGTTAGATGTCAATAAAATTTGCTCTCAAGCCCCTTTTCCT
Organism: Thalassia testudinum; assembly: GCA_037157565.1. Taxonomy (NCBI): domain Eukaryota; kingdom Viridiplantae; phylum Streptophyta; class Magnoliopsida; order Alismatales; family Hydrocharitaceae; genus Thalassia; species Thalassia testudinum. Next base: position 37,900,794 of record JAZHRO010000024.1, read on the forward strand.
TAGCTTTTGATTCACTTTTGTGTAAATTGCATTGAAAACACATGTCTAAATATGTTTAAAATAAACCCATCCTAGCTATCCAGCCGTTTGAGGGCAAAAGGTGTATTTTACCTTTATTTCAACGATTACTAAACCACTACAACGGTTCAAAAATCCAATCCCATGTTCCCTGTCAAACAACTCTAACAGAAGTCAAAGTTAACGACTGTTAACTCCAAACCTAATGGCGCTCAATGGTAGTGGCAATTCTCTAATTTTGTATTGGTTTACAGTGGCAAGAAAAGCAATAATAGGAACCTAATGGCAAGTATGTAATATTCAAATTTTCATCTTTGTAAAAAATTTCTTTTTTATATATTGGTGAAATTTAGTGTACAACTAAATATCACTGGTGATATTTAAATATAGTTAGTGATATTTACCTATACTTGCAAAATGATAGGTAATATTTGGTTGCAGATTAAAAGATAACTAGTGATATTTGATATATAAATATATCACCAATGGTGCATTAAAAAAAGTTCAGTGATATTTAGTTATACTATTATAGACTAAATGACATCAATGATATTTAGGGCATATGGGAAAACATGTGAGAAAATGGGCTTTTGTATTTTTAGAAACAAGAGTCATTGGTTAAATGATTTCATTCTAAAATAGAGAATGCCCCAAGGGCTATAGTTATTTTAATAAAAGAATCGAGATCAGTCCACATCACACAACCAAGATTAACAAATAAAACATCCTTTATTGAAATAAAAGAAGCAAAATAGAGTCCATCATTGAAAGGAATGTTATTTCATAGTCTCAGTTATGCAAGGCAAAAATGGAGAGACTACCAACTTTCTTTAACATCCCTACACATAAATATTAATAAAGAAATGAAAGCAAATCTTTGGAAGAGTTTTTTTTAAGATTAATCTTGTTGATAGTAGTTAATAAGGATTTTTTTGTCATATAATAGAATCATGGTTAATTGAAAAGAGGAATGAGTGAGTCACTATACATTTGATTGATCAAAAAGAAATTACTAAAAAAATGCATTGTTTTTTCAATACTAAGTGATCAACATCAAAATATATTACTTCTTTTAATGGTAATTAGATAACAAGAAATAATTATCAATCTCAATGTTTATTTTTCTCAAATGTCAAAATAGACTTCGATTTTTGTCAATTTTTATAGTGCATTTGTACGTGAGTCCACTCCACACATAAAAACCATCAAGATGCTAATTGACCTAGGAGTCAAGTCCCATAGATGTTACACAATTTTTTCGACTACTTCTACTTATCCAACAATTGTCATCGAGTGTATGGGAGTGTTGTAGGCTAACTGCATTACAACAAAGTGAGGTAAAGGTGATGAATATTTTATGAAAGACAATGAATAAATTATCATTATATGACCTATCGACAAATAATTTATTTATCGCAATCTTCATGAGCCATTGTTAATTCTACAATGAATAATATATTCATTAGTAAATTCAAATAATAAATAAAATCATCGTTAAAATCATTACTTATTTTAAATTTAGCAACAAATATTTTCATTGCCCTACTTTTTTTAAACGAGGATTTTCTTCATTGCCTTATGAAGAATATCAACAATTATGGATATAAAAACTTATCAATCATCCTCTAAAATACTCATAATGCATCTATCATTATTAATAATCTTTGAATGGGTACTTAATTAACTATGTCCAATGCTTCATGTGGATCAATGTGGCCAAGTATAAGATTAATATGCAATTGCACTTTGGTTAATTGATTCCATGGATTTATGTGATGCATAAACCTAAATTAATTATGTTAATGGATTAATATGCAATTGCCTAATCGTTATTAAATGATCATTACTCTTTTAACTTAAATACTAATAAGGTTAGTATCGAGGAACAATTGATTGCTAAACACTTACCTAACACGATAGACAATACAAATTTGGCCTTAATAATAAATTTGACTCATAATGAACATAGAAACTAAACGATGTATGGAAGGCACATGAATGTTTAACGTCACCTATAAATGAACAATTTGATAAGTGCATGATTTGTATCTGTGTTGATAAATGGTGAATGAACAATGTGATCATTGGATCAGAAAAAAGAAATTTCAAAAACCTCATGCTAACAAATTAACTACTAGTCTCTTGTCTGGAAAATAAGGTTTTGGCTTATTATTCTATACATTCAGTGATCCAAAATTGTTTCAGGGAGTACGCTAGCCTCCATACGACCCTCTTATTAGGCTACTTAGCCAATGGGCTAGCTACGTGTTTTGGGTACGTATTGCTTGATTTGAGGTGATGCTAGCACCACTTTCCGTACCCCTATAGTGAAGAGGACTGACCATGTGTTAGTGCGGAATACTAATGTTCTGCATGCGTAACATACGAACTTGTAGTCACAATTTCACATAGACAAAGATCCCAGGGCAATTGATCAAGTTGTAAGGTAGGTACGAGTCACTTTACTAGCCAATAGGGTGTTTCGTATCAATCCTACTGCCTGAAATATTGCAATGATATCTTCTTATGACTTTTATATAAGGAAATGATCATGATTTAATGATAACCATAAAATGACAAGATGCAGACAATTGGGAAATTGTGTAATAATCGAAAAATTAACGGGAACTAATATGAATAAGTATCCACTTCTTGATTTATTATAGTTTCTCTAGTTTTCACTTTGTATTTACTACTCTATCTAGCTTTTGTTGACTTTTTCGTTTGGACTTCGTACTCAGGCTTTGGTGAGCAGCAATGAGGTCCTGAGATAATGCTGATCTGAGTTCTGCACCTTAGTTGGTTTGTGGGACTTAGGTAGATTTGTTTCCTTCTATTTTTAGTTAGCTAGTGTTGTTTTCTTCAAGTGTTATTTTCATATTGATTGTTTGTGAACCTTTAAACATTTGCTTCAATTCTAATTCCTTTCTTCTTCTTTAAGCTTTATCTTCAATGTTACTCGTTGTGCATATAATGTGTTTTATGGTTATTTGTCGAACGATCAAGATCTTGGGTAAATGCTGAGAAATCGATCTAGGTTCCTACTAAGGTAGGGTCTAGGTCGTAACGCTACTATCCTCTCCTTCGGCCATATAATAAGCATAAGTTGCAACTTAGACGTACCTTGCATAGATTTCTAGAATATAATCTTATTCACAAGGCCTATCAGTGCTATAATCCTCAAACCAATAAGTTTGTGGTGGCCAGACATGTTAATGTTGTCGTTATGCTCATGTTAATTAAGCGCATCAATCTAAAAAAAAATTAGACTTATAAAATAATACGTAATATAGCGTAAGTCGGGTCGAATCCTCAAGGAGGGAGTGTAATGTATCTAAATAGAAGTGCTCATGAGTTCATCCAGAATTGTAGAGGGTCTTTCGATATTGGTTTTAGACTTTAGAACTCCAATGTATCAATCAACTTATTATGACCCCCTATCAATTTTGCCCATGGAACCTGCCCTTCAACACATTAGGAATTTTTGCCAATTTTTGTCAACAAACTAGATTTGATAAGGAGAATTTTAGAACAAGTTTCGAGGAAATATGAGGTGTATGTTAATTTATAAAATTTCGACAAGAACAGATTTCAGAACCTGAAATTTAGTATGACACACCTCTACTATTTGATTTTTATCTTTTTCTATAGAAGGAGTTAGACAGTAAAATTTATATGCTTGGATTCCTTACTTCAAGGGTTATCTCTAGTGAATAAATCAAACTTTTTGAACAAGGCTTTCAAGGTGAGATGATTTTTGCAAAATTGAAATAACAAAGAGAGGGAAAATAGGAAATGAAACGAAACTAAACACGTGATAAAACGGGTTGCAATCAGAGCATGAAATTCATGTGCGGTTTAGGGTTTAGGCACGAGATTTAACAAATCTTAAGAAGGCTCATGTGGTGGTTTGCTCCCCTTAGGCTCGCCTCATCCGACTCGGAGATAACTCTCCTAGGGTTGGGTTATCCTAAATGCACGTGTACCCTAGGCATAATGCAACTTGGGCTTTACGAGCCCATTCACATACTCCTTCCCATTTCAATGAATCTCACTCGTGCCCTCTCCCCTCGCCTCCACACGCGGGCACATCAAGCCATTCATCGTGATAAAACTCACACACATCAAGTCAAGAAACATATATAACATTCATTGTCAAACAATTCACAATGTTCTCAATCAAAAAAGTAAATAAGATATGTCCAAGAATCCCCCTAATGTGGTGATAAAAATCCCAGGAGACGGTGTCCGGAACTCCACCTCCTCGTAGCTCCTCAACCCATGTACAGGCTCCTTCTTCTCCTCCTTGTCACAGCAACAGAGTGGGCGGATCGAATGGTTGGTGGTTGCTGATGTGGTGGATGATATCGGGAGAGGAATGGGGACAGGAGAGGTCCACAGTTGTGGAGGGGTCGGTACTTTTTGTGGAGCAAGGTGTGTGGATTGAGATGGTGTTGAGTGGTGGTTGTGGTGATGGTCTGTCGTAAGGGGAGAGGAATGGAGAGAGCGAGGAGAACGATGGAGTGGAGTGGGCTTCGGCTGTCGTGTCTGCTAGAGATGGAAATCGAGAAGGGGTGAGCGATGAATTGGGAACCGAACAGTGAGACGATGTTGTGGGTAGAATGGAGGAGCGAGCGTATCGGGGGGTGCTGTGTGCTGTAGTGCTCGAGAGAGGGTTGCGTCTTAAGGCTCCGGTAGTGGTGAGTAGGGTGGAGTAGGGGTGTACATAGGTTGGGTTGGGTTAGGTTATGACTCAATTTAAACCCAACCTATAATTTTTAGGTTGAGATTTTTTCAACCCAACCTAACCCATTACACTACTGAACCCAACCCAACCCATAAAAATCGGTCAAGTTGGGTCAGGTTGAGCGAGTTGTTGACTAGTCAAAGAAGTCAAAACTTATGTTTACCTCCTGCATATGTTATATGTCTTTCATACTTAATAACAAAACATTTTAAACTTATAAATAACTTATATCTTCTAAAAAAGTGAATAAAATAAGTAAAAAAAAAAACTTGATAGTTGTATAATAGTAATTGCCTCTTTCCTGTAGAAAAGTAAATACATATTACAAGATGATTATCTTATTCATGTAATTTTTTTCATAGATGTAGGCATTCAAAATAAAGAATTAGACGAGAATCAAAATAATTTTTTACTAGAAAGGGACAAATTCAAGATGTACGTGTGGATGCCTTTTAATTCTGTCTAAACAAAAAATTAGATAAGAACCTAAATAATGATGTCTAATTTAAGCATCAAAGTTTAAATGCCTACGTCAAGGTTTCAAATAATTTAGGCTAAGTTAAGGGAAGGTAGAGGGGGAGGAGAATGGCCAAGAGAAGGAGTGGTGGCTATTGGCTATAGTGAAGGAGGATGGCCGGTGAGGGGGTAGTAGGTTGTGTGGTGATAGTGGTGGTGGTAGCGACTCTAGTGATAGGCTAGGCGGAGGGGAAGGTAGAGAAGATAGCAGATGGCCAGTGAGGGGTAGTAGGCTGTGTGGTGGTGGTGGATCGGTGGTAGTGGGCCAGCGACTCGAGTAGTAGGCTTAGGTTGGGCAGTGGGAAGGTAGTGATGACGATGGATGGCCAGTGAGGGGGTAGTGGGCTGTGTGGTAATGGTGGTGGTGGCGGTGGCAATGGCTCTAGTGAAGGAAGGTGGTGGCTATCATTAATGTAGAGAAAGATGAGATGAAGGAGGAAGTGTTGGTGCAAGGACACCACGATCGTCAATTTTGTTGATAACAAAATACTTGTGTTTTAACATTGGCATTTGAGTTTAAGATTTCAAGATAATTGCAAATGGATGCAAGTGTGAAGGAGCTTCAACTCCCATCCATGGTGGCTTGGAGGAGCTCACTGGAGGAAAAGAAACTTCGCTCGTAGCGATAGCTTGAAGAAAGGAGATGAAGAATAGGATAGAAGGCTATTTTATTCATGTAATCTGTTTCTATTATTCTTTGTCTTTTATTTCTTAGATCATATGTTAAAGAGCCTCAAAGTTACCTATCAATAGTCTTAGAAACACATGCACAACCCTAGGATACTTAGGCTTTTCATAGAGAACTTAGAAATCTAAGATAGGCTTCAGACAGCCTAATCAAACGTCCAATCCTAAAATCAAACATCTGATCTTAGACTTTAAGACGTCTGAATGTTGTATCAGACATCCAAACATTTTCTTCTGTCTGTTGATTTCAGACGACCATCCTTTAGTCCAGACGTCTGATGACATTGCCAGACGTCCAATTAGTGGAACGTTGGCTTGAAAATTTGATCGTTGAGAAACTACTCTTGATCTTCTATCAGACGTTCCTAGAGGACCTCAGACGTCTGATAAATAGATGTTAGCCCTCGATTAAGCCAAAATCACTTTTCTTGAGGGATATAGCCATTTGTGTCTTGGGAAATCCATTCTTGCAGTTAATTAGATTTCCAGACGTCCAGACATAATGCCAGACGTCTAACCTATCGTTTGACCACCTTTCATAAAAATCCCGTTTAGGTCTGACTCAAATTAGGAAAGTAACCCACCTAGAATTAGATGTCTGATATTAGTCCCAGACTTCTTATAAGTGACTTCCAGATGTCTGATATTTCCCCCAGATGTCTAATGACCCTGTCAGAATCATTAATGATTCTGATTGCAGCCTGATTTGCCTTGTGATAATTTCCAATGGCTACCTAAGGCTTCCACAACCTTCCTAAGCCTTCCTAGGTCTTCTATAAATAGAGGGGGGAGCCATCCTTTGTTACATACACCAAAAAAACACACCAAGATATACCTTGAACAACATTTCCACATTATATTGTGTCCAATTGATCATTAGAGGTGATGTTGCTCTCCAAGCTTTAGTTTTACATCTAGAGAGCACCATTCCAGCTACTCACCCGCTCTCCCGTCTATGATTACGAGAGCGACATTGTGTCATCACATGGTTCACGCATTCGTGTCAAGCCGACACACTTCCACCAAAGGGAAGTTTTCTATTTTCCTATAGTAGCTAAGTTTACATTAATCTTTGTGGCTCTATAGGACGTTGTATTTTATTGTCTTTGGTTGGGTATTCGCCTTGCAAATTCCCATCTCCATCGTGAGATAAAATACTCCTCGTGAAGAGGAGGGGTTCAAGGAACGCTACCCTCGTACATAGTAGCGTGGTTGTAAGAGGTTCAGTCACCCTTGTTTAAGTGATTGGATTAGTGGATTTGATCGACTTGGTTGATCGGAAAATCCTAAGTCAAGAGGCTTAGGTGATGGTTTTTACGTGGGTTTGGCTTTCCACCTAAAAATCATTTGTGTAGTTGTATGATTGTCTCTTTGTGAGATTATCTATACTATTTCCGCATTTCATCTTATATCCCGCATATTTCACCCCCCCTCCGTGGTAGAAATTATAGGAAGATGCTAACCTCGAGTGGTAATGACGAGAACAATGGCGCCAACGAGAAGGGAGTGGCGAGAGAGGTTGGTGGCGATGACAAGAGAAGAAGTTCGATTTAGGGCTTACGAGTGGGAGGGAAACTGAAAAGAATGCACGATGGAGAGCACACAGGGAGAGGGAAAAGTGAAATTGAGGGAGTTGCGTGTGTTATTTCCATGGGTTTTTTTATCTCCTTTCAAGTTTAAATAGGGTAGCTTTTTTTCCTTTAAAATTTTAATGGATACTCTCGTGTGTGTGTGTGTATTGGGTTGAATCAGGTTGTGGTTGGGTTGGGTTTATTAGACTTCAAACCCACCCATTTTTTATCGGGTTGGGAAAATCTCAACCCAACCCAACCCAACCCAATCTAAGTCACAATCGAACCCAACCCAACCCAATCGGGTTGGGTTCGGGTTGAACTCGACCCGTGTACACCCTTAGTGGAGCATTGGGTCAGGCTGGCTCGATCCCGATCTGAACCCGACCCGAAAAATCTGACCTGACCCAAGCCTGAATATTACTTGTGTTGGGCCCGGGCCTTGATTTTCTAAAAAACTTGGGTTTAGGCCCGGCCCAACCTGAACCCAAAAAAACCTGAAAAGACATGTTTGGCCCGACTGACCCCACCCAAGTTCCTAACCCTTTTTTTCTTTTTAACAAAAAATTAAAATAGAAATTCCAACTATCACCCTCCCCAGTCCCCCTTAATCCCACGCACAAAATCAGAATCCCCTCCCCCTTGTGCAGCCGTGCCCGTGGTCACTCCACAAGGCATCAAGCTGCCTCACGCCCTCTCCATCTCAAGCATCCATTGACGAGTCTTACTGAGTCTCCTCTCCTCTCCAACCGATCTCTCACCGGCGGGTCATCTTCGACAACAACATTGTTTTGTAACTTGTATCATATGATAACTTTGTGTAATTCAACTTATGTTAAATAATATTTGTTATGACCCGATTCCCAAAATCCTACAAGATACGGGACCAGACCGACTCGACTGATCCTAAGACCCAGTCGTTCAACGAAAAAGTAACCAAAAAGTAGGAAAGTAAACCACATTCACTATGCTAAGCAATTAACAGTAACAAAAGTACAACAGTAAAGAAGTAAAACTACTACAGTACAGACCACCACACTAGTAGAAAAGTAAATGGATACAGGAATATAATGTGCAGAACAAAAGAGTACAGAATATAAAGGTACAAGAAGCTACTCACTACTACAAATGAGTACAAAAAGAGCTACAACTACTGGACTCTACTGGGCCCAGCACCCTCTGCAACCGTGGGCTCTGGCTGCTCAACACCTGGACCTAAAAAGAGTTATGAGTACACGAAGTCAGTGAACGCTGAGTACAGTGGCAACCAACTAAACAGTAAAGGTGGACAGGTAGCTATTGTTTTTCAATTACTTTCTTTAATTACTTATTCTTTTTCACCATTTAGTTTATTTATCAGGTCTCTTTCTTGATCTCGAATGTTCCTCATGGGAACAATCTTGATTGCAGTCTTTTCCGAAGAGTAGAAGGCGCACGTGGTGCTCTCCTGGCCAGGAGAGTCCCCCGTGGTGATTCTACACCCAATCAACCACCCCAAGGTCACGGACAGACGTAACGGTGACTACGGCACGCGCGATAAGCGCACGGGTAGCTACCTTGCACTGACACGCGGTCAGTCGTTTCCGTTAGCAGGTGTGCCCAAAGCACAACACGGAACTAGTATAGGGCCTAGCCCTCTCAGTAATAGGGGTCTCGCCCCTCTACAATCCGCGCACCCTCGCCTGACTACCCTGGTTTGCCCAGTAGGCCTAACAAGTTAATGTAGAGCGACTAGCTGAACCCCAGGTCCCGTGGGGTGGCTAGCTCTCTCCCTACACTAGTAGCTCTCCTCGGTGCAGTGTACATGAGGGCCACAGAGTTGGTGCAAAGTGGCCAAACCCACCCCAGGTCTCAACCCAAAGGCGGCAAGCTCCCCTCTACACTAAGAGGTAACATGTGCTCCCTTGGTACCACGTACTCAAGGCCAGCACACTTCCCAGCACATTCCCATGTCCATTCCATTTATTTCCAGGAGCTCATCTCCTAATTCCCCGTAGGGTTCCTACTCATATTCCTTGTGTCATTCCATACCAGGTTTCATCATTTCTATTTCTATCCTTAGGTTATACACATGTAATTTGTAACTCTATTCCATATTCAGTTTATTCACAGATAGCTCGTGTTTCCAATATTCACCTTTTCATTTTCAAATTATACACATGCAGATCATATTACATCATTTCACGTGTGCGATAGGAAAGTCACATTCAACAGTTAACTAACACAAATACTACTTATTTCGCAGGCAATTGTTATCATTCTATCTACTCATTCAAACTGCAATCCATTTATTCAATACAAACATTCCAATATTTCTAGTCTTAGGATTCATGCCATATCCTAGGTTTTAATCATTCATTTCACACATGCATTTAAGTTGTAATTAATTTAAGGGGGAAGCCACTCTACCAGTAAACCCAAGAGTAGTGGGGGCTTGAACAACAGGTTCACGTGCCTCAGCAAGCCCTAAACCCGCAACGAAACGAGGTCCTATCACAAGGATCAATCACAAGAGAATACTTAGTACAGTGTAGAAAGTATTCCAACAAGTAGGGGAAATCATATGGGAAACGTCAGTATCTTAATTGCGGAAATCGGACCTCAAACGGATCCTAAACGGGTCAAAAACAGTGTTCTTGAGTCCAATCAGATGTCTGGAACACCTTCCATACATCTTAAAAGAGTCCAGTAACGTACCTAAGCCTCTGCGCTACTCCTCAGACGTCTAGGAACTCCGCTGGACCGTCTGGACCTAGTTCCAGACGTCCGACCACCTCTCCGGACATCTGGAAATGCTTCCCGTCATCTGGTGCCCTGCCCAGATGTCTGAAATGCATGGGAGGGCGTGTCTCACGCCTTCCTGAAGCGAATCCTGCACGCGTAACCGAATCTTCTCAAATCAGGCATGAAACAGCACCTCGGCGGAGTGGCCTGCATGGCCGTATCCGCAAAGAAGACGTACCTTCCCGAAGTCTGCTTCTCAGTCGTCTGGAACCTCCTCCAGACGTCGGCTATGTCGTCTGGACGTCGCTCCAGATGTCTGATTCTGGGAAAAGCCTAGAACCAGAACCTGCTTCCACCCTCTCGCGCTGCGCGTGGCCGCGCCGCACCCTCTCGCCTGCTGCTCCGACTACAGCAGTGTCGGGGAGGACCTCCCCGACGCACTCCTTCGCCTTGTGCACGCCCCGCTCTAGCCATGAGCTTACCGGCGAGCTCCCATGTGAGCTTGCAAGCTTGCTCTCCTCTCCTCCTCACGCCGCTCCTCCTCTCACACCGCTCTCGCTCGCTCAGCTGCTCTCGCTGGAGGGAAAGAGGAAGGTGGCTGGAAAGTGGGGTGAAACGAGGGAGAGGAGGGGGCTTATATAAGGGGGTGAGTTTAGGGTTTTGTCGAGCGGAAGGAGAGAGAAGAAGAATAAAACGAGGGAAGTGTACTGTCTGCGCGCAGCACGAGCACAGACGTGAGCTCGTAGTCAAAATTTTCGATTTCCAGACATTTGGGAAGGTGTCCAGATGTCTGACCCAAATTCCAGACATCTTAAAAGGCTCAAACAGCACGGGTCTTAACAATATTAAATAATGTTACGTTCAATCCCTACTTTAAATAATATTTACAACGAAGTAACATAAATTTAAATTATTAGGACATACAAGTACTGATTTCAAGTAAGTAATTTCGTTATATATCAAAGTATAGCATTTTTTAGGAAAATAATAAGGTATATTTTTAAACCTAATTTATTTGGTTGGTAGGCCTTATTTAAAAATAAAAAAATGATCGTAATAAAATTTATGAGCCTTAACGAGTTTTTCTGGGCCCAACTCGAAAACTCGACCTAAAAGTCGAAATCAGGCCTGGCCATGGGCCCGTAAACATGGGTCTTGGGCCGAGCCTGGGCCTTAATTTCATAAAAATTTTAGGTCTTGAGCCCAGGTCATGGCCTGAAAAAAAATATGGACTTTCTCAGGTTCGAACCAAATCAGGCCGGACTCGACCCAATGCTCCACCCTAGTGGTGAGCAGTGAGGAGTGCGTTGTGTGTGTGTTTGTGTCGAGTGTGATGCGTGTGAGTCGCATGAGATGAGATGAGGAGGGGTGTGGTCACGCTCAGCAGCGGTGAGGAGTAGCGAAGGGAGGGATTAGCAATGGGTCTGTGGTGAGGTGTCTTGTGAGGAGTGATCAAATGAGATGGACTAGTAAAAAATAGGGTAGGCTTTAGTCGTTGGTGATGGATTTGCTGAAAAATTAGTGAGAGAGATACATATTAGGTGGGATTTCATGGCGGATAGGTGGGAAATTTATTTTGAAACGAGGCATAACGTAACTTCTACCTAAATACCTGCATGATAAGCATGTATGCTTCATTATTTATATACATCATCGACTATAAAAAAACATGAAATTATGTGTAATCTTGAGTTATGATACATGCAACTAATCTACCATTAATTAAGAATATATATTGATGTATCCTAAAATGTGTACACCAACAAACTTAGGCATGAAAATAGTCCATTAAAGTAGACTCATCACATGTCACTTACGGTGAAATGATTTATCCTTTCTACAACTCTACAATTCTTCTACCTCTGCTTCTCACAACAATTTGGATACTACGATACAATTACTTCCAGTTTTATCAGTGCTCCATTCATCTGAGAATGTGCTTCCTCCTACTTCCACTTTAGTTTCTCCAAAAGCAGCAGCTATACCTGTGGAGGACCCACTTTATCTCTTATGTCCCAACTGCAACGGTTTACCAGACCTTTTGTTTCAGCTTCAGTTGAGCCATATCATCAAAATGATTAAGTAGCTCCTCAAAGGACACAGAATGGTCACAAAAGCCGATGAATGGGATTTCTAAAAAGAAGTGCTATGTCACCACAGCTCATCCTCTTCCTCATCATCTACATGTATTGTATAATGAGTGGGAACCCACTTGTTTTTCACAAGGCAACAAACAAAAACACTAGGTAGATGCAATGGCCAAGGAATTTTATGCCTTACAAAAGAATAACACATGGTCTTCGGTACCAAAAATCCAAATATGAATGTGGTTGGTAGTAAGTAGGTGTATAAAACCAAAAGAAGGCCCAATGGATCTATAGAAAGGTACAAAGCTCGATTACTGGAGAAAGGTTTTCACCAAGTTGAAGGTTTTGGATTATCATAGGACGTTCAGTCCTTTAGTGAAACCACCACCTACATTTGCTTCCCAGCTTATGTCTCGTTCATCGATGGTTCATTACTCAATTAGATGTGCATAATGTTTTATTGCATGGGTATCTTGATGAAGAGGTTTATATGGATCAACCTCAAGGATTTATTAATCCTAACATGCCAAACCATGTGTGCAGGCTCCATCGTTTTTTATATGGTCTTAAACAAGCCCCAAGGGCTTGGTTTAAACGCCTTACCACATTTTTGCAACCATTGGGCTTTCAAGATTCAAAGATGGATTCTTCTCTTTAGAATAGGAAGTCTACTAATTCTCTTATGTTCTTACTAATCTATGTCGATGACATTCTCCTTATTAGCTCCACCAAGGCAACAATGCAACAACTTCTCTCAGCCCTTAAATAAGAATTTCCTATGCATGATTTAGGCTTTCCTCACTATTTTTTGGGAATTGAATTTTCTAAAACTTTTGATAGATAGCATCTATCTCAATTAAATGCAACTTTAAGGGCCTTAAGTCCTTAAAGACTCAAATGGTTGTCAATGCTTTAGCTATTGTAAACTTTTGATGGGGAGCTATTGCCTGATCCTTCTATCTAAAGGTAGTTACTCAGTAGCTTACAATATGCCATTTATACGAAGCTTGATTTAGCTTATTCAATTAATAAGCTATCTCAGTTTATGCAATAGCCTCGTACCATTCATTTTGAGGCACTTAAGTGTCTTCTTTGTTATATGAAGGGTACACTTAACCTTAGGTTGCATTATAAAAATACATTTAAACCCATTCTCATTACCTATAGTGATGCAAAATGGGCAACTTGCTTGACTAATTGAAAGCCTACAACAAGATTTGTTCTCTATTATATTGCGAATCTTATTTCATGGAGCTCCAAGAAAAAAACTAGTGTTGCACATTCCTCCATTGAGGTTGGATATAGGGCCATAGTTGATGCTATAATTGAAGTCATCTGGTTACTAAATTGGGTTTGCCATTATAAGCTTCACCAATACTATGGTGTGACAATGTCGAAGCTACGTATATGGCTCATAATCCCATCTTTCATGCTTAAACAAGGCGTGAGGCAATTGATTTCCACTCTGTTCGAGACCAAGTAGCCCAAGGTAAGCTTCAGGTTCAATTTTTGTCTAGTAAAGAATAAATTGCTAACCAACTCACAAAGCCTCTTTTTGCTACTCAGTTTAAGGAGTTTTGCAACAAACTTCGGCTTGTCCCCCACCCTTCAAATTAGGGTGGGGGGTATTATCAGTGATTTAGTTTGTTACTGTCTGATGTTGAGGTGTAATTTATCATTGGTCAAGTGGTTAGAAGTTGTTGTATCTGATCAATGGTTTATGTCTATAAGGGTTAGTTAACCCGAGGTAGTTGATGACTCTACAATTATTAGTGTTAATTATTTCAATTAGAGTCAATTTCGACGGCACATGTGCATTAATGTCATATTATAGTAGGTTTAGGAGCAATACATGCATACGGTGTGATTTCTACAGTTAGATTGCTTATAATTAATATTTAATGATCATGTGTACAAGTACATATTGAAATAGGTCTCAGATGAGCAATCGGACCTTACAGATGGATCCGGATCGATGAACGGAATCCAACGGACTCAAAATCACTGCAATCCGACCTCTATAGCTCCCACAACAAACCTGAGAAGTTCTAACCATTAATCTGATGATCAATGGCCCTCGTTGTGCCACATGGCGACTACTTCGCCCTCCATCGCGTGCCTGCCTCTCCTTCACCATGTGCGTGCACCGAGCCACCGTTGGATCACCATCAGACGGGCTTCATTATGCCATGTCGCTCTTCATCATCAACCGTACAATCTCCATCGGACTATGGCGAGTGCATGAGGGGAAATGCAGAAAATGAGACAACTTCTTACCTGTAGCATGGTTCTCTACGCCTCGACCCACACACGCGGGCGCGAGTTCGAGACCTCACGAGGCGCAATTGCGCGGCATGCGAAGAGGCGACAAAATTAGGCCACCGGATCTCCATCGAGTGGTTCTGAAGTGGATACGTGGCGCAACCTTGTGCACCGGATGCACATGATGAGTCGACACGTGATCCAACATGCTATCGCATGTGAGATCGTACATACAGGTGGGGTGCTATCCTGATCGCGTGGTGAGGCACAATCTCGACTGTTGAATCACCCATCGAACGATTAGCGGCCCGAGCATGTAGATTGCGTGCGATGACACTGTGCACGTGCGAGCGCCAGCAGGGGATGAGCTGGACTTTAGCAATGTTTGCAGCAACGCTATAGCAACATTCTCACTGTCGCTAATTGTTCCATACCAGTTTTAGTCTCCTCTCATCCACTATCAAAAGGCCTACACACCACCATTTATCATCATCATCTCTCTTCTTAACTTCCACCAAGCATACTCCCATGTCCATAGAGTTGCGAACATCATCCCAGAGTTGCCGAGCCGCTGACGAAGCATCCTCCACCACTACAATTGTCTTGACATTCCATCCATTGCATTTAGTTGCTAGTTTCTTTATTTTAATGTTTATGTCTCTTTAAGGTTTCATCTATAGTTGTAAAATGATTCTGCTTATGCAATATATTAGCTTGTATTATCATCTTGCTTCATCATGTCTTTGTTTCGTGCATGGTTAGCAATCACCATACTATTATCATGAATCTCTAACCCTACCACACCCTCTCTCACTCTTTCTTCTCTCTTTCGCAACCAAACGGAATAAAATATCTTATGACATTAAGCGATTAATTGATCCATTCCATGCCTTCTTGTGCTCAACACTTGGACTCACCGTTCAACTTTCTCTTTAAAATTGATATCGTAAACGCTTGCTACAGCGAACGAATTATTTAAACGCATTTTTCTACGTCAGTTTTTGGCGTCGTTGCTGGGGAGGCAATGGATCTTTTAGTCGCTTTTATCTTTGCATTGGTACTCGCATTTTCTGATGTGCTCCTCTCTTTCTACTGATTGATTGCAGGAATCCAGTGCATCAGCGACGGGAGGAGAGCGATCCACATGATAGAGTTGAAGTAGGGTGCAGTGAAGACCTTTTGTAAGTATCACTTTACCTAATGTGGTCTCATCTTTCCTTTTGTCTCTAAAAAGAAAAAAAATTGCATTTAGGCTCGTGCATAAACCCTAACTTAGTCGATTGTTTGCTTGCTAAAAAATATTAAAAAATCCAAAAAATTAGCGTGGTGAATTGTTACTTAATCCACATCTCAAATCCATCACCCAAAAAAAAAAAAAGTTCTTAACACTCTAATATCTTTTGAAAATCCTTTTGAGTGCTTCCCCCTTTGAGTGATACTTTCAAAGTCATTCATGTTTTGTATTAGGTCGCACCACTCATCAAAAATTAAAATTGATTCACCAACTAGAATCGTGTGAACTTTAGGGGTGAATACATTAGGGTTGCTTATTTCTAGGGCCACATTGATCTTAAAGGAAATCGATCATCACCTGTTTTGTGCAAAACCTTGTGTGCCCACTTAAAACATTGTCTGAAAACATTAAGAAATTTTAACCCTAAAAATCACTAAAGCAAGGATGAATCATTATAAGACACCACATCTAAAAAAACCTTACTTGAAAACCATGTTCTGTTGAGTGCACACACATGCTCAATTGGATTAATTAAGAGGCACAACCCTGAACGATACCTCATCACATACCTTGAGAACAAACACTGACCTAGCCTTCATTAAAATTGAGTACACGTGCCCTAGGTAGGACTAATCTAAGTCCTAGAAGTGTAATTGGGTTTGTTAAGCACTTGACCTTAATTCCCATTGTGGATTCCGATATCTAAGGCTGTGGAGAAGTGTCAAACAACTGTGGTTGGGGGGTATCAAGGAACCAACGGTGCGAGCCAAAGTAAGAACCTTCCCCTCAATCCCCTCGTAATCAACTTGGCCAGATTAACTTTGGGAAGGGGGGTTTAAGTGCTTGCATATTTGATTATTCTTGCAAGGCTTCTAGGTCACCTAGGTCTACACTATAGGGCATAGAGTTGTTTGCTTGATTGTGCACACACTATTCTCGCACCTATCTCCCTTCGCATCCCTCCCTATTCTTCTCTAGTGTATGCATGGAAGACGATCACTTCATCCTGAATTGGTTGCTTTAGAGAGAGAGATCAACAGGAGACGCAATTTTTCAAGGGATAGGACTGAGGAACTGACCAACCCAAGAATTGAGGATGTAGAGGACCAACATCAACTTGATGCTATGGCCATTATTCAGGCTCAAATCACTACTAACCACCAACTCCAACAACAACAGATCCAAACCATCATGCAAGCCATACACTGACTGCAGAACCCTCAAAGGTAATCCCCACCTAACCCACCACAACCCCCTAAGGGCCAACCAAGGCCTCTCCATGATTTTTATGATCTGTCTGCTATCCAAATCAACCCACATCTTAGGGTCCCCAAAGGGAGAGATGATTTTGAGCTAAAACCCAATGTCCTTATCTTAATTGAAAGCCACTTTCATGGGAGCTCAAATGAGGACCCTTTCCAACACCTGGAGGACCTAGACCGGATTGCCCGAACTGTGAAATCGAGGAACATCAGTCTAGACATTGTTTTAATAAAGATGTTCCTGTTGGTGCTAGGGCACCACAATCGTTTATTTTGATGATAACAAAACACGTGTCATTTAACATTTACACTTGAAGTCTTACATTTCAGGTTAATTGCAAATGGAGACGTGGTTAGACGGAGTTCGAGATCGCATCCAGGACGGATTGGAGGAGCTTGATGGAGAACAGAGGAGCTTCGCGAGGAGCGATAGCTTGAAGATGGAAGGACAAGAAGAATATGATAGAATTCTGTTTATCTTTCTATGTACTTTTGTCTTTATTTCTTTGCTCTTTTTGTTTCTTAGAATATTATGTTAAAGATCCTCAAAGTACCCTAACAGTAGTCCTAGGAACACTTGCACAACCCTAAGATACTCAGGTTTTCTGTAGAGATCTTAGAAAACCAAAATAGGGTTCAAACAGCCCTTTCAGACGTCTAATCTGAAAATCAGACGTTTAATAATGACTTTTAAGATGTTTGACTGTTGACTCAGACATCCGATAATGTTTAGGCTAGACTTAGTTAGTTCTGTCTGATGAAATTAGATGTCCAGACCTTAGTTCAGACGTCTTAGCAGGCGTCTGATGTTTTTGCCAGACGTCCAATTAGTGGACCGTTGGCTAGCTTAGCAAACAATGAAGGATATGACCGTTAGCCTCGTATCAAACATCCGTAGAGGATCCCAGACGTCTGATACATGACCGTTTTTCCTCGGTTGACCCAAAATCTCTTTTCAGAGATTTTATAGCCGTTGCACTCTCTTGGGAATCCATTTCCGCAGAAAAGTAGGTTTCTAGACATCCAGACATCACTACAGACGTCCTGTATGTCGTCTGATGAGAATTCTCTAGAACCCTGTTTAGATCTAATTCAAGTCAGGAAGGAAACCCGCATATAATCAAACGTCTGTCTTTGTTCCCAGATGTCTTAAACTGGTTTTCTAGACGTCTGATAACCCTGTTAGTGTAATGATTAATCCTGATTTTAGCCTGATTTTCTTGGACCTTGCACCCAACGGCTATGGAAGCCTTCCAAGGCCTTCTAAAGCCTTCCTACTGCCTTTATAAATAGAGGAGAACCTTTGCCACTCAAACATACACCAAGACACACTCAAGCAACACATTTTCCACTCTTTGGTGTCTAAAAGAAGAAGATCATATGGAAGAAAGCTCTTGCTCTCCAAGCTTAGTTCTACACCTAGAGAGCTTGATTCCTGTTGTGTACCCGCTCTCCCTCCACGATTACGACAGTGACGAAGTGCTACCGCGTGGTTCACGCATCCACGTCGTCAACGCACTTCTTGCAAAGGGAAGCATCCTAACTCCTATAGAAGATTAGTTTAAGAATTACTTTGTTGGCTCTATAAGACTATTCTTGTATTTTACTTTGCTTGTGTTGGGTATTCGCTTTGAGAATTCCCGTCTCCATCGAGGGACAAAATCCTTCTCGTGAAGAGAAGGGGTTAAGGAACTCTACTCTCGCACTTGTAACGTGGTTTGTAATTGAGGTTGAATCACCCTCATTTAAGTGATTCGTTTAGTGGATTTGATCAACTTGGTTGATCGGAAAATCCTAACTCGAGAGGGTTAAGTGGTGGTTTTCACCCGATTTGGGTTTCCACCTAAAAATCATTGTGTACTTTGTGTGATTGTTCCATTTATAATTCTACATTATTTTTACGTCACGCTGATCTCACCCCCTCCAAGTAGGAATTTATAGTTCCCATTCTCCCTAAAAAACAAAACTTCTCATTGGCTTAAAACCTTAGGGAGACCATCTCCACTTGGGAAGAATTGAGGTATGCATTCCTAAAGAAGTTTTTCCCTATAAGAAAGACTAATGCCCATAGAAGTGCTATTACCAGATTCACCGTACAAAGTGGAGAGCAATTCCATGAGATATCGGAATGATTTAACAAGTTATTAATGACATGCCCACACCACGAGGTTCTAAGGTGGAAATTGGCCTAGATCTTCTACCATGGTTTAGATAGCAACCTTAGGAATTTCGTTGATGCCTTATGTGGAGGCAATTTTCTGAGCAAGGGTGAGGAAAGTGTGTTTGAACTCTTTGAGTCCATGAGTGAGAACTGGTGTGTAATTTTTCAACATAGTTAATTAAGTTTAAAAGTCTTAATTAATTGGGTAAGAAATAACTTAGGTTAACTCAAATCGTTATCATTTAGGTAGTATAGGGTCAAGTTAACTTAACATTTTAGTTTTAATTCTTTTTAACTAGTTGAGTTCAGGTCGTTCACTGAGAGGCATAATCATAATTCTAATTCACCATTTCATTCTATTGCTTAATTACTAATTACTTAATTAATCAAATCTATAATTACATATATGCTAAGCATATGAACAATTGCACAAGAAATTTAAATCTCTAAAAGCATCCAATTATTCCATTAATAAAAGAAGTGTACATGAAAGATTTTACAAAGTATAACAAAAGAAAATGATTATTACATCAAATGCTAAAAATTTAGGCATAAAAGGATATTTACAAGTGAATACAAATGCCTTTTAACAAAATAAAGTTCAAGCATTTCCTCTCTCATCCTTTAATCTTTGATCAGAGACGTCTGTTAAGAAAGGTTATACAACTTAAAAATAAAGATTGGACTTCTGATTAACACATCAGATGTCTCTCCTCTTACGTTTTTATACACTTAATCATTTCTTCATTTTACTCATTCTCTCTCTATTTAATTTCTTTTCTTTGCTCTTTATCTCTCTTTACTTCCTTTTAAGCTCTTCTTTACTTAAATTCTCTCTCTTCTCTCGTCACTGTGCACTCTTATTCCACACTTAGTCAAATTTGCTTCGCCTCAAGCCCGTATTCTCTTCTCTACTTAACAAAAAGTGTGTTAATGGGCAGCATGGGCTTTTCAGGGATACACAGCACCCGTTTGGGTGAGACCAGACCCTACTAAGCCCATGCCTAATTTATTTTAGGTGGATTCTTATCAAATTTAACCAATGCACAGTACCAAGCCCACACGCTCACACCCACCCGGGCCTACGCACACAAAGGTGTGCTCACACACGCACATGCACGTGTGCACGCACACACTCAATGAGATTAGAATGGTCAAATAGATTAGGTGTGCCCAATGCTTGACGATGGAAGCGCTGGGTTAACCTTTTCATATTATACCAAATCGTGGCGCCTTTAACTCCTGAGATGGGACTTTCCCAGCCGGTTCTCTTCTTCACACAACGTCGTCCGACAGGATCTTCAGACAAGGATTCTGAGAAGCTCACATGTTACGACCCGATTCCCAAATCCCTACGAGACACGAGAATCGGACCGACTCGATTGATCCCAAGCCCAGTCGTCCAACGAGAAAGCAACCAAAAGAGTAGTAAAATAAATCACATTCACTATATATATAACTAGCAGTAACAAAATACAGTAGAAAGAAAGGAAATACTACAATATACACCACCACAACAGTAAAGAAATAAACAAGTACATAAACATGATGCTTACAATAAAAGAGTACAGTGGTAACAGAAATTACTCACTACAACAGAAAGAAAAGTACAGTGGGTACTACACAAGTAAAACTACTGGGCTCTGCTAGGCCCAGCACCCTCTGCAGCCGCCTACTCTAGCTGCTCGACACCTGGTCCTGAAAAGGTGACAAAGGTGACACGTCAGCGAAACGCTGAGTAGAGTGGCAACCAAAAGCTAAGAAAACAGTAAGGTTGACAGTAGCTATTATATTTTTAATCTCTTCCTTTATTTTTCCATTTATTCCTTATTGAATTATTTCTCAGATCTTTCTCTTGATCTTGAATGTTCCTCGTGGGAACGATCTTGATTGCAGTCTTTTCTGAAAAGTGGAAGTAGCACGTGGTGCTCTCCTGGCCAGGAGAGTCCTCCGTGGTGGTTCTACCCTCAGTCAGCCACCCCAAGGTCACTGACAGACGTAACGGTGACTATGGCACGCGCGATAAATGCACGGGTAGCTACCCCGCACTGGCACGCGATCAATCGTTTCCGTTAACGGGTGCGCCCAAAAGCATAGCACGGAACCAGTATAGGGCAGAGCCCTCTCAGTAATAGGGGTCCAGCCCCTCCACAGTAACTAAACAGGGGTCTTGCCCCTCCACAGTCCGCGCACCCTCACCTGACTACCCTGGTTTGCCCAGTAGGCCTAACAAGTCGGTGTAGGAGGCTAGCAGAACCCCGGGGCCTGTGGGGTGGCTAGTGCTCTCCCTACACTAGTTGCTCTCCTCGGTACTGTGTACACGAGGGCCAAAGTGGCCAGACCTAACCTTGGGTCCCTGGGGCGGCTAGCTCCGCTCTGCACTAAACGGGGGGACAGTCGCTCTCCTTGGTACTCCGTACTCAAGGACCAGCTCACTTCCTCAATTCTATTCCATTCACTTCTCAGGAGCTCTACTCCTAATTCCCCGTAGGGTTCGTGCTCTTTTAACTCAGCCAATTTAGGTTACATCATTTCAGCTTTATATTCATATAGCCTATGTTCTCAACATTAATTATCCATTCATAAACAGGCAGCTGTTAACTAATTATAGGTAGTTATCATTTCCTTTCTACTTTTCCAAGACTGCAATATATATATATTCAATCGAGTTTTCCAGTCCTAGGATTCATGCCATATCCTAGGATCTATCATTCAATCTAGTTTTCCAGTCCTAGGATTCATGCAATACCCTAAGATCTATCATTCAATCTAGTTTTTCAGTCCTAGGATTCATGCAATACCCTAGAATCTATTAATCATTTCACAAGGGCAAATTTTTGATAAATAATTAAAGGGGCCACTCTACCCGCAAAATCGGGAGTACTGGGGGCATGATCGGCAAGCCCGCGCGCCTCCGCAACCCCTAGAGCTGCAACGGAATGGTGTCCTAACACAAGGATCAATTACAAGGAGCTACTCAGAACAGTATACAATTACTGTAAACAGGTAGAGGAACTAAATCTGAGAAGAACGAAACTTGAAACGCGGAAAACGGACTCCGAACGGACCCTAAACGGGTCAAAAACGACAAGTCTGCCCAAAATCAGATGTCTGGAACATCTTCCAGATGTCTTAAAAGATGGCTCAAGTCATATCTTAATCCTGCACGATCCTTCGGACATCCAAAATCCCGCTGAACCATCTGGACTTAGTTTCCAGATGTCCGACTGTCACTCCGGACGTCTGGAGACCCTCTCCGTCATCTGGTGCTGTGCCCAGACGTCCAATCTGTGTGGGAGGGCGTGCCCTTGCACCTTCCCGAGCGAGTCCTGCACACATACGCGGTTGTCCTCAACACGACACGATGTAGAAGCCTTCGGTGGAACGGCTGCATGGACGTACACGCGAAAGAAGAAGGAAGGTAAAAATATCGTACCTTTCAGACGTCTAGACCTCCCTTCAGACGCCTCCTGCGTCGTCTGGAAGTATGTCTAGACATCTGATTCTGGAAAATTTTCCCAGAATCAAGACCTCCTCGTCCTCCGCCCGCAGCACACGGCCGTGCTGCGCCGCGCTTGCCTGCTGCCTGAGCTGCAGCAGCTCCTCCCCAGCACCACGCGCCTACCGCGTACCCTCCGGCCGGCCCTGGCTACTCCGGCAAGATTGCAACCTCGCGATTGAGCTCTCTCTCCCTCTCGCAGCAGCCCCTCCTCCCCACACACTCACAGCAGCTGCTGCGGCTGCCCTCGCCCACTCACTCTCGCTGACAGGAAGAAGAAGAAGAAGAAGGCGGTGGAGTGAGGTGAGGGAGAGGAGAGGGGGTATTTGAAGGCTGCTGAGAGGATAAGAGAGAAAAAGCTATCTGCACCTGTAGGGAGGAAGGAAAGAGAAGAAGGAGGGTAGCGGTTCAGTCTGCGTGCGCATGCGCGCAGACGCGAACCCGTACGCCGAAAAAATTTAATTCCAGACATCTGACCAGGCATCTGGACCAATTCCCAAACGTCTTAAACAACATTTGATGCCAGGGTTATAATAACATAACAAACTCAAAGGAAGTTTCATCCCCGAAACTTGTGCTAACTAGGGTACGGAAAAGAACGATATAGGCATTACAAACTCAAAGAGGATAGAAGCCGATCTGAAAAAGATGTACCCGCAAAAAGCTCCAGGTACAGCTCCCGCATCGCCGCCTCAGGCTCCCAGATAGCCTCCTCGTACCGCTAGCTCCTCCATAAAACCTTCACTAGGGGTACTTGCTTCCGTCTTAGGCTGTAGATGGCTCGGTCTAGAATTTGCACTGGCCGCTCGGGGTAGGTCAGGTCGTCGCCCACCTCGACGCTCTCGTGACTCAGGAAGTGACTGGGATCGGCGACGTACTTCCTGAGGTTGGACACGTGGAACACGTCGTGCACACCAGAAAGCTGGGGAGAAAGGGCAAGCCTGTAAGCAACGGGTCCAACCTGCTCCAGGACCTCAAAGGGTCCCACAAACCTTGGCGCGAGCTTCCCTCTCACCCCAAACTGCTGCAGGCCCTTCATGGGAGAAACACGAAGGAAGACGTGGTCCCCAACCTCAAACTGCACCTCTCTGCATTTTCGATCTGCATAGCTCTTCTATCTGCTCCTGACAGTGCGAAGTCGCCTGTGAATCTGCTCGACCACCTCCTGACTCTGCCGGATCAGCCTGGGGCCAACCTCCCACTTGGTCCCCACCTCAACCCAACTCAAGGGTGCCGTACACCTCCATCCGTACAGAGCCTCATAGGGTGCCATGCCGATGCTCGAGTGATAACTGTTATTATATGCAAACTCCGCCAGGGGCAAGTGCTCCTCCCAAGAGCCCCTCCAGTCCAGTACACAAGCACGCAAAAGGTCCTCAAGTGTCTGTATCGTGCGCTCAGATTGTCTGTCCTTCTGGGGGTGGTAAGCTGTACTGAACCTCAACCGCGTCCCCAGGGCCTGCTGAAACTCAGCCCAAACTGGGACGTAAAGCGGGTATCCCGGTCGGATACGATCTCCCGCGGAACTCCGTGTAGACATACCACGTCGCGGATATACCTCTCTACCAACTGTGCTGGTCCCAAGGTGACTCGAATCGGTAAGAAACGCGCTGTCTTTGTCAATCTGTCAACGATTAGCCAGACTGCATCGTGTCCTCGCTGGGTAACAGGTAGGCCCATCACCAAGTCCATGGTGATGCTCTCCCACTTCCACTCTGGCACTGGAAGTGGCTGTAGCGGCCCTGCAGACCTTTGATGCTTGGCTTTCACCTGTTGGCACACTAAACACTGCTGCACGAATTCCCCCACATCCCGCTTCATTCCCCTCCACCAAAAGTCACGTCTCAAGTCATGGTACATCTTCGTGTTTCCGGGATGTATGGTAAATCTGGAACCGTGTGCCTCAGTAAGGAGCTCTCTCAACAGCTCTTCGTCTTTGGGAACGCACAAACGTCCCCTCATGCGCAGCACCTGGTCTATAAAAGAGAAGTCTCTAGGGTCTCCTAACAGTACTCTATCACGCAAGGACTGCAAGTACGGGTCGGCCATCTGTCCTGTGATGATGCGATCTATCAGCTCTGGTCTCGTCTGTTGCGTCACAATCACTGCCCCACAGTGCCCCCGTAACTCTAGGGGTCACCAACTGCCCATCTCCTCCAAGAGGCTCCAACTCTGCACCTGTAAACTGGCCAAGTGTGCGGGTGCCTTACGGCTCAAGGCGTGAGCCACCACGTTGGCCTTTCCCGGGTGATAGGAAATGCTGCAGTCATAGTCCTTTAGGAGCTCCGACCAACGTCTCTATCTCATGTTGAGCTCCTTCTGATCAAATAGGTATCTGAGGCTCTTGTGATCTGTGAAAATCTCGAAGGTCTCACCGTACAAGTAGTGTCTCCAGGTCTTCAGCGCGAAGACAACAGCTGCCAGCTCCAGGTCGTGGGTAGGGTAGCTATGCTCATGGGGCTTCAGGTGCCGCGAACCATAAGCGACAACGTGACCCCTCTGCATGAGCACACCCCCTAACCCCTGCAAAGAGGTGTCCGTGTACACAAGGAACCCGCCACTACTGTCTGGGATGGTGAGCATGGGAGCCGAAGTCAGCCTCTCCTTCAGCTCCTGAAAACATGCCTCACAGGCGTCTGTCCAAGTGAAGGGCACGTCCTTCCGGGTTAGCTGTGTCATAGGACGTGCAATATGTGGAAAGCCCCTGATAAATCGCCTGTAGTAGCCTGCCAGTCCCAAGAAACTGCGAATCTCAGTGACCGTACGCGGTCTCTCCCACCTGAGCACTGCCTCGACCTTAGTTGGGTCCACAGCCAAGCCATCCCTAGAGATCACATGACCTAAGAAGGTCACCTCCCTCAACCAGAACTCGCACTTACTGCATTTGGCATACAGCCTACGTCGTCTCAGTGTGTCCAAAACCATCCGCAAGTTCTGTCTGTGCTATGTCTGATCTCGAGAATAGATGAGCACATCATCAATGAATATCACCATAAACTGGTCCAAGTACGGCCTAAACACCCGGTTCATCAAGTCCATGAAGGCAGCGGGGGCATTGGTCAGCCCAAACGGCATGACCAGAAACTCGTAGTGTCCGTACCGGGTGTGGAAAGCTGTCTTGGAGACATCTGCCTCCTTGATCCTCAACTGGTGGTATCCAGACCTCAAGTCAATCTTCGAGAACACCGTGGCACCTCGCAGCTGGTCAAACAAGTCATCAATCCTCGGCAGCGGATATCTATTCTTGATGGTGACCCTATTCAACTGTCAGTTGTCCACACAAAGGCGTAGGGTACCATCCTTCTTTACAAACAGTACCAGGGCTCCCCAGGGTGACGCGCTGGGCCTCACAAAGCCCTTTTCCAAAAGATCCTACAACTGAGACTTGAGCTCTCGCAGCTCAAGTGGTGCCATCCTGTACAGTGCTGTGGAGATGGGACTAGTCCCTGGTACCAGTGAGATCTCAAACTAGATCTCACGCTCGGGCGGTGGTCCAGGCAACTCATCTGGGAATACGTCGGGGTACTCTCTGACCACCGGGATACTTTGGAAGTCTGCCACAGGACTGGGCTCTGCCACCACACAAGCTAGGAAACCCTCACACCCCTGGCTCAAAAGTCTCGCCGCCCGAAGTGTAGAAATGCACCTGAAGCCTCAGTCCACTGGCTGACCGTGGAACTCGAAAGAAGGCAACTCCGGTATGGAGAAGACGATCTTTCTCTCAAAATAGTCCACCAAGGCGTGGTAAGCGAACAGCCAGTACATCCCCAGAATTACGCCAAAGTCCTTCATCTGTATCATAATCAGGTCAGCGGGAAGGCTGTGTCCCCCAACACTGACCTCGCAACCCTTGTACACCTCCTTAGCTACAAGCAGCTGACCACTCGGACCTCTGATCATGAACGGATCCTCTAACAGCATGCAATCCTGCCCCAAACTAACCGCGAAACTGGCTGCGACAAACGAGTGCATAGCGTCGGAATCGAAAAGTGTGTAAACGAGTCTGCCGGAAACTGAAACCATACCTGCCACCACTGATCCCGAAGCTCTGGCATCCCTGTGTGTCAGGGCATTGATACACCCCTCAGCCCCAGGTGCGGACGAAGCAGCCACACTCTACGTCGGACGGGTAGCTGCTGGCCGGTACCCTCCCAGTGATTGCTGTCCTCCTCCTCGTGCCTGGAACCCGCGACCTCCTGCTCGCCCTCCAGTGCTAGGCGTAGGAAGTATCTGCTGACCTCCTGCCCTAGATGGGTAGTCCCTCCTGATGTGGCCCTGTTGGCCACACTGGTAGCAGAGGGGAACCCAACCCCCGCCCTCAGTGGGTCCCTGCTGTCGGCTGGGTGGGGGTCCGATGCTAGCAACTGGCCTCTGTCGAGGGCCCCCAAAGGCCACTGATGGCCCTGCAAAATGTGACGGCTCTCCTGTGGGCGCCACGTGTCTTCTCTCTCGTCGACCCTGTAAGAAGTCTGGCTGATAGGGCCTCTTCCGCCCGCTGTCAGTATCTCGCGCGAACAGGTTGGTCTCTTCGTATGTCATAGCTGCCTCCACCACCCTCGAGAATGTAGGCAGCTTCAAGGGTTTGACATACCCCCGAATCGCAAGCTAGAGCCCCTCGGTGAACCTCCAAAGGTGCTCCTCCTCAGTGGCCACTACTGTCGCTGCGAAGCGAGACAGCTCCAGAAAACGCGTGCGATACGTGCTCACGGTCATCATCCCCTGGCGGAGAGTGTGGAACTCCCACCTCCTCTGGTCCTGCCACGTCTTGGGAAAGTACTGCTCGTAGAAGAGGGTGATGAATCGATCCCAGGTCGACTCGTCCTCTCCTGTCCCCTGACCGCCCTCCACCACCTGTGTGCCACGCTCTCCAGCCAGTACATGGCAAAGGCCACGCGGCACTCCACTGAGGGGCGAAGGGTGTCAAAAACCTTCTCGATCTGCTTGAGCTAGTCCTCTGCCTCGGTCGGGTCCTCATCCCCCTTGAAGGAGGGGGGCTTCAGCTTCCAAAACTATCCGAAAAGCTCGAAGTGGCGCTGCAGTGGAGATGCTGGTGCACCTCCAGGTAAAGAAGCCTCGTGCACAGAAGTGTCAGAGGAAGGTGGGGGCGGTGGCGGCCCATCTCATCTCCCGCGTCCAGCGCCACGTCCGTCGCATGGTCCCACAGAGGACTCCCCCTCCACAGCCCCAGGGAGAGGCGCTCGTGGCAGCGGGTGGAGCTCCTCTCGCACGATGTCCCGTATCAGCTGGGCGAGGTCCTGGGCCTGAATGCCCGGGAGCAGTGGCTAGTCCACTGAAACGTCGACCTCAACACGCCTACCCCTCCGACCTCGGCCGCGCCCGCGACTCGCCTCGCTAGTCCTGCGTTGAGGCATCTCCTGCAAGGAGACGCGAAATACAGAGTGGAAACACGCCAATACGAAACAATATCTAACGGAGAAGTCTAAGAACATGTGTCAAAAGAAACGTTGTGGTGGCTACTCTAGTTACAGACACATGAATTTGTTATTTTCCAGTCAGTTGGTTCACTTCTCGGTTCGACCTTGCTCTGATACCAACTTGTTACGACCCGATTCCCGAATCCCTACGAGACACGAGAATCAGACCGACTCGATTGATCCCAAGACCCAGTCGTCAAACGAGAAAGCAACCAAAAGAGCAGTAAAATAAACCACATTCACCATGTATATAACTAGCAGTAACAAAATACAGCAGTAAGAAAAGAAATACTACAGTATACACCACCACAATAATAAAGAAATAAACAGGTACATAAACATGATGCTTACAATTAAAGAGTACAGTGGTAACAGAAATTACTCACTACAACAGAAAGAAAAGTACAGTGGGTACTACACAAGTAAAACTACTGGGCTCTGCTAGGCCCAGCACCCTCTGCAGCCGCCGACTCTAGCTGCTCGACACCTGGTCCTAAAAAGGTGACAAAGGTGACACGTCAGCGAAACGCTGAGTAGAGTGGCAACCAAAAGCTAAGAAAACAGTAAGGTGGACAGTAGCTGTTATATTTTTAATCTCTTCCTTTATTTTTCCATTTATTCCTTATTGAATTATTTCTCAGATCTTTCTCTTGATCTTGAATGTTCCTCGTGGGAACGATCTTGATTACAGTCTTTTCCGAAAAATAGAAGTAGCACATGGTGCTCTCCTGGCCGGGAGAGTCCCCCGTGGTGGTCCTACCCTCAGTCAACCACCCCAAGGTCATTGACAGACGTAACGGTGACTACGGCACGCGCGATAAACGCACGGGTAGCTACCCCGCACTGGCACGCGGTCAGTTGTTTCCGTTAACGGGTGCGTCCAAAAGCATAGCACGGAACCAGTATAGGGTAGAGCCCTCTCAGTAACAGGGGTCCAACCCCTCCACAGTAACTAAACAGGGGTCTTACCCCTCCACAGTCCGCGCACCCTCACCTGACTACCTTGGTTTGCCCAGTGGGCCTAACAAGTCGGTGTAGGAGGCTAGCAGAACCCCGGGGCCTGTGGGGTGGCTAGTGCTCTCCCTACACTAGTAGCTCTCCTCGGTACTGTGTACACGAGGGCTAAAGTCGGTACAAAGTGGCTAGACCTAACCCCGGGTCCCTGGGGCGGCTAGCTCCACTCTGCACTAAACGGGGGGACAGTCGCTCTCCTTGGTACTCCGTACTCAAGGGCCAGCTCACTTCCCCAATTCTATTCCATTCACTTCTCAGGAGCTCTACTCCTAATTCCCCGTAGGGTTCATGCTCTTTTAACTCAGCCAATTTAGGTTACATCATTTCAGCTTTATATTCATATAGCCTATGTTCTCAACATTAATTATCCATTCATAAACAAGCAGCTGTTAACCAATTACAGGAAGTTATCATTTCCTTTCTACTTTTCCAAGACTGCAATATATATATATTCAATCTAGTTTTCCAGTCCTAGGATTCATGCCATATCCTAGGATCTATCATTTAATCTAGTTTTCTAGTCCTAGGATTCATGCAATACCCTAGGATCTATCATTCAATCTAATTTTTCAGTCCTAGGATTCATGAAATACCCTAGAATCTATTAATCATTTCACAAAGGCATAATTTTTGATAAATAATTAAAGGGGTCACTCTACCCGCAAAATCGGAGTACTAGGGGCGTGATTAGCAAGCCCGCGCGCCTCCACATCCCTTAGAGCCACAATGGAATGGGTTCCTAACATAAGGATCAATTACAAGGAGCTACTCAGAACAGTATACAGGTAATGTAAACAGGTAGAGGAACTAAATCTGAGAAGAATGAAACTTGAAACACGGAAAACGGACTCCGAACAGACCCTAAACAAGTCAAAAACGACAAGTCTGCCCAAAATCAGATGTCTGGAACATCTTCCAGACGTCTTAAAAGATGGTTCAGGTCATACCTTGATCCTGTGCGGTCCTTCAGACGTCCAGAAGCCCGCTGAACCGTCTGGACTTAGTTTCCAGACGTCCGACTATCACTCCGGACGTCTAGAGACCCTCTCCGTCGTCTGGTGCTGTGCCCAGATGTCCAATCTGTGTGGGAGGGCATGCCCTTGCGCCTTCCCGAACGAGTCCTACACACATACGCGACCGTCCTTAACACGACACAATGCAGAAGCCTTCGGCGGAACGGCTGCAAGGCCGTACATGCGAAAGAAGAAGGAAGGTAAAAATAGCGTACCTTTCAGACGTCTAGACCTCCCTCCAGACGTCTCCTGCGTCGTCTGGATGTATGTCCAGACGTCTGATTCTGGGAAATTTTCCCAAAATCAGGACCTCCTCGCCCTCCACCCGCAGCGCACGGCCGTGCCGCACCTCGTTCGCCTGCTGCCTGAGCTGTAGCAGCTCCTCCCCAGCACCACGCGCCTGCCGCGCACCCGCGAGCTTGCAACCTCGCGATCGAGCTCTCTCTCCCTCTCGCAGCAACCCCTCCTCCCCACACACTCACAGCAGCTGCTACGGCTGCCCTCGCCCGCTCACTCTCTCGCTAACAGGAAGAAGAAGAAGAAGGTGGTGGAGTGAGGTGAGGGAGAGGAGAGGGGGTATTTGAAGGTTGCCGAGGGGAGAGAGAGAGAAAAAGCTATCTGCGCCTGCAGGGAGGAAGGAAAGAGAAGGAGGGCGGCAGTTCAGTTGTGCGTGCATGCGCGCAAACGCGAACCCGTACGTCGAAAAAATTTAATTCTAGACGTCTTAAACAACGTTTGATGCCAGGGTTATAACATCACAGGTCCAAATCTAGCGATTAAGGACTCGATCAAAAGCTATTAGCATTAGCTATCTAATTTCAACACCAATTTGGTGTTTAGAGTGTGATTGATCCAGGGATTTGAGACCTGAACATGGCTCTATCGTCATGCCTAGATATGTACTTCAGAGAGAAGTACTCAAGTCTATCGACTTGAAAAGGGGAAATTACCCTTAATTAAGGGTCTAGAATATCTCAGGAAAGGATTTCGCAGGCTTTAGAGGAAGAGGAGAGGTCAGGGAGTGCTTCAAAAAGCTCCAAGAGCTAAGAGCTTCAATTCGATGCTTCAAAGCTCAGATTCAAAAGTGAATCCGTCCAACAGGTAGATTAAACCATCAAGAACTCATCTGAATCAAATCAAGAAGTCAAGAGGAACTGATCTGGTCAAGAATTAGCTCCAAATCTCATTAGAAACGCTAAACACAGTGTTGGGTTCGTTCTAGAACCTAAACAACATAGAAGATCAAATCCTCTTTTTAACTCAATGAAATTCACTCTAATCAATCTTAAATACTTTTAAATCCAATTTGGAACTTAATTGACCCATTAAATTAGTGAATCAAGCCTTTAATCCTCGTAATGAACTCAGGTTTTACCAACATGGGTTAAAAATTGACTTTCAATTCCTAAGCTTACATATTTAAATTAAAAGTATAAACTGACCTAAGTTAACTTTAGGAAGCGATTCCATATCTCAAAACCAAGTTTTGGGAACTCTAAGGCGTTCTCATACATTGCCACCTGAGATTTGAGGATGGTGAGTTCGGCAGAAAGAACCAGGTGTTCTCAGACCTAATTCTAATCTAGAATAGGTTCTCTAGAGTCTAATGATGCTTCAGGACCATTTTTAAGTTCTTAGATTCAACAGTTGAACTTCTCCAACTCCGCTGAAGTTGGAGAAGACAGAGTTCAACAGAGAGCTCTCATCAATAATTCTCAATTATAATTGATGTCCCATGATTCTTAGACCTCAGAGAAAAGATCTGCAGCTTCTCAATCCATTCTGAAAGCTGAGATAAAAGTTAAGTTCGCCGAAGCTCCGGTGAATGCCATGTGAACTTGCTGGAGATAAAAACTCCATGAAACATATCAGGAAAGGTCTAGAATGATTCCTGAGGTTTCTTAAAACCTCAGGGGCATGCCAATTGCTTCAATTAAAGATCAAACTTAAATATTCATCATCGAATTAAGTAAGAATGACTTTTGAGTTTGATTGAACTCAAGAACAACCCTCTTACTCAATTGAGTGAGGGGAAACGTTCAAGGAGATGGGGTGATGGTGACAGGGTAGTTAATTAGGTGAAAGAACCTCTTCTAAGCCACCATTGACAGCAAGCTCAGAAAAAAGATGTGAAATTTGGCGTTTCTTATATGATGAGTGATAGAATGAATTAGATATAGGATCGGGGCCCTGAAATGATGTAAAGATGATGAAGGGCTCTTAATGTGTGTGATCTATGCCAGAGAACCTCCACCATGAACAGTGGAGGTGTAGTGGATTAGGCGTTAAGATGATAAAATCATGTAATTAATAGAGTAGACGTGATCGTGAGTAGATTTGGAGTGTGATCAATGGATTTAAAAGACAAAAAGAGGCTCCTGAAAAGTTCAAAGAACTCGCCGGAGCTGAGGACGACGTCGGAAAACAAGACATTTATCTATGCTAAACTACTAACTAACTAAGCTAAACTAATCTATAGTCCTAATTCTACTATTACCTAGACAAAGGAGGTTAGATGACTCCGTTGGAGGATCGTGACAGAGGAAGAATCTAGGGGGTTGAAGAAGAGCTCCGGCAGAGAAGAATGTGTTATGTAGGAGGAAGAAGATGGTGGCGCAACCTCGTCGCTAGGTGCGTCGGAGGGTGGCAGAGATTGGGAGATGATCGAGGCTTGAGAGAAGTCCAAAGGAAGGGAGGTAGAGGTCGCTGGAGATTGTTGAAGAATAGCCTGTTGAATGACTCAGTGGGGGAAGAGGGTTGGGAGTCGCTCCACGAGATCAGAGGCATGGAGGACTATTTATAGGTAACGGGGAGGGGTAAGGGGTGTGCATCTAGACGCAATCACGTCCAGGAACAGTGGTTTAGGAGTCTTCGTCTCCGGCGACAGTAAAGTCACCATGCCGAAGTTTGTTAGGCTAGAGAGGATCAGAGACATCGGATGAGATGGTGATGGTTAGATTCCTCAACACAGTTAATTAAATTATTTAGGTTTAATTAATTGCATAAGAAAGTAACTTAGGTTAACTCGAATTAATGTTGTGAGTGTAGTATAGGGTCAAGTTAACCTAACATTTTAGATTTTTATTTCTTTTTAACTGATTGAGTCCAGGTCGTTCACTGGGAGATATAATAGTAAGCTGAATTCACCATTTAATTCCTAAGCATAATTAAAAATTAATTAATTAATCAGATTATAATTATAATATTTTAAACACATGAATATAGCACAAAAGATTAACAATTCAAAGTATGCAATATTCCATTAGAAAGAACATATTTACACATATGATTTGTCATTAAGAATCAAGTAGACATGTTTATTACATCAAGCATTTTAATTACAATAGATTAAGGCAAGAAAATGATATACAAGAAATATATTTTCCTTTTTCAACGTTGAGAGCACAAAATACAATAAAAGAACATTAAAATGCAATATTAAGGCAAATCAGACGTCTAATAATAGTATCGAACGTCTTAAAAGTAGAAGTCAAGATGTCTGATTTCACTTCTTTCTATTCCTTTCCTTCATTCTTTCTTCAACCCTTTTCTTCTTTGTTATTTCCTTTCTAATTTGTCGTTGCTCTCTCTCTTATTCTCTCTATTATTCTTTTGTTCTCTTTCTTTTCCTCCTTATCTCATCTTTGCTCTTTACTCCCTTCTTCTTCTTATCTTTTCTATGAACTGTGCTTTATGTCCACACTTAGCCAAATTCGCAAGCACTTAACCCATTTAATCTTCAATTATAAAAATTAGTTTTTAATGGGTGGCCCAAGCTCGTTCGGGGATACACAGCGCCCAATTGGGCAGGACCAGATCCTACTTAATCTCAGGCCTTGTTCTTAATTGGTGGATTTATGCCAATTCAAGCTATGCATAGTATGCGGCCTCTTAGGCCCACACCCACTCACGGGCCCATGCTCACGCCCATAGGCGCACGCACACACACACCCATGTGCAAGCACATGCAATGCACACACCCTCACCCATGCTCATTTCTTTGTGCCCTGCGCTGACGACCGAAGCATCATCTGCAAGAATTCATAATATAGTAGGGCGGCCCCTCAATAGTTCCTGAGGTGGGACTAACTTTCCTAGCTCTAGGCCTATCTTCAAGACTTGATTCCAGCCAACTCTATTGATGGTTTCGACTGAGCAGAGGCTCGATTGAAAGCCCTTGATCTGCTCTACATGATTGGAACACCAATTTGGTGTTTGGGTCGTGATTAGTCCTTTGATTCGAAGGACGAAGAAGATGGGTTCTTATGGCCATTCATGGCCTACAGCAGATGAAATCAGGTTAGATGACCTGCAGGAGAGCTTCTGACCTCCAAATGAGGTCTGAATCACCTTCAGCTGATGATTCCGTAGCAAATGAGTAAGGAAAGAGGTTGGAATTGCTTTAGGAAGAGTCCGAAGCTCGGAATTGAGTTCCGATTAGGTCAGTAGAGAGCTAACAACCTCTGGCAAGGATTCTAACAACCTCTACAGGTTGTTGTGATGCAGTTTAAGAAAATTTGGCACTTGAATCTCGCCCAGATTTTGAAGAACTCAACATCGGGTTCTAAAGAACCCAAACTAACAGTAACTTGAATCTCACTAATTCCTTAATTAAACTTAATGAAATCAACTCTATTACTCTCCAAATCATTCTAGAAAGCATTTCAACCAATTAAACCATAAGATTAATCATTAAATCCTCGATTTGGACCTGGAGTTGACCATAATGGGCTCAGAGTTGACTTTCTATTCTAAGCTTCCTCAGATCAAATTGAATCCTTAAATCAACTTAATTCTTCATCAGGAATTGGTCTAGAACATCAGAATCATGTTTTGAAGCTCCTAATGGGTTATCAGACTTCGCTGCCTGAGTTCTGAAATGGGTTTGTTCAGAAGAGCAAACCAAGAATTTCCTGACCAATTAACCAGCTAAGATGAACTCGGCAGACTTCATTCTTGCTTCCAAACCTCTTACAGCGACCTAAACCCTAAGAGAAACAACTATCCAACTATGCCGGAGTTGGAGAAGACAGAGGTCAGTATCGAGCTCCAGGTATCAAAACATCAAATCGACAGTAGAGGCATAATCCTCAGAGCCTAAGTAATCAATCTAGAGCTTCACATGAAGATCTATGGGCTGAAGAGCAATTTCGACTTGTCAGAGCTCGTTGGAGCTCCGGTAAGTCTGATCTGATACATAGAGATGAATAACAAAGTAAATGAGGCCATTACTGACCTGAGGAGATTCCTAAGACCTCGACAGATCTTAAGAAATCTTCAATTGGCTTAAAGAATGATCAGAATATAAGATGGTTCGTGGAATTCGCAGATTTGGCATTTTGAGTTCAATAGAGCTCATAATGCCTTCCCTCACTCAATTGAGTGAGGGGAAATGGTCTGTGAAGTGAGGCAAAACTAGTGGAATAATTAATTAGGCGAATAACTCATCTCTGAGCCGCCATTGACAGTGAGCTCAAAGATGAGGGATAATTAGGCATTCTTGGTACACTGCAATTGATAGCTTCGTAGAGGTCCTTAAGTGTTAGGAAGGTGATGTAAGACCTTGATTGGGTGTGGGATAGCTTCTGGACACTTCACCATGGACAGTGAAGTGTCCAGGTGCATGTGAAGTGATATAGTTGGTTAGATGAATAATTGGGGTAATTCTGAGGTCGAGAAGGGCCTTAGGGTGGTGTTCTAGCAATGAAAGACCCTAATGGACGTGTAAAAGGCTCGGTGACCTTCGCCATAGACAGCAGAGATCGCCGATGACAGTGAACTAGTCTAGGCGATATAGGTGATATCAGTACAGGAAAGAAGGTGGATATGAAACATGAAAAGGTAAGGAGAGTGGAACATTACCTGGAAGTGTGAAAGAAGGCCCAGCGAGGTCGGACTTGGCCTTGCTGGAGCTGAGAGAGATGAAACTAATTTGCATTAAAACTAAGTTAATCCTACTCCTAACTACCGCTAACATACTCCTATGAGTTAGGGCTACTTACCTGGATGAAAGGAAGGTGAGAAGCTCTGTCGATGGCTCATAACGGAGGAAGATATCAGAAGGCAGGGGATAGAGCTCCGACGAGAAGTTGAAAGCAGTGAGATAGGGGATGCAGCACTCCAAGGCTCTGTCACAGCCATCCGGAGAGGAAGAGGAGGTAAGAGAGACGAGTCCCTCACGCAAAGGAGCTCCGATAGGGAAGTGAGAGGTCGTCGAAGGTAGTGGAGGAATAGCCTTTCGTCGATCGTAATTGGGGAAGGGGGAAAGGGAGCCAACCCTTGAAATCAGAGGGGTTGAGGGGTATTTATAGGTTATGGCAGCTGTGAAGGGGGCTGTATCTAGATGCTAGAAGGTCTAGGTTCAAGGTCGGAGACGACGCCGGTGAGCTTAACCTCGAGCCCTAATTAGGATTTCAAGATCATCCAGACTGTAGGATGGAATGAAAAGGGTGAGAAGCTCCAGGAGCTTGGCGAGGAAGGAATGACGCTGGATGTGAGGTGATCAGGTGGTGTCTTCACCGTCGCTCGTCAGCCGTTCAATGTGAGGAAGAAGAGGTAGAAGAAACACTGCGTTCACAGGGACCTATTCGTAGGAAAACTTGAGGACCTATGTGGATAAAAAGGACTCAAATGCAATGAAACATAAGGATTAAAACGTAAACAGAGGTTTTCAAGGCTTATTTTAATTTAATTCTTTTTCAACTTTTTATATATGATTATAAATTAGATAAATACTATATATACCTTGAATTTACATTTTTGACCTTTTTATCTTAATTTTTTTAATTAATTAAATTACTTAAGTTATTACATACTTAAGTATAAATTATGCTTAAGTTAAATTAGATATTAATTACGTAACTAATTAATGATATTTCGAGTCCATTTATTAATTAAGTTATTAATAATATTAATTGATTGATAATTTAGTATTTTTAACTTATATTAAGATTCTGTATTGATTTATCCCTTATTACATAATTAACCCTTATATATGCATATTCTTAGCTAATTAACTAGGAAAACTAGTTAATTATGGGTAATTAGAAGCCATGATGAGCCTCTCATCAGATGGCAGTAGTGAGTGAAAGATAAGCGACCAAAACGAAGGTGTTCAGACGTGGATAGAAAGTGATCGAACAGTGTGAACACCAAACCTCCTCGGCCGTCCAAGCTGAGGAAGAAGAAGACGAACAAGGCTATGCACACAAGGACCTCTATGCAATAAAAGTTAAGGACCTAATTATAGGAAAAGGACTCAATTGTCATAGTAGATAAGGACCTAAACGTAAATAGTTGGTTTTTGGGCTTATTTTAATTTATTTCTTTTTCAACTTTTTATGTATAATTATAAATTATGTAAATATTATATCTATGCCTTGAATTTATGTTTTTGCCTTTCTTAGCTACGTTTAATTAAGTGATTAATTTACTTAAGTTAATTAAGTACTTAGGTCATAAAATTAATTAAGTTATTTTAAATATTAAATAGGTTGCTAAGTGTTTAATATTTGAGTCCAAATTATTAATTAAATTATTATTAAGATTAATTGATATTTAATTTAGTTTTTTTAACTTATTTTGAAGGTCCTTCTTATTTAATCCCCTATAGTATAATTAACCCTTTATTAAGTATATTCTTAGCTAATTAACTAGGGAAATTAGTTAATTATGGGTAATTAAGAGCCATGATGGGTCTCTCATCAAGAACTCGCTTAATAACTCCTCCATGACTCAATTCAATAGGTCCAGTCAACCCCGTGGTGGGATTTATGAAGTACAAACTAATTTAGGGATGATTGACATGGACGTCATAGTGAAGAAGTTGGATCGGGTTGAGTTGGTGGACAAATAAATTGATGAGTTGTTGAACCAATCCTGAGCCCCACTGCAAACCATCTGCCTGGCAAAAGGAGCTCACAATGTTGACCTGGTTCAGTCTATGAACCAAGTGTACCTGGAACAACCCCTAACTATGTTCCAGGGTGGGACCTTTGCTCCCTCATACCCTGATTATTCTTTCCCCTCCCCTTCAGCACCTTCTACCTTTGAAGAGTCCAGCTCAAGGTCCAAGTAAAGAAACAGTGTATCCAGAATAATCAACAGCTTCCACCTCATCAATCAGTTAATGCAAAGTCAAGATGAAGAGGATGAATTTGGGTTAGGAAGAAGAGGTGGTTGCTGATCTGAGTAGGGTATGGATGGATCAGGATTGTGTAAAAATGACCCGTTGCCTTTTTGGGTTATTTAAGACGTCTGGGTTAGCCGTCAGTCGTCAGTTCAGACGTCTAGATAGGGGGTCAGACATCTGAAAGTAGAAGAACCGTACCTGCTATTCTTTTTCTGCACGCGCACACACTCACGCACACCCCCTCTCCTCACCCCAAACCCTACCCTTCTCCTATTTAAACCCCACACCCATGCCACTCTCCCCATCCCCACCGACCACCACCTTCATTCTTCCCTCCAGTCGGCCGCCACCTTCCTCCCTTCCTTCTAGTGCGGTGAGAGGAGAGGAAGAAGAGAGAGAGATGGGATGCGAAGGAGGAGGAGAGGGGAGCGAGAGCATGGGAGGAGCTCGAGAGGAGGAGCTTGCGATGGAGTCGTGGGAGCTCGGAGGAGCTCGTGCGCGAGGAGGAGGAGCTCGCGAAGGTGGGCTTCGCGGCCTTCTGAAGTTACCGGCGTCGCAGCTGCAGGCGCCGCGGAGGGGTTCCGCGCGGAGAAGGCTCGCGGAGGTTCTGCTTACTGGATATTTTCCAATATCAAACGTCTGGAGCACATCCTAGACATCTGGAATAGCAGAAGGACGTCCGGAGCTGAAGTCGGACGTCTAAAAGCACTCTCAGTTCTAAGGTACGTGCTTTTGTGCGGTTTACGACCATGCAGGCCTCACTGCAGAGATTGTCCGGCCATTCTGAGGTCTACACGAATGTACGTAGGGAGCAGGGCGTTGGAAAGGTGCAGGGTGCGCCCTTCGAGGTGCTTTTGGACGTCTGGACACGTCGCCAGACATCTGACTGTACCTCCAGATGATCGGAAGGAGAGTCCGACGTCTGGAACTCACCTCAGACAATCATGGAAGGGTTCGGATGTCCGAGGTAGTCGCAGGAAACCTAGGGTGAGTACTAACGTCTTTTAAGATGTCTGGGACTAGACCCAGACGTCTAATTTTGGACAGTGTGAGTTTTTTTTGGCTCATTTAGGGCCCAAATGGAATCGGATTTCCACAAACGAACTACCGTTGTTTTTCGCTTGAGTTTCTCTACGAGTTAGTGTCACTTGTATATGGTTTTGGACTCATTTGATGCGGTTGGTTAATTGTATAGGTCTCCAACCAGTCGAGTACGTGGGAGCTGTGGAGGTGATGGGATCTGCGATTCGAGCCCCCATTCCTCCCGTGTTTGCTGGTAGAGTGGTTTACATTAATATTAAGATTTGAATAATGAACTACATGTTTAGAATAACTTGAATGAACCCTAGGATGCAAATGAACCCTACGACAGAAACATATGAGTGTGGTTTGAGCTATACTGTATGCTTAAGATGCATGTAGAACCCTAGGATGAGAATGAACCCTAGGACAGGAACAAGTGAGTATGATTGAGCTACACTGTTTACTTGAAATGTGTGTACAACTTTAAATGCTAGCAAATGTATTGGTTATTTTAATGTGATGCCTTGTCAGTTGAAAAATCACGAGTTGCCTGTTTTAAGAATGGAACTGGTAATGTAAATAGAGAAATCTGAAAGATTGAAATATGAAATGAAAGCAATATCAGCATGAACCCTACGAGGAATTAGGAGGAGAGCTCCTGTAGACTGGAAGTGAGCTGGCCCTTATGTACGCAGTACCAAGGAGAGCCACTATCCCTTTTATGTAGAGGTATACTAGCCGCCTGTTGGGTTGAGCTCCGGGGTCAGGCCTACACACTCTACACCAACTCTGTTAGGCGCTCATGTACATGGTATCGAGGTGAGCTACATAGTGTAGGGAGGGAGCTAGCCGCCCCAGGGGGCCCGGGGTTAGGACTAGCCACCCTACATCGACTCTTGTTAGGCCTATTGGGCAAACCGGGATAGTCGAACGAGGGTACGCGGACTGTGGAGGGGCGAGACCCCTGTTCTGTTATGTTCTGAGAGAGCAAAGCCCTGTATTATTCTGTGTTGTACCTTTAGGCGTACCTACCAGTGGAAACAATTGACCGCATGCCAGTGCAGGATAGCTACCCGTGCGTTTATCACGCATACCGTAGTCATCGCTACGTTGTAACCATGACCTCATAATGGTTGACTAGGTGTAGGATTACCACGGGGGACTCTTCCGGCTAGGAGAGCACCACGTGTACCTCCTACATCATGGAAAAGACTGCAATCAAGATCGTTCCCATGAGGAATAGGCCAGATCAAGAAGTGATTTAAGTGAATAAAGAAACAACAAATTAGAAGTATTTGGTTGGACTAAACGAAAATGGATAGTTACTTAATTGCATTAATTAATAGCTTGTCTTAATTACATGTAAATGTCTAAATTACTACTTTGCTCAGCGTTTCTCCAAAAATTTTTATAACCTTGTTCAGGTCAGGAAGTTAAGCAGCCAGCATCACCGGTTGCAGAGGGAGCTAGGCCCAGTCAAGCCCAGCCTTAGCTACATATCTTACTATTTTCCTTAGCTCCTATTGTAGTAGTGAGTATTTGGTTCTATGTAGTACTGTTTTAGTTACTTTTCCGCTGTACTTTTCTCTGTCGTAGTTGATATGGCCTGTAATATTGATAGACTATTCGCTCTATTTCTTTTACTGTCTCTTGTTTTCTTTCTGCTAGTTACATTGCATACGTGGATGTGAATTATTTCCTACTTTTGGTTATTTCTCATTGGATGACTAGGTCTTGGGATTAGTCGAGGCAGGCCGATCTCGGGTCTTGTAGGGAGCCGGGATCAGGTTGTAACAGCTTGTGATATGACATGTGCTTGGCCTTGGGAAGGTCTAGGTTGGACATACCTCTGGGCAGGTATGTTCCTAGGATTTGGTTTTGTTTAAGATGGGAGTGAATGTGGTTGACGGGATTCCGTCAAGTAAGTTAGTTGGGCTCTCATCTCAGCTAGTGCCGCATCCTGTCTCTACTGCATAGAAATGTTTTGCTGTTGCATATAAGCAAGAGCTTTCATAATACACCCCAACTAATCATCTCGTATAGGCCCAGTGTTGTAAGCGCTGAATCAGTGTTTAAGAGTGTTGCGTTGTAGTATAGCTGAAATAGTATTCAAAACAAATACAATTTATTACTCGAATATATTCCGAGGTCGAACACAGGGAGCAAATGGAATTCATACACTAATCTCAAAAATAAATGCAAATTGAACACATAATATTACTCAAAATCTAATTAGGAGGGTAAAGCATGAAAATAATTGTAGACAAAATAATGAAGAGCATATGAAAATCAGACGTCTGATTTTGCAGTCAGACGTCTTAAATATCTAGTGCTACAGTACTCCTCTTTTTCTTCTTTTGATTTCTCTTCTTCCTTTGGCTTCTTCTTTCCTTAGCTTTCTCTGCCGTTCTTCTTCTTCTTCGTTGCCTTCTATTTTTTTTTATCCTTCTCTGTGATTTCTCTTCTTCACTTCTTCTTCTTCTTCTCTGTCTTTCTTCTTTCTCTTCTTCTTCTTCTCTTCCTTAGGCTTTCTGTTTTCCTTAGCTTTCTCTGCCTTTCTTCTTCTTCCTTTGGCTTCTTCTTTCCTTCTTTATTCTTTCAGCCCTACTCTTTCTCTGAATTCAACTAAGTGTCAAAGGCAAACTCCTCAGAGCAAAACCCCCTTTACCCTGCGTAGCTGTACTCTCTCTTTCTCTCTTCCTATTTCAACTTCGCTCTCCCAGTGCCCTTAACCGGTCAGGTAATCGGACCTAATGCAGACTCGGGTCCAGGCTCACCAGCATGTGTGGTGAACGAGGAGTGAATAAGTCGGGTAGTCGGGTCGTGGCCAGGTCCGCGGGTTATATCGCGGGCGAGTCTGTGAGAGGGGGGAAGAGGACCTCACCCTTAGTGTTGGAGGCAAAGAGCCTCTAACACTTTTTCCCTTTTTGTGACGTCAGGCAGCTTTCCACTTCCGAGGTGGGACTAAATGTCCCACCTGTCTTCCACGCGTGGCAGCAGCAGATGACTTCCTCAATTGGCGAGGATGCAGAGGCGACGACTCCAACTGAGAGCTTAGACTCTTGCGTGCCCCAAGTCCGCACCACCTGGGAGTCTCTCCTGGGGTAGAGCGAGACCTGGAGCGACAGCAGCAAGCTCGAAGCTGTAGCAGCAATGGCGGCTGTCGTCCTGCTACCTGAAATCAAGAACAAAGGCCTTATGGCCGCATCAGAGCGTTCAGCAATGTCGCCGTGGCACGACGAATGTCATGGTGGTCATGGCGAGGAGCGAAGGTGGCTGTGGTGGCCGTACGGTGAAGGGAATGGACAGTGAAGGCGGGTTTGTTTGGGGAGATATTTGGTCGGTCGATGGAGTGGTTGGCTTGAGGGGAAATGATCAGGGAGTCGAGGCGAAGGTTGTAGGGTGGTCGGCGAGGTGGATGGAGGTGCGGAGCAATGGGAGCACCTCGTCGGATGTATCATCGGTGATGGAGAAGGTGACGGTGGTCAGTGGAGTCGGTGGGTGGTTTTGAGAAATAAAGAGGGGGAAAGAAAGTGGGAGAGAGAGTCTAATAAACCTAATCTAAGGACGAAAGGAAAGGATGTCCCACGCCGGTATGGTTGCCAGACGTGGGGAAGATGAATACCTCCGTAGATGAGGCAGCGACGAAGACAAGGCAGAGGCGACGTCAGTAGATATTGCGTGACGTGGACGACTGTGGCGAAGTTAACCCAACCACTGGTGTTGTGGTTGGGCGATGAGAGAGTGAGGAAGAAGCCGTTGGAGCTTTCGGAGTCTGTGGCCGGCGAGGGAGAGAGGAACGTAGGGAGAACCAACCCAATTTCAAGCTGAGGAGACTCGGTTGGATCTGGGGAGTCTTAAATAGGTCTCTAGAGAAGGATTTGTGCTTGGAAGCCAAGCTTCCAAGCAAGGCATGGTCGCCGGAGATGGCAACTTCAACAGACCCAAATCTCTCATGCGTTCGCATGAGAGATTAGGAAACAATCAGGGATCAAAGATGGGTTTAGATTGGAGGAGATTACTCAGAGAATCTCCCTTCCAATTTTGGAAGGGATTCTCTGAGCAATCAAGGAGAAACTTCCTTTCAATGCATGCCAAAGTAGGATTCTTCCGTTATAATGGCGAAGGAACCTACTTGTGAAGACGATAAGAAAGATAGGGGGCTAATTGTAAGGATTTTTGAAAGTTAGGGGTAGAAATGTAATTAGACAAGACCTATTTGCAAAGTAGGTCAAGATGAGTTCCCCTAAGGTCCAAATTTTGGTAAAAACCTAATTTGGACCTAAGAATCCAATGGTGAAGTTGGATTCTGAGTTTGACCATGTTTGATGGGACAATTTATGCAAAAACCCAATTTAGGGCAAATATACGTCTAGGACCCCATTCTAGGTCAAGATGGGTTCTAATGGCCAAATTGAAGGTTTTAAACATTAGAGAATATTTTTATATGATTTTTAGAGGGTTTAAGTGAATTTTATCCTAAACAAAGCCTTGGTTAATCAAATGGGTCAGTTTTAGGGTTTCAAGAAGTCATTTAATTCACAGAACTCACACAAACCCTTTTCTGTCAAATCCAATCCACTTGTTATCTTATTAAGACCATTTAACCTTTGTTTAGCCTTTGAGAAAACCCGTGGTTGTACTGGTGATGGGAACACTATCTTGAGCCCTAACTAGCTCATTTTGACCTAGAAAAGAGAACAAAAGCTCCTACATAACCAATTGGAGGTCCTGACTCAAGAAATAACCCTTCTGAAAGAAAAGCAAGAAACAAGGGGTAAAACTGTAATTTTACCATTGCAGTGCAACAACGAAATTTCTCATGGGATAAACACACGTTAAATGGTCTTAATAAGATAAAAAGTGGGTTGGTTCAAACAGAAAAGGGTTCATGTGAAATCTGGAAATTAAATAACTTCTAGTAACCCTAAAATAGACCCACTTAATTTAACAAGGTTTTGGTCAGGATAAAATTCACCTAAGCCCTCTAAGATTCATGGAAAAATATCCTCTAGGGTTTAGAACCTTCAATTTGACCCTTAGAACCTATTTTAACCTAAATAGGGGTCCTAGTCAAATGTTTGCC
Organism: Thalassia testudinum; assembly: GCA_037157565.1. NCBI lineage: Eukaryota > Viridiplantae > Streptophyta > Magnoliopsida > Alismatales > Hydrocharitaceae > Thalassia > Thalassia testudinum. Next base: position 37,945,264 of record JAZHRO010000024.1, read on the forward strand.
CTAAATTGGGTTTTTGTTTAAATTACCCAGTCAAATGTGGTCAAACCTAAAATCCAACTTCACCATTAGATTCCTTAGGTCTAAATTAGGTTTGTACCAAAATTTGGACCCAAGGGGAATTCACCTTGACCTACTTTGCAAACAAGTCCAGCCTAATTACATTTCTACCCCTAACTTTTGAAAACTCCTGTAGACACCCCCTTAGCTACCTCGTCATTCTTTGCAATTAGGTCCCTCTACCATTACAGCGGAGAGAATTGTTGTCGAGGCGAAATCGTGTTTTAAAAGATGTTACGTTGTTGTATAGATGAAATCGCTGCAAAAACAAATAGGAATTTATTACTCGAAAACTTAAGTATCTAAGGTCGAACACAAGGAGCAAATGGAATTTATTCACTAATCTCAATAAAATAATTGAACACTTAGAGTTACTTAAAACCTAATGCATAATATAAATGTAAGAATTTAAGAGTCAATTATAGCAAAAAGAGAAAAATTAGATGTCTGATTCTATAATCAGACGTCTTAAAAAGATATTTCTCTTTTAGCTCTCATTTCCTTCTCCTTCTCGAGTCTTCTCTTTTCTGCTTTCTTTCTTCTTCTTTTTAGTTCTGCACTTTCTTATTTTCCTCTGTCTTCTACCTTTCTTTCTCCTTTGGATCTTCTGCCTTTGCCTTTCTTCCTTCTCGTTTCGTCTCTTGCACAGTGCCTTTCTCCTTCTTCCTCTGCGGTCTTCTTCTTCTGCCTTGTTCTTTGACCTTCTTTTACTTCTCTTCTTTCTTTCTTCTTTCTTCTTCAGCCGCACCTCTACTACAGTGTTTCTCCTTCCCTTGGCTTCTGCCTTGATATCCTTCGTCAGCCCTTTTCCTTAGCTCTCCTCTGACTTTCTCTTCTTCTCTTTGGCCTTCCTTCCTTCTTCCTTTCTGCGGCTAAGTGTCCTCCCTTCCCTAGTTAGCTTCACCTCAGCTGCACCTTCCTCTTCCTTCTTCTCTTCTTCTTCCCTATGCATGCACACAGAAGCAAAACCTATCCCCTACCCTCCCCCACGTCTCTCTCTCTCTCTATTTCTCTCTTCAGTACACCCTCCTAGAGCTGGGTAATCGGGTCGGGTATCATGCGCTGGGTCCAGGCGCACCGGCGTGGGTGTGATGCGCGAGGAGTGCTAGGTCTAGGTAATCGGGTTAGGTGCCAGGTCCGCAGGGGCAGGTCGCGGACAAGGCGTGAGCGAGTGAGGGCGAGGGACCTCACCCCTGTGTACTGGAGGTGATGACCTAAAGACACAAATTCAATATATATCACACCGCTCACCCCTGAGTTTACGAGGTGGGACTAAATGTCCCACCCGCTTCTGCGCTCGCATCTGCAGGAGACCTTCTTCAATTTCCACAACCTCGGTCGCCTACTAAGCCAATTGCCTGCTGTGTGAGTTCGCAACACCAATCCACTTCACCTGGGACTCTGATGCCTGGAGCACGTGACCTGGAGCGAAGCTTGCAAGTTTCTTGCTTCAGTGTCAATGGCGGAATAGGGTGCCAACCTGAAGTTCATTAATACAACCTTGCGGCCCCATTAAAACACATGAGGAGCTTCGTCGTGTCTTGGTGAAGGTGAGACGGTGGGTGGCAGGCTGCGGGGCAGCCTAGGCATGCGTGCCTAGGTCACCTTGTGGCCGTGCTTATGGGTTTGGTCGGGGGGCGTTTAGGAAGGTGATGGTGGTCGATGGATGGGTGGAAGGTGATCAGTGGACGATAGCAGAGGTGGTGAGGTGTTTGGCGAGGCGTGTGGAGATGTGGAGCAGTGGAAGCGCCTCGTCGGTGGGTGGCCAGAGATGGAGAAGATGGCGGTGGACAGTGGCTGTAAGGGGTTGAAAGTGGAAATAGAAAGGCAGGAATTGAAGAGGGGATAGAGAGGAGTAATTCTAACCTAGCTAAGTGGACGAAGGGGGAGAGGTGGCGGCTGGCTATACCTGCTGTCGCCGGAGAAGATGATGTCCAGTGATGGGAGAGCGGCGACGACGAAGGGGCTAGAGGCGTGCGCGCAGGTGTTGCACGACGTGGAGGAAGATGGTGAAGGCAACTCTACTACTAGTAGTGTTGCAAAGCGACGAAAAGAGGAGGGAGGCTCGCCGGAGCTTGCTGGACCCCTGACCAGAGGAGAAGAAGATGAAATTGTGGTGATTCTCCTGCCAAGTCGAGCTGAAGAGATGCGGCCGGAGTTGAGGATCCTTTTATAGGTACTGGCAGGGGCTCTTATGCTTGCAAGACAAGCTTCCAAGGGCGAGAGTTCTACCCGGAGAAGGAATCCGTTGGACACCCAAATCTCTCGAGCTTCGCACGAGAGATTGGGTGCAACTCAGATCTTGTGATTGCGCTTAGATGGAAGGGAATTCCTCAAAAAATGTCCTTTCCAAATCTGGAAGGAAATATCTGCGGAATCAAGGAGTACTCCCCCTCCATTCCCCACCAGAGTAGGATTCTTCCCCATTAATGGTGGAGGGACCTTATTATAAGAGTGACGAGGAAGTTAGGGGGGTTTGCGCAAGAGTTTTCAAAAGTTACGGGCTAGAATGTAATTGGGTGAACTATTTTGCAAAGTAGGTCAAGATGACCTCCCCTTAGGTCCAAATTTTGATGCAAACATAATTTTGACCTAAGGAATCCAATGGTGAACTTGGATTTTAGGTTTGGCCACGTTTGACTGGACATTTTACACAAAAATCCAAATTAGGTTAAATAATGAGCTAGGGCCCCAACCTAGGTCAAAATAGGTTCCAAAGGTCAAATTGAAGGTTCTAAACCCTAAGGGATATTTTTCCATGGATTTTAGAGGGTTTATTTTATTTTTATCCTGACCATAACCTTGTTGAATTAAGCGGGCCTGTTTTAGGGTTACAGAATGTCATTTAATTCTTGAATTGCACAATAACCCATTTCTGACTGAACCAACCCACTCTTTATCTTATTCAGACCATTTGACCTATGTTTTGCATCTAAGAAATCCCGTTTATGTACTGCAATGGTAAAATTACAGTTTTAACCTTTGTTTCATGTTTTCTTCTCAAAACATTAGTTCCTTGAATTAGGTCCTTCTCTAGGTTATGTAGGGGCTCTTATTCTCTTTCTTAAGTCAAAATGAGCTAGTTAGGGTTTATGATGAGGCTCACATCATACCCCCATGCCTAGCTTTTGCTAGTCCCTTAGCGAAATTTCAAGGTTTTAACTTCTGTTCTAGACCATGAGTTTCTTCTACCAATTATGATAAGCGATTTTCTTCTTCTTTTGATTAGGTTAAGAATGCTAACAATAGGCCTAGAGGTACTCAAGTGTCAACCAAAATCCGAACCTGACCCGCTTTATCCTCGATCCTCCGTAAAGGTTTTTAAGGCCCGCAGAAACTATCCTAGGATTTGTTGGACTCCGTGGTTAAAGCACCTGTGCTTGAGACATTTTTAGCCTTGGTTCAGTTTACAGTGTGTTTTTGTAAGAGAGAGACAAAGGATTTATTTGTTTGGAGAGTTTTCTCTCTCTTTTCTTTTTATTTCTAATTTCGGATTGGCTTCTCAACACGGTCTGTATCAGATTCCTTGTCCCCACCATCAATCCTCAAGGGTCCCTGGCAATCGATGCTTCATGATAGCACTGCCCATGGCAACCCCTAGAACCCTAGCTTTCGAGATTTCAGGATAATCCCGCCTATGGCATTCCGTGGCCGAATCCAGACCCTGGCAATCAACATTTCGTGATAATGCCGCCCATGGTATCTGAACCAGTAGAGTGCTTACATGCCCTTGGTAGAATATTTAAATATCCTAAGAGACAAGCACCAAGGAGACGATATGTTGTTACGCATCTTCGAGGGAAATTTCCCACCTCTCTGCGCCAGGAACTCGTCCAAATCAACTTGTACTGATTGGCCGCTCCTAACCTAGGAAACTTTTTTAAAACATTAAAGCGCTTTTTGCGTGATTTTGATATTTATGAGCACTGAACCAGACTGTGTGTAGATTGGGGTGCTTAGGTTACCGAGTCCTGCAAACCGAAGGTCAGTTAAAGAGGTCGAATACTCCCTAAGACTTAGACCTAATACTTAAGTTTCGCATTTTCCCCAACCTCTTGAAGAATATCCAGATCTTAGCGAGTACTTGAATTTTTAAACCTAAGAGTTTATCCCAAAAGGCCGAAGATCAGTGTTCCTGCTAATGTCTTCTTTTTTTTGTCTCATTAGCACTTTTCCTTCATTTTTCGCTTTTCCTAATGTGGTCTAGAATTTCGGTTAATTCCTTAATCTCTTAATAATGACTCTCTTTTTCTTTTTCATTTTGTGCTCCTTTTTGTCATTTTGCTCTTTTTCTCCTCCTCATAATTATGTGGCTCACAAAATTTCCTCCCTCCATTTTTTTTGCTCCTTTTCATAATTTTTCAATTTTTTTTGTGAGAATCCTTTTGACTTTTTCTTGGCTTTGTATGTATGCACTTTACCACCCCCCTATGCTTAAATTTTGCAATGTCCTCATTGTAAACAGAGGGTGTGAAACAGTGTTGAGGTCAGGGACTTAGAACAGGATACATCGGGTGGGTAAATGGGTCGAGAAGTGACTGATGCGGATGATTTCAAGCTCTGGTACGTGTACCAAAGGTGGGATCAATTGTCTAAGGCTGAACTTAAGGTGCAATGGATGTGGAGTACAAACGGATAATCAGACGAGTTTCTATTTTTGGAATGACGGGTTGCCTCCTGTTAAGTGCTAAATTCAATGCCTTTAATCGAGCGGAACATGGGATGAAGAGGGAGTGGCCAAATCAGCGGATTTTTGTAAAACAAGCACCTTAATTAAGAGCTTGGTTGGTCCACCCAGGTGCTTGTTAAGATCAACAAGCTGATGATGCAGCCTAAACCCAATCAGTCTGGTGGTTTGATAGATGTAGATCGACAAATGCAGAAAACACCATATGCAATGTGGCTCGGATGGATATGGAAGTGAAAACTTGGGTTTAGGTTGAGTCAAATCAGCCTGGTCAGAGTAAGGTTCCGAAAAATGATCAGTGGATGGTGTGGAAACCCTACAGGGGAGATCAGAGAATGATGGAGCATATTTTTCAGTTTGATCGATGCCCGATTCCCGGTATAGATGTGGAGTTGAATCTTCTGTAATTGACACAGTAAGAGGTGAATTAGAATAGAAATTGAGTCTGGTTGCGGGTCGGGGTTGAGAATGGGTTTTGATCGGTTCTGTATGTGTGGAAGAGGTGGCTTCAATGAAAATTATGTATGAGGGCTCTTCTAGAAAGGAATGGCAGGTGGTCTCATGTAGAGAGTCCTCATAGTAACTTTCAAAATCAAAAGTGAATGCCCGGAGAGTGTCTATGGGATACTGGAAATCGGAGTCAAAAAAAGATTCGTATTCTGGGTCGCAATTACTCTCGGCATTTTCTGGTTCTGATTTCTGAGGATCGCAAAGAAATGGTTCCATGTCACTGGAACCTGAACTGAAATCAGTGATCTCAGGAATCGGGACCTCAGAATCGGAGTTAGAGAATGAGTCATGCGAGCTGAGGTCGTAGATTGGCTTGTTATAATCATGAAGCAGATTTTCTCCGATGTTATGGTCAAATTTGAAATTGTCGGAGAGTTTGCGAAAATCAAAATCTGACTGAGATTCAAGATCATGAATTCCACCATAGAATAAATCATATGCTGTAGATTCAGCAGCCTGATTGGGGTCTAGCCTAGATGTCAATTCTGAGCTTAAAAAGTTGTCTTTATCTGGTATAGGCTCAGGTGCCAAGCTGGTAGGACAGACCCAATTAAAACCCCACTCGTCCAACTCTTCGATTTCTGTATCGTAAATTAGCATAACTTTCGAAAAATTGATTGGTTTCTCTGAGGATGTTGGCGAGGGATATTCATCAAATAGAGGCCCAAAATCATATTCTTTATTGAAAAATTGATCTTCCTCATATGGGGCCTCAAAATCTTCTCAATAGGTTTCAGATCTAGATTCTGGGCTTAGGATGTGGGTTGAATCACTAGAATCTAGGTTCGAATAATTTTCGAGCGTCACCTTATCAAAATAAGGGGTGGAATTTACACCCTCGAGAGGTTCAGTTCTACTTTTGCAGGAGTTTTGGACTTCTAAGCCTGGTGATTCATGGTCTAGGGTTGGTTCAACATTGTGTTCTCCTGCAATTGGAACTTCCCAACTTTCTTCAATATCAGGCACATTGTACTCCATCTAGGTTGGGAATCCACAACCATTTTGTGCCTCAAACCCGAGATCAGATTGATCCTCGATATTGTCCTAAGATGGTTCATCCTCTGTTTGTGGCATATACGGGTATTTCTAGTTGATAATTTGTTTTAATAATCTCATTATCTCTTCCCATTTTTCAAGATCATCTTGGTATTGCTCCCAAAGTACAAGATTTGTCATGCATTGATGGTATTCAAGATTGTGCAATTTTTCTATCTCAATGTATCCTATGATGAGCATGTCTCAGGTTGATCCTTTTGCGGCTTCTGCCAATAGCACTTGGGCATAGGTTATGATGAAGGTTGTGGTTGTTGGGACATCAACCTGAATGTTTTCTACTAGTGTTGAGGTTTTGTCTTCTTTTTCATAGAATTTCAGAGCATCCTCAATCATCCTATCTCTCATGGATCTCCAGGATTCAGGTTTCTTGAATGGTAGTCCCAAGTGGTTTGACTGCATATTTGGATTAAGTGGTGGAATCAAGATGTAGAATCAGAGTTTGGATCAAGATGTAGAATCAAGTTGTGAAGTGAATAGATCTGAATAAAGAGTCCCATTGAGAATGTTTGTGCATGCTCTAAAGAGAAGAGATGAGGGACTAGAGATGTTTTTGACCCAATCGAGGCACCCAAAAGATGTTTGGATGACTATGGAGGTTCGGGGTGGATGATACCCCTGGATTAGAAGGTCATCCACCTGAGAATTACGTGGGCAACTAGAGAGGTAGAGTCCCGCAAAGATCCCTACACGGTAGAGCATCCCCACGGGTTACAAAGTTTCCCCCACCCGACCTCTCTTGTCACTGAGATTCCAGGTAGACCAGAATGGGGACCTTGACCTCTTAAGTCTACCACTTTTATTTCAAAGGTGCTTTAGGGTTTTCACTTGAACTTTAGATGTTTTGATGTTGTGACCTAATTTGGAGGTTGGTTGACCTAAGGGGTCAACTTCACCTGACCTGTCCTAAAGATGGCAAAATGATTCCAAGTCAAGACCTAGAAATCACCCTGATTTGAATCCCATTTTATTAGTGATGAGAACCTCATCATGAGCCCTAACTAGCTCTTTTCGACCTAGAAAAGAGAACAAAAGCTCCTACATAACCAAGAGAAAAGTCTAATTCAAGGGATCACTAATCTGGGAAGAAAACATGAAACAAAGGGTGAAACTGCAATTTTACTAGTGCAGTTCATCAACGGGATTTTCAAGGGGCTAAACATAGGTCAATTGGACTTAATAAGAGGAAAAGTGGAATGGTTCAGTCAGAAAAGGGTTATGATGAGATTTAAGAATTAAATGACATTTTGTAACCCTAAAACAAATCCACTTAATTTCACAAGATTTCAGTCAATATAAAAATCAACTAAATCCTCTAAAATTCATGTAAAAATATCCCTTAAGGTTTAGAACCTTCAATTTGGCCTTTGGAACCTATTTTGACCTATATTGGGGTCCGAGCTCAATATTTGACCTAATTTGGGTTTTTATGCAAAATATCCAGTCAAACGTAGTCAAACCTAAAATCCAACTTCACAATTGGATTCCTTAGGTCCAAATTATGTTTTTAGCAAAATTTGGACCTAAGGGAAGGTCATCTTGACCTACTTTACAAAATAGTCCACCTAATTACATTTTGACCCCTAACTTTTGAAAACCCTTGCACAAACCCCCTCAACTTCCTCGTCACTTTTTGCATTCCGGCCCCTCTGCCATTGCAGCAAAGGACCCATACCTCCGGTGAAGTTTCGAGGAGGATTTCTCCTCGCTTCCCCAGGGAGCTGCTCTCAGATTTGAAAGGGGGGTTCTCTAAGAAATCCCCTACAGCCTGAGCAGCTCCCCATGCCCTGATTCACCTCATACCTCTCGTGTGAACACTCAAGAGGCATGGGTATCGTACCTGCAGTGACCTCTGGCGGGAGTCTTGCGCTTGGAAGCTCGCCTTCCAAGCACAAGGCCCTCTGCCTGTGCCTATAAAGGAAGCTCCAGGTCCAGCCGCTTCTTCCAAGCTTGTTTTGACCTGAGATTACCCCCAAAATTCCTCCTTTCCCCTCCGGCCAAAAAGCCCACAAGCTCCGACGACCTCTCCTCCTTCCTCTTATCACTCTGCCACCATACCAGTGGCAGAGTCATATCCGCCTTGCTCCTCCGTGTCGCGCTGCACCCTCGCGAGCCTCTTCGACCCCTTCCTAGTCGTTGCCTCTCTCTCTCTGGGTTTTCATCTCCAGCAATGGCAAATACGTGCCGCTCGCTCTCCGCCTCCCCCCTTTGTCCAACTCTCCTCAGTGAGTTCCTCTCTCTCTACTCTCTGTTTTCCCTTACTTAATTTTAGAAAACTCCCCTCGACAGCCGCTAATCACCTCCATCTCCCTCATCTCCGGCAGACCACCAGCGAAGGCGCAACCATCACTCCACTCATCCACATGCCTCACCACCTAACTTAGAACCTCCGCCATCACCCACTGATCATCATCCGCCCCTTCACTAACCACCACATGCACCCTACACTCCCACCGAACACACGCACTTTCACGGTCATAGTCTGACCTAGGCATGCATGCTTAGGTCGTTCTGCACCACGCCACCCACCACACCACCTTCGCCTTGACACGGCGATTCTACCCAAGTGGTTTGATAGAGCCGTGAGGCCGTATTTGTGAAGTGCAGGTCCGACCCCCTGCCGTCATTAGAGCAGGAGCAAAGCTTGCTCACAAGCTTGCTCCAGGTCGCATTGCTCCAGGTAGAAGAGTCCCAGGTGCGCGGAAGCATTCCACGACTCTTTCTCACCTAGCAATAGAAGCCTTCATCGATCGCAGCTGCAGCAATTGGGCAGGCGTTCCTCCTGTGCGCACGAGAAGAAGCAGGTGGGACTTTAGTCCCACCACGGTAGTTTTCAGGGCAGGTGAGGACTTTAAATTATTTTTGTGTTTTCTTTAGGTTGCCTCAGAACACAGGGGTGGGGTTGCCTCAGAACACAGGGGTGAGGTCCCTCACCCTTGCTCGCTCACACCTCATTCGCGACCTGCCCCCCGGACTTGGCACCCAACCCAATTACCTAAACCTAGCACTCCTCGCGCATCACACCCACACCGATGCGCTTAGACCCGGGCGCACACTCGACCCGATTACCCGGCTCTAGGAGAGCAGTCCTAAGAGCGAAATAGAGAGAGAGAGACACGGGGAGGGTAGGGGTAGGTTTTGCTGTGCTGTGCAACGAAAGGAAGGAGGAGGAATCAAGAATAGAAGGAGCTGCAGAAGAACATAGAAGGAAAGGAAGAAGAAAGAGAAGACAGATAGTAGAGGAAGAGAAGAAAAAGCAAAGAAGAAGAAGAAGCCGCAGAGCAAATAGAAAGAGAAAGAAGAGAGAAAGAGAAGAGAAAAATCAGAATGAGAAAGGGCAAATCAGAGAAGTACTACAGCAACGCAAGTTTAAGACTCTAATTCACAAAATCAGATGTCTGATTCACAAGGGAAGAGGACATCAGAGAGAGAGGGGAAGAAGGAAGAACATTCAATCCTTCTTTTTTTTTGCATATTTATTCTCTCTTTAGTTTCCTAAATATTGAATTGCATTACTATTAAACATCATCTTTTGAGTAAAATTAAGAGTTGTGATTTTAGTTTTTAAAATACCAATTTGCACCCTGAGTTCGACCTCGGATACCTTATTTTTCATGTAATCAAATTCTTATTTGTTTATATGATGATTTCATTTATACTACAATTAAAATACGATCTCACCTCGTAAACAATTAGGTCCAAGATTTTAAGATTCAAGTGATTTTAGAGCTTGATTTTTAGGGTTTGTCTTGTTTAGATCTCTTCAATCAAGGGCTTTGGTAACAAACTGATGCAAGAGGGTTTATTTCCTTTTAAACAGGCATGTGTGACTAGCACTCCAAAAATCCTACTGTTGAAACCCTAATTTGGTTCTATTTCCAATCCTCTTTTTCACAAAAGTTCTCTTTGGACTCAAAAACAGGAAGTGTGTTGTCCGCAAAGATTAAGCGTGATTTCTATTAGGCACAGGAATTTTGTGGGATAGGATCTCTAAGAAATCGCTTCTACTTCAATAAGGTTTTAAAAAAATTTCGCAGAATCAGGAAACCTTTTGCCTTAAATATGATAATTACTATAGAAAGAAGGCAATTGATTCCTAAATTGGTTTTCTTCCTTTGTCTTGGATTTTAAGGAAGAAGAGAGGTTCCTTGCCCTGGAGAGGTTGACTTGCACGGGCGATTTCTTCTCTTGAAACACCTTGCAACATCACAACAAAATAAATGGGGCCAGTTAGTGTTCAATATAGTCAAAAAAGGCTGTAGAGACTAGTGAAAAATTGCACGTTGCTCCCCAACAACGGCGCCAAAATGTTGTCGAGGCAAAATCATGTTTTAAAAGATGTTACGTTGTAGTATAGATGAAATCGTCGCGAAAACAAATAAGAATCTATTACTCGAAAACTTAAGTATCCGAGGTCGAACACAGGGAGCAAATGGAATTTATTCACTAATTTCAATAATGTAATTGAACACTTCAAGTTACTCAAAACCTAATGCAGAATATAAATGCAAGAATTTAAGAGTCAAGTATACCAAAAATAGAAAAATTGGATGCCTGATTCTATAATCAGACATCTTAAAAAGATATTTCTCTTTCAGCTCTCATTTCCTTCTCCTTCTTGACTCTTCTCTTTTCCGCATTTTTCTTCTTCTCTTTAGTTCTACACTTTCTTATTTTCCTCTGTCTTCTACCTTTCTTTCTCCTTTGGATCTTCTGCCTTTGCCTTTCTTCCTTCTCGTTTCATCTCTTGCACAGTGCCTTTCTCCTTCTTCTTCCTCTGCGGTCTTCTTCTTCTACCTTGTTCTTTGACCTTCTTCTTTTACTTCTCTTCTTCTTTCTTTCTTCTTTCTTCTTCAACCGCACCTCTACTACAGTGTTGCTCCTTCCCTTGGCTTCTGCCTTGATATCCTTCTTCAGCCCTTTTCCTTAGCTCTCCTCTGACTTTCTCTTCTTCTCTTTGGCCTTCCTTCCTTCTTCTTCCTTTCTGCGGCTAAGTGTCCTTCCTTCCCTACTTAGCTTCACCTCAGCTGCACCTTCCTCTTCCTTCTTCTCTTCTTCTTCCCTACGCATGCACACAGAAGCAAAACCTATCCCCTACCCTCCCCCGTGTCTCTCTCTCTATTTCTCTCTTCGATACGCACTCCCAGAGCCGAGTAATCGGGTCGGGTATCGCGCTCCCGAGCCCAGGCGCACCGACGTGGGTGTGATGTGCGAGGAATGATAGGTCTAGGTAATCAGGTCGGGTGCCAGGTCGGCGGGGGCTAGTCGCGGACGAGGCGTGAGCGAGTGAGGGCAAGGGACCTCTGATACGGATTTTACGCAGTTTGTTAAATATGTCGTTGTAACGCGCAAAATCGATCAACTCTTAAATTTATAAACCTAGATAGTGGGGTATCTAGGGTTGTCCAAGGAGGCCAAATGTTTGCAAAATTGATTCTCTTGCTTGGAATACAAATCTCAACTTTCTTTTTGGTATTTTTCAATATATCATTTTTTTGTTTTTGAATTAAGACAACATGTGAAAAGTGGCGGAAAGGTGATTTACACTTCAAATTTAAAATACTACTTCTAAGTGGCAAGTAGAACCTCTCCCTAAGCTCACTCTAGGCAAGTGGAGGCCTAGAATAATTAGGGAGAGGGAGTGAAGAATGCTAAAAACAAAGCAATTAGAAATACAAATAAGAAATTGCAAAGAAGGCAACTAGATTAATGAAAAAGTGTTTTACAAAAAGGCCTAGTAGAGGAATGCTTCTACTACTAGAAAAATTAAAATAAAGAAAAGCAAACACAAATCCTCTAGATAGATGGTGAAGAAGAGGGCTTCTTGCTCCAAGGTTGGTGGCTCCCAATCTTGAAAAGAATCCTCCAACTCCTTCCTTGCTGTGCTCCGCCAAGGTGATGTCCTCCAAGGCAAGCCCTAAGAGGGCGTGCCCTAAGCTTCTCTCCAAGGGTGGACGTCCACCCTAGGTCCTTCTCCCTTGCCTGGCCATCCTCCTTGAAGTGGAAGAGTCCTCCTCCTTAGCGTGGCCCAAGTTGAACAGAGTGGGGAGAAGAAGGCACCAAAAGGCTGGTGATGTGCCCCTTTAATCTCCTTCTCTACTCCTTCTTCTTGGCCGTAGGTATAGGTGGTATAGGTAGCAAATTACACTAATGGAGGATGGGAATTATGTGGTGGTAGGGTAGGGTATTTATAGGATGGGAAGGGGGGTGGTTATGGTGTTTTTTTCGAGGGAAATGAAGGGGTGCTTGGATATTTTTGGAGGGAAAAATGGGAGGGAAATGAAGAGGTGCCTTGATTTTCCCTCCAAAATTGCCTTCATGGAGGGTGGAGATGGGTTTTGATGGTGGATGTAGGGTGGTGATGGAAGGGATAGTTGGCACCAAAATAAAGTAGGAGTAGGTGGCCTTTTTGCTGGAGCTTAGGTAGTAGGGTAGTAGGTTTTGGTGCCATGGAGGTGGACTAGCTAAGTTAAGCAGCTTAGCTAGCTTAGCTAGTAGGGAGTAGAGTTGGAGGCATTTGGAGCTAGGGTTTTTAGGGAGAAGAGCTGGAGGTAGTCATCTTGAGCTGCACTAGAGATGATGGTTGCTGAAGAGAGCTGCAAGGAGCTACCTTAGCTGCCTTGGCTTGCTAGTTCTTTGCTAGCTACTAAGCCAAGCTAAAGCAAGCTGGCTTCTACTGAAAGGAGCTGAGGTGAGCTGGGTCTAATGCTCCCGGGGAGGATCAAGCTAGGTGAGGTAGCTTAGCTCAACTGAGTTTAGCTAAGCCGAGTCCCCAGGAGCTGGACTTGAGCTTCCTAAGCTGGAATGAAGTCATCTTTAGCTGGTCGGAGTTGAGTAGAGCTGGATGTAGTTGGACCTGAGCTGGGGTGAACTCCAGTCAACTCAGCTGAGCTAGCTAGAGCTCCCTGTGGACTAATGAGAGATGAGATGAGCTAGACTCAGCTAAGTTAAGCTGGATCTAAGCTGACCTGAGCTAGGATGAGCTAAGATGAGCTCTCTTGAGCTGCCATTTAGCTGAGATGAGCTGAATGGAGCTAAGATGAGCTAACCCTAGTTCAAGTGAGCTAGAATCCTGCTATATTGAGCTGGATCAAGCTGAGTTCCAGTTAGTTTGAGCTTCTTCTTCACCAGTTGCCTTCCTGAGTGCTAGGGTTTTGGAGTTCTGACAATCTACATATCCCTAACACTCACAAAAATACATTAAAAAGATAATAAAAAGTGCAATGCATGCCTAACCTAATCGATGCCTAAATGCATCCCAAAAACCCGTTTGCAGAGCAAAATCCTAAGAGCTAAGTTTGTTTTAATGCATAAAAATGATGATAAACTGGTGTTTATCAACCTCACCCCTGTGTACTGGAGGCGATGACCTAAAGACACAAATTCAATATATATCACACTGCTCACCCCTGAGTTTACGAGGTGGGACTAAGTGTTCCACCCGCTTTTGAGCTCGTGTCTGCAGGAGACCTTCAATTGCCACAGCTTCAGTCGCCTGCTAAGCCAATTGCCTAGCTGTGTGAGTTTGCAACACCAATCCACTTCACCTAGGACTCTGACGCCTGGAGTACGCGGCCTAGAGCGAAGCTTGCAAGCTTCTTGCTTCAGCGTCAATGGCCGAAGGGGGTGCCGACTTGAAGTTCATGAATATAACTGATGAGAACCTCATCATGAACCCTAACTAGCAAAATCTAACCCAGATATGTAAGAAAAAGCTCCTACATAACCCAAAGAAAAGCTTAACTCAGAGAATTCTAAGTTTGAGAAGAAAATAAATCATAAGGGGTAAAACTGCAATTTCACCAACGCAGTTTGCAAACAGCGTAATTAAGGGTCCAAACATAGGTCAAACAAGCTTAATAAGAAGGAAAGTGGGATGGTCGGATCTAAAAAGGGTTATAGCAACTTTAGGAAATTAAATGACATTCTGTAACCCTAAAACAAATCCACTTTAATTCACGAGGTTCGAGGGAGGATAAAAATCAACTAAACCCTCTAAAATTCATAAAAAAATAATCTCTAGGGTTTAGAACCTTCAATTTGGCCTTAGAAATCCATTTTGACCTACAGAGAGAACCTTGCCCAATTAATGACTTAATCTGGGTTTTCATGTAAATTGGCCAGTCAAACATGGTCCAACATAGAAATAAAATTCACCATTAAAATCCTTAGGTTCAAATTAGTCTTGTATAAAAACTTGAGCCTAAGAGGAGACCTCCTTGACTGACTTTGCAATTTGGTCCTCTTCATTTACTTTTCGACCCTTATCTTTCGAAACCCTTGCATTTTGGCCCCCAACTTTTTCGTCGTTCTTTGCAGAACGGTCCCTCCTGAGAAACTCTGTGCAGCACCATGCTCCGGTGACTTTGCGCGGAGCATGGCGCCACACAGAGAGGGGTGACCGCCCTGCAAAGCAGACGCGGGGTTCCCTGCGACGTCCTCTGTCGCAGGGACCCGGCCATGCTCTCTGCTGGCCCCCATACCTTTCGTGCCGCACTCCTCCTCTAGGGCCCTTTCTTCTCCAACTCCGATAGGTACGAGCCGGTGGCTCTACCCTCCCCCTTCGTCCAAAACCTAGGTAAATAGCTTCCTCTCCTCCTTTATATTTTCCCGCTCTCAATTTGTCGTTTTGCCTCACCGCACACGACTTCCACCTCTGCCTGCTCCGTCTCCGACCACCCCCTCCAGCGAGCTCATCCCACCTCCACAGACCTCCTCACTCCTCGCCGACTACCCTAAAAGCTTCCCCTCACTCCACTTAACAAATCCCCCCTTCCCATCCACTGCCAGACGCCACCCGACGACCCCCCGAACAGACCCATCTCTCCGGCCACAGTCTGACCTAAGGCTACCACCATCCGCCGCCTCACGCCTCGCCACCACCCGCACTGCCTTCGCCGCACTCCGGCGAAGCTCCCTGCATATTCTGATTGGTCCGAGAGGCCGTATTCTTGTTTTCAGGTTGACGACCCTTCACCGCCATTACCGAGCTTCTGAAGCTCCATCACCTGCAACTGCAGGTGCTCTCTTACCCAGGCTCACGCCCCAGGACACGCAGCTTGTCTCCGCGAAGCGTCCCAGTCCTGCAGCTAGGGAGAAGGCCTCGTGTGCTACTGCGATTACCTGCAGCTTCCTCAGCTACGGGCGGCAATTTGGGTGGGACATTTAGTCCCACCTCGGAAGTTCTAGAAGCACCGCGGCCAAATAAAGGGAAAAAGTGTTGTAGGCTTATCGCCTTCGAACACAGGGGTCAGGTCCCTCACGCACGCCGCGCACCACGCGCTGGCCCTCGCCCGTGCTCACGCCCACGAGTCTGGGTCGGATCCGATTTCCCAAACCCGCGCACTCCTCGCCCACCACCGCACGCCGGTGGGCCTGGTCCCGACACGATACCCGTACCCGAATACCCGGCTCTGGGAGAGTGATCCTATGAGAGAAATCTGAGAAAGAGAGAGACGCGAGGAAGGGGAGAGGTAGGTTTTGCTTTCTAATCCTTGTGCGAGTGTGCAGGAACAGAGAGAAGAAGAAGGAAGGAAAGAAGACGAAGGAAGGTGACCGAAGCCTTAGCCGCTCAGGGCAAAAAGGAAGAAGAAGAAGCAAGAGAGAAGAAATAGAAGAAGAAGAAGCACTGTAGCAAACCTACAGTTAAGTCGTCTGACCACTGCATCAGACGACGGTTGAGTAGCGGCCAGAGGAGAGAAAGCAAGAAAAGAAAGAAAGAAGAAGGATGAAGAAAAAGAAGAACAGAATAAAAGAAGAACTCTGCAGAAGAAAAGAAGAGAGAAGACACAGCCACGAGCAGAGAAGAAGAGAAAGAAGAAGGAAAGGAGAGCAGCTGAACGAAGAGAAAAAAAAAAGAGGAGAAGAGAAGAAGAAGCCAAGACAACTCTCTCTCTCTTATTTTTGTAATTTAATAGAGAACCTTTGTATTTCTAGAATTACAGTAGCTCCCTAAGTTCGACCTCAGGAAAACCATTTCCGAGTAAAAAATTTTGTAATGATAACCTGGTAGCTATCTTATTACTATAATGACTATAACTTGACATATAACAAATGCAAACAAGCTAACTGGATAGCAAACGCCAGACCAAGTCATCATTTCTTGGCGCCGTTGCCGAGGAGCAACGGCTATTCTAGAAACTATAAATTCTCTATTTAAGAGTTTCTAATAATCTCCTCTCTTGTGTGCAGGTACAGGAAAATTAAAAAGCAGCTGCACAACAACCATTCCAAGGACAGGTAACTTTTATCCTCTCACTATTAACCCCTAAATTCTAAAGAGGAAGAAAAAGAAAAAAATAAGCAATATAGGTGTAACCTGTCTTCTATACCTAGTAAATCATCAAAGCTGCATGTTTTTCAATTTCAAAACCACTATTCCTGCACACAGTATTAAGGGTAATTAAGGGCTAACATCTGCTTGCCTGAAGCCCTAATTACCCAACAAGGAGTTAACTGGACCAAGTAGAGCCAACATAGGAATTAACACTAGGGTTTTAGAGACACACTACTTAATCAAGAATTGAGAAATCCCAAAAGAAGTGTGCCTAAGCCATTGATTGAATATACCTATTCAGAAAAACCCTAAGCAATTGGCTCTCTAAGAAAACACTTGAACCCTAAAAGACAAGACCGAATAAGTTCTCAAAGGAATCAATAGGTGAAGTTGACCCCTTAGGGTCAACCAACCTTCAACTTAGGTCACTCTTTGCACTCAAAAAGTTAAAAGTTCAAGTGAAAACTTAAGCACCCTGATCTTAAAACTAAAATTGGTAGACATAAGAGGTCAAGATCCTCATTCTGGTCTACCTGGAATCTCAGTGACAAGAGAGGTTGGGTGGGGGAAACCCTGTAACCCGTGGGGACGCTCTACCGTGTAGGGGTCTTCGCGGGACTCACCCTCTCTGGCTACCCAGGTAATTCTCAAGTGGCCGATCTTTTAATCAAGGGGTCCATCTGCCCCGCATCTCTATAGTCACCCAACTTTTTGGGTGCCTTGATTGGGTCCAGCACCTACTAAACTCATCTCTTCCAACAGTGTATGTTTGGTAGGAGGTCCTCAAAACCTCCTTTAGAACTTCACCCTCCTCGAGGCCGAGCCTCAGTGCCCTTGTTTGAGAAAACAATACCACACATCGACCTCTCCTCCGACTCCGAACCCAACTCACCTTCTTCTTCCACAATGGCTCAGCCAATTGAGGAAGAAAACAATCTGGAGCACCAGCTCCAGCGACTCAATGACCTCTTCCAGAACTTTGTGCACCCACCGCAGCGTCCTATGATGTGGGACCATTATAATCCTGCTGCGGTAGCTATTGAGCCTCGAGTCAGAATCCCGACTGGAGGACCTGATTCTGAATTAAAGCCCAATATGATTCATGCCATACCCAAATTTCATGGGCTTAATTCTGAAGACCCCTTCCAACACATCAAACAGCTGAAGCATCTGGCCCAAACTTTTGGGTCAGATGCACAAAATCGGGACATTCTCCTCATGAAAATGTTCTCCTTCTCCCTTATGGACAAGGCCACTCAATGGTACCAGACTCAGACCCGACCGATCAACAATTGGGAAGAACTTCAGTCTGAATTTTTGAAGAAGTTCTTTCCCATTGGTCGAACCAATGCCTTGTGCCATCAGATTACTCACTTCACTCAGCAAACGGGAGAACCTCTCCATGAGGCATGGGATCGTTTTCAGGATCTCATGAGAAAGTGCCCCCATCATGGAGTTCCTAAATGGGAACAAGTCCAGTCTTTTTACCAGGGACTCTGTGAGGATATCAGGCTTTTCGTCAATGCAACTTGCGGATGGAATATCATGGGTCAACATGAGGACACCGTGTGGGAGATTCTCGAAAACATGTGCGAGAACTCCATCAACAATGACTCCATGGGCTTATTCGATAGGACGAATACCTGCGCATCGACTAACCTTAGGGGAGCACATGAGACGCAGGGCCTGTCCGCATCAGTCAACCTGGAACTAAAGGCCAGTCGATTGGACAAGGTCTCCATCATTGAGAAGAAGGTGGATGAGTTGACTCAGCACTTGCAGCGAGCCACCTCTACGCATAGCTCCTTTGCACAGCCTCTTTCTACACGGGAAACTGTGTAAAACATTCTCCACCGATCTTCTCCGGGGATAGATCCATATCCACCCCCATCTAATTCTCGGATCAAAGGGTCATCCGATCCTTTCTATACCAGTCCGGGGAATTCCATTCCCCCTTTCTCTGATTCTTTGGAGGTTCCTCAGACCTGCGAGGACCTCAACGCCATCCAGAACAACCCTTTCTCCAACACCTATATCCCTGGATGGCGAAACCATCCCAACTTCCAGTGGGCGGGAAATTCCCAAACCCAGAGACCACCCTTTCAGCCCCGTTCACAACCATCTCGTCCTTACCAGCCGCCTCAGCCTCGGCCCAACCCTACCTATCCATCAGGGCCAAACCAGGACCAAATGTCCCTCATCCTTCAGACTCTGTCTGACATTCAAAGAACGAATGTGGCTATTCAGAAACAACACAATGACGAACTTACAGAGGTTCAAAATCAACTAGCCCAGTTGGCAAATTCTCGCCAGCCAGGCACACTTCCTTCCCAACCTCTTCCTAACCCGAATAACGTGCCAACACAGCGGCGCGTTATGAACCCAAACCCGGGCCGAGCACACATGATTTATCAGGCCCCCTCTGTTCCTTCACCCGACGGGATGGAGGCTTCCACTTCCTATGGGGGCTATCAGCAGCAACCCATCTTACCCAACCCTAACCAAAACCATGCAGGGCTAAATTCTATAACAACTCGTAGTGGTAAGGAAACCCAAGATCCACCCTATCCAAACCACTCCAAGCCTGGTAGTAATCCCAACCCTAAGACAGTAATCCAGGACGTTCCTATCCCTGTCTCAGATCAAAGACCTGGACCTATCCTAGAAGAACCAACCAAGGTTCCGTTTCTCGAGGCCTTGACCAAGGGAAAGAAGACCACCAAGTCCGTGGCACCTGAGGAGGACCTGGTCAAGCTCTTTGAGCAGGTCCAAATAAACATCCCCTTGATGGATGCGATTCGCCACGTATCGGCTTACGCACGATTCCTAAAGAATGTGTGTACACCCCAGCGTAAGCCGCGAACCAAGAGTAGGAGTCCAATTGTACTATCAGAGCAAGACAGCTCTGTAATCCTAAGAAGACTCCCACCCAAGGCTAAAGATCCTGGTACTCCCCTTATTTCCTACAAGATAGGTGATGCCCAATTCGACAGAGTATTGCTAGACTTAGGTGCTTCCATAAATCTGATACCCACATCCTTACTTAACCACCTAGAAGAATCTGAGCTAAAACCGACTGAGGTGACCTTACAATTAGCAGATCGATCTATAAAGTCACCAAAAGGGATTCTCGAGGATGTTATTGTAAGAGTGCGGGATTTCTACTTTCCTGTAGACTTTATAGTCTTAGACATGGACGCACCTGAAAACCCTCGGGATACACCAATCATTTTAGGGAGACCTTTCTTGGCTACTGCTAGAGCCAACATCAGCTGTGAGGAGGGCCAAATAGAGCTTAAATTTGGAAATCAAGCCCTAAAAATTGATATATTTAAGGCCCAACAAGGAATCAATTGCGATGTCATCGAATAAATTTATGACATCAGGGCTTTGGTTGGTGAAAGGCATTTTGAAAATGACCTGATTATACCTCATCAACCATAGGGAGATCTTGAACCGCAATTAGAGGAGTCAATTCCAAATTTAGACAGACCCATAACTCCAACCCTTGAACCTCACATTTACCCTGAACCACCCGCTGCTGCTGATAATCCCATCCTTGAACTGAAACCCCTTCCCGATCATTTGAAATACATCTTTCTGGGTTTTAATCAGACCCTTCCTGTGATTATCAATTCCAAGCTTAATCCCGAACAGGAATCCCGTCTGATTGCTGTTCTCCAACAACATTGCAGAGCCATTGGATGGACTCTCGATGATTTGACTGCAATAAGTCCCTCTTATTGCACACACCATATTTACTTAGAAGAGGGCGCACGACCTTCTCGTGAGATGCAGAAACGTTTGAACCCCAATCTGCAGGAGGTCATGAAAAAGGAGAACATCAAGTGGTTAGATGCAGGGATCATCTACCCGATCTCCGATAGTCGTTGGGTGAGCCCAATCCAGGTTATGCCTAAAAAGGCAGGGCTAACCACCATAACGACTGAAATCAGAGAAGTCATACCTACCCGATTAGCCAACTCGTGGAGAGTCTGCATAGATTACCGACGACTCAATTCCCCCACGAAGAAGGATCATTTCCCACTACCTTTCATTGATCAGATTCTCGAGAAATTAGCGGGAAATCGATTCTTCTGCTTCCTTGACGGGTACTCCGGTTATAACCAGGTAACTATTCATCCTGAGGACCAAGAGAAGACCACGTTCACCTACCCCTTCGGAACGTATGCATTCCGAAGGATGCCGTTCGATCTCTGTAATGCACCTACGACTTTTCAGCGGTGCATGCTTGCCATATTCTTTGATATGGTAGGTGATTATCTGGAAGTCTTCATGGATGACTTTTCAGTTTTCGGGGCATCATTTGATGATTGCTTCCAGCACTTGGTTCATATACTCAGGTGCTGCATCGACGTTAATTTGGTTCTTTCCTGGGAAAAGAGCCACTTTATGGTGCCTGAGGGGATCGTCCTAAGACATCTGATTTCTGAGAAGGGCATCCAGGTGGATCGAGCTAAGGTTGATCTAATCTCTCGCCTTCCTATGCCTAGCTCGATCAGGGACATCCGTTCTTTTCTGGGGCACGTCAATTTTTACCGTCGTTTCATTCCTGATTTCTCGAAAATCGCGTGCCCCCTGACGACTCTCCTCTCTAAGGATGTACCCTTTGAAATCTCCAAGGAATGCACTCTAGCCTTTGAAAACCTTCGTGAACGAGTCACCCAGGTGCCAATCCTACAATCCCCTGACTGGTCTCAACCCTTTGAGATCATGTGCGATGCGTCTGATTTCGCCGTAGGAGCGGTTCTGGGGCAGAAAGCTGACGGGAAACCCGTGGTCATCTACTACGCTAGCAAGACACTTGACGAGCTCAGCGTAACTATACAGTTACGGAGAAAGAGCTGCTAGCCGTAGTATTTGCCCTTGAAAAATTCCGATCTTATCTCCTGGGTTCCCACGTCATCATCTACTTGGATCACACGGCTGCGAGGCATCTCCTTGCCAAGAAGGATGCGAAGCCTCGACTAATCTGATGGATCTTGCTGTTGTAAGAATTCGATCTCGAGATTCGCGACAAGGCAGGAAAACAAAATGTGGTAGTTGACCATTTGTCCCGCCTTCCTTCTGAGATTATCAACCCTTCCGAACCCATCACGGAGCATTTCTCTGATGAGCACCTGCTGACTATTGTACTAGACTTCCATGGTTTGCTGATATAGTAAACTACTTGGCATCCCATCAGATCCCGTCTGATTGGCCGAAGGCCAAGAAAGACAAATTGCACTCTGATGCCAAGTATTACATTTGGGAAGATCCGTACCTCTTCCGCATAGGTGCTAACCAAATCATCCGGAGATGTGTCCTAGAAGATGAAGTCAATGATATTCTTTCCTTCTGCCATGACCAGGCATGCGACGGCCATTTCTCTAGGCACAAAATCGCATCGAAAATCCTCCAGTGTGGCTTCTACTGGCCCACACTATTCAAAGATGCATACAGTCACTGCAAGGCATGCAGTCGTTGCCAAACTTTGGGCAACATGAGCCATCGCGACATGATGCCTTTGTAGCCGATTCTCGTATGCGAAATCTTTGATGTTTGGGGGATTGATTTTATGGGCCCCTTTCCTATTTCGGATGGTTTCGAATACATTCTGCTGGCTGTGGACTACATGTCCAAATGGATTGAAGCCATACCAACCCGAACCTGTGATCACAAAATCGTTCTCAAATTCATTCATCACAATATCTTCTCACAGTTCGGGATTCCTCGTGCTATCATCTCTGACGGGGGGACCCATTTCACGAATGCTCAGTTTGGGTCATTGATGACCAAATACAGGGTGTTTCACCGAATCTCTACTCCTTATCACCCCCAGACTAATGGTCTAGCTGAGCTATCAAATCGGGAGATCAAGAAAATCCTGCAGGTCACTGTTCGGCCTGACAGGAAGGACTGGTCGTCCCGACTTCCGGAAGCCTTGTGGGCCTATAGGACCGCCCACAAAACCCAATTAAGCATATCTCCCTTTAGACTAGTGTACAGGAAGGCATGTCACCTTCCCGTCGAACTAGAGCACAAAGCCTATTGGGTGGTACGGAACTGTAATCTAGATCTTTCGAAGGCTAGAACCCACAGAAAGCTTCAAATTAGCGAGATCGATGAGCTACGTATTGATGCGTACGAGAACTCGTGAATCTACAAGGAGCGGGTTAAAGCCTTCCATGACAAGCATATCTCTAGAAAGATCTTTTATCCTGGTCAGAAGGTCCTACTCTTTGACGCCCGACTCAAACTTTTCCCTGGGAAGCTGCGATCCAAGTAGGTCGGACCATACTTGGTCCGACAGGTTTTTGGAAATGGAGCCGTCGAGATCAGTCCACTCAGCCATGATTTCGAACCTTTCATCGTGAACGGTCAGAGACTCGAACCGTTCATTGATGTAACTTCTACTGATTTGGCTGAATCATCTTATATCCCCCATTCCCTATGAGCTTATTGTGCCCAGCCGATGGCGTAAAACCCAGCGCTCAACGGGAGGTAGCCCATCATTCTCTTGAAAAACCTGAAACCTTTTTTGACACCTTTGTGCACTTAAGGTTCACCCTTTAAGACAGTCGACTCCACCTCAGGTGCTTGCACCTGAGATTAGAAATCATCTGCAACAGTCATCCCAACCCATTTACTCACCAAAATATATGTCCTAAGGAATGAACTAAGTTGAATAAAAATCCCCTAAGTCACAATGAGGACATTGCAAATCTTAGGCATGGGAGGGTATGTAAGTGCAAAACTTGTAAGAAAAGGTTTTAAACAAAAAAATTCACATATCCCAAAAACACCATAAAAATTAAAAAAATTTTTGAAAACAAAAATAAAATAAGAGGAGGAAAGAAATTTTGTGGAGGAAGGAAAAAGAAACAAAATGAAAAAGGAGCACAAAAATGAGAGAAAAGTGATGGTCATTAGTAAGAAACTAAGGAATTAACCTAAGTTCTAGACCTCATTCAAGAAAAGAACTAAAAAGTGTACAGTGAGATTAGTAAGAGCGCAAACCTTAGGCATTCTTGGATAGACTCTTAGTACCCATTAAGATCTAGACATTCCTCAAGAGGTTGAGGAAAATGAAAAGCTTAAGTATTAGGTCCAAGGCTTAGGAAGTATTTGGCCTTATTAACTAACTTTTGGTTTATGGGACTCTATAACCTAAGCACCCTAACCTCACACACAGCCTTGTTCAGTAAGCATAAAAATCAAAATCATGCAGAAGCATCCCAAAATTCTGAAAATAACACCTAGAGTAGGAGTGGCCGATCAACAAAAGTTGATTTGGAAGAGTTCCCAGCGCGGAGAGGTGGGAAATTCCCCTCGAAGATGCATAACAAAATATCATCTCCTCGGTGCTTGTCTCTTAGGATATTTACATATCCTACCGGGGGCATGTAAGCACTCTGCTGGTTCAGATTTCATGGATGGCATTATCACGAAATGTCAATTGCCAGGGTCTGAATTCGGCCTCGGAACACCATGGATGGGATTATCTCGAAATCTCAATAGCCAGGGTTCTGGGGGTTACCATGGGCAGTGCTATCTCGAAGCATCGACTACCAGGAACCCTTGAGGATTGATGATGGGGACAAGGAATCTGATACAGACCGTGTTGAAAAGCCAATCCTAAGCTAGAATTAAAAAGAAAAAGAGAGAGAAAACTCTCCAAACAAATAAATCTTCTATCTCCTTACAAAATGCACTGCGAACTGAGCTAGGGCTAAAATCATTTCAAGCACGGGTGCTTTAACCACAAAGTCCAATAAACCTTAGGTTAGTTCTTGTAGGCCTTAAAAGCCTTTGCTAAGGACTGAGGCTGAGGCTAGACAGATCCGGATCTTGGTTGGTACTAGAGTACCTTTTAGGCCTATGGTTAGCATTCTAACATAATCTAGGTTTCAACTGAAAGAGCACTTATCTGAAATCATTAAGAACTTCATGGTCTAGAACAAAGGTTGAAACCTTAAGTTTTTGCTAAGGGACTAGCAAAAGCAAGGCATGGGGGTATGATGAGAACCTCATCATGAACCTTAACTAGCACAATCTAACTTAGATATGTAAGAAAAAGCTCCTACATAACCCAAAGAAAAGCTTAACTCAGAGAATTCTGAGTTTGAGAAGAAAACAAATCATAAGGGGTAAAATTGCAATTTCACCAACACAGTTTGCAAACAGGGTAATTAAGGGTCTAAACACAGGTCAAACAATCCTAATAAGAAGGAAAGTGGGATGGTCGGATCCAAAAAGGGTTATAGCAACTTTAGAAAATTAAATGACATTCTATAACCCTAAAACAAATCCACTTTAATTCACGAGGTTTGAGGGAGGATAAAAATCAACTAAACCCTCTAAAACTCATAAAAAACTAATCTCTAGGGTTTAGAACCTTCAATTTGGCCTTAGAAATCCATTTTGACCTATAGAGAGAACCTTGCCCAATTAATGACTTAATCTGGGTTTTTACGTAAATTGGCCGGTCAAACATGGTCCAACCTAGAAATAAAATTCACCATTAAAATCCTTAGGTTCAAATTAGTCTTGTATAAAAACTTGAGCCTAAGAGGAGACCTCCTTGACCAACTTTGCAATTTGGTCCTCTTCATTTACTTTTTGACCCTTATCTTTCGAAACCCTTGCATTTTGGCCCCCAACTTTTTTGTCGTTCTTTGCAGAACGGTCCCTCCTGCAAAACTCTGCGCAGCACCATGCTCCGGCGACTTTGCGCGGAGCATGGCACCGCACAGAGAGGGGTGACCGCCCTGCAAAGCAGACGCGGGGTTCCCTGCAACGTCCTCTGTCGCAGGGACCCGGCCATGCTCTCTGCCGGCCCCCATACCTTCCGTGCGAACGTGTGGAAGGTATGGGTCCCCTCTCCGGCCACACTCCAGCGAGGCTGGTACGTCGCCAGCCCGCGCCTCGCTCTGCGCCAGCCCTTTATAAGGACCGGCACCCCCTGCCAGTTCCCTGAAGCTCTCTTTGACGGAGAACACCCCCCCCACTTCATCCCATCCTCCTCTGTCAGACGGCCCGTAGCTTCCGGCGACTCCCTCCTCTTCCTCCTCGTCGCTCTGCCGCCTTACCTGCAGCAGGGTTCTCCTAGTCCTCTCGTCTGTGCCGTGCTGTACCCGTCGGCACCCTCCGCTTGCTTCCTCGTCGCCGCACTCCTCCTCCAGGGCCCTTTCTTCTCCAGCTCCGATAGGTACGAGCCGGTGGCTCTACCCTCCCCCTTCATCCAAAACCTAGGTAAATAGCTTCCTCTCCTCCTCCTTTATATTTTCCCTCTCTCAATTTGTCTTTTTGCCTCACCGCACACGACTTCCACCTCCGCCTGCTCCGTCTCCGACCACCCCCTCCTGCGAGCTCATCCCACCTCCACAGACCTTCTCACTCCTCGCCGACTACCCTAAATGCTTCCCCTCACTCCACTCAACAAATCCCCCCTTCCAATCCACTGCCAGACGCCACCCGACGACCCCCCCGAACAGACCCATCTCTCCGGCCACAGTCTGACCTAAGGCTACCACATCCGCCGCCTCATGCCTCGCCACCACCCGCACTGCCTTCGCTGCACTCCGGCGAAGCTCCCTGCATACTCTGATTGGGCCGAGAGGCCGTATTCTTGTTTTCAGGTCGACGACCCTTCACCGCCATTAACGAGCTTCTGAAGGCTCTCTCACCTAGGCTCACGCCCCAAGACGCGCAGCTTGTCTCCGCGAAGCATCCCAGGACTGCAGCTGAGGCGAAGGCCTCGTGTGCTACTGCAATTGCTTGTAGCTTCCTCAGCTGCAGGCACTAATTTGTGTGGGACATTTAGTCCCACCTCGGAAATTCTGGAAGCACCGCAGCCAAATAAAGGGAAAAAGTGTTGTAGGCTTATCGCCTTCGAACACAGGGGTCAGGTCCCTCACGCACGCCGCACACCACACGCTGGCCCTCGCCCGCGCTCACGCCCTGCGGGTCTGGACTGGATCCGATTACCCAAACCCGCGCACTCCTCGCCCACCACCGCACGTCGGTGGGCCTGGTCCTGGGCGCGATACCCGTACCCGAATACCCGGCTCTGGGAGAGCGATCTTATGAGAGATATCTGAGAAAGAGAGAGACGCGGGGAAGGGTAGAGGTAGGTTTTGCTTTCTAATCCTTGTGCGAGCGTGCAGGAACAGAGAGAAGAAGAAGGAAGGAAGGAAAGAAGACGAAGGAAGGTGGCCGACACCTTAGCCGCTCAGGGCAGAAAGGAAGAAGAAGAAGCAGAGAAGAAGAAGAAGAAGAAGAAGAAGCAAGAGAGAAGAAACAGAAGAAGAAGAAGAAGAAGCACTGTAGCAAACCTACAGTTAAGTCGTCTGACCACTGCATCAGACGACGGTTGAGCAGCGGCTAGAGGAGAGAAAGCAAGAAAAGAAAGAAGGCTAAAGAAAAAGAAGAAAAAGAAGAACAGAAGAAAAGAAGAAGAAGAAGAAGAACTCTACAGAAGAAAAGAAGAGAGAAGACACAGCCATGAGCAGACAAGAAGAGAAAGAAGAAGAAAAGGAGAGCAGCTGAAAGAAGAGAAAAAAAAAGAGAAGAGAAGAAGAAGCCAAGACAGACTCTCTCTCTCTCTCTTATTTTTGTAATCTAATAGAGAACCTTTGTATTTCTAGAATTCCAGTAGCTCCTTGAGTTCGACCTCGGGAAAACCATTTCCGAGTAAAAAATTTTGTAATGATAACCTGGTAGCTGTCTTATTACTATAACGACTATAACTTGACATATAACAAATGCAAACAAGCTAATTGGACAGCAAACGCCATACCAAGTCATCAGCAGCCTTGCGGCCCCATTAAAACACACAAGGAGCTTCGCCGTGTCTTGGAGAAGGTGAGATGGTGGGTGGCAGGCCACGAGGCAACCTAGGCGTGCGTGCCTAGGTCACCCTGTGGCCATGCTTATGGGTTTGGTCGGGGGGCGTTTAGGGAGGTGATGGTGGTCGATGGATGGGCGAAAGGTGATCAATGGATGATGGCGAAGGTGGTGAGGTGTTTGGCAAGGCGTGTGGAGGTGTGGAGCGGTGGAAGTGCCTCATCGGTGGGCGGTCGGATATGGAGAAGATGGCGGTGGACAGTGGCTGTGAGGGGTCGAAAGTGGAAATAGAAAGGCAGGAATTGAAGAGGGGATAGAGAAGAGTAATTCTAACCTAGCTAAGTGGACAAAGGGGGAGAGGTGGCAGCTGGCTGTACCTGCTGTCGCCGAAGAAGATGATGTCCAGTGGAGGGAGAGCGACGACAATGAAGGGGCTAGAGGCGCGCACACAGGTGTTGCACGACGCAGAGGAAGATGGTGAAGGCGGCTCTGCCACTAGTAGTGTGGCAGAGCGACGAAAAGAGGAGGGAGGCTCGCCGAAGCTCGCTAGACCCCTGACCAGAGGAGAAGAAGATGAAATTGGGGTGATTCTCCGGCCAAGTCGAGCTGAAGAGATGCGGCTGGAGTTGAGGATCCTTTTATAGGTACTAGCAGGGGATCTTATGCTTGGAAGACAAGCTTCCAAGCGCGAGAGTCCTCGCCAGAGAAGGAATCCGTTGAGCACCCAAATCTCTCGAGCTTTCGCACAAGAGATTGGGTGCAACTCAGATCTTGTGATTGCGTTCAGATGGAAGAGAATTCCTTAGAGAATCTCCCTTCCAAATCTGGGAGGAAATCTCTGAGGAATCGAGTACTCCCCCTCCATTCCTTGCCGGAGTAGGATTTTTCCCCATTAATGGTGGAGGGACCTGATTGTAATAGTGGCGAGGAAGTTAGGGGGGTTTGAGCAAGAGTTTTCAAAAGTTAGGGGCCAGAATGTAATTGGGTGGACTATTTTGCAAAGTAGGTCAAGATGACCTCCCCTTTGGTCCAAATTTTGGTAAAAACCTAATATGAACCTAAGGAATCCAATGGTGAAGTTAGATTTTAGGTTTGATCACGTTTGACTAGATATTTTACACGAAAACCCAAATTAGGTCAAATAATGAGCTAAGACCCCAACCTAGGTCAAAATAGGTTCCAAAGGCCAAATTGAAGGTTTTAAACCCTAGGGAATATTTTTCCGTGGATTTTAGAGGGTTTAGTTGATTTTTATCCTGACCAGAACCTTGTTGAATTAAGCGGGTCTGTTTTAGGATTACAGAATGTCATTTAATTCTTGGATTGCACATTAACCCATTTCTGACTGAACCAACCCACTCTTTATCTTATTCAGACCATTTGACCTATGCTTTGCCTCTGAGAAATCCCATTTATGTACTGCAGTGTCCAAATTACAGTTTTAACCTTTGTTTCATGTTTTCTTTTCAGAACATTAGTTCCTTGAATTAGGTCCTTCTCTAGGTTATGTAGGAGCTCTTATTCTCTTTCTTAGGTCAAAATAAGCTAGTTAGGGCTCATGATGAGGCTCTCACTAGGAATCCTACTTCGGTGAGGATTCAAGGGAAAGAACTCCCTGATTCCCCAGAGAATCCCTTTCAAATTTGAAAGGGAGATTCTCTGAGGAATCTCCTCTCATGTGAACCTAATTTGGAGTCCTGATTTGTACCCAATCTCTCATGCGAATGCATGAGAGATTTGGGACTTTTTGACCTTCCATCTCCAGCGAGGTTGCCTTGCTTGGAAGCTTGGCTTCCAAGAATAAGGCCCTCTGCCAGGGGTTATAAAAGGGTCCCCAGATCATTCCGCTCCTCCCAAGCTTGAATTGGCCTGAGATACACCCCAATTTCCTCTCTTCCCCTCCAGCCAACCACCCAGCAAGCTCCAGCGACTCTTTTCTCCCCCTCTCGTCGCTCTGCCACAATACCAGTGGTAGAGTTACCTTTATCTCCTTCATACGCGTCGCGCCGCACCAGCCGACACTCCTGCCACACTCTCGTCGTCGCAGTCCTCCTCTCACTAGGCTTTCGTCTCCAACGACGGCACATACGAGCCGGCCGCCTCCTCCGCATCCCCCTTTGTCTAACCACCCTTAGATAAGTCCTCTCTCTCTGCTCATCATTTTTCTCTCACTTATTTCAGCTATTATGCCTCAACGTTCGCAAACCACCACCATCTTCTCCACCTTCTGTCAGACCACTAGCGAGGTGCTCCCACCGCTCCTCGCATCCATCCACCTTGCCAACCACCTCACGAGCTCCACCACACCTCACTGACCATAACCCCTCTTTCCATTCATTGCGACAACCCCCCAGAACGTCCCCCGAACACACCCATATTCTCACGCACAGGGTGACCTAGGCACGCACGCTCAGGCCACCCCGCGCCATGCCGACCACCATCCCATCTTCGCCATGTTCAGGCGAAGCTTCTTGCATATTTTGACAAGGCCGCAAGGCCGTTTGCTTGTGAACAAGGTACAGGTCCTCGCCGCCATTGACGGAGGACGAAGCTTGCTCGCAAGCTTGCTCCAGGACTCCAAGCCTCAGGCTTCAGGTCCCAGGTCGTGAGGGTTTCCTTCGCTCACACTCTCAGCCAAGCAATTGGAGTCAAAGTCCCACACAGCCTCTGCAATTGGACATGAACATCTGCTGTGCGGGCGCCTGCGAAGAAGGTGGGACATTTAATCCCACCTGGGAAGATCAGGAGCGGGTGCTGTGGTATAAAGTGAAAAAGTGCCAGGGGCTTATCGCCACTTGACCACGGGGTGAGGTCCCACTCACCCACCGCCTCGTCTGTGACCCATGCCACGCAGACCTGGCTGTGACCCATTAACCAAACTATCCTGTGCACTCCTCGCCCACCACGCACGTCGGTGGGCCAGGTCCCGGGCGCACATACCCGACCCGTTAACCTGAGAAGGCTCTGGGAGAGAGAGCCTAAGAGAGAAGAAAGAAGAGAGATCGCAGGGAGGGTAGGGGTAGGTTTTGCTCCCAAGAGAAAAAGAGGAAGC
This sequence comes from Thalassia testudinum, assembly GCA_037157565.1. Classification (NCBI taxonomy): domain Eukaryota; kingdom Viridiplantae; phylum Streptophyta; class Magnoliopsida; order Alismatales; family Hydrocharitaceae; genus Thalassia; species Thalassia testudinum. The sequence continues at coordinate 37,975,747 of JAZHRO010000024.1, forward strand.
CAAAGAAGAAGAAGAGGGAGCCAAGGAAGAAGAAGAGGCAACCAGAAAGGAAGCTAAGGAAGGAAATGGCACGGTTGAAGAAGAGCTAAAGTCAGAGCAGAAAGAGAGAAGAGAAATAAGAAGCTAAGGGCTAGAGCATCAAGAAGAAGAACAAGCCAGAAAGAAAGAAGGACAGAGAACAGATAGAAATCTAAGAAAGAGATCAGACAGCACTGTAGCAACTCCACATTTAAGACGTCTAACTTCCAAAATCAAACGTCCATATTTTTGTGTTTCTATATACATTGATATTTTGTGGATCTCTTTACATTTCTTGCATTATAACTTTGATTCTTCATTGCATATTATAAATTTTAAAGTTGTGTTCTTGATTTTTGAACCCCAATTTTCTCCCTGTGTTCGACCTTGAATTTACATTTTTTGAGTAATAAAATTCATTTCTTTTCAAAGCGATTTTGGCTATACTACAATGCATTTATTTTAAAACCCGATTTCGCTTCGATAAACATTTTGGCGCCATTGCCGAGGAGCAACGAGCGATTTAGAAATCTTAATCACAACTTCTTATTCAATACTAACTTGATCTATTTCTTTTGTTGTGATTGTTTCAGGGGAGAAAATTCAAAAGAAGATAGCCGCACAATAACCACACTTGGGGTAGGTAATCTCTGGTTAGCCCTTTCTCTTAATCCCCTCATTCTGAAAAGGAAAAACAAGGCAAAAATCAATTTAGGGCTACCTGTTTTCCATATTTAGCTAATTTACTGAAGTTTCCTGATTTTGATTTCAACAAATTTTGAATTGTGCATCCATTTAAGGTAACTAGGGCTACCACCTTCTTGATTGAGCCCTAGATATCATATCTGTGGCAACAAAATTGGACCACAATTAGAGCCAACTTAAGGATTCCAATTTAGGGTTTTAGAGACACATCTTTTCTAAGCAAGAATCAATTTTTCCAAAAAGAGGTGTGCCTAAGCCTTGATTGAAAAGACTTATTCAAGAGAAACCCTAAAAATCAAGCTCTTAATTTCACTTGAACCCTAAAAGAAAGGACCTAAAGCTCTCAAAGGACAAATAGGTGAAGTTGACCTCTTGTTGGGTCAACCAACCTTGAAATTATGTCACTTTTGCACTCAAAACATCTAAAGTTCAAGTGGAACCCTAAGCACCTTTGATTTTAATTAAAAGTGGTAGACTTAAGAGGTCAAGGTCCCCATTCTGGTCTACCTGGAATCTCAGTGACAAGAGAGATCGGGTGGGGGAAATCCTGTAACTCGTGGGGATGCTCTACTGTGTAAGGGTCTTTGCGGGACTCTCCCTCTCTGGCTACCCAGGTATTTCTTAGGTGGACGGCTTTTTTGACTAAGGGGTATCATCCGCCTCGAACCTCTATAATCATCCAAATTTTTTGGGTGTCTTGATTGGGTCCAACACAATCTAATCTCGTCTAAACCATCAGTGCATGTTTGGTAGGAGGTCCTTGAGACCATCCTTAAGACCTCCTTTAGCAGTCCATTCCCATAGAGGCCAAGCCTCGACGTTCGTGTTTGTGCAGCAACCCCACCACATAGACCTCTCCTTTGATTCATCAGAACCAAATTCTCCTTCTTCCATCATCATGGCACACCAATTGAAGAAGAGAACAATCTTGAACACCAACTCCAGTGCCTGAATGATCTATTTCAAAACTTTGTAAACCCACCGCAGCGTCCTATGATGCGAGATCACTATAGTCCCGCTACGGTGGCGATCGAACCTCGAGTCCAAATCCCGACTGGAGGTCCTGATTCCGAACTCAAGCCCAACATGATTCATGCTATCCCAAAGTTTCATGGGCTTAACTCTGAGGATCCCTTCCAGCACATCAAGCAACTCAAACATCTAGCCCAGACCTTCGGGTCAGATGTACAAAATCGAGATATTCTTCTCATGAAGATGTTTTCCTTCTATCTCATGGACAAGGCACCTGATTGGTATCAGACTCAAACACGTCCAATCAACACGTGGGTTGAACTCCAGTCTGAATTTTTAAAAAAGTTATTCCCTGTTGATCGGACGAATGCCTTGCACCACCAGATCACTCACTTCACTCAACAATATGGAGAACCTCTTCATGAGGCATGGGACCATTTCTTGGATCTCATGTGAAAGTGCCCCCATCATGAAGTTCCTAAATGGGAACAAGGCCAGTCTTTTTACCAGGGACTCCATGAAGACATTCGCTTATTCGTCAATGCAACCTACGGAGGAAATATCATGGGTCAACATGAAGATACTGTGAGGGAGATTCTCGAGAATATGTGCGAGAACTCCATCACTAATGACTCCATGGGCTTATTCGACCGGACGAATGCCCGCGCATCGACGAATCCAAGGGGAGCACATGAGACGTAGGGCCTATTCGCATCCGTCGACTTGGAACTGATGGCTAGTCGGTTGGACAAAGTCTCTATCATAGAGAAAAAGGTGGACGAGCCGACTCGACATCTGCAGCGAGCCACCCCTGTGCAAAACCCGTTTGCACAGCCACCTCTTGGGAGGGAAACTGTGCAAAACATCTATCACCGATCTTCTCAGGGGATGGACCCGTATCCACCCCCATTTGACTCCAAGACCGGAGGAAACTCCGATCAGATCTACTCTAGTTGGGGGAACTCTGAACTCTCATACTCTGATTTTCCTGAGGTTCCACAAACCTGTGATGACGTCAACGCCATCCAGAATGACCCATTCTCCAATACCTATAACCCTGGATAGCGAAATCATCCCAACTTCCTGTGGACGGGAAATACTTAGAATCAAAGACCACCTTATCAACCCCGTCCACAAGCTCCTCGTCCGTATCAGCCACCTCAGCCTCGACCCAACCCCACCTATCAATCTAGGCCAAACCAAGCAGATCAAATGACTCTTATCCTTTAGACTCTGGCTGACATTCAGAAGACGAATGCGGCAATACAAAAATAACACAAGGATGAGATCACAGAGGTTCGTAATCAACTCGCCCAGATAGCGAATTCCTGCTAACCTGGCATACTCCCTTCGCAACTACTGCCGAATCCAAATAACGTGCCAACCCAGAGGCAAGTTATGAACCCAAATCTAGGCCAAACCCACATGATTTATCAGGCCCCTTCTGTTCCATCACCCGACGAGATGGAAGCTTCGACATCTTATGTGAGATTTCAACAGTAGCCATCGATTTTACCAACCTCAAACCAAAACTAGGCAGGACTAAACTCCGTAACAACCCGTAGTGGTAAAGCAACTCAAGACCCACATTATCCAAGCCACTCTAAGCTTGGTAGTAGTCCAAGCCCTGGGATAGTTATCTATGACACCCTTGTCCCAAATCAAGAACCTGAACCTATTCTAGAGGAACCAACCAAGTTTCCATTTCCCAAGGCCTTGACCAAGGGAAAGAGGACAAACAAACCTATGGCTCCTGAGGAGGATCTAGTCAAGCCCTTTGAATAGGTCCATATAAACATCCCCTTGATGGATGCAATCCACCACGTATCGGCTTACACATGATTTGTGAAGGATGTGTGTACACCCAAGCATAAGCCGTGAACAAAAAGTGGGAGTCTGATCGTACTATCAGAGCAAGCCAGCTCTGTAATTTTGAGCAAACTCTCACCTAAGGCTAAAGACCCAGGTACTCCCCTGATTTCATGTACCATTGGTGATACCCAATTTGTCAGAGCCTTATTAGATTTAGGTGCCTCCATAAACCTAATACCTACATCCCTCCTTGACCACCTTGAAGAATATGAGTTTAAACCGACAGAGGTGACATTGTAGTTAGCTGATCGATCTATTAAGTCACCTAAAGGAGTACTTGAGTATGTCATCGTTAGGGTACGGGATTTCTATTTCCTGGTGGATTTTATAGTCTTAGATATGGATGCACCTGAAAATCCAAGGGATATACCAATTACACTAGGGATACCCTTTCTGGCCACTACGAGGGCCAATATAAACTGTGAGGAGGGCCAAATAGAACTGAAATTCGGGAACCAAACACTGAAAATTTACATCTTTAAGGCCCAACAAGCATTTAATTGAGGTGTTATAGAACAAATATGTGATATCAAGGCCGTGGTTGATGAGCCATATATCGAGGACAATCTGATTACTCCCGATCAACCACAAGAAGATCAACCACAATCTGATTAATCCTATAGTTGACGTCCACGAGGTTGAGGTGGTGCCTGAGGGTTTCTAGATTGAGGTTGATGTTAGGGGTTTACTAAAAGATCAACAGCTTGTGCAAGTTGTTGCACCTGTTGTGTAAGGGTATTCATTTGTAGTTGTGTCTCAAACAGGTGTTGAAGATGAGCCATAGGTTCTCTCTCCGGTGGTGGATTAGGGAAATTAGGATTTGGTGGAGGTTGGAACCTATGGTTTGGTGGTGGTGGTGGTGGAGGATGTGCAACAAGATGTGGAGAAAGTTCTTCAAAATCCTCAAATTGTGTAGAATCATGATCATCCTCATGATGTGTGGAGTAGTGGATGGGAGTTTGAGGCTCAAGAGGTAAAGGATTGGATGTGGAAGGCATAGAAGTGGAAGTGGTGGCTTGGGCATCAGCACCCAAGGGGAATACTAGCTCAGGGTTTTGGGATCTCCTACCTTCCATTTAGTCAATTTTTGAAAATGCAGTTTTAAAGCAATCACAACTCAAAGGAAAGGATAAATCTCAATCTCAGAAAATCAGAAATCCCAAACAATCTCAATCACCACAAGACCAATCAAGCAATCAAGCGAGATAAATCAAATTTTCCCTAAAGGCTGCTACGTAAAGTAGTAGTATGCAAACAAATGTTTCAAACAATTGTACGCATCTTAAGATAAACCTAGCGAAGTGCAGACCTCTATAATCCACCAGGAGTCTGGATAAGACTGGAGTGTGAATCTAGATCGTGTGGGTGCTAAAGGAGATGAGATAGAAACCCGTGTATGTGTATCTTAAGTGATCATGCTGTGTGCACGATAGCAATCAATACAATGGCAATGAAAGTTTTAGTCAGGGTTTCAAGCAAGTTTTTATGTCTCCTTTTGATTTGATTCAAGTATTTAGAAAGTGTTTTCTATGCTGCTTGTCTCTCTTTTTTAATCTTTTCAAACAAGAGATGGCCTTGTTAATTTTAAGTCAAATGCAAGGATGGCAGGAGTTACGGAAGGATAGAAAGTGCATACCTGACTCCAGCAATTCTACAATATGCAATTGACTTGGTATTGAAATCTAGCAGGAAAGATGCAACCTAAGAATGGATGCCTAAAGATATGTTACTGTTAGATAAGTTATGTAAATATGTTTATATCACATAAACTGTCTATTTATGTATGTTCTTAGGCGTAGAGTTGCATCATACATTATAAATATTGCATAATATACATCATCTTGCATTTAGGTTAGGTTGTGTAAATTGTAGGTTAATTTTCCCTTTTTGTGGTCAGGTAACAGGGCGATATTCAATCGAGGCCTCGGATCGAAGATCCAACCATACAGATTTGATCAAGGCAACAATCGGAGTTCAACGACTCTAAGATCGCCTTAATCGGACTTTCGTAGCATCAGATATAATCTAAGGATGGTCAAAGATCAAGGGCTAAGATAGTGTCAATTCGCACTTCAGATGACAAATCCAACCGCACGGATGGGTTCGGATCGATGATCTTAGCCTAATAGCGTGAAAATCAGCCTAATCCAACATCTGTGGCACCTTCTACAAGTCACAGAAGATGGACAGCCAAGATGGCGCCACGTGGCGCCATCTTGGCCGCCCAAACCGACCCAACTAACACACGAGGACCCATCGTGCTCTCTCTCTCCTCAACGCAAGATCAGTTCTGGGTAGTTGGATCTTGATCCAATGGCCACGAGTACACGCGTCGTGGTTAGAAAGTCGACAAAGAAGAGGGAGCAACACAACGGCCGAGTGCCTCTTCGCGAGCGAGAGGCATGGGTTTTATCCTTGCTGCACCTCAAATCAAAGCGCGGGTGTGGGAGCAGCTAAATCAAGCCGTTGGATGGCGAGCGGACAGTGTGGATGCGGGCACGTGGAGCGCCTAGATGCGAGGAGCGTGAATGTGCCAACAAACATGCTCTTGTGAAGGTGGGCGAGCGTGCATCCTAAGCCGTTGATCTTTGATCCAACGGCGATGAAGGAGGCTACGTCGCCTCTTAACAGGCGTTGAAGGAGATCGGGCGCAGTGTGTTTAAGCCGTCCGATCTCGCGATCGGACGGCTGATAAGGCGAGATTGTGCGCGGGCATTGAGGCAACCGAAGGTGAGAAGGCGGGAGTACGCGCGGATCTTCAACCCACGTTCAGGCCTTTAGTGATAGATAAATTGGTCACTAAAGGCCCTGAATTAATGTTTTATATATAAAAAGACCTAATTACCCCTAACCTCTACACCTATATATAGTCCTACAACGCCCACTTGTTCTTCATCCCTTCCACTCTTCTCTCACCTCCTCCAAAGCTCTAAGAGCTTGTCCCAAACCCGGGATGCTCCATTAGAGTTAAAATTAGAATTTTTCCACTTTCTACCTCCTTCGTGGAGCATCCTACGGTTGTTCTCTCACTCCATTCAGGAAGTGGATTGATGAGAGACTCATCATGAGCCATAACTAGCTCATTTTGACCCAATAAAGAAGATAAAAGCTCCTACATAACCTAGAAGAAGGCCTAACTGAAGGAACAAGTGCTCAGAGAAGAAAACATGAAATAAAGGGTAAAACTGCAATTTTACCATTGCAGTACATAAACGGGATTTCTCAGAGGCAAAACATAGTTCAAATGGTCTAAATGAGATAAAAAGAGGGTTGAGTCAATCAGAAATGGGTTCATGTGCAATCTAGGAATTAAATGACACCTAGTAACCCTAAAACAGACCCGATTTAATTAACAAGGTTCCGGTCAGAACAAAAAGCAATTAAACCCTCTAAAAATCATGGAAAAATATCCTCTAGGGTTTAGAACACTTAATTTGGCCTTTGGAACCTAGTCTGACCTAGATCAGGGTCCTAGCTCCTCAATTAACCAAATTTGGGTTTTTACGCAAAATGTCTAGTCAAACGAGGTCAAACCTGAAATCCAACTTCGCCATTGGATTCCTTAGGTCAAAATTAGGTTTATACCAAAATTTGGACCTAAGGGGAGGTCATCTTGACCTACTTTGCAATTTAGTACACCCAAATCATAAATAGGTCCCTATCTTTTGAATATCCTTGCAAAGAGCCCCCCAAGTTCTTCGCCCCCTTTGCAATCCGGTCCTGTCGCCATTATTAGGGCAGAACCGAGCTCCAGTGAGGTTCAGAGAGGGATTGCTCTCTAATCCCTCAGAGATTCCCTCCCAAAAATGGAAGGAGGATTCTCTGAGGAATTCCCTTCCTTCTAAAGCCAATTACAATCACTGATGTGAACCCAATCTCTCGTGCGAATGCACGAGAGATTTGGGTATCCACCTTCCTTCCAACTCCGGCAAGTCGGCAGACCTAATTGCGCGTTCTCCACACGCTGATAGGAGCGGCTAGCACCTATAAAACACCCCCCCAGACCCTGCCGTAGAAGGCGAGCTTGATTTGGCCGAGTGTCCACCCCCAATTCGTCTCCTCCTGCCTGGCCAAAAGTCCCAGCAAGCTCTAGCGAGCCCCCCTCCCCTCCCTCTTCGCTCTGCCACAAAACCAGTGGCAGAGTTAGCTTCCTGACTTCCCTCCGCATCGCGCAGTACCCGCGCACGCCGCCTCAGCCCCGTCGTCGCCGCCGTTCCCCCCACTGGGCATCATCTTCTCCGGCGACAGCAGGTACTGCTGTCCGCCTTTCGTCCTTACAATTAGGTTAGAACTCCTCTCCATCCTCTCCTCTCTCTTTTCCCCCTGTTATCTCATCTGATTACCCCTCGACCGATGCTGACCACCCTCATCTTCCACATCACCGACCGACCTCCGGCGAGCCGCTTCCACCATTCCAACCCCCCACACGTCTCGCCAACCACCTCGAGAGCTCCGCCTCACCACCAGGAACTCGCTCCACCCCACAACTGCCACTCCAGACCTCCATAATCACCCCCCGACCAACCCACCATCTCCGGCCACAGGTTGACCTAGGCACACATGCCTAGGCCGACCTGCGGCCTGCAGCATCGTCCACCGCTTTCACTGTGCCACGGTGAAGGTTTCCAGCTATTCTGATTGGGCCAATAGGTCATTCTGTTGGATGTCAGGTGTACGCCCCAGCCGCCATTAACAGCCGAAGCAGCAGGGAGCTTGGAGCAGCAGCAGGCGTCAGGCTTCCCAGGCGGCAGGTGCAGCAGACTCTTGCAAGTGTCGCGAAGCAACCGAGTCCAGCAAGTAGCGCAGAGGAGTCAACAGCTTGGGCAATCGAGCGACAAAACTCTACGGGCGCGCGTGAAGGCGAGACCAAATAGTCCCACATCGTGGGATTGCAACACTCAGGTACCATATAAGTTGCTTTTGTGTTTTCGTCTTAGTGCCTCCGTAAGCACAGGGGTGAGGTCCCTCACTGCCCTCACCCGCCTCGTCCGCGGCTTGACCACGTGGATCTGGAGGATCCGACTCGATCTAAACCTACGCACTCCTCGCGCATCACACCACCTGCAGGTGCGCCTGGTCCCGGGTACGATCCGACCCGATTACGGCTGTGGCTCTGGGAGAGCGTCCCTGAGTGAATTGCTTGAGAGAGAGAGATGCGTGGGTAGAGGGAGAAAGGATAGGTTTTGCTCTGTGTAGGCACAGGCTGAACGTTGAGGAAGAAAGACTTCGTCGCGAGAAGGAAAAGAAAGAAGGAAGAAGGAAAGGTAGGAAGAACAGAGAGACCAAAGAAGAAAGAAAGAAGCCTTCGCAGGAGATGAAGAAGGAGCAAGACAGAGAAGAAACAAGGCAGAGAAGAAGAAGAAAGAAAGAAGCCTTCGCAGGAGAAGAAGGAAGAGAAGAAAAGAAAGCAAACACAGCAGCAGAAAAAGAAGAAACAGAGAGACTGCTGAGGAAGAAGAATAATCAAGAAGAAAAGGGAACACACTTTTAAGACGTCTGATCACAAGATCAGACGTCCAATTTCATTTCTTTTTGTCCTAACTACTTTTAATCGCATACATTCATAGTTGAATTGATATTTTGAGTAAATTAGAGTGTTCAATTACATTTTGACTAGTATTAAATTCCATTTGCTCCCTGTGATCGACTTCGGATACTCCGGTCTTCGAGTAATAAAATTCTTTATATATGTTTAAACGTTTTGTCGGTTGTACTACAACGTGATATACTTTAAACCCGCACAAAACGTTGACAACATTTTGGCGCCGTTGCTGGGGAACAATGCGCAATTTACCACTAGTCTCTACATTCTTTTTATCATATTGAACACTAACTTGCCCTACTTTGCTTTGATGTGATCTTGCAGGTACTTCACGAGAAAATCTCTCCCGCAAGTCAACCACTCCAGGGCAGGTAATTTCTTTTCTTCCTTAATCATCCCCTAATCTTTGAAAGACAAAAGGAAGAAAATCAATTTAGGAATCAATTGCCTTCTTTATATAGTAATCACCATCTCTAAGGCAAAACATTTCCTGATTTTGCGAAAATTTCTGCAAATATTCTTGAAGTTGGAGTGATTTTTTTTTTTTCTCCATCCCACAAATTCTTGTGCCTAATTGAAATAATGCTTAATCTCGACGGACCACACACTTCTTGTTTATAAGTCCAAAGAGAACTTTTGAAAAAGAAAAAGAGGATTGGAAATAGAACCAAATTAGGGTTTCCACATTAGGGTCTTGAAGCGCTAGTCACACATGCCTGTGTAAAAGGAAATAAACCCTCCCGCATCAGTGTGCTACTCAAGCCCTTGATTGAAGAAAGCTAAATAAGACAAACCCTAAAATTGAGCTCTAAAATCACTTGAATCTTAAAATTTTTTTTTTTGACTTAATAACCTGGGAGTCAAATCAGGGTGATCTCTAGGCTCCGAGCTTAGAATCATTCTGCCATCTATAGGACAGGTTAGGTGAAGTTGACCCCTTGGGTCAACCAACCTCTAAATTAGGTCACAATACCAAAAACATCTAAAGTTCAAGTGAGAACCCTAAAAGCACCTTTGAAATAAAAAGTGATAGACTTAAGAGGTCAAGGTCCCCATTCTGGTCTACCTGGAATCTCAGTGACAAGAGAGGTCGGGTGGGGGAAACCCTGTAACCCGTAGGGACGCTCTACCTTGTAGGGGTCTTTGCGGGACTCTCCCTCTCTGGCTGCCCAGGTAATTCTCAGGTGGACGATCTTCGGATCCAGGGGTCCATCCGCCCCGAACCTCCATAGTCATCCAAACATCTTTTGGGTGTCTTGATTGGGTCAAGAACATCTCCAGTCCTACATCTTTTCTCTTTAGAGCACACACACTCATTTTCAGTGGGACTCGTTATTCAGATCTGATCGCTTCATAACACATCTTGAGTCAAACTCTGATCTTGATTCCACCACCTGATCCAAATATGCAGTCGAACCACCTAGGACTACCATTCAAGAAACCTGAATACCGGAGATCCATGAGAGATAAAATGATTGAGGATGTCATGAGATTTTATGAAAATGAAGAAACCTCAACAACAGTAGGAAACATTCAGGTTGATGCCCCAACAACCACAACCTTTGCATAACTTGTGCCCAAGTACTATTAGCAGAAGCCAACAAAGGATCAACCCGTGACTTGCTCATTACTGCATACATTGAGATAGAAAAATTGCACAATATTGAATACCTTCAATGTATGACAAATCCTCGACTTTGGAAGCAACACCAAGATAGTCTTGAAAAACGGGAAGAGATAACGAGATTAATAAAACAAGTGATTGATCAGAAATACCCGTATATACCACCAACAGAGGATGAGCTATCTTAGAACAACATCGAGAATAAATCTGACCTCGGGTTTGAGGCACAAAATGGTTGTGGATTCCCAACCCAGATGGAATATAATGCACCTGATATTGAAGAAGGTTGGGAAGCTCCAAATGCAGGAAAAGACCATGATGAGCCCATTTTAGAATCCCAAGACTCCTGCAAGTATGAGAGTAGAACTGAACCTCTCGAGGGTGTAAATTCCGTCCCTTATTCTGATAAGGTGGCCCTCGAAGGTTATTCAGACCTAAATTCTAGTAATTCAACCCACATCCTAAGCCTAGAACCTAGATCTGAAACATATTTTGAAGATTTCAAGGCCCCAGATGAAGAAAATCAATCTCTTAATGAAGAATATGATTTTGGGCCTCGATTTGATGAATATCCCTCGTCAACCCCCTCAGAGGAACGAATCGATTTTGCGAAAGTCATGCCAATCTACGACACAGAAATCGAGGAGTTGGACGAGCAGGGTTTCAATTGGGTCTGCCCTACTAGCTTAGAATCTGAGCCTCTACCAGATAAGGATACCCTTTTAAGCTCGGAATTAACATTTAGGCTAGATAACAGTCAGGATGCTGAATATACAACATATGATTTATTCTATGGTGGAACTCATGATCTAGAATCTCATTCAAACTTTGATTTTCACAAACTCTCCGACGATCTCGAATCTGACCATAACATCGGAGAAAATCTGCCTCCTGATTATAACATGTCAATCTTCTTTGAAGCCACCTGCTCCACATATACAGAACCAATCAAAACCCGTTCCCCACCTCGACCCGCAACCGAACTCAATTTCTATTCCGATTCACCTCTCACTGAGCCGTTTGCAGATGATTCAACTCCATATCTAGACCAGGTATCGGGTACTGATCAAACTACAAATCAGGAGCCTCCATCCTTTGATCACCTCTGTAGGGATTCCACACCTTACATGGATAATTTTTCGGAACCCTACTTTGACCAGGCTGATTCGACTCAGCCTGAACCCGAGTTTTCACTTCCATATCCATCAGAACGTCACTGCATATGGTGGGTTCCGCATCTGCTGATCTACATCTATCAACCCACCAGACTTATTGGGTTCGGGCTGCATCATCAGCCCACTGATCTGAACAAGTACCTGGTTGGACCAATCAGGCTCTTAATCAAGGTGCTTGTTTTCCAAAACTCCATTGATTTGACCACTCCCTCTCCACCCCATTTTCTGCTCGGCTGAAGGCATTAAATTTAGCGCTTAACGGGAGGCAACCCGTCATCCTAAAAACAGAGACCCGTCTGATTATCCATCTGGACTCCACGTCTCTTGCACCTTGAGTCCAGCCTTAGACAGATGATCCCACCTCTGGTACACGTATCAGAGCTTGAAATCATCCGCATCAGTCATTTACGACCCATTCACCCACCCGATATATCCTGTTCTAAGCCCCTGACCTCAACACTAATTCCCACCCTCTGTTTACAATGAGGACATTGCAAAACTTAGGCATGGGGGGGTGATAAAGTGCATACATACAGAACCAAGAAAAAAATCAGGAGTCTCACACACAAAAAAATTTTTGCATATGTCAAAAACGCAAAAAAATTGAAAAAAAATTAAGAAAAAGAACAAAAAAATGGGGGGAGGGAGGAAATTTTGTGAGCCACTTAAGCATAAGGAGGAGAAAAAGAAGAAAAATGACAAAAAGGAACACAAAATGAAAATGAAAAGAAATAGTCATTAGTAAAAGATTAAGGGGTTAATTGAAGTTCTAGACCGAATTAAGAAAAAGAAAAGAAAAGTGTTACGGAGATATAACAAGAGATTAGCGAGAACGCTGGTCTTAGGCCTTTTGGACTAGTACCTTTAGCTTAAAAATTCATGTATCCGTTAAAATCTGGATAATCCTCAAGAGGTTGAGGAAAATGCGAAGCTTGAGTATTAGGTCTAAGGCTTAGGAAGTATCCGGCCTCATTAACTGACCTCCGATTTGCGGGATTCGGTAACCTAAGCACCCAAATTTACACACAGTCTGGTTCAGTGCACATAAAACATCCAAATCACGCGAAAAGCGTTTAATGTTCTGAAAAAGTCACCTAGATTAGGAGCGGCCAATCAACACAAATTGATTTGGACGAGTTCCCAGAGCGGAGAGGCGGGAAATTCCCCTCGAAGATGCGTAACAACATATCGTCTCCTCGGTGCTTGTCTCTTAGGATATTTAAATATCTTATTGGGGGCATGTAAGCACTCTGTTGGTTCAGATACCATGGGCGGCATTATCACGAAATGTTGATCGCCAGGGGCTGAATTCGGCCACAGAATGCCATGGGCGAGATTATCTCAAAATCTCGAAAGCCAGGGTTCTGGGGGTTGCCATGGGCGGGATTATCTCGAAATCTCGAAAGCCAGGGACCCTTGAGGATTGATGATGGGGACGAGGAATCCGATACAGACCGTGTTGAGAAGCTAATCCGAAGATAGAAATAAAAAGAAAAGAGAGAGAAAAGCTCTCCAAACAAATAAATCTTCTATCTCTCTCTTACAAAAAAAACGCACTGCAAAATGAATTTAGGCTAAAAATGCCTCAAGCACGGGTGCTTTAACCACGGAGTCCAACAAACCCTAGGATAGTTTCTGTGGGCCGTAGAAACCTTTGCGGAGGACTGAGGCTAAAGCAGAACAGGTCTAGATTTTGGTTGGTACTTGAGTACCTCTAGGCCTATTATCAGCATTCCAACCTAAATCACAAAATAAAAGGAGAAGCACTTATCATAATTGTTGACAGACACTCAGGGTCTAGAATGGAAGTTAAAACTTTGAAATTTTGCTAAGGGACTAGCAAAAGCTAGGCATGGGGGTATGATGAGAGCCTTATCATGAGCCATAACTAGCTCATTTTGACCCAATAAAGAAGATAAAAGCTCCTACATAACCTAGAAGAAGGCCTAACTGAAGGAACAAGTGCTCTGAGAAGAAAACATGAAATAAAGGTTAAAATTGCAATTTTACCATTGCAGTACATAAACGGGATTTCTCAGAGGCAAAACATAGTTCAAATGGTCTAAATGAGATAAAAAGAGGGTTGAGTCAATCAGAAATGGGTTCATGTGCAATCTAGGAATTAAATGACACCTGGTAACCCTAAAACAGACCCGCTTTAATTAACAAGGTTTCGGTCAGAACAAAAAGCAAGTAAACCCTCTAAAAATCATGGAAAAACATCCTCTAGGGTTTAGAACACTTAATTTGGCCTTTGGAACCTAGTCTGACCTAGATCAGGGTCCTAGCTCCTCAATTAACCAAATTTGGGTTTTTACATAAAATGTCTAGTCAAACGAGGTCAAACCTGAAATCCAACTTTGCCATTGGATTCCTTAGGTCAAAATTAGGTTTATACCAAAATTTGGACCTAAGGGGAGGTCATCTTGACCTACTTTGCAATTTAGTACACCCAAATCACAAATAGGTCCCTATCTTTTGAATATCCTTGCAAAGAGCCCCCCAAGTTCTTCGCCCCCTTTGCAATCCGGTCCTGCCGCCATTATTAGGGCAGAACCGAGCTCCGGTGAGGTTCAGAGAGGGATTGCTCTCTAATCCCTCAGAGATTCACTCCCAAAAATGGAAGAAGGATTCTCTGAGGAATTCCCTTCCTTCTAAAGCCAATTACAATCGCTGGTGTGAACCCAATCTCTCGTGCGAACGCACGAGAGATTTGGGTATCCACCTTCCTTCCAACTCCGACAAGCCGGCAGACCTAATTGCGCGTTCTCCACGCGCTGATAGGAGCCGCCAGCACCTATAAAACACCCCCCCAGACCCTGCCGCAGAAGGCGAGCTTGATTTGGCCGAGTGTCCACCCCAATTCGTCTCCTCCTGCCCGGCCAAAAGTCCCAGCATGCTTCGGCGAGCCCCCCTCCCCTCCCTCTTCGCTCTGCCACAAAACCAGTGGCAGAGTTAGCTTCCTGACTTCCCTCCGCGTCGCGCAGTACCCGCGCACGCCGCCTCAGCCCCGTCGTCGCCGCCGTTCTCCCCCACTGGGCATCATCTTCTCCGGCGACAGCAGGTACTGCTGTCTGCCTTCCGTCCCCTTTCGTCCTTACAATTAGGTTAGAACTCCTCTCCATCCTCTCCTCTCTCTTTTCCCCTGTTATCTCATCTGATTACCCCTCGACCGACGCTGACCACCCTCATCTTCCACATCACCGATCGACCTCCGGCGAGCCGCTTCCACCATTCCAACCCCCCACACGGCTCGCCAACCACCTCGAGAGCTCTGCCTCACCACCAAGAACTCGCTCCACCCCACAACTGCCACTCCAGACCTCCATAATCACCCCCCGACCAACCCACCATCTCCGGCCACAGGTTGACCTAGGCACGCACGCCTAGGCTGACCTGCGGCCTGCAGCATCGTCCACCGCTTTCGCTGTGCCACGGCGAAGGTTTCCAGCTATTCTGATTGGGCCAATAGGTCGTTCTGTTGGATGTCAGGTGTACGCCTCAGCCGCCATTAACAGCCGAAGCAGCAGGGAGCTTGAAGCAGTAGCAGGCGTCAGGCTTCCCAGGCGGCAGGTGCAGCAGACTCTCGCAAGTGTCGCGAAGCAACCGAGGCCAGCCAGTAGCACAGAGGAGTCAACAGCTTGGGCAATCGAGCGACAAAACTCTGCGGGCACGCGTGAAGGTGAGACCAGATAGTCCCACATCGTGGGATTGCAACACTCAGGTACCATATAAGTTATTTTTGTGTTTTCGTCTTAGTGCCTCCGTAAGCACAGGGGTGAGGTCCCTCACTGCCCTCACCCGCCTCGTCCGCGGCTTGACCACGCGGATCTGGCGGATCCGACTTGACCTAAACCTACGCACTCCTCGCGCATCACACCACCTACAGGTGCGCCTGGTCCCAGGTACGATCCGACCCGATTACGGCTGTGGCTCTGGGAGAGCGTCCCTGAGTGAATTGCTTGAGAGAGAGAGACATGTGGGTAGAGGGAGAAAGGATAGGTTTTGCTCTGTGTAGGCACAGGCTGAACGTTGAGGAAGAAAGACTTCGTCGCGAGAAGGAAAAGAAAGAAGGAAGAAGGAAAGGCAGGAAGAACAGAGAGACCAAAGAAGAAAGAAAGAAGCCTTCGCAGGAGAAGAAGAAGAAGCAAGACAGAGAAGAAACAAGGCAGAGAAGAAGAAGAAAGAAAGAAGCCTTCGCAGGAGAAGAAGAAAGAGAAGAAAAGAAAGCAAACACAGCAGCAGAAAAAGAAGAAACAGAGAGACTGCTGAGGAAGAAGAATAATCAAGAAGAAAAGGGAACATACTTTTAAGACGTTTGATCACAAGATCAGACGTCCAATTTCATTTCTTTTTGTCCTAACTACTTTTAATCGCATACATTCATAGTTGAATTGATATTTTGAGTAAATTAGAGTGTTCAATTACATTTTGACTAGTATTAAATTCCATTTGCTCCCTGTGATCGACCTCGGATACTCCGGTCTTCGAGTAATAAAATTCTTTATATTTGTTTAGACGTTTTGTCGGTTATACTACAACGTGACATCCTTTAAACCCGCACAAAACGTTGACAACATGGATCTAGCAACGACGATGATGCCCTGCCTCTCCCTCGATTCTGCCTGCTCCATTCTTCGTCTTCTGTCTTCATCCTCCGTCTTCCAGGCATCGCCCCGTCTGGCTCATCCTCTAAGTAGCAGTCGAGGAGGATAACTTCTCTTTACCTTCTCTTTTACCGTTTTCTAGTGTAAATTTCCTTCTTTCTAATGTAGTGAGTGGTTGTAATTGTAATGAACATTAGCTTTTGGTAATGAGATCCATGTTTATTCTATCTTTGTTCTCTTTATTTGTAATATTTTCTCTCTGTCTTCTATTATTTATTCTTTAAATAGATAGCTAGTTTTCGACCAACTAATCTATTTCGTGACAATTAAACAAATGCAGTTTTGAATCAAACGTCCGCCTCCCTGTGTTCGACCTGGAATTCTTAGAGTTTTGAAATAAATTTATTTGTTGACGGATTTCTTCGCAAATCATACTACAATGATGGATTTTTCCAAACTCAAATCCATTTGCGTACGTCATCTGCCCAACAATAAGGGATGAGATCTTTCTGAATTTTTTATTTTATATTTTTTTTGGATTTTTTACTAATGCAACAAACAAAACAAAAGAAAAGCAATCGATACTGAAAACCCGCGAACGAAAAGACCGCGTCGATGAGAGATGAGTGGCAGAGAATGAGAGAGTCCAAAGAGTCCAAAGTTATTACAAAATGTGTATGAGAACAGGCTCTCACAACTTATGCCTAACAAGTAATCATAATATATGTACCTAAATCTAAACTATACTAAACTAAACTAAAGCAAGAAAACTGCAGCTCCAAGGGAAAACTCCGCTGGGACGTCGAGTCAGAAGAGTAGTAAATCCGCCAAGAAGACGACGCTACTCCTACTCCTCAAGTGCTGCAAAAACAACAATTGATTAGTAAAAGAATCAAAGAATGTATATACAAAAAGAATTAATAGATGAAACAAATGTATATACAACAAAGAATTTGAATAAAAGAATACCTATATACAAACAATGAATATGAATGAATGACTTTATATATAAAAGCAAAAATTATTTACAAATTAAGAACTAAAAATAATTTTGGCGTATAGAGAGTTGCCTCCCCAGCAACGATGCCAAAAATATGAAACGATCGACCACAGTTCATATAAAAATTGTCGTTGTTGTAGTATATGTCACAAATACAAACCATTATCGTGTTAATTTTATTTATTTACTTAATTTTTATTGGTTTATTCCAAGTCATTCACTAAGAGGCAGTTATTGATATACATCACTCTCTAAATCCAATATTATTATTTAATTCCAAAAAGATTTATTTTATGTACAATTATGATTGAATTAATTAATGAATGATCAGTGAATGACATAATAACTCAATTATGCACAACAAAATGAACTAAAATGCTTGCAAATAGATATATATAAACAAGCACCAAACACTATAATTAGGTACTATATACTATCTATTTATAGTTATAATAACAATACTTACATATATATACAATAATAAGTAATAATATATACTATACTAACTTAACTTAATATACTAACATATATAGTAGCATATATAGCATGTACAGCGACAAATATAAACGTTGCTAAACCTTAGGAAAAAGTATATACATAAGCTAAGGTAAAAACTATGGACTATAATGACACTTATTTTATCTAGAGTGACGGATTAGTCTGTTACTAAAGCTATACTGTTATTTACATACATATATAGCTCAAACATTACTTATACTACGTATACACATTATACATATTTACAGTATACTATATATAGATATACACTATATACATATATACATATAATATACATGCTTCTCTTCTTCTTTTATTCTCTCTTCTTAGCTTAAGGCTCTCTCATTCTCTCTTCTACTTTCACACTTAATCTGCACGGTGCCCTTTTTTCTTTTAATTAACCCCTTATTAACCCTCACATAAAATAAAATTAGGTTTTTAATTAGTGGGTGACCTTTTCAAGAGATATACAGCACCCTCTCGAGTGGAACTAGACCTCTACTAAGGCCACCTTGATTCGTTAATTAACCTCTTAATTCCGATTCAAGCTCATGCACAGTGCCAGGCCCTCGACTGCATCGTACACCAATCTCACTTTAAACCATGGTCAGATGCTAGAACATGCTTAGAGGGATAAGGGGTAATGGGTTTCGAGCACCCGGCACCCATGACAACTGATAAACCAGAGAAGAAAAACAATATATGCGATGCCAAGCGTCTTGCCAGTCATGATGTGGCGCTATAGTTACACCTCTTCAGGCGCTGCCGCTTCCAGCGTAGCCATTCTGATTTAGGGTTTTTAGCCCTCGATTTGAGGGCTCAAATTAATTCCATTTTAAAATAAAATATATATTTGGAAAGCCTAATATAGGGCTATATAATTATTTGGTTTATTTACAAAAATAATTATATTTACTATATAAATAAATTAGCTAAAATTTGTAAATAATACATACTGCTTATTGGGTTTATTTCCTAAGTAATGGTTAAATTAGTTAATTAATGGCCTAATTGATCCTGTACAGAGTTAATATACATGTTAAAGTATTTAATATGCATTTTTATTGTATTTTAAAATATTTATTTTAATTTATTTACATTTACATAGGAAATTCAGGGTGTATACATATAATTTAAGTTATAAATAACATAATATATTATAAATATAGTTAAATCAACTTAATTTACTTAAAATACAATAATACAAATATAAAATATAAGTTAGTTTAGTTATAACTTAA